>JAIUSX010000008.1:4800000-7200000 GCA_026573805.1 Hesperophylax magnus
ATAAAAAAGTAAAATTATTGCAGTATTTCTAGACTTAAAACGAGAATTTGAAACAATCGATAGAGATAGATTAATCAAGAAATTAAGAAATATTGGAATTAATGGTAAAGAAAATAAGTGTTTCGTTGATTACCTATCAGAAAGAACGCAAGTAACAAAATATGGTGGTGTAACATCTGAACCATATCACACTAATAAAGGCGTTCCGCAGGGTTCTGTCTTAGGTCCATTGTTGTTCATTATATATATGAATGATATTACCAAAATGTTAAAGCATTGTCCAATTAAACACACATTGTGCAGATGATACATTGTTATACATAGCCAGTAAAAATTTACAGGACTCCAGTGAAAAAATAAATTATGTAACACTTTGGTTAAACCAAAACAAACTAAAATTGAATGTTATGAAAACAAAGTTTTTAATTGTGGATAGTGTAGGGGAAAACGAGCAGGCAATACTAAAAATTGATAGCGTAAACATAGAAAGGGTGAGTAGTATTAAATATCTGGGTGTAATATTAGATGAAAAATTAAAATTCGATGAACACTTAGAATACATAACAAAAAAAAATTCTAAAAAAGTTGTATTCCTAAAAAGGATCAGTAAAAACTTGGATCTCAAGACAACGCACCTTGTTTACAATTCTATTGTAACTCCGCATTTAAATTATTGTTCTAGTGTTTTATTCTTATGTAACGAAGCCCAAAATAATATACTACAGGTTATAAAAAATAGGGGGATAACACATCTGCCCTGATGATGGACACTGCAATGCTGTCCGAAACGTTGGCTAAAGAAGGAGTTAGCGCAACACGGTATAACACCCCAAAAACAAATAACAAAAATAGGGGGATGAAGATGATTTTAAAATGAGTAACATTTTTACTAGAGTAAAAATTATGTTACAAAATTTAAATATGACGACAACCAAACAATATATAATATATAATACGTTAACAATGATGTATAAGCTTCAAAATAATATGCTCCCAAACTATCTGAAAAGAAATATACCATGAAAATGTTCACAATTATCCTACGAGAAGACGCAGAGATTTTAGGCTTCCTAAAACTAAGCTTTCATACACACAAAACAGTGCGTTTTATAAAGGGCAAAAACTTTAGAACAACCTACCAAATGTCGTAAAGGAAGCCCCAAGCCTTATCACTTTTCGTAGGACATGTGCTTTATATGTAAAAAATAATTTTTGATTGTTGAACATACTCACCAATATTATTTTAGTCACCTAGATATCTTATGTAATGTAATTTTGTGTATTTATCTTTTGCTCTTAAAATGAAATTGTAAATGTTATTTTTTGTATTTTTTATATTTTCCTACTAGATGTATGAAAAAATTTGCGTACATTTAAATAAAGATTCAAAAACAAAAAAAACAAAAACAATTCTACCTTCACTCAAAAATTAACTAGACGTTTATCTAACAGTGTCAATACACCCCACCCTTTGTCCTTTTGTTTATCTAACAATGTCAATACACCCTACCCATTGTCTTTACGTTTATCTAACAGTGTCAATACTCCCCACCCTGTATCCTTACGTTAATCCAACAGTGTCAATACACCCTACCCTTTGTCCTTACGTTTATCTAACAGTGGCAATATACCCCACCCTTTGATCTTACAAAAAAATGCCAAAGCGTTGAATTACTTTTACAAGACCCCATGAAGGTTATATTATCCTCTTTAGGTGAATTTGTACACGGACCATTAAATTAAGAAATTGATTTCTTTATATTCCTTATTCGAAAAAAAAATTATAACAAAATTCAAGCTAAATCATTTAAAAAACGGGGCTTTAATAATAAACCCGAGCTAAATAAAGTGCTACGTCATAAGTCTTATTTTAAGAATTCATCCAATTAAATTTTTATATGGAATTTATTACCAAATATTTGAACCTAAATCTCATTCATTTTCCACGTGTCAATTTCTTCTCCAAATATATCCATAATATCTTTATTAAAATTTATATTATTTTAGATACGTTTTAACTACCTAAATTTATATCACATTTAACGAACATGTAATATAAATACTTTTAATTTCTCACTCCAATGTACTTACTACATCAAAATACACTATAATTTTAATCATTACTTATAAATAACTTCAAAAATATACTGTACACTCCTGTTTCAAACACAAACTAACGCTTCCACGGAAGAGTAGTATTCAAATCTCACAATATGTATAAACACAATATAAATACTATTTTAAGTCTACTTCATATTTCTCTAATAAATATTATAAAATAAATATTTCAACCAATATTAAAAAAAACTCACAACACTTCGGCGAATTCAAACTTACCTAAAATTGTATAGATTCCTAGAAAGTGATTGTATAGAACAGAAAAAGACTTTTGTTTTTCCATTTAAAGCAGATATATACTCCGTTTAAATTACGTAACACAGTTCTAAATTATTTTTAGTAAATTTTAGATGCTACAAGTAAAGAGTTTTAAAAAAATTCCGAGCTGAATTTCTAAAAAAATATATTTTAACTTTGAATTCTCCCTGGAATTCTTGATATACCCCTCCAATTACAAGATAATAAATAATATTCAAATTAGTAGGTGATTTTTTTTCACATTTCTTTCTAAAACCTGCGATTATTAATAAACAAGAACAAGGGGAATCGTTCATTACAAAATATCCTCTTAACGGATATATTCGCTGTAAAAAACTCCGAACTTGGCAATGAAACATCCATTTGAGAAAATATATATTCACAATTATTAGCTATGTCTAGATAATCCACACAACGCACGTGAGAAGTCCCAACTAGTGAAATACAAGTTTTGGGAGATTCTGTTAGAATGTTGAAATATAATTTGCTTAAAATAACTAGTGCGTAATATTAAGATCTGTATTTCGAAATAAATTGTGACAAAGATGAAGAGTACGTCATTATGCTGTGACCGATCGATGGCCGAGTTGACATCGCGTTTGGGTCCCACCCAGGCGTAGTGTGTTCAATTCCTCGGCTGGCTAAGTCCTTCATCACAACACAAGCAACATTTTCAGCTTACTGCGGTGGTAGTAGGAGTTTTTCCAATATTGTCCGGTTATTCGTAACCCGGAAATATTTGTCTTTCTTTTTAAAAAAAAAAAAATTAAAATAAACAAAAAAATATCCTTTAATTACTAATTTTATACCTATGCCTTTTTATAAAAAATATTACATATCGATAAGTGTTAAATTAGTTTTCTGTTCCAAATTTTCTTCTTGCTAAAGTGTGTTATAAAGGTTTTGAAAATTGTCGGTGTTAAATACATTAGAATCTCACAGAATTATTATTTCAATTTGGTTTTAACCGCAGCAAACAAACAAGTTTCAATCACAGTAAGTATCATCACAAGTGGCAGTCCCACCGGAATGGTCCAACGAAATTTGATTGGAGTCGAGATAAGACGACTGCCGCTGGGAGAATATAGAGAGGGAGATCCAAAACAAAGATCCATTTGTAATCAAGGGCTGTGTTTACCCCAAATCCCAGTCCGCTGTAACATTATACTAAGAAGTCTTACGCGGGATGATCTTCAAAATGTCAATTTCCAGTACGTATACATTTTGAAACACCTACGTGTATTTCGGTCACTATCTTTCGATGGTTAATTTTAGACCGGATTTTTATTTCATGGTATTTTTTTTTTGGTTTTGAGTATTTCGGTTAACCTTCGAGGAAAAATCTAAGGTCAACTTTGCACTTAATGTTTTTTTTGTTAAAATTTTTTGGTGTTCTTTTTTGTGAACCTCCAAATGTGTCCGAGAATTTTCATCCCCAGAAGATTTCTGTTTATTTATTTTGTCTCAATTTCTTTCCAACATGAAAATTAGAATAATTTATTTCCTTTTTTATTATAAACATATACATAGGAGCCAGCAAAATATAAACAAATTAAACCTTTCATTTGGTTTACCTTCAAATGTTTATGGGGTGCTAGAAAATGCAAAAAAATCGTATGAGCAAATGGCTTAGAAGTAAAACCTGTTAAGATTGATTTAATAAATAGACACTTGCAATTAGTAATTTCCTACACTTATCATGCATAGTTATTGATTATCAGATAAAATTGTACTTCAGAGGCAGGAAGTACAATTTTGTAAAATGATTTGTGTTCTTTCCATCATTAATAAGATGATAGATTAGGTAAATCTTTTTTATCTTAAGTTTTATTTATTAATTTTATTTTATTAATTTGTACATTTAAGTTTACAAATGACTAATTAATTTTTTATATATAAATATACTATGTTTTTTTCTTGCTTGTTGTGGTTCCTACACAACATCTTGAACTTTCCAATTGGGGCAGACTTTAGGTTTTCCGGCAGCGCGTTATAGTATTTCATCCTTTTATGTAGTATACTATTCTCAGTACCTATTCGCCTTGTCCTTTTTTGGTAGCCTGATTTCATTGCACGTCCTTGTTTTATGTTTGTGTATGTCCTTGTTGTATACAATTTTATTTAAAAAAATATTTGTGTAGCAGGTTGTTTACTATTTTATGTACAAATATCATCGTGTTCAAGGTCAACATCTGTTTCACCGTTAGCCAATTTAGTTCTTTAAACATTTTATTTACTTTTGAATATCTATTTCGTCTGAGTATTGTTCTCATTGCCCTATTTTGGAGAATTTGAACTAAATTATTTGTTTACTATTACTTTAATATTTTACTAATTACTTTGTGACTAAATTAATTAAGGAATTCTTTGCGAAAGAACAACGATTTGGGTTTTAAAGGCTCTTGATTCCCAGGCAACGCCGGGATTATCTAGAAAAACACATTTCTTAACCGTGACCGATCGAAATTATTGCTTTTAAATATCATCTTTGGGTAAATTAATTTTGTTGATATAATTAAATTGTTTACTTTAGTGCGGTGTCAGTAACTTTGTAAACATTAAATAGGCAGCGTACCAGAATATTGTTAAACCCTTAAACATTAATAGGCATTTTAATTAAAAATGTTTGTTACCTGCAAGGTATTGATAAAAAAATATCCAAGAGAAACGCGCCTGCTTGCAAATAAATAAGCGAACCCAACAAATTTTTTTTTTAAACAAATTGTGTAAATTTTAATCCCGTTTAAGTGTGTTTACTAAAAAGAGATCCTCGTTTAAAATTCTAATATTTATACATTATAATTGTGGAGCTTTGTACAAAAAACGTTGGGTCACAGAAAAAAATGTTAAACCCAAAAAATTCGCTGACTTGATAGAAAATTTTATAAGTTGACTCAACGTAAAAGGTTTTACCAAAGATAAGGTTATTAATTATTATGATTACAAGGGCGAAATATGAACTGTTTCACCAATATGATAATGTAATCAGTCCCCGGACACACAAGGTCGTTATAACTCAGGCCTAAGTCTCTCCCTGCACCCCGTCCACTCCTGCCACCCTCCGAGTCTTATCTCTCCAACCCTAAGCCGTAAAAATATGAAACCCTTGAAAAATTGCCCGGGAAAATAAAGGCGGGGAAATAGGAAATGTCTGACGCTGTTTTCATCATAGCTTTTCATAATAACATCCATTGCGTGTCAAGGAAAAGTAATTCTTTTAAACAAAGCTTAAGGGTGTATATCGCGCATCGATTGTTGTACATTGTGCGTGAACTCTGTATAGGTTTTGTTTGTTTTCTCTCTGTATTATTAATTATTAAGATTATTTGTAATGAAAATTTATAGTGTAGGTACTAATGGATTCCCGCAATGCATCGCTATTGGTAATATTTTTCTCGGGCGCTTCCGACTTCTTCCACCAGAAAACTACAGTACATAGACTTTAATTCGACTCCATATCTCATTACAGTGCAGACATATTGCGTTTTAAGAGCGTTTCTGTCTTCTTCTACCATTTAAATATAGATATAGAATCTCTAAACACTCGTGGCACTAATAACAACAACCTTTAAAATTTTCAGCGAATCGGTCGATTACTTTTTGAGTTTTGCAAGCACAAGCACATGCGTGTTGAGTTTTAATATATTATGATCAGAAACCATTTATATTTTAACTCAACCACTCGGAATGCATTTTATTATAAAAGACTCTATCCTGCCACAGACCGCCTTCTACGTTGGGAAGTTAAAATTTGAAGTTGTAATGTCTTTTTGGAAGAGGAATCTGAAAAAATGGTTTTTTTTAGATATCAACATCAGCGCCAACTATCGTGTACAAAACTATCATATAAGTTAAGCTGGAAACAATCACCTACATTCTCAATTCACACAAACGTGATTTTAATATATTAAGATTATTAATATGTCTAGAAGCGCACAATAATGTGTTTATGCATAACTTGTAGATATGTATGTAAAACTTAAAGACTGCAATCTCAGAACAAAAAAATATTATATAAAACATAACTATTGCCATCCCGTGAAAAATCACGGGATATTATAATAGTAGGATTTGTAAAGCTGAACTTATTTATTGAAAAAATGTTTGCTTCGGGATCATTACTGCCTTTAAAAAAAATCTATCCTTTCGTAGAGGTTTTCAGTGGAGAACGCATAGCAACTGTTTTAAATGATAACAAAATATGTAAACATTTAAAAAAAATGCCTTCGTAATTATTAAATTAATTCTCTCCTTTTTCATTCAAATAACGATGTTAAATTTGAGATAAAAATATGAAAATTGAATTTGTTTCAAAACCAATCAGAAGATTGGACCCTTTACTTTCTTCATAATACACAGTACGTTCACATAAGGTATTGTGTTTTTCGGATACTTTTGGTATCTTGACATCTAGAATGGGGCCTTCATTTTCGTAATATGGCAATTCATGAATGCGGAGATGCCAGACGTAATTCTGGCATGACTTGGTGGTTTATTTCCGGCAATGGGCAATGACGAAACCATTTCAAGCAGACAAACGTGCGTAAGAATGTGTCAAGATTAAATGAAATGGCTGAAGTTCTTGATATAAAATGATTTAAAACATACACCCGTTAAATCTATAATCATTAATTGAATTGAATATTAACTTGTTGAATACAGCTAAGAGAAATTATGACACATATCTAATGACATTGTACCAATACAAGACACACTTTTATCCACACTGATCGAAAAAAATTGTAGCACAGCTTATGGAAAGGATAGCCATTCAAAGAATGTATATAAATGGACCGATAAGTATGTTCGCCGGACCTACTTCAGTGAAACCACTATCTTAGCATCTGTCAAGCATTTGAAAAAAAAACAAATACGCATTTCGATAAAAAGAAATAATTCGTAAAATATTTTACGTACCTACTGTATCGCTTGTCGGATATGGTAAATTTTTCCTATTTTCGAAATTGAATGTTATTTATTTTTATTTTTATATTAATTAATTAACCGTTCATTAAACTTGAACACTGTAACGCATTATGAATGAAAATTTCACATTACTTACATACTGATGTGACTTTTTCCCACTTACCTTACTTCGTGTTTATCCTAAATGTGTACAGGCCATACTGTAAGGAAAAACTGGCTAGGAAGACAATCAAAACAGAAAACACCAAAAACAAAAAGCACGTCTGCTAAGATTATTTTAATTGAAAACGAAGATATCGTTTTTCAATAACAGAAAGATACACTTGATAAAGAAGATTTGAAGATTTTACCATTGCTTTAGTTATGACAGGTAAAGGCTGTGGGCGTGATCGGTTTAAAAAAAACATTAATATTCTTTTCACTATTGTTTTCGTGAAATAACAAATGATTGCAAATCATGGAAGTGATAATGATCGAGATAAAACTCGGCATATAGACTCGTCATTCAATCATGTTGGTGGAAATCACGCGTACACACCTTGACATACACGCATTTCTGAGAAATCGGATGATTTTACAAATAATTAAAAATGTTTGAAATAAATTTCGGTTCTACCCGATTGGCATTTAGCATAGCTGGTTAGTTTGTCCACTACAGTTACTGGGTAGGAAGAATCAATACTAAGTCAAATCAATTAATATTAATAATATTTTTTTTTTTTTAAAGGTTTTTTTTTTAAACAGCAGCTTAAGAGTCAGTCGAGTAGGGTTCAGCCATAAGTGAATAAAAAATAAAAAAAAAAATTAAAAATGGCTTCTAGCAGCAGAATCAACTTGTTTTCAACGAGTTGATTTTTAAATTGTAAATATGAATATTTTCTAATCGAATAAATAATTTAATATTTCATTAAGTGCGCATTTTCATTATTTGGTAAAACGCATTTTAAAACATATTTTCGTATGAATCCGTAACATTCTTAAACGACTTATTAAATCACTAACGCCAGTTACCCGATTAAGTCTTCATTCGAGTCGGCCATTACGTATTTAGTAAGGGCTGTTATATTAACATAAAACTCCGATACCTAGTACAATACCCCAATAAAACAAGATGATAAGATTATAATGTTTAATGAAAAAATCTTAAAGATTAAACTTTATACCAATCTCCACCATTTCATGAACTAATTACTAACTATAGTAACTCCGTTCGTGAAGGAGAGGAAACAACTCAATTAATTCGACTTTTATCTTCAGGCTTTAGTAGTTTTGTTTCATTTAATGGAATTTTATTTAATGTTTTAAGATCTTACCTTCTTCAGAAAGATATTGTTTTACGACATAAAACAGAAAATAAAGTTAAAAAAAACATTAACGATGCTTGAAACGCGTGAAAATTAAGGCTCCAAAATACATAAATAAATAAAATAAGTTTTTAAATTTCTTAATTTTTTATGTGAAAACCGCAAGAGTTCCAACTGCTCCCAACCGTCAATAGAGCCAATGAGCAATGGCATCCCCAATCAGTGGCGGCTCGTGACTTGGGTACGATAGAGGGCTATGTTTGAAAAATCCGACATTATAGAAGTTGTTTATTCCAAAACGATTTTTTACTTTTTTTCGAAAATTTGGTTTTTTTGTATGAAGATTTTCAGGAAATTTCAGTTTGGCTGTAAGTCGCATGGATTTCCTGTGAAAATCTTAACACGAAAAACTGAATTTTAGAAAAAAAAACTGAACACGTTTTCAGTTACAATAACATCAATAATACCATTTTTGTCATATTAGCATTCTAGTACACCCAAAAGTCACGAGCCGCCACTGTCCCCAATTAGTCTATGTTGAAAGGTTGAAAGGAGGGCAAGGAGATGGGGAAGAAGAATGTGGGGAAACATATATCGTCCACTCTGGAAAGTACCGCAAATATATCTAATTTTATATGATTAAATTGAGAAAAACGCAAATGAACCAAATTAAATTTACATTCGCACGATGGGATTTCAAACCTCCACCGCCGGATTGCTAGACGAAAGCCTTACCCTCGACCGCAAAGGTTGCCAGGTTAATTACGACGAAATAATAAATTTGAGAATTAAACTGTGAGACATTCATTTTGTAGGACATCACTAAGCATAGTTTGAATTTATAAAATCTCTCACCATATCCGCTTAATAATATTGCCTAGTAATTCATTTGACTTGGACAGTCAGCTTAAAACAATATAAATTCGATCGGAAAATTGAGAAGGTACTTAATGGGTTATGACTGGTCTAAGTATCAGGCGACTACTCCCGAGTAGTGCCACTGGAAGCTGATCTCACGTAGGAACGCTGTAGTATATATTGAGCGTCCCCGGCACGCGGGTGTTAACACGGAAATGGCATCTGCTTTAATGCTGGTCTGGGAATTTTCAAATTCGGTTCTTAATTTTTTATAATACTTTTCACATGCTGTAGACTCAGCTATTGGAAATTCATTTCGCTGAAAGTGATTTGAAGTGGTAGATAAAGCTTAGCAATATTTTTTTACGGATTAAGTCTGACCATGCGTTCATCCGAAAAGTAACTGCGTTATTAGTGGGAAACATAATTTTAGAAAATGCAATTGATAAAACTTCGATTTATGCATTACGTTGTAATTTAAATCATCTATTAAACTCAACCCGTTAAAAAACAAAGTTTTTTTTAACCATAATACATCTATTTTAATACGTCTTTTTGACCGATATTTATTGCGTACATTAACTGCTGAAATGTCATACGATTTCAGAGTATGTCTGCATGATTGCCATTAAAACTTGATAGAATTTATTGTAATCGACAACGAGTACATCTGCCGAGTTTCAGCTCGAACGGATGTCGGGAAGTGGGTAAATTTCCGCTTCCAAGATTTGTATTTATTTATTACCGAAAACAAGAGAAATAGATATCATAATAATAAACATTACTTACTTTTATAATAGTTTATTAGTTTCTGTGAAATTCCAGTTGATAAGTTTTACTGAAACATGTTTGTAATACAAGAAATGTTAAATCGAGTAAGTAATCCTTCACTTAAAGTAAAGTTAATGTACCTCGTGCTTGAGTGTTTGAGACGAGTTTATTTAACTTTACCCGGTCTTCGCTAAGTTTTGATTAGTGAAGGTGTTATGCGATACCTGAAATTTTACCCCTACTTTAAGTCTTATAAAATTTAAAATCGCAAATTCATATTTATGTAATACTCACGGATAAAATAAATTTATTGAAGTGAAACTTCTTTACGCGCGTTATGCAATTTCGAGGACAGGAGTAAAACCAACTCATGACGGTCATGAAAAACCGTGATCATTTCGCTATTTTTTAGGTCATTCTCCAAACTCAGCTTCGCGGTCTAAAGGCAGAGCGCGCGACTCTCGTCGTGAAGAACCGGGGTTCGATCCCCGCTTAAACTATTTTTTTTTCTCTTTGTGATTTTTTTAATAATAATTTTTTTTAAAGTGATAAAATGCTTTTTTTAAAAGTGATAAAAGACTTTTAGATATTTTGACTATATGATATTTTGGTCGAATACGCAATAACCGCCGTCTAGAGGCAGAGGGTTCGACACTCGTTATGCAGGACCCGGGTTCGAATCCCATATTTTTATAACTTTTAATTTTTTTTATCAACGATTTGTATTTTCTTTTTATGATTTTTTTAATAATAATTTTTTTTAAAGCGATAAAATGCTCTCGTGCTGCGACTTTTAGATATTTTGACTATATGATATTTTGGTCGAATACGTAATAACCGCGGTCTAGAGGCAGAGCGTTCGACACTCGTTATGCAGGACCCGGGTTAGAATCCCATATTTTTATAACTTTTATTTTTTTTTATCACATGCTACTTATAAATATGTCAATAGACAGAAAAAAAGAGAGAATGAAATGAAAAGAGAGAGAGAAGAATACTAAAAGTTTCACTTCTGTCGTGCGTAGGCTTGCCACACACTGTATTTTTTTTTAATAAATAATATTATTTCCATTTTTGTGGAAAATTATTTATTTGGAAGTTATGTAGTAAAAAGTTTTATGAGCGTAGTCATGTATTGTGTTTCAACGAATATTGAAAAACTTATCTTATTATCATGGCCTTAAACCGGGATCGAGGCTGGCTTAACTATTCCAATGCTAAACCTGCTCACAAGATTCTAATAAGTAAAATTGGATACATAAATTGTTAAGTGTGAAGAAGTTTTTATTGACCGACTGATATTTTTCGAATGCTTTTATGATTTATTGTGAACATGGTGAAATTCTATTTTAAAACATATTGCATAATATTGTGCCTATGAAAGTGTAGGCATTAGACTTTATAACGAATCCAGCTCTTTGTTCACAGTCCTCTCGTAGAAGGTAATAATAAAAACGGCAGAAACCAACGTTTGGTATGTGTATTAGCGATGTTGGACAATGCGACGGGAACGCAATAAAATGGTACGGTTTTTCAGTATGCAAGTACATTATTAAGTCGCGCTTTTAATACAGAATTGTTCACCATGAAAAACGTGATCCAAGTACTAATTGTCTATAATATTAAAAGGGTAAGTAACTTCTTATCCTGCAGCTGTTTTAAGTTTCTGTGTCGTTTGTTATTTGGGTGGATGATTGAGAGAAGACACTGTTACTAATATTTGATATAACTTTATTAATTCAGTCAATTGACTTGTTTCAGAAATACAACACAGTTAATAATATAATCATAGTTACATATAGTAGTGATCTGACACACATAACAATAGTGATGCGACATGCCCCTTCTCCAATTAAACAATATAATAAAACTTAAAATACGGTAACATTAACCAAATATAATTTCCTATTGTTTGTCTACTCTACCATATGTCAGGTAGTGTATGGGTTGACATGATTTTCCCCCAACGGTCCCCCATTTCCAACTTTTTCTCATCAAATGCTGGATAAGATCTGAAAATGAGTTTTGTTGATTTTATGAATGGTTTTAATACATCCATATCGTTTGAAGGATATTTTCTGGATTTGTCTGTTTGGTAATTTTCTCAGCATTCCGTTGTGACGTAATGGTGGTGGTGTGTAAAATATGTTATGTTATGTTGTTTTAGGAATGTAAAAAATGCTTTTCGAAGGACCTTGAATGTTATTGTAATAACCACTGCACATGAGACAATAATTTTTATTTATTTATTTATTGGTAAAGGTAAGAGACAAACAGCTTATACATAAAAAATAAATATAAATATATACATGTTAAATACAGTCAAGCCAAAAAAGTCTCCTATATTAAAATTAGTTGGAGATGGAGTTTTATTGCATAAAAAAATATATATATATTTTAGGTGAGGAGGGGAGGAATAGGAATTTAGGATGAGGATAGGAGATGCTCTGGATACATTCCATACTATTGTATTAATTTTCGATCGTACGAGTTACTTCTAATCGATATTTATGAAGTGTATTGCTAAAAATGTCTATGTTTTGAAATTTAGTATTATATTGGGCACATATACGTGGAATTGGTGAATTTTTTCTAAAGTTAGTTCTACATGTAGGTAAATGAAACAAATGGGATTGCCGTGTTGATCTTGTTGGAATATGAATATTTATTAAATTCATTAGCTCTGGTGAGTCGAGGCCATTGTTAAGAATTTTAAATAATAAGATTTGGTCAAAAATCAAACGTCGCGTATGAAGTGAGTTGAAGTTGTGGTAATTAATAGAATCGGCGTAATTTGAGAAATGTAAGTTTTTTTTATAATTAATGTGTTTAAAAAATTTTTTTTGAATTCTTTCGATTCTTTCAATGTGAGCTTGGTAAAAAGGAGTCTAGATCGGTGTGCAGTGTTCTAGGTGGGGACGGATGAACGCTGTGTAAAGGGAATATAGAGTCTTAAGGTTGCGGAAAGGTTTCGTTAAACGTATTATAAATCCTAGCATTTTGTTGGCTTTGTTGATGATTGCATCAGTGTGTTGAATGAAGTTTAATTTCACATCCAGTATTACCCCAAGGTCTCTGATAAAATCTACTTCTTTGATTTGTGTCCCGTTTAATGTATAATCAAAGGAAATTTTATTGTTGTTACGTGTAAATGATAATTTATTGCACTTTGAGGTATTTACTACAAGTTTATTTGATTCACAGTAGTTAAAAAGACGATTGAGATCCTCTTGAAGTTTAATGCAATCTTCAATTGATTTGATAACTAAGTAGATTTTTCATCGTCTGCATATGCTAGGTAATTGGCGTGTAAAAAACATTTGTGAATATCATAAATATACACATTAAATAATAATGGCCCTAAATGAGAACCTTGAGGTACACCGGAGGGCACGGAAAAGAAACTGGACTTAGTTCCCGCAACTGATACACATTGAAGTCTGCTCTGAAGGTATGAAGTGAGCCACCGAAGTAAGTCACCATGGATGCCTATTTGACTTAATTTTTTAATTAAAATGAAATGGTTTACTTTATCGAAGGCCTTAGAGTAATCAGTGTAGATTACATCTACTTGGTTTCTATTGTCCATATTGCTCGTTAAATATTCCGTGAAATTTACCAAATTTGTTAGTACCGATCTTTTTTGTAGAAATCCGTGTTGTTGGTTTTGTATATTGCGAACAATTGTTGTATAAATTTGATCGTAGACAATTTTTTCAAAGAGTTTACTAAATACAGTTAAAATTGAGATTGGGCGGTAGTTTACAATGTTGCTTTTAGAACCTGTTTTATGAATAGGGATTATAGTTGCTTCTTTAAACTTCGTAGGAAATTTTCCTGCTTTTAGTGACATTCTAAATATATTAGTTAGGGGGTATGAAAGATTTTTTGCACATTTTGAAACAAAGAATGGCGATATACCATCACTGCCAGCACCCTTACTAATGTCTAAATTCTTCAGGTATTTATTGATCAAAAAATTGTTTATTTGTACGTACCCAATCGGGTTATGATTATTCATATAGGTAAAACTATCGACTATACTGGGATCATTCGTGTCCTTATCATTAACATAGGTGGACTGAAAGTGTTTAGAGAATAGTTGACACACTTGTTGAGCACCGGTGCCTGACTCATCTTTAAGGTGCATGATTTGTGGGATGCCATTTGTTTTACTTTTGCTTTTAGCATAGTTCCAAAGTTGTTTATTATTTATAAGAATATTAGATTCAACTGAACTTATGTACTGAATAAAGCAATGCTTCTGTAAGTTTTTTTGTTGGGTACGTTTGATTGAAAACTCTATGTAGTCTACTGGATTATTATTGGATTTCCATTTTTTATGGAGTTTTTGTTTATCTTTAATGATTTTAATTAGAGAAGCTGAATACCAGTTTGGAAATTTTCTCTTTTTGATGATACGTTTAGGGACAAACCGGTTGATGGTACTGTTTAAAATGTTGAAGAAAGAATCGACTACTACGTCAATATCCAAATTTTCCTGAGTAAATGACCAGTCTGTCATTGACAGATGTTGGTTGATTAACTCGTAATTGGCTTTTGTAAACTGATAAATTTCTTTAGGTGGGACGTGAATAATAGGAAGTATATCGATTTTGAGCATAATTTTGAGTGATGGGTAGTGCGAGTCTTCGCTGACAAGAGGATCGCATGCACGAGATACTTGGCATTCCTCATTACAGATAACTAAATCCAGGATTCTGTTATTTGCATTTTTTATGTAATTATATTGTTTTAATTCAGAATAATGGATTGTGTCAGCAAGTGAGGAACTAATTGTGTTCAAGTTTTCAGGTGTCAAGTGTGAATCATTGTTATGTATATTCCATGTTACGGTGGGCATATTAGAATCTCCAATTACAAGTAAAATGTCATCGGGATGTTGATCTTTTACGTTAGCAAGTAAGCAAATGAATGAATTGAGTGCAGTTTCATACCCTTGTCCCTGTGGGAGATAAACACAGGCTACATGGATAGTACGTTTGGAGGTATAGTTAGAAGGAGGAATAGTTACCCAGATACATTCAGCATTGCAGACCAATTCTTCGCGAGGATAAGCGTTAAGATTGTTATGTGTTATGATCATCACTCCACCACCTCGACGAGAATCTTCTTGGTTGTTTATGCTATTAATTGTAATGTTATTTGATCTATCCCGTCTGAAAAATATGCTGTATGGAAGGAAGGACTCACCATTAGGAACAAGGGAACCCGTTTTTTCCTGTCTATTCTCCTCACAGCAATGGCACTGAACACATAACGGTTTGCACGATATCGGCGCGGATGAAAATGTAATAAAGTAAGCGAGATAAGATTATTTTTTATACTGAGCTATGCGGCTTATTGTTACAGACTGATTACACAATGTGCACAGAAAGGTGCAGGAATCGAAGTAGGTAGGACAAAGGCACGACAATATTCTCTCAGTACAGTGGTCGCATTTATATGTACATATGTATGCATGAAATGTGTGTATAAATTGATGTATAATGCATATTGGCGCAACCAGATAGTATTGGAGATTTATACTGTTTTTTCAGCGATAATTTTGAATCTTGTAAAAGGCATGCGTATGCACTCTTTAAACACGAGCGCCTGCTTCGAAACATTCAAAAAATCTAAAACGGTGAAAACTAACTTTACGAAATATTTTACTTAAGATAAATGATTATATTCTATAAACTGATTAATTATTTAATAAATAAAATAAAACTAACATAACGTAACATAAATAAACTTAACATAAACATAACATACGTAAGTGGTAACAGTAGGTAACAAAATATGTACCTATGTAAATAATAGTGGGAGTTTTTTGTTATTTAATCAAACAGATTTTTCCAAACTAAGAGGCATTTAAAAAAAAAAAAAATACGTTATAAAAAATATGATATAAATTCGAATACAGATTAGCAATGAAAATGTCTCTTACAAGAGACTTTTGTAAATTGCCAAATTCACATTGCATATTATGATTTCCTAGATACAATTTTTTTATTTTTTATTGAGCGGAGACAGTTAACATAAAGTTCCCGTGAGCACTTAGGCCATAGGCCCATTGTGCTATCTCCCATTTTACCTCATTCTTTTAACAGTCACCCGGTCCCTTTTATAAAGTTCACCTGGGTTGTTATTGGATATGTGGCTATGTCTTCTGTCTTCTCCTCTCCACTCCTCCTTGGTTCCCTAAAGGCCACACGATGGAAGAGGTCTTCGTCTCTCCTCTCCACTCCTCTTTGGTTCCCCGAAGGCCAAGCAACGGAGGAGTCTTCTCTTCCTTGGTTCCCCGAAGGCCCCATGGCGGAAGAGTCCACTCACCCTCGGTTCCCTGAAGGCCCCACGAGGGAAGAGGGTCTCGTCGCTTCTCTCCACTCCTCCTTGGTTCCCTGAAGGTCCCAATATGGAAGAGGACTTTGTCTCTCTTCTCCACTCCTCCCTGGTTTCCTAAAGGTCCCGGAACGGAAGAGGGTTTTTGTCTCTTCTCTCCACTCCTTCTTGGTTCCTTATAGGCCCCGCGACGGAGGAGTCTACTACTCCTTGGTTTCCGGAAGGCCCCATGGCAGAAAAGTCCACTTGCCCTTGGTTTCTAGAAGGCCCCACGAGGGAAAGGGGAGTTTTCAAATTATCCAATATTTGTCCAACGGGTATCTAGGGAAATTGAAGATCTACTCCAGCAGAGTCCCGAGTGCTGGAGTAAGGTCTAAATACGTCGAGATGCGACCCTGTTTCTCGGAGGCGCCGTTTGTGACATTGTTCTCCAAGTCATTCAGCCTGAGCACGATAGCTCACACCTTAGCTTGGAATGGCTATTGCAAGTCGTGTTTCCACTCCCTGAGCGATGGGTTCGCCACACTCCCTACGCTATCAGATTCTTGTCAATGATGATTGTCTAATCATAGTCAAATTATAATAAGTTCGATATAATCGTCGATCCTAACTTATTGTAATCTGACATCTTTATTTACGTTGAATGACTTGACTCCTCGCACCTTAAGATCTGAACGAAGGAAATTGTATTGCTATTTTTCGTTTTTCTCGAGCTTCTTCTGCAACCATTTTTTCCACTTGATTTGCGAATACGGTAATGCATGAAAATCATGTTGCTTGTGCGATATTTCTCTTTCGTTGACATTTTGACAGTTTTAATAATAATTTAAATTATAAATATATACTATTCATTTCTGACACCATGTATCATTTCGTCTTTACTGAGGATGATTAATCAAAGACAAGATAACAGTTTCATTTATTTATTTTTTATTTCAGGCCTTGACAATAGATTTGTTTCAGAGATAGACCGTGAATCACAAATAAACCACTAACGATAATAATATAATCGTAGCTACCTACAATAGAAGTGCTGCGATACACATAACAATTTGTAGTGATGTGACAGTTTCCGACATTTAATTCTCTTAGTATTGAATACCATCACACTATAGTCAATATATTTAATTGGTTCAAGTAAAATATACACTACCTATATCAAAATTGAATAATTTAATCTTACTGATCTAGAAAACTGACACATGGATTTATTTTATTTTTCTTTGCAGTGCGTGATTTCGATAATGCCTAAGTTGGTTCTTTGTGAAAACCCTTAAAAGCAAAAAAAAAGTAATGCGTGGCTAGTGATGTCCCTACGAGGTTTGAAGAGTTGAGAAAAAACTAACCAAATGTTTTTTATTACTACTTCCGATTTTATGTCCGGGTCAAATCTTCCCCATAGGAAAAGCTAAACCTTCCCACTCACTTTTCCACAAATGATCATCTAGTCAATCAACACTATGCAAGTGCATTATATAAGCAAAATAAATACAAAACAATACAAGAACAACACGTCAACTCACCAGAGATCAAATGGGAAAATAATTCACCGACTCCAGATATTTTCATATCAGAGGGTTCGGCTCGGTAGAACTTCTAACAGGGCCTATAAATCCTACTGATCCCTCAACATAAATATTTAAAAAATCTTTTGTTATCCTACATGTTGCTAACGTATGGATACCTGGACTCGAACCTGGTTATTAATTGGCTAAGCTCAGTAGAAAGGTAAAGCAGATGAGATTCGTGTACGATCAGGGGTGGGCAGCTCCTTTGATCATCAGCTCGTCCATCGGTCAGGAGGTTGGAAAGGCCATCACAATAATAACACATGAGTAAAAGGCACAAGGTATATTAATCATCTTCTAAAGAAACACAGGTATAAATTGGATCTCTACTCTCTTCTCTTTCGGTGACGACCGGATGAAACGAGGATTTTACCAGTATTAATGATTTGAACACAAGAAAGAGGTGTACTGGAAGCTTACGGGTTTCCAGGTTCTGATGATGGGTAGCGGCATGACGTGTCGAGCTGTAGATGTTCTGCGTCTCCGGGGTACGCAACGGTCAATCGTTATTGCGTCACACTTGGAATTTACCGGAAGCAAGGCTCCGACGGTGAAGCTGGAGTGGTGATGTCGGCACATGTTTGTGACTTGGCTGCGCGTGATATTAATTATTAACTGGAACAAGATCACGTCTGTTCCTATTATTACGTAATCTGCGCGTGATATTAATTATTAACTGGAACAAGGTCACGTCTGTTCCTATTATTACGTAATCTGCGCGCTCGAACATTGCGAGCGTTTGCGGTTCGCTCTGCAAGGGACGCTGTCGATGTCGCGGAGGTCGGTTCTAGACTGCCGGAGCGCGGCGAGTCGACCCGTGTTGAGCCGTGAACGCTCTGGGTGGTCCGTGCCGATCACGCGGCGCTGTGTCGTTTGTCACGTACACCGCGACTTTTTGCATGGGGAAAGTGGGGTTGGTGTGCATCCTTTTTATAGGGTGACTTGTATTACGTAACACATTCCCCCTCCGCCAGTAAAAGGCGACGTGGTAATGAAGCTTTAGGCGCTAAAAATCCTCTTCACCTTGTCGTGAGGGAATTAGAGAGAGAAGGAAAACAGTGTTGATTTACAAAAAAAAACAAAGAAAAAATACATGGTTATGCAATGGTGAAAAGACAACATACAAGTTTATGCAGTGATGAAAAGACAAACATACAAGTTTATGCAGTGATGAAAAGACAAACATACAAGTTTATGCAGTGATGACAAGAACAACATACAGTGATGAAAAGAACAACATACAAGGTTATGCAGTGATGAAAAGAACAAAAAAGGACTCTAAAATTTCATTGGTCTGTAAGCTAAATTTGAAGAGCGTAGTGTTTTCGTAGAGTACCAAGTAGACGTAATTTCACTGAAGTTATAAAGTTACATTTTCACTGTAACTTGACCCATTTGAGATTGCACTCAAGTATCACTAGGGCCATAGAAATTGAACTGTGCTTCTTGGTTGTGGTTGAGAGATGGTGATGCGGAGGGCCAGAAGTATCCGGGTTTTGTTGTTGTACCAGCGTGAATTCCATTATGCTGATGTGGTGGGGCAGTGGTTGTCAAGGTGAAATGAAGTTGGTAATAACATGGAGTAATACCAGTAAGTTGATTGATGGTTGATGCGTGTAATGGTTATTATGTTGAGTTTGCGCATAGGCAAGTGGTTGGTTTGTACAAATGGCAAGTGGTTGATTTGTACGACGGCCAGTAGTTGATTTGCACAAACGGCAAGTGGTTGATTGCACAACGGCAAGTGGTTGATTTGCACAAACGGCAAGTGGTTGATTGCAGGAACATAATTAACCTTGAACTGGCATGTTCTGAGGTTGGTTCTTTGAATGGTTTGAATGATGAGACAACTTGATTTGCAACTGCACGCACGACTCACACCTAATTTGGGTGCGATCGGGTGTTTTTGGTACGCAGAAATTGGAGAGATGTGAGTGATGGAAGTGAAGGTGGCGAAGAAGAGAAGCTCAGCTTGCAGGTGATGAGGAGGGCTGCTGGTCTTCTTTTTAATCCAGGGACAGGTTATTATTAGAGCCAAAATTCTTGAAGTTTACCTGCCTAGTAGACCAATGATGCAAAACGTTTGGAGAGAAACAAATTGTGTTCAAGAGAAAAGACAAAAAGACAAAAAAACGTCGTTGGTTAGAGAGGAGTGAGAGAGAGTAGAGAGAGATCCAATATGCTGACTATATCATGAGTATCCCGAGATTGGGGAGACAAAAAACTATCACGACTGGCGTGAGGTTACCTATTTGATATACAAGGTAGGTAGGTGGTTGTACAGTAGTAACACCAAGTTTCTGAAAGAAGTTTGGCTTCCATGGCCGGTGTTAGCGCTTGAGCGATAACAACTTACGACTTTCAAAATTACAAGAAATGTGTTGATTACCTAGGAATGGGGTGAAAAGGAGAGATTTGAAGCAAATTTCATGGATAAAGATTGTCTTATAGACAGACGATACGCTATGTGCGTAGGGTACACCTTCCAGATTCATGAAATTAACCTCAAGGATAATGAGGGAAAAAAAAATAAATAAATGGCGTTGAGCGAGAAGGTCTGCTGGTGATGGAGCTGATTCCATTCTCTTTCAGCTCAATGTACAAGAGTTTGATGGAGGGGAGAAGGATGGAGGATTGAGTAGCGAAAATTGATAGTGACTGAGCTAATTCCCAATTCGATCTCTATGTGAGGACGAAATATATCAACCAGCAAATTTCCTAACTCTTTACACAAATATGCATGAATTTGATGAAAAGGTGAAGGAGAATACACAGTAATAACAATCTAATCTTTCACGTGTATTTGGTGAAAGATTAGGGGTCGTATTTAATCTTCTACAGTTTGTGAGAACAAGACAGACCCTTGCTCAAGTTTCACAAACCTGGGAGTTTTTCTTATTCGTCTCCCAGACAACGAGTTAGGTGGTTTTGTGTCACTGTCTCAATTAACTCCCACGACACGATACCTCATAACCAACATTGAAGCTGATGGCTAGTCCATGGTCAATGGATAGTGGATGGTTCTTGGGTCCGCTGACAAGAAGTCCACAGGTATCAGTTAGCGTAAAAAATTGCTGAATGCACAGCTTCATGTTTGTTTGAAGAGAACAAAAAAATTCTCACTACAGTGAAGGACATTTCCCTCAGTGTCATGAGTTATACAAAAAAGGGCCCCAATTAAGGGTGACAAGTCAGGGTAAAATGATCTACGTCCGGTAGAACAAGTACATAGTGTCAACTTATTTAAAGAAAACAACAACAAGATAGGAGCTAGTTTTGCAGAGAAATACAGAGCACCTTGTGAGAGTGTGTTGTTGCGTCTCCAAACTATGTCGTTTTCCTTAAAGGTAACATGTTTCCTGCGTAAATTATATCTGTTTGCACTCTTTTTGTGAGCAAGTATCAACGCATCTGTGACTTCGCTGTAGATAGCAGAAAGTTCTTCAAGACGGTGAGCATAGTTCTCTGATGGGTTATCAGTAGAAGGAGGAAAAGATGATGGGAGGCTAGCGTCCCAATGCAAGGAGCCATGGACAATTTGTTCCATACCATGTTTGAGGAAGAAAGGGGTGTACCCAGTAGTGAGGTTCAATGTATTGTTTAGTGCAGCTTGAATTTTTTCTAGATTTTTGCACCATGTTCGTTGATCTTTGTCAACCAGGATTGCCAGAGCTGTGTTGATGGTCTGGTTGTAACGCTCTACCGTATTATTTTGAGGCGTGTAAAGGGTATTATAGAAAATATCTTTTATGCCATATTTGGCCAGAAATTCCTTGAATTCCAGGGCTATGAATTGTTTTCCATTGTCGCAAATGATGGTGCGAGGAGTGCCGTAGGGGATAAAAATGTTTTTTTCTAACAAGTTTATGATTGCAGAGGCTGTGGCTCTTTTTAATGGGAAGATCCAACAGAACTTGGTGAATACATCCACTATGCTAAGTATATGCATGTTTCCGGCGTAGCTTCTGGGAAAAGGGCCGATGAGATCCATAGAGAATGATTGTAATGGCCTGTCTGCTCGTTTGGGGTTATCCATGAGACCAGATGGGGGTGCAGTACTATGTTTGTATGCTTTGCAAATGTCACACTTAGAGATGTAGTTGCGAACTTGTTTAAACAGGCCTGGCCAGTAATACCTTAAGCCTATCTTCTTATAGGTTTTGAAAGTTCCTGGGTGTATGGATCCGGGGCCGCTGTGATTGTCGATGATTATTTTTTGTGTGTCCTCTGAGGGAATGACTAACTTCCAAGCATAGTCCTCGAGTATAGACAGTGGTGGTTTGCAGTTACGATATAACCGACCTTTTTTTATAATAAAGTTGGGAAATTTTTGCGGGTTGTTCCTGCATTCCTCGTTGGTTTTTAAATACCAAGTGTCTTTGGTGGTAGGAGTTGGTGTTGCTTCTTCGGAGGTCAGAGTGGCGAGTTCTATTCTTGAGAGGGCGTCTGGGACAATATTGTCTGCGCCTTTACGATGGATGACATCAAAGGTGGATTGTGATAGGCGAGACGACCAGCGGGCCAATCTACCAGATGGGTTGCTTAATGATACCAACCATTTTAGGCTACTGTGATCGGTGATGACTGAGAACTTACTGCCTTCGATATAGCCGCGGAAATGGTGGATAGAATCCATGACTGCGAGTAGTTCCTTTTCAGTTATCCCATAGTTTTTTTCGTGTTTGTTTAGACTACGAGAGAAGTATGCCACTGGGTGTTCGCCGTCGGGGAATTCTTGTGTTAGGACTCCGCCGATTCCAACATTGGAGGCGTCTGTATGCAGGGTGAAAGGCAGATTGAAATCTGGACAGTTTAGTACCGGTGCAGATTGCAGTGCCGTTTTTAGAGAGGTGAAAGCCTTTTCAGTTTCGGTAGACCAAGCGAAGTTACTGACACCTTTACGGGTACCGGTAATTTTATTAAGGGGGGCCGCTATTGTGGAGAAATCCCTTATGAATCTTCTGTAGTATCCGGTGAGACCAAGGAAACCTTTAACTTCTTTAGCATTCTTTGGCCTGGGAAAGTTTGTCATAGCTTCGACTTTGGCAGGGTCGGTCCTTAGACCTTTTTCGTCTATTACAAAGCCGAGGTAGCGTAGACGTGATTTGCAAAATTCGGATTTCTTTAGGTTGATTGTTAATCCGGCAAACTTGAGTTGTTGGAATACTCTTTCTAGGGTGGCGATGTGTTTTTCAAACGTGTCGCTGATGATTATTAGGTCGTCCAGGTAGCAGAACAAATTATTGTCGGATTCGGGGAACAGTCTGTCCATCAGTCTTTGTAGCTCAGCAGGGCTGTTTTTTAAACCGAAAGGGAGTCTCTTAAAGTGGAACATTCCTCTGCCGGGCACTACAAATGCTGTTTTTTCACATGAAACTTCATCCAAAGGTATCTGCCAGAATGCTTTGGACAGATCTATTGAAGAGATGAATTTTGCGTTGCGTAGTTTATCCAGGATTGCGTGTACAAGCGGAAGTGGGTACGCGTCAGCCTCAGTGCAGGCATTAAGTCTTCTACTGTCGAGGCAGAATCGGGCGGAACCTTCTTTTTTGGATACTAAGAGTGTGGGGTTGGTCCAGGGGCTTCTGCTGGGAACCACGATGCCCATATTTAACATATCATTTATTTTATTTATTTATTTATTATTTTATTTACGCCCTAATGGGCTTTTACATGAAAATATACATTTACATTGATTACAATAATTGAACATAAGAAGATAAATGGAGTTAATTGTAAGAAAGCAACACATATAATAAAATTTTGTGCAAATTAGCAAAACACTAATAAGATGGATTCAATATAAAATATACCCAAGCATGAAATAGTAAGTAAAAGAAAGTTCAACATAAAAAGTAAGTAAGTGGGTGTGTTTAAACCCAGTATTAATTGTGTGTTTAACAAATCGATAAACCAATATAAATTAGAGTGTAACTTACTCGTGAGGTAAAGAACATTATAACAGAGATTTTAAAAAAAAAAAAAAAAAAATAACAAAATAAGAGTTGCACCTGTAAAAAGCAAAAACTAATAGAATTTAGCAATATCGACATGAATAAGAAATAATAAGATCTGAGATGGAACATAGTGTTATGTATAAAAAGTAGTTAGTAGGTATATGCATACAATTATAAGTGTATAGTAGAGCAAATAAAAAACAAACAAATATGGATATAATTTACTTGAAAGGTTTCGAATGGGAGAAGATGTAATAAAATTATTAAAGCTATAAAAGTTAATTATTAGCCGATAGAATCGAAATAAGTTGCCTTTTAAAGCTCACAAAATTGTCAAAACCAAATATATCTATAAGTTCACAGTATTTATTCGCAAGGTTGTGAATTCTAGGAATTGGTGAAAAAATAGAATAATTAGTGTTGAGGTTCTTGTTAAATTTAAAAGTATCTTTACTGCGAGTTTGCCTAGCAGGAACATTAATGCAAATAAGTTCCAACAAATTAGGGCTGTCAATTAAAGATTTAATAATTTTGAATAAAAATAGCAAATCAATTAACACTCTTCTATCAGATAATTTAAGAAGTTTAGTTTCAGCAAGCAAGTTATTGTAATTTATAAATTCGATTGGAATTTTCATTTTAAAATTAATGTACCGAAGGAATTTATTTTGTACCTTTTCTAATGATTGAGAATGGACCTTGTAGTACGGTGACCATACGGTGGAATTGTATTCTAATTTGCTTCGTACTAACGAGCAATACAGATGTTTTAATGTTGACATACTTTTAAAATTTGCTCCCATTCTCAAAATAAAACCTAGTATTCTCATCGCATCGCTTGTTATTTCATCGATGTGTTCGTTAAACTGTAGACTCTCGTGGAATATAACACCAAGATCACGAATCTGTGATACACGAAGAAGATTAGCACCATTCATAAAATAGGAAAAATTAAGTGGATTTTTGCCTTTGTAAAAACTGATAATCTGGCATTTACCTAAATTTAGTTGCAAATCATTGACAGAACACCACGCACATAGTTTATTAAGGTTCAACTGCAAAATTGCGCGATCGTCATCGTCTTTGATTATTCTGTATATCTTCAGATCGTCGGCAAATAACAGGACTTTAACATTAGTAAAAATATTAACAATATCATTGATAAACAAACAAAATAATATTGGGCCCAAGTGAGATCCCTGTGGTACTCCGCTCGAGGCAGCAAATGTATAAGAAGTAAACGAATCTATCTTGACTGCTAAGTACCTTCCTAATAGATAACTCTTAAACCATTCCAACATACTCCCTCTTATTCCCAACAATTTTAGTTTACGTAATAATATTTTGTGGTTTACTTTATCAAATGCCTTACTGAAGTCAGTATATATGGAATCAGTTTGATGTGATGCATTAAGGGCATTAACAATATCATTCGTGTACAATATCAAATTGGTAAGAGTAGATCTACCTTTAATGAATCCATGTTGAAGGGGAGAGATGGTTCGATTGATTCGGGATATCAACTTATCTAGTACTAGGCTTTCAAAAAGTTTGGGTAAAGTAGACATTATACATATTGGCCTATAATTTGTTACTTCGCTCTTATTACCTTTTTTGAAAATGGGCGTTAAAAGACTAAACTTCCAAAGGTCCGGGAATACACCTGATGAGAGTGACTTTGTAAATAACTTATGAATAGGATATGACAATGTATGCATACAATTTACTAAAAACCTGGGCGGAACATTATCAGGTCCTGCGGATTTTCGGGAATCAAGACTCTTCAGCTTAGATATAATATCGTCTATGGTTACATTACAGTCAGATATATCAAGAGTTTCAACCAAATCAAAGCACGAAATATTGCTGTCTTCACTTGCATTAATGTAAACGCCGCTAAAAAAATCAGCAAAAAGATTAACAGTTTCCTGAAGATTTTGGGATAATTTAGAATCGAATGACACACTACTAGGTATGTAAGTACCATTTTCTTTTTGGGATTTAACATATTTCCAAAAGAAATTTGAGTCGTCCATGATAGAGCCTTCGACATCACTAATGTAATTTTTGTAACATTTTGCGGAGAGCTTATTGCACTCTGCCCTCAATTTTTGAAACGCAGTATAATCGATGGCCAGGCGACTTTGTTTGAATCTCTTATGAGATAATTTTTTAAGGTAAATTAAGTCTATCAGGTCTTTTGAGAACCATTTTGGGTATAGAGTTTCTCTGTAAGTCGTTAAAGGAACAAATTGTTCAATTGCAGAATTAACGATGAAGTAAAATTTTTTAAGGTGTACATTAATATCATCGTCGCTATCAAAGAATGACCAGTCAGTCTGTTTAAGGAAATTTGAAATTTTAACATAGTCAGCTTTTTTGAAATTTCGAGTTTCTACTACCTTTTTTACGATAGGAATTGGTTTAAGATTAGACATGCATATTTCTAGTGGTGGATGGTAAACATCGACAGGTAATAGAATTTCGGTACTTCTCACAACACAGATGTCAGACACATTTGACAGTGCCAAATCCAACGTACGACCTCCTATATTATGAACATTATTACACTGTGTTAGACCTAAGAACAGTGCCATATCTCTAATAACACGAATATTAACATTAGAACAAGAATTGACAGAATTCATATTACACCAATCATAATGTGGCAGATTGTAATCACCAACTAGAAGTAGTTTAGTATTAGGATATTTAGCACAAATTGATTCAACCTCGTCGCAGTGATTGCTGTAGCTTTGGACATCAGAATTCGGAGGTAAGTATGCACATCCCACTATTATTTTACCTCTAGAAGTGTTCACATTGACAAATAGTTGCTCGATGGATGTGTTTTTTGTGGATATTTTTGAAGAACTGAGATTTTTTGAGATAGCAATGGCTACACCACCTCCTCTCGTTTTGGCACTTGTTTTAGAATTCCTATCCATACGGTAGATGTTGAAATTAGGGAAGCCTAATTCGGCAGAATTGATTCCTGAGTCGAGCCATGTTTCGGTTAAAATGAAGATATCACTGCTGATAGTTGCCGCCGAAGTCAGCAACATGGGAAGTTTAGTGCGGATCCCTCTCACATTTTGGTAGTAGCATTTTATTTTTTGTTGTTTCAGTTTTTTGGCGCACATTCAATAATTTTAGGTACAGAGTTCACATATTTGATAGTTATATTGGTTTCACCGTTGTTCTTCCTCGTCTCGAGTTGTTGGCGTAAATCTAGAAGTTGAGTCCTCTGCAATGGTGTTTGGTCGTTACTGGCCTTTATACCGTTTTTCAGTTTTGCGTTCATGGTCAAAACCTCACGAGCCGAGACAGAGTCATTGAATTCGACCTTAATCGGTCTAATTTTGTTGGACTTTTTTACACCAAGTCTGTACGACTTAACCACACTCGGTATTAATTCATTATTTATATCACTAATCGCTGAAACTACTTTATCGCTGTCCATTTTAATAATTGTTGTTGTTGATTCTGAAATACTTTCGGGAACATTAAATAAAATAATGTTCTTTGACCGGGTTTTTCTTTCCTCGGCCTCTGCGAGCAAATCATTTATTGAAGATGAAGTATTTGTCGGGTTAGTAACAATAGACTGAGTATCCGTTACACTTTTTAATGTTGACAATTCTCCTTCCAACATTCCCATACGAACAGCCATCAATCCTGTGGTTCCTAACAGATCCGTTGTTATCGGGGTAATTTTACCCATTTGCTCCTTCGTAAATTTGTTGCCGGGGTCATTAATAATTTTTATCAGCGAACAGAGTAGATCCTTGGCCTTGGTCATATAGTTAAGAGAGTTCTCGTTTAAATCCATATTAAAATTTATTTAAAAAGAGTTAAAAATATGTTAACTTTATTCGTAATTAGTTTATACACAAACGCCTGTTTCCCGCAAACTGTTTAGCACTATTCAAAAGTGACGACACTTTCGACCAATGGCGATAGTAATGACGGACTGATAATGCGCCTGCGCGTTTGGTATGTATACCAGTTGAAAATTGTTATTTTAATATTTTTAAAACACAGCACTGCACAGCACACACGATAATTTAAAAATCTAACTGATTGAATATTTCGAAGATGAAGTGATTTAACTACTTCGACACTTTATGTTGTGTTTACTTGCAATTTTCTAATGTTTTGGAAGTTTTAATGTGGAGCGTATTCACTATCTGTGTAATCAATGACGGTAGGTGTAAGGTGATTATCTGTGTAATCATCGAGTTCCTTTTCCAACAGTTTTAGTTTCTGGGGAGCCAAATTGTAGTATCTTTGTTTGATAGGTGGTCCATTTGTCTTGATGTGGTGTTTGACTAAATTTGTCAGACCAAGTCCACACTTTTCGAACGAGATTGATTCAAATTTCTTGATCATGCCTTCCAGTTGTTCGGCCTGTGGTGGGTGAAGGTTCTCGTACGGAATTATTGTACGGATTTCGTTGATTGAGGTGGTGGGTGTGGTGTTGTTGCATGGGTTGAAAACCTGGGGTGCAATGTTGAATGCTTTCCAAAAATCAACTCCAAGAATAAATTTCTGGGTGATGGTTGGTACAATTAGAAAATTTATTGGAATTGATTTACTTCCACACTTGACAGGTAGGACAATTGCTCCTGTGACTTTTTGAGTGTTGTTGTCTGCAGTGGTGACGAAAGCGGGGTGTTTGTTGATTGTGAATCCATTGTTGACAAAGGGGATGTGGGCGTTACCGCCGAGGCAGCTAACTGAAGCTCCACTATCCAGTAGTCCAGAGAAGACGACGTCATTAACAGAAAATTGCGCGTATGGGCGACCATCTTTAGCTTGAGTGCAGCTCACTGTAGAAAGTTGTAAGGCCTCTTTGAAATATGCAATGTGTTTCAACCACTCGGTCCATTCAATAGGCCTAGATATTGAATGAACTTCCGAGGGGTTGAATCTTAGTTTTTTGGAGTTCTCTTGGACCAATTTGGCGGAGGTTTAGAGAAATCTGTAGGTGGTCTTGCAATTAAGTTATTAGAAGGGTGTATTCTTTCAAGATTATTTCTTGATCTCTTGAAGATTTCTCTCAAGTTGTCATGTTGATGAGAATGGTCACGGGGGCGCTTTTGGTGACCTCTGTTATCTTGAGTATACGAAAGTTTTGCTTTTCTGTAGCAAGATGATTGTGAGTGTCCGGTTCTTTTGCAAAAGGTGCAAAACTTCTTCTCGTTAAACTCTGGTTTAATTTGATTGGATGACCGAGAGGCGAGGCTTGGTAGAAGGGGCTCGTTAGAAGTCTTGGTGTTTCTTCTTTTATCTTGATAGTTTTCCAATAGAAGACAGACATCTTTGAGTTGTTCTACTGAGGATATTTTTGAGAGGTTATTATGTTCTCATATCTTGCTAGGAGGCCATCAGTCAAGATAGGGACTAGCTCTGTTTCAGGGATTGGAGTTGTCAGTTTGATGTTTAGAAGATCTGCTCTCTGGGCGTATTGTGCTACTGTTTCGTTGGAGAATTGTTTGATGGAAAACAGAGTAGACTTAATCCTATGCTGTGTTTCTTTTGGTGCGAAACTTTTCAGGAGTGCAGCTTTGAGTTCGGGCCAGGAGTTTACTTTTTTCTTGTGGATTCTATGCCAGGAGAGTAGCTCGTGCGAGATGAGATCTATGAAGTTACGGTGTAGTATCTCAGTAGGAATGTTGCGTATCGCGGCTGTTTTTTCAATTCGGTCGATGAAATCTTCTACGTTAGTATTGCCGTTGTACTTAATTTTCCATCCAGTTAGGTCGAAGGGTTTTGTGGTTTCCTTGACGGGTGTAATTGGTGGTTTAATTTCTGAGCAAGTAGGTATGCTTGTGTCAGAGATTGTTATACTGCCGGGTTGAAATTGCAGTCTCCTAATATATTTCCTGTTGTAATATGTTACGTACTTGATCAGGACATTTTTGGTTTTGTTGAAAGGAGAAATATTCCTGTCTTTTAATTCCTTTTCTAAGCTTTGAGTACTTCGAGAGCAGATGTTGGCTATTATGCCTAAGGTGTTGTTTTGAGGATTCATTTTGTGGCTAGTTGAGTTAGACATTGTGAGAATAAAAAAGAATTGTCAGAGTGTTGTGGCTGAGTTTTTTCAAAAAAAGATGAGCTTGTGATGATGGGTGAAGAATTTTGTGAAATTTTTTATGAAGTCCCAATATGGAAAAAAAATGGCCAGCGGTTTCCTTGTGTTTTTGATGGAAAAGTTCCTGAGATGTGCGTTTTTGAAAAAAATTTTGAAAAAACTTCAAATTTTCGAAAAATTAAATTTCTCGAAAAAATTTCAAAGTCCTTGATTTGTGAAAAAAACGGCCAGGGGTTGTCCTGGGATTTTGATGGAAAAGTCCCTGAGATGTGCGTTTTGAAAAAATTTTTCCGAAAAAACTTCAAATTTCCGAAAAAATTAGATTTCTCGAAAAAATTTCAAAGTCCTTGATTTGTGAAAAAAAACGGCCAGGGGTTGTCCTGGGATTTTGATGGAAAAGTCCCTGAGATGTGCGTTTGAAAAAAATTTTCCGAAAAAACTTCAAATTTCCGAAAAAATTTAATTTCTCGAAAAAATTTCAAAGTACTTGATTTGTGAAAAAAAACGGCCAGGGGTTGTCCTGGGATTTTGATGGAAAAGTCCCTGAGATGTGTGTTTTTTGAAAAATTTCCGAAAAAACTTCAAAGTGAGAAAATTTCCGAAAAAATTTCAAAGTCCTTGATTTGTGAAAAAAACGGCCAGGGGTTGTCCTGGGATTTTGATGGAAAAGTCCCTGAGATGTGCGTTTTGAAAAAATTTTCCGAAAAAACTTCAAAGTGAGAAAATTTCCGAAAAATAAAATTTCCGAAAAATCAAAATTCCGAAAAATTTCCGAATACAGATTTCGAGGAAGTATTGTTTGTTCTTTCAACAATTAATGGAGGGTTGTTTGTGATTCGTGACCAATTGTCTGAATTTAGGCAGAACCAGCTTTTGGTTATTTACACGCAAGCTTCCTTACATCCCGTCAAAGTTGCGCCAATTAGCAATATGTGACAGATGGGGAATTTCACGTCAACGCGAATCTCAATTATATGTAAAGAGTAGGTCGGCTTTCAAGACTTTTTTTTTTTACAAAAAGGATACACTACCCACTTTTATTACATATAAAGCGAAATTGTCAAATGGCTGAGAGGCTTTAATTTTCCTTGGTTGTGTTCATGATTAGGCAAGGTTTGCTTAAGCAAGGTATGTCTTATATCACATCCACAAACAAGAAATTTATTTTGTATCATGTACAAGATTTGAAATTGTTGAATTGTAGTTTAATGTAGCTCGTTTCCTCTAATAGTTGTACTCGGAAAGTAAACCTTCATGGTTAAGGATCACTATGTTATGTTTGAGGTGTCCGAAAAGAAGTGAATGTTGGTTGCGCACCTTGTGATAGAATACCGGTAATTAAATTTTGTCGAGTGACGATTCGTACAACTTGTAATTTAACACAGAATAGTTTTAATGTGACACGGTTGTTTTAGATTTGACGCGATGGTTTGTAGAACAGCTATGATTTATTGGAAGAAAAACATAATTATTCAATTGTTAATACAAAACAAGACATAAAACACAGTGAAAGAGTACAAGATTATTTCCGATTTGACCTCCCGATGGACTACTAATAACCAAAGAAAACCCACGTTGAAGGGGCCAGTGCTAACATGTGCTAGCATATGGGTAGAAAGGCACAAGGTATATTAATCATCTTCTAAAGAAACACAGGTATAAATTGGATCTCTACTCTCTTCTCTCTCTGTGACGACCGGATGAAACGAGGATTTTACCAGTATTAATGATTTGAACACAAGAAAGAGGTGTACTGGAAGCTTACGGGTTTCCAGGTTCTGATGATGGGTAGCGGCATGACGTGTCGAGCTGTAGATGTTCTGCGTCTCCGGGGTACGCAACGGTCAATCGTTATTGCGTCACACTTGGAATTTACCGGAAGCAAGGCTCCGACGGTGAAGCTGGAGTGGTGATGTCGGCACATGTTTGTGACTTGGCTGCGCGTGATATTAATTATTAACTGGAACAAGATCACGTCTGTTCCTATTATTACGTAATCTGCGCGTGATATTTATTATTAACTGGAACAAGGTCACGTCTGTTCCTATTATTACGTAATCTGCGCGCTCGAACATTGCGAGCGTTTGCGGTTCGCTCTGCAAGGGACGCTGTCGATGTCGCGGAGGTCGGTTCTAGACTGCCGGAACGCGGCGAGTCGACCCGTGTTGAGCCGTGAACGCTCTGGGTGGTCCATGCCGATCACGCGGCGCTGTGTCGTTTGTCACGTACACCGCGACTTTTTGCATGGGGAAAGTGGGGTTGGTGTGCATCCTTTTTATAGGGTGACTTGTATTACGTAACAATGTATTCAAAATGACCGACTTTTGCATCTTTATATATAAATTTTTTGATAGATCTAATACCCCCAAATTTTTAATGAGAGAGCTAGGAATAATGCCAGTAGCCGAAATAACGAACGGTAATATTTTTATAGTCTGAGAATGCCAAATTCTTTTTATTTTATTTCCTAAATCTATGTATTTTCTTATTTTTTCATTAGCAGATTTTTGAATATTATAAGAATTTGGAATAGCGACATCAATGATATAAGTTATTTTTTAATATGTCATGTAAAACTATATCGGGTCTATTATGACTATTCGTTTGGTCTGTTGGTATAGTTTTATCATAATATATTTTATAAAATTCGTTTTCTAAAAATGAATTTGGTGTGTATTCATAATATGGTACTATATTATGGCAGTCAATCAAGTTATGTTTAATTACCAAACTTTGGTGAAATATTTTTAAAACTTGATTGTGCCTAAATGTATACTCGGACGGTGCTAATACAGAACATCCCGATATAATATGTTCTATAGTTTCCGGAAAAGCCAAACATTTTCTACACAAATCATCAATTTGATTTGCATCTTTGATTATATGCTTCCTTTAATTTTTAGTATTAATGACCCTATCCTGAATGGCAAGCATAAATCCTTCTATTTCTGCACTCAACTCTCTAATACTCAACCATTTGTTTGACGAAAATTTGTCAACATACGTTTGGTTGAGATAATTGAAGTGTTTTGCGTATAAAATTTTATTTGACCAGGAATCTAATAATTTTTAGGATTTTACTAATTTTGCGGGTAAAACAGATCCTAAAGGACTCTCAATATCAGAAGGTTGTTTTTAATTAAATAAGGTTGAATTTCACTGAGTTTATTTAAACACAATTGTTATACGCGACAATAATTCTACATGGAAGATTCTAGAATGTAGACGGTATTCAAAAGACACAACTAGTCAAGACGAACGAAAAATCAAGAATGCTAGAATTGAATTTGAAATCAACACAGAATGTTGCCATAATAATAAATTATCTTATTTATTATTTTATGTTGTTCCCTGGTAGGTACCGTCTACATTCTTCGCCCCCAGTTGTTAAACGATATAAAAAAAAGAAACATAGTAGTATACAGTTTTTTCAAAAAATGACTTATGTTATGTAGGGCACACACCACATAAACATGTCGCTCACTGAGTTGCAGTCTACTTATATATATATATATATATACAGAAAGCAGTAAAATTTCAAATTAAATAGTTTATTAATACAATATCGCTTTATGTCGCATGAATTTTTAATTGAAAAGAAAAAAATTATAAAGTTGAGAACTTGTAATTGATTGAAAAATGTATATAAAGTTATGAAAATAGATTTCAATGTGGCAAACGAGAAGGATTTTTACTATAAATATTTATATTAAGTTATAAAAATAAAGGTATATCTAGGAGTATGCTTCGACTAGATGTTTACGCTACCTATACTTGAAAGTTTTGCTTCCAGAAACATTTTGGTTTGGAGCAAGTGCTGAAAACAGTTATGACTATAACACAAAATTGTATATTTAATGATATCGGAGTTCGATATAAACTTATTGTATATTAAGATTACCTAAGACTAAGATACATGTTTGCATAATGTTATAAAATTAACAATGTTATTAAATACAGTTCTGAAACATGTTAAGTAAATATTACATGAATGTGATCTAAAAATGACGTTATTAGTACTACTATGTTACCATATCATGTTTCAACACTATATTAAATATCTCATATTACAGAAATATGGAAAATACTTCACATCATCCAGAATGTGGAAAAGTTACATTATGAAGCTGAATATTACATAATATTTTGTAGTAATGTAAGATAATTGTTAAAACTACTCCCAAAATTTATGGAGTGTGTTAAATATTTTTAAATTTAATATAAGAAGACAATTGTCATATTTGTATAGGAGCTGATCGATTTGTATTGATTGTATGTTTTATGTTAAGATACAATAAACTTCCATACACAAACAAGATTTTTTTTAAAATTTTTGGTAATTTTTGGATAGGGCCTGACACGCTTATTACGAATATTTTTTAGAAAAAAACTTTATATTCGGCTTAATTACTATAAAAGAAAACTTTTTGCATTTCGGGCGGCGGAAAATTATGAATTTAAATTTTCAATTGCGTTAACCAAAATTCACTTCGCGAATCGATGCGGCGGCAATCAACTGCCATTAGGTACGTCACTGTTATGTTGGTATCCCTGATACATTGCGTAGATACGACTATGGCTAACTTCGTGGAATACAAATGGATTGGCGCGAAATTATGAAAACACAACAGAATTATAATGTTAACAAACTTTAATTTTTCTAAAATTGAGGGAGATACAGCCCTTTCTTTTGTATCACAAACCATGTTACACAAACCTAGCGTAGCCGGTAAACTACTTGAAAACTGGGATGTTTTTCTTGCCTTGACGCGAGCAGGCGTTATAAAGGGGCACTTTCTTTTGTATCACAAACCATGTTCGCCTTTCATGTGTATCCCACGAAGATAGCAACGGTCGTATTTAGCTCTTGTGAATGCATCAGTGATACCAACATAACAGTGCGTTCCTAATGGCGGCGCATTGTCGCCACATCGATTCGCGAAGTGAATTTTGGTTTTACGCAATTGAAAATCAAAATGCATAATTTTCCGCCGCCCGAAATGTAAAAAGTTTTCTTTTATAGTAATTAAGGCGAATATAAAGTTTTTTTCTAAAAATTATTCGTAATAAGCGCGTCAGGCCCTATCCAAAATTTACCAAATTTTTTTAGCATTTTAAAGTATCTTCAACTGTTTATCGAAACGTGTTATTTATTATCTCTACATACTAATGGAGATTGCGATATTAAACGAAAATGAGACTGGGCAGTGTTCTCATTCAGTCTGGCATATTCCATTTTTATTTTCGTTGTAAACTATTGTTATCACCTATAAAATGCCAAATAACATTTACACGTTTCCATAAACATTTGGATAGAATTATCACATAAAGGTATGAAGTTTCAACGTCATGTTCAGTCAGATGTGTGTGTCGTTGAACATCTGAGTGATCATGGTTAAACTTTACTAAAATTAAAACATTTTATTATATGTGAAATTGCCTAAAAATGCTTAAAATTATACAAAGGATTCAACGCGTAAAGCGTAATTACTTTAAATGCATATTGCAATTTCATCGCTATTTGCGGAATGTTTAAAGTATTAAAAAAACGTAAAAACTATTATCGCTCAATGCGGAATATTTAAAAAATTATAAAAGAACATGTTTTGTACATTTACGGCAATATGTGATACATTGTTTGCATGAACAATATAAGACATATTAAGCTCTTATATATTTAAGACATTAGCGTAGTGTGAAATGTTTAAGTATAGGTATATAAAGTTTGCTTATATCGAAGTATATGGATTACATCATTTATTTATATTTTAGGATAAGAAATGCCTTTTTATGCTTTAAACTGTCCTAATCTGTCTGGGAAACGAACTTTTCGACCAGATTTTGTGGTTCTGATTATTTCTGGAGGTAATACTGGAACAGATGTAGGAACAGATGCATTTTCTTCTACTGGAACAAAAGCAGGTTTTAGGCGGTCTATTGTGACACGCTTAGGTTTTCCTTTCACTATAATTACGAATGTTTTTTCATTACGTTCTTCCACTTTGTATGGGCCTTCGTACGGATTCTGCAGTGGTCTTCTTACACCGTCAGTTCTTAGGAACACATTCGTCACGCTAGGTAGATCTTTGTGAACAAAAAACTTTCCTGTACCATGAACACTGGCAGGAGTTGGTTTAATGGCTTCGAACGCACTTTTTAGACGTCCGATAAACGTGTCTGGTTCCTCGCGTGGTGTTGCTGTGAAGAAATCACAAGGTAATTTAATGGTTCTACCGTAAGTTAATTCAGCTGGTGAATACTTCAGATCTTCACGTACCGTTGCTCTCAAACCAAGTAGAACTAGTGGGAGGCTTTCGACCCAATTTCGATCGCCACAAGCCATGAGAGAGGTTTTTAAAGTGCGGTGCCATCTCTCGATCATACCATTAGCTTGTGGATGGTACGCTGTGGTCCTAGAATGCTTTATTCTAAACTTTTCTGTTAATTTTTTGAAGAGGCAGGACTCGAATTGTCTGCCCTGATCCGAACTAATGGTATCCGGGGTCCCGTGACGGGAAATCCAATGTGTCGTCAGTGCAGTAGCGACGGTTTCTGCAGTCATATCTTTCAGAGGGATTGCTTCAGGCCATCGTATGTACCTGTCGATCATTGTGAGTATATACTGGTACTCGTTACACGCTGGTAGAGGTCCAACTGGGTCGATATGAATATTACGGAATCGATCCTCTGGTAGTAAATACGTTGCTAATGGTGCAGCCGTATGTCGAGAGACCTTAGCTTTTTGACAAGCTATGCACTGTTTGACAAAGTTTTTTATGTCTGTCGCCATGTTAGGCCAAACAAATCTTTGTTTAATTGTCTTTGTCGTTCCCAGGATGCCAGGATGGCAAACATTGTGTACACTTTCGATTACCTGCATTCGCATGCAAGCGGGTACAAATGGTCTGATGAGGCCCGTTGATATGTCACACCATATTAAAGCTTCAGAGCCTGGAATCACCATTTGACGTAAGGCGAGGGCGGTGTCATCTTTTGCTTTCATAAGTCCGTCATCTTGACACTGCGCTTTCTCCATCTGCCTGTAGTCAATAGAAGTAGGGCTGTTAATCTCATCGATTCGAGATAGTGCGTCCGCTACTATATTCTGTTGTCCAGAAATATGTCTGATGTCCGTTGAAAATTGGGCAATATAATCCAACTGTCTCTCTTGGCGTGGAGAGCTAGAGGCTCGCTTCTTGCAAAAAGCAAAGGTGATTGGCTTGTGATCTGTATAGATGGTAAAATTTCGACCTTTAATATGACTTCTAAAATATTTCACCGCTTCGAAAACACCAGTAAGTTCTCGATCGAAGGTACTGTATTTTCGCTGCGCTGGTGAAAATTTCTTGGAAAAGAATCCTAAAGGTTCCCAGGAATCGCCATTCGACTGTTGTAAGGATGCACCCATAGCTATGTCGCTAGCATCAACCATTATAGCTATTTTTGCATTGGTATTTGGGTGTGCGAGTAATGCTGCGTCAACTAGCTGTTGTTTGCATTCCTTGAATGCTTCCGTCAGTTCTTGATTCCAAGTTATTTCCCTCTTGTCATTTTTCTTATAACCGGCAATGCAATCAAATAATTTTGTTTGAATGTTAATAGCCTTAGGGAGGAATCTTCTATAATAATTTAACATGCCTAAAAAACGTCGCAAGTCTTTTGCTGTTTTAGGTAATGGAAAATTTATGACGGCATTCACCTTCTCTTTGATAGGCGACATTCCTTCTTGAGTAATTGTGTGACCCAGGAAGTTGACTGTAGGTACGCCAAATTGGCATTTGTTAATGTTGATTACTAGATCATATTCATCAAGTCGTTTGAGTAGTGTTTCCAAGTGTTTTCTATGTTCTTCTTCATTTTTAGAAGCAATCAGGATGTCATCTAGGTACACAAAACAAAAATTCAAATCCCTTGTCACAGCATACATGAAACGCTGAGAGCTTTGTGCTGCGTTTGATAAACCAAATTGCATGGATGTGAATTCGAATAATCCAAATGGTGTGATGATGGCAGTCTTCGGAATGTCTTCAGGTTCCACTGGTATCTGATGATAAGCTCTGGTCAAGTCAATAGTGCTGAATATGTTTGCATCGGCAAGTTTATGTGCAAAATCATGAAGTTGAGGTATTGGAAATTTATCCGGGATAGTTTTAGCATTAAGGCAACGATAATCACCGCAAGGAAGCCACTCGCCATTGGGTTTTTTTACCATATGTAAGGGGCTGGCCCAATTGCTTTTAGAAGGCCTGCAGATCCCTTTTTCCATCATATATTTGAATTCTTTCTTCGCCGCTTCCAGTAGGGCTGGTGCTAGCCTGCGGGCTCGTTCGGTAACGGGTGGTCCTCTGGTTTTGATGCAGTGGGTGACAGAGTGTTTTTTGGCATCTGATATCTTCATGATAGGTCTTGTTAAGTTTGGGAATTTGTTTAGAATATCACGGTATTTTTGCGATGAAGAAATTGTAGAAATACCGGATGTAGGTCCCTTATGAGTTATTCCTTTAATGACTAATCCTGTTGACTGGTCTGCGATTGTTGACTTTTTTAAATTCACCGTCAGGTTGAAATGATGAAGAAAGTCTGCACGTAGGATTGGTCTTGATACGTCAGCCACAATAAATCGCCATTTCAGTGCTCGACGTAGGCCAAAATCGAGTTCTACTGTTCTTGTGCCGTATGTCTTGATGGGATTTCCGTTTGCACCATATAGTGTAGCTGGACAGTTGTCAGAAGTGATGTTATTTTTGTTGTATGACGGGTTTCTAGGAATGACCGAAACGTCCGCCCCTGTGTCCACTAGGAATTTTTGTCTAGTTTGTAGATCATAAACAAAGAGACGACATGTGTTACTCGGAATCTCGCACGTCCCTACTGAGAGGTTCCTTTGTCCTTTTCCATAATTTTTATTTTTGAACGTACATGGTTGGTAACATCTGAAGGACTTTTCGCCATAACGTCTATGGAAATGACATAATCCATCAGGATTCCTCTTGGGTGATCTACCGCGAGACCTGGACCTCGGCCTTCCAGCGGGATTCTGTTGTGATGAATTGTTGTAAGAATAATTTCGACGTGGGCTCTGACTTTGTCGTCCACGGAAGTTTGTAAAGTTGTTATTTTGGGACATTTTTAAACGTGACACTTCATGTGTAAGGTCGGAAATTTGCTGTTGAAGTTGTAACAGTATAGAATTTTCCGTATTTTCCTTTCTTGAGGTACCCGGTTTATTTTGATGGTCTACAGCACTGCATTCAGATGACTGGTAGACGTCTATTATTTTATCAGCCGCCAACGCGAGCTGATTTGTGTCATTGTCAGTTAGAGCTGACAGGATTGCTTGAACATGTTGCGGTAAACGCTGCAACCACAGTGTTCTCACTATAGCACTGTCCGCTAAAGCTGGTCCGGCAACTTCCATCATGTGTCGGAGGAGTCCGATTGGTTTCCGATCTTCCAGCTGGATTCCATTAAGTAGTCGGGTGAGTCGTTTCTCCGACGAATCTTGCAGTCTGTCAATAAGTGCCGCTTTTAGGCTTAAATATTTGTCAGTTGTGGGTGGTTTTGTGACAATATCGCTAACGCATTGTAAGGTTTGAGAATCAAGCGCTGCAATAATTATGTTATATTTAGTAAAGTCGTCCTTAACACGTGAATTTTCAAATTGTGCTTCTGCTTATACTAGCCAAAGCAATATACTTTCTCTCCAGCATGGTGGTAACCTGACTGTTACATAATTGATATTTGAATCGGTATTAGTTCCGCTTGACGATTCCATGTTTTCGGTTTTCTTTGTATCCAGTTTATTCGTAATTGGTTCAAATGTTTTCTTCAAGTTGGGAATTTCTTCATCCGATGTCATTCTGACATTTTCGTGGTATTTAAATTGACAAGTTTAATGCATGTAAGGCGTAAGATTTAAATACGTATTTAAACAAAATGTAATTATTTATCATTAGATTATCTTTAACCATTCACGATCAAGTATGATAATCATAAAAACTTTATTACATATGTTTAGAACCATCTATGTATTTTTTTCGAAAATATTTTTAAATACTGCGTTGGTAATCAAAGACGCAAACCAAAAATGTAAATGTAGGTATGACTTTAATATTTGTAGTTACAATATTTCAAAAGTTCTAGAATATTCTTTATTCAAACATTTGCTGATTTGCAACATATTATTTAAAATGCATTATTATTTACGTCAAATCAATGTAACATATTAACTTTGATTTTAAAAATGTGGAAATGAAGAATATGTAAGAACTGTTTAAACATTTACGTGACGTGAATATGATTACTTCTTTTTTTTTTTTTTTGGAACTTGTACTCCCAGGATGACTCAGGAAAACTGGAATTCGCCCAGCAGGTTGTCTTTCTGCATGTGGACAGATGAAATGCGGTGAAACCTCGCCCCGCTGATGAAATGTATCGTGATGTCGTGGTTGCAACTCCTTGTAGCGGTTGTCATGACGCAGTCCGTCTTCCACTGGATGTAGCTGGTCGATTTTTCCTGGAATCAATTTTAAAACGCACTTAATGCTCGAAGAAACAAGTATATTTGTATGATTAGTTGGGAAATTTTATTAAAAAATGTAAAAAGACTTTAATCATTTGTAGGTATTTCGTAAAATTGACAACTCGTACTGTATATTAATGCTTGTAAACCATGGTTTTTGACTGCTATTACCTTAATAATAGCAGGTCGCGCGATGCGCTTTATCATAAATAGTACTGAGAACATTTATTTTCGTTAAAACAAGAGAAAATAATATTGGTTAAAGTTACTTACGGAGGGGTACGCTATCTCAGGATCCTTGATTTCACGTTGTCATGACAATAATAATAATACGCGTGAAAAATTCTGTTTGATAATTTAAAATTTCTTATGTGTAAAGTGGGGGTCACCAATTTAGGATTTTACTAATTTTGCGGGTAAAACAGATCCTAAAGGACTCTCAATATCAGAAGGTTGTTTTTAATAAAATAAGGTTGAATTTGGGTGAAATGCAGATCACGCCAAACTCTGGGAATTGAATAAAAATGCACTTTCTAGATGAGAAAAGTGTGTAGAAATTCATTAAAAAAAAGAATTAAGGCGCGGAAGAATAAATTGAGGGAGATACAGCCGATCAAAGTTTAATAAATTGCACTTCGCGATCTGAGGGTAAAATTCGGTTTATGGGAGTATAACCGAAATTGAACTTGATTTAGACTAATTTAGGGCTGGGGAATCCGAATCTGAAAGAATTAGGTGGAGGTCGGTACTATTAACTGAGTTACAGGGTTTTGAAACTTTGTACGCGATACATAGAAACAATGTTTTATTTATCAATTATGACTTAAGAAAATCAAATTAACAACTATTTACTTTTGAAACTTCAGTAGTGCCAACCAAAAAAAGAAAAGTGTTGCCATATAATAATAATATTTTTTTACAAAATAGGTTAGGTTTTTAGTTTGGGTTAGAGTAGGCAGAAGAACATGGGAAAAAGGTATTAGAATTAAATCACAAACCAGTCTATACAAACCTAGCGTAGCCCACAAACTACTTAAAAACTGGGATATAACTCTAAAGGGGACGCGAGCAGGCGTTATTAAAGGGGCAATTTTGTGTAACAGGAAATAACATGGAAAAAAGGTATTAGTATTAAATCACAAACCGTCTATACAAACCTTGCGTAGCCCACAAACTACTTGAAAACTGGGATAAAACTCTAAAGGGGACGCGAGTGGGCGTTATTAAAGGGTCATTTTTTTGGTATAGAAAATCGCAGTTATGTTAGGTTATATATATACATAAATTAAGTATTTACAAGATTTTAAATAATAAACTACCAATCTGGCAAATGATATTTAATTTTCAGAATTTTCCATGCATTGATATTATTATATGGCAACACTTTTTATTTTTTGGATGGCACTACTGAAATTTCAAAAGTATTAAAAGTTTTTAATTTGATTTTCAGGACAAAATATGGCGGCGGACTGTCCGAATATGGTGATACTATCAGATCGCGAAGTGCAATTTATTAAACTTTGATCGGCTGTATCTCCCTCAATTTATTCTTCCGCGCCTTAATTCTTTTTTTAATGAATTTCTACACACTTTTCTCATCTAGAAAGTGCATTTTTATTCAATTCCCAGAGTTTGGCGTGATCTGCATTCCTCTCTTGAATTTCACTGAGTTTATTTAAACACAATTGTTATACGCGACAATAATTCTACATGGAAGATTCTAGAATGTAGACGGTATTCAAAAGACACAACTAGTCAAGACGAACGAAAAATCAAGAATGCTAGAATTGAATTTGAAATCAACACAGAATGTTCCAATAATAATAAATTATCTTATTTATTATTTTATGTTGTTCCCTGGTAGGTACCGTCTACATATTCCTGGTTGGGATTTATAAAAATGTTGGCATTCTCATCGTATAAATTTAAAGGTGTAATATTTTTATCTGCCTTGCAAATTATTTTGTGCATTTCTGAGCTACGAGCTTTCATATGGAAAAAAGTTCTTAGCTTTTCTACCTGATTATGTTTCAAAGAAATTATTTTTATTATACCTCTACCTCCTAAATTTCTAGGTAAATTAACTCGTTCTATAGCTGAATTTGGATGATGGCAATTAAACTTTGTTAGCGTAGTTCTAATTAATCTTTCTAAGTTATCTAAATCTGTATTAGACCATTTTATTATGCCAATTATTGCTTTTACTAAATTTTTAGCAGATAGATTGCATTTTTAAATTTTCCTTATCCTAGTTTGAAATTTAATCCTAATATCATTTTTAATACTAGTATGGTCTAATCTATTTGATTGTGGGTATCCTAAATACTTATAAACCTCATCCTTTTTCATATTAGTAATTTGGAAATTTCTAAATATACTCTTGTCCCCATCTACAATTTTGCCTTTCTCTATATGGATCGTTCTACATTTATCTAAGCCAAAAGTCATTTTGATATCATCTGAAAAGTTTTTAACTACCTCGATCATTTTCTCTAAATTTTGTTCATAATTAATAAAATTAATTAATTAATTTTATAATTAATAACGATTATAATTTTATACAGATTTTCATTATTTAAAATTTTTGACAATAAAGTGTAAAGTAACGTGTAGTAGCTGTTAGTGAAGTAAAACCCCTCCAAATGATTAATCATTTTAAGTACCTAATGAATGTAGTATAATGGTTTTTTCACTTTACTCATACTATTTGTAATATATTGTACAAAGTAACAAACAAGGATAATTGTATTTTGTGTGTAACCACGGACGGATGGAAAAAAAAGAAAAAAACAATGAAAAGGCACAGATAATAGTTCGTTATATGAGTTTGTCAAAGGTTGCGGTGGAAATGTTTGTAAACCATTGACTTGACAATTTTGTCATATTTCATTTTAAAAATGCAATTGGACTGAGTTGTAACGTGAAAAATATTGTTAAATTTTGTTTCATTTTACAAGTCGTTTGTGTTTTCAATTTTGAGTTTCGGCGAACTGTGAATAGCGGTTGCTTGCGTTGAAAATAGAGTTTACGTAATTCAAAAGTCTCGTAAACAAAGACAGAATACGTAGAATTCTAATAGATGCATATCTGCTGTGAAAGTTGAGGGTGTGTTCGTTGTTTTTTAAATAGAAAGAATTAATATTTTTATAAAGGTTGTCAGCTATGACTAACTTTTAAACAACACAAGATATGGTATGGTATGGTAGATTTGTAATGAATTGAAGCGCGTTGAAGTTTGCAAATAAGTTGCGTGTTACATCGAGAAACTTAGTAGCCAGCGAAGGTACTTCCAGGAACCGCGTGGTACTTTCTCGCACTGTCCGGCTCTTCCAGTAGGTTCTCGGCCGGCCGAGGTACTGAGGTAACTTGGCGCTTGGTACTTTCTCGCACTGTCCGGCTCTTCCAGTAGGTTCTCGGCCGGCCGAGGTACTGAGGTAACTTAGCGCTTGGTACTTTCTCGCACTGTCCGGCTCTTCCAGTAGGTTCTCGGCCGGCCGAGGTACTGAGGTAACTTAGCGCTTGGTACTTTCTCGCACTGTCCGGCTCTTCCAGTAGGTTCTCGGCCGGCCGAGGTACTGAGGTAACTTAGCGCTTGGTACTTTCTCGCACTGTCCGGCTCTTCCAGTAGGTTCTCGGCCGGCCGAGGTACTGAGGTAACTTAGCGCTTGGTACTTTCTCGCACTGTCCGGCTCTTCCAGTAGGTTCTCGGCCGGCCGAGGTACTGAGGTAACTTAGCGCTTGGTACTTTCTCGCACTGTCCGGCTCTTCCAGTAGGTTCTCGGCCGGCCGAGGTACTGAGGTAACTTAGCGCTTGGTACTTTCTCGCACTGTCCGGCTCTTCCAGTAGGTTCTCGGCCGGCCGAGGTACTGAGGTAACTTAGCGCTTGGTACTTTCTCGCACTGTCCGGCTCTTCCAGTAGGTTCTCGGCCGGCCGAGGTACTGAGGTAACTTAGCGCTTGGTACTTTCTCGCACTGTCCGGCTCTTCCAGTAGGTTCTCGGCCGGCCGAGGTACTGAGGTAACTTAGCGCTTGGTACTTTCTCGCACTGTCCGGCTCTTCCAGTAGGTTCTCGGCCGGCCGAGGTACTGAGGCAACTTAGCGCTTGGTACTTTCTGGCACCGTCCGGCTAGAGCAGTAGCGGCGGCATATTTCGAAAGCTAAATAAATATTATATCTGTATCATCCTGAAAATAATAGATATGCCTGTTTTTTGTAGAAATCAAGTTAAATATAAAGTAAGACTAATGCCTGAATTACTGCGGCCGAGTGCTCGGGCAAGACAATGCATTAAATTTTTTTTTTTTTTTTAATTTATTTATTTCATCAAAAAATTACAGAATATATATAATATATCATTAGTAAGTTGTATAATTATATGTCAGTTAGAAACAATGAAATTGTTGAAAGAATAATGTTACAATAATACGGCAGTTTCTAATATAAGAAAAAATATATATGAATGTAAGAGTGTTATATAGAAATGGCATAATATATTATATTTTAGGTTGTGCATAACCTGCCTCACTAGGCGAACCTGTATTGAGGCAGAATTTTTAGTTAATTATTTCTCCATTTTGTCTATGGTTTGCTAATATGTAAATGTTTAATATGGGTTCCCATACAGCAATCCATTATTTTAGGTTACATTATTGTTTACATATTGAAGATACAGATAGAATAAGTTTAAACACAATACATACTATAATAACTCACTGTGACAAGGCATTTGGTTACTTTTCATTATTGTTTGCATTTACACAATACGTATATAGTAAGTTTTAGCACCGTACATACTGCAATAACTGTCAATGACAAGGCGTTTGGGTGAGGGCACCAGTGTAGGCTCGATCATTTGAATAAATCCAAATTTTAACATTTTTTTTAAACTCTTTCCGTGTTTGACTCTCTTTAATATTTTCCGGGAGCATGTTGAAGATCTTTGTGGCAAAGTAGCCAAAGCTACGTTGACCAAAGGTGGAAGAAAGTGCTGGAACTTGCAACATGTCTTTGTTCAAATTACGCGTAAATCTAAAGTTAGTTTTTTTTTTCGTAAAGCACGTATTTGTTTTTAAAGAGATGCATGAGGATAGTTTTTACATAGATCTGTCGAACATCAAATACTCTCATTATGTTGAAAATTAAGTTACTGTTTGCAGTTTGAGGAAGTTTGAGAATAATTTTCATAATTGTTTTCTGCGCCTTTTCAACAGGATCTAGAGCTGATGAAGTACCCCCTCCCCATGCAATGATACCATACTCAATGATAGATTGGGTTAATGCAAAATAAATCGTTTTTAGAATTTGTAAGTTAAGGAAGTTCCTTACGGATCTGAAGAAATGTATTGTTTTCCTAATTTTATTCGCAATGATCTGAGTATGTATATTCCATTTGAGGTATGGGTCAATGGTGAGGCCGAGGTACTTCATCTGTGGAGTTCGCTCTATACAGGGGCACTCATTGCATACTTTGGAATTCGTACAGTTATGTATTTTTATGGAGTAATCATCATTATGCCGATTGCTTGGCTGATGCGATTAGTACAGCTAATACTCGGCCTAGTAGAGGGCGTGTGATTCAGGCGAGACAGTTGATAGAAGCAAGACCCAATGACTCGGCTGAGTAAGTACCTCCTCCACCTGCGTACTCAAAACTTACTAATCTCAATGAACTGACTCACCCACTAACTCTTCTACACGTGATCACCTCTATTTTCCAATAAGTTGCTCGGCCGAATAAGTGACTAGGCCAAGCACTCGGCAGGTGTAATTCGATCTTAAGATCAAACAACTATGTCAATAAATAACAATGGTGTGCTATCTATGCCTAAGCTGGCTGTGATATTATCGGTTGACCCATCAGGGCTGAGTAGGCTTTGCCTCTCGGTCCCACACACGTATCGTGAGTCCACTTCTCCGCAGGCTAATTCTTCCCTCAAGATACAAGCAACATTTTCCGCTTACTGAGTTCTGGTAGTAGGGGATTTTCCGTAACAGATTGCACATATATGGGTGGTTTTATAAAGACCTTTTTTAAGAATTATTTTATTTTTTTTGACAGTTCTGTTGTAGCCAGCTTGACAAGTGAGAGTAAGTTGCTTACCTGTATAATATACCTTATCTAAATCAATGGTCTAACTTTACTTTAAACTAACGCATTACATCATGATAAAATGTTCTGCTCCATTTCTAAATGTACGGTTTTTCAGCCTTTACGGATTGCACCAAACTGGAAACGTTATTGAAAGGTACGTTTTAGGTTGTTATGTGGTGCAATGGTGTATAAAACACTATAATCATATAAAAGATTTTCATTAAATACCAACATTCCAACTACTTACATAATCTATTTTAAATTAAACTAATTTTGAAACTTGGCAACGCTGGGAGAGCTAATCATGAAAAAATCGAACAAATAAAATCATGGAAATTAATAACGGTAGTCGATAACAGTTTCCAAAAATTTGTCTAGCGACACTTCTTAACTAAAGTAACATTATTGATTTTTGTACGCCACCGAGCAAAAAGCAAAGTTTTTTCCTGATTCTGTGATAAGGCTGATGTATTGTTTATAATTTGTTATAGTTTAGACCCAACTCATATAGGATTAAGTATAATATTTATGGGGACATTAATGAAAATGAGTTATAACGGAAAATAACTTTATCCCATAATTTAAGCGTTCAGTTTCGTAAGTTGAAAAACGGCTCACACCATACGGGAAATCTCAGATAGTTTTGCCTACCATCAACCTTTCGAAGGCAGTTTGACAGAAAGAAATAAATTTGACAGCGGCCAACTTAATATCGTTTAACCTGTTACAGTTAGTAGGAATGCACACGTGAGAGTTGAGAGGAAAGATGTATTTAATTATTTTATATTAGTCATTTCAATAATTTTTTTCTACATGTTAACTACGAAAATTATAAAATATTGCAGGACCTCCTTGCAAACTTTTATTAGTCACTTCAATTACTTTTTCTACATGTTAACTATAAAAATTACAAACTATTACAGCACCTTCTTGCACACTTTTATTCTAATCTCTATTAAATTTTCCATCTTCCCACAGTCTACAGTAATTACGATTTACGATTAATTTATTTATGTCATTTCCATAATGCGGTTACATTATATTTGATGCGTACTGCACTTCTATCTTACTTTTTAAAAAATTATTATAGTTAAAGAAATATAAATAATTCGTTTTCCAACTAACCATATAATTCATATCTATATACTATTAATAAAACAACAATAATTTAACATATATAAAAGCTAGTAGATTAAAAATATATAATTATACGTATAATAAAAAAAATAATAATAGATTATTCCAGAAAAATGAAAAAATATTTTATTCCAAACTTGACGATAAACAAAATATTATTTCGAATAATAATATTCCGTTGCCATCTGAATCAGATATGCGCGATTTTTGGACTAAAAGTTGGAGTAAAGATATAAAACATAACGATTCAACTCCATGGATAGAAAATGAAGAACTCAATTTTTCAGGTATTGAACAAATGAGTTTTTCTAATATATCGGTTGAATTGTTAACCAAAATTATTAAAAATACTCATAATTGGAAAGCCACGGGTTGCGATTGGATACATAATTTTTGGTACAAACGTCTGACTACTTTACATCCTCTTTTGGCAAAAAATCTTTCAAAATTTGTCAGTCAACCTCAAAATTTTCCAAATTTTCTAACTAAGGGCATTACTTATATGTTACCCAAAAGCGAAAATATTAATAATCCTTCTCAGTACAGACCCATTACATGTTTACCGACAATATACAAAATTTTAACCTCTTGTTTAACAGATTTAATATATACTCATTTAGATGAAAAAAATATTTTATGTGAACAACAAAAAGGTTGTCGCAGAAAACATATGGGATGTAAAGAACAATTAGTTATCGATTCTGTAATTCTAAAACAGATTCAAACTCGAAAACGTAATTTACATACTTGCTATATAGACTACCAAAAGGCTTTCGATAGTGTCCCGCACTCGTGGCTGATCAAAGTATTAAATATATATAAAATTAACCCCATTATTATTAGCTTTTTGGAAAAAATTATGTCCTTTTGGAATACCAATTTACTTATCAATTTAAAAGGTAAGAAAATAGTAATACCGGGCATTTCAATTAAAAGAGGGATTTTTCAAGGAGACTCATTGAGTCCTCTTTGGTTTTGCTTAGCATTGAATCCTCTATCTAAAATGTTAATTAAAAGCAAGTTTGGAATAAAAGTTAAGGGTAATACAAGGGAGAATAGTACAATTTCGCATTTATTATATATGGATGACATAAAATTATTTTCGAATTCTGAACAAAATTTAGAGAAAATGATCGAGGTAGTTAAAAACTTTTCAGATGATATCAAAATGACTTTTGGTTTAGATAAATGTAGAACGATCCATATAGAGAAAGGCAAAATTGTAGATGGGGACGAGAGTATATTTAGAAATTTCCAAATTACTAGTATGAAAAGGGATGAGGTTTATAAGTATTTAGGATACCCACAATCAAATAGATTAGACCATACTAGTATTAAAAATGATATTAGGATTAAATTTCAAACTAGGATCAGGAAAATTTTAAAATGCAATCTATCTGCTAAAAATTTAGTAAAAGCAATAAATACTTGGGCAATACCTCTATTAACGTACTCATTTGGCATAATTAAATGGTCTAATACAGATTTAGATAACTTAGAAAGATTAATTAGAACTACGCTAACAAAATTTAATTGCCATCATCCAAATTCAGCTATAGAACGAGTTAATTTACCTAGAAATTTAGGAGGTAGAGGCATAGTCAAAATAACTTCTTTGAAACATAATCAGGTAGAAATGCTAAGAACTTTTTTCCATAGGAAAGCTCATAGCTCAGAAATGCACAAAATAATTTGCAAGGCAGATAGAAATATTACACCTTTAAATTTATACGATGAGAATGCCAACATTTTTATAAATCCCAACCAGGAACTATTAGATTCCTGGTCAAATAAAATTTTACACGCAAAACACTTCAATTATCTCAACCAAACGTATGTTGACAAATTTTCGTCAAACAAATGGTTGAGTATTGGAGAGTTGAGCGCAGAAATAGAAGGATTTATGCTTGCCATTCAGGATAGAGTCATTAATACTAAAAATTATAGAAAGCATATAATCAAAGATACAAATCAAATTGATGATTTGTGTAGAAAATGTTTGGCTTTTCCGGAAACTATAGAACATAATATTATATCGGGATGTTCTATATTAGCACCGTCCGAGTATACATTTAGGCACAATCAAGTTTTAAAAATAATTCACCAAAATTTGGTAATTAAACATAACTTGATTGACTGCCGTAATATAGTACCATATTATGAATACGAACCAAATTCATTTTTAGAAAACGAATTTTATAATAGTATATTAAAGTATAAGTGGATAAACAGGTCTTTAAAACACGCGCGATTTTTCGAGCACGACGGCATAGCCGAGTGCTCGAAATAAAGCAAGTGTTTTAAAGACCAGTTATCCACGAATACTTTACGCTATTTTTTTTTATTGGTACACTTTGAAAACATAAATATTGATATTATTATTAAAAATTTGGAAATAATAACTATTATTGAATTCTTTATCTGACATCACAATATCTTGTTGTCATGGAAATGAAAAACATAAACATTAATTTGCAATCTGTCACATAAGATTAATAGTTGGATTTATAGTTAAAACTTGACATTTAGACTTCACATTTTGTTGATTTGTTGATGTTGCCATGGTAACTTTAAAAAACGCGCGTTCCATAAAGTGCGATTTAAACACGCTAGAGCGTACTTTAAATGAGTAAAAAAGGGCACCAATAGAAAAAAATATATTATGATAAAACTATACTGACAGATCGAACGATTAGTCATAATAGACCCGATATAGTTTTACATGACAAAATTAAAAAAATAACTTATATCATTGATGTCGCTATTCCAAATTCCTGTAACATTCAAAAATCTGTTAATGAAAAAATAAGAAAATACACAGATTTAGGAAACGAAATAAAAAGAATTTGGCATTCTCAGACTATAAAAATATTACCATTCGTTATTTCGGCTACTGGCATTATACCTAGCTCTCTCATTAAAAATTTAGGCGTATTAGATCTTTCAAAAAATTTATATATAAAGATGCAAAAGTCGGTCATTTTGAATACATGTAGGATAACGAAAGATTTTTTAAATATTTATGTTGAGGGATCAGTAGGATTTATAGGACCTGTAGAGTGTAGAAGTTCTACCGAGCCGAACCCTCTGATATGAAAATATCTGGAGTCGGTGAATTTTTTTTTCCCATTTGATCTCTGGTGAGTTGACATGTTGTTGTTCTTGTATTGTTTTGTATTTATTTTACTTATGTAATGCACTTGCATAGTTTTGATTGACTAGCTGATCATTTGTGGAAAAGTGAGTGGAAGGGTTTAGTTTTTCCTATGGGGAAGATTTAACCCGGACAACAAAATCGGAAGCAACAATATAACAGTACACAATATTATTTTATCTTCACAGTGCAGGGGTGTGGCGAAGAGGTAGCACAAAGAGGAGTGGACTTCTCTGTCGCGATGCCTACAGGAAACCAAAGAGGCGTGGAGAGGAGAGACGAAGTCCTCTTCCATCGTGGAGCCTTTAGGGAACTAAGGAGGAGAGGAGAGGAGAGACGAAGTCCTTTTCCAACGTGGGGCATTTAGGGAACCGAGGAGTCAAGTTGAGAGATGAAATCCTCTTCCCTTCTGAAGCCTTCAGGGAACCAATTATATTTCCTATTTCCAATCATATATAAATTCCATTGAACACGATATCAAACATGATCCAAAGATGTTCTGGGACCACGTCAAATCGCTACGTAAAGATGGTGGTATTTAAGACACCATGATGCATCGTGATCGGGAATTTCGAGGAGTGGATGTAGCTAACTCATTTGCAACACACTTCCAATCCGTGTATAGTAATGAGTCTCCAATTCTAAATATTAATTCTGTTGCAAAGTTGAATGTTAAGGGAGCCCAAAATATCGATATTGGTCAAATTGATGAATCGGATATAGAATCTTTCATTTGGAAACTGAAAAATACACATTCACTTGGTCCAGATTTTCTTCCGGTATTCTTCTTAAAAGGTTGTGCCCAGTTTTTAAAACTGCCACTAAGCTTCTTACTTAACCTCTCCCTAGAAACTGGTGTATTTCTTGATTTGTGGAAAATATCAAAAAAATTGTCCAATTTATAAAAGCGGCATAAAGATTTCTGTGGAAAATTTCAGACCGGTGGCAATACTATCTGCACCGGCTAAATTGTTCGAATCGATTCTTCATAAATTCATACTACCACAAGTTGAACCGTTTCTAATATCTGAACAACATGGATTTAGAAAAGGTCGATCGACAGAAACCAACCTATTGGTGTTTACGGATTTCGTATCAAAATCATTAGACAAAGGCCATCAAGTAGATTGTTCATACAATTATTTTTCAAAGACCTTTGATACTGTAAATCTCGACGTTTTACTCAATATACTGGCAACAATAGGATTCTCCATAAGACTACTTACTTTTTTTGCTAGCTATCTTGCAGACAGGAAACAGTTTGTGTCTCACGGACTATTCCAATCTAAACATTTATTTGTACGATCCGGGGTACCCCAAGGCAGTAATTTAAGCCCACTCCTCTTTTCCACATTTATAAACGATATTTCAGAAGTAATTCTGCATTTTAGGTTTCTTCTCTTTGCTGATGACTTAAAACTTTTCTTAGAAATACTAACTTTAGAAGACTGCAATCAACTCCAGTTAGACATTGATATAATTGTTGAATGGAGTAAAATAAATCGGATTGAGTTTAATGTTTCTAAATGTTTAATTTTGTCAATCACTAGGGCGAGTCATACCTGGTATTACCGGTATACAATGGACGCCCGAAGTTTAAAACGTGTCTCGACAATGAAGGATCTTGGAATCATGTTTGATAGTAAGCTGATATTTCATGCTCATATTGAGGCGGCATGTAGCACTTCACTTAGAATTTTGGGCTTTGTTCTACGCACTGCAAGGAATTTTAGAGATAACCGGGTGCTTATAGTTTTATTTAATTCCTTAGTAAGGAGTAGACTTGAAAGTGGGTCGGTGATTTGGAGTCCACACCAGGTAAAGTATTCTCTCATGTTGGAGAGAGTTCAAAAGAAATTCTTGAGATTTCTCTACATGAGGGAGTATGGCTACTACCCGTGGCTCTATCCCACTGACTTTCTTTTGGGTACGCTCGGAAAGACTATCTACGGGTCAGGAGAGATGTCCGCATTGCTACACATTTCTTTAGACTGATTCGTGGATGGTTTGAAAACTCGGTCATCATGGAGAGCATTCATTTCTATGTTCCCGATGGTTATCTACGTCACCGACAACATAGACTATTTTATCTGCCGGCCTGCAGAACTAACTTGCCAATGGTCATGCCTGTGGGGAGAGAAATCTTGCTGTTGAACAGAATCAATTCGGATATCGAAATTTTTTGCATCAATGAAGCTTCCTTTAAAAGGCAAGCTCTATTATCACTAGTATAGTTGATATACTCACTGTTAATATTAATCTAAGAATTCCTCTTATAAAAAATATTTTAAAAACGCATTGAAATTAACAATTTTGTAATGTTTTTGAAATGAATAAACAAAATTGAATTGAATTGAATTGAAAGAGAAGTTGAGAGGAGAGCTGAGGCGACCTCCATGAACTCTTCCCTTGTGGGGTCTTCAGGGAACTAAAAGGGAATGGAGAAGAGAGACATAGCCACATATAAAATGACAACTCTGGTGAACTTTATAAAAAGGATCGGGTGAGTGTCAAAGGAATGAGGTAAAATGGAATTTAGCACAATTGGCAGAATTAGGAAGGAATTATATGTGAGCCGTCTCCGCTCAATAAATAAATAAAAAATATAAAAAAACTTATCTAAAAAGTAATTCCACATTAAAGTAGTAATATATAATATATAATATTACTTATTAAGATTTAACACTTTAAATAAAAAATAAAATATATGTACTCGTACATATATATATATATCTATATTCGACGCTGTGTTTTCAGGATATCGAGAAGGCAATTATAAATGTGCATACCATCAAGGCGCATGCTTTTTTTACCACTTCAAGCATTTAGTGTATTACTTGTTACATATACCTTCATGTATATGTCGTAACTTAGATAGTTATAAGTGAGTTAAAAGTGAGTAAAGGCCCCCAAGTGGCGCCAGTGTTACGTACCTTATAACTGTTATAGCTATAAAATAGTACATGTATCATACGTATCCAGACCTCCAGAATCTTTCAGAGGAATTCATATTTACGTAAAAATTACAAAAACACTCAAACCCAGAAACCGCTCGATACCGTGTCGCCGACACAATTGGAAATCTTCAAATCATAATTACTTAAATAATTATGTGCTGTATGTGATTAGTCAAGACAATTACATAGAAATATAACAGCAGAACCTGAAATACATCTGAAAATAACCATCCAGCACCTCACTCGGAGCCACCAACCCACGGAATGAACCACTCTAAAGAAGCGACCCAGTATTTACGTGACCCCCCCTCCATACTACCCGGAAGGAATTCCATGATGGCCGCCGAGTTTTCAACCAATCACAGCTCAGCATACTCCATTGAAGGGCCACCAATCCACGGAATGAACCACTCTAAGGGGGCGACCCAGTATTTACGTGACCCCCCCTCCATACTACCCGGAAGGAATTCCATGATGGCCGCCGAGTTTTCAACCAATCACAGCTCCGCATACTCCATTGAAGCTCTTATCAAACACTGATAACGAAAATTGATGCGACCACCTATGATGACATCAGACTCAATTTACAGGAAAATATCAGAAGATACGACCACAGAATAAATATCAACATCAAGAAATGATTATATACTAACATAATAACTTAAAGAATTGTACCTAAATATGTTTTTTACTCTTTGGGAAATGTTCAAACCAAGGATATTTTGCTTCAACCCCAACATGAAACTTTGTATAATTTATTATAAAATAAATAAACGGGACTGAAGGAGGTGGTTTGGGTAAATTGAACTGACCTGGTAAAAGGTATAATATTAAAATATAACTTTCCTCTAAACAAATTAATTGTAAAGAGGAAAAATACCTAACCAACTCACCCTTCACGAAAGGGGTGAAAACTCCCCCGAGAGGGTTCGATTTGAAAACGTTCTATAAATAGAGAACCGAATTCCATACAAAGTCAGTTCAAAAACTACCCCTGAAGAGAAACTTCTCTCCTGAAGAAACCATCTCCAAAGTCTACAAATCTCAAGAAAATATTTTCAAGTGTTTTTTAATTCAGTATTAAATTCAGTTTTTCCAGTCTTAAATTCCTTTCGCTGACTCAGACTTGGGAATCAATCCCTCTCTGATCTTGACATTAAATTCTATCCACCAAGACTGAAACACTAATAAAAGTGTACCCAGCTACCTACGCATTTACAGTATTGTACGGACGGAATATTGTTTCGTACAGTACATATGTGAGTTAGGACAGTTAATGTTATCAAGTGTTCGTGTTATACAATTAACCCTCGCCATACTAGGCAGCCAGCAGGGCATTGAAACTCTAACCTTACAGGGGTGGATATTAGGCAGTCTCCCAAATGAAATAGGTTGCTGAGATATAACATGTTTATTGTTACATATAACGGATAATCAGACAGTTCTACATAGGGTACATAGCTTTTTAAGGCCTAACTGTTATACTAGGGCAATCTACTGAATCTATAGGCTCTGATTGACATAAGTACATTATAAGCTCACGTGTAAATTACGGCGGATGCGGCAACGATAGGCGGTAGCTATTGCTCACCGCGCTGGACGGCAAGGGGGCGCCAGTGCGGCGGCAAGGCGACACAGAGTCGATGGAGAAGGGCTGGGGCACTGGTCAAATTGCCAAGGGGCTCCTCACGATCAGGCTAGGGTGGCGGACGCCCAGGACTGAGGCAGGGGTCTACGAGTTCACTGTCTCAGCCTGGCGTGGACGGTAGGTGTGGCAGCCGGCAACAGACAGGGGTGTGAGGCTGGCGGCGAGGGCGGAGATGGCGTGGATGAGGCTGATGGAGACAGGACACAGCTGTATAACGTAATGGAGCTGTGGCTGGCGGGCATCAGGCAGAGACACAGGTCGGGGCGGGAAACGGTTCGCCGCCTCAGGCTGGTGAGGACGAGAGAGACATGACATAGCTGTATAACGTAATGGAGATTAGTATATAAAAAACCAAATACTGTTTTCAAAGACTTCTTAGAGACACTTTCCTCTCAGCTAGAAACATATAAAAGAGGTATTATATTTGGAGACTTTAACATAAATCTGCTTGATCCAAATAATACACACACTCGTAGATACACAAATACAATTAGTTTAAATAATTATATCATTTTGAACAAAATAAACAAAAAACACGCAACACGCATCACAGAAAATACAAACACAATCATTGATCATATACTCACCGACATAAAACTAGAATACTCATTAACGAACTGTGATAATTCAATATCCGACCACAATATTTTACTCCTTGATGTAATTCACACATATACTAAAAACACATCTATAAAGTCGTCCCGAAAATATACACATATTGATTTTGATAATCTAAAGAATGATATCATCCAAAATCCCTTTCATCTTAACATGAATGACGACTCGGTATTAAACTATGACAATCTTGTAAACTACCTCACAAATAAAATTAATTATAATAGCATCACTAAAATTAACACAAAAAACATAAATAACCCAGACTGGATAACCAAAGACCTTATAAAATTAATCAACAAAAGAAACAGATTACACCTGAAACTAAAAAAACAACCAAACAACACGTTATTGAAAACAGAATTCCTAGTAGTAAGAAATAATATTACTAAGAAAAAACGAAACTTAAAACAAAAACACTACGGTGATCTTTTTAAAAAATGCGAAAATAACAGTAAAAAAACCTGGAAGTTAATAAACAACATCATACAGAACCAATCGAATACTTTGAATACTTTTTGTAATAAATTAATCATTAACAACGAAACAATCACAAACAACGTAGAGATATGCGACCACTTTAACAATTTCTTTTGTAACATTGGCTCCTCCTTAGCTAATAATATACACAACAAAATCACACACAATCTAGCCAATGAAATAACATTAGTACATGATAGCATGGAATCATTATATCTTCAACCTACCACGGAATTAGAAATAAGTAAAATAATAAAATCCTTAAAACTAAATGCAAGCGCTGGTTATGATACACTCAAATGTAAGACAGTTCTAAGTCTCTCCACAGAATTGGTTCCTATTTTATCAAAGTTAATTAATCAGTGTCTTAAAGAGGGAACTTTTCCAGATAGTTGCAAAATTGCTAAGGTAATACCAATTCACAAAGGTGGGTCCAAAACGGATACCTCAAATTACAGACCCATTTCTATCTTACCAATCTTATCTAAAATCTTTGAACGTGTAATCTACGATAGATTAAACAACTTTCTATCAAAAAAATCGTTCTTATATAAAAAACAATATGGCTTTAGGAAAAAATCAAACACACTTGCGGCAATAAATGATTTAATCAGTAAACTTAGAAGTAGCATTGATGGTGGAAATTATATTTTATCCATACTAATTGACCTTCAAAAAGCCTTCGATACAGTAAGCCATGACATACTTCTCAAGAAACTCGAGAAAATTGGTGTAATTGGTCCTGCTCTTAATCTATTCAAATCATATCTTAGCAACAGAAAGCAATTCGTTAGCATCAATAATCAAAATAGCAACCACCTACCAATAAACTACGGAGTTCCGCAAGGATCCATACTAGGACCACTTCTGTTCCAAATTTATATTAATGATATCTCCCAATTAGATTTAAACGGTGATATTTTTTTATATGCAGATGATACTGCAATTTTCTACTGGGGTAAAGATTTAAACATCTTACTAAAAAATGCACAGAGTGACTTAGACAAAATTAACAGTTGGCTCCAATCAAATATATTAACAATGAATGTTAAAAAAACAGGATACATGATTTTAAGCTCAACTCGTAAAATAATTCCTCCTCATGTACCCTTAAAAATTGAAAATAACAACCTGCAAATCCTGATACAGGAGAAATATCTTGGACTGTGCATTGATAAACACCTAACTTTTAAACAGCATATTCAAGATATTAAAGATAAAATCACCCCCTTTATTAGCGTATTCAGCCGAATATCATATCTGTTACCAAATAAAATTAAAAAAGGTCTATATTATAGCCTCGTACACTCACATTTAAACTACTTGGTTGAAATCTGGGGAAATACATGTGAAACATATATAAACGAACTACAGGTAACACAAAACAAAGTAATCAAAAAGCTATTTCACTTCAAACCTAGAACATCAACAAAAAAATTATATATAGAAACAAAACTATTAAAATTAAGAAAATTATATGAATATAATACATGTCTCCTTATTTACAAAATAAATAATAAACTCATACATACAAATACAGAACTCATTAAAACGTCCCAAGTACACACACACTTTACACGGCAACACGATAAAATACATTTAAACACGATACGTACTCATTATGGCAAGCAATCCATTGGTTACGAGGGAAGCAACATTTATAATTGCCTCCCAGACGAAATTAAAAATGAAAAAAGTATAGGTATATTTAAAAAAAAATTGTTCAGTTTTATGCTCAATCAACAAAACAATGAAAGTGAATAATATCGGTGTGTAATATATTTATGTGTAATATATATGTTATTTCTAGTTAAATAAGTGAAAATGTACTTTTCTTTTATCTAGAATAAAAATATTAATAAAAAAAAAAAAAAAATGGAGCTGTGGTTGGCTGGTGATTGTCCTGACGTGGTGAACTTGGTCTAGAGAAGCGGCACATTATAAAACATAATCCGGCCGGTACATATTTACGTATGGTACTTGTTGGCAACCGCGAACTAGGAATCAATCCATAGTGTTGATCTCTACGAGCTCGGCGGTAAACTGCTGGGTCCCGCGTCGGGCGCAAGCTTGTCCCTTCCTGTTTAGTACTTTTGGCGCATAGTAGGGGTCACGCTCCTTATATGGACACGCTAGTAATCTAGCCATTTGATTGGTTGTTAGCCCGCGTTGTCCGTACCAGGCAGAGACGTCGCGAACTCACGCGTATGTATTGGTGTGTTAACATGTTATTAGTACGTGATTCGGTTTCCGGCCACGTGCTGATATATCCATCAACTGCGTAGTAAGCTGTTACTATGTGCGAACCATAACATACTGTACAATTTATTATGTTGTCTTGTATATTGTTCGTGTACTTGTGAGGTTTTTATAAATTTTGTATTCGTTTGTATAAGTCGATTTTGTATTTTGTTGATTAAAATGCATGTTTGTTGTATTCGAACAATTTTTTAAATTATAAATATGTTCGTTTCTTGGTATTGTTTTTTGAAGGGGATATCTGTGTTAAAATTGAAGAGATTTTGTACAATTTTACTCTGTTTTATTTTAATATCGTTTAAGAACGTGCCGTGTGTGTTTCTAAATATTTTTGTCGGATAAGCTAAAATATAAGCCATTCTTTACTTTTTTGGTAGAAGTAGTAGAATGATTTTTTTCTATTTAAATTTATTTGGTCTTTTTAAAGGTCAGATGTCTGTCAATATGTAGGCCCAGGTATTTTTCATTATCTAGAATGTGTAGTTGTATTTCTTTTATTTGAAATGATAGCTAAGAACCAGCTTAAATAAATGCTAAAAGCTCGGCATAAATGAAAAATATTTTAAAATCCATTTGAAATTTTTTTTCCAAAATTAAATAATGCGATTTCATCTACGTAATGGAAGATTTCGTTATCTAGGTTTAATTGACAGGTTTGATTTATGTACATAATAATAAGAGTAGCCCCAGTATGGATCCTTTGTAATTCTATAGTTAATGCTCTCAAGTTGTTTTTATCTCCTATGCTAACTTATATTGTTTTCTGATGTTTAGTTTTCATAATTCCTGTCTCAGTTTCATGCATCATGGTTGGGTTACCATCACTGCCACACAAGAAAAATAAAGTAACTAAGTAATAGACAGATGATAAATCGATTTATGATACATTTATTATTGTCTTTCAGTTGTGTCAAATTTAAAACAGGTTTATTAATAACAGTAAGGCATTTTGTGTGCAAGACTGTAATAAAATATAAAAAACTAGAAATAATTTTAAATATTTTTTCGTGAAACAGATCACAGGGTACCTGTTCACATAAACTATTACGCCATTAAAATTACCATAAAACACTTAATAACCAACTAAGAGTAATCATTTAAATGGCATTTCATCCATTAATATCCATCGTTGAGCACTACGAGATAATATGAACCGTATTATTTCTTCGGAAGTTCCCCTCGTCATTAATCACCGAAGTTTGAATGAAGGCGTATTCGCCTGCAGGGATTATAATATGCCGAGATGCAATTAAATGTAACATCATTAATATCACAAAATGACATTCCCAGATTACAAAGTTTAAAAGTTACCACTACTGCAGATATTTTCATTCGCCTCTTTGAGAAAGTCGCAAGATTATTTCACTATGAGCTTCCCAAAAATGAAGGACATTCTTTGTCTTTTATGAAAATGTCTCTAATGAGTAAAAAATTACGAATAATTATTCTTTCTCTGGTTATTATAGTAAAATTAACACTATGCCAACTGTTTTGGGTTTCTTTTGTAAAGCTGTTAGACAATCATAGATTGACAAACCATAGAAATGGTTTTACTCATATTTTTCTGAATTCATCTACCTATCGATTTTTAATCTTTTGGTCAGGGATCTTAAATGCTTGAATCATTTTGGCGCAAACGTTAAAATGCTATTTAAATATTTATTTTATTTAATGTAGGTAGGTACATACATAGTAATACAGACACAGCTAAAATAAGATATTTTTTTTCACAAAAACTTATAGCAAATTATCTATTACGATTGTGAACTATTTTATATATTTATAATAAAAAAAAATAATAATTGGATAATTTGTAGAGCGCCGCTTTTGTGAAAAATCACCTCAAGGGCGCTGTTTTGAATGATAAAATATATGCTGCCAAATAATTCTATTTTTCATGATTTTAGAGACAATTTTGGCGATTTTTTATGAGTTAGTTGATAGTAACTTAACATATAAAACAAAACGTAATAACAAGGTATATCTACAAAATATAAAATAGAAAAAAAATAAGAATATTTTAATTTTTTTTTTTTTTTTTTTTTGTTATTATGTAATTTAATTTGACTAGTGATTATAAGGTAGGCATATACAAATGATTAAATCGTCATCTTTAAATATTTGTCCAATTTTGGCACAGTTTTCCTAGGTCACGTGGTCGAGATAATTCGTTTTAGGGGCTGTTAGTTTGAGACTATTAAACGAGGGTATCAAAATCATTTAATAAAAAGTTACCTAATTCACAAATCTAAAAAATGTCTATTTTATAAATAACCTTAATATTTCTAAGTACCTACTCGATTAATGTTCTCTGGCAAAATATGCGAACTTCTAAAATGTATGCGAACTTGAGACTCTCCATATTATGCATACAGTTTACATTTTAATATTGCGCACGATGGCAAATATCCGAAAATGTGCAGTAAAATTTATATTAGACGAGGAGTCTAGAGTTTAGAGAGTGTTTGATGAGCACTCGTAAACTTATGGAAGTTGATCTCGTACAGAAATTGGACGGTCAGAGGAGGCAGGAAGTTTAAACATGGAGCGGGAGTCTTATTTCAGAAAACTGACATCGAAAGCACTTTTTGCCCACATATGAAATTGTAGCAATTCCGAAAATATTCTGAGAATGTATCAACTGTACGACAGATGCTTATAATATCAGAGAATCACTGAGGAATTTGTTATTATACGTCGTGTCAACCAAGTAACTAACTTAGCATATCGCCGTTTCTCCAAAGGGGAAGGACCGACATACAACCCTGTCTTGGCACACAGTCCTTGCTTTATTCACTTCACACATCGTCTTATACATACTTTTCTGTTATTCTGACTCAAGTATTTGTTTCGTCTGATTATTTCGTTAACCATTCATATCTGAGTCATATTTTCTCCTTACACTCCTTTCTTCGTTCATCCGCTCTGCATGTCCAAACCATTTAAGCGTCACTTTAAATCTTATCCATTACGCTTACTATAGTCGTACTTTATTTCTAGATCTCCACTTTTAACACGGTCATAAATGATTTTACCACACATACGCCTCAGGAAATTCATTTCTACAGATTTCAGTCAAATTTCAACCTTCCTCTGTTAGTTCCATAATCCTTGCTTTAATGCCATACAACAGGTTTTTTTTTTATTTTTTTATTTAAAGAAAGCAAGACAAAAATATATATTACAGCAAATAATAAAATAAAATACAGAAAAAAAAGAAAAGATCCAATAAACTACTTTTCAGTAGTTTGTCGATGGCAACTTTTCACATAAAAAAATATTAAAAAAAGATAAAACTTATTTTACTTAATGACAACAGTGATAACAATAAAAAATAACAATTTGTTTTAAAAATATAAAAAACATATACACAACAGTGATAGTATCTACCAATAGTTTGTATTAGACTCTAATACAAACTATTTCTTTCAGCGAGCCAATTTTTCAACATAATATTTGTTTTTACATTTGTACATTTTTTATTTCAGCAGGTAACATATTTAAGCAACTAGGCATCATGTAGTCCAGTGTTCTTTGTCCATATTTGTTTAAATGCTTAGGTACAATCGGTCCTTCATTTAACGTAAAACGAGTATTGTAAGTGTGGTCCGGTCTATTTATGTATATAGGGTTATTTATATGCTGAAATAAAATTTTATACCACAGAATTGATCTTACTGAGAAAATTTTAAGATTCTGATAAAGGTATGGAACATTATGCCTTTGTTCGTATAAACTTTTATGAGCTAATAATTTAAATAGTGAATTTCGAACTGATTGAACATGGTTTATATTTGTTTTACATGAAAGTCCCCAAGCTGTGATTCCATACCTTATAATAGATTCTGCTAGTGATAAATAAATTATTCTAAGTGTACGTATTGGAACATAGAATTTTAATTGATATAATCTATTAACAATAGATCTCAGACTTTATTTATTTGTAAGTCCCATTTGAAAAAACAATCAATAATAATACCTAAATATACATACTCTGTGACCAGTTCAATATTTTCTCATATACATCTTATCAACACTACTATGTGGACTGCTCTTATTTTCTCTGGACATTTTCATGTCGTAAAAGCGTTATTAGGTTGTTAGTGCGTGTGTTGTGCACGGTGAAAACTTACTGATTGATGAATTATTCGTTGTCCTGTTAAAAATGGGACTGGAGACCTATAACTAAAGATTTGACGAAATTCATTACAAACTTTCAGTATTGCACGAATGTGTTATGAGGAAGTCAGAATACGTGTTCTTCAAAATAATAATAGTTTAGAATCTCATCCATTATATTTATTCGGACAAGGTCACCCGCTTGAACACATGTTCAGATAAATTCTGAATGACTAATATTTTATTAATGAAATTGTCATGCAGTCACATTTTTTACAGTATCTTGATTAAAAAGCCTTACTCATTTTTCTCCGTGTGTAGAGTCAGAATAATAACGTTGCAGAAATCCTTTTTTGAACGTCTCTCCGTGTGACAATTCATGTAATTAATCAAAAAAATAATATGTACGTTGATTGGCCTAGAGAGGTGACTCCCATTTTTTTGTATTGCCAGTTATTTATACCAATAGGCGTTGTTACATGAAGCAGTTATTTTCGTAATATGATACCAATAACAAAAACATCCCATTACAAAATATTTAAATGTTTTCACAAAAAAAAAAAAAAATTATGATAATTCAGGCTAGCCTAGTGAGGCAGATTACGAGAATCCTCAAATTTATCTAATTGTCATGTATTCTATCTATTTACATGTTTATAGTTGCAAATTCATTAAATAAAGATATTATTATTATTATTATTAATAATCAAAACAAAATATTTTTTTATTGACTATTTTATTCTCATTTTAAAAATAATTATTATTAATGGCTGTGCAGATTTTGGTTTTATTCAAAGTAAATATCACAAGAGAAATATCTACATTATTTCTAATTGATTAAACAATGGTTCCGATTCGATAGAAAAACAGCTATTATAATGGGTGTTTAATAAATAAATTTCTTTGAAATCATCGGTACCTCTTTACAAAATGTTCTGAAACTCGTAGCACAAGCGAGAAACTGATTTATTTACGTCACACATAGAAACATAAAAATATATATATATAATTTTCAGCACTTTTTTTAAACGATTTTTTAAAAACTAAAAAAGGAAATTAAATGGTTATATAACTTTTTGAGCCGTGTTTACGCTTTGACGCATTTTAAAAGACATTAAACATTTGATATAGAACCATATAACACAAAAAAATTTCGGTAATTATTCGGAATCGCTGGACACGGATTATACGAAATATTTTTAAATAAAACCTTCTGATTTGCCTTAATTCCTATAAAAGGAATCTGGATGTATTTTGGGAATTTTTTAATTTTAACATTTTAATTTTTAATTACGTAAAATGAGATTCGCTTTCGTTGTATGGGATGACATCCGGAATAATTTCTGTTGATGACATTTATTTTTGTTGGTATTCCTGATATGAATGGCTAGAATTTTTACCATTTACTCTATGCAAATACAAGGTACTATTTTAGCCGAGCTCGAAAAATAAAATTAATTTATTTTGGTTTCTTTTATAAATAAAGAAATAGAAAAAGGTATGGTTATTATAGGTCAGGATAGGTTAGGTTGGGTTATGCTAGGTTAGGTCGGGATATTATAGGTTAGGTTAGTAAATGGGTTAGGCTAGATTAAGTTGGATTATTATAGGTTAGGTTAGTTTGGATTATTATAGGTTAGGTTAGGATAAAGGTTAGGTTATGTTGGATTATTAAAGGTTAGGTTAGGATATAGGTGAGGTTGGGATATAGGTTAGGATAGGTTAGGTTAGGTTGCGTTATTATATGTTAGGTTGTGATATATGTAAGGTTAGGTTAGGTTGGATTATTATAGGTAAGGATAGGTCAGGATAGGTTAGGTTGGGTTATGCTAGGTTAGGTCGGGATATTATAGGTTAGGTTAGTAAATGGGTTAGGCTAGATTAAGTTGGATTATTAAAGGTTAGGTTAGTTTGGATTATTATATGTTAGGTTAGTATATAGGTTAGGTTATGTTGGATTATTAAAGGTTAGGTTAGGATATAGGTGAGGTTAGGATATAGGTTAGGATAGGTTAGGTTAGGTTGGGTTATTATATGTTAGGTTGGGATATATGTAAGGTTAGTTTAGGTTGGATTATTATAGGTAAGGATAGGTCAGGATAGGTTAGGTTAGGTTGGGTTATTATAGGTTAGGTTAAATAAATGATAAATAAATAATTTATGCTTTTTAAGTAGGCACTATTTATTTTCGTATAATACAAACGTGCACTAACCTGTTGTAGATCCCTTCCTGCAGTAGTATAACTTTGTCTGACCCAGGCAATATGCGCAGCAGATAATTCTCTCATCAGGTGGAACGTTTATCAATTTATTATATTTTGGTATTTAGGAGAAGAAAAATTATTCAATCTTGCAAATGCCAAATTTTAAAACAACAGTTGTAAGAGACAATAGCACACTGAAAAAACACGATGCTAATGAGTTCTGTTTTTGAAGCATAGACTAAAATCATTTGTTATGTATTTGGATAAATACTAACCAGATAAGTGCGTATTATAAATATAGGGGCATGAAACAAAATCTTTGAGGTCTTTTTTTAAAATACTAGAAAATTATAAACTAACTGATACAAAAAGTATATATTATGGTGCATACCCAACCATTGTATTACGTTTGATATTGATATATGTATGTAAAAGCCCATTTGGGTCTATATAGGTATATAAATATATTTAAATGAAAGAAACAAAGTTGTGGGCATAATCAGATAAAGATTTAACAATACAGAAATGTGCTATAATCAAATTTATCCCACCTTGAAAATTCCGACTCAATTTGACTACTTATTAAATCCACACTATGATACTGTGAGTAATCCAATAAACCAACGAAATTGACTCGAAGGTGCTTCCCACGCCATGTGCAAAAAACTTTATTCATCTCCAACGAAACTGATGTAATATACAGGGTGTTAAGGGACGTACTTTACTTATTTAACTAGTTTTTTTTTAAGTTTTTAGGTGAAGAAAAAAAACATCAAATATGTCAAAAGTTCATTTACATTTTTTTTTGTATAATTACAGGAACCACTGGTTAAATGAAGTAAGCTAAGTACGTCCCTCGACACCATGTCTACAGAAACATACAACAATTCTTCTCCGAAAAAAAGCTGAGGTTAGCGTTATAGTTGGGTTTTATAGTCGAGAAAATATATTCATATATTTGTTTAACAAAATCTAAAAGAAAAGATGGAGTGGAATAATAGGTAAAACTTTAATGTATTCGATTGATCGTAAAACAGATAATCGATTAATATCCGATGGAGCAATATGATTTTTAAATCGAACATACCAAATTCCGATGTCGGTGCTTGTGAAATGATGTTAAATGTATCTGCATAATGCGTAAAATTATTCACGTTCAATGAACTTTTAAGTTTTAAAAATTGGAACTGGTGAGTATTATAGCAGACAGACGATAAAATAGGTACAAAAATCCATATTTGAAATGTGTATCTCTTTTATTTATAATTTTCACAGACATCGTCATTTTTCACAAGTTTACTACTAACGTTTTTATAATGGTGTTCATTTGAAAGATAAATTTCTAACGCATCTCTAATTTATCAACATAAAATATAAATATTTGCTATTGAAAGTAAATAGGATCACGAAGTAAATATTTTATAAATAAATAAATACTTCATGAATCGTAAAATTATAATACACCGCTATTTCCTCGCCGGTCTGCGCTAGTACCTAAACAATTACAAATTATTTTACACATTTCGATTAGTTAGAATGAATGTTTGATTCCCAAAATGTTTAATCGAATTAGCCGAATGAAAATTCCCCATGACAGGTCCATGACATTTAGACATTATTAAATTATTGTGATATCCAGAATTTCATTAATCAGACATTTGATCATTTTATTTTATTATTATTTTTTTTTTAAATACGTAAACGGTTATACTGCCTTTTATAAAAATATAATATAACATACATAACATTAGAAATTTATCATATATTACATTAGAAATATTTTCAACCCATTGATCGATATATTAATTTTCATTTATTTCCGGAGGAGATTAGTGTCGAGTTAGACAACATTTGAAAGAGATGGCTTGTTTTATTGGTACCTATTTTGTTTTAAAAATAAGTAGGTACACCTGATGTAATATCTATATTTTATAAAGAAATATGTTAGTCTATATTAATTTGCAAGAAGCATATCTTAAACAAATATAGTACCTAAAATATTACAATTTGAGGTTTTACTCAATAAAGTTATTCCGAAAAATAAATAAATATAATACCAATCACAATATGTAATTTATAGTCTGCGATTAATCATCTTATTTGTTAAATTCTAGTAGCCTCCCGATTAACAAAGAATCAAAAGTATTAATTTATTTCATACTAGTTGACATGTACCCAGCGTTTTTCGACTTTTATCTACTTTCTATAATTATAAAATGCATGTATTGTATCTTCAGCAAGAAATTTTCTAAATGATAGTGAAAACTTCATCAAAATAAGTGGCGTAATTTAGAAGAACTAAGCACACAAACTGACGCGGACAGCGACTATATTTTAGTATAGTATCGAAGACAAGAATATTAGAAGTATTATTTAAAAAATAAATATGAATAATTAACAGTAGTAATTCCTTAACTATTAGTTTAAAACAATAACAACCTTACTAGAAAAAATCTGGTGTAAATATTACGCGGCGCGAAAGGTCAGAACAGTGAAATACTTTACTCATTACTATGGCGTTTGTTTGGTTAAAACGGTCTTAAACCAGGGTCGAGGCCGGCTTTACCACACCAACGTTGAACGGGCATGTAACAAACTAATTATTAAGATGGTTAGTCGTCATTGGCGTTTCATGACTATAAGTGGAGAAAGCCTAAAATAAAAAATAAAAAACTGGTAAGTTATTATGTACTAGTATGTAAGTGGAAAATAAATACAGTAGCACCTGTTCCTCACACATTTACATCACATACTTATTACAGACTAGAAAGTACTGTATTATCCAAGTAAACCCCATGATAGGTATAGTCACTATTACTAATCTGAGTTGACTGTGAGAAAGATACGCCACAAGGCCAGGGGTGGGATGAAAGGGTTGAATAGGGTCAATCCGGCACTTAATCAGTATTTTCGCCCACATGCCAATAGTAATATTATCGTATAATATACTGTAATAAGTGTTATTGTGTTGGGCGTCCGATAACTTTTTGACCTTACGAATTTGAATTAGTTACAGCTTTGTTTACCCAATTTATTTGCGGTTGAAGCCAATCTGATATCCCCAGAAGAGCAAATGAGTGCGATTTAGGGCGAGAGCAATGGGACAATAAGAGGGATGAAGGGTGTGATACTAAACAATGATTGGTAGAAACATTATTTCAATAGAGTAGAGACTCATTTCCGAAGAAACTTTTTTCTTTTCGTATAAAATATACTTGTATTCAAGGAGTAGTTTTTGTTTAGCGGTTCAATCGTGTACAATTTATTTATTTTAAAAATAGCAATAAAAACAACATTAATAATTAAAAAAATTAGTGAATTAGTTAATAAGTTATGGAATATTAACTTTTTAACAAGTGGTTGTTTTATAAATAACTAGCTGACGTGTACCCGGCGTTGCTGGGGGCTATCCTTAAGAGATAGACATATACTACCGTGTTTCTGTGTAGGCCTTTTAAGATATACAATTCCGTAATACATTATTTTGATGCATCTCATAAGGATTAGCCTGCGTTAGCAATGGAAGCCCCTGAAAATATTTTTTCATTCTTGATTGCAAAACATCGTCCTTTCTATACTGCATACAAAAAAAAAATATAAATAAGTATGTATTATATACATTTTTAAACCTTTCAGAAGAACTAAGCGCACAAAGAAATAGACGCGGATAGGAACTTTGTTTTATACTATTTATAGAAGAAGATACTTCAGACAATACTCTAAAATAAAGAATCTTAAAGACGTAAGTGATGCAGCTGTTCACATAATTATGAGACTAAAATGAAGTTGGAACATAAGTGATGAAGTCGTGTAAAAACAACAATTGGCAGCGGCCAAGCGTAATGGACGGACCTACGGTCGACTTTACCCTAGCAGGCCTGGAAAATCGACCATTCCTCGATGGATTCCTACTACAGGGATCCATCGGGAAGTTACTACTTCATCGTATAAAAAAATAAAATCTCGTGCTTATCGCTTATTTTCTAGTTGAAAAACGTTTTTTAAAAAATTATAAAACCTTTTAAATAAAATATTTTAATGGTAAGGTACTGTTATTATTAATGTTAAATGTAAATAATATACATCCGTAGGGATTCTTGTAGAAACATGTGAGAATTTAGTAATACGTTCATAAGAAATAATTAAAATGTGAACGTTGAGCAAATCTCCAAGCACAGCATGTCTTATGTTGACTTAATTCATAATTTTCCGTTATAACATGTGGTCACATGATTGGAGCATAAATTGATAGTGTATTTATAGGTATGACGATCGACATTATGTAAAATTTTGCTTGCAATTCAAAATTTATTTTCATATTCTGTTTTTTAAGTTGGCATACATTGTACCCTGTAAATACATTGTAAATACCCGTTAATAAAATGCGTCTGACAATAAAATTTAGGTTTTTTTATTTTTTTTAGAGGTAACGCAACATTTTTGATACACTTTCATCAGTCTTGTTTAAAAGTGTATTGATTTTATACCACAGTCAGCCTTTTTGTCTCGCTCTCCCGCCAATGTAACATGGGCAACGGGCATGGATGCAAATTATTGAAAATTCACTAAAATCAATGGTTATTGCTTCCCAGCTGATCAAAAATTAAATGAAGGATGGATACATGGAGGACAGTAACTTTAAGGATTTACTTTTTGTTAACCGGCCGCATCAGATAATTTAATCCATGAACCTATTACTGCATTTAAATCATGAGTAACCACCTGACTCTCATATAAATATTGATGTACATACATAGGTAGATAATTGCAAATATGTAGTTAGTAATAATTTCCTTCAAGTAGATTTAACTTCTAAACCTGTTGGCTCCAAGAAGCAGACTACGCATCCCTGGGAAGCAACGGGACAAAGTCTCGTGAAGCCGTCGCTGAACTTTAAGGTAATTTCCCAAGCACCTATTACTGTTAAGACAGTCGTTTGAGAAAATCCCCTGCGAAATGAAGAGCCCATCCAGGAAATGGCCCGGATTCTAAATTCTAACCCCTCGTGGTGACCACACCTCGCCGGCAACCGCTTCCCTATTCTGGGCTCCTGTTTTTTCTTAAAATTACTCCCATAATACAACGAACCAGAAATACATCATTCTAATTAAATATTAATATAAATCATTTCATGCAGCGCGTAATATACCCTATTAAAGATTTAAATTAACGTAAAAGGGTCAGTATGAAATAATTAATGCATGAATCTTACGAGCAAAGGGAAGTAGTTACAATCCAACGCAAATGGTTAGGAACCACGACTGCTGCCGCTATCAAAATTGACTCTAGGTGCCAACTAATGAAAAAGTAATTTTTCGTTTTAAATAAACACCACTTTACTATGGATTATGAATTTTAATATCGAAACTGTATTGTGGCGATAAGGCTTCCTACCCACTGTGTGGGCAATACCATATTGTATGGTGTTACATTGCTACGGGTATATAACGTAACTTAGATAGTTATAAGTGAGTAAAGGCCCCAAGTGGCGGCGCCAGTGTTACATTGCTGTTCATAGCCATGTAATATAATACAGGTGAGTTACACAGTTAACCATCGCCGCACAAGGCAGGCGGCAGAGCATTGAAACTCCAATCAGGGGGTGGATATAGTCAGTCTCCCAATAAAACAAGTCTCTTGATATGAGGGTTTATTGTACATATAAAACAGGTTATCAGACAGATCTACAAAAGGTACATAGCTTTTTAAGGCCTGACTGTTACTAGGCAATCTACTGAATCTAATGGCTCTGAGGGACATAGGTACAATATTAGCTCACGTGTAAATTACGGCGGAGGCGGTGAATCGGTCAGCAGGTGCCATAGACAGGGTGCCTAGGCGGTTGTTGACGGAGGGCGTGAATACGACGCCTACAGGGCGGCGCAGAGGCGGCGGCAACGAGGGTTCACCGCGCTGGACGACAAAGGGGCGCCAGGGCTGAAGCAGGGTGGATGCAGAAGGGCGGCAACGAGAGCACACCGCGCTGGACGACAAAGGGGCGCCAGGGCGGCGCTAGGAGACGCAGAGACGATGGAGCAGGGCGGGGGCACTGATTGGATGGCCAAGGGGGTCCACACAAACAGGCTAGGGCGGCAGACGCCCAGGGCTGAGGCCGGGGTCTACAAGTTCACGGTCTCAGCCTGGGGTCGACGGTAGGTGGGGCAGCCAGCATCAACAGGGGTACGAGGCTGGCGGCGTGGGCAGAGATATGACCCAACTATATAATGTAAGGTGCTGGTGGGCGACATCGGCAGAAGGAGACAGGACACAGCTCTACAACATCAGAAGGCTGTGGTTCTGGGGATCCTCTTGAAGTGGAAAGCTGGAACCAGAGAGGCGGCACACTTGGTGAAACAAATCAGGCCGGTCCATATTTACGGCGACACCGATTTGGCGGCAATTGTTAACCCGGAACTAATACAGCATGTTGAACCCAACGGGGCCGGCGGAGAACTGATTTCGGGTCCCGCCGGGAGCGAACTCGTCCCCTCCTGATCTATTTTTGGCGCGTCGTCCGATGCCCTTATAAGGGCACGCTTTTGTCATCTAGCCATTTGATTGGTTGTAGGTACTTGTAAGCCCGTGCGTTCCGTATCAGGCGGCGATGTCCCCGATGTACATGTATGTATTGGTGTGCTAACACGCTGACGCTGTGTGATCCGATTTCCGGCAACGTGTGGATATACATAACTGTGCAGTTTGTGCAAATAATAACAATGGTCAGTTCAGAATAAACTCCCCTGCAAGCTGATGTGCCTCTCAATTATACCTCCGTATATTACGCATTATTAGATGTTTGATGTGAACTGCTTATGGTGATAAAGATCCATTGAATTTACCTACATTTGATCGTTTATCGCGTATTTTATGCACTCATGAAATAACAAAAAAAATCGATAAATTTATAAAGCGTGAATTCTGCTCATTATTTACTTTAAAACTGCCGTTTGTAGTACTTACTTGGCGCAATATTAAATATAATGACTTCCGTTTGTTGTCTACGCCCTAGTTAATAGGCAGTGCCATAAATTTAAAAATAATTGCTTTAAATATTTAAACGCATGATCAATGATTTGTATATGAAAAATATTTCAAAAAATTTTGGTCATGGAATGTCAATGGCAAACAAGTCAAAAGTGATGCGAGACATCTTTTGTTAAAGTGTGAAACTACTAAGTTAGTTTTATGATTAATCGAAGATTCCAACTCTTTTTAAATATCCATCAAATTTCAAACATTTAGGTCAGCTTGAGCTCGCGAGCGTTTGCAAATTGGGAAAAATGTTACCTAAAAGGTTCAGTGGTTAAAATACAATTATATATAGATTATATTTGTAAAATTATTATTTTTTAACAAATAATTATAAGCAATAATTAGTCATCCGAAATACTAATAAAAATTGAAAATATCTCCCGAGTAAAAATAAATGCCGCCAACGGGAATTGAACCCGTGCCTTCTGATGTTCGGTCAGGTGCTCTGTATCCACTGAGCTATGTCGGCTTATTTCCAACCCGCCAAATGATTCAATATGTACTAGTACCTCAATCAACAATTACTGCTTATTATATTTTTTCACCTGTAAACAACCAACTTTGTTTTTTGTAGGAAAGGCTTTGTTAGTGCTAAATTTCTCACTAAATGGCGTCGAGACATATGATATCTTCATTTATTGGTGAAATATTTTTGACTTGTCAAATATTATTATTTTATTAATGATATTTTTTTTTGCTGCCGGCACTTTCGTCCAGTCATGCCCTATTAACTATTCTAGGATAACTCCACACAATTACAATTCACCCGTTCTTTTAAAAGTGATATAAAGTCATTATAAGCGATAAAAAAAAACTAAACTCTTGAACTATTTAACCTTGTTTTTCTTTCATCACTATTCATAACTTTATATGACCTTTTAAAGGTGTGTTAAATAGTCATTGTGTCAAGTTGTCCGGTTACCATAAACACTCCACTTGACTGTTAATTTTGTTTGTCTCGCCTCCCCTATGTATTTTTAAAAATTTGTCTGTTTACCTTTAAATATTAACGGTTTCTTTATATTTTATTAACTTATACCACTAGAGTAGCGTCTCCGGATACATATTGTTCTTATTCTTTTTATCAAATACCCGACTTATGATATTTTGTAGTAATCGTATTGTAATTTGCCTTTCGTTTTATTTTGATTCACAATTTATTTGCTATATTCACTTGACAACTTAAGTGTTTTTCTTATATTTATACTAGTTTTCTTAGGTTTTTTTCACTAGAGATTTAGATTTATAGGGCTTAAATTCTAGAAGATTCAGCAGTCCCATGTGAACTATTTTATTGTTATGTGCTGTTGCCTTCCCTGAAAAGGGGATGGTTGAATCCTTGTTTCTACACCACCTGAGATGTTCTTCACATTTTATCAATAATTTGTATATATAATTTGCTCAAGTTTTATTTCTTTCATTATTTTGTCTACCTTTAGCCATTATTGATCCATTATCTGTACAAGTACTAATTCATCTTCCTTACTACTAATTCCTGTTGTACAGAGGCAAGGTTTAAACAGAGCTGGAAAGCGGTGGGTCACCTCGACTATTTATTTCGTTAAGAAAAGCAAACGAAAAACGCGGAAAATAAAATTGTTTTTATTTCACTGCAAATATGTAATAACTAAAATTCAAGTACTAGGAAATGAAATAAAAAGTGTTTTTGATAAACTTATTTGGTAGAACTAATTAAAGCACCCGACGCACATAACGGTTACACTTAATTAAAGCACTCGATGCACACAACGGTTACATCTGTGCAATCAATAAAGTGGTGTCTTATTTTGTTTTGTTTGTCTTCTCCATCTTTCTAAGAATAATTTTCGAAAGCCCCTTACTATGAAACCTTGAAAATTTTTTAAAATCAAAAGGCTCAAAATGTCAGTACAATATTCAACAATAACGCCTGCTTTAAACCAACGATTAAGGCGACATAAGACTCTTATAACGGGGGTTTGCTCGACGCTCACATTTTGTTTTTGATACGGATTACTAAAATTTAAAATATTTCTAGAGGGATAATCCTAATAAAAAAGGTCCTAGCCATTTAATAATTCATGTAAAACGATTTGCAAATTAAAAAAAACTTTTTTCAACTATAAAATTAGCGGAAATCACCAAATTCTTTTTTTCTAGACGATGAATTAGTAACTTCCGAAGGATCCCTCTAGAAACATTTGATATTTTAGTAAAGCTTTCATCAGATATAATTAAAATAAACCTAATTTTTCAAAAATCGATTTTCTAGGCCTGCTAGGGTAAAGTCGATCGTAAGTCCGCCCATTACGCCGGGCCGCGCGCCGAATATTGTTATTACACGACTTCATCACTTATGTCGTTATGATTCCCACTTTATTTTAGAGATTCGATAGGGAAAATTCAACCGCAGGTCTGTCCAATACATCAAGGCCACGCGTCGCATATGTTTGTGCACGGCTGGTTCACTTACGTCGTTAAGATTCTGGCTTTATATCAGGGCTCGTCTTAATCGCGGTGAGTTCCATCGAGAAAATGATGTCTATGCAAACCTAAACTCGTTGCTACGAGTAATAATGTTAAACCATTCTAAGCAAAAATCATCGAATGAAAAACATTTTTTTTTTAAAATAACACATATTTAAAAAAAAAAAAGATATTTTTTTATTTTAAAATATATTTTTTTTTATTTAAAAACATAAATATGTCATACTAAAAAACTAATTACAATTAAAATGTATTCTTTTACGTAACTACCCAATTCAATAGAGAAAAACGTGTATTTTTGAATTAAAATTTAACATAAAAAATATATATATATATATGACCGAGGATTGAACCTTCCTACCCAGAAAACTAGAGTCGTTAATTCTACTGACCTCGCCAAATGCCGATCGGGTAGAACCGACATTTGTTTTGTATATTAACTGCTGTAATGTCATCCGATTTCAGAGAAATGCGTGTGAATCCGCATGTTTATACGTTATTGCCACCAAAAGTTGATGGACTACATTGTCATCGACAAGGAGTCTACCTGCCGAGTTTCAGCTTGATTAAATCTCGGGAAGTGGGTTAAATTGCGCTTCCGAGAACTGCATTAATTCATTCTAGAAAACAAAGGTGAAATTCAAATAGATATGTTTAAAAACAGCTTTAAGCTTCCACGAAACACTAACGTATGGTTTTCTGTCACCTATTTGTTTTTATAATGCCAACTAAAAGAGACCAGGAAATACCTTTTGCACTCATTTAATAAATAATGATGTTTATGAATAATAGCTTTCAGTGTAATTTTACTAACGAATGACATTGAACGAATATTCGAATGTCTATTACTTTTCTCGGTATTTATCAACGACATTATCCATTGCATAAAATTTTCTAAGTTTCTCTTATTCGCGGATGACATGAAACTATTCCTTTCAATAAAATCTTTGGAAAATTGCTTGCAGCTACAAAGTGATATGAATTCTATCGTCGAATGGAGTCATACCAATAAAATAGGATTTAATATTAAGAAATACTCCATTATGTGCTACACCGAGGCATTCAAAACCATTTACTGTAACTACAAAATGTGTTATTCATCTCTTCAGCACATTGTTATTTCAAGAGATTTGGGAATCGCATTTGATACGCACCTAAAATTTCACGTCCACATAGAAACGATATGCAACAAAGCTTTAAGAATGCTAGGATTTGTGCTATGCAAATCCAGACATTTTTGCAGCTCGGCTGCGATTCGTGTTCTATACTATAGTTTAGTACGTAGCATTTTGGAAAGTGGTTCTGTAATATGGGGACCAATAGATTTGACTTACTCTCAAGTGATAGAGAAAGTACAAAAGAAGTTTCTGAGATATTTATATCTTAAAGACTTCGGATATTATCCCTGGTTATATCCATCAGCCTTTTTGTCCAGAATGCTGGGTATTAATAGCCTTACCGATAGAAGGAAAACTGCTTTGCTGACAACAGTTTTATGTCCCCGTCAATTACACAAGAGCGCGCAGGCACAGAACTTTTGTCGTTCCAAAATGCAGAACTAACTTACCATTACTAATGCCGCTCGGAAAAATGATTCTGTTACTGAATTACGTGTTCCCTGATATAGATATTTTCCAATTAAATATTCAACAGTTCAAAAACGCGATTATTACTTAAAAAAATAAAATAAAATGTGTATTTATTATTGGTTATGTTCCGTCACGCCGTTTGCTTTTGACAGGCCGTGTGCTAACCAATAGTATGGTCAGAATTTGTTTAATTTAAAACTGTTTAGTTTAAATTCACACACGTCAGCAATAACCACGGAGTGCCGTGAGCCACACATCGCACAAAAAAACGTTCGTCTGTCAAAACCAATGTGTACACCACCGCCGGTTATTTATCGGAATAATCACTTAATACGTATTTTATCGCAATCCCGTTCCAGTGCTGACAGATGATTCTCGAGATGCAGATTTCATTCGCCGCCCGGTAAGTTGATTGTGAATTAACCTTACGAATTGTGTTTTCGCATTCGCTTGTCATAAGCCATAGTGGTTCATTCATGCTTTATCTGTGTGGAATAGTACTTTAAAGTACGGCTATCCCAACCCTTGTTCGTTCCTCGAACAGGTTATGTATAACTGTAAATGTGCATTTAAAATAAAATAAATAAAAATAAATTTAAATATTTTAGTCACCTGTTAATTTTAATATTTTAGTCATCTGTAAATAAAGTATTACTTAGGTCAAATAAACATTGAAACAAATCATCGTTGGAATCATCAGGGTGAAAATTTAAGTCATTGTAGTAGTCATCAAAAAACAACTTTGAAATGTATCTTTATCAAATTAGCTAGATATTTCAAATACTTACTAAGGGATATTGAACCAAGTGTGTTGGGTAAATATTTAAAAATATTTTTTGTTTGATATTTTCCATCAATGTATTTCATAACGTTATCAAAGTTCAAAGTTTACAGTTCACGTTTCTTCCGTCGCGGGGGAGGATGGGGAGGTCCTGCCTCGGGTTCGGCGGCAAGGGACGCCATGATTCGAATTTTTATTCAATTTTCGAATGCCCCGACTGGCAAATTGCGTCCTTGTAAATTGAAAATTTTTGATCAATATAAGCTGCTGATATATCAGGCTTGTTAAATAAGCGAATCAAGGATATGATTTGACGATAATGAGGGAAATGCGATAGGGCGGCATTTGATTGGCAGACGTTTTGATTGGATGTGCTATTTGATGATAATTATTTGGTGCAGAGTTACTGATGTGAAGAAGAGAAAATATTATTTATTTATTTTTCTGCAAATTTTGCACATGAATATCAATTGTTTAACTGATAACCTAGGAGACGATTGACGTAAGAGATCGTATTTAGTTCATAACAAAAAAAAATGTGACTGGTACCAGTGCAGTTCCACTGAGTTGTTGGGGGATCTGGTGTGGCAGGTGAAGATTACCTTAATAATAGCTAACCTCTGAGAGGGAGCGCTCCAGCAGAAAATAAATGAAATTTAAGATCACTAAAATACCCTTTAGATTATAAATCTATTGAGTTATTGTTTATTCATGGAAATGAAATAAGGATAGCCTATCATACATAAATCGGATTACATAACACATTCAATATGTGCAACAATATCGTAAAGTGCAAATATAAAATATTATTTCCTTATTGTGCCAAAGTGAGGTAGATAAAGAAGTTTCGTTATGCCTGATAATATATTCATAAAATAAATACGATTCACAATGTTACAGACTTGATATATGAAACCCACTTAGTTTTTCATGCATAACCCCAGAATAGCTATGAAACTGTCTTTAAAAACATCGTGCACACACATTGGCGCTCTCACTATTAAAGTAATCTCAGTCTTTCAGACATAATACTAATTTCGGTTGTGTGTCTATAACTCAGGTTCAATGAACTCTAGAACTAGAAGCGTCATCATTTTAAAAATTATTTATTGAAGACAATATTAGCAATTTCTAAACGAAAATCTGAAACATAAAAATCAGAAAAGGATACGGTCACATCTAGGAATATCTACATTAAAAATAAAAAAAATAAGATAGGTTTATCTAAAAAGACCCTGTCTAGTTTGAATTTAGTTCGGGTTGAATCTTGCGATCATACATAAAGATAGTTGCCAATAAAAATGTGCGGTGAAAAAATGAAGACAATGTTGGTAGTTCTTATTCGAAGTATGATACAGTTAAAAGTGACCTAGGGGGATAGGGTCCCATTAGCTCAGTGGTAGAGCGGTGTCCCGGCAAGACAAGGGTCCTGGGTTCGAGTCCTAGATGTGACCGTATCCTCTTCTGATTTTTCTGTTTCAGATTTTCGTTTAGAAATCGCTAATATTGTCTTCAATAATTAAATATTACAATTTGAAGTTTTACTCAATAAAGTTATTCCGAAAAATAAATTTTAAAAATTGTTAGTATTTGTTTGGAGAATTCAGATATACGATAATGTACCTATTCTGTTATATATACAATATAAAACCTACAACATAACATTGCCATTTTGAAGACTGTAACTGATTTATCGAGAATTCAGACTATCCGTAGTTTTTAATGGGTTTGTGCGAAAATAATATATTATTACATTTTTAATAAAGTTTATTGATCAAAACATACATAAATAATTGATTTTTCAGCTCAAGAGATACTTACAAACTTACCAAACTTTTTTCCAGAGTGCTGCAGAAACACACACCAGACTCCATAAAGCTACTTATAAACATAAGTTCCATTCGAACAAACATGAATTATTTTACCAAAGGGCGCAAAGGACTTCCTTAATTTTCGCAATGTTCTGATATTCTGTTATAATGCAGACTGCGCGAACTTTCCCTCAGGATAAAGTGCTTCAGGCTAACATCCCATTGCGGCGTTTTCCAAAGTTGTCGCTGTACCTGTACCTGTACCTGTATCGCAGTACCTACTTGGTACTTGGTCTAAAGACGCTCCTTGCAGCTAGTGAAAAATTTAATGGAGATGAAATATTAAAAAAATATTGGATTTTTTTAAATTTTACCAAACGGTAAAGATCCTCGTAGTTCCTATGTACCCTGAGAAAAATGAGTAGTGTTGAATTATTAAAATCGGGAGAGCACGCTGTTTCCTAACAAACTTTTAGTATATTCATAATATATCAATGACGAAATACGAAAATATTAGAATATTTATGAACACATTTTATGTTGTCATAACACATTTTTAATTTTTTTTTTTAATTTTGTAAATTTAAAAAAAATTAAATTTTTGTGATTTTCTCAACCACCAAATTAGGCACATGCCCATATTATGGTAGTCGTACATGATTTATCTAAGAATAACAAAATAATATTCTGTAGAACAAATAATAATACACAAGGAAAAAAGACAAAAATTAAAAAATATATATTATTTTACAAACCATATTAGAAATAAAAATAAAGATTGACTTTTTTGTTGTTTGTTTTTGGGGTGTTATGCCGTGTTGCGCTAACTCCTTCTTTAGCCGACGTTTCGGACAGCGTTGCAGTGTCCATCATCAGGGAAGATCCGGTAGATCCGAAGATGTTCACATCTTTTGGCCGTGAGAATCTAAAAACTTACCAAAGATTGACTTGATTGATAAAAATATATTTTAAAGAACATAGAAATAAAAATATTACAAGTATTATACCAACTTATTTTATAAGCTAATTTTTCTTCTAACACAGGTTAATCGTGGTACGTACTTATTTCTAAATGTACCTATTTACGGTCCCATTGTCATATTTTAATTTAGTGATATAAAAAAACAAATGAGAGTTAAAACTTTTTTTTAAACAGTGTTAGGAACTCATGTATTCTAGAAAGACACAAAAGACATAAGAAGAATAAGCAAGACATTCATCGTTTACTGTTAGTTTATCAGGAAACCAGTTGTACCGGACAGCAGATGGATGTACCTAATAATTAATTAATAATTAATAAAATGAATATTCTGATATCACACATTTTATGACGAAGAATCCTTTGTGGTTTATCTCGCACGATGAGTCATCTTGCTAAGAATTTAAAGCACCGTACACGTGTCATATCGCCAGTTCAAGGATGAATTATTCGCACGACAAACCGTGGGACTTCAGTATATGTTTAGATTTAAGAATAATTACTCCACATTAACACGTGTAGAAATAAAGAATTCGAGCCCAATAAATAGGCAAACAACTGGCTCAACCAGTTCAGTTGTCAGACAACATTCGCAAGTTGTGTTTCTTTGCAAATCCTTACCCAGAGGAAACCGGCATTTACAGTCAATGTCACTGGCGTAGGTGTCCAGTACACCAGTCAATTTATTCGTTAAAGGCCTGCAGTACCGTTTTAAGCCGGAATATGAATAAAATTAATAGAATTTAATACAATACCAATACATTATGTTAGTAATTATTCTCCGTGGAGATTCAATGTTTATAAAAATAGAATTTTACAAAAGGCTTCAAGATTTAAATAAATAAAATATCGACTGAGAAGTCCTTTCTTCTCTAGCATGCTGTGTGAAAGGGTGGGAGAGAGAAATTAATTAATCCTAGAAGAGAAAAAACGCAATAGGAATGAGAAACCCCAGCGTTAGCATGTTGATACAGAACAGTGCTGTTAGAGAATATAACAGCACTGTTCTGTATCAATATGCCGACGAAGAGAACGCAAGAACGATTTCCTTGAATATCGGAAACAGTCTTGACCCTGGATGACATTGACAGCATGTCAAAACTGGTGACCGGATAAATCATCACAATGATAATTCATCACATCTTTAAAAAGTTATATAAAGTCATGGAATGTGATAAAACAAAAACTTTATTAACTGGGTTAAGTAGGTTAGGTTAGATAATGTTGAATTTTTTTTTTATCGTTCCTTATGACTTTATATCACTTTTTAAAAGTGTGTTGAATTGTCACTGTGTTGAGTTATCATGTAACCGTCAAAACTATATATATTTCGCTGAAAAAGGTTTACAAAGAATTTACTTGTAAAAACTTTTTTTAACTATAACACTTCTAGATTTTTTAGGAACTGGCTCTGTGAACTTTACATATCTTTTAAAATATAAAAAAAAAGTTGGTTAGACTGGGGATCGAACTTTCCTCCCCGGTGACTGGAGTCCAAATCCCAATTGGGTAGGAATGATATTTATATCGTATATTAACTGCTGTTATGTGATCCAATTTCCTAGAATTGCGTTTATGTCCGCATGTGTATGCATGATTGCCACCAAAATTTGATAGAATGAATTGACATCGACAACAAGTCTAGCTGCCTATCGGATGTCGAGAAGGGGGTTATTTCCACTTTCAAGATTCCATTTTATTCAAACATGCATTCAAGAAAACAAAATTGAAATTCAAATAGACGTATTTAAAAACCTTTTACGTATTTCGTAAATGGGAGACACTGGAAAGGAACGAAAGAAACGAAAAGGTGCTTGGCATGGCTTTATTGGTTATTTTCTGATAAAATGCATCTACCCCAGAGATGCTACAGTCCCACTGACTCCGAATTTCAGGGTTTCATAATATGTAATCATCCCTTAACTAATACATGCAGGTATATATTCAATTTCTTGTGACACTCTAGTTTTAGTTTTGTGGCAAAGGGACTTGCGTTTTAAAGTCAAATTATAGTGTTCAACGGAAAAGAAAACCCTTTTCCTATTTCATCAACACCTATGACATGACTTTTTCTTATATTTCGAAAACTATAATTAAATTTAAAGTGCAAGTACATTGTAACACAGATTCAAGAAATTTCTGTTATTATGTTATCAAGACAGTCTTGCGTGACTGCGTGTGGTGGAATAGCGTCAATCGGAAACATCTTTGACATATTTCTTTGATATTTGACCTCTACATATAATTCCAGGCAAACTAATGAAACACTTAAGTATGAGGTTCTCACAGCTGTGTGTGGCAAAAACTGCATTTAACTAAAATAATCTGCCGAACATTTTTTTTATACATTGAAATGTTTTGCTTATATCTTTAATTCACATGTATTTTCGTCTAACATTTTTCTAAAAAACGAAATAGAAATTCATGTTTATTCAAATATATATCTTTTTTGTTAGATACAAGATGAAACATTGAATTTGTGTGTGAAATATCCATGAACTGTTCATCTGAATACAAGTATCTAGTAGTAATTGCATCTCATGAGATTTCAGGGTATTTTCAGCTATCTACCTACTTGCCGAAATTCTCTTGAAATACTCGAAATCAATCTTTGAACCTACGAAAAGCATGTATTATGTCACTTAAAGGTAAATAAGCTTTGCATTGATATAAACTTGTGACTTTTTACCTAGATATTATGCTACAACGCTGTGCTATCGGCAATTTAAAAACTTGTTAGTATATTGTCCTCTTCTTTTCTTAAATATTGTGTAGACTTATATGTAAATTAAATCCAATGTATAATGTTTATTTATTTTCAGTGTAAAATATTTTTTCTTCTTCTCTATTATAAACATAATCACGTATTTTTTTTTTTTTTTTTTTTTTATAGTGAAATACCTCACAAGAGTCCCAACTGCTCCCGTCTGGAGCCAGTGAGACTATGGCATCCCCAATTGGGGGATGTTGTGAGGCTGAAGGTAAGTGGGGAAGGGAAAGAGGAAGGTGGGGAAGTACCTGGCTATTCAGATCTAGTCACTAAACACGGCTAAAGCCATTTGGAGCAACGTTTCAATTCTGAATGGTGGTCTTACACCAGGGCGATACTGGTAGTATCTTCCACTCTGGAACGTGCCGCAAATATACTATATATTATTTTAATTAATTAATTGTGAAATAACACAAATTAATCGAATAAAATTTATTTGCGCACGCCGGGTTCGAACCCGCGACCTTCGGAATGGCAGTCCAATGCGTTACCACTGGACTATGCCGGCCGTCAAAGTGTAAAAACCAATTAAAAGCCCACCAGGGCCTAGATACTCAAAATAAACTAGTTAATAAAATATTAAGTTGTTCGTTCCTTTATTTATCGTAAAATTATTGTAATATAAATATTGCTCCCTAAAAGATCAGAAAGCTGCAGTTCAATTCGTTCAAGCGAGTAATCACAAAGCGGTATGGCTGTACTATTAATAAAATAATTAAATATTCTGCCTGAGTAAGGCTAGTTGGTCTATAGAGTTAAGTTATTAGAGTGAATAACAATATCAGTACTTTGTTCATATTAAAATTGAACGCAGTCATATTATCTGAAAACCTTACCTCTCATTTATAGAGAGAGAGGAGTACGAAATTAAATATCCTAACTACGCTTCGACATCGACTTTTACATTAGTTAATAAACGAGGAAGTAAGTGCGACTTTGATTTCATAGAAGATTTAACAGAATATTACGAGGAAGGATAGTCTTGCATCAGGACAGTCATAACTGTCCTGATGATGGTACGGAGGTACCGAAACCGGTAGACGTTAAAAATTTCAATAAAGTGACTGTAAACAAAGTGTTTCCCTTTTTATTATTTATATACTTTGTGTTTGCTTTACTCAAATGTGTAATGTTTTATCCTCGATACATGCTATTCTTCCTAGTGAGGATGCTTTACATGTAAAAAAATATGCTTTTTGACAGTGAGAAGCAATAAATAAATTATGTTTTACCTTTATTACACTAGGAGATCCTCTGTTGTCTCAAAACAAATGGACCAGATATTAACTACGGGGTTCTAATAATAATTTTAGATAGAGGGAGGACCATGTTTAGATTTATATTTATGGGAAATTCGAATTATCTTAGTGACATTTTTTATTAAATTACGCAGCTTAACTTTTTAAATAATGCTACATGACATTGCCTGAAATCATTTATTTTTTCATATTTTTTTGGCAATTTTCAAATAATTTCATTGTCAAGTTTTGAGAAGATAGGCGTGGATGAGAATGCATAAAATAATATAAATTTTTTTAATAGCACACATAGAATTAGTTATATTTCCGCTATGAGTGTGACGCTGTTTTTGAAAAACAAAATCCTTCGAGATGCGTTAAAAATATTGTGCCAACATTTTTCAAAACATTGCGCTTTATACCATTTCCGTGTGATGGGATAGAAATATTGTTATTGCCTTTGACGCCAGCTTCATACAAATAAGTTTAAAATCTCTGTAAATTGTGTAATTCCAAAATTGATTGAATAGTCTACCTATATAATGAAACGAAACTCTTTGCGTCATATTGACAATGTCCCAAGAAGGCAAAATGTCATCGTTATTCATTTACACACATATTGATTATTTCATATCATAATATTTTGTAGATAGATGTGTATTTTAAAAAGACCATAATAAATGTGAAGAAAATTGTCAGAATCATACAAAGAAAGGCTTTACTGACGTGATAAAAATTAAACCTGAAGCTTGGGAACTTAATAATAATTAAATTACAATTATTTAGCCTTAAAAAGCGCGTTAGATATCTAAAAAAATGGAAGCTTCAAAAATTTCTCCCTGAAACTTCTTGAAGACAAATATTTTGTTGATAATATTGGAAAGCTATTAAAACAGAGTATAAGCTACGCCTTATATTTCTGAAACTATCGGTGGTTCAACTAAATAAATAATCTAAGCCCTTCAGGCCCCTGGGACAGTGACCGTTACGTTTCTTAGCCCTCAGGCACCTGGGACAATGACCGTTACATTTCTTAGCCTTTCAGGGCCCTGGGACAGTGACCGTTACATTTCTTAGACCTTCAGGCCCCCGGAACAGTGACCGTTATATTTCTTGGCCCTTCAGGCCTCTGGGACAGTGACCGTTACATTTCTTAGCCCTTCAGGCCCCCGGAACAGGGACCGTTATATTTCTTAGCCATCAGGCATCTGGGACAATGACCGTTACATTTCTTCGCCCTTCAGACCCCTGGGCAGTGACCGCTACGTTTCTTAGCCCGTTAGGCCCCTGGAACAATGACCGTTACATTTCTTAGCCCTTCAGGCCCCTGGGACAATGAACGTTACATTTCTTAAAGATGCTGTCAGAAAGTCGGATAATTTGTGTTTTTACGCTTCTCAATAAACTCCAAATAAATGGGATATTTCTGAACATAACCGAAAAGTAATAACTGTTTTTGAAAGGTGATGAAATACGCCTTCAAATTTTATTATCTATATAAATCTATCAATATAAATAAAAATGTAAATGTTCATTTGTTCAAAATCTTAAATCTCCGAAAGTTCTTCACCGATTACTTTTAAATTTAGACACAACGTTGCATTCGAATACGCGGGTGTTTTAATATACTTATATTATATTATAGCGCACTTGAAGTGATTTTGTACAAAAATGGCGTTACAGAAGTTATCTAATTTGTATTATTATCATGATACCTGTTACATGTAAAATCAAGATTTTTTTTAAAAAAAGCGCCATCTGTTGGACGTAAAAGCGAGTTTCATTAATTTCTGTCAAATTGCGGTAGGAGCCTTTGGTTTAGTTTCATCTAACTATTCTCTGGTTATCGTCTATGTTTGAATGAAAAGATTGGGAATTTTCCTTCTAACACCACTTAGTTCATATTTATATCTTTAGCTGGCAACATTGCAATAATTATCGAAAAAAGACATGGAACGAGATTACCAATGCAGCCAATTAAGACATGAAGGTTATTATAAAATGGTTCGATAACAATCTCTGCCAAAAAAATAATTTTACATAACTATTCATCCAAAAAATTGAATAAATGACAATACATATAACACGGACTCCGCCAAACTAAATCATAAATCTAATGTTAAATATCTAGGAATCTTGATAGATACAAAATTTAAATTAAAGACCATATCAATGTCACAGTGTAAAGAATAATAAAACTTATATTTGTCTTCTATAACATTTTAAACAAGAAAATTATCGAAATTGTCTATTATGCTTCAATAAAGTCCCTATTGCAGTAGGGTAGACCGAGGCTATTCGGATCATTTTTTATGTTTTCTTGAAAAAAATTAAAACTAATACGTTTACGAAAAAAAAAAAAATTAATATTAAGCATTTGTCATTTTTATATGTTTTAACTTTAATGATCATAACATAAAGTAACTTTAAAAAAACCTATGACTATTACTGTAGACCTCTCCACCGATCCGAATCACCCCATATATATGTGGAGGGCCAGAAGTATCCGGGTTTTTTGTTGTTGTACCAGCGTGAATTCCATTATGCTGATGCGGTGGAGCAGTGGTTGTCAAGGTGAAATGGAGTTGGTAATAACATGGAGTAATACCAATAAGTTGATTGATGGTTGATGCGTGTAATGGTTATTATGTTGAGTTTGCGCATCGGCAAGTGGTTGGTTTGTACAAATGGCAAGTGGTTGATTTGTACGACTGCCAGTAGTTGATTTGCACAAACGGCAAGTGGTTGATTGCACAACGGCAAGTGGTTGATTTGCACAACGGCAAGTGGTTGATTTGCACAACGGCAAGTGGTTGATTTGCACAAACGGCAAGTGGTTGATTTGCACAACGGCAAGTGGTTGATTTGCACAAACGGCAAGTGGTTGATTGCACAACGGCAAGTGGTTGATTGCAGGAACATAATTAACCTTGAACTGGCATGTTCTGAGGTTGGTTCTTTGAATGGTTTGAATGATGAGACAACTTGATTTGCAACTGCACGCACGACTCACACCTAATTTGGGTGCGGTCGGGTGTTTTTGGTACGCAGAAATTGGAGAGATGTGAGTGATGGAAGTGAAGGTGGCGAAGAAGAGAAGCTCAGCTTGCAGGTGATGAGGAGGGCTGCTGGTCTTCTTTTTAATCCAGGGACAGGTTATTATTAGAGCCAAAATTCTTGAAGTTTACCTGCCTAGTAGACCAATGATGCAAAACGTTTGGAGAGAAACAAATTGTGTTCAAGAGAAAAGACAAAAAAGACAAAAAAACGTCGTTGGTTAGAGAGGAGTGAGAGAGAGTAGAGAGAGATCCAATATGCTGACTATACCATGAGTATCCCGAGATTGGGGAGACAAAAAAAACTATCACGACTGGCGTGAGGTTACCTATTTGATATACAAGGTATAGGTAGGTGGTTGTACAGTAGTAACACCAAGTTTCTGAAAGAAGTTGGCCTTCCATGGCCGGTGTTAGCGCTTGAGCGATAACAACTTACGACTTTCAAAATTACAAGAAATGTGTTGATTACCTAGGTATGGGGTGAAAAGGAGAGATTTGAAGCAAATTTCATGGATAAAGATTGTCTTATAGACAGACGATACGCTATGTGCGTAGGGTACACCTTCCAGATTCATGAAATTAACCTCAAGGATAATGAGGGATGAAAAAAAAAATGGCGTTGAGCGAGAAGGTCTGCTGGTGATGGAGCTGATTCTCCGTTCGATCTCTTTCAGAGAACGAAATGTGGTCAACCAGCAGATTTCCTAACTTCTACAAATGTACAAGAGTTTGATGGAGGGGAGAAGGATGGAGGATTGAGTAGCGAAAATTGATAGTGACTGAGCTAATTCTCAATTCGATCTCTATGTGAGGACGAAATATATCAACCAGCAAATTTCCTAAATCTTTACAAATATACATGAATTTGATGAAAAGGTGAAGGAGAATACACAGTAATAACAATCTAATCTTTCACGTGTATTTGGTGAAAGATTAGAGATCGTATTTAATCTTCTACAGTTTGTGAGAACAAGACAGACCCTTGCTCAAGTTTCACAAACCTGGGAGTTTTTCTTATTCGTCTCCCAGACAACGAGTTAGGTGGTTTTGTGTCACTGTCTCAATTAACTCCCACGACACGATACCTCATAACCAACAGTGAAGCTGATGGCTAGTCCATGGTCAATGGATAGTGGATGGTTCTTGGGTCCGCTGACAAGAAGTCCACAGGTATCAGTTAGCGTAAAAAATTGCTGAATGCACAGCTTCATGTTTGTTTGAAGGGAACAAAAAATTCTCACTACAGTGAAGGACATTTCCCTCAGTGTCATGAGTTATACAAAAAAGGGTCCCAATTAAGGGTGACAAGTCAGGGTAAAATGATCTACGTCCGGTAGAACAAGTACATAGTGTCAACTTATTTAAAGAAGACAACAACAAGATATTGTATCGTTCGCACGAATCATGGTAAGTATTATAACGTCTTCACGTCTCATGTAGAACAAGTACATAGTGTCAACTTATTTAAAGAAAACAACAACAAGATATTGTATCGTTCGCACGAATCATGGTAAGTATTATAACGTCTTCACGTCTCATGTAGAACAAGTACATAGTGTCAACTTATTTAAAGAAAACAACAACAAGATATTGTATCGTTCGCACGAATCATGGTAAGTATTATAACGTCTTCACGTCTCATGTAGAACAAGTACATAGTGTCAACTTATTTAAAGAAAAAAAACACCAAGATATTGTATCGTTCGCACGAATCATGGTAAGTATTATAACGTCTTCACGTCTCATGTAGAAATTGAACGAATTACGAAAGAACCCTAGTATTGAAAGGAAAGGTACAACATAGATATTTATAACCATTTAATGGGACAAATTATCTCTTTGGCCACAGTGTATGTAAGCCAGTAAAAAGTGATTATAACGAACTTCTCGTATCATGGTAGATATTATAACATTCTCATGTATAGTGTTAGATTTTATAACGATCCCTGGTCTCATGGTGGATATTGTAACATTCTCATGTATCATGAAAATAACATATCAACGTTCAATAATAAAAAAAAGTACCATTTCAATACCGGAAAAAGATACATACACAATGTCAAAACAATCTAGTAGTGGCTATTGGTATTATCAAAAAATGACGACGGCATAACCTTTGGTTGGGTTTATGCGTTAAGTTGGCAATAATACAAGACATATGCCAACAAGGATGTCTTGAACAAGACACAGATATAGCAAAAGAGACCTATTTGGTTTTACTAACTCTTTGCTTACAAAATGTTGTGATGGCATAACCTTTGGTTGGGTTTATGCTTTAAGTTGGCAATAATACAAAACATATGCCTACAAGGATGTCTTAAACAAGACACACATATAGCAAAAGAGACCTAATCGGTTTTACTTACTCTTTGCTTACAAAGAAGGTTTGTAGTGGTTTATTTAAGACCTTTTAGGGTTTTACTTACTTAAAATGACCAAACAAAAACAAGGAAACACACTTGGTGGTGCCAAAATTGCCACAAACACGAATGTTGTGAACTTTATGATACAAATTTGATACAGAAGGCACCTAGAGACACAGGATGACTTAATATGAGTGACCTGGCTCGGTGTATTTGACAAGGCAAATTAATGCTTATTTAAGTCAAAATATAGTACATAATATAACAAATTGGGGTCAGGAAGTTGAGATCTTAAGATTTTACATACTCAATGTGACCGAAAGGTGTTATGTATTATACAATGTTATTGAAGAGGAGGACAAATCGGTGTTTGTTCTCCTTTACAACAACCTTTTTCAGAATTGACGTGTCAATATCAAATTCTGAAAAAACACAAATTAGAGCAAATGGGAATGTTGAGCGCCATTCAATTTTTTAGAAAAAACTGAAAAAACTTTAAAACAAAGTAATTGTAACTTTTTATTTGTTACACCTATGTAAACTTGAATCAAATGACGATACCAAACTGGAATTTACACACGCATTATGATTACAAGTTACAGGGGTAGAATATTCACCTCAATTGGGTGTATGTTGCAAAAGGGCCATTGTTTAATGTACGATGGAACCCATTGGAACAAATGTGAAGAACAAATGTGAAAGAACAATGGGAAGAACAATGTGAAAGAACAATGTGAAAGACAATGTGAAGAACAAAGAACATGAGAGAAAAAAAAATATTTACAAAACAATGTTGTACGTGACTTTTGTGGTAGTTACGACAAAAAATAGTTATGTATTTAGTGTCGTAAGTGTCAGAATGGTAATGACTAACAAATGATGTCCAGGGTCATGACTCCGGGAGCATAAATTGTTTTGGGAGGCGGAAAAAAGTCTCTTGACTAGAATGATCAGTTCCAGAGAAGATACGTACAAAATATGAGTACAATTATAAACATTACACGGTGAGGTGTGACAAAGAAACAAAAATAACAAAGGGTTTATACAAAAGAGCATAATAGTACAAGTATGGGTGAGAAATGATTTAAAAACCACAGTTGACACTTCTGTGTTTTTAGAAAAAAAGGTTACCTTGCAGAGGTCGAAAAAAGCGAGTTTTTATATGAAACTAACGCGTTAAGACATGCTATTTGTCTGCAATCAAAGTCAACCAAGTCTCGTGGGACAAAGGTAGAGCCAAAAGTTTGTTAGTTATGTGAGTGTGACCTAGTGAAGGTGGTGTCTATTGTGTCCACACTTCCTAGTTTGACAATATCTTTTACGTGATAGTTGCCGATGTGTTTACCAGAGGCATCCGATAGGGTATATACTACATCGGAGATTTTTCTCAGGACTTTTGCTTTAACAAAGCGAGGAGCTAGTTTTGCAGAGAAATACAGAGCACCTTGTGAGAGTGTGTTGTTGCGTCTCCAAACTATGTCGTTTTCCTTAAAGGTAACATGTTTCCTGCGTAAATTATATCTGTTTGCACTCTTTTTGTGAGCAAGTATCAACGCATCTGTGACTTCGCTGTAGATAGCGGAAAGTTCTTCAAGACGGTGAGCATAGTTCTCTGATGGGTTATCAGTAGAAGGGGGAAAAGATGATGGGAGGCTAGCGTCCCAATGCAAGGAGCCATGGACAATTTGTTCCATACCATGTTTGAGGAAGAAAGGGGTGTACCCAGTAGTGAGGTTCACTGTATTGTTTAGTGCAGCTTGAATTTTTTCTAGATTTTTGCACCATGTTCGTTGATCTTTGTCAACCAGGATTGCCAGAGCTGTGTTGATGGTCTGGTTGTAACGCTCTACCGTATTATTTTGAGGCGTGTAAAGGGTATTATAGAAAATATCTTTTATGCCATATTTGGCCAGAAATTCCTTGAATTCCAGAGCTATGAATTGTTTTCCATTGTCGCAAATGATGGTGCGAGGAGTGCCGTAGGGGATAAAAATGTTTTTTTCTAACAAGTTTATGATTGCAGAGGCTGTGGCTCTTTTTAATGGGAAGATCCAACAGAACTTGGTGAATATATCCACTATGCTAAGTATATGCATGTTTCCGGCGTAGCTTCTGGGAAAAGGGCCGATGAGATCCATAGAGAATGATTGTAATGGCCTGTCTGCTCGTTTGGGGTTATTCATGAGACCAGATGGGGGTGCAGTACTATGTTTGTATGCTTTGCAAATGTCGCACTTAGAGATGTAGTTGCGAACTTGTTTAAACAGGCCTGGCCAGTAATACCTTAAGGCTATCTTCTTATAGGTTTTGAAAGTTCCTGGGTGTATGGATCCGGGGGCGCTGTGATTGTCAATGATAATTTTTTGTGTGTCCTCTGAGGGAATGACTAACTTCCAAGCATAGTCCTCGAGTATAGACAGTGGTGGTTTGCAGTTACGATATAACCGACCTTTTTTTATAATAAAGTTGGGAAATTTTTGCGGGTTGTTCCTGCATTCCTCGTAGGTTTTTAAATACCAAGTGTCTTTGGTGGTAGGAGTTGGTGTTGCTTCTTCGGAGGTCAGAGTGGCGAGTTCTATTCTTGAGAGGGCGTCTGGGACGATATTGTCTGCGCCTTTACGATGGATGACATCAAAGGTGTATTGTGATGGGCGAGATGACCAGCAGGCCAATCTACCAGATGGGTTGCTTAATGATACCAACCATTTTAGGCTACTGTGATCGGTGATGACTGAGAACTTACTGCCTTCGATATAGCCGCGGAAATGGTGGATAGAATCCATGACTGCGAGTAGTTCCTTTTCAGTTATCCCATAGTTTTTTTTGTGTTTGTTTAGACTACGAGAGAAGTATGCCACTGGGTGTTCGCCGTCGGGGAATTCTTGTGTTAGGACTCCGCCGATTCCAACATTGGAGGCGTCTGTATGCAGGGTGAAAGGCAGATTAAAATCTGGACAGTTTAGTACCGGTGCAGATTGCAGTACTGTTTTTAGAGAGGTGAAAGCCTTTTCAGTTTCGGCAGACCAAGCGAAGTTACTGACACTTTTACGGGTACCGGTAATTTTATTAAGGGGGGCCGCTATTGTGGAGAAATCCCTTATGAATCTTCTGTAGTATCCGGCGAGACCAAGGAAACCTTTAACTTCTTTAGCATTCTTTGGCATGGGAAAGTTTGTCATAGCTTCGACTTTGGCAGGGTCGGTCCTTAGACCTTTTTCGTCTATTACAAAGCCGAGGTAGCGTAGGCGTGATTTGCAAAATTCGGATTTCTTTAGGTTGATTGTTAATCCGGCAAACTTGAGTTGTTAGAATACTCTTTCTAGGGTGGCGATGTGTTTTTCAAACGTGTCGCTGATGATTATTAGGTCGTCCAGGTAGCAGAACAAATTATTGTCGGATTCGGGGCCGAACAGTCTGTCCATCAGTCTTTGTAGCTCAGCAGGGCTGTTTTTTAAACCGAAAGGGAGTCTCTTAAAGTGGAACATTCCTCTGCCGGGCACTACAAATGCTGTTTTTTCACATGAAACTTCATCCAAAGGTATCTGCCAGAATGCTTTGGACAGATCTATTGAAGAGATGAATTTTGCGTTGCGTAGTTTATCCAGGATTGCGTGTACAAGCGGAAGTGGGTACGCGTCAGCCTCAGTGCAGGCATTAAGTCTTCTACTGTCGAGGCAGAATCGGGCGGAACCGTCTTTTTTGGATACCAAGAGTGTGGGGTTGGTCCAGGGGCTTCTGCTGGGAACCACGATGCCCATATTTAACATATCATCGAGTTCCTTCTCCAACAGTTTTAGTTTCTGGGGAGCCAAATTGTAGTATCTTTGTTTGATAGGTGGTCCATTTGTCTTGATGTGATGTTTGACTAAATTTGTCAAACCAAGTCCACACTTTTCGAACGAGATTGATTCAAATTTCTTGATCATGCCTTCCAGTTGTTCGGCCTGTGGTGGGTGAAGGTTCTCGTACGGAATTATTGTACGGATTTCGTTGATTGAGGTGGTGGGTGTGGTGTTGTTGCATGGGTTGAAAACCTGGGGTGCAATGTTGAATGCTTTCCAAAAATCAACTCCAAGAATAAATTTCTGGGTGATGGTTGGTACAATTAGAAAATTTATTGGAATTGATTTACTTCCACACTTGACAGGTAGGACAATTGCTCCTGTGACTTTTTGAGTGTTGTTGTCTGCAGTGGTGACGAAAGCGGGGTGTTTGTTGATTGTGAATCCATTGTTGACAAAGGGGATGTGGGCGTTACCGCCGAGGCAGCTAACTGAAGCTCCACTATCCAGTAGTCCAGAGAAGACGACGTCATTAACAGAAAATTGCGCGTATGGGCGACCATCTTTAGCTTGAGTGCAGCTCACTGTAGAAAGTTGTAAGGCCTCTTTGAAATATGCAATGTGTTTCAACCACTCGGTCCATTCAGTAGGCCTAGATATTGAATGAACTTCCGAGGGGTTGAATCTTAGTTTTTTGGAGTTCTCTTGGACCAATTTGGTGGAGGTTTAGAGAAATCTGTAGGTGGTCTTGCAATTAAGCTGTTAGAAGGATGTATTCTTTCAAGATTATTTCTTGATCTCTTGAAGATTTCTCTCAAGTTGTCATGTTGAGGAGAATGGTCACGGGGGCGCTTTTGGTGGCCCCTGTTATCTTGGGTATACGAAAGTTTAGCTTTTTTGTAGCAAGATGATTGTGAGTGTCCGGTTCTTTTGCAAAAGGTGCAAAACTTCTTCTCGTTAAACTCTGGTTTAATTTGATTGGATGACCGAGAGGCGAGGCTTGGTAGAAGGGGATCGTTAGAAGTCTTGGTGTTTCTTCTTTTATCTTGATAGTTTTCCAATAGAAGACAGACATCTTTGAGTTGTTCTACTGAGGATATTTTTTGAGAGGTTATTATGTTCTCATATCTTGCTAGGAGGCCATCAGTCAAGATAGGGACTAGCTCTGTTTCAGGGACTGGAGTTGTCAGTTTGATGTTTAGAAGATCTGCCCTCTGGGCGTATTGTGCTACAGTTTCGTTGGAGAATTGTTTGATGGAAAACAGAGTAGACTTAATCCTATGCTGTGTTTCTTTTGGTGCGAAACTTTTCAGGAGTGCAGCTTTGAGTTCGGGCCAGGAGTTTACTTTTTTCTTGTGAATTCTATGCCAGGAGAGTAGCTCGTGCGAGATGAGATCTATGAAGTTACGGTGTAGTATCTCAGTAGGAATGTTGCGTATCGTGGCTGTTTCTTCAATTCGGTCGATGAAATCTTCTACGTTAGTATTGCCGTTGTACTTAATTTTCCATCCAGTTAGATCGAAGGGTTTTGTGGTTTCCTTGACGGGTGTAATTGGTGGTTTAATTTCTGTGCAAGTAGGTATGCTTGTGTCAGAGATTGTTATACTGCCGGGTTGAAATTCCAGTCTCCTAATATATTTCCTGTTATAATAAGATGCGTACTTGATCAGGACGTTTTTGGTTTTGTTGAAAGGAGAAATATTCCTGTCTTTCAATTCCTTTTCTAAACTTTGCGTACTTCGAGAGCAGATGTTGGCTATTATGCCTAAGGTGTTGTTTCGAGGATTCATTTTGTGGCTAGTTGAGTTAGACATTGTGAAAAGAAAAAAGAATTGTCAGAGTGTTGTGGCTGAGTTTTTTCAAAAAAAGATGAGCTTGTGATGATGGGTGAAGAATTTTGTGAAATTTTTTTGAAGTCCCAATATGGAAAAAAAAATGGCCAGCGGTTTCCTTGTGTTTTTGATGGAAACGTTCCTGAGATGTGTGTTTTGAAAAATTTCTCGAAAAAATTTCAAAGTCCTTGATTTTTGAAAAAAAAAAAAAAATGGCCAGGGATTACCCTGGGATTTTGATGGAAAAGTCCCTGAGATGTGCGTTTTTGAAAAAAAAATTTCCGAAAAAACCAAATTTCCGAAAAAATTAAAATTTCCGAAAAATTTCAAAGTCCTAGATTTTTGAAAAAAATGGCCAGGGATTACCCTGGGATTTTGATGGAAAAGTCCCTGAGATGTGCGTTTTGAAAAAATTTTCCGAAAAAACCAAATTTCCGAAAAAATTAAAATTTCCGAAAAATTTTCAAAGTCCTTGATTTTTGAAAAAAAACGGCCAGGGGTTTCCTTGCAATTTTAGTGGAAAAGTCCCCGAGATTTTGCGTTTTTGAAAAATTTCCGAAAAAATTTCAAAGTCCTTGGTTTCGAAGAAAAAATTTTGAAAAAATTTCTTCCGAAAAAAACAAAAATTCAAAGTGCAGATTTTGAGAGAGCATTGTTTGTTTTTTCAACAATTATTGGAGGGTTTGTTTGTGACTCGTGACCAATTGTCTGAATTTAAGCAGAACCAGTGTTTGGTTATTTACACGCTAGTTCCTTACATCCCGTCAAAGCTGCTCCAATTAGCGAATAGTGACAGATGGGGAATTCACGTCAACGCGAATCTCAATTATATGTAAAGGGTGAGTCGGCTTTCAAGACTTTTCTTTCAAAAAGGATACTCAACCCACCTTTATTACATATAAAGCGAAATTGTCATTTGGCTGAGAGGCTTTAGTTTCCTTGGTTGTGTATTTTGCAGAACGAGCTGGCTTATGGTTCCACGAACAAGAAATTTATTTTGTATCATGTACAAGATTTGAAACTGTTGAATTGTATTTTATTGTAGCTCATTCGCTCTAATAGTTGCACTTGGAAAGTAAACCATTGTGGTTTTGGATCACTATGTGATGTTTGAGATGTCCGAAAAGAAGTAAATGTTGGTTGCGCACCTTGTGATAGAATTCCGGTAATTAAATTTTGTCGAGTGACGATTCGTAGAACTTGTAATTTAACACAGAATAGTTTTAATGTGACACGGTTGTTTTAGATTTGACGCGATGGTTTGTAGAACAGCTATGATTTATTGGAAGAAAAACATAGTTATACAATGGTTAATACAAAACAAGGCATGAAACACAGTGAAAGGGTACAAGATTATTTCCAATTTGACCTCCCGATGGACTACTAATAACCAAAGAAAAATCCACGTTGAAGGGGCCAGTGCTAACATACGCTAACAGTGCTAACATATGGGTAAACCGGTATCGAACCTGGTTAAATAATTTGCTAAGCTCAGTAGAAAGGTAAAGCAGATGACTCGTGTATGATCAGGGGTGGTCAGTTCTTTGATCAGCAGCTCGTCCATCGGTCAGGAGGTTGGAAAAGGCCATCACAATAATAACACATAGGTAAAAGGCACAAGGTATATTAATCATCTTCTAAAGAAACACAGGTATAAATTGGATCTCTACTCTCTACACTCTCTGTGACGACCGGATGAAACGAGGATTTTACCAGTATTTACAAGAATTGAACACAAGAAAGGGGATAGGTTGAAAGCTTACGATTCGCCTTGAGATGTGGTATGGTACATCATGTTGACCAGGTTTCCCGCGCTCAAAAGCGGCGGTACTGTTGATGTGGTGATATTCACTCGGGATTTTACACGGAAACGGGACTTCATTGAGTTTAGTTCGAGCCGAGATAATAAACATGATTGGCAATTGATAGCGAAATGCATCTAGTTAGGAAACTGGCACGAGATCGCGTCCGTTTCTATTATTACGTAATTCCGCGCGCTCGAGCGTTGCGAGCGTTTGTGGTTCGCTCTGCGAGAAACACACTGTTGCAATCACCGAGGTCCGCTCTCGACTGGCGGGGCGGCCGGTGCCGGCCAGGGTTGCCAACCGTAAAAAAAATTCCCTCTTACGGATGCAGCTAAAAATCTCGTACTTTGACTTTCAAACCTCGTACCAGGGATGGTATGCCCAAAATAATTATTTCCCCAGATTTCGAGGCGAAATTTCCCTAGAATTTCCCTACATTTCGCAAACCTTGAACAAAATAAGATCTTGGCAAACAAAACCCGCTTCGGGGGGGGGGAGGGGGGGGTAGGATTTGTGTGGTATTAAAAAAAATTTAAATGTAAATCAAGGTAACGAATCTAATTTACATCTCCTCTCCAAATATTACGTCAGGAACATCCTCACTGTCATTGTTTTTTCTGCCGTATATATTTAAACTAAACAATTGGACGAAACAACGAAAAGACTAGGTATTTAACAATAAAAATCTTCTTCTTTTCAAAAACTTCAATTAGCTACACGTACTACTAAACACGGCCGGCATGCAACAAATGGAACTCGTAAAAAAACAGAGATAGTAGAAATTTGCGCTCTGTGTCACAGCGACGACTAATGCGAAGAACGAACGAACTGTTTTATTATTCAGGGATTTCAATAATTTTATTATTCGGTAATTTCTCGGTTGATGGGATAACTACCATAGACAATCATCAAGCAAATACGGCAATGTAATTTTTGGTGTAAGAAGTTCCTACAAATTCTGATAGATGGCACTAGTTTTTACTGTTATATAATAGTGATGTAAAATGTTCGTATAGCCATAGGTATTATCAAAATCTCGTAGATAATTGTACGAGGTTGAAAGTCTCCTCGTACCTCGTACGGAAGGCCGCAAATCTCGTATTTGTACGAGGAACCTCGTACGTTTGGCAACACTGGTGCCGGCCCGTGTTGAGCTGAGAACGCTCTGGGTGGTCCGTGCCGATCACGCGGCGGCTAGCTGCGTTTGTCACGTACGCCACGACCTTCTGGCATGGAATAGGGTGACCAGGTCCCATTTAATCTAGGGCAACCATTCTTTTAATTTATAGGGAGACTGTATTACGTAACAGTATGAAAAAAAAATAAAAACCAAAAATAGGTTTTAGAACCCATAACTTATATAAAATTATCATGACACTTATTACACTCTTATTCGCTTACACACAGCACAAATAAAAACTTTATTAAACACTTTCTTGTAGTAACATTTTTTGAGGCACCATTCTTCGCAAGAAGAACATTGAATCCAATCTTCCTTTGGAGGATGTACAAAAGCTTCATTGCAATAAATGCAAAACTACTTTCTTGAAGCCGATGAAGAAGCTGTAATGGAAGATTTTTTAACTTTAAGTCCCGGGGTACCTTTTCCTTTGAACTGTAATTTTGGGCGGTTTTTGGTGGCATTCCAATCATAAATTTATCCTTCTTACGTTTACCCTTATATAGGACAAATGGAGGAATGAATGATCCAACTGCATTCATATAAGCCAAAACAGTTACATTTTGACCTCGCTCGACACTTGTCATTGATACGGGACGATTATTTAGGGGCATGCCGGTTTCGTCCATATTAAAAATCCATTCTGGCCTTCCTTGTAATTGACAGTATATTATTACCTTTTCCAGTGTGTCATAAAAATTAGAAATTTTGTCTGGATCCATTCCGTTAATCTTTGCTCGAGATAGTCCTTCTGGTTTTTTTATGGAGAGGTATGGATGACGCGTAAGAAGACGATGAAACCAATCTTGACCTGCCTTCTGAATTAAATCTTCGTTGAGCTTGATTACCAAGACGATTACAATAATCAAAAGCGTATTTCCTGACCATCTTTGGAGTAATGCCGAATCCACGTTTAGATAAATAAACCAACCTTTCTGCAAACTGTTTTTCAGATTCAATATCTATTGCAGGTCTTGCTCCTGGATTGGAGATGATCCCGGTGATTGAAGTCGTATATCTTTGTAATGTCATGTATGGGATTCCGTAGCTCACAGCACCTTCCTAACGGCTTCATCCATTGCAATTTTCGACCATGATTGATTAGTTGTCTTTTTCACATAATTGCGCACCATCTGTTTCAAATAAAAATTTAAAACAATTAACGCATCGAATTTTAAAAGCATGGCTATAAAAGCCGGCGTGGTCTAGTGGTATACGCTTTTGACTACAGATCCGAAGGTCGCGGGTTCAAACCCGGCGTGCGCAAATAAATTTTATTTGATTAATTTGTGTTATTTCACAATTAATTAATTTAAATAATATATAGTATAGTATATTTGCGGCACGTTCCAGAGTGGAAGATACTCTCAGTATCGCCCTGGTGTAAGACCACCATTCAGAATTGAAACGTTGCTTGAAATGGCTTTAGCCGTGTTTGGTGACCAGATCTGAATAGCCAGGTACTTCCCCACCTTCCTCTTCCCCATCTCCCTCCCCTCCCCAATACCCTCAGCCTCACAACATACCCCAATTGGGGATGCCATAGTCTCACTGGCTCCAGACGGGAGCAGTTGGGACTCTTGTGCGGTATTATTGTAAAAAAAAAAAAAAAATTAAAATATGATCCAAATAGCCCCCCCACCGTCGGTCCGTTTAACCTCACATTTATTAATATGATATTTACTCAAAGTAAAGTACAAAAACATACAAAATGCAATTTATTGCACTTTAATTCTGTTTACTGTTCATTTGATTGATAAATATATAACATATGAACATGACTAAATAGTTTACCTTTTCAGAAAAAACACTAAGAACGCAGAGAACAATATAACATCAGGCATTTATTTGAGACGTAACTTGTACGATCTTCACACATATCGATTTTTAGCAGTCAACCCACGCAATCTGTAATATCGGCAATTTTACTATTATGGCATCCGGTAGATGAGGAAGCTATGTCTAAATTCTTTCATTGTAATTTGGTTACAATAACCGAGATATATCCATATTGCTTAGCTTGATCCGAATAACTCACCTGATCCGAATAGCCTCGGTCTACCCTATGGCATTATTGGTTGGGTAGGGGCCTTTAAAGCCACCGTACTGACAAAATAACAATTCAAAGAATAATTATTAAAATTGTAATCAGGAAACCATACGTCTTTTCAACTTTAGAGTTATTACGGGAATTTAATATACCCGATATCACAGAATTGTATAAAATAAACGCATTATATCATATTTTTAAAGAATATTTCATAAATAAAATTCACCCCTTAGATAGCATAAGCAATAGATTCAAAACAAATGGCCAAATAGCCGTTCCAATGCTCAGAAGACCACGGCTCAGCACCACTACTTGCATTTAGGTGTAAAATGGTACAATATATTATTGTCCAAAAACCAAATTAAGATAACCGGTACTTTGAAATAAAATTCAAAAAGCAAATTAACTCCCTGAAATTAGATAATGATAATTTGTACCCTTAATCTATAATATTTACATTTAAAAATAAAAATAAAAAACTTTGGCCATTGTTATAGTACTATAACATTGTTATAAACTATATGTTATAGTAAACATTGAATAGTCTTTGAATATTGTTAACACATCGCCATTTAAACATTATTTTCTTTAAGTACATATATACTTACTCCTCTCACAAACTCGAGCACCTGGATCTCACCTTATGGAGTATTAGAATAATTAGGGTAAAAAATGATTCATTTGCGTATACATAATTTTAAATGTTGTATTATTTTGTAATAAAAATATAAATAATAAATTTTAGTTGTTCGTAAAAGCGAACAAATACGGATAATAGCTGTTTGTTCTAAAAACCGAACAAATTAGCCTGAGGAGTTAAGTTAATAATGTAGCCCAAGTTGCTGAATGCCTTCAAAATATAAGCTATCAATCAATCAATCAATTAAGCCGATAACACTATTATTGATGAAGAAGCACAAAAAAGAAAATTTCCTTTATTCTATGAAGTAAGTAATCATTTTCTTCGCTATAAGTTTTCTACACAAATTTAATGTTTGGAAACACCCAACTTGTATACAAAAACTTTCAATCTGTTATTGTGGATAAATGGGAATTTTAAAAACTTCTTGTTTAATTTATAAAAGTTTAAATGTGAAAAATACTCGCAAATTTTGTACTCTGAGCTGCCAAACGCCTATTATGTAATTAAATAATAGGTCCTGAACTTTTCTGTGTTGATTTTGGGAAGTTAAATAACTTGAGAAGAGAATTTTATAAAAAAGTGATGCTGATTTTAAAGCAATTTGCGTGGGCGTCCACTCAATCAGGAAAACTTCATTTCAGATAATTTTAGGTGTTTTCAAATAATTTTACTTGCGATAACTTTAATTACTTTAAAACTCACTTTAATTATTCAACATGGCTTGAAATACTACAAAATTTTGTATATTCTTTGGTTTGTGATAAAATTTTGAAATGGTTTTTTTTAAAGTTTTTTATATTATTTATTATGTATTTATTAACATAGCGTGAAATGCTGAATAATTTTATATGTATTTTTATGTGAGACATTTTTTTTTGTTTAATTTATTATGCTAATTTTTCGGTTGGACGTTTCAACAAAATTTTAAAAACTCTTACCATATTTGAATACCTACTGACTAATTTCGCGTGCTGAAAATACAAACGTTTTTCTTTAAATTTCTGCCAAAAAAGCCACTCGAATGAAAAAAACTCCACTCACAAGTGTTTTTGCTACACAGAAATAATAAAAAATCTGCATATTTTTACTCCTGAAGCCTCTGACATTTTGCAATGTACCTAAACTTAAAAATGACCTTTACTGTCAGAATACAGGTTCGCCGAAAATATTTTCTCCTCACATTTATTCGATTCCAGATAAATTGGCACGACACTTAGAAACATTCTTAATCAGACAAATTATTAAAGTTTAATATAATAATATTAATTTTAAAATTTGCAAGCCTTATCAGATGCTCGATATGATTTCATAGAATTATTTCAAAATTTTCATGATCGTTTATGGTACATTTTTGAAAGCAAACTGAAATCGCGGCTTAGATATTATTCTCCCTTTCTAACGCCGTCGCGTTGTTTAATTTCTTACCGTAATACAAAATAAGTAAGCATAACTTTAATGAGACCGTGTCAGGCTGGAATATATATTTTTCAAAAGGAGTCCGTTGTTTGTTGTTTGTGAAATCTGTTAAAATCGATCCGTTATTGATCCGTGAAAACTCAAAGAAAACATTGGTTATTAATAATTTATGAACTTTCATACAAATAATAAGTTGCAGTTCAATTTTGCATGCATTCAAACACAGCTATATGGAAGCGACAAATATTATTAGTGTAAAGCAATCTGCATTATTAACACGGACAAATCGTATTGTGATTTCGATATTCCTCCGTGACAATGTGAATTTAGCAGCAGTTACAATTGTATTAATTGCCATCTAAATATGTTAATTACTCTGTAATCATGTGCAGTAATACACGATTTCTACACCATTTAGAATCGTGGGTAGATTGGGTAGGCTTGTCTGATTCTGATAACTGGAGTCTATTCATAATAGAATCGGATTGCTGGGTTTGTCAAACCTTTTTGTTTTGCATTCTTCGTTAGAATTATACATAATTTGTGCGTATTTAGATTTGAAATGTTGTATACCTTATTGCGTTCAGGGAAACGAACTGCAATCCTTTATAATAGAGCTAGTTAGTCAATCAAGCAGTTCACAATATTCTACAGACATGTAAATAATATCAATTATGCAGTTTAAAGGGCAGTAGTGTTTCATAGGTGTTTAAATTGAGGATTCCAAATGACAGATGTGAATTCTAGGTGAGATCTTACATATGCCATATAATATAGTAGTTTGAATGTAGATGGTTTATTGATTGGTTTTGTGATGAGTAGAATGAAACTCGTGTTGTTGTAGGCGTTGTTTACGTTTTCGTAATAAATACATTATTGTAGAGGACGTAGAAAAGTGACAGGATTTTATATCTGAATTAAATTTGTAATGTATATTGTTTTTTTTTACTTTCCCCCATTGAAATTATTTTTGGTTCATTCCCTTGAGTAGGCTTCACCCTTTTTTTACATTAACCCCACACAAGAGGCCCAGAGGAAAATAATTTCCCTCAGAACCAATGTCATATCTTGGGATGCTGGGCGGAGGGTATTTTTTAAGGAAAGAAAGGAGAGGAAGTTCTGAGAATGTAAAAGGTATGAGGGTTGGGCAGGAATCGAGGGATCAATGTGTCCAAGATCGAAAGATATATGAATCCATCCCTCCCACCGCGGTGCAAGGCGATGGGTCAATTTTTGATTTGACTATTATTTCTAAATTCAGTAAAAAGAATTAAAGGTTTTCACCGATCAAACAGAAATGTACATTGAAAAACTCAAAAGGTCTTAACATGTATAACACTAATTTTTAAATTATTTATTTTACCATGTATCAGTGAAAAGAAAATTATATTTTTGGGAAATGGCAACGTTTGATTGTCCCACGCCAACTAGCCGTTTAGTATACCGTCTAAATGGTTTATGTATTAACTCTTGAGGAGGGTCATTGCAGAAAGGTTAATGATTAAATAAAGAAGACCTTTATCCATTTGCCAATGTACTCGAAATAATTGAATCTCAATCGTGTTAATAACCTTAACCGAATTTGGGTTTCTGATTTCATCCGGTGAATCTTGACTAGTATTTTCATTAAGTACACCCCCTAAAAAGTACTAACGCAGCGCATACCCATGAAAAATGACAGAATATTATAATTATTGATAGATTGATGAAGCTGTAGTATTTATTTAATAAAATCCTCAAGATCATTGCCTTTCAAATGAAGAAATTTAGTTGGTAAATTTGAAAAATTACGACTATCTATTAAACATAAAAATACGCATTTGAAATAAAGATTCTTTATTTAATAGAATAATTTTTGTACCTACTTTATCGCATGCTGGTACGATCTGTGCTGATCAGTTCCAATTTTGAAAATTAATAATTCATTATGCTAGAATAATTTTATTCATTAAGCTGGAACAAAATTTCTAATCTCGCACCCATGCGCCGATAACCGAAATAAAGAACATGTTTAAATAACTTCAAGTATCTACCAACTTTTTAAAAGAAGACAAAACTTATTTAAACTAGCGGTAGAAAATTTATTACCAGTAACCATACGAATAATCTTTCTATAATAATTCTATAGTTTTTTAGGTAGATATTCAACACAAATAGAGGTATTGTGTGTTGATATTGATGAACATAAAATCATAATAATGTCGGGTTTACACGGGACAATACAATACTGTCCTGTCTCAGCTCTGTGAACAGCCGCGACAGCGCAGGACAGGACAAAACAACTATAATCTCAGTTCAAACTCGGAATGCTGCGGCAATGAACACACGACGACGCGCATTACGAGCGCGTTCGCAAAAAATATTTGATTTTTTATAGCAAGAAGTATTGTATTATCCCATTTACGCGATATTTTCATAAGTTCCGAGAGTCCTACTGTCTTGTCCAAGCGCATGTGGACAACGCGGCAGGGCCTGGTGGTTGGGGTAATACACTGTCCTGTGTAGATAGCTTGCCCGTCTATCTCTCGGTTTATTGTCCTGGCCTTCTACTACTGTTTAAACTAGGACAATGGGTACAAAAACAAAAGATGCGTGATGTCTTTTTCAAATCAGGTGTCACACCAAATATCTCATGATTGTATGTATGTATGCATTATTTGCACATTAAAGATTACAGCTTAAAATAAATTAACGTAAGAGATTATACTCTACCGATTATACAGGGGAATATTGATAAAGACTTATCAGAGTAAACAGTTGGATCTTGTGGCTTCGTAACTTAATAGATAGGCACAAGTATTCAGTTCAGGTCTTCAATATACAGGGTGTTAATCTGATGACAGCCAATATCTGATTCCAGACAAAGAAGACAAATATCTTTTTCTGATATTCAAATAAATAGATCAACCCCCGTAGATCATTGATGTTATTCATTTAAATCATTGACGGCTTCCGTCGTCGAGGGGTAAGGCCAAAGATATTAGAAGAACGAGATGTGCTATGAGCAGTTCATACTGTGTGGAATTGTTTTGCCCAGTGTCGCCGGTTTTGTTCACCAATACTACTGCACACCTTCGCTTGTGTTGACTCGACCTCCTAACTGTACTAACTCGCTTGAATGAGGTTTTTATACCTCTTTCTCTCCAGCGTTCAGTTTCGCTTTTGCAAAATGATATCGTGCTGAGCCTAGCTAACTCTGAATATCCCCCCCCGCCCCTGTGATATTGCAAACAGTAAGATAAGGCTTTCGCTTTGGGGTTGATCTACAATAAATCCCTTAACTTCACGTTGTGTGATTTGTTAATTCGAAGCCCACCGTTATGGGGTGGTAGGTATTTAATGTCTCCTTTCCATGGTAACTCCCGGTTCTTTTTAGCCAAAGTGTGGGGAAAACGTCCATCGACCCCCAGTGAGTTCTACAAGGAACGAGTACGTGTCTCACCTAACTTTCGAATACTGGACTCTATTACTAATCGACCTATCAGTTTCTATCATATCCCTACGATTGCCTTGTATCCCCGCCCTTATCTAATGTCCCCGTGTTTATAAATTCTAGATTGTGACATAGAACCGTACCCCCCCCCCTTGTGTGTACGCGCTATTAAAACCTTCGTTGAATAGGGTGTTGTTTCCGCATAAGTACTGGGACTCCCTCGTCGACCTCTGTAATGGTGTACTGAAACTAGATAGATGAATTTAGCTGTGGTTAGTAAACTTTGGATGTTGCGGATGGGATTGGAAACGAAAGAAAAAGGAGATGGGAACTGATTGAATGACGAGAAAAGAGTTTTTTTGCAAACTGGGTCGGCACCTCACTGCCCCAAATGAAATGGTCGCTATTCTTCCAAATGCAAAACCCCAAGAACCAATACGCGTCTGGCTTTCCCCGAGGTCTGGTCTAACTTCTTCTTATAGTCGCCCTGACACCTCCGGACCGCTCACGTCAGAGGGAGAGGTAATACACCTGTTGGAATATCCCAAATCACCCCGCCCCGCTTCCTCCGACGGACTACTTTACTGACTGTAAAAGGGGAATTTTCATTGCGTCCCTTGTCATGATGCTAAACGCGTGCATGTTTCAAATAGGTTTGTTCTGGTGAGGCTTTCAACGTCCACTAGCCGCCAGGCCTACTATCCGCCTCACGAAGGCTGCTGCAAAGGATCTCGAGGGTTTTCCAGTCGAGTTGCATCAACCTCCGGGTAAACCCCGCTTTAGTATGTGTTCGTCCTCTGATTTTGAACCCTCGTTCATCACGCCGACGTCCCCTCCACGCGATTTTGAAAGACTTGGAGCCCGTTCAATTAAACGCCTTCGCAGCGAACCAAGGCCCAAACATTCCAACTTGACATTAATTTTCATACTGCCTCTCGTGTCCTCTCACCCGACCCGGCTCCGCGAAAAGGGATGACCTTCCGAACTCTTCGTGATTCGCCATACAACGTTGACGCCCCGAAATCGCGTGATGAGGAAAGTAGAAAATCTTCTGAGCTGGGGAAATTGTGTGCTTCCCAAGACAGCTTACGGACAACATACTCCAACGGCGAGTTCTAAACCGAGGCCAAAGGTATTTGGGAATTTGTTAGTGAACATATAAGGTTATACACATACTATTAATTTGATTTTTTTTTATTTGTTTTGAGCATGAGTTGGTTGCAGCTAGTCGCTTCCATGTTGATTTGGGGTGCCTCTGCGCGGCTGCCAACTCGGTAGAGTGTACGACTTTTGTCGTCAGACACGGACGTCAAGTGATTTATGGGGGTCCCTTTTCTTCCTTTTTAGGTCGTGCGTCGACACTAACTGCTTACAGATAAGTAGGTCATTGGCCTCGTGCTAAACACAGCTGTTAGGAGCAAGCAAACAGTTCTAAATGTGATATTTATCAGTATCGCAGCCCTGTCCGAGCTGCTGGTTGCAGCCCCATCTTCGTCGTAATTTTAATGTTCTGGAAATATATATTCATGCAAGTTCACTCACCCAAAATCGTAATATTACCAGTCCGGTCGGGATATCGACGACATGTACATTAATCCGCGTCCAGGAACTGTAGGTATGAGTAGAAGCCCCTAAGCCGTTAAGGGTTCGTATTAAATTCGAAATCGATTCTCTATGTCACCCGTCTACTCGCCAGTAGAAACTATAACCATATTGGATCTAATTTTTCTAGCTAAAATTTCTACTTTCATACGCCGCCCCGTAGATAGCACATAAATTACCGGATACTAGATTTCGGAATGTTTAAGCGGATCATTTCTTTCAATAGAATATCTCTTCCTCCCTAACCGTAAGTTGATAGCTGACATGCATAGGTATTTGTTGGCCTCCACTGTACCTAGTCTAGATATCTCTCCCTATCGACTATTTTAGAGTATCTAAGTAAGTATTTGCCGAGATCTACCCAAAACCCCCTCCTCCTCCCTAGAACCTTTCATATATTATTTGCCGCGTTCACTTCGATTTTTTCACTAAGTTCTTATATCGTGTAAACCGTTAAAATCCTTCCCGTGCTCGCAAGGAAAACACTGTCTCTTCAATTTCACAATAAATTTAGAACCTTGTCTTAGCCGTTTTCGTCAGATCATTTGATAATTATTATGGCTCTCTATTTTCTTTTTCCCTCTAATGGCACACGCGTTATTATTAAACATTACTGCAGTTGAGTTTCGTCGTTTTATATTAATCTAAACCAAGAGACTCCAACCCGTGAATTTAGTATTGTCTAATTATGAGTTTACCCCTTTTTTTTGGTTGAATCTAATTAAATTTCAAAACACTTCAATTATTTCAATTAATATTAAAACCACAACTTTACTATATTTAAAACTCTATCAGTTTAGTTTAAAAATGGCACACAAAACTGTCGCGACGTAAGGTTCTCGAACCGACTCCAACCAAGTTAAAACGAAAAAGCCCCGATTTCCTCCAAACAACGCTATTTAATAATGTCTTTTCGAATAAATCGACTTAAAATTTGTGCGACTTTCGCCTTTATGAATTCGAGGTTTCACTTCCCGTTAAGTTTAGAATTGCATAACCCCGTTTCAGGATTTCTGGATCCCGCCTGCCGAGTTGAGGTAAACACCTACCACCCTGCCGAGGCGGGTACAGGCGTGTACTCGGTGACCTGACTTTCGGGCGCCCTCCCGTAAATGATTTTCGGCGATGTAGATTATTGCGCAAAATTATTTGATTATTTTTCCTCGTACACGTGTTGTGTCTGTAATATTGGTTGATTTCCGGCCTATAGACTAGGTGTAGCTCATTTCTATATCGTTGTTTTTGAAATCTTTCCGAGAAATTCGCTATTGATATCGATAATATAATCGATAAATTATCCCAACTACCGGAAGTTTTTCACCCATTATGTCCAGCGCTTGCGCATACAGCATCCTTCCTTGTGTGCTGCCTTCTAGCATTTGATTGGTGTCTACACGATCCGTGGGTGATCCCAGGACACATATACCTTCCTCTCGGTGATGACATACGTAGGCATTCGTTCCAAAATTTGATTCGACACTTTTTTGTAATTTCGCCTACCTGTTTGACTCTTTTCGTGATATCCGCCGCATCTCTTCTGGTAATCTTTCGTAACCCATAGCTATCCACTACCCAAGTCGTTGAAACCTCTTCCATCATGAGCTAAACTACCTTTCGGGTTTCTTTTCGATTCCTGGTCCTTTCTTTTCGGTGATCTACGCCCAGTACATCCCTGTTTTTACAGTTTTTTTGCGTCTAGTTTTAGCCCAACCCATATACTCTTTCTCGCTTCATCTAGGAATTTCAATATATTATCCTCGTAACTTTGTTTACGCGCAAAAAAGGTCATAAAATTTTGATCGTTAATCAAAGACTTCGTGACCCATTAACTTTTATGTCTTTTCTTAATTACCCAACTTGCATCTCCCCCGTGTTAATTTAATTAGGCAATTTCGGCCAAACGACCTATCTTAAGTTAAAATTCGTGTTCACTGTGGCCACTTGAAAAAGCACTCAGAATTCCAGCGAACGAAAACAATTCTCTCTACAAGGATCAACTCGTAATATGTCTTCTGGACCAAAACATCCTAAAACACCCTCTTCTTTCACCAATCCGTCTCCCCCTTTTTTCGTTATCGATGGTTGGGTATCGCTTCGTTTCTGCCTTAGAATGTAAATTTATCGTCAATTCTCAAGTGCCTTTGCACGTGTCGTGGGACCGGATCCCAAGGTTAACCCAACAGTAAATCAATCTCGAGTGTATCGTGTCTTAGACCGCCCTTAATCTCCGTGATTGGCGAAAAATTATTTAATTGATTTTGGGAATGATCTGATTCGTTGAATCCCATGACGCCCCTTTTCAATTATTACGTGGTTAACACCTATTACCGACGTAGGTTTCTACAATAAAGCTTCTAGTATGTCCCAAAGATGTCCGTAGTCTGTTCGTTTCTCCATATTCTCTGAACGTATTTTAATTTATGAAAAAAAATTCTTTACGCCCTTTTACCCCAAACAGGTCCATTACACGCTTACGCTAAGGTATCCGCCCCTTTTCGAACTCACACAAAAAACGTATCGTTTCAGTTGGCACTAATACATAGAACAGATTTCTGTGCGTACACGTCCCGATAGCATTGGCGATTAGCAATACACATAAATGAAGTCTAATAGGGATGGCAATAATACAAAATCGCAATGTTGATATTTAAATGAAAAAAAATTTCAAGTTAAAACTTTTATTTGATGAAAAGTTCATATTCTCACAACAGATAAATCGGAATAAGTACGATACATAACAATCCTAATCATTTTTTTTTGCATCTAATCTATAATAAAATTTTGTCCGTACAGTTTTTTGGTTTTGTTCAACAATTATATTATTATTATTATATCACAATAATACTCACAATGTGTTTTTGTTGTTGTGAAAATCCACAAAATGAGATTCTCAGTGTTTACCCAATGTTAGTTTATTTTGTATTAGAGTACTTCACAAGAGTCCCATCTGCTCCCAACCATCTGTAGCTAGTGAGCCTAGGGCTTCCGCAATTGGGGTATGTTGTGAAGCTTCAGGTGATGGGGTGGGGAAGAAGCTGAGTAAAAGGAAGGTGGGGAAGTACCCGGTTATTCAGATCTAGTCGCCAAACAAGGCTTAACCATTCAAATCATTGTTTCTATTCTCAATGGTGGTCTTTAACCAGGATTAAACTGAAAATATTTACATTTCTGTTTCAGAGTTAATAATTTTACAATAATAATGACAAGTATTTAGGGCAACGCTAGGTGACCCGTGTTAGGGCCTTTATTTCGCGATTTCATATTTTGTTTCAAGAACTATTTATTACCCGTGTTTTACAGGTAGTTTTTTTAAAATAAGATGTAAACAGTTGTTTTCCTCCTCTTTTGAATGTCAAGTGTGTTCAACAATTCCAACAAATTAACAAAAATATATACACATATATATGTACGAGAGGTATTTCATTTAGCTAACAAATATTTTTTAAATATATATTATTGACCGGTAAAGTCGAGATATTTGTTTAATGCTTGTCGCTTCGACGGTTTTTAATTAAGTAATGTAAACGGATATCAAGGTATTTTTCCAAAACGGCTTTAGCGAGTTGAACTAAATGATTGTTCATTGGTCATATTGATGAAAATAAATATTTTAAATCACTGGTTAAAAGGGCAGAAAGTTGTGCAAACGGAGAAAAAATAATTCTTCTTAAATATGCTTTGTAAAAACTAAATAGAAAACAAACCGAATCATAAATAAGTGGCAGTTTAAATGTAGGAACAGCCAACGCAAAAAGGGTCCGAATTTTTGTTGCTGGTTTAAAATCATTTTGGCCAAAGTGAGACGAGCAAATGATGCTACGGCGAGTCGGAAACCAGTTTTCCTTTCTTCCCGTTGCGTCAATCCATTTTTCTTTAATTTTTCCGTTCTTCGGAAATCTGAAACAATTAAAATACTATATGTTACAACATCTAAAAACGGAAATAAATTATACTTTACCTAAGATAAATAAATTATCACGCTTTTTTATATGCTTCTCCCTGTCCGCGAACCCCCCCCCCGCCTCTCATCCCTCTCTCACCCCCGCCAACCCTCTTCTTCGTTTCCCTCCCCACCCAAATAACCCTACCCTATCGGATCCCTCGTCCCGGATTCTCTTTCCCTTCTCCTTCCCTTCCTGCCTGTAAACTGTATGAAATACAAAAATTTTTCAAACTGATAATGCGCCAAAAAATATACATATTTCATAACGCCAGAGCTCACTATTATATTTATAGAAAACTTCACGGGCATGCCCATAACTATACACCAAAATTTCATCCCAATCGGATGAATGGTATAGGAAATAATTTCATAATGCTACAGCTCACCATTATACTCGTATATAGAAACCTTCGCGGGCTCGGGTACAAAAAATCACCAAAGTTTCATTGAAAATCGGATAAATGGTGAAGGAACGCATGCGAAACAAACAAAGAAACATTAATTTTAATAAATAAAGATTTTAAAATAAAAGCATTGCATTTGTTTCTACCACCAATCAGCATCTACAATAATAATTATCTACAAAAAATTTCAAAAGAAATAATAAGTTTCTATGTATTTTTATATGGCCCTGCTAATGTTACGAAAAATCGATAGTCGGTATTTAAAAAAAAATGGCGTCCCCATCACTAGCCTCTAGTGGCGGCGATGTTAGCTTTCACGGGGCCTTACGTCAATTAAAATTTTGAAAAATCATTAAAAATTGATAAAGTACTCTAATTTTGTACTTACCGGTGAAATGAAACTCCATTCATCTTAAAGTTAACATTACTTGTCGTGTTTTTTCATAGTTCCACTGAACAAGACGGCATTTTGAATAAAACGGGCACAAACTGTACACGGTTACGACATAAAATCAACTAAATTAACGAATTCTTCCCGTATTCAAAGTACCCTAATTAGGTAGTACTCCGTCTACGGTCCGGCGGCCAACATAGCATATCTCGTTCTTCTAATATCTTTGGGTAAGGCCCTCGACTAGCAAACCGGAGGGTTTAAGTCCCGACGTTCGCAAAAATTAATTGTATTTGATTACTGTAATAATAATAATAACAATTCGCAGTAATTTCCGAACCCTCTGATGTGGAGTCGGTGAATTATTTTTTCTAATTAATTTTTTTCCCATTTGATCTCTGGTGAGTTGACGTGTTGTTCTTGTATTGTTTTGAATTTAAATAAATTCAAAACAATACAAGAATTAAGAATTATACACATTATGCAAGTGCATTATATAGGCAAAATTGCTTATATAATGCACTTGCATAATGTGGATTGACTAAATGATCATTTGTGGAAAAGTGTGTGGAAGGGTTTAGTTTTTCCTATGGGGAAGATTTAACCCGGACATACAGTCGGAAGAAAAGGAAATGAGATAAAAAGAATTTGGCATTCTAAGACTATAGAAATATTATCATTTGTTATTTCAGCTACTGGCATTATACCTAGCTCTCTCATTAAAAATTTAGGCGTATTAGATCTATCAAAAAAAAAATATTAAAAATGTAAAAATCAGTAATTTTAAATACATATAGGATTACGAAAGATTTTTTAAATATTTATGTTGAGGGATCAGTAGGATTTATAGGCCCTGTTAGGAGTTCTACTGAGCCGAACCCTCTGATATGAAAATATCTGGAGTAGGTGAATTATTTTCCCATTTGATCTATGGTGAGTTGACGTGTTGTTCTTGAATTTTTTTGAATTTATTTTGCTTATATAATGCACTTTAATAATGTTGATTGACTAGATGATCATTTTGGAAAAGTGTGTGGAAGGGTTTGGTATTTTCTATGGGGAAGATTTAACCCGCACATAAAGACGGAAAATATAAATAATTTTTATTCCAGGATGTGGGGAAGTTAGTGCAATACCACACGTCCCAGATAAATATACAAATTTTTTATACAATAGGTATGTGAAAAATAAAAAAAATATATGAAGAAGAAATACAACAATACGAATATACACATTACTAACGTGTTTGAATCAGCTCCTGCTAAAATATTAAAAAAATAACTAATTTAAATAGATCCTGATCATAAGTAATACGTTACTCTAGTGCTAATTTAGTAACAGTGCAGTGAAAGTAGTGCATTACTCCACATACGTGTTGTGTTAACTCAAAACCTAAGTTTATTAAAAATAATCCGCCATTACCGCTATTTGGTACCTAATTTCACCGAGCGCGACTTACTACCTAGTGTGACTGTGTGTGTGTCCGTACTAGCCGTCAGCGCAAGTACTCACTCCTTCCCGCCGACACAAGTCAGGGCAGCTAAACCTATCTCGCCAGCTACTTTATCATGGACTCCTGCGATACATATGCATTCATCACATTAGCAAACAATATTATACGTGATTTAAATACGACCATCATGGATCCCACTAATAAATTTACTAAAGAACAAATGGGTAAATTAACGCCTCAACTCTCAGTGCTATTAGGCAATATTAGTTTGGTTTCCACAAAAGTTGGTTTTCTTGAAGGTGAATTGAATGCCTACAGGAACATTTCACCTAATCATTCCAAAAATTTGTCAACTACCAACATCGAAACGGAACAATTAACAGGAATTTGCGAAACTTTGAATGAAATGGACGAGCGAAAATCGCGATCTAAAAATGTAATAATGTTCAATGTTCCTGAAAGCTCGGGCAATTCTCAAACTGCAACAATGAGCGAAGATCTGAATAATGTCAAGAATATTCTTAACAATGTTGATAATGTAGATACCTCGCTAATTAAAGTGTATCGATTGGGTAAGAAGGACACTAATAAAACACGCCCCATCAAGGTCGAACTGTCCGATAAATATCAAGCCAGAACTGTTCTACAGAAAAAAGGAATACCGTATGGAAATGTAATTATCAAGACCAAGAACGACTTAACAATGCTTCAACGGCAAGAAGTACAAAACTTGTGGAAGGAGCTGGAGGATCGAAAAAGCAAGGGAGAAAATAATTTAACTATCAAATATATCAACAATAGACCCAAAATTATAACAAATATACCAAAAAACTTATAACCACGCCACGTTACATCTTCTACCAGAACGTCAGGGGACTTCGGACTAAACTCAGTGACTTTAGAACTAATGCACCCACCATCACACAGGACATCATCATACTCTCTGAGACCTGGCTGGAACCATCGATATACTCAGCGGAGCTCGGTCTACCTAACCACAATATCTACCGAATTGACCGAAATCGGAAAACCAGCTCCAAATCAAGAGGAGGAGGCGTCCTGATAGCAGTAAATAAAAAATTTCATCGAAATTATTAAAAAACAAAAACAATGATGTTGAGCAAATTTTTGTAATGTTAAACGATAAATCCAAAAAAACTATCATCGGATGTGTATATATTCCACCAAATTCTAATATAATAATGTATAAAAATCATTGTGAAGATGTCGAGCTACTCAAATCTAACCACCCTAATCACAATATTATAATTTGCGGTGATTATAATCTACCTAATTGTAAATTTAATGATTTGGATTACTTACCATTAACGGCGTGCGAGAGAGAAATCTTAGACATGTCGAACTATTTAGGTCTACTTCAATGTAACAATGTGCCTAATTGTAGTAATCGGACACTTGATTTAATTTTCTCTACTGATGAGGATATAAAAGTCTATGAGTCAGCCGAATCCTTTGACCCAATTGATAATCACCACCCTCCACTTACAATACTATTACCTATTACAATAGAGTGTGACCCCCTAATTAAAAATTGTAGTCGTAATTTCATTAATGCTAATTACCAGGACATTAATCATGCACTTATCAAAGTAAATTGGTCTGTTCTCAAGGAAGGTGATCTCAACTATAGCGTAGAACTATTTTACTCTCAACTGAATAGTATCATTTCCGACACAATTCCTCTAATTCATCATAAAGTACGAAAGTATCCGATATGGTACAGCAAAGAATTAATTCAGTTAATTGTTATTAAAAAAGAAACACATAAAAAATATAAAGAACACAGAACAATTCCCAACTATATGGCATTCAACAATATTAGAAGAGATTGCAAAAAAATGACAAAAAGATGTTATAAAAATTACATTAATTCTGTTGAGAACACGATACTTCATGATGTAAAATACTTTTGGAAATACACAAAATCAATGAAAAACAATGATTCTGGTATTTCTGGTAATATACGTTACAGACAAAATAGCTCCAGTAAAATTTATGAAATTGTTAACATGTTTACTGATTACTTTAAGGACGTGTATGAACCTGATATTCCAGATGACTTAATTCCTTACTTCAATACGGATATAAATTTACACTTATCGCAAATACACATTGATATTGAAGACATTATAGTCTGTATTAAATCACTTGAACCTAAAACAAGCTCGGGACCTGATAAGATTCCTTCCATCTTACTTAAGAATTGTGTCCAAAGTTTATCTGTTCCGCTTAATATACTGTTTAATAAGTCACTCTCCACAGGACACTTTCCAAAAATATGGAAACTTAGATACTTAATCCTGTATTTAAAAGTGGTGATAAATCCTTTGTTGAAAATTATCGGCCTATCTGTATTCAATCGTCTATACCTAAACTTTTTGAGAAATTGATTCTTAAGAAAATCAGCTTCTTTGTAAACTCTTGTATCGCAACTTGTCAACACGGCTTTATCTCCGGCAGATCAACTTTGACTAACCTAACATTAAATGAAGATTTTATTTCCAATGCACTTGCCAACAAACAACAAGTTGATTCTATATATACCGACTTCAGTAAGGCGTTTGATAAGGTCTGTCATAAAATCCTCATTAATAAACTCTTGAAACTCGGAATTAATGGAAACCTTTTATCTTGGTTTAAGAGTTACTTACTTAGGCGTCAGTTAACTGTCTGTATTAATGATCACTTATCCTACATGTTCGAAGCTACCAGTGGCGTACCCCAGGGTTCGCATCTTGGTCCTATACTTTTTAATTTATTCATTAACGACGTAACAAACATATTCACCCGTGTTCTCATTCTAATGTTCGCTGATGATATGAAGATATATAGAATTATTGACAATATAGAGGACTGTCTAACACTTCAATCTAATATTAATAGCTTTAACGATTGGTGTCTTAAAAACAAATTAACACTTAATGTAAAAAAATGTCAACTTATGAGATTCCACAGAAAAAAAAACCCATTGTTGTTCACCTACTTTCTCAATAATCACACCTTATTATCTCTTGATGAAATAAGAGACCTTGGTATAACCTTTGACACTAAATTAACATTCATTAAACATATTAATAATATAACCAGTAAAGCAATGCAAATGTTAGGATTTGTCTTACGGATTTCAAAGGATTTTAAAAATTTGAAAACTGTCAAATTACTTTACACTTCACTTGTTAGAAGCCAACTAGAATTTAATACCACCATTTGGAGTCCTTACTACAGTGTACATGAGAATTCCCTTGAGCGAGTCCAACATAAATTTTTACGTTATATTAATTTTAAATTGGGAATACTCATCGAAAACATTAATTACCCCTCTCTGTTACATTTATTGGGACTCGATACATTAAAAGAAAGAAGAATTTGTTTTGACCTATTTTATTTATTTAAAATCGTTACCAACCTGTTGAACTCCCCTGAACTTCTTTCGCTAATATGTTTCCGTGTACCTAGTCGATCAGTTCGTTTCAAATTACCCTATCACTGCAACAATACAGGATCTAACGCTGAACTCAATTCCATAATGAATCGCCTACATGTACTTGGTAATAAATATGTTTTGGATGAATCTATAAACATTGCTAGTTTATCCTCATACAAACACCACTTAATTAAAACTGTATGTCAGCGCTTCTCTGATTGAATATAACCAAATACAGTTTTAAAGTATTAGTTTATCCGGGATTTATTGTAAATTAATTGTTTATATATTTATATATACACATTGTTGCATTGTATTTATAAAAACCATTTCTATTGTTCTCTTTTAAGTATTTTGTATTTATATTTTTTTTATCTATGTATATTCTGTATTTATAATAACTAAAACAATTGTTATTCTTTTGTAAAAGCCGCTATAATCGGCGTTAATAAATAAATAAATAAATAAATAAATAAAGAATAAATTAACAACGGAGTACAACTATGCAGGGCGTGGACTTGAGTGAGCTTGGGCCCAGCGCTCACTCAGGAGTGGCGTTTGGTGCTGGTAGGCTGCGGTCACCAACGTATTGGCAGAGGCCATTAGCCGCATCCTTGCTCCAGTGACCCGGTGTCTCATCAGGCCGGCAAATCCATTTAGTCCTAATTCCGTGAACATTGTCAATCTTCTGTATCTTCGGTATCCAAATATAATTCTACAGGCGTCATTATATTGAATTCGGAGTCGTTCCATCGAGCAAGTTAGGTAGTGACACCATGTCTCACACGTATACAGGCCAGTACAGAATGTGTTGAACAGTATTTTTTAACGGTATTGCTGCATTTTAAAAATCTGCGGGCAATCATATTAGGCACTATGCTTAGGCTTCTCCTTTGTCGTTCGATATCGCCATCGTCCTATAGGTCTTGACTAATAATGTGCCCCAAGTATTATACCTATAGTAATATATATGGTATATTTGCAGCACGTTTCAGAGTGGAAGATACTTTCAGAATCGCTCTGGTGTAATACAAAGACCACTATTCAGAATTGAAACGTTGCTTGAAATGGCTTTGGCCGTGTTTGGTGACCAGACCGTAATAGCCAGGCACTTCTCTACCTTTCTCTTTCCCATCTCCTTCTCCTCCCCTCTTCCTTCAGCCTAACTACGCACCCGAATGCCATAGTCTTACTGGTTCAAGACGCTTGGGAGCAGTTGGGACTCCTGTACGGTTTCATTCATTAAAAAAGGTTATAGAAAGAGAAATTTTCTTAACTTCTCCGGGAATTAAGATTATTTTCCACGAAGATATCTGGGTAACGTAAACTGTGTTTCCGCAAGTTTTATAAAATACCGAAATTGAGTGAATTGAACAGAACTTTGATTTCAGAGAAATAATTTAAAGAGCATAATGAGGTCTCCCCAAGGACAATACTTTATTAAGTGTCATCCCTTGTTCAGCAAACAACGAAAAAAAATGGCCGGCATTAAAGTACTTATAAAAGTTAGTTCGGAGTAAAGTAACTACCTTCAGTGAACTTGTCATTACGGTTGTCATGTATATTTAAGCATTCCCCTGCGAGTATCCTCCATTATGGCACCCCCTACCGCACACCCTCTCAGCCACTGAAGAAATACAACGATAGAAGTGTATTCTGGGAGTATTTGTGCTAGAAAAAAGATTTAATTAATCATACAAAAAATCGTTCTTAGATAAATATTCAAATTTACTGTCCTATTTGAGTCTTAGGAGTTAAAACGTCGTACATAGATTGGCAGCAATAATTTTCTTTGAAATTGGTATTAGTAACACTTTTAGGGATTGTCTGTTCAAACCTCTCAGCCAGCTATGAATGGTTGTTGTTAATATTCCAGAATATTACTTATATATTTTATTGTTTTGGTAAACTTCTAGTGGGAGACACTATAAATATCGCACTCAAAACAAAAAATATTATTATTCAAGTTTTAAAACTAGTGAAAGTGACATCGCCAGTGACAACCCAATTTGTTCTATAACTTGAAACTACGATTCCTAAGTCTCAACTGAAAGCTGTATTCGCTTCAGTACCTCCATCACGGCACAATCATTTTAAAGATTACTGTGTGCAAAGAGCTATTTACTGCCAGCACTCCAATAGCTGAGCCGAACGAATCTCTCTCAAGACATTGCAATAGTGGGGCGTTTCCGTGTGCCGGCCCTTATAATCAAATGACCATGCCGCCGCTGACGTCCTGCTGGCCACCTATGCTGAAACCTAAAGGCTGACCAATTCCTGAGGCTGCCGACTGCCAGCCACTGATACTGACAACCTAAAAGCTGACCAATTCCTGCTGCTGCCGACTGCTGGTCACTGATGCTGGCAACCTAGAGGCGGGCCGATTCTTGCTGGCTACTGACTGAACTAACCATTGATGCTGACAACCTAGAGGCTGGCCAATTCCTGCTACTGCCGACTGCTGGTCACTGATGCTGAAAACCTAGAAGCTGGCCAATTCCTGCTGGCTACCGACTGGACTAGCCACTGATGCTGACATCCTAAAAGCTAGCCAATTCCTTGTGCTGGCCACCGCTGTTGATCACCTAAAGACTGGCAAATTCCCGCTGCTGCTGATTGCTGGTCACTGATGCTGACAACCTAGAGTACACGACCTATTAACGGTTTAAAAATCTTACCCCTATAAGGGTAAAAAAATATTGCAATACATTTTGGTGCAAATCTTTATTCACGATACTTTAGAAAGAAAATCTGATGTTTTTCTGTTAATTTTGTCGAACTGAAATTAATAATTATTTATTAATAATTAATATTAATAATTTTGGCAGCCGGTGAAAAGTTGGTGATTATGCATGATTTGGGTCTGATCTTATCGACCTGTCCTGTAAAGCCACGAGCTGTACCTACCGTTACGTTTACGACCGAGTTGCGGCAAGCTGACGATTATATTTATCCTAGCGACTATACTAGACACTAGAGCGCCTGGTTACGTGTCGCAGGTGAGTACACGGTTTTGTGTTATAGTTAAACTCAACTTTAAGCGTCATTTTCAAAATTGGAACTGATTGTTCAGACAAGCGATAAAGTACCTAGGTACTTGAATAAAATTATTTTACAACCGATAAAGTGGGTACCAAATTTATTTTATTAATTAATATAAATCTTTTTGTGAAACATGCACGTCTTTTGTTAAAATTTTTGGCAGATAATGCCATTGGATAGATGTCGTAATTTTTTACGTCTAAATTCAAAAGGTGAATTTATTATTTTCAAATTTATCATAAAATTATAATATCCCATGATGTTTCATGGGTCTACGCTCGTATAATAAATCTTTTCTAATTTTAAAATTTTCTAGAATGACCACATTTGTTAGTCATTAAAAATATCGTCTGTTAGAGATACAAATTTAAGAATATACATAAAACCACACTAGGTTGTTGCAATTTGGGGAATGAGCTTCGCAAAGGTCTGTCACAATCATTGTGACAGACATGTGAGCATTATATTTCAACTTGCGTATATCCTATTGCAGCTTCAAAGAATAGACTGTTCATTATTTTGAATCATTCTACTAGTGGTTCACTAATTAATATTGTTTTGTCGTATTCAAATGTTCGCGTGGATTCGGTGCCCTTTGTAAATGGCACACGGTAGTATATGATAGAATTTGAGGGAGCTGTCTTACTAGTAGTAATATACCATATGTATACTACACATTTGTTTTATTAAAAGCATTCGGTGGAAAAGTGGCGTTATGGCAAAAATTGCATTCGGAAATAATCGCATTCATAATGTTTAGCGGATTATATTTCGATGAATCTTTATGTAAGATGGTTGAAAATGATTAAAAAATACTGGCCAACTATCTATCATTCGATATGCACAGTAAAAAAATAAATAACTTTACTGAATATTCGCAGTATCCATTTTATTGCACATGGGTACTAAACCTGTTTTTACCCATCGAATCAATTAAATGGTATTGTAAGTAAAAAAAAAAAGTTTTTAATGTTATTTTATTAGAATGAAAAATAAAGAAGTGTAAAACATACTTAAATAGACATTAATATAAAAATGAAAACTGAAGAAACCTTAGAAAATATTATTTTTTGGGTTTAAAAAAAACGCCGCAAGAAATGATAAGTTGACTGCGTGCGGCCAAAACCTCCTAGAGGTTTTGGTGCGGCCTGGTGCGGCCCGACCGCCCGTCATAAGTGTTTCGGTTAACCGGGTGGACGGAGGAACAGCGTACTAGTCTATTTAAATACCCACAGAGACATCTAAGTTTACTGAACACAGGGAAAGGTCATAAGGATGTCATCGACGTTTGTCCTCTTCCTTCTCACATGTCTTATTTGAAATCGAAAAAGACAGAAGAAACTAGAACGATGACATCAAGTACGATCTGAATGAGTTTTTGTCAGGTGGTGAAACAGAGAACAGTCAACAGACTATCGTTTGAGCCAATAAAAAAGAAATCGGTGTTAGGCCGATGACTCCCCTTTTCCTCCCAATGCTTCAATTCATGGCATTCTGAAATTGCTAAAATGTAAATCCTGACTACCTCTCAAAATGTCCTTTATCTAAAACAAACGTGTTATTATGAGATGAATTTGAGTTTATTCAATTCCACATAAATATAATAATGTTCCATATTATACCACATCTAAAATTATTTCGTTCTTCTTATTTTTAATTTAATTAAAGAGTGCAATTAAAGAAATTTGGTGCAGTTATATTTAATCAGAATTAATTTTAAAAATATAGATTTTGTAGAATTTCTTAGAACTTCTAGAATTATGTAGAATTGGTGATGCCCCGTAGAACGGAGGTTGGCCCGTAAAGTGAGTTCACTTTACCCCCGGACATCCTGTATATAATGAGTTGAGCTGAAAATCGACACACTGGTTTAGGAAATATTTACAAAAAACCAATGGAAACTTTTATTTTTAGAGAAGAGTTTTTGCCGCTTCTAAGATACATGTGTTTTGCTTTTTAGTTGGGTTTATATTGAGTTGGGTAAAATTGGTTAAGCCTGAATATTGAGAGTGTAGTGGAAAAAGGTCAAAATATCAACTAAACTCAAGAAACCTAGTTACCAGCTACTAATTTATAATTTATAGAATATGGTTTATACAGATTATATCGGAAAGATGTTTTATACCTAAAACATCTTTCTCCTTACTGACAGAAGAATATTAGATTTGTTTTTTGAATAAGTCTTCGATTTTATGTATTCGTATGAAAACCATAACACTGAATTTTAAAATATACTAGCGTAGACCCGTGTAAAATCTTGTTATAGTCTCATGAATATTCTGAAGGAGGTCGATTTCGAATATTTACTACTATGATGAAAATGTATTTTATATGGAATTAATAACTATATTGAAACATAGTTTTTCGATTTCTCGAAAAATGTCGAAATTATAGTTTTCGAAGTGATATGTATGCAAAGGTATTTCGTGAAGTCAAACAATACACGATTCTGTACAATTCATAATCCGAATGCGCGCTCCAAAATATGACACATTTGCAAAAAATTGAATTTTGGGTATAGGAAAATCATTCTTTTCAAATAAGTTCCAATTTTGAAAATGGAGAAATAAATAAAATTCCTGTTAACAATATTATATTACAGGTCGGTACTTTATTCACTGTAAAATTTCTAGAATTCATTGAACCGAAGTTACGGATAGAGACATATCCAAAATTATTATTTTTAATGTATCCGTGGTAGACGAGATTCTCCACTACTTTCCTAGTGGCGTTACAAGGAAAACATAGTGTTTATCTACTATCGCCGCATAAGTAAGAACCCTATTTTTTGTGAAAAGTACGCAATTTTATCAAATGATTCAGCACAAAGCAATCGCTTAGAAAGGGTGTTAGTAAAAATTGCATTCCAGTTGGATTAGAACAGATATGATCAGAAATGACACAAACTATAGACATGATAATCAGTAGACAGGAACCTTAACGTGTGGGGAAGTATCCATATTGTGAGGTACGGGAGGTAACGTGGGCGTCACCCTTTCAATAACTGAATCCGACAGTTTTCAGAAATCTCGCATTTTATCATCATTATTAAGGCGATGCACTACGTCGTGTAATATTTTAAATTTAGCCACAATCAATAACAACCCTTACGTAGATGGCGATAAGGTTTAAATTCCCGCTTAACACCATCCGCCTGTTTTGATTTATGCAAGAAAAAAACATGGCCAAAAAGTGCCTTTTATTTTATTTTGTGGATGTTCAGGCATAAATATTTAGATTTTTTTCGATCATTTTATAAATATCTTAATTTGCCGACAGTTTTCAGAAATCTCGCATTTTATCATCATTATTAAGGCGATGCACTACGTCGTGTAATATTTTAAATATAGCCACAATCAATAACAACCCTTACGTAGATGGCGATAAGGTTTAAATTCCCGCTTAACACCATCCGCCTGTTTTGATTTATGCAAGAAAAAAACATGGCCAAAAAGTGCCTTTTATTTTATTTTGTGGATGTTCAGGCATAAATATTTAATTTTTTTTCGATCATTTTATAAATATCTTAATTTGCCACACTATACAATAAAATCATAGCCGAAAATGGGTTCGTAAGTAGGAGATTTTGAACTTTAAAGCAGTTTTCATAGTCCTTTACATTATTTTTTTCTGGGCTTATAAAAATACTTATATAAAAACTACTAGATTATTTCAAAGGCCAAGATGTATTCTACTCCCAGTATTTAATTAAAGCATCTGAAACATTTCTAGGCGACCAAATTTTCAAACCAAAAACACATGATTTTGCATTACTACGTATGGCATCATCTTAAGACTTCGAAAATAAAATCTATTTACGAATTACTAGACTTTTTTACAATAGCTTCCGACTTGCTAGGAGCAGTAATACACATAATTGAAAATTCCAAATCCCGCTAAAACTTCCGCATGTATCCAGGACAGAATATTTTGATATAGTATTTATTTACAAATGAGTTATAGTATATTTACCGCAGTAACAGACATGTGCACTTTGAGTAAACGCCCATCAAACGTGTACTTAGGGTAGTCATACAAAATATCCTATCATAAAAATAAAACAAATATCTCTTTTAAATTAAATTAATTTACGTGAATTATTTATTTAACACGTAATTTAACTACAATAAAAAATATCAATAACACTATTGTTTGTGCTATCCTGTAGTAGATACTAGAGCTGGATCAATCGATCGTTTTACAAGAACCGGGTCGCTTGCGCTCCGCTATTGATATGAGCGGGTTGTTAAAACCCGCTCGTTTCGTCTCGTAACCCGAAACCCGATTACTCGTCACCCAGCAACTTAGGTAGGTAGTTAAATATTGGAACTGTTGTTAAAAATGTAAACTGTAGTCACATTGTCGTCTCATTTTCGCAACACAGAAATAGAGATAATCTAAAACTGAAATTAGTTGTCAATGCGGTTTCAGTTTTCAGTTGAAGGAGTTACATGCACATGGATTATTATTATTACTAGGATTATTTTGGATACTGGGATAGTGAGAGATGGTGATACAAATTAATAATGTTTGCAATGTTTTGCATGATTTTTGTTTAATTTCAGTTTTTCATCATTCTAACTGCAAGAGTAGGTCTTGAGCCCCTGGTGCTGACATGCTCTATATGCGCTCGCCTCGCCACTCCGGGTCGTAAAAATAATAGGTCGTGAGTGTAGGTCATGAGAGTGGATCGTGAAATCCGGATGCTGACAATCTATGTGCGCTCGCCTTACCACTCCGGTGCCGGCAACTACGTCGAGAGAAGCTCGCAAGGGTAGGTCGTGAGAGTGGGTCGCGAGACCCTAGTGCCGAGGAAAAACGAACCCGCTCGCTTTTTGGAAGCTTATAAGCGGGTTCCAATGAGCGGGTTATTCACGATCGACCCAGGACTAGTAGATATTATTAGTATCGCCTTGGTTGCTTAAAATGGTTTTAGTCGTGTTAAGTAATCAGATCTGTTTTGGCGAATAAATAAATATAGATTGATATTAACCAAAATATACAATATACAATACCATAAAAACACAAGCAAAATAAACAATTACCTGTGTATTTGATTATAGTACACATCGCACATCCCTGAATCTGCAGTAATATGAATGTTATTTTATAAAACTACGCAGACCGATGTGACAGTATTAGTCGACTCTGTCACAAACGTGGAAAAAAACCTTGCGCAGAGAAGTTCAACAACGGGTTGCGCTGTAAACCGTAAGCTTACGTCAGCGAATTTAACTTTTCTGTGGAAATTCTCATTATTTTGATGTTCACTCCTAGGCGGTCAATGCACGAATGATGTTGCCTTTTATTTAAGACATGCTGAAATACTCCGACTCAAAAATGATTGTCACGTGGTTTGGTTCCTTGTTCCTTAGGTTTTAGAGTTTAGGGTCCGCTGCTCTTCGCTGCACCTCTTCTTCTTCTCATTCTATCGAAGATTTAGAAGCCCGTGCCATGCTTTGGAGGAAATTGAATTTGTGATGCAGGAGAATTTTTTCGTGTCAATTGAACTTTATAAAGCAGGCTATTATTTATTATAATGAGTTAATGAATGCTTTATGAGCAAATTGTATGTTCATATTGAGCGCCGCTGTATTTCTTTGGTTGCGCCCATTAGAGGAGCTGTGAATACATCTCTCCGGTAACCCAACTCGCCATTAACAAGCATGGCACAAATCGGATTTAATGGTATTAACCCAAGCGAATTATGACCATTGTCCAAATATCATACTTGATAACGGTTAACGCGGAGTTCGAACGTGTTCACAATATGGAATCGACTGACCAACACTATTTCTGGATGTTTCGCCTAAATATTTAGCTTGTTTGGCGTTTGACGACAATGCCCGGGATAATAATTTAAGCACCACTAACAACCATATTGTGTTATACAATGCTGTCATCGAAATGCTGCAATCGCGCCGGACGAAGAGGGAGTGAATTGGACAGTTGGAAATTAGTACTGCTCCGTGGGGAAGTGATAAAACTCGTGCCTGGCGCTTGCATACATTATCCAGAGGATATATTCAACATTATTCAGAAATCCAGAGAAAACTGACAATAAGCACGTGTTGTTTCGTGTTTGTTGGTATTGGTTGGGATGAATTTAGATTTCTATAAGCATATTTGAAAAAAATAATAAAAATATTGGCTTTTATTTTGATCAAATTTGTTGATATTGTACCTGATTTATTATTATTTTCATTTCTAGCGATGAGTTACAAAAATTATTTTAGGACGAGAGAAACGTACAATAATAGGTGAGAGTAAATAGGTAAAATTTCGCGTTGGAATTTTGATATCAACATTATAAACTTCACGTACAAAAAGTACAAAAATAGATAAGTTTAGTATAATAAACAAGAAAAAAAAAACAAAAAAGAAACAAACATAAGCACAAAGCCTAGGTAGAAATTTATAAAAAGGTGATTTTAATATTTATTATATTTGAATATATAAAAAAATATATATAATCTTCAGCATTTTTTGTGTAATCTGGAAACGCGCTTCGTGATATAGAGTTTGATATTGATTTTCTCCAAATCGATGTAAAAAATATCTGAATAGGGTGATAAATTTTTAAAATCTTCTTTCAATGTGAGTTATTCCCTGATTTGTTCTCAGAAGGTAGAAAGGAAGGTACGTATAGGTACGAGTGTATTATTGGCTCGGTAGAAATTTTGCCACGATGCGATGTATAGAAATGTACTTGAATAATATTGAGGAAGTATGTGTAAAATTTGTAATAAATTATAAAAATATCTAATAATATCCACGAAAAAGCATGTTGGTGTGCACGATGGACATTCCCGTCGTGCACACAGATGTGCAGCATTAAAACCAATTCATGAAAAAGATAGACGATATAACTTTCCTAGTTGGACAGGCAAAGCATCCAATATGTAATATGTACTTTCTTTTGATAAATAAATAAATAAAATAAAGATCTCTAAAAAAAGATAGACGATCTCTAAAAAAAGATAGATGATCTCTAAACAAAGATAGACGATCTCTAAAAAAAGATAGACGATCTCTAAAAAAAAGACGATATCTAAAAAAACATGTTAAACAAGATAAAGTGAATATTTAACTTTTTTATTTTATTTAGGAAACAAACAGTCATTTATATATTTAGCATAAACAGCAATTATTTACAATATTAGTCCAATAATGTTCCATTAATTCTATTCGTTGATTCAATATTTGCAGCTTTAAAATATATTTATAAATGACAAAGAAATATAAAAAAATAAACATTCTAAGGAATTACAAAATATTAATTTTTCGATGAAATTTTCTTCTGAAAGCTTATCACTTTGTCATCACTTATTATTTATTTATTATATTATACATTATTAATTAGAAAAATAGACAAATAACTTTGTTTACAAGTATATACTTCCTCCTGATGAGGTGAACATTGTTCATGAAACATGTAGAGGTTATATATATATATATTAAAGTGATGTAAACAAAGTTATTTGTGTATTATTCTAGTTACAAAATGTTATAAAACAACTAAAGATAGTTAGTAGTAACACAGTTTTAGCATGATTATGAAAAAAACAATAAAATAAACTAAGGTGATAGGATTATTTAAAAAAATAACAAAATTAAGTTCAGTCAGTTTAGTAAGTTGCATTTTATATGTTTTCAAGTTACAGTTGAAAATGTCTACATCTCGTAAGGCATTGTGAGTTTTACAGATTTATGAACTGTTTGATTAAATTAAATTAAATATAAATTATAAAAGAAATAAAAATAGTAATAAATTGGTAAAAGTAATATAATAATGACACTGATCTTCAAAATTTGTAATCTGATAAAATTTTGCTAGAATTTTTGTCACTGATCGAGAGATTTTTCTTCTTCAAACAAAAAAATAATGGAAATCGATAATATTTTTTTCTTTTATTTGTACATCTTTTATTCACCTACTTCTGTGTAACAAATTTTAACAAGTTAATGCAAATGGAGAAATCATTTTTGCGTAAATAGCAAAAACTCCTTCTACTCAAAAGTTAATAAAATACGATTTTCGAATGAAAAACAGTACAGAAAGTTGTCTCTAAAAATCACACCCGAAGTCAGCCAAAAAGTCTGTTCTGACTTTCGATGTTTTAAAATATTATTCATTTCACTAATAAACGTCTTGAAATATCTTTGCTAAGATTTAAACCATCGCGACATTTTGTATTTGAAATCTCATGAATATTTACAGAATCAAAAAGTCATTTACGGCCTGGCAAAAATGTTAATAAGAATTTCGTATAATAGTCGTAAGTCTACGTTAATTAAGCGGATGGGGGATGTTTATTATTATGCTTGTATTATACGACAAAATGCTGAAGGGAAAAAATAAAACAACGATGAAAATCATAAATTATCCCAAGCCCGTTAGAAGTTTTCACCCTCCCGAAATGTTGAAAAACATCTAATGAAAAAAACTTCGGGTACGAAAATAATATAAATAAATGATTTTTTTTTAAGCCAATGTGTTCAAACTTAACAACCAATATATTCTTATATTGAAAAATTTTGATATAGAATAACCAAAAATATAGATCGACGACCCCAAATTTTACTGCAGGATTATTAAAATATTAATTTTGTCATTGCGAGTTTTATTTAATTTAATTTGTAGAACTCAATTTTCATCTTAAGATATTCTTTTATATATTTAATAATAAAAAAAAAACAATTTATTAGTAAACAAGTTCTGCTGTGTAAACTTTTTTTTTTGTAAATTGAATTATATTATTATTAATTATAAATAAGAATAACTTAAAATGTATTTAATTTGTAAATGTAAATTGATTATTTTCCCATATTAACTATTTACAAACTGCTCCCCGCCACGCGTTGCTGTGGCTCAGTCTGTTTCTACAAATAGAGAAACAATAGTGGGTGTTGCTTTTACGTAGAACCGATAACGCGCTGTTTAAAAAAAAAAATACTTGTCACAGGTGACATATAAAATATAAAACTCACGCGTATTCGAATACGATGCATCAAAATTTCAAAGCAATCAGTGAATAAATTTACGAGATTTAAGATTTTGAACAAACGAAATGTAAACATATATGTAAACAGGTATTCAATAATATTATCATTCAATTTACAGAGAGCAATACAACTGTGTAATTATACTCGTGACAGCTGCATCGCCCTCTGAAGGCATAACTATGCTATAATATGTTGACTTTTGTAAGTTTTTTGTTAGTATTAACTTTTTTTTTTTTCTTTATTCGTAAAATATATTTGAATACAGTTTTTTACATGCTTTTCGACTACTACACTAGAGACATGTCAGTATATTAATTAATAAAATTATTTATTTCTTACGGTAGGCAAACGGCACTTTTTCATTTTCAAGGTATCTTCTACAAAAGTTTCAAAATGCCCTTCATCTCGACTATGGCAAAAAGATACATCTGTAAGTAGTTTACAATAAATATTCTAAAACAGCCATCTGCAATTGACTGAATTATAAATGTGGCATAAAAACCAATTGCAGTTTCCAACTCTGCCATCAAAATAAATTGTATTCCAACTCTGTATTACAATAAATGCACCGTATAAGTCACATTTGGAACGACTTTCAATTGAAAATACTATGCCAGATCTCTAACTATCTTCGCAGTATTCAGGATAGGCTATTGTTCTGATTGCCTATCTTAATAATTATTGTTGTTGTTCTTATATGTATTTTAGATCACATAAGATCGTTCCCTCATTCCAAAACCATTGCTCTACAAGTCGATCTTCCAAAAAATATCTTCTCCGAGATTTAAAAGTGACGAGAACTTTAAGTATTATTTTTTTGGTAAACTAATGTTTAAGACAAGATTTTTTATGCATAGCACAAAGGGTAACAATTATTTTACAAGCAATAATTATTCGCCTGAAACATTCGATTAGCGTAGCGAAGGGACACGGGTTCGAGTCCCGTTGGCGTCATGTATCTTTTATCAGGAGATTTTTCAATGTGGATGAGTGTTTCAGGCGAATAATTATTGCTTGTAAAATAATTGAGAACTTTAAGGTTTATCGTGATGTGTACTGTCGATAACGTTATCAATGTGGAGTATTATGTACCTATATCTTGACATATTTCACTACGAAAATGTGTGTTTTAAACACCCCTACAATGACACCTGTTATATTTGAGACTATTGACACTATATCAATATTTTAATAAAAATCCAAATAAATTTAAATAAATAATTTTGAAAGCCTAATAAATTACACCATATGGACTATATAAATTCGTTTTAAGCGAGAAAATTTGCCAAATATGCGGGTTGTAGGACTCGTTTGGTATCTTATTTTTGCTATACTGAAAAATTTTGAAATTATATGATAATAGATAAACGGATTATTTGATTTAAAACAATCTTTTTAATGCGTATACAACTATACAAAAAAGAATTTAACATTAAAATAACCTTACCAAAGTCGAAATAATAAAAAAACTAGAGAAAATAATAACACAAGCATAAAACAAAAACGAAATTAAATACAAATATACATGCAAATAGTAGTTTATGGAGAATATTTGACCGTCTCGCGTCTCTAGAGGGCCATCAGAGAGGATTTAATCCAGGCAACAATGGCAGCGATGATTCGATTCGATTAGCGTAGTCCGCGCCATAAGATTCTTATTCAGTGGCGCTGAAGCATCTCGGTAGGCAGAACAGTTGGCGATAAGCATTATTGTAAATAACTTTTAGCATAAGAATTGGAATGCAGTAGAATCTTCCCATAGTTCTCACGTATACGTAAAATGCAGACGCCTTGACACTCTTGGTAGCATACCTGCTCTAACGGATATCGCCATTCTTTGTTTTTCCATATTCTCGATGTCTTTCAGATCGTCTGTAATAATATGTCCCAGGTATTTTAAGCTGTGACTAACATCCATTCTTCTTCCATCTATCCGTACTGAAGGTATTCGTTTTTACATTTAAGAACCATAATGATTGATTTGGACGTATTATATACACTATTTAAGGTTACGATTTTTATATATTCACAAATTTTAGTTTCTTTAGTGCGCTAAGTGATTGTGCTAGAAGACCATTTAATTTGCGTATTTAATATTATTCACACATACTGTGTTATATAAATAAAATAGTAATCCATGTTCATACAAATAAAAACAAAATGAAAAAAGCCGAACACAAACAACACAAACATCAAACCAGAAGTAAGGGAAGAAATGACCTTTCCGTTCCAACAAGGAAGGCTTATCAAAAACTATTTTCATATCTCGGTCCTTAAATCTATCACAAAATCCCCTTACCACTGAAACTGTGTGAATTGTCATCCTTCGGTCCAAAAATAACAAAATGGTTGTTAGATCTAGGTAGGACTGATAAAAAACTTAAATTACTAAAAAATGTTATCTGATAATTATTTATCACGAACGCCTTTTATGTATCTTTTTATGTATCTTTTGTATCTATCTTTTTATGTTTCTTCGTATGTATCTTCAGTTTTACTCATTTTCTCTATTCTTAAATCCTGTATTCTTCTAGGATAATTTGAAACCTGTTAATTTGACTGTCCTAAAACGGGAAACTTTCCTAGTTGGACAGTCAAAAGTTTCCTTGCATAAAATGTAATGAATATTATAAAAATATAATAAAATACTAACCTCACATGGCAACCTCTTTTTGTGTCTTTGAATTAGTTCATCAGAGTATATATTTAAGAGAACTAGAGACATTCGTCCTACACCCCTTAAGCCATTTTTCAAAGAAATGGGTTGGAAAGCTCTTCAGACCATTTTACCACATTTTCTTGCTGCGTGTGCCAAATTGAAAGAATCGCTATAATTCTTCCAAAACTACTCTTTTCTTAGTTTAAACCCTTTGGTTAGCTAGAAAGCAGGTAAAGATTGGCACTGTCCTTAGTTTGTAATCAGTTTTAGAAATAATTTGCCATAGATGTTCATAGTGCAGGCTTAGATCTGAACAAATTATACTCTATCTTTATATGGTCTGTTACAAAATGTACATGTTTGTTTCAATCTGTGTCTACGCCAGTACAATCTTTTTAATAAAAACTAAACCTATAAGAACTCTATCTCACTTAGTTCTAACCAACAAGCTTTGACTGTTTCCCGAAATTTCTTTCGAATGAATCCTTTTATTTGTTAAAGTAGGATCTGTCTAAAAAATCCGTGTAATAAGTCTAGCTTTTACGTAGCGAACAAGGCGAAGAAAAAATATATATCCAACCGCAACACAACAATCATTATTTATCTTTACAAATTTCCCGAAGAAAAGGGAATCTCACGTTATGAAGGCGGTGGTTTTATTTTGATGGGTGAGCATAAACATTCGTTTGAGTTTTCTCCGAAATCAAATTTATTTTTTCTCTGCGCACATTGTTGTAGTAAAATATTATTTGGAGTGTGTGAAAAAACGGCACTGAGAAATAATTCAAATGACATGTTCTTGCTTTTTGTCAACCAATAATTTTAATTTGAATCTTTAAAGTTTTAAAAGAAAAAAACACAAACATTCTCGGGTTACGAATACCCTTTGTCATGATGGAAAACTTAGCCGGTCGAGAAATCGAATTCATGATACCTGAGTGGGAACCAGATGCGATGCCAACTCAGCCACTGACCGGTCAAGTATGAAACTTTACCCATCCGTAGGTTTGTTAAACTTTAACGAACTGTCATTATGATCATTTTTATACACTACAATTCCTCAATTATACGATGATTTCTCGAGGGTTGGCATCGACTTGGCCAAAAACTTTAAAAAAATCGTAAATATAACAATTTTTAAAATTGGCAAGGAGATTAAAAGTGACTAACTAATTAACCATCACGCCGTTTAACCATTACGCAGGGGTAGGTAGAGATTATGGACCACCAAACAACCAACTCGGTGTTAGCACACATACCTTGTCACATTCACATTCATACATCGACTCACACATACTCTTCTATTATTGACTCTTGACATGGCCCGACTGAAGTATCTGATTCACTTGATCGCCATGTCTTCATTCATTCATACATTTATTTTCCAAGCAAGTGTTTAATAACAAAGAGAGAGGAGAAAAAATACTGCTATGAAAAGCGCTGCCCATTACCAGGTCGCAAAACTAAATGAAATCAGAACCAAAAATCACTTATTTGACCAGTGCATTCTAATATTAATTTCCTGAGGAAATGAAGCTTGGGTTATTACTAAAAGCTGAATCAATGCAAGAACGTCATCCCTCGTGCTAATGGGAGAAATATGGAAGCCGTAGGTGCGGTACTAGATGTCTAATAACTAAACCATATTAGAAGCAAGGCGAATAAGAAGACGTAGCAAGTTCTACGATAGCCAATTCAATTTTTAATAAAAAAAAAAATTAATTTGATAAAAAAATCTTTATGAATTAATTCTGTTGTATTGCTTACAAAACTGTGTTATAAAATAGCGAACACCAGTGAAAATATTGTAGCTTAAAATAGTATATTAAAGTATAAGTGGATAAACAGGTCTTTAAAACACGCGCGATTTTTCGAGCACGACGGCGTAGCCGAGTGCTCGAAATAAAGCAAGTGTTTTAAAGACCAGTTATCCACGAATACTTTACGCTATTTTTTTTTATTGGTACACTTTGAAAACATAAATATTGATATTATTATTAAAAATTTGGAAATAAGAACTATTAATGAATTTGTGATGTGACATCACAATATCTTGTTGTCATGGAAATGAAAAACGCAAACATTAATTTGCAATCTGTCACATAAGATTAATAGTTGACATCACAGTTTTTACTAGTTATTGTGTGTTGTAAAATGAGTTCTAACATTCATAATTTAAATACCAAAGCAGAATCGCGGTTAATACCTGAAAAATCCAAAGACGTTTATAAAATAGTATATTAAAGTATAAGTGGATAAACTTATACGATTTATAGTTAAAAGTTGACATTGACTTCACATTTTGTTGATTTGTTGATGTTGCCATGGTAACTTTAAAAAACGCGCGTTCCATAAAGTGCGATTTAAACACGCTAGAGCGTACTTTAAATGAGTAAAAAAGGGCACCAAAAAAAAAAAAAATATTCATATAGGTCATAAACGCTGATAATTAATTATACGTAGAATTTAAGAGATCGTTATTCAAAAATGAATAAAATAATATCTCTTCAAAACGGCCTGCTTGATTGGCATCACTGCATCGGCTGTTTTTAGAATCCCGCCGCAGATCTGCGCGGTTTTTAAATTCTCGTATTGTATGAAAAAAAAATTGTTTTCAGAAATTTGTGAATCAAATTTTTTCACTTTTTTTAATGTATGCCAAAAAGAATTACTGGTTTTGAAATTAGATAAAATACTCTTTCCGATTTTAATATTACAAACGGACAAATGCAATTACAAATATGATTTCAAAGTCAGAGACATTTTGTTGGAAAGTTGTTTTGTCGCTAACCCATTGTTTTTTTATAAACTATGGGAATACTAATTTATATAAAACTAAAAAAAAATTGTCACATTGACATATTATAAAGATTGTTATATCATATATCTCACCTTAACATACAAGAAAATAAACCAACTATAGATACTATGAGTCCATCGCCAGTAGTACTGAGTTGACCACGTTGATACAAAACGTAACTTCTTGTAACGTCACATGGCGTTTAAGCGGGCATTGGCAAATGAAATCTTTTATAATTATTTTAGTAATTAAATCTAACTATAAAAAAATATATATGTATTTAAGATTGAAGGACATTTTTGATTTGTAAAAATAATGTACTGCTGTTCCTCAATGGTTGGGGTCGTCTGACTAACAAAATATGAAACAAGCTGAACTAGCTTCTTTATGACCAATTTAGATCTATGCAATGAAGATATTTTTTTTAATTTAAGACTGCGTTAAAAACAAAGCATTTAAACATGTATTGTGGACCGGGCTTTCTCGGATTAACAGTAAGTAGTAGAGTAGTAGTTAATAATAAAAATAGGTGTATATTTTTCTTTTAATTATTTTGTATATTATGTATATTATAATATACAAAATATACAAAAAAAATCTTTTTCGTAAGTTGTGAGTAGGTATTTGTATCACACGAAAAACGGGACAGTCTACTTAAAATTGAAAAAAAAAAATTTAAAAAATTCTCCAGGAAAAAGGAAAATCATCCATCTTTTCAATTACGTTCCGAAATATTTCCGTGTTTGGTGCCTTATGAAAACAAAGTAATTTACTTTGGTGGCGCGACAACATTTTCAAATTTAATTTACCTCGTACTGAAATGTAATATACATTTTTAAAGGATCAATAAAAAAACGCCTTGATAAAGATAATTTATCATGTTACAAAAAATCTGGTTCATTACATAATTATATCATTCAAATGAAATTTTAAAAAGTAACCCGTTTTAAAATAACACATTATTAACCTACCATATTCAAATTAAGGAAAACTGACACTACGCACGCGTGAAAACCTGAAGAAAAACGAAAAAACGCTTAAAAACGAAACAAAATCTTATTTAAACAATACCTACGATGAATGCGTCAGACACACAACTTTCCCATAGGGTAGAATGCTAAACGAGTGCCCAACATTTGTAAACGGTTGACATTTACCACATGTGAGCAGGTCGCTTTTACGATTCGATCTGTGTTCAACAGCTTATCTCTGGAATGATTTACCGGTCACAGTGTTTCTTCCCTCACACAACACGGTCTTCTTCAAGACTCAGGTGTACATTTTCCTTTTCTCCAAAAGACCCTCAAGTATAAATTATAGGTCCCACCGGAATTAATATCTCTCAAGTGTGGAGGGTAAGATGTAATGAACCTAAATATTTTTATGTTCGTGTATCAATTCCACTTGTTTAAAAAGAAAATCAACATCTAACTTCAATAATATGTATATTATAATATCATGCATGTATTTTAAAGTATTTTATGACCACATTATTAATCCCCCGTTTATATACAATACTAAGAATTTTCAAAAAAGTTAGTATTTTTATAATTTCTGTTTACGTTCAAATGCCACAGTTAAATTTTATTAAAAAAATAAATATATATATATTGAATACGCTTGTATTCTGTGACATGAAATCATTTCTTATGTGTATTTATACAGTAAATATTAAATAAATAAACAATTTATTAAACCACACCAATCTTGCACAACAAAGCACGAAGCTCAAATATCTGACCTGTCTCTAAAACCATTCCCTTTTAAAAGGGCGCTGTTAGTCTAGTAAATAATTCAGCTGTCATTATCCGTTTTGCCGTTTTGTGCAGGAAACTTGCTCCAGACGTATTCTAAAGGGTTTGTTTTCACCTCCGCGTCTCTCTCATCGCTTGTTGATTCTGCCTTAGTTCCAGGAAATAACACTCTTTGTGGGGCTGCACTTAAGTTTTCCACGGCTCCTTTCTTTGAGATAAATAATAACACCGCCGCTTAACAACCTGGCGAATAATTGTTATCTTATACAGCTCTAGAAGGGATGAGATGGAATTGAAGCCACTGTTTATGGAGATTATTATTTTAAAGACAATTGTTTTTTTCTAGTGGGACAATGTTTTTCATTAATATCTACACGGAAGACATTTCTATTTGAAGATGTGTATTATCAAATCAGAATATTATTACATTAGTTATGCCTATTTTGTCATACTTCATTTTGTGAAAATGTTTCTTTCATTAACGAAAACCAAGTTTATTTATTTAATTTAAACGCCCATAGAACTTTTAATACAATAAAATTAAAGAGTTAATATAATATATAAGAATATACAGATTACATAAAATATAACATTTAACAATGCATAGGTTAACAAAGTATAGGTAACATGAAACATGAGAGTTTATGGAAAGTATGTGACAAGGAATTTAAGTACGTGAAAGAAAAATAGATGATCTGCCAATATCCACCAAATCAATTGAATAAAAAAGTGTGAAATTATTGTTCACATTAGCGTATAAACTATGTAACTTAATTAACAATCTCAATCTCAATTACTCAATTAGGATAAGAATCGACAAAAGATTTAATAGAAAAACATTTATATCAATGTAAACATTCCATTAAAATGAGTTTAAATTTTGACAATGATTGGCAGATCGCTGCCTTAGTTCTTGTATGTCCAATAGACCATTTAGCAAATTTTACAGGAGACGTTTTTTTTTGTTTTTACAGGCAAATCCTAAAAAATTCTCGATTTCGGTCATTTCGTTTAATACATATGTGTAACAGGAAATTATTAAAGATCATTTTTCGAAGATTGAAGCTATTATATGCCCATATTATGACTTTAAAGGTGGACGTTGAACATGGCTTGAAAATGATGAATGATTATTTTGGATATTGAACATAATATCGTCTGGAGATTGAACAATTCGGCTCCCATAAGTTTGAGGTATTTTTTGTTCAATTAGCCAATTAATGGTAAATTGTATATACAGGGTGATTTTCAGATTTCAAATACTTTACTTTTATCTAAGTTAGTAGTTGACTTAAAGTATTACTTTAAAATATACAAACAGAGTCCTTGAGTTGATTTTTCACATAAACTGCTCTATATAAATTATCCAATGTTTGAAAACAATGCACAAGTACAAAGGTACCTACCGCTAATATACTACTATCGGTTGTCAGTGCATGCGGGATGTGAAATATTCTTACATTCTTACTCTTTCTCCTCTCCATATCTCCTTCCCCTCCACACTACCTTCAGCCTCACAATATACTAATATACCCAAATTGGGGATTCCATAGTCTCTCTGGCTCCAGATGGTTGGGAGCAGTTGAGACTGTGTGCGGTATTTCATAACAAAAAATTCCGAGTGATGCGTAAAATTATTGAAGTTCAATTTTCAGTTGAAAATACGTTTTTTTATTGTTTCGTTACCTACATTTGATAAATGTAATGTTTAAAGTTTACTTACTATAGAAAGATTTTTTTTTCTTTCGGAAGGTCTTATTTGCCGTGAGCTTATTATTTATGTTGATTATCGTGAGTAAAATAATATTTTTTTAAATACTTTCAGCTCTTAAAATCCTAAAATTATAATATGATTTGGGTTATGGGTGTGCGCTATTTAACATTACATTTATTGTTGTTAGTCGTTTGCCTAGTTGGTTTTATTGTAGTTCCTACATAAGAATATGTTTATTGTTTTTTATGTGACTAAAAAAAAACAAAAAATCAGAAACTTTTAATTGAATGAATTCAAAATTGAAATATTTGGACTTCGTTTTCATCAGCGATCTCAGCAGTGATAACGGACAAAATATTTGTCGTAGATGTCTTTCAATCAGACTATGAGGACAGTCGACTTTTTGCACATTTCCATTTCCTGGCTCTTTTGTTGTATTTCTTGAATAAAAATAAGTTTTAATGCACTAATATAATTTGTTTACACTCATTTTAGGTAAAAGTCCTAAGTTTGTAAATAAATAATTGAATAAATAAATAATAAATTAAGCATCCTGTATATTTGCCAAGCAAATTCAAGAAGTACATGTAAAATATGGTGAAAAAGCCTATAAATGACATAATTTTAAGACTTACCATTCTATTTGAGCTACTGTTCTAAGGTTTATTGATTCTAGAGTCGGTAAAGTCATTTTTTAATTCAATAACAGTATATATTCGCAATTAAACGTATTTTTAGTGGAACAACTTCGTTGTTAGAAAACAAATAAAAATCAACATGGCCGCACATTTTAATTAGCCGGCTCCTGATTGGTTGACAATGGAAATTGAACATTCAAGACCTCAACCTTCTGCGGGATGTTGAACAGATATCTATGAACTTTTTAAAAAATATTATATTCATAACTTTGAGTGTTTGAATGTTCAATATCCAGGAGATTGAACAAATAAGAACTGAAACATTATTCCGTGAGTGGATATTGGCACTCGAAAAATGCTTAAAATGTCCCTTAAAAACAAAAAAAAATATGTTTTTTTGAACCTCATTAATGCGCAATAGGCTAATGTACATATTGGTATACATAACTCAGTTTTGCAAAAAAGGTCTATTGAACATACAAGAACTAAGACAGCGAGAGGTAAACTTCGATTGAACCATACTTATTACCAAGTCTGTGTAATCTTTGAATAGGCGAGTTTACGAAATAATTGTTAGCAGATTTTGGAACATTATACAAGGCGTTCAGTCGAGTGTCCCGTGTAGGTACTCGCAACGAAATAACTGTTGTTAAATCAATGGCGTCCAGTCTGCTATTCGATATTTTGAATAGACATACCAAGTTCTTGCTTAGGTGTTCGAAATTCTCAAACTAAATATCCATAAATAATAATAATAATAATAATATTTGGCAGATTTATATAGCGCCGTTTTCGTGAGAAATCACCTCAAGGGCGCTGTACAAATATATTTCTTAAATAGTTAATACTAGAACTACCGACTTATCTCTAAGACTTATATCTAGTGACTTACGTCTAAGGTCTATAACTACTATCTTAACGACATATATACGAGTATTTACATATTTAACTTGCAGCTAAAGTTAATATAAACAATCTAATCTTACTAACGCCAGAAGAAGAAGGAAGTTCTATTATATTACGGTGTTTTTATTGTTAGCTGGATATATATGTTAAATGAATGAAATTAATGAATAAAATCAATCGTCAATCTTAAACGCATCTAGATGATTCATATGCCAACAATTAAACCGATTGACTTGTTATGTTCCCGCTGATATTGTCCATTGTCCATTGGTAGGCAAGTCAATTGCAAAATTGAATGGACGGAATCGCTAGATAATGTAACAATTACGGTATAAAAAAAAAACAAAAATTATTTGGATAGAATGACGGATTTATGGAAATGAGTGTGTGAAAAGTGAGTTTTTAGTTTGGATCTAAATTCTGTTGGGCTGGTTATACATCTCAATTCCATAGGAAGTTTATTCCAAGCCTTAGGGCCGGATACTCCGAATGCACGATCACCAAACTTAGTGTTCGGATTTCTCTAAGGCTCTTTCAACCTTCCAATTGCAGATGATGTCGCTGATCTAAGAGTTGACTGCCTTAGACCAGTATTTTCCGGAATGCATAGCTCAGTAATATACGGTGGCGCCATTTCGTTGATAGCTTTAATCACCATCCAGCATAGCTTGTACTGGATCCTTTCAGGACACTTCAGCCAGTGAAGATTTCGGAGGTGTTCCGAAATGTGCGAAAACTTGGGTACCCCGGTGATAAGCCTTGCTGCGGCGTTGAACACTGATTGTAGTTTATCAGTTTCGCATTTAGGAAGATTTGCATAAATGCCGTTGCAATAGTCAAGGCGTGATACTATATGTGAGTTCACAAGTAATTTAGTTGCCTCTGTTGAAAGGTTCTTACGAACTGACTTAAGTTGTCTAATATCCTATAGTGTTTATAAATTTTCATGAATATCCATAAATACTCATAAGTTTATATTAATATTCGTAAATATCCATAAATATTCACGAATTTCTATGAATATCCGTGAATATCCATACATAATATGTGACTAATTTATATAATGCCGTTTTCGTGAAAAATCTCCTCAAGGTTACATTTCCATGAATATTCAATAATATCTTTAAATAACCATAAAATACATAAATATCCGTATATTTATAGATATTTATGAATATCGCCCTTGAGGTGATTTCTCACGAAAACGGCGCTATATAAATCAGCCAAATATTAAATATTATTATCCATAAAAATAAACATCCATGGATTTATAAACTTCAATCAATAAATATATAAATATCCAAAAATATCTATACATATCCATAAACATACATAAATATCAATATTTATCCACAAATATACATAAATATCTGTAAATATTCATTAATATTCATAATAAAAGTATTGTTATTAAAATATTTGTAAGCAAAAAAATTTAGTTTTGTAAAACCGTAACCGGTCGGAATCTTGGCGACCCCCCGCGGAACCTCTAATTTATACTATATAACAATATATATTTATTTTTGTGGTTCAAAGAAGGTTAACTCATCACTCGAATGTAGCATACCTTAAATATTTTTTAAATAAAAAAGCACAAAATTACTAAAAAAAGGATTCCTTGAAAATAATAAAATGCTAATGATAAGACTAAAGAAATATGTAGAACCTTCACTAAAACAAATTACTACAAGTAGTATAGAATTCATTGTGCACGTTTTCACCCTAAATGATTTTGGCTGATTTCCATTCTACATATCAGGATTCAATTAAAATCAATAAAAAATTTAATTTAGATTGTTTTCAGAATAGTAAGATATTACTAGTTTACCATTAAAAAAATGCAGTGGCAAGTGATGTGGAAAGTTATATTATTTTACATTTATTTTTAAATTCGGCCGCAAAATATATCACATATACTTAAACTGATTACATTCTTGTTTAAATGTCCCTTATACTTATTTTTATCTTATAGCCTAAGCGCCGGAATGACAACAAGATTATTATGAAGAACAGAAAATATAAATTACCTCAAATGGGGATGTTCGTGGAAAATATACGACGCAATAACATTCAGTTATTCTCTATTCCACCGCTGAAATATACCTTTAGGGGGAAGTCAAGTGCTTCTCTGAAAAAGTAAACAACGGAATATTATTAAAAATCGCTCATTCTTCAAATGGGAACCATAACCGAGTTGATAATACTAGAGTAAGCAAATAAATGTGGTAGTTACCTTCTTACGAAGATTTGAGGACACTCGAAAGCCCATTTGAATTCGTTCGTTTATTCAATTTCACAGAGTGAACATGCGTATTTTTTGAATGAAAACTCCTTTTTAAGGTAGGCGTAATTGTTTCATACTTGGAATACTAGCGCAAAAGGAAAGAAAATGTCTAAGCGGTGTCCGCGCCTTATTTTTTCCGTGAAGATTACGTAGAAAATCTCTCTGGTAGATAGCCAAAAAAAAACACTCCGTCTCATCCACTTTTGTGAGAAAAATAAACATGTTGGTATTAAATTGTACCTGTTTATTTAGAATAATGCAAAATTATAGTTTTTTTTTAGTTTTTAGTTTACTGAGAAACATTTTGTTTTTCGTGTGCCAATCAAACTTGTAGCTCTAGTAAGAGCTTTACAAGGAAGTGATGCTAGAAGTCTAAAATTGATGTTGATACCAATTCAGATATATATCAGTGAGATATGAAACTAAATAAATGTACCACTGTAGTATTAGAGTGAGGGGGTCAGTTAAAATGAGTGACTGATTTATGCTATTGAAACAGATTAAGAAAAATATTTTGAAAGGAAACCTTAGTTGGTTTTGACTTTGTCGGTTAGGTGTCGGAAGGAAGAGGGCCAGGTATAAGGAGTATATATCGAGTGCACGTGAGTGATATCAGAAGTCGGGAATTACTCCACAAGAAGATATGATTAAGTGAATCATATAATTGATATGGGTCGAAGCAAGAGACGGAATAACAGATGTGCAAGATACATGGATACGAATCAAGAGAAGGAGTATGTGCTCAGATATATTGGTGAGATATTCAATCCTTTCTGGCCACTAGAACCAGGAAATGCTAAGATGTTTACTGAGTAACTCAAAGTAGTTAAAATGTGTCCCGTCGAGAAAACATCAGTAAATAAAATTATACAAGCCTGAAAAAAGGTTTTATGCCAGGAGGCACCCCTTTGAGAAATGTGCAAGAATACGGGTAGACCGACCTTTACATTTTTTGTGACTAAAGGACTAACCAGCCTGGAGAAATATAAGTCTTCACGCTATGGCTACGTAGTTAGTTTATTCGATATTAGGTTTTTTCACCTGAGTCTACCTTCGGGGTCTTCTGGGAAGCCTGACCCTAATATTAAAATACGGTTCACACGTTGTTATATAAAAACACGGCTGGGGTTTGTATTTTTCTAAGGCAAATGGAAATTAGGGATGTATCCGCGATGGAAATCCGGGATTTAGGAGCCGTTAGCTGTTTATTCGGGAAGAAATAAAAAACGGCAAAGTCGTTTGCGAACGGGAATAATTTGTGTAAAATCCTTCTCTAATTGGACCCTTTTGTATCCGAAAACTTGACAAAGAGGATTATTTTTTAATACATTTCATAATAACTGAAATTTTTGATTAATGGCTGACAATCACTTACCGCTTTTTTGTATTTATTGTTCATTAAAACCTTCACCAAGGGTTTTGGTTTATGATTTACCTCCTTAATTATTTTTCATTAATCCACAAAGATTCTCTACAGAAGCTGGTCGATGTCAGATAGGATTAAATTGTCATCTTTATCAAAGAAAAGTTGAGATATACATGATATCGGTTATCATGATCAGTAAATCGTTAGTCGAAGCTTTGCAATCTTAGAAGTAAAATAATTTTAATTTTTTGGAATAAATTTATTGAGTAAAACCTCAAATTGTAATATTTAATTATTATGTTTCAGATTTTCGTTCAGAAATCGCTAATATTGTCTTCAATGAGTAAAATAATTTTAAAAAATTAAATCTAAATTTCTTTTCTTGATTGACGTTTTTACAACTGTTATGACTAAAAAACGGAACATTCTCACAGGCTTAAGGCTAATTTAGTTATTTTTCAGATCTACCCATAAAATCAATTAAAACATATTGTCTGATATACGTATATCATATTGTTTGATTTTTACAAAAAAATAAATAATTACGCCATTTTTGTGTTCTCGCTGTAATGCGCTATTTAGCAAAATCACATATTTATTACCGCTCTGAATATAAAAAAAAACATTTATTCATGCATAAAATTTAATTAGTTCGTACGCCATACGAAGAATTGATTGTTTTTCACGCTCTTGTAATTTTTTTAGATACGTTTGTTGGTAGTTCCCGGTCGACATGACATAACAAACACACGGATAAAGGTTAAAAAATATTGCAACTTGTTCATCATGTTTTTTCAGTGTTGTTTTCCATGCAAGAGTACATAGAGCTGAACTTTTGAAGCCACACACTCTTTACACGCTTTATCCATATTCAATCGTCTTCTCACATGCATAAATAACGTCTTACTCATAAAGCACCAATTAGAGGCGCTACTGCCTACTCTTTCTTACCCTTTAACTAAAATATTTATAATGTCACTAAAAGAAGGTAAATTTCCCACAAAGTTTAAAGAAGCTATTATAATCCCTATTCATAAAAGAGGCTCAAAAATTAACATTAAAAATTACCGCCCAATCTCAATACTCACGGTATTTAGTAAACTTTTTGAGCGTATTATCTACGATCAAATTTACACAATAATTGTTCGCAATACGAGTATACAAAACCAACAACAACTAAAAAGATCAGTACTAACAAACTTGGTACATTTTACGGAATATTTAACGAGCAATATGGACAATAGAAACCAAATGGATGTAATCTGTACTGATTAATCTAAGGCCTTCGATAAGGTAAACTATTTCATTCTAATTCAAAAATTAAAACAATTGGGCATCCATGGTGACCATAGACATATGAATATTAGATGTCTGTGATGGTGACTTTCTCTGGTGGCTCACTTCATACTTTTGGAGTAGACTTTAAAATGTCTCAGTTGCGGAAACAAAGTCTAGCGTCTTTTCTGTGCCCGCCGGTGTACCTCAAGATTCTCATTTAGGCCCATTATTATTTAATGTGCATATATAAGATATTCTCAATTTTTTTACATGATAATTACCTAGCATACACAGATAATAAATAATATACAAAGTTATTAAATCAATCAACGACTGCATTGAGAGGACTTCAATAGTCTTTTTGTCTATTGCGAATTAGACAAACTTATTATTATCATCGCAAAATGCAATAAATTAACATTTATACGTACTAAAAATAAAATTTCCTTTGTATACACATTGAACGGCACACATATCAATGAAGTAAAATATATCAGGGACCTTGGGGTAATACTGGATGTTAAATTAAACTTTATCCAGCACACTGATGATATTATTAACAAAGCCAATAAAGTGCTGGTATTTATAATTCGTATAGCAAAACACTTCCACAACATAAACACTCTATATTCCCTTTACACCTCATATATTCGCCCGCACTTGGAACACTGTATACCAATCTGGACTCCTTTATACCAAGCCCATATTGAAAGAATAGAAAGAATTCAAAAAAATATTTTAAACACATTATTTATAAACTAAACTTACACTTCTCAAATTATACCGAATCCATTAAATTTCATAATTTCAACTCCCTCCAAACACGATGTCTAATTTTTGATCAAATCCTAAGTAATGGTCTTTACTCACCAGAACTTACCAATTTAATAAATTTTCATATTCCGTCAACATCAACCCGACAATCTGATTTATTTTATTTACCCTCGTGTAGAACAAATAATAGGAAAAATTCCCCAATTCCGCGTGTATTTGTACAATATAATACAAAATGTCACAGCATTGACATTTTTAGTAATAACCTAAAGAAATATCGATATGAAGTAATGCGAACGATCGATTATTAATATGAGAGTGTGGAATGTCTCGGGAGCATCTCATATCCTCTTCCTATATTCCTGTTCCTCGCCCCTTCCTATAACCCAAAATTAATTTTAAGATAATTAATACTTCATTTCCAATGAACTTTAGCATAAAGAACTTCTGTGGCTTGACTTCAATTCCCTTGTATATTTATCATTGTATATTATGTAAAAGCTGTTTGTTTCTTACAAATAAATAAACATTTCATCGAAAGTTTTTAACCCGATAAACAGTGCGTGTAGACTAGAATCGGTAGTTTTAGCATTTCGGTATTTCGTTGAGAGAGTTGGAGGTCAGTTGGAGATTATTTTAAGGTCATTCAGTTGAACCTATTTTTTCGCTTTGTGTCTCATCTAAATATAATACATAAATAGTTTTACTAGACTTTTACAAGGAAATTGACACTTTATTATAGGATTTAATTAAAGCAGGATACATTAATATGTAATGTGTAGTACGCATAGCGTAACTAATTACAAATGAATACAAATACTATTACCATGATTAATATCGAATCCGAATTGTGAACAAAAATAGTAAAAAGAGCAAAAATATAAAAGTCTAAACGTGTATGCAAAAATATACGAGTACTTTAATTAAAATTGAGCTTAAAATACGAATACTATAATTAAATTTGAGAAAACAGATTCAATTTTGCAAAAAAGTTAAGGTTGTTACAAATTAGAAACAGAGAGATTCGCACTTGTTTTTGGTTACAATCACAGGTACTATTTTGTTTTCGAGATGTCAAGAAGATTAAAGACGGATTGTTTCAGAGAATTCGAAAAATTTATCAAATTTCAAAGTTTATGTTCGGATTCTGTGAAAGTTCTATTCTAGCTCTGTTATTATATCATTATAGGCTAGTTGTTTGAAAGAACTGATATAATAAGAGAACTTGGAAAAATCATTCACAGCACATGAAAATAAACATTTAAATTTGAAGAATTTTTCAAATTCTCCGAAACAACCCGTTCTTATTGTTGGCAACACGTAATTTCTTAACGAATAACTCGGCCTTTTGCTTCCGATTTAGAAATGAGAACCACAAATACATCTCGCTTATATCAGACATATAATATATTCAAATCTGTCAAACCTAAAGGTAACAATAACAATTTCAATGGCGTAGTTCAAGACCATCGTAGATATACTACTAATCCGTCGACAGTTTTTCAATAGACGAGGGTAGCTGATTATGTGACGTATCAAACCGTGAAGACTACCGTGTCATACCTTCGGTTCCAATTTTCGATCGAAGTTATACCCCCTGGACATTAGTAAGTTATAGAGATATCGTTAAATGGGGGCGCTACTTTATATTATACGTAATCTATGTAGGTATGTGCATTGTGCATGCGATGTTTTACATAAAAGTCTTGGGAATCTAATTTCTGTGGCAATCATACTTTAGTTTACTAAGCTTTTGCGAAAATATAGTTCACATTCCATTCATATCAGAACTCTGCCATAGACTGGTGAGAATTTTTGTGTAAGTTACGTAAATTATTATTGCATTAAATTCCTCAAATAAAATCACCTTCAAAGATTTGACAATCCACTTGAAACGCTGCACGCAATCAATCGCCTTGTGTCCTTCGGTGGTGTTTGGACAAGCAGAGATTAACCGCCCTAAAGCCAATGCTGTCGCCCGTGCCCGCGTGCCCGCGCCCCGTGCCCCGTGCCCCGTACCGTGCCCGAAGGCCCGCCATGACTGATTTATGTCCCGACCATTCCATCTGCGCCAGGGTGGGCCAGAATCCATTAGCTGCACACGAATCAGTTACGAAAATATTTTTTAACTTAATTCAATAATATTGTTACGATACTGGAAAAAACAGCCAAAACAATCTCCTTTCCTCTAAACATCAGGCAAACACGGTTTAAACTGAATATTCTAGTACTAATTAATATTGGATTTTAGTTCAGGGACATTTCTTGTATCCTTATATACCTAAAGAATCAACAATACAATTTGTGAATCAACTAAACAGTGCTTTTGATCTCACCCAACCAATAAATAAAATAATTAGATATGTGTATATAAAACTTTTCGGTTATTATAAGCAATTAATGCAATACTACGCCTTACGACCTAGGATTAAAACCGAAAATAGGATTTACAAATTTTTTCCCTCGTAAATAAACACTAAATTCCCTTGTTATGAAAAAGCTGACAAACTCTTCAAATTCCTTTAATTATTCAATATACAATAATAAGGTAGTTAAAAGGGAAATGGAAGGTCGGGAAAAGTACCTGGCTATTAAGATATTGTCACCAAACATGGTTAAAGCCACTTCAAGCGACGTTTCAATTCTGAATGATGATCTTTCACCATCATATCAGGGCGATACTGATAATATCTTCCACCCTGGAATGTTCTATAAATATACTTTATTGTATTTTTAGTGAAATACCAAATAAAGAAATTGATTTGAATCTACCACCTCCGGATTCGTAATCGAGAGCCTTGCCGCTCGACCACGTCATTTCGCCGCTTTTGGACCATTTCATTTTATACACTAACCAGTTGAATTCTATACATGGACATGATCTCTAATTGGAAAAATTCTTTATTTAAGGGGATGCACTACGTAGTGTAATATTTTAAATTGAGCCGCTATCAATAACAACCCTTACGTAGATGGCGATAAGGTTTAAATTCCCGCTTAACACCATCCGCCTGTTTTGATTTATGCAAGAAAAAAACATGGCCAAAAAGTGCCAATTTTATTTTGTGGATGTTCAGGCATAAATATTTAATTTTTTTTGGATCATTTTATAGATGACTTAATTTTCCATATTATACAATAAAATCATAACTGAAAATGGGTTCGTAAGTAGGAGATTTTGAACTTTAAAGCAGTTTTCATAGGCCTTATACATTATTTTTTTCTGGGCTTATTAAAAGACTTATCTAAAAAATACTCGATTATTTCAAAGGCCAAGATGTATTCTACTCGTAGTATTTAATTAAAGCATCTTAAACATTTCTAGGCGACCAAATTTTCAAACCAAAAACACATGATTTTGCATTACTACGTATGGCATCGCCTTAATATATTTACGTACCCATTCCTATTATTAGGTAGTTTCCACTGCTGACATATTATCATAATTACTCGAATGAAGGTCTGTGAGAGAGAATAAGATACCTGACATGTATTTCGGTCCCGAATTTTAAATTGTATGATAAGCAGTCCGGCGGACAGACCTTTATACTTTTCAGAAGAAGTTACGCGGAGTGAGAAGGTCTGTACCGTGAATTTTAGGGTTTGTAGCTATTATTTTCCATGAAAAAAATAAAGTACCTATTATTTCATGCCTATTTTATGTCCAACTTATACACAACACACTGCTAAAACCGAATTTATCCAGATTAGAGTTAGTTACAGAATATGTTTATCTTTGCACTACCGTTCATTGATATTTTAAATGGGATAAATATATTTTTTAAATCGTGTAAAAGACTCACATCAATAGCAGACAAAATCTTTTCTAAATGTTTATACCAATTGAAATTCTGAAAAATTTATATGCCATATGCAGAATCTCTTGCAAGGTACGAGTTTATGAAGTAAAATATTTATTATTTTTATAATTAAAAATTCATATTACTAGAAATTTAATGAAAATATAAAAAAAGTAGTCACGCTGTGCTGCCACAAGGCAGCTTGTCTGCATATTCTATTATTTTTCATTAAATTAATAAACATAAAACTAAATCATTTTGTTGGTAAATTTAGTTAAATTCAATTTCAAAATGATAGATTAACAATACGGGAAAATACCACGAAAACTAATCGGAATCAAATCTAAATGGTTCCAAACGCAATTATAAAGCTGTTCCGTAGTATTTAGATATGATAACCTATTATTATTCCAGAGCACGAACATTTTATGTTTTACGACTATTATAATGTGGTACAAAATTGTAATTCAACATATATTTAACTGCAGCATTAAGAGCAATTGAAAGATAAGCAATGATAATGAAAAAGGTACTGGTAAATTGATAGATGATTCAATCGTTGAATCAAATTTATGAAGATATTAGAATATATTTTTTAAACACAAAACATATATATGTAAATAATAATTTATAGGCGTCTGCTGATAAGCCTCATGTTTTGCTTAGCGGGACCTTACAAACTATCTGTGGGTATCTATAAAAAAATATTTTTATGAAAGTTCAATTAAAATTACAATATTGTTATTTATTATTTTACTGATTTTATTATGTAGTTAGGTACGTCAAGAATTACTAACGATACCAATAATCGTACAAATAAAAACAGACAGATTATCTTAGGTACCTACTCAATTACCTTCAGCTTACGGTGTCTAGAGTTTTTTTAATCTTTTTGGCGTATTAGAAATATCGTTTGAGAGACTTTTACCTCTCACTAACTGTGATTTTTTAAAACCATCTTTTCTTTCATAAGTGATTTGTCATAAGTCTTTTACTAGAAAAAAAAATGCGTGGATGGAATTTTTTTGTATATATGTATATGTTTTGTTGCTTAATAAGATACAAATTACTATTATCATTAAATATTTAGTGTTGAGGTTTTTAATGTTTACGCACTGTAGGAAAACACAACATATTTATGTATTAAACTTGTAATCCCACGAATATGTTTCCTGGGAAAATTATGGTTGCCAATTATTTTAAATGACTGAAACTAAAAACTTTTTTGTGTGTGCTCTGATAAAACGCTCTTTACTCTACCAGCACTTACGCCAAGGCTCGTAATGTTATTTGAAAACTTTGACACTAAACAAAATTTCTGATAAACATCCCATAATGTAATTGTAAATTTAAACTTTATTTGTTATTTATGTAATTATAAATTTGTTTTGCTTTACGTATGTTGCCCTTTCGTCATTAACCGCACACAGTGGTATTCTATGGTTGACTTAGCAGCAAAATAAAATTACAAAAATTAAAGAAAAAAATAATTCTTCACAGGATTTGAAGTCACGATCCTTCTTAGTAATTTCTCAGGACTTGCACACACTGCCACAGAGATTCGTGATTTCATATAACAGTTCCTTTTTTTACACAAGCGTGAATACAATATGTGTAGTTTGTATTTTTGTAACTGACTATTGACTGCCAAACATTGATCTTTTCGTCCGTTCTAATCAATACGGGGATCTGTGTTTTTTGAAACTTTAAAATGTTCAATCTGTTAAAGAATTATTTACTTGTAAAATAAACAGTTATAAGTTATTATTTTTTTACACCAACCCCGCCTTTATTAAGGAAAAGAAAGAGGAAGTTCTGTGAAGGTAAAAGGTATGAGGATTGGGTAGGTATCTAGGGATCAGTGTGTCCCGGAGTGACGGACATATTGATATCATCCCAGATGATATATGGATTGATGGGTCCAGAGATCAGTTGGATCAGTTTTAAAGTCAGTTATGCCAGATTTTTTAATTTGTTTGTGCATTTTTAGCTGACAAGGTAGGGAGGGTGCATTAATTTCCATCTTACTTCGCCACCGACTAGCCAGCTTCTTGGGCAGGACACGAAATTTATCAAACTTAATCATCGTGACTGCTTCCGAGTGGCTCAGCTTTCTCCTTAATGAGCGATTGATTCAGACGCGACCTGCCTGTTATTAATTTATTAATTGATTTAATAATGTAATAATTGCATATATATCATGAATATAGCAGACTGGAATTGCACTATCCTCTCAGTCCTTGTGATGAAAGGCTTAAATCACAGTGAAACCAGATAAACCATAGTTCCCACTTCGCGGATTAAAAATATACGAAGTATTTATGAAAACGGACATGCTAACGACATCTGGCGGAGAAAGAATTGATCCAGCTTGCTTGCAGTAGACACCTGTAATAGTTGGAATTATATCGAGGTTCTAGAGCGCAAACACAGAGGTCATTAAAATCGTATAGGGCGAGAAAGAATTCCCCTTTTTAGGCTTCAAAATAAACATTGAATTTTGTCAACCAATTGGATCTAAACAAAAAGCTATAAAATTTTGAATGACCAATCAGTGAACGGAAGGGCGTGTGTCTGCGAAAGACAAAGAAATGAAACTTGGACCCGACATTAAAATAGATAATTAACGACATTTCCATTCCCACAGAAATTAGAGGCGAACGCACTATGGTATAAACACTGACGTTCAAGGTGACAAACTCTAGGAAATGTTTACAATAACTGAGACATTTAGGTGATAGCGAACCATTGAAATCGAGTGCTTTGAAGATTTTACAAGTTGAAAAACACACACACGAAAATGCAATGGAAAAAATTATGAACGTAATAGTATAAGAGAAGGCGGAAAAACCTAGGAAAATTACTGGCAGAATTTTCAACTGTAGTGCAATTATTTATGATAGAAGTAGGGTGTCAAGTTCGATAGAAAATCGTAATAAAGGGAAACGAAAGTGTTAGGGACATTAGAAATTAATCGTTATCAATTTAAGATGAAGCGGACATATTGGAAAATCAATTTGGGAATGAAAATCTCGAATTAAAATAGACATTTTAGAAACAGTGGAGAGACTGGGCGAAGGAAAATACAGAGATTTTGAGCTGCTACAAAGGTCCTAGGCACATGAAAATAGGGTACCGTAGGAAGGCAATAAAACTTAACATTTAGCGATAGATTAAATTCAAGAAACGTAGGCATTTTACATGATTATCGGGGTAGATAGATATTAGATTTACACAAGACTGCAGAAGAAATGAGACAAGATAAAAGGTTGACGATCTCATGTGTATTTTGAAGGATAAACAATCGAAATTCGAACATGATTCTTATTTACGTTAAGGTAATAAACGATTAGAAGACCAATAAAATTTAACGTGGAGCTTATGGGATATTTATTTAAAGCAAAAGATATTAAAATTAATAGGTTTGAAATTAAATTAAATTTACGAGTCTAGTACCAAAATTTTAAACGTAAACAGATGTCAAAGCGGATATTTTATGTGAAATCGTGTATGTAAGAGATAGGAGATAGGGCGGAGATCGAGTAAGGCAATAAAAGTGACAGATATCCCAGAGTCAAATAAGGTATATCTCCCATGGAAGTGTGGAAAAATATATATTAATTAATAATAAATGAAGTATGAAATTTTCCTGGAGACCACACACATCGGGAAAAGCGAGGAAAAAATAAAGAAAGGGTAAAGAACGGTGATAAAAAAATGATCCAAGTGGAGAAAAGCGATACAATTCTAATTTATCCGTGAAATAAATAAATACGGCTTGGAATATAATTAGTTATAGAGTTATGAGCAATAACATAAGGATAAAGAAGAAAATTGTGCAGGAGAACGTCGCGAATAAAAGAAAATCCAAAAAATAAGGAAAAACTCAAATCTGCGACATAAAGAGAGAAGGTACGGGTGAAAATGGAAAATCTCATATAGGTGACAATAAAATTAAGTAGATTTTAGACAAATCGAAATTCAAAAATGCATATTAAAGATTTCGACATCTATTTGATCATTTTTCGCACAAGATGCATAAAATTGAGATCTATATATATGTTACTGGGGACGGACCTATCGCGAATTGAGAAAAAAAAGGAACGCAAAATCATGATATTTTAACTATATTTTGTATGAACCATGGAACAAAGGAAGCTTGGGCAATGAACGCAGACTTACCCGATTCGGACCCTATCGATCTAGCGACGTGAGAGAAAAACTAACTGCCGCCCAGAGCTGGACGACAAAAGATCGTATGGATGTACAATCAATATTAGTGAGAGGGATGTTCAAGGTTACGAGTTGATAGGAGATAGAATTAAGCATCAAGAGAAATTCAGATACGTCTTTTGGAACCTGAGAGGGGTATAAAAGAGGGTACACATCAGTCAGGAGACAGTCGCGCCGAGGATTCGAAAAGTTGTTACGTGGCAGTACTACGTCTTTGGTAGGACTAACAGTGAAAAATCTTTAAGTGTTAAATTTTGAATAAGTCCCTGGGACTTAGGAAAATTTTGTGAAAAGTACAAATGCTAGGGTCAGTGAAATTTAATAAGTCAGTTAAATTAAATCAAACAGTGAAAATAAATACAGTTTAAACTCAGTGCTTTAAAAGTAAAGTGTGAAGTGCTTAAAAGTGTTAAAAGTGAATAGTGCAAAAGGTGTTAAAAGTGAATTATTAAAATTTAAAAATAATTATTTCATTCAAAGTGAAAACATTAGAATTTAATGGAGAGTTTTTATCGTTAATCTAGAGTGAACGGGTTCGCGGATTGATATTTAAAAATAGATTATAATTTTGCATCAATCAAACACAAAAACAAAAAAAAAGGGATTCAATAATAATAAACGCTCAAACCTTTGTTCTAAAAGTAACAATTCGAAAAAAAAAAAATAATTGTAGATACTTTAAAATATTGGTGAAAACAGTGAAATTTAGAAGAAAGTTTTAAACAGATATTTAATTTATTCAGAATCGAAATAATTAAAAGTTTGCGCATTTCGGAATGAATTTTCTTATAAATTTTTATAAAAAATTAAAAAGGAATGAAAACAACAAAATAGTTCGACCTAAATAATTTATAATTTTCCGGCACATCTATATCACAAATATTAAATATCAGCTAATTTATATGAATCAAGCAAGAATAAAAATTAAATAGGAATAAATAGTCGAAAAGATTAATTTTGAAATTATTTGAAAAATACAGTTAATTAGGTAGAATTTTCTTCGGCAAGGTTGTTGTGTAGAACCCAATCGGAAAAACATTGGTGTGGTGAGTTTTCCTTTTATAAATAATTTTCAGGCCCTTGGAGTGCGGAGATACAGCTGATTATGGTATCCCAATTAAATCATTAAAACAACAAAAGGAATTACGCATTAAAATATGTGTATTGTGTATTTATATATATATGTATATTTATAAATATAAAATAATATATTGAATATAAGGAATATATATATGAGTAATGTATTTATATATATGTATTTTATTTATTAATCGAAGCATCGAAATGGTAGCGATTTTAAATACCTACCTATGGACATATCTACTTTATTGAAAAAGAAAATATGTATTTATTAATATTCAAGACTATGTAGAATCATATATTTTATATTTATTTATTAATATATGTAATCTTATTTAACGTATTTTGACAATCGAGATATGTGTACTTATATATATATTTATATTTATTTTTTACCTAACTTCTAGTAAATTTACTAAATTCGGGTAATGAAGTAAATAGTTTAACTTCAAAAGGAATTAAAAATATTTTAATTAACCATGCACAATAAAAGGTAACATAACTGAATTACAAGGAGAGGTAGAAATAATTTTAAAATAAACAATCTCACATCTGGGTTAGTGGGTCAGATGAGATGTTTATATTATTCGATTTGTTGATAAACAAAGTATACACTGAAGAATTGGGTCAGTCAACTGCATAGTTTGAAAACGACCTTGGCCGTAACTAGATAATTTATTAGAGTTATAAGGATAATCATCAGGATGTCATTGTGCAATGTGCAGCGATTTGGATCATTCACAAATGCCTATCGTTCGCAAACGACAATTGAAAAATCACGGGTTAGCCAGATTCATATCAAAATATTACATGAAACATTTGAATACCATTGATTAGATAGTCACATAGATTTTTATTAGTTACCTGAACCAGCTGGAAGCTGCGTGCTCTCAAATGCCTATCAATCACAAACGACAATTGAAAAATCACGGGTTAGCCAGATTATATCAAAATATTATATGAAACATTTGAATACCATTGATTAGATAGTCGCATAGATTTTTACTAGTTACTTGAAACAGCTGGGAGCCGCGTGCTCACAATTACCTACCATTCACAATCTACAATTGAAAAATCACGGGTTAGTAAGATTTATATCGAATAATTATACAAAACATTTGAATGTTATTGATTGGGTGCTCATACAAAACCCCATCAGTTTCCTTAGACATTTGAGAGTCGAGTACTCTCTAATGCGGCAATCAACTACTTGAAACAATTGAGAAATCACGGGATAGGATGAACAAAAATTAATGTTGAACCCTGGAGGTAAAATTTAAAACAAATACAGTTCATCAAATAGGAGGCAGTGGTCGCTCCTATAACAAGACCATTAACCAAACAAAATAGAGATGACGATTCTCTTAAATAAAAACGTCAAAACCAAACAAACAAAAGCCTGGAGTTCGATAGCTCTCCAAAACAAACTATCAAATAAGATCTTATTTTACTAGTATCTATTAGTATCACCTTATTAGTACGTATTTATTCGGTAACCAAACTTAGAGCTTCGCAAAGTTCTTGGCACGAGATCCGAGCTTGGGATGCGAGGTAAATAGCCTTGTATTGCAAGTTATAAACCCTTCCCAAAAACGTATGTATACATACATATCTTCTTATGTACTGTTTACTGGAGAATGCGGACCTGCATACAGCTTGCATTTAGGTCGGTAGACCACTCTCGCATTCTCTTTTAAACGTGGAATGAGGATTCACGACCCGTAAGTCCACACCAACCGTGAGTATATGATTGTATATAGGACGAAACCGGTTCGCCCTAAGTAAATAGTAGACCTTGGAGGAGATGGAATTTGGAGGTATCGGGACCCGAGGGGAAACTTGAAGGCAGTGCATGATGACGTGGAAGGCTTTTTGGGACGCGATAACTTAGGTATCAATCAAAGAACCGTGTCAGAAGATTGTGCGAATTTCTCGTTGACTCACGATCATCTCGTTTACTTGCTGGAGGATAGAAGCCAAATTTTGCTAGCAAAGGGTTATTCTGAGTTCGTCAAATATACAATTAACTAATTACATTAACCTACTAAATCATTCTTTACATGTACCTTATAGCAGCAGGATCATAAAGGAGTGGCGCCAAACAGACACAATAGTTAATCAAAATCAAATTTACTAACAATTAACCATTTGAGTTATATTTAATTACCTGTCCATATAAACATGTATAACATCCTTTATCAGCGTTTAACTACGACTTTGTTAGGGTGTAGGAAATCAGAATAGTTACAATAGGAAAGCTAGCTCATTCAGAGAAATCATTTAAGTCTAGGTTTGCAATGGAAAGACCAAGTAAATTTTGAAACTCAACGCCTCGATCAGAACCAAGAGGGTTACCACAAAAATGAAAGTAATTAAAATCCTATATCATAAATCAAAAAATTACACAACGTTTGATGGAATTTAATTACAATATAAATACGAAAATATTTGCGTTCAATTTCGTAAATAACGTATTAATTAGTTAAGTACATATGTCTATAAAGATATACAGTACAAGAGGGCTTTAAGTAGCTTTCTGAAGTTATCAAAGAAATTAAGGGTCCAATTTTCATGGAGGCTTATGTGTTGTAGGGGAGGAATTTTCCATCCCTGCGAACACATATGCAAAGCCTTAGAAAAAAAAGGAAGTATCGGTCATAGCCAAGAGAGAAGAAAATTTTATATTGTTTAATATAATAAAAAGCAAGACCGAAATTATCAAAATATTACATCCTGCTGGATTAAGAATTAAGTAAAACAAAAAATACTTTAAAATAGCCGTCACGGGACGCCGGGCAGCTAATGTCGAACTGTTAACTTGTTTTTCTTTTTTGACAGGGAGCAGTTACATACTTGTGATAATTTTTTTTTCATTTTAACTGTCACTGACACTATAAAGGTCACCGTAAATCATGTTTAAAACCAGTAAGAATTTGCAATGTGTCAAAAAACGAAAAATGGGCTCTGCTCGAAACAACTCTCTTATTTTCAAATTCACTCCAATAAACACAAATGAAGCGGTGAGCGTGTATTTCATAAAAACAACAATATATGCGTAAAGAGCAGAGCGCCATGTCTTGGCGGCGGAGCGGAAAGAGCCGAGAAGTCTCGCAACAATGTCGTTCCGTGCAAGAGCGTCGTCCTGTAGTCCCGTCTTGCCATGCTTGCTACGCAAGAGTAGAAAATATGTTTATTAAGATATTTTCACAGATTTTCACACCTGGCCCATGAATTTTATCAACATCTATTAAAATAAACATAATTAACTAATCCTAAAATACGCGTTTCATAAATCCCATGTAATGAGGGGAAAAATATTGCACATTTTCTCTTCATTTTCCCTGAGATAAATATTTATGTGAAATGCAATATTATTTTAATAATCGCACAACTTACAAAAGAAATGGATCAAAATATAATGTTCCCACTTGGAAATTCTCCCACACACTTGGTGGTCAGTGCGCCGGCGCCCCGAGATCTTATGATAATAGTGTAGATAATATAGTGTTAGTATGGTAGGTATTGTGTAGAGTGTAGAGCAGTATCACTAAATTGCCGAGGAATGCTGGTAATTACCACTAAAGCGGTCGGCAGCCTTGCTAAGGCTGGAGCGCTAGAGAATACAGAAGGGTTGCTAAACCTTTTGAGGTTAGAACAACCACAAGAGCACCAACCACTGTTTTATTTCAATTCAAAACATTAACATACATTAATTTCAACTAAATACTGGAAGTAAACCACATTTTGCCGAGGGAAATGCTTTAGAAATATTAACAGATTTTTGATAAATTTATTGACAGAGCCAGCCAAAGAGATATAATGTTATTATTTGGGAGGTTACCTACTTACTTCTAGCCCAACAAGGCTAACTTTACAGTCGGAGGCGTTGGTAGCGTATATTTATATAATTTAGAGAATTCCTCAAAATTATTCTTCCTGATTCCTCCTAATCAATAGTTACTCGTTCGGTAGTTTCACCTTTTGCAGTTTGTAAAATTAACTGTCACTATCTGTAAAATACTAGCAGTATCGATTATAACTGCGGGGAGCTGTCTTTCCTCTGTCATCAATAATTTTATCTTTGACCAAGTAGTGGCAATACCTTTATAAGCAATTACAATCTCAAATAGACTGGTTAGAATATGTTTATAGGAAAATTATTTCATTTTAATATATAAACCAATGTAGGTCCTTCTTATCCACAATATTAATAGGTTCATAATTTTTAATGAAAATAACCCATTTGCAGCACCTAAATAAATTCTTGATACATAATATATATTTTTACGGTAAATAAACGTCGTTAAATAAATAATCCCAAAAAGTGTTTTAAGATAAGTGAAAGGGTTGCATAAATTTAAAATAGTTTGAAATACATGATGAATTATTTTTTTGGTACATGTTAACCAAAAAAGTGGCAAGTAGGTAGTTTAAAACAAACTTTTTTTATTGCCCATATACGTGGTCTAACGCCACTGAAACATGTTTATATCTGGAGCACGTTTTGGCACTTAACTTAAAACGACCAAAAACGGACTTCAACTCAAACAAGCTCAAAAGTCCCCCCATCATAGAATTATTGTCGGCCAGGATCGCAGAGCTCGCGAAGTTCAATTTGGAAAACCCTGAAGTTTTACGTTCCGCCGAGTTAGTGCTGCGCCTGTTTATGTAGCCTGGGTAATAATTGCGACATATCCCCGTAGCCCCATATTAAGGTACTGTTCGGGTTATATAGCCACAGTTGTAGGGTTTGGGATATGCCTAATCCTCGGATCAAGCATTACTTCCTTCGTGCTCGATATGCCCGGATGTGCCCGATGTTCCGAAGAGATCGCGAACAATTTTAAACCTTTTTTCCTTTTGTTTACTTAGAAATAAACTTTTAAGTGTGTTATTAACTAAAGATTAGCAAAAAAACTCCTAAAGCAAAACGGTTAGAACACCAACTTGCATATTATATTGCATTCTTGTATGGTTTGTTAGTTCTTCATATAAGCCCCTTTCACAGTCTTTATATGTTATGATATAAGAGTGGTAAAAACGACCCATTTATATGTGACAAATGTCAATTGTGTACAAATTTTGGGCTTGCGTTTGGCGTGTTTCCTAACTGTGTACTGGTGAAAAGGGAATCCATGATGCTAGCTCCTCGGAGCATCTTAATAGCGGCATATAGTTTTTTTTATAAAAATATTTTGTATTGAGTATCTAGTTGTCTTTACATTATCTTCATATTTTTTGCATATTGGTAATCACTCTGTTGTGACAGTCGTGTAATTGACTTTTGAAATATATTAGTGTACATTCCATTTTTATAAAAGTTTCCCGAGGGTTTAGATAGTCAAAAATTTTGAAGTAATTATGAGCAGAAATAAAAGAGGATGATCATTATTGAAAAGTTACTAGTTTTAACATGAATCGTTGAGGTAGGTAATTCATAGCCGATTTAAGTTTCTTAAATTATGTCCCTCACAAGCAAAAAATAGAAAGGAAATAAAAATATTTTTTATCTCTTAATCTTCTTCATTAAAAACAATCTGATAATAATGTAACTTGCTACATTTTAAATGTTGTAAAACATTACAAGCCCCCAGAGCTCGCCATAGAGCTTTATCGGGTGGTATTTATTGCAATTTATTTAATATGAAAAACGAAAAAACCTGTTTACAAAATGACGCCCTGAGGGAGTGAGATAGCGATCGCTGTTTATTTTCCACATTTTCCCTCCCAGTTAAATCGAATTCCCACATCAACCCTTCATCCCCAACGTACGCGATTGCAGGGTAGTCAAAATATTGAAAAGCCTCGACGTTTTTATCCCTTATTGAGGTACAATACCGATGGAGAAACATTATATAAAAAATGTTTTTTTTCTGTTACGCAAATATTCTGTCTTTTTAAATTTAACCTGTCATTGCGCGTTGTCTGGGATTTTATTAAACTTGCAAACGAGTATTCATGGAGTGGTCTAACTTTATTTTGTAATAATGTTTACTTATGTGTTGGAAAATACATATAGTATTTTTAAGCCATCAATATACATATTATATATATATAATATGTATATTGATGATGGATACTGATGGATGGATACCACATATATAAAACAGGAAATTATTTAGTACACGAATAGAATATTACACGTCAAAAGTACACGAACACTATACAAGATAACTTAATAAATTACACACGAATAGAATAATGATTGAAAATGGTAAAAAAAGCATCAGCTAGGAGTACATATTTACAATCATCTTCAACTAGAATGGAAAATCTAACTACAAATTTAAAAAAAAACCGCCCAATCTTCAGATAAGTGAACAAAATTATAACGTATAGTAGTAATGTGGAACAATTTGAAAAATAAGATTAACTTACGTTAATATTATGTATTTATGATTATAGCTTTGAATTATGTAATTAGTAAGTGAAATATGTATATTTCTTTAAACTATAAGGCCAAGGTCTGGTATCTATGAGAGGATATTGTGTCAGCGCTTTATTAGCAGCAGACACATACCTGGACGGATGAAGAACCTCGTGCTGGCACTGTTGGTGGACACGGTGGACTCTTTTGCTGCAGCAGCTGGTCCAGTTTATTCACCACCTAGGATTCTTGCTGCAGAGCCTCCGTCTTCTATCTTCGTCGAACGTCACAGCGGTGCGGCCAAGGTCTGGTATCTATGTGAGGATATTCTGTCAGCGCTCTATCAGCAGCAGACACATACCTGGACGGATGACGAACCTCGTGCTGGTACTGTTGGTGGACGCGGTGGACTCTTTCGGTGCAGCAGCTGGTCCAGTTTCTTCACCACCTAGGATTCTTGCTGCAGAGTCTCCATCTTCTATCTTCGTGTCACCTGTTCCTGTACTTCATTTTACTTTACTTAACTTCACTTAATTTTTGTAATATTTTTTTTTTGTAATACCTGCATCAACTGTAAAGCGCCCTTGAGGTGATATCTATAACGCGCTGCCGGAAAACCTTAAGTCTGCCCCAATTGAAAAGTTTAAGATGTTGTGTAGGAGCCATATCAAGAAAGAAAAAAAAAATAGTATATTTAAATGTAATAATTAATTAGTCATTTGTAATCTTAAATGTACAAATTACTAAAATAAAATCAATAAATAAATAAATAATAAATAAATCTCACAAAAGCGGCGCTATAAAAATTGTCCAATAAATAAATAAAAAATAAAACATTGTTCGGACTAGCAAAAAAATCATATTTTATAGGAAATTTATAAAAGCCCCATTTTTTCATATTTTCCAGCTGTATCGAACATGAACAATTATTTTATTGCATTTAATTTTAATTGCGACTAAATTTGAACACCTGCAAGCTTGATGATCCCTTTTTCCAAATCATAATATTTACAAGTTGAAAAATATATCAATCTATTACCAGGCGGCAAAAAGTCTGAATCTAACATGAAACAGTTCGATAACGCTATTTTCTAAAACGAAATTAAAATATTATTCGCACCTAAAAACACCTGCGTCTGGAACGATAACCAAGTTGTGGTGATGATATTGACGTAACAAGAACTTGTAAGAGAAATTATAAATAGCAACTAAAATACAAATTTGGCGCATTGCAAGTTTCAAAATTACCACGAGTGGACGGAACACCTCCAGTTAAAACGCGATCTGTTAATTATAATTAAAAATTATAAATTCCTGAGTGTCAACTGAAATCTGTAGTCACTTTTGTTCCTCCATCACGGCCCAATCATATTAAAGATTACAACTATTTGCAACGAGCTGTTTACGGCCGGCACTCTATCAGCCGAGCCATACGCATCTGTCATCATTACAATAATGGGGCGTCTCCGTGTGCCGGCTCTTACAAACAAATGACCATGTCGCCGCTGAATTCCTGCGACTGAACTGCCCACTGCCTCTGATTACCTAGAGGCTAGCCAATCCTTGCTGCGTTGATGCTGACAACCTAGAGGCTGATGAATTCCTCCTGGCTACCGACTGAACCAGCCACAGATGCTGACAACCTAAAGGCTAACGAATACCTGCTGGCTACCGACTGAACTGCCCACTGCCGTTGATCACCTAGAGGCTAGCCAATCCCTGCTGCATTGATGCTGACAACCTAGAGGCTGATGAATTCCTCCTGGCTACCGACTGAACCAGCCACAGATGCTGACAACCTAAAGGCTGACGAATACCTGCTGGCTACCAACTGAACTGCCCACTGCCGCTGATCACCTAGAGCAGTGGTTCTTAACCTGGGTTCGATCGAACCCCAGGGGTTCGGTGAGTCAGTCTCGGGGGTTCGGTGGAGGTCAAGAACCCCGACTTATATTTGATGAAATCATTGAAATTCAGCAGAGCCAGGTTCAACAGCAACTCTTCAGAACAACATCGCTCTCAACGTTTTGGTGTCAACAAATGGAAACATACCCTGTTACTGCTAAGAAAGCTCTGGAAATTTTTATACCGTTTGTTACAACATATCTTTGGGAGCAATCCTTTTCGAAGATGCTGGATATAAAAACGAAGAAGAGGAATAGAATTTTTTGTGAAAATGACATGAGAGTGACTCTTGCCAAGGTAAAACCGCAAATTTCTGAATTGGTTTCTGAAAGGCAACAGCAGAAGTCGCACAGATTTAAAGTAAATAATAATTAATATGTTTCATGTTTTGATTTAACCATTAAAATTTAATGTTTTGATCTTTGTTTTTTTATTTGTTTTTTTCATTTTGCACACCTATATATAAATATATACAATGTTTTGAATTTGTAAGAATATAATTTTATTTTTCAAATTAGGAGGGGTTCGGTGAATGCGCATATGTAACTGGTGGGGTTCAGTACCTCCAAAAAGGTCAAGAACCACTGACCTAGAGGCTAGCCAATCCCTGTTGTATTGATGCTGAAAACATAGAGGCTTGCCAATTCTTCCTGGCTACCAACTGAATTTGCCATTGATGCTGAAGCCTAGAGGCTGGCCGATTCCTGCTGGCTACCAATTGAACTGGCCACTGCTCCAGCAGTCGCCTACGCCATTTGCTGAATCGTATGGCGCGATGATGCACAATGTGCTCCAATCTGAAATTATCGCTGAAAGGATTCCAATTGTATCAGTTTTCTATCTGTGTTTTAAATCCCAGTTGTATTGAAATACATATAACTATTTCTTGTGAATTGGGTTGGCTGTAAAAAATAGGAAATACCTATAAGCTTCACTCCTTTGTACGTTCTGTATACCAGTACAATACTTGCAATTAAAATGTGAATTTTGATTCGAATCGTCTTTCTTTTATGATGGTTTGGATAAAACTCCTCACCGTGTTTTACTTAAATCATTACCCAGGTTGAGGACTGATGTGTGCCGGTGCTTATTATTTACAGTCTTTTCTTGTGCAGGCAAACACTTCCCGTACACCAGCGTAGTGCATTTTTATGTGTTACACCCCAAAGTACAGGTGGTTTTTTTTAGTCATGGCATGGTACTTACTGTACTTGTGTACTTTTACGATTTCGTCGTCAAGTCACTTATAATTATGACCTGTCAGATTCTTGATTTTTCGTTTTTTTTTACATTATCTCCACACAGGAGGCCCCGAGAAAAAGAATTATACATGGGTTAAACGTTATCGCCAATTCTCTTTTTTCGCTTTATATAAACAAACATCAAAAAAATTGCGGTCAGTGCCGGTTTTAAATATATTACAATTATTTATTAAGTCCCTTTGTAAAAATTTTAACGGAATGCAAGTACAAATGTCAGAGTTGCCCTTCTCTAAGACTGTTTTATTTAATTTAAAAAAAAAATATTTATTCAGTGAAATGATTATAAGAATTATTAGGAATGTTTAGACAACCAAGCTAGGCACATGACCGTGTCGTGGTGGTTGAAAATCAGATATCTAGATTTATCTTAATCACAAGGAGATAGAACGACTTTTAGGAGTCTGTCTCAGTTTCTGACGTAAAAGGCATAACGTTTTTTTTTTGTTATTGATATATTGTGGACTAAAAGGCATAAAAGAACCCAAACAGTTGAATAAAAATTTAATACATGACAAAAAAAATTATAAGCTTAATTAGTCACCAAATACTTAACAATTTAGTTTATTACGTTAAGAATGCTTTTTATCTGTAACCCAAAATACCAAGAAAAAGTTTATTTTTCATCAATAGAATGAATTTCTCACTCGATTGCATAGAGCTTACCCAGCCAATAAAAGTTACCTAGCTTCTAAGAACGCTTAGGGTTGGAATTTATTGATTATGTTATTTTCATGTAGGGAATAAAACAATGTTTGGTGTTTCCGCCGGAAGCCTATCAGGCGATATTACAATTGAACTATAAAACATCAGGTTGGCCTACTTGTAACAGAAAGAGACCAAATTTCGAAGAACCCACAATGCGCTGACTTAAAAAAAAAATCAATCCTCTGGGTTGAGATACTGACATGCTAACGATATCAGTCTAAAACTAGTTAATCTACGAAGAAGTGTTCTCTTTAATTATATGATTTACGGATATAAGACACATTTACATGTGGTCATCAAAAATGGCCGAAGCCCATTACAAGCAGTATTTAGATTCTGAATGGTGATCTTCGATCAACTCCCAATCGTCTAGAATCAGTGAAGCTATGGTATCCCTAATAGGAGGCTGAAGGAAGAGGGAATGGAGATGAGAAAGGAGGATGTTTGGTAAGTATCCGTCTGTATCTGGTCTCCAAACACGGATAAAGCCATTTCAAGCACTGCTTCTATTCTGAATGGTGGTCTCTCGACTAGCAAGCCGAAGGTCGCGGGCAAAGATATTAGAAGAACGAGATATGCTATGTTGGCCGCCGGACCGTAGCCGGAGTACTACCTAATTGGGGTACTTTGAACGGTATCGGGACGTGTACGCACAGAAATCTGTTCTATGTATTAGTGCGGATACCTTAGCGATGCCTTAGCGTAAGCGAAGGTGTGCAGTAGTATTGGTGAACAAAACCGGCGACACTCGGCAAAACAATTCCACTCAGTACGAACTGCGCATAGCACATCTCGTTCTTCTAATATCTTTGGTCGCGGGTGAGTTAAAATTTTTTTTTTGATGAATTTGTGTTATTTCACAATTTATTCATTTAAAATAATATATAGTATGCTTGCGGCACATAGAAAAGTGGAAGATACCCACAGTATTGCCCTGGTGTAAGACCAACGTACAGAATTAAAAAGTTGCTTGAAATGGCATTAGCCGTGTTTGGTGACCAGACCTGAATAGCCACGTACTCCCCCACCTTCTTCTTCCGTATCTCCTTCCCTTCTTCACTTCCTCACAAAATACCCCAATTGAGGAAGCCATAGTCTCACTGGCTCCAAACGGTTGCGAGTAGTTGGGACAAATTAAGATATATATTATACTATTTCAAATTAATTGTGTATGAATTAACACCAATTCATAAAATAAAACTTTCACTCTGGAATTTGAATCCGCGACCTCTTGATTTGTAGTCGAGGATCTTGCCCCTTGACCAGGGAGGCCGTCAAATGCTTGGATAATTAATTGGTATTCGTAAGAGGATCAGATATGATGTTCAACATAGACATGTAAATCATGTTCTAAAATTTCACCGTAGCCGAGTAAAAGAGTTCCACTGTAAAATTGATCTTAATAATAAAGTTTCAGATTTTTTTATAACCACGGTACAAAACGCCCCTTTCTATAATTTTTGTGTTTCTTTCTTTTTCTTTAACGGGCGGTCCGTTTGATATATTACCCAATCTTAACAAACGGACTGCAATCTTTAGAGCACAGGCGTCAGGTAGGTATGCTGTCCTTGTTCTATCGGTATTACAATGGAAGATGCTCTGAGGAACTAGCGTCATTGATCCCTTTGGCACCGGTGCGTAGTCGGGATACACGCCAAACGCGCGCCCAACATTTGTACACGGTTGACATTTGTCACATGAGAACGGGTCGCTTCTACGATTCGTTCTTAGGTTCAACAGCTCGGCTGTGGAACGAACTGCCGGCCTCTGTGTTTCCTCGCTCCTACAACTTGGGACTCTTCAAGACCCATGTTCACTTCTTCCTCTCCACAAAAAGACCCTCCACACAGCATCCCCAAAGATGACATAGGCCCTGAGGGAAATTATTTTCTTCAGGGCCTCCTGTGTGGAGTTAATATAAAAAAAAAATGTGAATACTATATAACGGATCTCATCTGATGCTCGCTGTATCAACGTATATTTTTCTTGTGGCTTACAAAGAAGTATTCCCAATCAGCAATAAACAAGATAATTTCTCAGGAAAATAATATTTCATGTTTAGTTTTGTTTTGCTTCTCTTAGAAGAAAAGTCAGAGATATATATTGTTTCCGTTTGTCTAATTCAGCGGAATGTGCAAAAATAATGTTTGTTGAGTGTGGAATTGAACAGAATTGAGTTAAAAAAAACAATTCTATACTAATGCATAATATGCGTATTACGCTGTGTAATATGTTATGCACAGCTTGTTATATGCAACGATGACGGCTTTCGTGGTTACGATCTTTGGCTACGAATCTGGTCGCTGGCTTATTTGTTGTATTTGTTTTATTTTAATTTTATTATGATTAATTCATAGACTAAATTAGACTAGACACGGCATATTCATTTAAAAATAACCCCAACACAATTTTGGTTTGGTTCACATGCACATTTATGAAAAGGCCCACGCATTATGACGCAATACGAAATGGGCACTGTGCATTGCGTTTTACCTTTTGTTGGTCTATTTTGCTTCTCAGCTATGCTTGGCAAGTACATTTTTTCAATCACAAAAGTAACCGAGTTCCAAATATTTAAATTTGAATTATGTCCATATTACAACACCTCTGACAACAGATTCTCCGTGGTTTCGCTTACGAGTTTGAACGCTTGTACAAGGAGTTTAAACAGAGTTGGGTTGTTAAGTTCATCTCCATATTTGTGACGTACGCTACGTGGCGTTATTTTTAAAATGAATTTAACTAGACAGGGCTAATCTAGTATTATACATCAATGGATTAATTTGTTTTATTTCATAATTATTCATTCATTTAAAACAATTATTTTATAGTGTATTCGCGGCACATTCTAGAGTGATAAATACTTTCATAATTGCCCTGGTGAAAAACCACCATCCACAATCGAAATATTGATTGTAATGGCTTGAGCCACGTTTGGTGACGAGATACAGCCGGATAATTCCCCAAATTTTTGTTTTTACATCTTCTTATTTTCTACACTTCCTTCGGCCTCACAACATACCCCCATTAGATGTGCCATAGTTTCACTGAGTTGGTTGCGAGCCGTTGGGACTCTTGCCTTGTGTTGTGCTAACATAAAAATTAAAAATACCGAAAAATGTTATTTATTCTCAAAAGTATGCAAAAAAAGCAAAACATAAGGCCCTCATCACACCAGGGCAGTCCTGTGTCGAGATGAGCAGCTTTACCATGTCTATTTGTCTACCAATTACAAATAAACATAAAGCCCTTATCACACCAAGGCAGTCATGTGTCGAGATGAGCAGCTTTACCATGTCTAATTGTATACCAATTATAAATAAACGAGAAAATTATAACAATTATTTTACAACCAATAATTATTCGCCTGAAACACTCATCCACATTGAAAAATCTCCTGATAAAAGATACATGACACCAACGGGACTCAAACCCGTGTCTCTTAGATTTCCGGACGACAGCTCTGACCACTGAGCTATGGCGGCTTATCTCTTATCCGCGAAATAATTCAATATATACTAGTGTTTCATTCAACAATTACTGCTTGTTACATGGCGTCATGTATCTTTTATCAGGAGATTTTTCAATGTGGATGAGTGTTTCAGGCGAATAATTATTGCTTGTAAAATAATTGTTACCCTTTGTGCTATGCATAAAAAAATCTTGTCTTAAACATTAGTTTACCAAAAAAATAACAATTAATATTTGACAAGTTCTAGTATTTCACCTAAAAATGTAGACAATTTGTCTCGACGCCATCTAGTGAGAGAGTTAGCACTTACAATGCCTTTCTCATATAAAATAAAGTTGGTTGTTTTCAGGTGAAAAAATGTAACAAGCAGTAATTGTTGAATGAAACACTAGTATCTATATATTGATTTATTTCGCGGATAAGAGATAAGCCGCCATAGCTCAGTGGTCAGAGCTGTCGACCGGAAATCGAAGGGACACGGGTTCGAGTCCCGTTGGCGTCATGTATCTTTTATCAGGAGATTTTTCAATGTGGATGAGTGTTTCAGGCGAATAATTATTGCTTGTAAAATAATTGTTACCCTTTGTGCTATACATAAAAAATCTAGTCTTAAAGATTAGTTTACCAAAAAAATAATGAGAAAATTATAATTTCGATAGTGGCTTAACTTAATTGCTTCCCAGAATGTTATGATAAAACACTTACGAATTGATTTGATTGTCGTTAATCCATATGATTGGGATATTCTCACCAATTACAAATAAACATAATGCCCTCATCACACCAGGGCAGTCCTGTGTCAGGATGAGCAGCTTTACCATGTCTATTTGTATACCAATTACAAATAAACGAGAAAATTATAATTTCGATAGTGGCTTAACTTAATTGCTTCCCAGAATGTTATGAAAAAACACTAACGAATTGATTTGGCTGTCGTTAATCCATATGATTGCGAAAGGAAGAATTTGTAGACATTCCAAAGGTTGCTCTAGATTCTAGAACATCCAAGTGACAAATATTTTAACAACTGAGTTGAAGACCGATAAGAGAGTCAATACCCTAATAGGCAAGAAATGGGGTTTGCCACTCCGAGACAAAATGCCAACGACACGCTGCAACTGAAGCGACGGTAAAACACGGAGAATAGTAAAAGAAATTTAATCGATAGGTGACTGTGTATTATTTCTGTAAAAACAGATATTTTGGTCGAAGAGGCTGTTTAAACACGCTTTAATTCGTAGGACAGCCGTCGTCGTATAATAATTAATATGGGATTACAGTTTATAGGCGTGGAAGGTTAAACTACCCGTTTAAATGCTAGTTTTCATTGCATAATTCAAAATCAATATTTTTGGTTTATCGACTCTTTTAAGTGATTTCCGCAACGGTAATTTTTAAATTGCGAAAATGTATTAATTATGAAGGGAAACCAGAGAACGACATCTTACAATATAATATGTTTACAAGTAGGCGTAAGTAGATAATTCAAAGTACATGGTAGAAATTAGGTTGCAATTACGTTTTCACGTCCTTGCTAAAAAAAAAACGATAATTTTTGTAGCCCTATACGAAAGTTTTTGCTGCTTCCGACATCAAACTTTTATTTTTTTAGAAGGCAATTAAAAAATAGTGTAGGGAGTAATTAAAAAAAAAATCAAATTAAACGACAGAAAAACAACAGAAAAATTAACACATTTTGCATTTTCATTCAGTCAGATTATTAAGGTGTTCGCGTCAAAACAATGCTTAATTCACCAGAACAATGATAATCTGAGAAAACGAAAGTAAGTTCGTCGAGATGAATTTGGAGGTAAATTCAATTTAAGAAATAAATATTTATCAAGTTAATTCCATTGTTCCTGGAAATTTTGAGTCCGGAAACCCTTCAATTCATTCTATCACCCCTAACAATTTTCTCCAAAAACATTTCTCTCACCCGCATAACTTTTAATGTGCAATTTTACATTCAGGTGGACTCTCGGTCGTATTTTAAGGCTTGTAAGAATAATTTGAAAAGGAGTTTGGGATGTTTATTTTAGATATACATTCAAACGCCTAGAAAAGTTTAGCATGTCAATGACTTGTTTTAGTACTTTTTTACCAGGTTTAAGTAGTAATCGGCATCACTCGGGACTTTCACAATATATATTCACTTGTTCAAAAAGAAATTTTCTATTCGATAAAGTGTTATCTTATTCAACATGGCAAACATACGTTAAAAAATAAAAATAATATAACTATTTTTGTAAATTTTGTGAGGAAGGTTTTAGAGCTACATAGCTCATGATGTAAATAAAATGCAAGCTAATTTTTTTTATTGATACTTCATACAGAAAAAAATCTTTTTTAAGCAAATTTATCTCTGTGTTGATTTAGGAATAACTTGATTTAACAACTTTACTATAAATCTAAAAAATTTATGAAAATTAAAATAAAATTAATTACTCCGTAAAACTTTACTATTTAATCAAACTAAAATTTAAATTTATATAAAATTTTAATAAATAGAGGTGTTTAAAAAGTTGGTTAAATAAAAATGTCGCCCAAAAGCGTTCGCAATTATTGAAGAAAAAAATATCGAGTAAAAAAGTCAAAGATATTAGAAGAACGAGATGTGCTATGAGCAGTTCATACTGTGTGGAATTGTTTTGCCGAGTGTCGCCGGTTTTGTTGACCAATACTACTGCGCACCTTCGCTTACGCTAAGGTATCCGCACTAATACATAGAACAGATTTCTGTGCGTACACTTCCCGATACCGTTCAAAGTACCCTAATTAGGTAGTACTCCGCCTACGGTCCGGCGGCCAACATAGCATATCTCGTTCTTCTAATATCTTTGAAAAAAGTATTCACGAATTTCGGCTTATATAGAAAAATTACGTTTAACTACTTTAGGAGTTCATTATTGTCATTATTCAAAAATCCTCTTTTTCTCTTTTCAATAAATCTTTTGTTTTCCTTTTTATTTTATTGTTTTTATTACTTACCTTCTGGGGTGATTTTTTGGCATTGTTTGCCAATTTGCAAATACGTTTTGAGAGATGACTTGTCATAGTGTCCCATATTTAAAGAACGTAAAAATATGGAATTAAATAAAGGGCGACATCTAGGTGGATTTAATGACTTTAAACCGCAATAAGAAGTTTAATATTAATATTTTGAGGAATAGTAATAAATAAATAAATCAAATAAATAAATATATAAATCCCAACCAGGAACTATTAGATTCCTGGTCAAATAAAATTTTACACGCAAAACACTTCAATTATCTCAACCAAACGTATGTTGACAAATTTTCGTCAAACAAATGGTTGAGTATTGGAGAGTTGAGCGCAGAAATAGAAGGATTTATGCTTGCCATTCAGGATAGAGTCATTAATACTAAAAATTATAGAAAGCATATAATCAAAGATACAAATCAAATTGATGATTTGTGTAGAAAATGTTTGGCTTTTCCGGAAACTATAGAACATATTATATCGGGATGTTCTATATTAGCACCGTCCGAGTATACATTTAGGCACAATCAAGTTTTAAAAATAATTCACCAAAATTTGGTAACTAAACATAACTTGATTGACTGCCGTAATGTAGTACCATATTATGAATACGAACCAAATTCATTTTCAGAAAACGAATTTTATAAAATATATTATGATAAAACTATACTAACAGACCGAACGATTAGTCATAATAAACCCGATATGGTTTTACATGACAAAATTCAAAAAATAACTTATATCATTGATGTCGCTATTCCAAATTCCTGTAACATTCAAAAATCTGTTAATGAAAAAATAAGAAAATACACAGATTTAGGAAACGAAATAAAAAGAATTTGGCATTCTCAGACTATAAAAATATTACCATTCGTTATTTCGGCCACTGGCATTATACCTCTCTCATTAAAAATTTAGGCGTATTAGATCTATCAAAAAATTTACATATAAAGATGCAAAAGTCGGTCATTTTGAATACATGTAGGATAACGAAAGATTTTTAAAATATTTATGTTGAGGGATCAGTAGGATTTATAGGCCCTGTTAGAAGTTCTACCGAGCCGAACCCTCTGATATGAAAATATCTGGAGTCGGTGAATTTTTTTTTTCCCATTTGATCTCTGGTGAGTTGACGTGTTGTTGTTCTTGTATTGTTTTGTATTTATTTTACTTATATAATGCACTTGCATAGTGTTGATTGACTAGCTGATCATTTGTGGAAAAGTGAGTGGAAGGGTTTAGTTTTTCCTATGGGGAAGATTTAACCCGGACAACAAAATCGGAAGCATAAAAAAAAATAAATAAATAAATGACGCCAATAGCTCCAATGGGTAAATGATTTCATTGATTGAGTTTAAATTCCCTCACCAAATGCAAGAGCCTTGTCTCTTTATGGCGAGGAAGAGAAATTATGATTGTTTACTTTAAAGCACATGAAATAATTTTTATTTTGTTATTTATTCATTTTAAAAGATTTCAATTTTGGTGAATTTCTCAACTGCCATTCTAGGCTCATACCCGTATTATGGTAGTCGTACATGGTTTATGTAAGAAAAATAAATAATATTTTGTATTACCAATAAAATGAAAAAAAATGGAAATGTGTGAATAAAAAATAAAAAATTCCAAAGCTAAGTTTTTACAAATGGGCTATCGAAGAACCTAGTTTTTTGTCAGCCCTTGTTAAACCCCTGACTATCTTGCAGTATTCCCTCGAAAATTATGTTTCTACTGCTGACTGAAAAGTCCGTCGAAATATCTATTAATGTTAATAATAATAAAAATGATAAAAATCACCTCAAGGGCGCTGTAATATAATCATCTAACACACGTATTCGAATGCTACGTTGTGTCAAATTTTTAAAGTCATCGGTGAAAAGCTTTCGGAAATTTAAGATTTTGAACAAACGAATATTAACATTTTTATTTATGCATAGATAGATAGTAAAAAATTGAAGGCGTATTTCATCAAATTTCAAACAGTTCAAGACAATGAATCTACCTAGATTTCGCCGTCTATGTTATGGTAAGATTGGAAATGATTAAATAATTACAGTAAAATTAGTTTTCGGAAGTTTCAACATATACGGCCTATATCGTTGGTTATGTTGGGAATTTTTCAAAAGTTCTACTCTAGTAAATAATGTGACACTTTTATAAACAACATGAAATTTAGTTATTGGAGGCAACCTCAAGATGGTTTTTAGCAATGCTCACTTTGATAGCTTGTAACTTCATTATTTGTGGTGATATTGAAAAACTAATTATACTGTTATTACCATCAAAATAAAAATAATATTAGGGGACAACTGAAATGAGGATAGCCAAGGGCGTATATTTTATTTAATTTATTTTTATTTTTAACAAATATTTACACGATGATGCAGTACAGTAGTATTAGGTGAGGGGGGTTTAACTCCACCCTCCCATCGGCCTCGGTATTGCGTAGAAATAAAAAGGGAATAGTACTCATAGACTACATTCCTGTAAAATACAACAAAATTATTTGCACCATTTATTTTATCAATGTGATGTAATTAATAAACTGTGGTAAGCGGAGGTCCCAATTATTTTTAAATATTTCAATACCCCTCTACGTCACCGACCCCCCTTACGACCTTGGGATAGCATAATGTAAGTATGCACGAAACACTACTCACTATATAGAAATGTAAACAAAAACAAATTGAAAAACTGAATATTAAAAGGACAATTAAAAAAAGCAATTAATAAATTAAAACACACAAAATTACTGTAGGATTAGATGAAACTAGGTGCAAGGAAGGGATATAAATAACACACGGATGTTGAAAGACAAATTCTCATAGCTCGTTCAACACACGATCCGTTTCACAAAAGAAGGAGCCAGAAAAACGAGTCGCTTTCAAGCTGTGAACGGGTGTTCCGCTCTTGTGCGCTCGGGCTCCGGAATTTGGCGCCTACCTTTGTTTGACGGCTTGTTTTTATACTGAACCATATTTACTTTACAGCATCTAAAACTCCAAGGTCTTTTCGAGGCAGCTGACGACTTCAATGGATGGAAATAGCAAAACATAGCTCCACAGAGAACCAGTTTAGACTTTTAAAAATATTTTACACAAGGACGTGATCATGGTACTTCGATTTCGAATACACCAATTAACTAAATATCCTGATATTCTTGAACTTTACTGTACTACTTATCGTACTGGACTGTTCTGACATATTCAGTTCAACGATTTAAACAAATCACATGTAGGTACAAACAAGCAGAAAAGTCTATAACGTTCAGAGACACGTGTGGAACTGACTGTGTGAAGAATTTAGACAGGCGATAAAGTATTTACCGATAATAAAGTATTTTTAATAAAGTGATTTGTCTAGACTATCCTGTGATATTTTGCGGGTCTGCGCTAGTTTACAGACTATTAAGGTAGGTACTTGACTCACTTTAAGGCGAAGGAGAACAAAGTAATGCAAAATCAAGTGTTTTTGGTTTGAAAATTTGATCGCTCAAAAGTGGTTTAGATGCTTTAATTAAATACTGTAAGTAGAACACATCTTGGCCTTTTTTTATTATCGTTCAAAACCTCTTACATACAAACCCATATTTAGTTATGATTTTACTGTATAAAATTATTTTAGGAATAATACAAAAGTACGCATAGATTAACAATGCCAGAAGACGTCAAAATTACTATGTGTAAACGAGGAACTCACTCCTTATTAATCGTATTGTCACAAAATATCTAAGGTCAATCAGAATCATGATTAATATAGTGGAAACCAATTCACCAGTCCCGATGCGTACCATTAGCCGTGGCATAGGAGAACAAAAAATAATCACGGAGGAATCATTATCGATAGGTGATGGTTGCCTAGGCTAGATCCCGCACGGGAATTGGCCATTAATCATTGTACCTTAATCTGTTTTTGTACCGCGTGTGAGACGAGGAAGTGTTGGCGATGAACAACTATTTACAACGAAGGATGCGTTTCTTTGTTCACTACTTAAACCGGCCTATTTTAATCTAAAGTGATTATTTAGCGAATTGATATATATTTCTTCTGAAATAGTTGCAAAATTACCTTGTTACGTCATTTTAATAATATGAGAATGAAATAATAATATAATGTTACATGTGACACAAAAAGGTTATACTTAGGTTAAAAGGGTTCTCCCTCATTTTGGAGAGGGTTAAAAAAAGTTTCTTTGATATCTCTACACGAGGAAGTGTGGCCACTATGCGTGGCTCTAACTGGCAAACTTTCTTCTAGGCATGCTAGGATTTCACTCGCTGCAGCTCAGAAGAGAGGGGTATGCCACCACTCACTTCAAACTGCTGCGTGGCTATATCGAGAAATCAGCTATTTTGGAGCGTGTGTGCCTCTATGTTACTGATGACTATCTTAGACGGCGTCATCACAGATTATTGTATCATACTGCCTGTAGGACCAACCTGCCAATGGTTATGAGTATATTGCTCTTGAACCACATGTCTTGCGAGAAGAGATTCAAAAGGGAAATCCTATTCATTCTTGAAAAGGCCTCTCCACATTGTAGCGATTTATGGTTACTAATAAAATATAGTTAAAAATGAACTCAGAGAACTTAAAAAGTCTGTGGAATTCTGTTGTAATAAAATTGACGAATACGAAGAAAAAAATAAAATCAAAGATAATTTAATTAAACAATTACAATCAGATAATAAGGAAATCAAAATGCAATTGAACAAAATGGAACAATTTCAAAAACAAAATAATATTGAAATACAAGGTGTTCCTTTCAAAGAGAATGAAAACTTACCTAAAATAGTTCACAATATATTGGAAACAATAAAATGCGAAACTGAATTACCTAAAATAACAAACACATATAGAATTAAAAACAGAAACCCATTAAGTAAAAATCCAGGGATAGTAGTTTCTTTTCAAAACAAAGAAAGTAAGGACAATGTTATAACCCAGAAAAGAAAATATGGTACTTTGTACCCAAAAAATATAAATTTTTCTGAAGATTATAAAAACATTGTTTACATTAATGAACAATTGTCACAAAATAATAAACACCTCCTATTTCTGGCGAAATCATCAAGACTAGGCTACAAGTTTATCTGGGCAAAAAATGGTAACATAATGATGAGAAAAGATGAATTAGCCCCAATCATCCACATAAGGCAGCCGGAAGACATTCCCTCCGAATAAACAAACAAGTGACCATAATACATGTATAAATACTTCATCATTGTTCAAAATGTCTGATGAAAATTTTTTGCATGAAAACTTTATATGTAAAAACACAAGTGAACTAAATAATCATTTTAAAAATGTTAATTTTTCAGTTCTAAATATGAACATACGGAGTTTAAGAAAGCACTTTGATGAACTCTGTGTCCTAATCGAAAGTCTAGATTTTTCTCCTAGTAGTATTATATTAACAGAGACACAGATGAAAGAGGTAATACCCTTTAACCTGCCAGGATATATAACCATTTCATCTAAATGCAAACATACTGGACACGATGGAGTCACGGTATTTATGAATAATTGTCTCATGAAAACTGCTTTCGAGATTTTAGATTTTAAAACAGCAAATGCTATTAAATTAACATTTAACCATAACAATTATAATTATTTGCTAATAGCTATCTATAGATCACCTTCACTAAATGAAACTCTCTTCAATAACGAACTTAATTCGCTTTTAAAAATGACTAACAGAAATAACTTCAACTTCGCAATATTAACCGGTGATATCAATATAAATATAAATGAAAATAACAAAAGAACAAATTGTATAAATGAGTACTTAGATTGTTTGTCGTGTGCTGGATATCAGTCTTACATAAACTCACCAACTAGAGAAAATTTGAATAACTCCACGACTCTAGATCACATATTTGTTAAATCACACAAACACTTTAAAACAACATCTTCAACTCTAATAACAAACATTACTGATCATTACCCAACATTTTACGGACACAACATCTTAACTGCAAATTCAAAAGAAAATTCTGAAACAGTTGAAAAAAATAATATTAATTACCTCACATTAAATAATCTACTTTTTTTGGAAAATTGGGATCAAATTCTATCAATTTCAAACCCATATTCAGCATTAGAATCGTTTATAAAACTCTCCAAGAATATATTTCAAAAAGTACAAATAAAATTGTTATATCTAAGAGAAAATATAAAAAAATTAAACCTTGGATAACTGTAGGAATAATAGTCTCCATTAAACAAAGAGATAAACTATATAGAGAGATGCTAAATTATCAAAGAGCCTGTCAAAAAAACAATGTCAGAACAATGTCCTTCATGAAAACAAAATATTTACTGTATAGAAATTTACTAAATAGGTTAATAAGAAGTTGTAAAAAAAAATACTATGGTGAACAAATTGATAATGCAAATAATGATACCAAAAAAACGTGGAATATTATTAACGAAATAACGAATAAAAAAAGAATAGCATCAACTGAGGTTAAGGAGATTAAAATAAATAACAATATTATAACTGACAAATCTGACATTGCAAATAACTTTAACAACTTCTTCACAAATGTCGTAGACCAAGTACTTGAATCATCCAGTAAGATTGCTAATACAGCGCCTGTTGACTCATCTCTGCTTTTGGTACCAACAAACAATTCAATTAACTCATTAGATTATTTTACACCTATCACAACTAATGAAATTGAAAAACACATTGACAGCCTAAAACCAACAAATTCTTCAGGAATTGATAATTTATCAGGTAATACACTAAAAAAAATAAAACAATATATTTTAACTCCTTTGCAACATATTTATAATATATCCCTAAAAGAAGGGTATTTCCCAGAACAATTTAAAATCTCCACTATATTACCAGTTCACAAATCGGGTGACACGCACATATTAGACAATTACAGACCTATCTCCTTAGTTTCAAACCTTTCAAAAATATTTGAAAAATGTATCAAAAATAGAGTTATGAAATACCTAGAACAAAACAATATTCTGTCCGAAAATCAATATGGCTTCAGAAGTAAATTAAGCACTGAAGATGCAATATTCGATCTGACAAAAAATTTATACACATCTGTTGATCAAAATAAAAAAAGTCTAGCTATATTTTTAGACTTAAGAAAAGCGTTTGATACTGTAAATCACAATCTACTCATAAAGAAAATTAATCAAATAGGTTTCAAAAAAGATGCACTAAAAATTCTCACTCACTATCTCAAAGACAGATTACAAAAAACAAAAATTGGGAACTTTTATAGCAAAGAAACAGTGATAAAAAATGGAGTACCACAGGGGACTGTGCTTGGCCCAATTCTGTTTCTAATATATATTAATGATTTATGCAATGTTGTAATCCCTGGTAAAATTGTATCTTACGCTGATGATACAGCAATAATAGTAAATGGAAAATCCTGGCCTGAAACTTTTTTAAATGCAACAAAATGTATTTCATATGTCTTATCATGGCTTACTTGTAATAGACTTTTCTTAAACTATAGTAAAACATTTTACCTAACTTTTTATAAAAACAGTAAAAACAAACCTCCCAATAACCTTAAAATTAGACTACATAATGCTAACTGTAATAAAGTAACATGCACCTCTTGCTTTGAAATTGGAAAAATTGAAAAGATCAAATATTTGGGTATATATATTGACACAAATTTAAACTGGCAACCACAAATTAATAACACCGTTTCTAAATTAAGATATCTGACGTACATATTTTATAGACTTAAGGAAGTACTCAATGTTGACAAATTGAAAATGATTTATTTTTCTCTAGTGCAATCCTCAATTATGTACGGTATATTAGGATGGGGTGGCGCACTAGATACATTTATAAAACCACTACAAATAGTACAAAATCATATTATCAAGGTTATATATAATAAAAAGAGGACATTTTCGACTGATCAATTGTACAAGGAATCTCAACTATTCAATCTCCGTAAACTATTTTTACTTCAAAGCCTGAAATACGTCATGAAAAACCAAAATAAATTTCAAAAATATGAACCCAAAATAAACTTTAGAAGAAATCATGTATTTTATACCCCACAAACCAATACCAAACTAATGCAAACTCACAGTAGCTTTATTGGACCTCGCACTTTTAATCTACTACCAAAAAAAATTCAAGTAACAACTAAACTAGCGCAATACCAAAAAGAATTAAAGTTGTGGCTGTACAATGCAAATGTTGAAGCATTATTCATTTAATTTTTACTTTTTTCTATTTTGTTTCTGTAAAGTTATTATTATTTTATTTTGTGTTCTTTTAATTCATATATATTATCTTACAATCTTTATTTTTACTTTGATTTATTTTTAATATGCTCCTCTTGCACAATCTTTTAGAATAACTTTTATTATAAGCCTACCGTTTTTCTTTATTATGCTTACTGTTTTTTATTTTATTTTTACTGTTATGTATTTTTAGGTACAAAAATCTAATGTATTAAATTATATTACCCACGCACAGGCTGCGCCTTAGTGGGTTCCCTTTCATATTATTAAAAAACTTGTATTGTGAAATATGTAAATTGGGAAAAAATAAAGGAAATAAAAAAAAAAAAAAAAAAAAATAAATAAAATATAGTTAGTAATCAGATATATGTAGTTAATAATAAGATATTGTTAGTAATAAGATAAAGTTAGTAATAAGATATAGTTAGTAACAGGGTAATAACGTTGTAGGTTAATAACGTTGTAGATTATGCACAAAAACGGCGTAATGCAAATCATCCAAATTTTATCATAATTTCATCTCAATTTTTTTCAACATCGCGCTGCAACCTTCAACCACGAAGACAATTCTATAATCAGAGGCAGTTGCGAAGAGAATTTGACGGTTTTGGGTGTGTATATTTTTTTGGCATGCCATTATCGCACTCTGCAGAGAACGGGGCGCCAGGAAAAAAGTTACCATTATTAATTGGATTGGTGTTTTTGTGTCGCCCTTGTTTAATGTGATTGATATTACCGGTGATGGTGTGCTCGTATCCTGATGGCTTTGTGGGGTGGCCATGTTTAACTGTGTGCGTATTTGGGCGTCGAGTTGTTTGGTTTTGTGGCTATATGTGAGGAAAAGTCTTATTGTGGTGTTAATCTTAAGCTAAGGTTCAGTTAACAATCAGTGGGAGCTTGGCACCTATTTTGATGTCGTTGATATTTTAAATTACACAGATTATAACATTATTATCCCGTTCACGGAGAAAATCATTACTAGTCAAATTGACTTTGGGGAGTTAAATTATAAGATTGAGTTGAGCAAAGTAACACAAGGGGAACGAAACGTTAGACATCAATTTTTCATTACCTATTTACCCACAAACGTTACCTAAATTTTTTATTTATTTATTATTTATTGACGCCTTCGTGGGCTTTCATTGTAAATTTACATTAATTTACAGTGTGTAAGTAAAAATAATGATAAATATAGTAGTATACACGTATAATAACACTAATAAAAAATCGCAAAATATTGATATTGAAGACGACCCGTGAGCCACACTGCTTGAAGACAAAGGCATTCTAGTACACTCGAAAGTAAAATTTTTGTTTTCAACAATTTATCAGTATTGTAAAATTGAGAAATAAATACTCACACATGCAGATAGATAATAATGACATATTTTAAACTGTTCACACTCAATGTACTGTTTGTTCACATACATACATATTACAATATACATACAAATTTTTAAATTAATATAAATCTTACCGTGATTTACGATGTTCTGCAGGAATTCAAATATAACGACATTGATATTGTGCAGGCATTTTATACCTATCTTAAAATTAATATCGATATTTTCCTTCCCAATCAGTTCAAATAATTACTTTTCTTTTCTCGTTATACTTAAAGGATAGCAGTCACCAATATATTCGACTATCAATTCAAATTAAGGAAATGTACGACTTTCCTTATCCACGGAGCGCTGTTGCCACTGCAATACTGGGAAAGCCTATAAATTATCAGGACCTACAACGCTACATCTGCACGATCTTAAATAAAAAAGATGTCTCGAGTAAGAAGGGTTATTTCGCTCACTACGTATTCTAAGAATAAGCGTAATTGTGTAGGTTTCATAGATAAGATTACCTACGTAATTATGGATTATTTTGACGGCCTTCGTGGTCGAGGGGTACTGCCCTAGACTATGAATCCAGAAGTCGCTTGTTTAAATCAGGCGTGCGCAAGAAATTTTTTTTTTTTTTTTTTCGCAATTATATTAATTATATTGTTATATATGCGGATCTGCGAATCGGATTCAGTCGTATTATGATTAAGGAGATCTTTGAATATCTGATAGATTGGCTGATGTTTGTGTAGCGAAAAATGTTGATATTTGGACGATTAGATAGGATTTACACCTAGTATGTACCCAGGACGTGTGGGTGAAAGATAAATGTTGGCGCCACATGATTCAAATTTAATAATTGTAACGGGCTTAAAGGATCAAAAAGGGTTTGTATGAGACGATATTAGCGTGAATGACGCAATTCGTTTTTTCTTAGATAAATTTGTGTGGCTTACTAATCTCTCTAGCCTGTAAATTAAATTAGAGGTTTCATAGAAAGTAGAAAGGAATGGTCCTATTATGTTATTTTATATACAGAGATATTTTCCAAATAGTGCGATCTGTATTGTTTTAAATGAAAACTGATTTGTCGATCCCTAGGTAACTGGCAGGCTAATGAAATATAATATCTATTCAAGGTAGCAGCTGAAAAATTATGATCATTTTCTTTAAATGAAAATTTAAAACAAATATCTTTCTTGGGACACACGGCCATAACACACGTTGGTTCATTTCTTCATTGCTTACTATTTCATATAAATGAGTCAACCAAGCTTTAAAAATGTTGGTCTGATTTCAATTACCATAAATCTGTAAATAACCTTTTGCTCTTACAAGTTCGCCCATTTTGTGGTTGGAAAACACAGGAATAAGATTCGAGGTAAGGAGGTAAGTATTCGAGCTCGCAATTCCCCCCACCACAATCCAACAGCGCCGCAGACAATTACATTAGGATCGTGTGACCGCAGCTTTATCTCCTAAACGTTGATATAAGATACTGCCGCCGCGCGCCATAAAGTTAAAGAAATGACATAACGCTGCGTTCATACGGGGTCGTTACGTTCTCGGAAGTATGAAAATATAAAGCCAGTATAAGTTAATTCAAAATAACGTAAAACGAAGAAGAAAATCGGAAGGAGAAAAAACGAAGATGACATGTTTGAAATTTAGTGGTTTTTTGAAGCTATGATAAAAAGTTAATATTTTGCGATGGCGCGCAGAAATGTGAATGGCAGTTATTTTAGACAGGAACTATGGCATAGCAATTGATCAAATATGTTCTGAATTGAAGCATATAATTTACATAATATTTACATATATATATATACCTACATGTAAAGACAGTAGTTATAGGCCTTAGCCGTAGATCACTAAAAATTAGTCTTAGATTACTAAGCTGTATTTATTGTTTAATAAATCTATTTGTACAGCGCCCTTGGGGTGATTTTCACGAAAACGGCGCGCTTTATAAATTAGCCAAATATTATTATCATGGCAGAACAGATATTCTAGCATAGCATTGCACGAAAAAAATAATTTGGATTGGACGAAATTTCTAAAACAGTTAAGCAGGGTGTTAAGGGACGTACTTGATTTACTTTAACCAGTGATTCCTGACATTATCTGAAGTGAAAAATATAAAATTAATTTTGGTCTCCGATGACATTCTAATGTTCATAGAAAGTCAGTAGTACAATGGTTGAGAGGTAACAATCTTTAGATACAAACAGTATTATGTTATTGTTAAGAAATCAATTAACAATTAACATAAATAAGAAAACAACGAAACAAGATTTGATAAAAACGACGATTTAACTTGTACCATTTCATTAAAATTTTCAATACGTACCACGCCTAACAATGCCAAAAAACATAATTTAAAGTTGTTGAATGGAATTTTTATTTCAATTTGAATACCGTACTATAGTCGCAATTGCGTGGAGCCAGTGGGTTTAAGGTATCCGCAATAGTGTAATGATGTCTGGCTGAAGGGATTAGAGAAGGGAAAGCAGATGGGAAGAGAAAGGTTGAGAGTAACTATTGAAATCTTGTCGGTTAAAACAATTTCAAGCAATTTTTCGATACTCAATGGTGGTATTTACCTGGGTGATACTGAGTAACTATGGCTCTGGAACGTGCCGCAAATATACCGTGTACTACTTCGTGTTAAATTTATATAGATGTCAGTTATCCATCGACCCATTGGAGCACAAAGTCACTGGAGACAAATTGTTTAGGAGAGAAATTTAAAAGTTTGAGCAGCCATTTCTGGTGTCCAAATAGTGGTTCTTTTTTATTTGATTATTGTACAAATGTGTGCCAAATTGAATGGAGGAAAAAGCATCGATTTATAATAAAATGTAATTTCTTATATTAAAAAGGCACCTTTGTTCTTCGAAGGTTCGATATCTATATAACTAAAAATGTAAGGACGGGTTGTTTCGGAGAATTTGAACAATTCATCAAATTTCAACGTTCATTTTCGGGTTCTGTGAAAGTCCTATTCAAGTTCTGTTATTATATCATTGTAGGCTAGTTGCTTGACAAAACTGAAATAAAACAAAACTTGGAAAAACCTTTCGCAGAACTTGAAAATGAACGTTGAAATTTGATGAATTGTTCAAATTTCAACGTTCATTTTCGGGTTCTGTGAAAGTCCTATTCAAGTTCTGTTATTATATCATTGTAGGCTGAACTGAAATAAAAAAGAACTTGAAAAAATCTTTCACAGAACTTGAAAATGAACGTTGAAATTTGATGAATTGTTCAAATTCTCCGAAACAACCCGTCCTTAGTGTTCGTTTGTTCAAAATCCTAAATCTCCAAAAGTTCTTCACCGAGATCTTTGAAATTTTGACAAACGTTGCATTCAAATACGCGTGTGTTTTTATATACCTATATTATAAAGATGTCACCTGTAACAAATAAAAATATGCTTAAAAAAAAAAAAAAAAAAAAACAGCGCCATCTGTTGGACGTAAAAGCAACAAGCGCTTTCGTTTTTCTATATGCAATGACAGATTGAGCCACAGGAACGCGTGGCAGGGTACAGCTAGTATTACATAAATTTGAACCGGCGAGCTCGTAACGCCCAGCCACGAAAGTCGTCAAAAGAGTACACCATCAAAAGTCTGTTTTAAGCAGGGCCCAATTTCTATAATCACTTTATTATGAAAGTTGTGTGGCCTCGAAGCTCATCATTTGGTTCGATAGCTGACAGGTTTACCCAGTATATCACTGCTCATTACCACAATGTTCATTCAAATGATTAATTTCTCATCGTCTCTAATTATTTTTGTTGATCCTGAGGCATATATCTTGTAAATACTTTCAGCTTCACAAATAACACGATCAATTCCTTGATATTTCACATGAATAATATCGTATAATTGATATAATTATACAATAACCGAGTTTTTATATTAATATTACGATTTTTTTTATTTATGTTTCATTTCTATATTTTAAACTATAATGTTGCCCGGATGAATTATATTTTAATTGGGTTATATCGAATCTAGGTGGCGTTAGTAGGTGTGTAAAAAAATGTAAACAAAACTGTTTTTAATCGATTTTGCTCTATTTGTCAGTTTATACAAAAGCGTTCCCGGTATTAATTAAAACTCTGTACGGTTTCCGATCAGAGTAGAGAAATACGACGCTTTTTAGCTTTAATACTGTTGACGAATAACGTGTTATTTGACGGTATGTCAACAAAACAATCATTTTGTTCGCTGAACATTGATATTGACAAACTATAAATCGTTACTGAATGATTTGAGCAGCCGGGAAATTGATAGATAGAGGAGAAGAAAATCAACAATAGACACATGATTTTCTTTTTATAATTTAAATGACGAATGCGGAAAATTTTTGTTAACCCTAAAAGATAGATCACCCGTTTTTCAATTAATTCTAAATGAAACCTGGTCGACGAACGAATGATTTTTCAACAAAGTACTAACGAATTTAATTGTAACCTAGATAGTGTCTAGGATTAACATATCCGATTTTTATTTATATTGGAAACTTATTGACTTTTTTTAAATACTTGTCTAAATGAATATTCAAATTCAATACACAGCTCCCATGAGATGATTGGATTATTAACCGGCAATTTATATATATATATATTTATTTTTTTTGAAAAGAAAGACAAACATTCCCGGGTTACGAATAACCTGACAATATTTGAAAATCTCCTACTACCATCACAGTAAGCTGAAAATGTTGCTTGTGTTGTGATGGAGGACTTAGCCAGCCGAGGAATCGAACACACTACGCCTGGGTGGGACCAAAGGCGATGTCAACTCGGCCACCGACCGGTCAATAATATAATGCATAATATAATGCATCTCCATTTTGCAAATATTGTGCGTAGCGTGCGTGGTTATTATTATTTTTATTAAAAGTTATTATTATTCAGTTATATTTACAACAAAGACAAAATTATTTCAAGCAATGACTAAGATTTAGTTAAATTATATAATTTATCATATTTTCACTATTCAATGATTTTTAGGTTTGAAATTCAAATAATTTTCCATGGATGTCGTGAACTCTTTGCGAATATTTATTTTGCTCTGCATAGGGGCTAGAAACATTAAAATGAGCATGTTTAATCGATTATTTTACAGCGTACCGACCAAATATCTAAAGACACACCTTACCTCTGAGGATAGAGCTTCAGTGATAACTGATAAAAAATGACACTCCTATGTAACAGACCTTAAAGTATTCTTCTTCCATTTGAGGCTGGAAATAGTACAGCGCATACATCGGTCGCTTGCAGTAATGTAAAGTGAATGAATAAAGAGCTATAGTGCCACGCGCTGCGTTCGAGGACAATCGGTTTAGCTATGTCAGCGCTACGTCGGACCGAAAATACGCGTGTACTAAATAAATACTACTTCCAGCCTAAATGAAGCTGCTGCTGCCACATTTCAGTTTTCAAAATATGTAAATTTTGTTTCATCACTTAGAAAAAATATAAAAAGTTTGTCGTTAGAAATCCAGAGGGTAGATTAGGATTTTTTAATAAATATTCAAGAACAGTGAAAAAACTAGGTAATGCAATAATAAACATTACCACAAAAGGAGTCTTTGGAAAGTGGACAAGTTTTATGAACATAAAAGGGTTCCAGTCGTTTCATGAAAAAAATTAGTGTTGATGGCATTAAGTGCCTATAAAATGAAGAGGTTCTATAAAAGAGAAATGAAGTAGTGGGTGAGTATTAAATAGTTGCGTATATAAGGTAAGGTTTGTAAGATTTTATCAAAATAGCTTTACTTCTTAAGCATACTCGTATGTTTGGCTTAGCGTAACCTTAAAATATCTGTATCCTTCTAAATTTAAAAAAAAAACTAATAGCGATAATATTTATATAATGTGCTTGCAAATTAAAACCTTGAATGTATAATAGAATAAACGACCAAACTTATAAAGACAAAAATCGTTTCCTTTTGAAGTTTTCAAAATGGTAAAAGGACAAAACCCTTTTTTAATTTTATGGAAATTCTATTTAATTTGCTTACAGAAATTTAATGAATTAAGTTGAAATTGAAATATATTATGTAATATGCTAATCTAAAAAGGTACTTCCACTTTTCTAAAATACTATACCTACTCAGAAGATGAAGCGTAACATAATACATAGATATCATCTATTACGTATTATTAAGTAAACCTTGAATTAAGAATGTAAAAAAATATTACCTAAATCTAAATCAGTTTTTCCGATATAAAAGGACATTAGTAGTTTATTTTACACCGAAGGTTTTACAGCAGATTTATAGCTTATCCCTTTTTGATAAATAATTTCCCTTGAAACCTCAAATCCATGAATCATATTTCCTTATGAATAACCTGAAAATAACCATTTGTTTTTACCTAATTTACCGATTGAATAATAAATGCATTCCGCGATATAAATCTTCAGCTAACCGTCGATAAACGATTATTGGAAACCAGTAAATTGTCCCAACCAAATTTGAATTAGTACATACTGAATTTTATACCATTAGCAGAATGGTCAATATTTACTCATCCTAATTCCAAAGAAAAACTTAAAATTTAAGAACTCACTCAAAGTCCAATGAAATAAAACTTGTGGGTTTATTTCCAGTGGAATTAGTTTAACTCCAAATTAAGAGTTTGTAGTTGGGAAAATTTAGAGTAGATTCCGAAAATGGAGCCGGTACTTACCCTACAGATCCTAAATTAGCATTCTTCTTCATTATGATAAAAAATCAAAAGAATAAAAAATTAGGTTTTCAAAATCTTAAGTACCTATCGCTCTAGTCTGAATTGCCCTGTGCCAGTGGGCCTGTGGTATGCCCACGTTTCCCAGATGGGTTATTTTGTGAAATTTAAGGGAGAGAGGAAAGAAATGAGACGGAACAAATGAATGTTATTAAGTTCCTGGCTATGCAGATCTGACCTCTAAAAATGGCTACAATTATTTAAAGCGACGTTTTTATTCTGAATAGTGGTTTTACAGCGGGATGATACTGAGAGTAATGATTTAACTTGTGTATGGAATATTCCATTAAAAAATATTTGTACCGTTGGATTCCCGCGTATTATTTTTTACTTCCAATGAAATCAATTTTTATTTTTATTTAATTGTCATTTTCAGAATTGGAATATGTGTGACAATAAAGTAGGTACATACCAAGCATTTAATATTAAAACAGAAATTTATTTTAATGTGTCTTTTTCATATTTGGAATTATCATACCCCATGATTTTTCACGGATCTGTGCTACTTATTATACTAATGTGTGCCATACACGATTCTCATCGCCGCCTTGTGAGACCAAAACTTCCTAGATCAGAGGTTTTGGTGAGCTTCAGCATAGGTAAAATACCAAGTGGGGTTCTCATTACCAAATAATATTTTATTAAAATGTACTTCCTAAAATAGTATCAATAAAAAAGAAAATAAAACTGTTGAAGTCTAAATACACAATTTGCGCATTGGAATTGTCCGATTGGAAAAATAAATTTCAAATGGAAAAATTTGACTTTAAATATTTTGTCTTGTGGAATTGATTTATTGGACAAAAAATAGTCCAATCAATCTCTGCACTCTTTATTGGCAGTCTATAATCAAAAGCGATCAAATTATTATAAAAATACTCCAATCAATCCCTGCACTCTTTATTGGCAGTCTATAATTCAAAGCGATCAAATTATTTCTATGCAGTTTTATTTCAAGATTTTTATGAAGTTATCTCATGTTACTAAACATTCTTGAGACTTTCTCAACATCATGTTTTAAATAATCCTCGCATTCTTTATTGGCAGTCTATTCAAAGGGAATGCGAACAAATGGCCTATTGTGCAGGTGTCCCCTCAATAAGGTTCCAAAGGCCACCGCAGGGGCCTTCGTTTAGCGCCGTTAGGTGAGATATTGGCGATTATGGTTCCTGTTCCGCGCTACTTCCGGTCTATGCCGTTTCTCTTCCGGCCATATTGTAATGGAATGCCGGAAGCAAATGTACCGGATATAACGTGTCACCGTAACTATCGAATATTTGCGATCGGATATTTCTTTGAACGTTAGAGCTGTACTATGAGAGGAATTTTCAAATAGAACCTATTTGCAAGAAAGCTTGCTTTTTAAAATCAGTAGTTTTTTGCATTTTTTTGTTAAACACGTATTTTTGACGACAATACGTATTTATCAATGTTATGATTTTTCGTTAAGAAGAGTCAATACTACGTGGCCTAAAAAAATACCATAAAATTTATTATTACTACTTTTTTTAAACTACGAACACGAACAAATACAAAAGAAAAAAAATATAAAAGACGCAATACTTTTTCATTGGTCAACTAATCCGTAAGCCGATTCAAATTTAGAGAAAAACATACATGATCTTGTATGTTTAATGTAGCTTTAAAATTATAAATTATTTTTATACTAACTAGGAAAGAAATAAGTTTGCTCTTGTACCCGGAAGGCGTATTTCAAAAGTCGTGGTGATGACTATTATCATAGATTAGGTTTTGTTTGTACAAAATCATTTATAAAGCCTATACCATATCAGTCATGGTGATAACTAGTATAAAAGATTAGATTTTGTTAGTGCTAAGTCATTTGCAAAGCCTATACCATTTCACTCCATAGAATTTATTATATAAGATACATTATGATAGCAAAATCTAGTCTAATGCAATCTATTTAGGTTAGGTGAGGTTAGGCTTGCACAAAAAAAACTAATTTATTAAAGTCGTCACTGTAACTGAAATGGTATAGACATTGTAAATACGCAATAGGTAGCTTAGGATTAAATTTTTTTTTTTGTTAAATCGTGTTTTAATTATAAAATAGCGAAACAATGTAACTTAAAATAGATGTGCGTACCTTTATACATACAAATTAATCAGAAATTTTTATCTTCACTTTTTTTAATAAAATAACATCAATACTTATTTTTTTAAATGCCTTTTTGGTGATGGTATTCCAATTTTATTAATCTCTGGGAATGCCGAGCAGTTGAACTCAAGAACAAGTTGTAGAAGCAACCCGTTCTCAAGTGACGAATGTCAACCGTGTTTGTGATGGACGCGAGTTTGGCGTAGTTCCCGATTAAGCACCGGTGCCGAAAGGATAAACGACGTTAGTTTCTCAGAGCGTCTTACATTGTAATACCGGTAGAACAAGGACAGCATACTTGACGCCTTTGTTTTAAAGATTGCAATCCGCTTGTTAAGATAGAGGAATTTATCAAACGGACCGCCCGTTTCTGCACAGAGTCAAGCCACTTATGCCAATTGCCCCCTTTGAAGTCGAACTTAGCTCATGGTTTTCCCAGCACTTACCTTGACAATTTATTAAAAAATACACCAAATAAAAGATACGTTAATTGATTGCCAAATAAACATAAATAAATAATTACTCAACTAACTAAAAGATCCACCACTGAATATTCCTCAGAGTTCCGGGAATTGAATACATGTACGACTAACGATGGTTCATGAATTATCCACTGCGCAGTTTCCTGGTACACCCTTGATTGAAGCCTCCAAGACTGGCAGAAACAAAGTTAGAGTCAATATTCTGCTTTTGAATTTCAATGAGCAGGCTTGATTATGTAAGTTCGAGTGGGATCAAATCCATGCTCTGACTTTGAAAATAACTCCAAAGTATTTGTATATGGGTCACAAACGAGATGAACATTGAACATACTATTTGACTTAAGACTAATGATATTCTGCTATTGTGTAAAAGGACGGTAACTCACCAGAATTAAATGGCCATGTATCCTTCCAATTTCATCTGATTTCTTATATAATCCACGAAAATACACTACAAATCCTGGGTAATTTGTGTGGTAAAATGTAATAAATTAATACCTAATTTTTTTTTTCCGTGCGTAGGTTCGCTGCTTTGATGCATCACAGAGTAGCCGGGAAGAATCAGCGCTACCGAAAATCGGAAAACACTCTCGTCCAGGCTGTCGGATCACCACTACAACATAGACGGAGACTTTCCCTCAAGCCACCGTAGTACAAGTGCTAAAAATGTTTACTATTTTATTTTATTTTTCCTCTATTCAAATTTATATCCTCTACCTAATTCATTTATCAGAATACTTGTATATGGCAGACAAAGTATTGAACCCACCACTCTGTTCAGTTAAAATTAAGTAACATTATTATAATTTCTTCAATAATCGCAAATTATCTTAATGGCGTCATTAAAATTACACAAAAGAAATAATTAATAAACACCACTACTAAATCAAAATATTTGAAATATTTCGACTTTGGTGACAGCCGTATTACCAGACATTGGCGTTTTCTATGTCATAATGACGTTGTACCCAGTTGGAACCGTTTTAGATCGTTTTTGAAATTAATAAATATGATTGAAAACATTAAAATAACACATTTTTAGTACGATAATCATAATTAGGAAAATAAACATAAAATCTATCATACCCTTTTACGGTATTCATAGTTTGTGAAAATACCCCATTATAGTGAATTAATGGATTCTTCATGTATTGTCAATACCGGCCCGAATATTTACCACAAATTTTAATAAATGAAAGGTATTAAGTAAACATGAGAAAAGTCGACTGCCTAAAGATGTAAATGAGGTCAACCCTAAAACAAACATAATAGATATAATATTACGTATGATATTTTCTTATTTCCTTAAGACAGCATAAGTTTAGATTCCTGTTGTAAAGTTCCGAGAGAAGTTGCCATGTCCCAATCTCCTTACGAAGCACAATAAGAAAATATATTCTTTTTAATATTTTGTTGAGTATTTTTCCGTGTCGCGGAAACGAGAGTAGTAAACTTTTGAGATTGTTAAGAAATATTGCAATAGGCGCGATAAAACCAAATTATGGAGAGAAAATTAAATGTGTACGGCGGCAGTCACAGCGTCTTCAATTGAGCTAAGTAGAAAAGAACCATAAAGAAATCGTAAAAAAATATGAAAAGGAGTATGAAAAAATATTTTGATCATGCTTTTGTTTGCGTAATGAATGTAGGTGCTCTGTTCCTATCTCCCCCACATTTCCAATGACCAACTGATAAAACAAAGAAAAAAAAAGAAGCATACATACTCGTATATTACACGAGAGAGCCGTAAACTTTTCAAAATCCATGGTGGAGTGCTGATATAGCAGCATCACGATGAAAGTAGAAAAGAGATCCCTTAGGCGTATGTGTCTAAAACCTTAAATGACGGTATTACATAAACTGTAGAAATCCAGTTATGAAGAAGTTTAAGCGAGCGACGGTAAGATGATTTTGAAAAATCTTGTATGAGAAAGAGACGGCACAATCAAATGAGATACTTTTGAGTCGAGTCTTGTCAAGAGTTAGAATAAGAGAAGAATATGGAATACGAGACGATGTGCGAATGTGAACGAAGCAAGGAAAGTATACCAATGCAATATCTATATGTCGTTTAAATACCCCTGCGGTGAAATAATGTGATACTAATCATCGTTAGTGAAAACCAATTAACTGTCCTACAGTGTTACCAATGGCTAGTGTTTGTCTGCTCTAAAATTAGTGTAATATTTTTCTGTTACCTAGGTTCCGTAAAGTTATAAAAAATTATCATGCTTAAAACTCAGTTATACCTACTTCGTGAAATAAATAAGCACAAAACAAATTACTACCCATTATTTTCTTAAATTTATAATATACCGTGTGATTTATGGACAATATGAAATTTTTGTTTCGATCAAATGGGATGGTGACGTATGCTAAATGGACTAGAAAAAAGATGTAATAAATCAGTACAGTAGCTACATTGGTTTCTATTCAAATCTAAATGGAAGGCAATTCTAGTGTGTATTATAACCAGTATAGTGATTTATAGTAACTCACAAAATTATGCAGATGTTTCACATTTTGTCATGAGTCCATGAGTGGCGTCTAGATAAAACAATGAACAGTTTGAATACCCCGGGGTATGGTCTTATCATGTAGCGCGGATAACTGCATTAACGTTTCAGCCAAGTTTTTCACAAACAACATTTTTTTCTTCTAATTTTACACTTCAAAATTATATGCCTATTTTATTTTAGTAAGTCACTTATATACTTTTTACATCAATTTCACTGAGGCTCTGAGAAAAACTCTGTTTTTAATGAAATATGACGAAGTTCTAGCAAGGAAAAAGGTATGGTGAAGGGTGAGTAGTCATCTGGGGATCAGATGTCGTGGATTTACGGACGTAAATGCTTCCCTCCCACTGCGGTGCAAGGTCAAAGGTCTGGAGGGGTCAAAGGGTGTTTTTTCATCAACCGGCCTTTTCCTATCCGGCCTGCCATGCAGTTGGTAGATAGGCGCATCCGCCGCCAATATCTATCTTTCCTAGCTTTCTTGAATTTATATAGATCTGCATATTTATTTACGAGATTTTTTTTTGATACAGCCCAGCATTGAGATGAAATCTTTTAGTCAATATCAAGGGAGCCTGGTTTTATGTCCGTATTCTAAACATTTTAAACTTATTACACCCGATTTACCCAAATTCAACTCAAAATTTTACCACAAACCATCTGTAACCCCGAGCAACGCCGGGTATACGATATCTAGTAAAATATAAATTCCATGAAAAATCATTTTCTGCGCATTAGAACAATATTGATAACAAATTCGACTGGGTTTCAAATTCTTGAAAAAAGTCAATTTTCTAAAAAATATAATTAACGCAAACGCAAACTAATACTTGAATGTGTCGTTGAATAAGACAGAATATGCACTCCAGATACTGCAATTATTATCATAACGTAGGGTTTAACATACAAAATACCTGTGGGGCGCCGAATTAATTATCCCAACGGGCTGTTACCACCTCGCCACCGTGTTTCTCTCCTGTCACTTGTAATTCCCGCCCGCCGTGCGCCGCCCATGCATTTTGCATCCCAAAGGGAAGAACCACGAAGCTCAAAGCATTTCGAACCATTTGTCTGTATTTTTGCCCCATCACCTTTACCAAAAAGGGTATACTTTTTATATTACACAGATGCCGTCTTTTTCGTTCTTCGATTTTGAATGATTTTACTTTTTACCCATTTTGGCCCCATAGAAGATTCAATCTTTGAATTCAAAGAAATATTCCCAAACTCCCACATTCTTGACCCTTGTTTCTTCTCGGAAATATGTTTTTTGTTCCCTTTGGGTACCCACACAGCAATTTTTTTCTTTGGAGTCATTATTTATCTTTCAAAATTCTTAAAGTTATAATAGTATCGAGAAGATATCTCATAGTTTAGCGTACAATCTATTCGCACAATTTTTTTAATAAAATTTTGTAATAGTTACATATAATAAATATTCTTCCTAAATGGCATCAAAAATCAAAAATTCAAAGAATTATTTGGCGGATAATATAAGCCGACGTAGCATAACGGCTTAGTGCCGTGCAATCGAAGGCTGCGGGTTCGATTTTCCTCGCAATTTTTTTGTTTTAAGTGTTTTAAGAGGAAGATACAAGCATTTTCTAGCAGATGATTCTAAAAATGTTTATATTCTTGGTAAACCTTATATTGTAGGTAATATGCATTAAAATCGCTAGACAAACGGAGTCTAAAAACGTTAGATTTCAAGCACGAAACTGGTTTTTATTTATTTTATAAATAATTTTATAAGAAAGCAACAAAATTAATCAAGTGAAACTGTCACAAATAATCTTAGCTATAATACTGTATTTTTTAAAAGTTGTTTCTCCACGCGTTCATACATTTCTATTGAAAAAATATTTGTTTTAGTAGTTTACATTTATATTTTTTATTGACTAATTTATTTTTTTATTTCTATTCTACTCAAGCGAAACGATAGGAAAACCTTAAATTTATCTATAATCCAAAGCATATTTTTTGGTATTCAAAATGTACACCAATTTGTTATAAAGATTAATCAAAATAGTGGTTTAGCATTAAGCTTCGCGTTAAGCTAACAATTATTATTTATAGTTATTTGTTATCCTTTGTGCTTTGCATAAATAACCCTTTCTTGCAAACGTAAGTATATCTTAAAAAAAGGAAAAAAAGAATTCAAATTACAAAATTACAAACATTTTCATCATTTGCAAATTATCACGAGGCCATTTTTCATCAATAGGAATAAGAAATATTCGATTATCAGCACGCTCAACGCCGTCATAATTTTCTCATTTAAAAATATGGTTGAATTGTCCGGTTTGAACTGCGCAAGCTAGCTGATGATGTAAGAAGATGGTGCAATACACATGCTTGTTCACATAAATAATACAGATGGCACCCGCATCCTCTCGGCAGATGTAAGGCGGAATGCAAACGCTAGCAAACGTCTGGTATTTTCCTTGTGCGACGGGGTTGGCTAAAATTATTCAAGTTGCAGGAATCAATTTCAGCGACACCTGGGCTTCTTTGTCGGACTGTTTTATTGACAAATGCAAGGCGCTAAAAGCTGGTTACACGGAACAGTTTAAGAATATATAATATTGTAATAAGACAAGCGCTGAATCGTATTACTCGACGAAAGGATGGAAACGATTTCATTGTTCTGTCGTCTTGAATAAAATTTCTCGCGTTCGGCAATATTTTTTAGTAAAGTCTACAAAAAAAATATCTTTTAAATTTTAATTCCACACAAAAAACTCTTAAAAATAATTTCCCTGAGAGACTATGTCATCTTTAGGGATGCTGTGTAGAGGGTTTTTTTAAGGAAAGGAAGGAGAATAAGTTCTGGGAAGGAAAAGAGTATGAATAATGGCAAGAAATCTGGGGCTCAGTGCGTCCAGGAGTGCCGGAAATTTGAATCCATCCCTCCCATTGGGTAGATATAGTCCGGTTGGAGAGTTCAAAAGGTCTCCCTCAACTGGCCTCTCTTGATCAGGCCAGGGAAGGAGTTGATGGACAGACGTATCCGCCGTAAAATCCTGGACGAACCTAACCCCGTGAACCGAAGCATCTCTTCTAAGACATGCATCAAACATTTGGGGTGACTTATGACACAGGTGTTCCTTGCCAAAGAATAGTTTCCGGGGAGGCGGTATCCATACCGTCCTCCCAAATTGAGATTTAGATAAGATGAACGTGTATTTAATAATACTAAATCAAATCGTAATACTTTTATGGTTGTAGGAAAAAATGCAGATACATACAAAATCAAACTAAACATTCTGACGTTTTAAAGTACATATTTATGTGTGTACTTACATAATGTTGGAAATTAAAATTAAAAAAAAATACTTGTTTTGATCCAGAGCATAAGAATCAGTGTCGCTATGTTGAGATTGCACAAAAACACAAACTTTGCTTCAAATAGCTTTAACTGTGTTATGGAGTCAGTTCTAAGCAGCCAGGTGCTTTCAATTCAGTGTTCTCATTTACCTTCTCGATTTCCGTACAACTTGCAGGATTTCCCCATTGGTGCTAATCTTCCTCTTCCTCTTCCAATTCACCATTTCATCACCTCCTCTAATTACCCCTTACTACCAATAAATAAGTGCACTACAGTCTGGCCTTAAAACGTTTGTGATCACACAAATAAAGCAATTAAGTCTATTGAAAAACTTTTCAATACTATCATACTGTACTCTTATTACAAATCTATCTATCGATATAAATGAAGATGTAAATGTTGGTTTGTTCAAAATCTTAAATCTCAGAAAGTTCTTCATCAATCGCTTTGAAATTTTGACACAAAGTTGCATTAAAAAACTCGTGTGTTCTTAAATACTCATATTAAATAGATGTCACCTGTGACCGGTATAAAACAAACTTTTTCAAAAAAAATAGCGCCATTTGTTTGACAAATATGGTTTTAAAAAAAAAACACCAACTGTTGGATGTAAAAGCAACACGCGCTATTGCTTCTCTATCTATACAGACAGATTGAGCCACATAAAGCGTGACGGGGTACAGCTAGTTCATTTTTTTTTCTTTTTTCGATTTCAATTTATTTTTTTATTAACTTTCAAAAATACAGTTTTTACTATTAAGTCCCGTTAAACTGATTGACATCAGTTTGTCAGCGGGTTCTTTTAACAATTACTTGTTAAATACATATACAATTTTAGCAAGTACATAAAATATACACATATTTACAGTACAAAAAAATTCTTTCTCATAAGCATTTTTTTAATATACATTTCCCTCTGAGAGGCAATTCACACCTTTTTATTGAGTTTGGTAACATGTTGTAAATTATTGGAACGAGGTATTCTAGAGTTCGTTGACCGTATTTATTCAGGTATCTGGAAACTACAAGTCCATCTTTGCAATTAGTCTTGTATTATGGACATGTGTCACTATTTTAATATGTTCAGATTGAGATGTATGCATAGTAATTAAATTAATAAGAATTGAATGCCGATAGTGAGGATTCTTCAAGAACCAAAAAGTTTAGTCAGTTTTTGACACATTTCTGAATAGAAAGAATTAAAACATAATATTGAAAACCTGACACGATCTAGTCAACATCTCTGGAAAATGTAAACCTTATATAAATATGTTAGTATAAATATGTCCTCTCCTCAAATCTCTGGTTGACTCTTCGTATTCCCATTCTTCAATAATTCCTAAAATTTTCTTCTCACTTCGAGTAATGGGAAATCGTTGAAATCACATAAAAAACCTTTCGTAATGTAATAACTTAAGTCTTAAATTTTAACAAGCTTAAAATTAGTCGATTCGGTGATTCGCTTCCAAATTTATGGGTTCCTTAAAGCCTTTATCATATTATAGTTATCAAATAACTCTAAAAGAAAATTGACTGAACAGTGGAAACGTTAAGTAAGTATGGCATTATTTTCATTGCGATATATATTTTTCGAACTGATTTCCTACCAAAGAAAGTTTGCAGAATACTTGAAAAGGCAAATATTCATTCTTAATTAAGTTGAATTTGTTTGATTTGAGCATCATTATGTTGAAGTTTCCAAGAATAATCGTAGCGGCGAAAGCTCGCAGAGTTTTAATGTGAACGCGTTTGTTTGAATTCCCAAGTATTTCAGGGAAGGTTTCAAATATGCCCCAGTCATTGAAAAAAAAATACTAGATTCGCCCTATGTTAGTTAAAAAAGACCCAATTATCCAAGAGGAACTACAAATCAAACCTACAAATGAAAATTAATTCCTTAAAAATTATTAACAGTTGAGGAAAAAAAATTCCCCCATGGTCTATGCCATCTTTTGGAATGCATTGTGAAGGGTCTTTTTTTATGAAAAGGAAGGATAAGAAGTTCTGGGAAGGTAAAAGGTATGAGGGTTGGGTAGAAATCTATTGATCAGTGCATCCAGGAGTGACGATCACATGAATATATCCATTCCACTGCGGCGAAAGGGTCTCCCCAAACTAGCCTCTCCTGATTCGGCATGCCATGCAGCTGGTGAACATATTTCACTCGATAAACCTGGGCACCCCTACTAAAAAACAAAAAGTAGCGAACCACTTGGGGTAGAGGTGGCAGAGGTGTTGGCTATCCAATAAATGGTGCCCGGGTGGTGATACCCCATCCCAAATTCTTTTCATTGAACCATGATACAAAATTATGAAATAATATAATAGACACCTGTACTATACAGCCAAAGAACAAAGAATACCTAAAACTAGTTTAGAAAAATAAGCATTTCACAATCTCGCATTTACCGAACGAGAGATTTATCCGTTACAAAATAGTTAAATAAATAAAATAAATTCACAAAAATAGGCTTGCTTAAAAATATGTCCATGAACAGTAGGAAAACTTAAATTAAAAAAGCGTTAAGCTAATTAATTTTTCTTAACTTTGATTTTCGGAATCTCAATGCGATTCAATATGGCAGAGTGACTTTACTGATCAAGTACGTAGAAGGGGTATCGTAAGATAAACAGAATTTACTGCCGATAACAATAAACGATCTCACGAATTGATGTTGTCACGCTCCCTTAGTACAGTATTAGAACCATAGAACCTATTGAATAGGTACGTTCCGAGAGACATTATCAGCAAAAAACAGGTTACTACAAAATTCATTTCCATTATACTACACATTCGCAAGAATCGAAAATATATGTTAATATTATCAAGTTACCCTAATTCTTGTTCAAAGTTTAAACGCAAAACATATGTTAATATTATAAAGTTACCCTAATTCTTGTTCAAAGTTTAAACGCAAAACATATGTTAATCTTTCAAGTTGCCCTATTTTTTTTTACCAAATAAAAAATGTAGCTAGTTCATAGGTCGCACAGCTTTTCCGCAGAAAAATAAACCCTTTACTACTATAAATTATTTGCTCCCTTTTTGTATTTTGCGTAAATTCATCCGTTTTGAATAAATGTCACCAAAACCCTATTCATTGGTTATGAATACTTTTTTTGAGAAATTTAGTGCACAACTGGCCTTTTAATCACACATGAGAACGGTTCGAGTTCATCATCTCCGCTGAGGAATGATTTGCCGGCCTCTGAGTTTCCACTCTCCTACAACATGGGTTTTTTAAAGACCTAGGTTCTCTCCTTCCTTCCCACAAAAAGACCCCCCTCACAGCATCCCCAAAGATTGACTTGACAAAAGAAAGACTTGGTCATCGCACTGATCGAAATAATTTTCCTTTATGTCTTCTGTGTAGAGTTAAGATAAATATAAACAATTATTGATGAAAAATTACTAATCAGAATTGAAATCCGCATGATCTTTTAAATATTTATTGTGATGGAAATAGAATTACTTTTTTGGCTTATATGGTTTAATCAAACAGACTCTAAAACGTTTCTTTGATTAATGTCAACATTCTATAGGCACTCAATTATCTATATGCCAACAGAACCGATGAAAACTGTCATTAATGTTCTCACGTTGACCACCAGAGTAAATATTTAAAAGATCATACGGATTTCAATTCTGATGAGATCCGCATGATCTTTTAAATATTTATTGTGATGGAAATCGAATTACTTTTTTGGCTTTTTTGGTTTAATAAAACAGACTTTAAAACGTTTCTTTGATTGATGCCAACGTAATAGGCAAGCAATTTTCTGATATGCCAACAGAACCGATGAAGACTGTCAGTAATCTTCTTACGTTAACCACCATTGCACTATCTTGCTCAATGGTTGTATTTTCCGTGTGCTAAGCTCACGACTCATCATAAATACAAAGCAGCGGAGACCGCCGGAAGTATTGTACAAAGTACGCCCTGCTTTCTCTTTGCAATCGCAATTCAACTCATGTGCAAGAGAGCGTATACCTACTGTATACAGCAAGTACGCAATACGGGGAACGCGCAAAACGGAAAAATAAATTGCTGCGCTGTGGAAATGGCTTATTTGGCAACTTTGGTATTAAAGTGTTCTTACGTATTTATCGTGACACATTACGTCATTTTATGTTCGTGTTAATTAATCACAAATACATCTCTAGTGTCTACCATTTTAAGCCCTTTATTAAAATAAATAATAATCATTGAACAAGAACATAATACTAACAAATCAAAACGAAACATGAAACAGTACATGACACAGAAAAAAAAAAAAAGATGACAGTCTCAACTGGGTATCGAACTCTCGATCTCTGTCTTTACGGGATAACGTCTTTATCCACTCAACCATTGGGACCAAATTATTAAACGTTATATTTGTCGGTCTCATATTTCAAATTCAGATTTAACTATTGCAACTATTTTTCCCTTATTTTTTTGCAGCTATCTCATTGTATGATCACAAATTTCTAAAGAATTAGTTTGTAACCTAGACAGTGTATCAGGTAAAAAAACGTATCAGATTTTTTTATTATTTTAGGATCAACTATTTAATTATTATCGAGATTACCTTTTTTTCTAAAAGTCTACACGAATTTTCAAAGGTTATAAGAACAACTTTTTTTAACTTTTGAAGGTCATACCGATCAATGTAATATTACATTATATTACTAACAAAACAGATCAAGCCATAGTAAAAAAAAGATAACGGTCTCAACTGGGAACGATCTTACCGGGACAATAGCCCAGTCAATGAAGGGAAAAAAAGACCCAATGTCGGAACTAATTCCCCGGAAGCTGAATTTTTCACAGATGTTAGAAGATCTTTAGACATGTATTTTTACAAAAGTCCCCGACTTTCCCCCTTGTGCTTCCTTCCCCACCCCCTCTTGAATATATTTTTCAAAGCCTTTTGGAATACGCTAATATCTCCTTAACGGTTTTATTAAATCAGATTATTTATTTTTTATTCAGTTTTCAATTAGTTATTCTAAAAAATTGTATTCTTTCATTTTTGCGAAAAAAGCTATACAATCTCTACAATTTATTAGTAAAGGAAAAAAATCAGTTTAAAAATAGTATTTCAGAATATATTTGCACATAACTTTTTTCTGAGCCTGTTAATGAAAAAAAAATAAATCAACAAAACTTGTAGACAATATTTTTAACTATAAAATAATGTATATAATGATGGGTTTCAATTTATAATAAGGCACGTAGGCTGTTAATAAGGAGCACGGCGCGCGGCGGCCCGAACGCACAGCGGTTCGCGGCGCAGCGAGAAATTACAAAAACCTAAGGAAAGTAATGATTAATTCATGTGTTTGCTTTATTTTTATAACAAATTCATCTAACGTTAAAGAGTTTTATTGTTCTTTACCAGTTTTAGTTCGGAGGGGAGGGGGGGAATATACATATTTTCCCCTTCCCAATGAAGCGCTTTCATTATCCACCAACCGCCGTGCCCCGGTCTGGCTAAACAGTCATAGTATGTTGTGTGATTGTTTGTAACTTATTATTTAAATAAAGGTATGTGGGAAATTTATGGGAATCAGTTTACGCGTCCTCAACAGTAACCCACATGCTCCATGGACATGAATATTCTCGGGCAAACAGAGCCTACACTTTAACAGCAGCGTCTCTTGTCCACGTAATGAGAGAAGAATACCGAGATATTGATGGGAAATTAAGACAAATAGAAAATATGTATCAAGATTTAGTAACATGGAAAAAAGATATGGAGGAGGTTAATAATGATGACAATCTAAAAGAGACGATTCCATTTACTGAAGCAAGTGAAGACAGGATTAAGAAATCATCGAGTAGGACTGCCAAGTTGTGGCTTTACCTTCTACATTGCATCGACCTCGTTCTTAGATTTATATTTGCAGAGAAGTCTGGGAATCGGAAAATGCACCTAAATACTATTGTTGATATGCTTGTTGACATTTACCATACGCAAAATCAGCACATATGTACGTCTAAAGTATGTTGCAACTCGAATCTAGAATAACTAATAAAGAATATAAACTATTCACTGAAAATGGGTACTTTACAATAAGAAGAAGCGACAGATATTGGTCCGGTATGTGGACGGACATGATCATCGAGCAGTGTCTCATGCGACCAATGAAGTCAGTAGGAGGTTTGACACTTGGGCGCGGAATCACTGACAGCGCTTTGTCAAAGTGGAAACTTGGAACCACTTACTGCGTGAAAGTGCAAGAGAGCATTGAAGAATTCATCGGTGTAGAATTTCATTTTACTGAACAGCATGTTGAGCTGCGCGAATCACGGAAGAAAAGGGATGAGCTAGGAAAATATACCTCATGGCTAAGACAGCACAGCCCGTTCACCAAGCTCTCAGGGGAGCTGAAGTCTTTATCTGCAGGGTTTGTTTCAGATAACAGTGTCAATTGTGATAATGCTTATGAGGTGGGCCTGGCAGCTATGCAAAAAATGAAAGGATGTAATTTTGGAGATATACGACTGAAAAGTAAAGACATGGTGACTACCCAGCAAGATTCAAATCCGCAACTGTTAGGACGAGACAAGTTGCAGTAAACCACCAGCAGCTATTTAACAGAATACTGTGCATTAGTGATATTCCTAGCAAGCTTTAGACGTACTTAGGATATGAATTGGCTTCAAGACCCCTTCTATTTTTGATGAAGTCTCCCTTCGTAAAGGAACAAAATCGTTTTTGCAAAAGTATTTAGCGAAAGTATTCATGACGAAATTGATTTTGAAAATGCTGCAGTAGTCATCGATGGGGGATACCTCCTACACTATGTTGTTTGGCAAACTGAAACTAGTTACGGAGACATCATTAAATCATACTCACGTTTCGTCCATACTAAATTTGGCAAACATTCTATTGTCGTTTTTGATGGATACCCTGAAGAACCAACTGTAAAATATGAAGAGCTAAGACGAAGGTCGGCTAACAACTCATCGTGCGATATTGAATTAAACTTCACTACACGTTGTTTGACTTAGAAGGAAGCTTTCTTATATAATAAGAATAACAACAAAAATAATGATTGAAGCACTGTGTCATGAATTTAGTGAATCTGGTTTGAAAACTGTCACGGCCGCAAGTGATGCCGTTATTGACATTGTACTAACCGGCATCAAACAACTCAACATCTTCTCACAAGTGATTGTTGTTGGCACGGATAGTGATCTTTTGGTATTACTAGTAAGTCTTGCTCCTGAAGGAAAATCAATTTTTTTCTGTAAAGATGTTGGTGGAAAAGCCCCTTCAAGAACTTTCTATATCATAGAGAAACCTATAATGTTACATAAAGATATTCGAAAACACATGCTATTTACCCCTGCCATTACGGGCTGTGATACGACCTCATCTTTATATGGGTTAGGAAAGATAAAAGCTGTTGACATGATGAAAAACAATCCCGAAGCAAAACGCGCAGCTGAGGCATTTCTGGAAAAAGATGCAACTGAAGAAAACTTATTGCAAAATGGAGAAAAATTCGCTCTCGCCATGTATGGTCTTGGTAGCTACTCTAATTGAAATGAAGCTCGATACTATAAATTTACCAAACTAACGACAAAATCAGCTTTTAAATCTAAATTTGACTTGGCAAAACTACCACCGACTTCAGAATCGTGTCATGAACATTTGTTGAGAGTTTATTTGCAAGTACAGTTTTGGTTAGGAAACAAACTAAACTGGGGATGGAGGTATGAAAATGTAAATGAAAACGGTGGAAAGAAGAAATTTTTGAAACCATTTGCTCCTGATGACCTTCTTTCTCTGGTGTCCTGTTCCTGCAAGTCTGGATGTGAAAATTACTGTGGCTGCAGAAAATCTGGATTTACCTGCTCTGCCATGTGCTACAACCGTAACGGATTATCATGTCTGAACACACCCCAGTATGACGAAGAAATGGAAGACTCTCTTGACAAGAAAATTATTTGAATATTTGCCTAATTTTGTCATAGATAATATTGATAAGTATATAATATAATTTACAAACCGTTTTGTCATTATAGTATTTTTTAAGGTATATTTTAAGAAGCTTGTTTAAAAGTAAACCATTTTAGATCTATGCACTATTTTAAGTGATTTATTGTTTCGGTATTTTATTGTTGATAGGTGCACATAATAAAACAAGTGAGAATTTTCACAAAAGATTTTTTAGAACTTCGCCATTACATGAGGTCTGCAATATTTTAATGTAGTGAAAGGGTAGTCCCACGCTGTCGTAGGTATTTTTTGCTTATTTCACATAACTTTATTTAAATAATAAGTTACAAACAATCACACAACACATTATGACTGTTTAGCCAGACCGGGGCACGGCGGTTTGTGGATAATGAAAGTGCTTTATTGGGAAGGGGAAAATACATATATTCCCCCCCCCCCACCGAACTAAAACTGGTAAATAACAATAAAACTCTTCAACGTTAGATGAATTTGTTATAAAAATAAAGCAAACACATGAATTAATCATCACTTTCCTTAGGTTTTTGTAATTTCTCGATGCGCCGCAAACCGCTGCGCGTTCGAGCCGCCGCGCGCCGTGCTCTTTATTAACAGCCTACGTGCCTTATTATAAATTAAAACCCATCATCATTTACATTATTTTATAGTTAAGAATATTGTCTACAAGTTTTGTTGATTTTTTTTTTCATTAACAGGCTCAGAAAAAAGTTATGTGCAAATATATTCTGAAATACTATTTTAAAAACTGATTTTTTTCCTTTACTAATAAATTGTAGAGATTGTATAGCTTTTCTCGCAAAAATGAAAGAATACAATTTTTTAGAATAACTAATTTAAAACTAAATAAGAAATAAATAATCTCATTTAATAAAACCGTTAAGGAGATATTAGCGTATTCCAAAAGGCTTTAAAAAATATATTCAAGAGGGGGTGGGGAAGGAAGCACAAGGGGGAAAGTCGGGGACTTTTGTAATAATACATGTCTAAAGATCTTCTAACATCTGTGAAAAATTCAGCTTCCGGGGAATTAGTTCCGACACAAAACCTTCATTGACTGGGCTACAACGTCTTATCTTAATTTGTTATTTTCATATTATTATTTTATATTATTCCATACACAGCAAAAAACTCAGGGGCGCTGTTTCGTTCCAGCAAACACCGTACAGACGAGAGAGAGCGCATTTCACGTGATCCGTTGCAACGTGTAGCAGTGTGATCAGTAGCGATGTAAGACAGAAAAATAATAGTGCTTTTGTATTTAAATAAACAAAAATTTAAAATAATGATTATATATCTAACATTGAAGCCTTGGTGCTAATCACTGGTCGCACACCAGTTCAATGACCCCTTTTTACAAAATGAAATCATGATATTGACAATGTTGAGAATACTCGAGTTATATGCGGTCTCAAAGAAAACTGTAAACAACATTTTTTTGCAAGCTGCCGTCACACAAACACCTGCAGAATAAACTATAAATAAACCAATCTATATTACAACTGGTCGGGGCAACACCCTACAAACGTGATCTTTTTCTATAACTTGACATACCGTTTCTGGTTCTCAACTAAAAGCTGAATTTTCTTCACACAGCCACCTAGACAACTGAATCGGTCCGCCCGGTGCTTAACTACGTATATCAAGCTACTTACTGCCGGCACTCAACAATTGAACCAGACGCATCTCTCTCAAGACATTACATCACTGGCCAATTCCTGTTGGCCTCCGACTGCTGGCCTCCGACTGCTAGCTACTTCTGCTGGCCACCTAAAGCTGGCCAATTACTGCTGGCTACTGACAGCTCGCCAGAGCTGCAGGCCACCTAAGGTTGGCCAATTACTGCTGGCTACTGACTGCTGCCACCTAAAAGCTGGCAAATTTCTACTTGCTACTGACTGATGCACAATGTGTTATAATCTAAAATCATCATTGAAAGCATTCCGACTGTCTCAGTTTATATTTGTGTATTAAAACACAGTTTTATTGAAATACATAAACTTCCTCATATGAATTGACTTGTTTGTAAGGAATAGAAAGTACCTAAAAGCTACACCACTGTATTCAAGTATAATACATGTAATTAAAATGTGAATTTTGATTTGAATCTTTTTTAATTTTATGATGATTTGGATAGAAAAACCTCAATGTGTTTTACTTAAATCATTATCCAGGTTGAGGTGTGCCATTCTTTATTATTTATAGTTTTTTTCTTGTAAAAGCAAAGGTACAAATCTTCACAAAGGTGGTGGAACGAGAATTTTGGTTGGTTTTTTAATTTGATTTTATGGATTCTTTCGTAATCCTCTAACTAGCCAGGGCTTATAACCGTACCCTTTCATTTATCTAACTAACTATCTTTATTTTGGTGGGATAATAGTATAGCAGACGTGAGATGATAACGAGGAGAGACTGGACATCTGGACATCCTTGGGTGTTCTTAAATACCTAAATTTTTGTCCCTCTCAAGGCCGACAAGGGCGTGCGACTGCCGAATAACCAAGTCAGTGCTGTCGTTAGGTAAACTTCACACAAATAGCAGTAAAAACAAGTATCAACAATCACGACCGCCATTTTCACACTGTCGTTGCTTGATGGCACTGACTTGGTCACGTAACTCTTCAAAATCAATCGAGCGCAAAGGCCTATACTCAACCTTGTGTACCTTTTTCATGTGGTCTCCCTTATGTAAGAGATAACATAAAATAGTTTTATGCATTTATTTTTGGGGTATTATGCCGTGTTGCGCCACCTCCCAATTTAGCAAACGTTTTGGATAGCATTACAGTGTCGAACATCACTCCAGATGTGTCATCGAGATATTTTATAACCATAAGATAGAAAACGACTACACATCTTCCCTGATAATGTCGCTGACGCTGGCCGAAACGTTGGTTAAATAAGGAGGTAGCGCGACACGGCATAATACCCCAAAATATATCACCATAATTTTTGACACATGAAAATCTAAAATCATCAACATAAAATAGGTTAAAAACTTCATTCCAGTAATATTAACAACGAAATTTCTCGTATGCCACTACCTACTACGTTTAGTTTCGGATACAGCATTTTTCAATATATTACGTGCCAGTAAATCCTGAAAGATTATTGGGTATGAATGACAAATGGCGAGCACCAAATTTTCCATGAGCCATTTTCACGAAAGCTTTTGCAGAATATAAAATCACACGAAATAATCAGGTTGAAGGTCCCAAAAAACATCGATTTATTATTAGCTTCTTTGGGGTTAGTTATATTACATATTTTAGAAAATAAAATCTGGATGAATCGGTATATTGGTACGGCTAACAATATATTCAAAATGTCATATATCATTCTAAAATGTTCATCCATGTGCGTTTAGTGTTCAAGAATATTTTAAATCATCTTTTTAATTTGCATACAAAATATATTTACGTTGTTTTCTACTTATAAGTAAGATTAGCCCGACGGCCTCCGTGGTCGAGGGTAAGGGTGAGATTCTCGACTAGCAAGCTGGAGGTCGCGGGTTCAAATACCATTCATTTGTGGTATTTCACAATTTACTAATTTAAAATCATGAATAGTATATTTGCGGCACGTTCCAATGTGGAAGATACTCTCAGTATCGCCCTGGTCTAAAACCACAAATCAGAATTGAAACGTTGCTTGAAATAGCTTTAGATATGTTTGGTGTCCAGATTTGAATAGCCAGGTACTTCTCCACCTTCTTCATCATTTTGTTCTCACCACAGTTGGGGATGCCGTAGTCTCACTGACTCCAGTCGGCTTGGAGCAGTTAGGACTCTTGTGCGGTTTAACATTAAAAAAAAATACATATATATATATATATATATATCAGTTGGTGTAAAGAAAACTTGAGATGAACCTTCACAAAACTGCTTAGTAAATGTAATTATTTTTAAAAATTATTTAAATGCTAAAAATAAATATAAACACATTTTTTGGATGGAAACAACTATATTAAAATAAATTACTCAAGAAATGCCTTGTGGGCGTGTTTCGTAATCTATATATTGAAATGTAAATTTCCAATACGAAACTGTGTTTCCGAAATTCAAATAGGATGGAGATCTATTGCCTGACATTTAGATTGTGTTAAATTAAACATTTGTTTCTCTTCAAATTGGTATGGAAAACTCTTCTATCGGTATTTTTTTATCTATGGATACAACCAATAATTTGTCAACAATAATAAATAGTTTTTGGTTCATTTATTTACACCGCCAACAAAATTATTGTTATATTAGTTTGACCAGTAAAATGCTACCGCCAAGAGCGTTAATTATTTGAAAACAATTCGTTTCAGACATAAATTATTGATAGTTTTGCCAGTAGGTTAATGTTACATTTTTATCTAAAACCAAGAGACTGATTGATATTTTACCAATGATTTTAAGATAAATATTTTGTTGTCATTTTCTATGTGTGGTATTTTTACTGATACATTTACTGTCCAATATTTATAATATTTTAGATAATACTTTGTAACTATAAATTCTTTCAATTTAAAAAAAAAATACATTGTACATTTATTATTTATAAGTATAAGTTTATAGACTACCTCTCCAGTAAGACCCATTTACAAATTAATCTAAGGTTAGACCCCAGAATATTTCTGTACTAACTGGGTAATTAGATTTGTTAATTAAGACTGTTGTAAATATTACAGAAAATAGAGACATGCTTAATAAGTGGATTTTGTTTGAAAAATACTTTGTAGTAGTTAGATACTAACGATAAGTAAGTATTTCTGTTTCCGGAAATGGAAAATAATGTATTTTAATAGTAATTTCGTTAAATTAACTTAAAGCCGTTTTTTAATTGGCGGCTATAGTTGTTGTTGTCAATTTTTTAGAGTTAGTTTTTTCTCTTCTTTAAACCAAAATATGTTGTCAGGTTTGGTTTAACTCAACCAAAAATAAAAAAAAACAAACTAGTCCAAAAAAACAATTTTAAATTATTATGTCAAAACATTGCGAGAAGAAAAGACGGCAAATTATCCGTTTTTTACGAAATAGCTACTAAGTGAGTTCGTTTTAACCATGTCCCTATTTTCTGTAAATTTACCAAGACTTTTATGTAATATATTAATATTAATTTGTACCATGTCTTTATAATTTCAATAAAAAAATACTAAATAATAATAATTGACACTATCAACTACTAAAAATATGAAATTATCGAAGGAAGCAAACACTTTGTGGCTTGACATTATTACACAAATGAAAGAATATCTTTGTTTTAAGCCACTTTATTACATTTATATACGTCGACCGGTTTCGGTTGAACTCAACCTTCATCAGGACAGTACAAATATAAACTAAAATATAATACAGAGGAAGATTAATAAGTAAACAATAAAGAAAGAGAAAGTATATAAATGTGAGGGAGAGAGCATCAAGGCAGCGGAGTAGGTAGTGTGGTCGGGGAGGGGTGGGGATTACCCAGGGAGAAAGGAAACATCTTTAAAATAGGGCTTTTAGTAAGTTCTATCTGTTTGATGAGGTATGCATACATTTCGCGACACTGGAATGTTTAAAGCACTCTACTATTTACAAGTATTAAAAGCATTGAGGTATATAGATAGCGTCAGCTTTGGCGTTCGAAGTATGGGCCACGCATATCGGATCATTGTCCGATGTGAGATATTGCGGGCATTAGTCGGTTACAAGCGCTCGCACAGGTCTCAGGCGATAATTTCGAAATGCCGACATGCACGCTGAGATATTGTACGTCGTAATTCGTACTGGAAGATATAGGGAAAGAAATGGTATAATCTTTTATCGGTAAGTAAGGTTTTACCATATTATCACATGTAGTGTAAATTGAATCGGCGACCGCCGGTCACCTTCGACTCGTTCGTTGGGTTCGTTCGCGTTCTGAAGGATTCGGGCGACATCAACAGCCGCCACGCCCCCCCTTCCTACTTCTCGCACGGGAACATTATATCACGCAGATAATAAATGTAGACTCGATTTATATATATATATATTTCAATGATTTAATTTTTTTTTTTTTAATCAGTGGAAATACTATTGCGCGTAACGCAAACAAATTTACGAGTAAAAGTGGCTAAATGTTTGTAGCTGAATAAAAGTAGAGCCAGTGTTCCACAATATAAACGAGCCTTGTTAAATTAATTCGTCGACGTCAAATCACTGAACCATTGTCTGCCGTCCAGTGATATCATGTACACCTGCCCGAGTTGATAATTCACACTATAAGATAAGTTTCTATAACATTCACTGATAAGTTCCAGAGAAATGATACAATATTAAATATTCGCCACGTTGCTTTAAGTAACATCGTAATAAGACGGCATTCATAAGTATTTTTAGTATTTGGCTTTGAACTTGGAGATGAATTCGAAGGAAAACCGAGGGATAATAGTAGAAGGACTTCCTGGATGAAAATTAAAGATTGCTACAGATATAGTATTAATGTATCCGTATTATAAAATATGTCTAGCATAAATCGTTCATAATCAAAGAATAAAAAATATTCTAAAGCCAAATTTATGAAACAGTTTTCTTAGAACTATTTAGGATGAAACTGTTTTTTGTCGTACTAAATGTACCGAGATGTTCAGTAATAATAATAAGTTTTTTAATCCAGAATGTGGGAGGTTGATGCAATCAAATAGTTAAATATTCATGTAAGTCTATACTATTTTTAACATATTATTATGGAATTGTTTTGAGTGCTTAACAAGTTTTTGGAAATCAATTATAGGTTTCTCAGTAAACACATTCAAAATTGTGTCTATCTTCCCCTAGTAGTGAAACACGACAACATACTTCAGCATTTCTAAACATATTAGGTGTTCGGGGGTAAAGTGAACTTCCTTCGGGAGGTGAATCTACATGATAGTACAAGTACAAAAGATGACAAACTTTGTTATTAATTCCTGTGTTTTGAGGTAGTATTTTACGTAGAACAGTTGAATTGTTTGTATCGGAAAACAATTATTGGAAAAGAATTTTTGTTTTAAAAAAGATGTAAGATCCAGAAATATTTGTTGTCCTTTTATACTTCTACCATTATGCAGAATTACCTCTCAACGTTAGTGCACTTTGCCCCAGTTCATTCTGTACAACGAAAAATATTTATCTGCTTGTAAACTAATGTAATATTTCTGTGATTCATTGTTTGTTCGAAACTAAATAATAAAACTTTGAAAGGGCAGGTCGCTTTTTGGCAAGGGTGATTATTTTTCATCTGAATACATTTTTCTTCCTATGTAACTTTTGACCTTCTTCCGCCTGTCCCTTGGCCGCTGATAGTTAGGGCTGCCCCCCATCGCCCGCCACCCGCGACCCGCGCGACCCCCGCGGGGCGCTCACCTTTTTAAGTCGCTTGATTTGTCGCTCCGACCCCCGACCCGATTTAACCCTTTCACCGGAAATAAGCTTTCCGTTTTATTTCTGGGTAGATTTTTATTTTATTCGGACGCCTAAGATTTATTTTATGCCCTCAATACAACGGCCCAGAGTCCATAAGCCTGTTTCAAGATCTAAGCTAAAAAGAAACCAGTTTGTCAGTTGCGTTTTTTTTTATGTTAGAGGGTTGTTTTTCGATACAAATGGTGTATCTGATATTTTTTGTTTACGCATTGTATTTGGTTATTTGGACTAAACTTTTTTTAAGAAGTAACCAAATTTACCCATTTATTGTGGTTGAAAATACATAACTACCAACGGTATTTTTGACAAGTATAGCTATTTTATTTGTGGGCACTACCTAGCTGTGAGTGACGTTGATTTTGATTTATTTTCGCTATCTGAATCATATAACGTTGTTTTTTTTTATTTTACAAGAAGGTATCGATGCCCGCTACCCAATAAAATTATAGTTATATCAAAGGGAAAACTTAGACTCGTCACCCAGACCAAACCAAGAATTATATGATTATTTCCAGGAAATGCATGTATAAAAAAAATTACATGGTTCTTTCCAGGAAATCAAGTCTGCAATAACAATAATCGACTGTTGGATTTAGTGTTCTCCTGTGATTTCTCAATTCATGTTGTTAAATCAGTTGATGAGCTCCTCCTCCTAGACTGCCACCACCCGCTGTAAGCATAACCATTATGACAAGTAACTCAATAGACGTCACAACTATTCTGCCTAACCTTACTTGTGATTTTTCTAAAGCTGAATATCCTAACATGAAACATTATCTTGCTAATGAAGACTGGTCATTTCTTCGTCTCAACAATAACAATAATATCACAATATGGAATTAATTTACACAATTATTAATAGGGCCATTGAAAAATATGTACCACTTTCACACTTCAAAGAAGAAAAGTTCGCAAAATGGTTCACTAGAGAGTTAATTAACATAGTAATATGTAAAAATACTGCCCACAAAAACTTTAAAGAATCGAAATCCCTAAACGAATACAAGATTTTTCAAAACTATAGATCTCAATGTAAAAAAATGTCTAAAATATCGTATTTTAATTATATAAATGGCTCGAAAATTCTATACCTTCCAACATTCAGAACTTTTTCAATCATGTTAACTCTCTAAGAAAAAACAAACAAACTTACCCATCTCAATGCATTTCAAAGAAAAGAGTAGTACTGATATGACAGTAAAGGTTAACTATTTTGCTGACTACTTCCAAGATATCCCAGACAATTACATCCCACCTTCATCCATTCGAGACCATACAAATCCCTGCCATACATATCAATATAAATGACGTTAAAACTAAGATTAAATCACTAGACAAAAAAAAGAAGGCTGGACCTGATAATTTGCATCCCAGTATACTTATAAATTGTATTGATTCACTGGCTGAGCCGATATGCTTATTGTTTAATCAATCCCATGTTACAGGTTGCTTCCATAGCATTTGAAAACGTTGTTATCTGACACATATATTCAAAAAGGGCAATAAATGCGATATAACCAACTATATACCAATATGTAAGCTATCCGTAATACCGAAACTTTTTGAAAAACAATTACTAAATAAAATTTCACCTTATATTAACCACCTCATTGTTCCGAATCAACATGGATTTTTGTCGGGCAGATCAACTTTGACAAATCTCTCATTTTATGAAAACTATATATCGAACGTATTAGCTAATAGAACTCAAGTCGATTCCATAAATACGGACTTTATTTAGGCATTTGATAAAGTTAGCCATAAAATTCTCCTCGTCAAACTATGTAAGCTCGGTATCGATGGAAAACTTTTAGACTGGTTGGCAAGCTATCTAACTGATAGAGTTCTACTAGTAAAAATCAATTCGTTCCTTTCCAACCAATTTATAGTTATAAGTGATGTACCACAGGGATCTCATTTAGGCCCAATATTGTTTTTACTATTTATAAACGATATTGTTAATATATTTGATAACAATATAAACGTATTACTTTTCGCAGATGATATAAAAATATTTAAAAAAAGTAAAAACCGTTGAAGATTGTATCCGTCTATATTAACAGCCTGTTAATATTAATTAATAATAAAAGTGGTGTTTTACAAAGTGTATTTTTTTCATTTAATATATAATGTCACATCACAAAGTGTTTGCTTCCTTCGATAAAATTTTCTTTGAGTTGTTGTACTTTTATATTTTATACTTATCTTCGAGTTGTAGTACATTTACATTTTATACTTGTTACTTTATACTTTTCTTTGAGTTGTTGTACTTTTATATTTGAAACTTTTCTTTGAGTTGTTGTACATTTACATTTTATACTTGCTACTTTATATTTTTCTTTTCAGTTGTTGTACTTTTAGATTTTATACTTTTACTTTTATTTGAGTTGTTATAGTTTTCCATTTTATACTTGCTACTTTATAACTTTCTTTGAGTTGTTGAACTTTTATATTTTATGCTTGTTACTTAATTCTTTTGTTTGAGTTTTTGTACTTTCTCTATTCTTACTTTTGTTAATGGCAACGTTATGCCGTACCTATGTATGAAAAAAAAATAATAAAAATAGAAATCCATCTATAAAAACAATTACATGGTTATTTTTACGAAATGCACGTATAAAAATAAAGCGAGGAAAATGGGTAAGAAAATGATAGAAGCCACTTTATCAAAACAATGGGTCCGTTACCCGACTAGAAAAAATCAACTTACGAGTAGTTATCTTTTTATGCTTGCGTTACTCATAAAAGTAATCAATAATAAGATAAAGCAAATATCGAAGTTGCCTCACCCTTATTCATAAATGGAAGTGGATTTGAGTATGCTATTCCAATGCACGTATTTTTTCATGTTAAATAACGATAACCCATATATTAAAGGTATGTTAGCCTCTGGTAGGAGAGGGCACCAAAGTTTTTAACCCTTAAGTAATATACTTAATTTCGCCATAGTGTCCATACGGACCCGTAATTTTGGTATTAATTCAATTACATAAGAATTACAATAAAAGCACCGGCCTTTGTTTCAAATGGAAATCCAAAAAAATACTTTCGGTCGTTTAATATACGTTAGCATTTTTTACTATTCTTTAATGTTTACCTCAATCATGCCCTACGTTTCTGTATCATAGTGAAATAATATTTTAAAAATATACGAACTTTAGTAAGCAACTTAAATCTTTTGTGTTTTCAGAAATCAAAAACATGCATACTTTCATATAACAAAAATCACTTTCCTATTAAATAAATAAAACCTATTTTTTTACGAACACATAACGCACATATTATAACATGGTGCCATTGACCACATCAATGCATGGTGCTCATTTTACAATTTCAATCTTTTTGGAAAATTTGCTACCAACTCTTTGCTAAATTTGTTGATGCTAGTAATTTTTAATTATTTTCGTCCAGTATAATCAGGTTTAGGTAAGATTATTAAAAAAAACTATGGAATAACCTAGAACAGACTAACTCAAAATATTTATCAGTCAGTAATAATAGTAACTATATACGATACTAACACAAATTTGAGAAATACAAAAATCATTGCAATTCGCATCACACTAATACTACAGTGGATCCATACAAACCAGACTTATAAAATAACCCGAAAACTAAGACAAGTATCGTCCTGCTCCCAATACGGTTCAAACCTTAGGGACTAAGGGGACAGCAGTGGTTTGGCACGCACAACGGTAGCTGGAGAGAAGAATGTATTTGAAGGTCGGGTCCGTATAGACCCAGTGTAGTACTTATGGGTTAAAGATAATTCATCATGTTGTTTTCAATCTATTAGGGCTTTCTGGCAATCTATTTGTGTTTGATTTCCAGAAAAAGTATTACCTTCATCGTGGTTGATTGATCATCAAAATGAAAATGTAATTATTGAAAATAAGTTTAAAAGTTATTCGTGAATTATTGCGGTTTAATCATGCAAATAAATGGTTGCATAACATTGAGAAGCGTATTTACAAATAACCCTTAGCAAAGTTTCCCCGCCCGTTCAGAAATCCCCACCAGCTCTTAAATACTCTGCAATCATCCATCACGAATGATTGCTTGAAATTTCATTAAAACTTCCCAACTTCGTTAAGCTCATGTTTCTGTTTATGATAGATTTTTTTCTTTCTTTAATATTACAAAAAAACACGCCATAGCTTCATTTTGTGGATATGCCTCGATGAAAAACATTTAATTTACGCCATACTTTATTGAACCTACTGATTTAATAAAAAGCAATTTTTCTTTTTTCCTAGAAAATATTGAATTGATTTCATCACGATTAAGTAAATAAGCTTTATACTGGGTGCGTCGAATAGCTTGACTTTTCCATCATTTTTATCTTCACCTTTGAAAAATGTTTCCTCCGTTATATTTTTTTTCCATTCAATTTACAGTTGAATTCAAGTATGAAACAAAACAAATAATATTTGCATTTAGATAGCGTTGCTAAAAGTAAGAATGATGTGTACTCTAAATGGTTTATATAAAAACACCTCACTAGGATAATCTGTGCTGAGGTGTTGCATGTGTATAATTGCTGTGAAATTCTTATATTATTATGTTAAAGCACTACATTAAAAACAAAAATTTAAAAGACTTACAATAGAATGTTTGTATTGCAAAAATGGCATTGTGTTATATTTGATTTGGTGTTATTTAATTTTTTTAATTAAATTGTATTATTTTACATACAGTTTACATATTAAGTACCAGTCATACAAAAAAAAAGTTAATCAGTATCTGTATGGGTTGGAAGAAGAGTTTTCTGAACACCTTACTAGGAGAATCAGTGAATGGTTTAGGTAATTTACAATGTCGTCATAAGTAAAAACACAGCAGCGTTCTTGAGATTCTGGACGACAATACTGTTGTTCCACATATGACGACAATATTACATAGACATAATGTAGTATTAATTTAGTAAAAAATATAATAATAAAAAAGTACCATAATATTTCACATTTAGCGCTATAATATATCCATATAATGCTTCTCGGGGATTTGATATCTTTGACCCCGATTCGAGACCAGACACGCAATTGCTCTTACTACTAAGCTGCGACGGCCATTATTGCATGGAACTAAATACATCTATCTATGTTATAACCTATATGGTTCGTAATATTATTTCAACTAAGGAGGTTCGTGTGTTAGGATATTATTAAAAGTAGTCATGTATTTTATTTATATGGTGCTTAAAGATTATGCCTTCAGAGATAATAATAACATACAACTGTATCCATAGTGCAATGAATCCTATTAAACTGGATCACTTGCTAAACTGCAAGATAACCATTTGTCCACAAGTCTGAAGTTACGAATGTAATACCCTTGGCGGCTTCGTTTACATTATGATGTGAAATCAAAACCCTAAATACTTCGTCGTTGGTTTTGGGAGAATTATTTTCATCTTATCAAACAAATCCTCAGGCAAAAATTCATTATTTTTTTCTTGAAATACTGCTTCTAACTGAATCACAATAAATATCAGACAATAAATTAAGATTCTTAGCTAGCCGGAAGTATACAATATGTGCAGTGTCGTGCACAGGCGTTATCGGGGTAGGCAGTAAAGAAACCAACAGGTTATGATAATTATTTCGTTTGTAAAGTTGTATCAATTAATAGAGGTACCAACAGATGGCACTGAACGCAACATTCGTAGTTTGTATTGAAAGGCACGACCTTTTTTGAACAAACGAATTGTCTCTTGAACGAGCATCGGCACACACATGTATATACTCGGCGCTCTTCGGGGCTGCGGGCTGCTTTTTGGAAGCGCTCCGAGTTTATTTTTGAAATCTTGGGAAGTCCTCAATTTTCCAGGTGTAAATTTAGCATAAAATAACCGCATTAAGTTTTAGTTTACGTGTATAAAAATAAAATATTTTTTCTGTAGCCCCTTTGGGCTTAATTCAAGTTTTAATATTAAGTTTTACATATTTTTAGTTCAAATCTGCTACGTTATCCAAAAAGTGCACAGTTTACAAAGTGCAAAGCATCGGTCGTCGGTTTTAAATGCTTACCACATGTGCACGGTGATAGACTAGTGAACAGTTTCAAGTGCGTGTAAGTGATTTATGAGGGTATCCTTTGAGCTATGGTGGTTGTAAACAATGTCGGATATGACCGGGCCACACTACTCAGACTTAATAGTGAAAGTGTTTATTTGGACCCTGCAATAGCTGCAAAGATATCGCTGTATAACCTTGGACGCGTTATTACTAAAACAACTACCCGTAAGATTAGGTTTCGTGGTTGCAGAGCTGGACGCAGTAGGAAAAAACATCTGGAACACAGCATCGAAATAGTTACGTCACCGCTAACAAAAGAACAGGGAAAAGTTGCAACTCAAATTCTCGCGAATCCGGAGAGAGAATATAACAGAGTTAATGCTTGTATACAACGGCATGCCAACCTTAAGAGCCGTCAACAAGGTATAGGATCCTGGAATGTTAGATCTCTCAATAATAAGATAGAGGAGGTAGGGGAGGTTTTCAACGAACAGAATCTTCATGTCCTGGCCATAACTGAGACTTGTCACGAAAATGGTGACCCTTTTTCAATAAAGAGACTCCGAGCTTTAGGTTATGTCGTGCTAGAAGAAACCCGACCTAAAGCAACAATTTCTCGGGATGACAACATCGCTAGCGTAAATCACGGGGGTATCGTGATTTTAGGTCGCCAGGGCTTGCGTTTAACAAGGGTGTCAATTGGTGCATACCGAACTTTTGAGCACTTGGGATGCCGAGTTTCTTCTGCAGGAGCATCATTCATTTTATGTACCCTATACCAGCCTTGTTCAAAACAAATCACTTTGGACTTTTTTAATGAATTTTCGTGTTTTCTCGAGCGGGTTGTGGGACTTTCCGATAATATTTTCATAACAGGCGACATTAACCACTTAGAGCGTCTAGAATCACCAAATACTCTTAAATTTACTGATTTATTAGACTGCTTCGGGTGCCGTCAATGGGTTAATTCCCCAACTCACGATGCTGGCGGAACTTTGGACATTTTTATCTCAAAGTCAAGCGGTCCGTTTCTGATAGCGGATAGCGTGGATGTAGGATTATCAGACCATCGACTTATTCGCGCAGAAATCGATTTTAACCCACCGAAAATTCCTTACGTTACTATCACATCAAGAGCATGGCGCGGTTTTAACTTTGACGACTTTCTGTCAGAACTAAAAGCTTCTCCGCTCTGTACACATAGCGCATGGGAAACAGAGTCGCCAACCAAACAAGCAGCAGATTATGACACCATCCTTTCAACCCTTTTAAATACATATGCTCCAATTTCTACAAAAACTCGGCGTCTACAAAAATCTGATGCCTGGTTTGACGAAGAATGTCGGAGCCAGAAGAGATTGACGCGTAAATTGGAGAGGTCCTACAGACACTCGGGGGTTACATCACGGAACGATTGGATACAGGCTCAAAAAGAGTACATGATCCTAATCCGTTCAAAAAGGTCTGAATATTGGACAAATAGGATCACTTCAGAGCGTCAAAATCCACGTAGTCTTTGGAACTCGGTTAAGACAGTCATTGCTGATGTCCATGCACCAAATACAATCGACATAGCTCCGGAAATCTTCTCCAAGTTTTTTCTTGACAAAATTGAGTCAATACGAGCCCTAACAACCTACGCTCCACCACCGTATTTTACTAAATGCAATAGAGAAAACCTTTCTGCTTTCAAACCTACATCCCTCAAAGAAGTAAGGAAATTAATTCTTACTTCACCGAACAAGCAGTGTTCGCTCGACCTTATTCCAACGTGGCTACTGAAAAAGTGTTGCAATGAAATTGCTCCCTTCTTAGTTCATCTTTTCAATATGTCACTTAGCACGGGTGACTTTCCAAAATCCCTTAAATCAGCTATCGTAACTCCATTATTAAAAAAACCGCAACTGGACGCTGAAGATCTTTCAAATTACCGACCCGTTTTAAATCTGCCTTTTATATCAAAAATATTAGAAAAAATCGCTGCCTCACAGGTCATGTCACTTAAATTCAAATGAATTATTAACTAAATACCAATCTGCATATTGACGGTTCCACTCCACAGAAACCGGGTTACTACGCGTTTTGTCGGACATAACTACTGCCATTGAGTCGGGTAAACTGGCACATCTTTCAGTCTTGGACATGAGTGCTGCATTTGACACGATTGACCATGACTTTCTTATTAAACGATTAGATGAATCATTTGGTTTAAACTGTGATGTTAAGACCTGGCTGACATCGTACCTGGCCAACCGTTTACAAGCCGTAAACGTGGGAAAAAACCAATCAAATTATGCAACCCTTTCATCTGGAGTACCCCAAGGGTCCGTTCTGGGCCCACTACTCTTCATCCTCTTCAAAAATGATGTCGCTAAAATAATCGAATCATTTGGCCTTCTATCTCACTGCTTCGCTGATGACCAGCAAGTTTATTTTTACTGCTTACCAGAAGAAATAAACAGTCTAAAAATTCGTATAACTGAGTGTATAGAAGCAATTACTCGCTGGATGACCTCAAATATATTGAAACTGAATCCCACAAAGACTGAGTTTCTGTGGACTGATACAAGCAGACGTCAGCATAACATTGAAAACTCCCCAATAACCATTTCAGGAAGTGACATCACTCGAAAAACGTGCATCAAATTACTAGGTGTCAATCTGGACGCTAATTTTTCCCTTAAAACTCAGGTGAACAGAACTGTAAGCACGGGGTTCTTTCAATTAAGGCAAAATTCAAGGTATGCTGGATGGTATTTAAGTCACTTAACGGAATGGCTCCGGCATACTTATCAGAATTGTGTATTCCAGAAGATATTTCAATTCCCGACAGTCAACCCATAGGTCAGCAACGTCATCAGCTATCGGAAGGTTGAAGGAACCAAAGCGCACACCAGATACTAAGTTCGGTGAGCTTGCTTTCGCCGTGTCAGGATCTAAAGCCTGGAATGGACTGCCGCATGATTTGAGAATGATCGCAGACTCGACAGAATTTAGGTCTAAACTTAAAACGCACCTTTTCAGACAGTCGTATCCATAATTTCAGAAACCTCCACTTTCACAGTCGACGGCAATTTAAATTAACAAAATGTAAAAAAAAAAAAAATACTAAAAATAAAATAAAATAAATAATAATTAAAAATAAATAAATAAAAATGATAACAACATATTATATATTGCTTAGCAACGCTAGTTTAGGCATATACTTTGCATTTGCTCTCTGATTATTTTTTGTAATATCAGATAGAAACGAATTAGTTTTAATCCCAAAAAATATAAATATTTAAAGAAGAGTATATCAGATAACGCATTAAATAAACTGCCAGTAAGCCATAGGATATTTAGGTAAATAAATAGGATTTAAAAAAAAAAATTATTTGAGGACCCCAGTAACCAAGGTAAACAACAATATTTGACATTTATTTGAAAAAAATAAAAATATATTTTAATGGTATATTTTTATGTTGATAACGTTTTTCTGGAATATAATATATCATAGATTCGTAATGTTGAAAGGTAGTTGAATTGGAAATTATAGATTTGTTATGTCGAAAGGTAGTTTGATTAGAATATTTAATTTGGTCACATTGAAAATTATTTATTGATTTGGTTACTGGAATGTAGTAAAAAAGAAATTTGGTAATTAAACATAACTTGATTGACTGCCGTAATATAGTACCATATTATGAATACGAACCAAATTCATTTTTAGAAAACGAATTTTATAAAATATATTATGATAAAACTATACTGACAGATCGAACGATTAGTCATAATAGACCCGATATAGTTTTACATGACAAAATTAAAAAAATAACTTATATCATTGATGTCGCTATTCCAAATTCCTGTAACATTCAAAAATCTGTTAATGAAAAAATAAGAAAATACACAGATTTAGGAAACGAAATAAAAAGAATTTGGCATTCTCAGACTATAAAAATATTACCATTCGTTATTTCGGCTACTGGCATTATACCTAGCTCTCTCATTAAAAATTTAGGCGTATTAGATCTATCAAAAAATTTATATATAAAGATGCAAAAGTCGGTCATTTTGAATACATGTAGGATAACGAAAGATTTTTTAAATATTTATGTTGAGGGATCAGTAGGATTTATAGGCCCTGTTAGAAGTTCTACCGAGCCGAACCCTCTGATATGAAAATATCTGGAGTCGGTGAATTTTTTTTTCCCATTTGATCTCTGGTGAGTTGACATGTTGTTGTTCTTGTATTGTTTTGTATTTATTTTACTTATGTAATGCACTTGCATAGTGTTGATTGACTAGCTGATCATTTGTGGAAAAGTGAGTGGAAGGGTTTAGTTTTTCCTTTGGGGAAGATTTAACCCGGACAACAAAATCGGAAGCATAAAAAAAAAAACAATTTGTAGGCTTTTTAAGACAGTTAAATTAAAATAAAAACTATAGCAGACTTAAGGTCATGCGATGACCAATGTTTTTTGATATAGTGTCCTCTGCGTGCAGTTTTATCTTTTATAAGCATAAACTTTTTAATATAAGTGTGTTTGTCGGAAGTGACTTGCCAGGTAAGTATGTTTTGGTATCTTTTCTAAATAACAAATGTAGATCCTAGGAAATAAATTGTACAGCGCCCTTGAGGTGATTTTTCATACAAACGGCGCTCTACAAATTATCCAATTATTATTATTATTATTATGTACATTTTAGTAATGATTGAAGACAACAATTGAATATGAATGTGTATCTTTTTGCATTCTTCTTCATGCAGTTTATGCCTGTGATAACTTATATCTAGTGCGGTCGATGTAGCGCGCGCCCGCTTCGATTCTTAGTTAATATTATAAGCGTATTTTTTGAAAATTTGTATTGATGTTTTGCAATAAATTTATAAAATTTCATAATTTTTATATTTCAGTAGGCAGTGCTTATGTGCCTATATGAACAGGACGCCACCGAAGACGTGCATATTATTTTTTCGAGTTTGAGTCATCATCATTATGTATTGTTTTGCCCGTAAAACAGTCACTGCTAGATGAAAATCTACACTAACTTTTTTACCTTTTTTAGTACGACAGATTTTACTAAACGCTTTTACTTTTTTATTTTTATATTTTGCAACTAAATAATTTCCCAGACAATTTCCTGAACTATAAACTACTGGTCTTGAATTACAACTTAATCTATTAAACATTACTTGGATGTTTTAGATGAGATATGAAGTGAAAAAATAGGTTTCACTTTTGTCCATCCAATTAGTCCGATCTGGCCTCCAATGCTGCCAATGGTCTACCGGCCGAATCTCCCCGACCGACAGGAATCTACAAAATCCGGTCTACGTGCAGTGCGCACCGATTATCGACAGTGGAAAACGTTGCAACAAAATATTATAATATATTATATTACATAATAGCGCCTCTAATTGTATAGTTCTATGACACTAGACTGCATTTAGTTTATCTCACTTCGAACATGTCTGCAGTAAGCCGGGAGCCGGCAGAGTTGGCGGCACACGCATAAAACCTACTTGCATTCCTGCTAAAAACGGGACTGCAGGCTTTTAACGAATGAATTGACAGATTTCCTAACAATTCTCAATACAAAAAAAACGAATGTGTTATGAGAATATCAGAACACGAGTTCATAAAAATTCTAATGCTGTCGCATTTCGTCATTATATTTATTGGGTTAAGCGCAGCTGCATGAACATGTATTCCGATATATTCTCAATATACTAATATTTTACTTGGAAATGGCTTAATATCACATTTTGAACAGGATTTTAATGAATAAGACATAATAATTTTTCTCCGTACCGGTTATTAAATTAGTCGTTCTACCACAAGCGGTCGTCAGCTTAAATTTTTATTTATTTTATATTAAACGACAGGCAGTTTTTGAGGCGTTTTCAATCATAGCTACAAATTTCCAAATTTCCGTGCTTTATTTCCCCTTGTCGGCGTGCATGTTTATATTGGGCGCAATGTAAATATGACCGAATTTCCTGGCGAAACGAGGGTCGGGCGCGGCACACTGAGGAAATCATTTCGCCACTCCGCCCATCCGCACCCTTCAGTCGAGTAGACCTGGCCCCATCGAGCTTATTATTTGATTTTGATTTCTGGAGTGAAGATTGGTAGTTCGGTCAACATAAAGTATGATTGTTGTTGTTTCGTCTTCAATTCAATTCCTCAGTTCTAAAGTGAAACAACTCAACAATTTGCAGCTTTGAGTTAAGACATGCTTAGAATACTGTTGTGTTCCAACAAACAGTTCTCCAACTCGTCGTAAAAGGAGATTTTAGAGAATAAGTTTTTTTATATTAAATCAGGGATTTATTCAATACTTCACGTATTACAAGAGTGATTTCGATGGTCGACCTAACTAGGAGCTGGCTAAATGAGATCTGCAAACACCATGCTTGTCTGGAAGCAACCTAACTGGCCCTAGCGACTAATGACTACTAGCTGCCATCTTGCGGACTTCCAAGCAAGCTCTTTGCACTGGCCTCTATGATTGCATCTGTGAAGTTCTTAGCTAATTCACTTCCCAACAAATATCAACAGTTCCAAAATGTAACGGGTAATCTATAGTTATTTTAGAAAGAGAATTTTTATAATTTTTGTATATTACGTGTGTAAACTTGTCAGATCGAGATTTCATACAGGCGTTCGTCTTCCTTCACGCGTGTCTTGTTTGAAAACGAAAAAAACAGAAGATACCAGGACGATGACCCCACGCTGGGACAAGTAAATATACTTTTATAAAAATAAATTTCCGGTTCTGTAATACATGATGCGGGCATGAAAATTGTATATTTAAAAAAAATATATATTGGATATAAAAATATATATAAAAAGTCACCACCATACACTTAAAACATCACAAATAGATCCAAATTGTTACAACTATGAAAATCCAGTAAAAATCGTTCGTGCAGTAGGAGAGCGAGAGGAACGGCTCCGCGATCTTTTTCATACAAAATACTAAGCCAAACTGAATCCAGGGAGTAAATTTGGCAATTATTATTGGTAGTTTGATAAAAAAAAATTATAAAAAAATCATTACATTATCACCAGCTTGGGTGAGAATTTCTTAAATATAATTATTAATATGCTAATCTTTAACTATAGTTATCATAAAAACTGAATTCTATAACAGCCTAAATTTTTTAATTCAAAACAAAGATAAATAAAAGAGCTTATATTCGTACTACGTAAATATATATTTGCTTTACAGTTTTATTCAAGAATTTTTTTTTCAGTTTATTTGAACATATTGGCCCCTGAATCCAAAATTTAACTGATGTATCGAATTGTAAATTACAGATATCGATATTATGCACAAATTGTTACTCCTAAACTGTGAAATAAACCTTTCACAGATTTAAAGTTGGCCAACATAAAACATCAGGGTGATAAAAAAATATTTTTTGCAATTTATTATATGGAGTTTTACAACCAAAGATTTATAGTACAGACTACAGACCCTATCATCAGGTATATTTTTTTCTATTGAGAGATTGGTTGATTGGTAAATGGCTTTCTGTTTCGAGCATCGAACCCGTCGAGTGCTACTTCAACATTATACCAACCAGGCTAAGACTATCTCTCGATTGCCGTGGTGGTACACATGGTTACATTCAAACCTATCGTTATTAGTAGACTAATGCTAGTGCAAACTTGAGCTGACAATAGCCAGTCTCAAAACAGTCGAGAAGTGAAGGAGTGCGCAAATAAATTTTATTTGGCTAATTTAAAATGGCATATTTGCTGAACGTTTTGGAGTGGAATATATTATCACAATTTAAAACCGGTAGCCCCGGTGAAAACCACCATTCAGAATTGCTTGAAATGACATTAGCCTTGTTTGGTAATCAGATTTTAAAAGGCAGATCATCTTTACCTTCAGCCTCACAAAATACCTCAATCGGGGATGTCATAGTCTTACTGGCTCCAGGCGTTTGGGAGCAGTTTGTGTGAAACAATGTTTAAAAAAACCGCAGAAAAATAAATCAATAAAAAGAAGCTAAGTTAGACTCACCTACAAAAAAAAACATATTTGAATTCTCCAGTAGAATCACAATGCTCCAAAGTTTTCAACATTGAATTCGCCAAGTCTTTTGCCTACAGTCCCGCCCGTTCGTGGACAGGCGATGGATGTCCCGTATTACTCAGCGTCCCGCCGCCCGCCGTGCCGGCAGCGTGGGTCACCTTTTCGGCCCGCTTCTACTGTTCCTAGTACCTACCCCTGTACTCCCTGGAAAAATATTTAATTTAGTTGATCATCCATTCCAGAGAAATGTGAGACAGTAATCTTAGGTTCATTGTGATGGCATCATTGTTGGACTTTATTCAGCTCGAGGCTTAGCGCTTAAAAAGTGTAGTACCCCTTTTCCCTTTTCATGGTTCATTTTAACGGGTTGCCTTTTTTCTGAAGTGTATCTATTATTGTAATTTAAAGGTTGCTAAACTAAAGTCCCAACTCGGATGTTAATAACAAAATAACTGTTAATTAATTGTGAAAAATCACCAAAGATACTTAAAGGAATATAATACAACAACATGGATTGAGTTTATTTTCATATTGGTTTCATTTTAAAACGGCCTGAAGGTGATTTTTCATATAACGACGATTTATGTTATAAAAGTACTACGTTTATTTATTTAATTGATTCTTTTTATATTGATACAATAATATTATGTATTTTCAAACATTATATATTATGATAATGTGGGCCTCACTGGGTACCGTGAGAAGGTACCCATTTAGTACATTAATAAAATTTAATAAAAAAAGATAACAGGAAATAATAAATAGAAATAAAATAAAATTTAATAATAAAGGCGCTTATGAAAAAAAAACATTTGAAAAATCGGCAAACATCATGATTTATGGTTGTATATATTCAAATGAGTATTGTAATGGTATTGTTTTACGTAGGTATATATGTTTTACATTTTTTGTAATATCGCCCTTTTTGTTCTTTAATCGATCTTCTAATTTTTTATCTGAAATTTTTTTTTAATATTTTCACTATATTTTTGGTGTTTTTGTTCAATGCTTTGTTTTTTTGTTTACCATCTGAGTTTTTTATGTTTTTTGTACGTGTGTCTAAGTGGTAATGATTAATAAATGAGTTTGTGGTTGGAAAATTTTTTTTTGGTAAAAAATGTTATTTAGTGATTTTTTTATGCCTATTTATTATTGCGTAAGCAATAAAAAAGCTATGTACCTTAAAAATCTTTCTCTAATTAAATTATCTAATGCCAGATTGATTAGATTAGTTTCTCGTAAATAAAAATATTTTTTGGTAATTTCTGCGATGGAATACATACATTATATTAATTTTATTCAGTACCTAATCACCCGTCTGTACACATTTAGTTATATAATAAAGCCTGAAGAGATTTTGTCAGTGAACCGGTGTTCAAGCTGTGAAAAAGCTCACCCGGTTGGCTGAGACCCGGGAAAACTTTGTCAGGACAGTCAACAATATTTTTTGAAGAGTTTAGCGTCCGAAGTCAAAATCATAAATATAATTTTATAAAAGTGTCTGGTACTTGGAGCGACATTTTTAAGAATGTAAGATGGAGTCATAATCTGCAAAAAAGTTAATGTTATTCATGAGATATTATGATGAAAAGACGACAATAAACCTTAGAAATTGGACACAACAAAACAATCCTTACGTATCACAGCGTTGGAAACGATTAAGGACGAGTGAAATGGAAAAGTATATCTTATTCATTACCTTCCACCAAAGATATTAGTTCTTCTAATATCTTTGCCTTCCACCTATATTCATTGTGTAGATTTCTTTAACAATGTTTATCAATCACGATTTTTAGAGAATAAATATATAATATTTGCATATCCATAATCTGCTGTGCAAATGTTCCTATCGATCGTTTTGTAGAATCTGTTATTTTTACTAAAATAATACGAGTTAAAAAAGATATTAGGTTCTTTTATGCATGGAACATTTCAGGACAAAACTAACATGACAGACGAGTTTTTAGTTGACTTTTGGCTTGTTCATATGTCTGATACGTATATTATTGTAGTGAGAGAAAATACAGAGAACAGCATTTTTGTGAGAAAAATATCTGCCAAATTATTTTAACTATGCAGAATGTTTTTAGAAAAACTCTTTCAAAATCCATTTCACATTTTTTAGACAAATACACAAAATTTAATATTATATTAATTTTAGCTCTGTAATAATAAAAAAATCGATTGCAGTCAACCAAAAAGTAGCAGATACCGGAAAGAGTATTTGAGTGCAAAACATATACATATTTCGGCACATCACTTAATCACAACTTAAATTAATTCAATATTCTTGAATTTCACTCCATCGCTATCAAAATTCGTCATCTGTAATACACAGCGGTACCAATTATAATATTTTTTGTTCACCCCTCTCGTCTCGCATTATTAAGTAAATGAATTTAGATTTCATCTTGTATTATAAGATATTGATTAAAATAAGACATTCCTGCCACACACATCAATACACCGCATGAACATTTTTGAAACTTGTCGAGCATTATCAGAATTCGACGTAAATAATACAATGTCATTTTTGACAGTTCCCCCCTCAGTGCAAATCACTTAAAATGGAGGTATCTAAAGTGTCATACATCATTATACGTCAGTATTCAAACGATTTAACATAACGAAGTTACTACCATTAAACGAACATTATCTAATATTCATCTATGGTAATATAACGCTCACTTATTCAAATACTATACAAATTAGTATATTGTAGATATGTATGTACTAAGCGAATAGGTACTAATGTTTATTTTGTTAACATTCCAGTTCTAAGTTATTCCAAGTCTTGGGGGAAGTACAAAAAATGGATGCCTACGATCACAACATTAAATAAATAAAATTTTATAAATATTTCTTGTTTGCTACTGAAACTCTGATTTTAACGATTTGGTAAATAATACCTATTATTAGACTTTTGGCAAGTGAATATTCTCAAATGTGCGATTTCCGTTTAGTTCTAAGCTCTGAGTTTGTCTGTCTAAGTTACTAAGAGAATTTGCCACCGAATTTTGCTGACGGGAGAGTAAATTTCAATGAGCAAAACTTCAAGAAGCTCGATAGCCAAACGTGCCTGGTACATTGAAATAAAACACTAGCAGTGGCATTTTCGATACAAACAAGACACCATCGATAGTGTCCTGCAAACCTCATAGCGCTGACGTGCAAATATCCCTCTACAGATACCATAACTAAAATGATTTTGAATTTGCATTCTTGGTCAGGTTTACAGTTTCAACGTGATTTTTGTCAACGCAAAGTAAGCAACCTCTGCATTTCTTCCCCGCCCATCAATTAAAAAAGTTATCTGTGAGTTAATACTCATTTCAAAGTTTGATTATCAAACTTTGAAGCTGTATCACTTATTTATATTAGACCTTTTTCTGTGAAGATTTTTTTTTATTCTATACAAGAAATAAATTGGTATATTATGAAACAAGTCCATACAAGAAATAAATTGGAATATTATGAAACCAGTCTATACAAGAAATAAATTGGAATATTATGAAACCAGACCATACAAGAAATAAATTGAATATTATGAAACCAGTCTATACAAGAAATAAATTGGAATATTATGAAACCAGTCTCTCAAAGGACAGAGAATTATTAAATTCTATCCTACAAAATTATACAATGCTCTACCAAATCAAAAAAAATAACGGAACTGAATATATTTAAAAAAAAAGTAAAAACATGTCTGAGAGAACAAAGTGATGATCAACTTACAAACATTGTGAAGACAATGTAAAGACAAATTTAAACTAAATACAAAAGCTTAAAAAATTACAAGCCATAGTAATTACAAACCCTAGCGAGGACTGTGAAAAAAAAGAACTTATACTTATATTATTCTTTATACCTACATCATGTATAAACTTTGCTATTTAAAATAGTTAGAAAAAATTTGGTGATAAACCATGCCGCTAACAATACAATGAAATTAATAATTGCTACAATTCACATTTGCATTTTGCAAGCCTTATTTATTTATTTCTTAGCCACACAAATAAGACATTTATGAAACATGCTCGTCTTACAAAAATGGTTGATAATTATACGAATGCGTCCGCAGCATTCATATTAGATTAGACACAAAAATATAAGTATAAATGAATATAGAGTAATTCTACCTATTATCTACAGCAATTTTTTTCATCTTGGCCAACAACAAAATAAAGGACTTGCTATTTTACCCGGCGTGACACATTGAAACCACTAAAACATCAATCTAGATGGTTTTGGACGAATGCAGTCTAAATGTTTTAATACAATTAGGTAAAAGAAAGATTTACACCTATTAACATCATATTATTATAGCGGTATAGCAATAATTGCCAGTTATCTCAATTTAAAATTGGCAACATGTTTAAAAAGTAGGGACCTGCCGGCTGTTCTCTCGAGCGATTTTTGGCATACTATGATAAGTTCGCATAAAAGTTTTGCGTAATCGCTTGCCATAATGCGCGAAATTCATAGAACGAAAAATATAGGATAAACGGTGAAATCTAGGTGGATTATTTGCTATAAACAGCAATAAGCAGTTTCATGTGTTTCAATATAAACCTAAAAAAATAATAGACCGACGCGATGGAGGTATTTTTATCAGGTTTGTTTAAGTGTTTTTAAAATTTGTCGGTTCAAGTGCATTGTTACTTCCTAGTTGATTCTATATCAAGGGATAGACACTAATATTTGTGTTGATATTGAAACTACCCATCTCTTCAACTCTCCATGTTTCCAAATAATATCTTGCGAGTTAGGAACGACTCAAGCCAAAGCCAGTCATGTTTTCCCAGTACTGATGGTTTTGGGAATACAAGACAGTAATATTCCTTGTTTCCTTAACTTATCATTTACAAGTCATTGCGCCAAATTTTCGAATATCACATTTATAGCAAAACGTTTGATACATGGAGGACCTACAGATAAGGTAGTGGTTAATGTGTATATTATTAAATAATGTAAGCATTATTTTCATAGAATTGATGCAATTTTGTGTACGTGCAAACTTTTAAATGTGTATACATTGTTTATAAAATGTTTTTCCATTCTAAACAAAACTTAAGACGTAAGTTCTATTTTTCAAAAGCAGTAATACTCATAGAAAAGACAGTGCCTCACAATCATTCGTTACCAATTTTCTCTAACTGCGGCTTAATGCCAATGAATCCACCTAGATTTCGCCATTTATCACATATTTTTAGATTCTATAAATTTGGAACATTACGACAAGCGATCGCTAAACGAATAAACGTTAAACGAATCTTATACACCATATTAATGAATGAATTATCTTCATTTCTATTAAGTAGTGATAAATTAAGTATGTAAAATTTAAGAGAAACCGTTGAATTTGTCTAGAATGATTTATAGAGTGAAAGTCTTGAAGATAATATTATAAGTATATTCATTGAAGAGATTCACTGATAGAAGTATGCTACGGGAGCATCTGTGTGCCAGAGGTAAAGTTGAATTTCCCCTATTTTGGGTGAAAATAACCAAATATTTTCAAATATCTTACAAGTAGATATTGATATCCTCACTGGAATCTCCAGTGCTGAGGATGTGATTTAAATGTTACCACAATTAATTATAAATAAATAAATGTGTTTTTTCTTAGATAATCTATAATATTATTATGCGATCGTCTGGACGGTCTGGGCCCTCTGATTGGTCGAATTCAAATAATTTGTTTCGGTTAAATTCCGCTAACTTGAAAATTAAGACCCAATTTCATACTAAAATAGGATCACCAGATTTCTTCAAAAGCATCGTTTCTGCTCATATAATTTTCGGATAATATCGAAGGAAATATATGTTAGAAAGTTCACAATCCATTGGATTAATTACATTACAGTAAAAATTATCCACAATTACGTTTTATACATTTGACGTCTGTCAAGAATCAAACATTCCAAGGTTCCTTAAAAATGTCAATCCCTCCTTTACCGGCCGCTGGAGTAGTTTCCCTATTGGCCGACAGAGCGCATAGAAGCGATATACAAATATGTACAATTTCATTTACTCAAACAACGGTAATTATTTACGTGAAACTACCGTTTTAATACGCGTTTACAAATAAAACAAACATTTGATTCAACTTAATGACAATAAACAACAACTCTTGTACAATTTTGAAAAATATTGATATTTAATATTATTTACGTAAATAATAATTTCGCACTATTTTGACAGAACACCGATGTGATATTAGCGGAAGTATAGGCACTGCCAACCCAATAAAATAACACGAAAGACAAACGGAAGATAGAAACGCTTCGTTGATCGTAAAATTAGCCAACAAATCTCTAATCTGACATGTACTTATATGTATAGTAAAACAATCATTTTACCAGGTATATTAATATATATTAAGGTATTATTCGGAATCGCTGGACAAGGATAATACGAAATATTTTTAAATGAAACCTTCGAATTTACCTTAATTAATATAAAAGGAATCTGAATGCATTTGGGAATTTTTTAATTTTAGCATTTAAATTTTTAATTACGTAAAATTCAAATTCGCTTTCGTTGTATTGGATGACAGCCGGAATAATTTCTATTGATGACATTTTCTTTTTTTGGTAATAAAATAGGGGTATTTTGGTTTCTTTTACAAGTAAGGAAATATTTAAATAAAGGTTATTATAGGTTAGGATAGGTTAGGTTGGGTTATGCTAGGTTAGGTTAGGTTAGGTTGGATTAGTATAGTTCAAGTTAGTTTATAGGTTAGGTTAGATTAAGTTGGATTATAATAGGTTAGGATAAGTCAGGTTATGTTAGGTTAGGTAACGTTAGTTTGGGTTATTATGGGTTAGGTTAGGTTGGGTTATTATAGGTTAGGTTGGATTTTTATAGGTTAGGTTAGGTTAGGATAGTTTAGGTTAGGATTGGTTCGGTTAGGTTAGGTTGGGTTAGGTTAGATTGGATTATTATTGGTTAGGTTAGGTTGGATTATTATAGGTGAGGTTAGGTTAGGTCAGGTTAGATTATTATAGGTTAGGATAGGATATAGGTTAGGTTGGATTATTATAGGTTAGGTTAGGACATAGGTTAGGTTGGATTATTATAGGTTAGGCTGTATTATTATAGGTTAGGTTGGGTTATTATAGGTGAGGTTAAATAAAATAATAATGATAATAATAGCCAAATAAATCATTTGTGCTTTTTAAGTAGGCACTATTTTGCCGGAATATTGTATAACATTATATTTTTTTAATTTACGTTTTCAATTGTCTCTAGCCGCTCATTTTATGAACACCGACAAAAGAAAATGTTATCAACAGAAATTATTCAGGCTGTCATCCCATACAGCAAAAGCGAATTTTCATTTTACGTAATTAAAAATTAAAAAGCGAAAATTAAAAATTTCCCAAATGCTGTTCGATTCCTTTTATAGTAATTAAGATAAATCAGAAGGTGTTATTTAAAAATATTTCGTATTTTCCGTGTCCAGCGATTCCGAATATTTACCTATATTAATTTACCTTTAGCCATTCAGGCAATTATTCGGGAAAGGTAAAGTTTTACCCGAACAACTGTCATTCTTATTATGCCTAAACTCCTTCCTGTTCCGTGTTTTAGCAATATATAGGTACTCACCTCTCTCTGTGAATGACCTAATATCTACCTATTAAATGTAACTGTTGTTAGTATCACTTAAACTGGGCGAAGCCCAACCAAGGACCACCCGCAGGCATTAAATACATTACGGTGACCGGATCAAAATAATAATTCATCACTTCTTTAAAAATTTATATAAAGTCATGGAAAGTGATGAAACAAAAACTTTATTAACTGGGTTAAGTAGGTTAGGTTAGGTTAGGTTAAGTTAGGTTAAAAAAAATTTCATCGTTTCTAATATACTACCTTGTATACTTGCGAGCTGTGGGCCAATTCCAAAAAGCGTACCATGGAAAGGCTTCGTATTCAATATAATAATGCCTACCGCATAATGTTCGGACTTCCAAGGTACTGCAGTGCCTCCTCGATGTTCATGGAGGAAAGAGTTCCCGGCTTTGCAGCCCTAATGAGATCCAGGGTAGCAGGAACGAGGGGAAGGATCAATAACTCCAGAAACATCCTCATCATCGAATCCCGCCAGACCTCAGGATCGAGCATCGAAAAACATTGGAGAAAAATATTGGACCCCATAATTATCGCTCCGATATACCAATAAGCTTACAAGAAATTTAAATGTTTTATGATATCACTCTCCATTCTATATAGTTCCTTTTTCTTATGTTTTATTTGCTTTATCAAACTTACATTTTATACTTTATTTTATTTGTACTTAATTGTATCTCTGTATATAACATTGTAGTTATATTTTATGGATTGTGTGGGATTGCACTTACCTCCCCACATTCTGGAATAAACAATAATAATAATAATAATTATTATTAATGACTTTATATCACTTTTTAAAGGTGTGTTGAATTGTCGATGTGTTGAATTATCATGGAACCATACATGGTGTTTTTTGTTCAGTTGAGTGGTTTTGGTTTCAGTTTGCATTTGGTGTCAGTATTTTGTCAATTTCTGATCTTCCTATGTTTTGTATCCAGCCTTTTATTAGATATTTAAATGTTAAAATATCGTTGTTGGTTTTGAATGAGAGTGAGATTTTGTTGCAGAGTTCCGTGCTATAGTAGAGGACGCTTTTTTGCACAAATTTTTAATTTGTAGTTGCGTGTTTGATTTGTATTTGACCCTCAGATCTAGTGTTTCTAATACACGTGTTAGTTGTTATTTCTTGTGTTTTGTATTTATGAATTTAAATAAATATTTAGTATGTATAATGCTCTATTTAAATTTTTCAAAAGCCCATCTGAGGCCTGTACATTATTATTTTCCATCATTTTATGCCACATACTCCACTGAATCGGACACCGAACTACGGCACTAAAATTCATGTGGTGTGTAGGTTTTTCCAATTTTCCGAAATTGATTTCCATATTTTAAGTTTTCATCAAACTAACCAATAAACATCACAACATTGGGACTGATAACACCTGTGGCGAAGGTGCAAATCCCGACCAATGGTCTCTCTATTTGAATAAGCCCAATGTGGGCGTACAGATTAAAAAAATATATATTTTAACAGCCCGAATAAATTTTATCGTAATAAAGCCTTATTTTAAAATGGCACGAGTAACTGTAAGCTTTCAGAGCATTAATATAATATAAGCGTAATTAAAAAAATATCAAAACCACCCCACGTGCAGGACGCAGCGATAAACAAGTACTGTTTTAACCAAGGGGTAGAATAATAAAATTTATTATATTTTTGATAAAACACAATTATAGGACCAATTTACATTAAAACTCAAGAATAGCTTTTTTTGTGGACGCATGTTGTAATATGACAAATAAAATACAAAAATATTGATTTTTATTTTATTTTGCTATTATAACAACAGTATCATCTTCTATATAAATAAAAATGTTAATGTTCGTTTGTTCAAAATCTTAAATCTTGGAAAGTTCTCCACCGATTGCTTTGAAATTTTGAGACAACATTGCATTCGAATACGCCTGTGTTTTTTTTTATTTAATACGTAGATGTCGCCTGTGAAAGGTAAAAACATGCTTTTCTTGGAAAAAAAACAGCGCCATCTGTTGAACTTAAAAGCAACACGCGCTATTGTTTTTCTATCTGCACAGAGAGACTGAGCCACAGCAACGCGTGGTGGGGTACAGCTAGTTTCTAATAAAACTCATATTGTGACAAGAAAAAATACAATTACACAAGTGAAACATGATAAGGCGATAAGTTATGTATTTTCGTTTAAAAATTAATAATAATATTATTTTAAAGCATTACTCTTTTTTTGGCTGACTGTATAAATAATACAATTTTAATACATATCTGCAAGCGAGTCAATCCAGTACTTTCTAGAGTAGTAATAGTATATGTAATGTATTAATAGTTTACAATAATATATCTATATCGAGCAGACATCGACATACCGATCAAATGACATTATTTCACCATTATAAAATTAGTAAGCAATAAATGGAAATTGATGATATTGATCCAGCGTATCTTTTAGTAAAATTAACATTGACAAGTTTAGTACTAAGATATTCGCTTTTTTAGTAAGTGACAATAATTTGAAACAGTGCTTCAACACATAAAAGCAACAGAGGGTGTAGATTCGAGATAAATATTACCAATACAAACAAACTGTTTACAAATTTGCCTGTTATAACACATTTCACTTTCACTTTGAACCCTTTGTGTTTTTTTTTCATAAAATAAAGGATAAGGCATGACAGAGGTAGAAATACTTCTTGTTAAAACATCATTTTATAAACAAAATGCCAGAAACATACAATATAAATGTGATATTTCCGTAATGATACAATATAATGTGTATATTTCACGAATTTAAATGCTATGGAAGATATCTCCGATTAGATGCACGTAGCTTTTTGTTTAAAAGAGCCAAATGGAAATTTTGGCACTAGGTACCTACTTATTAGTATTATACAAATTATGACCAAATTGCGTTACAAAATTGGTGATCCGAGGTAAGATGTCATCGAAACATTTATTTGGAACTGATATTTTTGTCTCGTATAATTCAAATCATCATGGTTCAAAATCTCAACTCTGAGAATCCATCTTATTAACTCACCTAAATAATGAAAATAATACGAACAAAATACTTGATTCCTCAATTACTTTCCAAAAATACATTTGGTAAGAAATGTTTTTTGCGATTATAGAAATTCTAGTTGTTTTGTCAACAATCTTGTTATGATACAGAATTCTAAATAAACGAAGGGATATTTCACGAAAAATCCATATTATATTATACCTATGCTCTATCGAACCACCTCAACAGAGATAAACGTGCATAAATTCTTCCTTAAATCAAGTCAAGAGAATAGTTATCTATATAACGTTTATGTACATTGTTATAATACGATACAGAGATAAGAGGGGATATTTAATCTGAAATGTAAGAACAGTAAAACGTGGTAAGTACAAATTCGACCACTGACTTTAAAATGGTTCTCGGACTCGGTGTAAGATAAAAACGCCCCTGCTCACACAGTTCAAAATAAAAGAGTTTGCCCAACGCTTCCTAAAGTGCCGTACTTGAGCGGATGCTGGACTTCCCCTGGAAAAATATAAAACAAAGTGAAACTCAATCAATGTGATCAACTTTCAACTAATGCAAAGACTGCACAAAGGAGCCAGACGAAAAAGAAGAACGATAAGAATGGAATTGAAGATTGGTCCGGTATACTCGGAGTGATATTAAAGAAAACCTGGAGCTTTTAACTGTATTGAAAAACTCTAAAGGAGAAACTGATCCGGGAAATGATCGAATTAAATCCCTTAAATCGAGAATCCTTTTTGTCATCTCTGGGGCGAAGTGAAACTATGCTTTTTTCGACATTATGGAAGAACCTTGACCCAGCTTGATGGGAGTATAAATTTAATTATTAAAACAAATTAAACTAATCTCAGTCAAAACTTATCCAAATAAGAAAATAATAAGCATTTTTTAAAATTACATTAAATGTGAGTTAAACGCTTGAGGGAACTTTGAGGTGATTTTCCCACGAAAACGGCGCTATACAAGTAATCCAATAATATGATCGTAATGTTAAAGAGTTGAAACACTTAAGCTGGTCGAAACCCTAGTTCTATAAGGAAACAACTCAAAATTTCTGAGTTTTGAGTTAATGTAGCGAAATGTAAAAAAAAAACTCCCCTTTTTTCATATAAAATTTGTCTTAATTTTGAAGTAAAATCAGATATGAAATTATAATGAATTCAACACATTGTCAGTTTTATAGGGAAACATGTCAGATGTTTCCTTTTTGAACTTAGTTTGACCTACACAGCAGTAGCCATCTACAGTTCAATAGAGAAACATTCGAGTTGCTTCTCTACTGAACAATTTAATATGATTAAATTAAAACACTAAAGCCTTTAGAAATTCTATAGAAACGAATTAAACTTAAGGATTATTTGATTATAAGTTCACTGTAAATAAAGCTATTCCAGATTATAATATCTGTGGTCTAGAACTGGGAACATAAGATAGCTTATTTTTTATTGTCCCTCTCTTAACAAATATCCACTTTCTGTCAAGCCTTATCTAAAATATTTTTTTCACATTTAATAGGAACAGCTGCTCAACCTTTTTCACAGCAAACTTAAATTTGGATTTGAGGCCAAAATACCCAACCAATCTGAATATTTATTATTTTTGTTAAACATATATAAATGTGCTATTTCAGAGGCAACTTTGTCATTTTTGTGAGTTAATTGTAATTATAAAAAAATAATCTTACTTTACCTAGTATTCGAATATTATGAAAATTATAATAAAAATTAAAATACCAACGAAAGTCAGTCGTTTGTATTTCAAATTTACGGGCATACAAATACTTTTTGAACCACTTGTTCATCCACTGACTTTTCACTGGTCTTTTTTACTTTTTAGTTCGTTTAGTTTTTTCTCTCTGTTATAATATTTTGAGCATATTATATCAGGGAGATTTAAAACAAAAGTTAAACCAAAATAAAATATTAAAATGGAAAAATCAAGTGAACCTTGGTATTTAATAGAGATTTTTGTCAATTAATCTTTGTATAAAACGATCATATGACTTTTACCGTCTAAGAAAATTCACTCTAGTTGGTCTGCTAAAGTCATGTTTGAGTTTGTGAAAACGTTCTCATTGGATTATTTAAACCATTTTATATACGTAAACCTATAATAAGAGTCATTTTTATACTCTTATATTTGGTGGATATTTTAACACATGTAAAGGAATAAGTACTAATAAGTACCTACCTAGAAATGCCTATGATTCTTTTGTGTTTGAATAATGAATTTTATTTTAATTTATACGCTTTTCAAATGTCATTGATGGTTGTCTTGGTTACACATTAAACAGCATTATTGTTTACTCGCTATGTGGCTGACATCTGAGCGATTGAAATATTTAATTTGTTTAATATAAAAAGATCGAAAAATAAACTTTAAATGTCGTTTCTTTGTATTTCAGGTAATGTTTGTAACGTTACGATAATTTGATTATTATTTTTTTAAATGTGAAATTAAAAATAAACCTTTGTATTTCAGAGCAACACATTGTTTATTTTGTCTTATATATATTTGTTTACATTTTTTCCACTATAATTGAAACCCTTTCAACTGCTATAATGTTTATATATCAATATGTGATGAATATGCCATGCATAATATTATAAATTTTGGTAAATATTCGGAATCGCTGGACACGGATTATATGAAATATTTTTAAATAAAACCTTCTGATATACCTTGATTACGTATCTATAAAAATCTTTCAAATGTATTTCGCAAACACTAATAAAGGTAATTTCTATAAAACTCCAAATTATCCAACACACAAATAAGATGTTAAAGATTCGAGACAAAATATTGTTTCATTTAATTATAATAACTAATTGAAATGATTGTTGAATTCCAGCTGTGTCTAGCAAAATTTAAACAAGAATCTGAAATATCTTTGACTTGGCATCCAGAATCGGGCACAATCATTGCTCCCCTGTGACCTCTTTACTGTTTAGTCACAAACTCTCAGAAACTTGCTACAAAATATCACAAATCACTCTACGAGCCTTGGCGAAGTGTATTCGATGCCTTGGAATTTACGATGCGCCTCTGGAAGTGCTATTCCAGATTGTATCAAGGAATTTATCTTATTTATTAGAGCCAACGGAGTTATGAATTCAGTTGGAAATTCAATTAATATTAACACAGCCTGCTTTATATGATACTATTATCTGAAGAAACACAATTGAAAACTGGAATAATTTGGATTTAGTGATCATAATCAAAATTCGTGTCCAATGTTTTTTTAAATTTAAACGAGGTAAACATATTTTAAATTAACATTATATTTACTCGAATATACCGACATACAGCGGAATTTGAGAGCCACATAATACAATATCTATTTTGATCTTCTATGTTTATTTTTTTCAACCGAACAAATTTGAACCCTTCCATATTACAGAACTTCTGTAAAGAATAGTTTGTTCCTTATATTGAAAGTACACTTTTACTGGTGATTTAACGATATTTTTTGTATTTTTTTTTATTCTTCTGTAAAAGCGCCATTGAGGTGAAATTTCATAAAAAAATATGGTTATTAAAATAAATAACTTTGTATACCCCACTACTTTATAAAAAATAATCGACACGTTTCAAAACCAATGGCTTCTTTGTAAGTATAAATATAAATATATATATACATATACTTATATCTAATTAATTTAATAATAGACTCCCAAGAAAAGACAAATAAGAGACTGGAAAAAGAATATTACAATGAACGGAATAAATTATATATTATTATTAAAAAAATTGGAATAAAATAGGTTATTAGTGCATTTACGTATACATCAAAAACTTAACACAATATAATCAAGAAGTAACTGAGATGACTAAATAACAAACAATAAGTTATGTTATACAGCAAACTTGAGGTGATTTTGCACGAAACGGCGCTATACAAGTCATCCAATTATTATTATGTAAAATATTATCTGTATAAATACATTTAAGAGCTCTTTAATTTATGTTCACATTAATACTACTTAAAAAATATTTAGATATTAATTGACTATTAAAACTTTATCCATTTTCTAAAATTTAAAAAATTATCTATTTGTAGACCGGTTATGTACGTATGTAAAACTTTTAACCATTTTCAATATTAAAAGAATTATTTGTTTCCAAAATTTGGTTGGCAAATTCAGAATAAATATTATTATTCAAACACGTTAGCTATTGAAATATGTCGGTTATTTTGATTAATTAGTGGTGAATATAAAGTTATTGATTTTATTCAAATAACAATATTGTCGCAAAGTGAATGGGGATTTTTTTTTCATTTGGTTGTCATAGAATTTAATGTTGTAAATAGAATGAACTCTCAATTTACAGCAGAACGAATAGATTTCTAAATGCCTCCAATTCAGAACAACTTTGAATATTCCTTTTGGAAAGGACTAAATCTATGTGTGTGGCTTTTTTACGATAAATATAAAAACAAAAATGAAAGTGAGTATTAAATCCACAAATATACTTTCATCGCGTCCTTAAATCAGACTTAACAGTTATTTGCCTCTTGTAGCTTTATGATTGTTGGCTATTGTCGTGTCCACAGTTATGTCCTCCAACTTAGACAATAATAGAATGAGTACCTATACCCGTAAGTGAGTATTTCTGTAGTTATGAGTGTCATTATAACTTTGATAGTGTTTTGGTCAAGATACCCTACAATGGTATACAATTTTATGTTTTATTCACTTTTGGGAAGAGAATTTAAAACGAATAAGAATAACGTAACATATTACTTAAATACATTATAAGCAAATAAGGGTTTTTAGAAACATGTGATATATATCTAATTATTGAGTGGAATATTATTACCCTTAAGCTGCTGCCCGTATGCATTGTTGTTTTCGTTAGTTTATCCTGTAAAAACTAATCATGTGAAGTGAAGTAAGTAGGTATTTTTAAATATCCACAATGGAATATTGGATGACTTTCAGTTGATTCCAACATAAAAACAATTGATGTATTACATTAAGATGAGATATGAAGCGAAAAAACAGGTTCTGCCTTTTGACCTCCAGCTGACCTCCAACTCTCCCAACGCTCTAACTAAAACTAACGATTCCGGTATATGCGCACCACTTATCGCCTTCTTGTAGAAAAATTTCGTGCAATGAACAATTTCTGAGAAAAGTATTGCCATCTGCATGCAATCTAGGATTTGCAATCATGCAAACGATTATCGAAATTACTCAGTCCTGGTATTATTGTTGCCATTAAATATAATTTTTAATCGAGTTTTTTCTAGTTTGTTTACGGAATGTAATTAGGCTCATAAATCGAGGCTGTCTATAATATCTTTAATATTATAAATTTTGGGAAAATAATGAAAAACGAAAAAGAATAGTATAACACGCTATAATAGCACTATACCGCTAATATAATAATAATAAATCAAACATGAAACTTGTCACACAATATTTGAAACAAAATTCAATATTTGAAGCACTGAACAGCTGACAACATTCTATTTCTAAATGCGCTTCATGGCTGCGACACAACATCGTCCCACCTCAAACAAGGAAAAACATATTTTTTTTCGCTTGTCTACAAAAATATAAGACTTAATGCCACGATTGGCATTTTAATGAGTTTAGAACCTACCACCGAGTCCAAAAATGGTGTGGAATAAAAAAAAAAACCGAAAACAGAAAATTGGATGTGGAAACTTGTCATCAATGAGCTTGCTCCAGTTACAATGACAGAGAAACCAGCATCCGAGATCTTATTGATTTTCATTTCATGCAATATTGCAAAACAGCATGCCGCGGAGCATGTAGCTGCAGGTAAGCTAGATTGAAGTACTATAGTATTTGGTTTCTATGATGGTCAACCATACCAGAATGCACCAGAGGTTTGCATATGAAGGATATCAAGATCGCGAAGCTGAAATATCTTTTGATTAGACCTACTCGGAAAACTAATGATCCTGGTGGTGTGGAAATAAAGCTGTGTGGTTTTGTAATCTTAATTCATTTCCACTGTCCACCCTCAGTATTTGATTTATACGGGTAATGTGCGTTTGTTGTAGTTTTGTAAAACCGGACCTGTGCAATTAAAAATAGAAAATAATCCAAAATATTTTTATGTAAATTTCTTAGAAATTTATAGAATTAATTAATAACTACGGTTTTTTTCTTAATTATTGTCAGCAGGTGCGTATTGACAACATTTTATGTAATAACATTGTATATTCACATTATCAAACGGTAAATTTATTAATTATTGAAGACAATATTAGCGATTTGTAAACGAAAATCTGAAAAAGAAAAATCAGAAAAGGAGTCCCGAAAAGGTGTCCCGGCATGACAAGGGTCCTGGGTTCGAGTCCTAGATGTGACCGTATCCTTTTCTGATTTTTCTGTTTCAGATTTTCGTTTAGAAATCGCTAATATTGTCTTCAATAATTAAATATTACAATTTGAGGTTTTACTCAATAAACTTATTCCGAAAAATAAAAAAAAGGTAAATTTATTATTGTCAGCAGGTGCGTATTGACAAAATTTTATGTAATGAGATGGTAGATTCACGTTGTAAAACGGTATATTTAATAAATGCACATGGGCAATAATGATGATTATAAATTATCATTTAGAATAGTATTAATGGAGATACATAAATAAATAAATGTAAAACTTATACAAGAAACACTTAAAACAGGTACATAGGTAAAATAATGACAACTCTGGCAGTGTTATTTAAGTGTGAAACATTGATTTCAATTTAATCTTTAAACTTTTGTGATGTTTTGATTTGGATTATGAGTTTTTCTAACTTTCTTTATAGGGTCCATGCTTAACTACACTAATATCTTTCTCCAGGACGGGAAGAGCCATTTAACATATCTATAAAATGTTTATCGTTCAAAATATTCTTAAAACTTGTTAATTAGATACGATAGACTCTGGTTTCCTGAATTACGTCGATTCATTAAGCATGCTATTAGCGGCATGTGGACTAAACTTGTATGCCGCCATGCATTTCGATACTAATAATGTCGTACCACTAAAAAGGTGTTGCTTAAAAGGTTTTGCGCTGCACATGTTCACCGTATTCTGTCAACCTCGAGGCTATTTCAGGTATATCGGAATTGTCAGTTAGAATATATAAGTACTCGTATCAAAGTGCATTATCAAGCCATTGTTCATGTTAGTTGCACATGCCAACATTCATATTCCTGTTAGCTAACAATTAAGTTTTCGTTTTTAAAACTATATAAAATGCCTTACAAAACGTGAGCATCACAATGGGCATCACATGCTTGTAAATAAATAATTATTATATTTTCATTTATTAAAGTACTAACATTTAAATCAGAAATCTCTAGTATTTAGTTTTGTTAATATTATAATATTTCGTATAACCTTTTCAAGTTTATTTTTACCAAATGCTTGATGTATTTTTAGTTTTAAGGCAACGCACCACGTCGTGTAAAATTTGGAATCGGGCCGCTAACAAGAACACTTCTTATGTAGATGGCAATAAGGTTTAGAGTCCCGCTCAATACTAGCCACCTTACACGATTACGCATGAAAAAAACATCGCCAAAAGTGTGTTTTATTTTATTTTGCAAAGTTTAATATGTATGTTTCACCATAATTTTCTAAGGAATTTAATTCATAATCGAAAGTGTGTTCGTAGGTAGGAGATTTTGAACTGTAAAGCTATTTTAATAAGCCTTGTACTCTATTTTTTTTTTGATTATAAAAAGACTTCAAATATCAAAATGTGTTCTACTCGCAGTATTTAATTAAAGCATTTAAAATATTTCTCAGCGATCAAATTTTCAAACCGAAAACACATGCTTTTTCATTACTACGTAGTGTTTCGCCGTAATTTTGATTTTTGCTACTTACTGTAGGCAGATACAAATACCTTTTTTCTTTTCTCAGTATTTTTTCTATCTACAAGTTGGTTAATTTTAATCCCATCTCATTTTTTTATATTCCATTATTTGCTTTATTGCCATTATGGGCAAATACAATTACATTATTATAATCATGTTAATTTAATGCACTTATGTACTTAATTTACTAAGACTTGTTTTATGTAAAAGCCCCAAGAGCGTAAATAAATAAATAATGCATATAGCCTCACGCCAACCATGTCTAGAGTACGGAATAACCGGTTTAGGCAGTGCAAATGATAGTTCATTAAATCAACAGAACAAAAAAGCGAATTTGAAAATTACATACCATGTTCCTATCAGAACTAGTACAGCAACTATTATTACAATTATCTGAAAATCATGACACTTGGATAACTCTACTCTCTCTACTCTGAAATCTTTAAGAACATTACAAATTAAAATGAATCAATTAAAATGGGTTTATTTTTAGCCCATTTTATTTATTTATTTGGTACAATATTTTTTAACATTTTAAGTTTTCCAGTAATGTAGGCCTCACTGGGTGGCTTGCCCGTGCTGAGGCCTTCATTTTATAATTTGAAAATATAATCTACATAATACATTTAAAGAGAAAATAATACATTTAAAATTAAAAATACATAATAATATATTTAAAATTAAAAAAAAATAATACGTTGGAAATAATCTTGTGTGTTTGTGAGTGATGTGTGTTTATATTGGTTTTGTGTGTTACGTGTAGGATTTATTTTTATTTTATGCTATGAAATTTAGGTAATATTGTCTTGTTATTTCTAGGGCACCATGTGTTATAAGGGACCAAATAAATTATTGAACCCAATTAATTCACTGACGAACTTAAGTGAACATAAAATTTTGATAAAGAAACTTAACATCATTATATGCTTTCGAAAAAAAACAAACATTATGTCTTCACTCTCTCTTTGCCAAAAAGCATAACTGAATGCAAGATAACATGGGACACATATATCCCTAAATATGAATTATAAGAAGGATTAAAAAAGTGACTTCAAAAAACAGCATTATATTTTAAGCGAAAATGTATTTAAAGGTTGTATTTGACTGAGGATTGAACCTTCCTACCCAGGAACTGTAGTTGAAAACTTGATTGGATAAGACTAACATTGATTACGTATATTAACTGCTGTAATGTCATCAAATTTCGCAGACATATGTACGAGATTAATAAAAAACATTTCTATCGCCAACAAATCTATCTTTCGAGTTACAGCTCGATTGGGTATCGGGAAGTGAGTTCATTTCCACTTCCAAGATTTGCATTCTTTCACGAAAATAAAAGTGAAATTAGTATAGATGTATTGAACAATCATAATCTATTAGTGTTTAATAAATAAAAATCAATTGGTTTCTCTATTTCTCAAATAACTTTATTCTTTAAAGAGCACTATTGTCACTAAGTATGCACAATCCTGATTTAATTTCAGATTGCTTAGCCGTTTACGTTGTCTTCAACTTCTCCGGGCAGCAATAAACCAAAGTACTATTTACGTAAGCAAGCGTGAACCCTAACATCGCTGTTTGTTGAACCATCTTCGATTGTTCTGCGTAAACATGCCTAAATGAAACTTAACCGATTAATTGAAACTCATTTTACCGTAATTTGTTCAACAGCATTGTTTCATTGTTAACTCGGTTTACCGAAATGCCATCAATTCCAATTAACTGCACCGCAGGCAAAATCGATAATACGACGCTGGCAATTTAGTCTCCATGATAACTCGTTGTGAATTTCTTGAACACTCCGATATTGGATTCAGGATTATCATCATTATTTTTGAATTTAATTTGTTAAATGATAATATTATGTGCGCAACTATGTTCTATTCACAACTTTCACACCAACTAAAACGTACAATGTAAAATAAAATGCAACGTGACCAGAATAAACTTCTCAACTCTTTGGTAAAACTTAAATCAACAGCTAGTCTTACTCTTATTATAATAATAATAAAAGAAAAACAAATAAACATTCCCGGATTATGAATAACCGAACATTTTGTATGTTATTTCTAAGGTCATCACAAAAAAAAGAACAGAATAAATAATTATAAACAGTAATTAGTCGCCTTAAATATCAATACAAATTGAAAATATCTATCGAGTAAAAATAAAACGGGCTAAAACTTTTACTGGCGAAATTTCCTATTGAAGGAAAAGTGATGCCTTGTGCATATTTTTTTTGTTTTTTACTATGTTTGAATTCTATATTTTTTTAAGATGTTCCCCATGTTAAGATGACATGAAAAAAACAGGTCTGGCTTTCAGCCAGTATTATCAACATCCAGCTCTATCTATCTCCAGCTATTCTTGTACCATCCTATTATTATTGTTCTTCAGTTTATCTACATTTTAATGATTTAGTTCTTAAGATGATGTTTGTAGTTACTAAATATTACTTTTTGGTAAAATTAATAGATACCTGCTGGACTTATCTTCTAGATAGTTTAAAGTTATGTTTTTTTTTTTAAATTTATTTGTTATCCTTTATGCTATGCATAAAACCTTGTCTTATAAACATTAGTTTATCGTAAAAAAAAAAAAACAGATTTCCATTAAAATCTACTTGGAAGGCTACATATCTAGTGAGCATATGTATATCATATCTATTCAATGTAGGCACCCAACCAAAAACCCACATAATTATGCGTTTCTACCCAAATATATAGGATGGTAATGAACTTATTTGGAGGTACCCAGATATACAGGATGTTAATGAACTTATTTGGAGGTACTTCAACCCGTGATTCCTGAACTTACTTGGAGGATGTTAAGAAACGTAAAATCGTAGCAATCGCTGGATAAAGTTTTTCAGGTACATCCCTTAACGTCCTGAATCTGTATGGGTCTTTTTTGACTCCGATACCTTCAGTTTAGAGAAAGAATCCTTTACCGTGTGTTTGGTCTTGAAATGAGAATATGTTTGGTTCCTACAGAAATGTCATTTATCCAGCGCCTACCTTTCTCTAACCATAATTACTAGCTGGTAACTATTTACATAATATTATTGAAAGAAAATCTTCCAAGTTTGTAAGTGTTTTTATTTTTGACCAAGAAGAAAGGATCGGTCTATATAGAAGCAAATGGTTCGTGTTTATTATTTTGGATTATAAAATTCATTCGTTTGTTTGAGATATAGATGAGGTTGTTATATGCTCCTTCGCAGATATGATATAGTGGTAAGTGATTGTTCATCTTTTTTTCTTATTTCCCTATCCAAGGAATCAGATAATATGACATATTGACTTATGAATTATACAATAATATTCCTCTAACAAATAAAATATTTAGAGACTTGCAATTTGGTTCATCCATATAATTCGTATGCAGTTTCAGATGCAACACCGTGCCATTTAAGTCTTCAAAATAATATTATAAATTATGAAACTCGTGTTGCTATTTTATTGATTTTTCTTCCCTTAATGGAATGAACAAGAAATTTGCATAGCCTTAAATTTCCGGTCGGTAATAATAATAGACAAAATGGCCCTGGTCGGATTTTTTCCCGGGCGTACTTCACGTCAGGCAAATGGCGAATGCATCCGCGTTTCGAACCGGGTGATGGCGGTAAAAAGATTACCTAACTCAATTCCCGCGCAAAAGAATGAGGGAAATCACGTCTGCCGCGACCAGCGCCGTAATGGCGGGAATTAGATCACGCCCCGAAAAATGAGCACCGAACGTGCCATCAAGCTAACTGGAGAAAATAAAAAGAATTGATAGTTTGGGTACGTGCTCCCGCTTTGGGCATTTTAGACAAGGAGCGGTTATCATCCGCCATCAGATGTGAGCTATGACTCAATAGTGAGTGATACTATACACCAGTATTTCTCAACGTTAAGAGGTTAATTCGAAAGTTTTGGGAGTCATGGGAATCATCATAAATCATAAATTATACTGTCAAAAATCGCATTTTTTGAAACAAAGCAACCCTGATTTTCCAAAAGAAACACATGCGATTTGACCTAAAATGCAAATTTTTTTGACGGGTTCTGTGTTTAATATATTTTAATAGATTTTATGTTAAAAACATACTAAAAGATATCGCAGCAAAATAATTTTTGAAATAGAACCTTCCGAATAATGCAACTTGGCGACATTTTTATTTTTTTAACAGACATTTTTTTTTCAAAATTGTTAAATGTGTGGAATGGAACAACAACCAATTAACACATAATAATAATATATTTGGATGTATTGGGCCTTTTTTGTGATAAACCACCTAAATAATTTTTCGAAAACTCTATCTTATCAATAACTATAAGTTTCGTCGTAATACTAGCAACATTTAAGGGTTCCGTGTCCGACAAAATTCAATTATGATACCGGCTATAATTTTGAGAGGGGAAGGAGATTTTTGAATCCTAAAAGTAAGGCACGGCTCCAAAAAGTTGAGAACCACTGCTTTCGGTACCTACATTATAAAAGGCTTACTGGTAACTCGTAGGTGCTAAAATAACCAACCAACCCTTTCAAAGTCAAAGATTATTTTTGAAAATTTGGATGGTATATAAGTTCTATAATATAAATATATCTTTATTAAATTTTACTATAGGAGAGTTACATTTAATTTGATTAACGCTTTTATTCAACAAAGCGTGAGCAATTGAAAATATTTCTGTACGGATGTCATAAGATCTAGGTAGGTACTAAACAAGGAAAACAAGTTTATTTACAGGGTTCACCTAAATACCATATTCTATGAAAAATACACATTTTTAATTAGTTTCAGGATGCGCTTTGAATTTCAAACAGTAGTTGATATCAATACTGTTGAAAATAGTTTCATATGGAAAATAATCAATTATTTTGAAGTCTTCAGTTCGCTTTAGTAACTTTTTATCTAGGAAAGCTAAGTTAAAAAAATACAGTATTGAAAATATTACTTATTAATTTAACTTTTTCCTATATTTTTATTGTTTTATGCTGTTTGTAAAAAATATCTTAGTCTTCCATCGAAAAAAAAACCTTCTAGTGGTCCCTTGGCTATTATTAAAAATGATAAGGCACACTTCTGACCTGATTTCCAGAGCAGACAACATCATGGCGTTGACCCTCAACGGCCTATACTGAGTGACCTACCAGAAGCACTGAGCTTACGATTGATTGATATCAGAATAGCGGAGAGCGTTAAAAGCAGACTGGCAGAAGATATAAGTTAGCTCATTGAATACCAACGTGGTTCGTATATTAGTGATTTTTTCAAAAATAAGATAAATTCTTATGAGAGTAACATCCAGCAATTATGGTTGATTTATGACAATACTACTGGCAGTCGAACCTTTGCAAAGGCTCGACTGCCAGTTTTGTTTTGAAGTTATTAAGACAACAATTTTGCTACCGGGTATGATAGGTCATTCTAGAAAAGATTGAAGAGAGCGAGCAACGGATAGTATGTGGTTAGCTTAAGTATTCTCCGGGAAGAAAAATGATACAGAGTCAATACATTTCCACAAGGTTTTTGTTATTATTAATGTCATGATAGAGACGGTGCAATGTATGAATTGGCCGTAGGTATACGTGGGATGGGCAGCGAAATTAAAGAAAGAGAATATAATGATGGTGGGCAGATGGAAGAAGTTGTGAACGTTCCGGAATATATGGAGTTGGCTAATGTTGAAAGTGAGAATAATTTAACGTGAGGCAAATTAAACAGTGTGAAGTATTGCGTGCCAGGATAAAAATGCTAACGTCCCTTCATCCTGTCTACCCATTCTTAAAATACAAAAGGCAGTTTTAGCTTTTGAAAACGGTCAGTATAAATATCGTAGGAGACTATTTTTAATCTTTCTTAAAAAAGATTTTTACTAATGTTTAATTATTACAAATATTTTGAAAGGAACAACGATGATTTAAAAGAGCGAAATAATTTTTCAGCATGTTCAGTGTTCACGTGTACCGATTGGATTTTTTTTACATTTGGAAAATAATAATTCTCCATTTCAATGGAAAGGTTCAGGCTACTAAATACACTTTGACACGAATTGTAGCTACACACACACGTGTACTGTATATGAATTGTGTGTAGCTATGTGTACTATATAAGAATTGTGTATAGCTACGTATTCTTGTTGTTTGTTTTTGGGGTGTAACACGGCATAACACCCCAAAAACAAACAACAAAAATGCTTTTGGCCGTGAGAATCTAAAAACTTACCCAGCTACGTATTCTGTTTATGAAACCCATAAAAAGTTTTTTTTTTATACATCTATTTAAATTCCGATTTCATTGATTTTATTGATTTTGTGAACAAATCATTGAATGAAATGAAATCTTGAAGTGAAATCCCACTTCCCGATATCCCACTTAGCAGAAAATTGGCACATAGACTTGTTGTAGATAAAAATGCATTTTTTCAACTTTTGGTGGTAGGTTACGCATACACAAGCGCACACAAAGGCATTTCTCTAAAGTTGGATGATATTATAAAAAAATACAGCAGCTCATCCACGAAATAAATGTCGGTACCACCCAATTAGGATTCGGCTTAGGTGTTGAGTGCAGTCCCTGGGTAAGAAGGTTCAATCTTCAGTCAAAACATTTTTGGTTTTTGTTTTAAAGATATTTTAAAAGTTCACAATAGTTAAGAGCCAGTCCCTGGGAAAGAAGGTAATTTTTATTCAATTATTTCTGGCTTTCACCCTTCAAGGATGTTCTTGGCCATCATTTAAAATTATGGAGAAATGAAAGGGGAGTATAAATATTAATTTTATTTAAATAGGCATATTTCAAAATTATTATGAAAATTGGAGTCGAGTTCCGACTTAGAAGAGATGTTGAATGGAGGGGAGGCAATTTTAAATAAGGCTTGATAGAAGTGGGGATATCTGTTTAGAGAGTGACAACCAAAAAATATATGATCTAAAGTTCTCACTTCTAGACCATAGAATGTACAATCTGGGGAGTCAAGGACATGCATTTTAAAAAGGTTGGAACGAACGGAACAATGTCCGATCCTCATTCGAATAAGTGAAGAAATTTGTTTTTTCTGAAAAATGGGGGAATTTTTGGAACCGCGGTTTTGATGGGATAGTCCTTTGTATTGAGGCATAGCAGGCTCCCTTGGATTGACAAGCAATGTGCCAATACTCTGCCTAAACATTGCAGGATCTATTTTTGATGATGGAAAAAATGTCTGATAGGGGAATGTGGTTTACGAGGGTAACAACAACGAGGGTAACGCTCCTTGTTTTGCCAAGACATCCGCAATATCATTACCCATGATACCAACATGTCCAGGAATCCAAATCAGAGTTAAAGTTTTTCGAGAGCTTTGAATGGAGGCTATCATCACTCGAATAAGGCATACAAAGTGATCATCAGGATGAAGAAGGGGACTGGATTTAAGTTTTTGGAGGGAACTGAGAGAGTCAGAGAGAACGATGGAATGTTTAAAATTATTTTTGATTATATATTTGAGAGATTCTATTTTTGCAATGCACTCGGCTGAGAATATTGAAAATTGATTTGAAATTGAATGAAATATTTTGTCATTAAAATTATTGTGGTAAAAATTTATACCTATACCACAGTTAGGTTAGTCGGGAGATTTGAATCCATCAGAAAATAAAAGAGAAGAGTTGGGCCATTTAGATGAAATAATGTCATCGAACATATTATTGACAGTACGGGCCGGGAGATCGGAATGACTTTTAAGGATTTCGATCCCTTCTAAAATTGTTGGGGATAGGGTGACGTGACTATATTTTAATTTGTATAAGGGAAGTAGATCAGTTTGGATTATTTGAAGCTCTGAGAGAGACTTAAAATTTATACAGATGGCAGGAAGAGGTTTAGTTGAAGCTCTGATTGTAGATGAATGGGTTGAGTCAATGAACAACGAGACTCTGGGGATAACCTAATGACATTTAGAATATAATATTCAAGAACAAATTTGTCAGAAAATAGTTGACGCTTTAAATAAAGAGGACGATAAGAACATTACATCGCTCCAGTTATTATTCGCAAAGATTTCGATTGAATTTTGTCTAATTTATCAATTACATTTTTTGAAGCAGTACTAAAAAGTGGGCAGGCATAGTCGAGATGGCTTCGAATAAGTGCGTTGTAAAGCAACTTAATGCAAGTAGGGTGAGCTCCCCACCGAACGCCAGATAATGATCTGATGATATATACATTTTTATCGCATTTAGTAACTAAATTATATGATGAAGAAGGTTCAATCCTCAAAAAATTTAAAAAAATTAAATACGTCTGTTTATAAAGTAGACATATTGTTGTACAAAAACTTTGTTTTTTTACGGGCTGGTTTTTATATTTCATAATTGACACTTTTATTACCGTTGATTTTGATCAGGTTTAAAACATCAATTGTCTGTTTTGTTCCTTTTCTCACGTTCTACTTGTTCGTCATACTTATTCCTAGAAAGGTAGATAGATACCTGCGAGTTCACTACTTTACAGTTTTGAAAAAAACGTTTTGTTCGTGAACATAAACAAAGACTTCGAAAGTAAAAAATAATACATAATAATTGTAAAAGCTTGCTCGGGCTCGTGAAATTGTTATTACGTAATCACCGGTTGAAAGCTTTTATTCACACCCTAAAATTTCGAAATTCCCAAATATCGGAATCTAATTATATCCCCGCTATCTTCTTTATTGAAGCCAATGAAGTAAAATGCTTTTTGCTTGTCGCCTGATCGCTGGTTCTATTAAAAATAATTTCGCAGTCACAATCGCTCTACGACAATTATTATTGCTGCGACGACAGTTTGATTTTTCACTTAATCGAAATGATAGTTTGCTAGAGTTAATGTCACAGCTCATGTTAATGTCAGTCATGGATGTAAATGTCAAAGATACCGATGATAATTTTACAGTCCCACTGCTAATGTTACGACCGCCATAACATTAGTTCTAGCTCCGAATGCACACTCACCATTTCTGAAGTATGAAAAATAATTGTACAATGTTTTATAAAAGTACATTTAAATGTTTTTCGTTTTTTCTGATTGATTTTTAGGTTTTATTTACTGTCTTTACTGAGGGACGAAATTATCTTAAGTATCTAAAAACTGGTCCCATGATAACCCAACACAGTGAAAATTAAACACACTTTTAAAAAGTGATATAAAGTCATTAGAAACGATGAAAAAAATATTTTTTTTAACCTAACCTAACCTACATAACCCAGTTGATAAAATTTTTGTTTCATTACTTTCCATGACTTTATATAACTTTTTAAAGATGGGATGAATTATCATTGTGATGATTTATCCGGTTATATATATATATACTGTCAGTCATACACAATACTGTCAGTCATATAAAAAAAAAAAAAAAATAATAATTTCAATTAAAGTAAGATTTTCACGGCCAAAATAACGATGATAAAATGAAAGTGTTTTTCTCAATTTATTGATGTAAAGTCATCAGAGTGATACATATTATTTGAGGCGGTGTATGATGATGATGGTTAAATTTAATTTTATTAGTAGAAATTAAATTCAACCATCATCATCATACACCGCCTCAAATAATATGTATCATTCTGATGACTGTACATCAATAAATTGAGAAAAACACTTTCATAGATGTTTTAGTTTATGTGACCAACTGCTCCCAAACGTCTGGGGCCAGTGAGACTACGTGATCCCTAATTGGGGCAGAGGAAGGTGCGAAAGTTACTAGCCATTCAAATCTTGTCATCGAACACGGAAAAATAATTTCAAGCAACATTTTGATCCTAAATAATAGTGTTTGACTAGGGTGATCTTAAAGCACAGGGTTTGACCAGGGTATCGATTCTCCAATCCAGGCCACTCGCAATCACTGTCGAATGTAAATACATTGGTCGACATTCTTATTCTTGAGTCTGGTCGAAGTTAAATACTTACATAAGCAAAACGTGAAAAATTATTTCATTCAACCACTCGTTGTTCGAGTGGGATGACTTCGTCTAGAATCGAGGCCGAGGATGAAAGTGTCTACCAATATACGAACAATTTAGACAAATAAATATTGCTACCTGTTTAGGGTATTATTTATTGGAAGCCAAATATAAATATATATATGAATGTGACATTATTGCATTTAACCCACCTGTCTCAGTCAGTCGTACGCACGACATTGTCCGGAAATTGATTTTGCCAATGTACTCACCAGAGATAGGTATGTAGACTAAACTCTACCAGGAAATCGGACTACTTTTCAAATAATGCCTTAGTCAAAGTAGCAATCTGAGATCGCGATCATAATTCTGTTTTTATTATTTGATATCCATTAAATGGATTTTTTCCAAATTTCTACTGCCATAAGATAAGCCCTCGGATAATAATTTTTGGGAATATGCTATATCCTTTAAGATTCCATCAAAACAAAACAATTATATTTAAGTAAAGTCGGGAAAAAGAATATTGCAGGCTTTTTGTTTACATATTTCTAGAAACGTATTGCTCTGCTTTGAACTGATTTCTATTGACCCATTGTTCTCTTTGAAACAATCGCTGTTGATCTTTTGTTCGATTGAATTCAAATATTCTATCCTTTTGCTATGTTACTCTTTCTTAGCTGTCTAAAAATTTCATCTTTGTAGTTAATATTTGGTACTTTAGTGGTAAAATATCAACGTGCTGAAATGCAAACTTTAGGAACAATAATTATTTTCTCCGATATTTATTCCTGGTCGATTCGTTTTATATAAAAGATTACTCACAAAAACAATTATTCAAGGATTTTTTCTTGTTTTTAAAACTAAGTTGCAGAATCTAGATAGGTAGGAACTCTTTCGTTCTTAAAAAGTTATGTCGTGATTACACGGAAACACTTAAAATGCTAATTTAGTCTTCCGTTTTGTGTTTCTGTGAGACTGAAATTTATGGTATTCAAGGAGATTATCTTGGACAGGTCAGAATTATTCAGTGCCACGGTCTAGATTTTTCCTCTTAAAGGTTCAGATCATAGTTTTCCATTATTCCAACGTTATTTATGACGCATATTCTAGAAGCAAGAAAAATAATTTCAGCAATACTAACTGTATGTCATCGATAGAATGGTTTATTTTTAAATATACAAACGTGGCTATTATGAACATTGAAAAACTATCATCTATAGCAAACTTTAATATAATGCATAAATAATACCACTCGTGCTCACGCGGTGTTGCAGCGCTTCGGAGATATTTTCCGAAGACACCATCTACAGTAACACTCATGACAATGGTGCACCATGTCGTTAGTCTCAAGGAGTGTTACGTTTCCAAACATCTTATACCTGGGTAAAACTATAGATTCTAAACACGGAGTTACAGATTTTATACAAGGCTAGCTGACGAGTACCCGGCCTTGCTGGTGATTATGCTTAAGAGATAGATATATACCTAGGCCTTTTTAAGATATACAATTCCGTATTTTGATGTATCTCATAGGGTTTAGCCAACGTTAGCAATGTAAACGCCCGAAAATATTTTTTACGACTTGATTACAAAACATCGACTTTTTTTAACTTTCTATAAATTCCATATGCATGTATTATATATATTTAAACCTTTCGAAAGAAATTTTCTAAATGATAATGAAAACCCTATCAAAATCCGTTGCGTAGTTAAGAAGAACTAAGCGCACAAACAGACAGACGTGTATAACGACTTGGTTTTATACTATTTAGAGTTTAGAGATACTACAACGATTTTACTACTGCGGAGCAAATAATGAAATATGGTATAGTGTACAATAATACTATATACTAATTCATAAGTACCAAATACCCGATTAGGTTTAGTTACTTACCATTATTATGAAAAAAATACTAACTATTACACATGTAATATTTTGTTTTAAAATATTTTAACTTTATTTTAAATCTATTTTTATCAATGTACCACAAAAATCTACTTCAAATGTGATGTAGATCAATCAGTTTCCCACCTGTACTACGAGTTTCCGGATACCGTGTAAAGTACATTTAAATGTGTAGGAACAATAGATTTTTAATGTTTTATTTATTGTTGATAGTTCTTTGAGTTCATTAAATTGTACCTACCTTTTCATCATTGTCTCAACATTTTATTTGAAGTACAGAATCACAAAATATTATTGGTTCGGATAGTTTATAATAATTTAATGTAGTAAAATTATTCTAGCTACCGAATACACCATAAACAAAATATTAAAGTAGGCCAGAATTTATATTGCATAAAGAAAAAAATATATAAAATGAAATTTTCAAAGTTAGCGGAAGGATGCTTCGAAAGATTTTTTTTAACAAAAACTAAAATATTGATCAAAACACTCGCTAACTGAAGGTTGGAAACTGGCTTTGTGTTCGGTATTTATCATTTTACATTGGAATGACCGTCGAACAAAGCTCTTTTCCGGTCTGTTACGAAGCTCGAATGTGGTCCAAAATAACTTTAAAAAACCCTATCCCTCGGTATATATTTCAGTGATGAAAAAGGTCACATTCGATTTATTACCGAAGCCAGAAAAGCATTTTTTTTGTCATTGATTCCGGGAATAACAAGCGAAAACATCTTTCAAGATTAAATTTATAGAAAATATTAATATTGAAAGTAAACTAAATCGCAGAAAGATCAACAATATATAAATTATTTAATGGCAAGCAAAATACATTCACTGAAAAATCAATGAAAACGCTAAAAGTTATATTATAGGTAAAAATGATTAATTGATTTCTTAAAGTTTGTTGGAGTAGGTAGGCTTGAGCTAACAGGCGATAAAGTTTCAACTTGAAAACTACATAGCAGGTATAACGTTTACATTTGATTAATCATACTAAGTAAAACCAGTACTGTACTGAAGCGTGAGATTTACTAATTGAATGTTAAAATTCTTGTAATCTCCAATTATTATCATGAATCGTTATCCCCGTTGATTTATTATTGAATGCTGTTAAGAGCAATTCTCGCTAATTTGAATAATCTTTAATTTACTAATAGTTAAGTAAATATTACATAATAGTTAAATAAATATTACATAATTGTCGAATAAATATTACAATTTATTTTTGTTTTTTTATAATTTTTTTAAAATAAAAACTTCGTGCAAATTTCATAACAATGAAATTTTCCCTTTGTAAGCTCTTGCTACGTCAACACAAAGCTTTTCTGCCGTATTGCTATTACTACAAAAGGACGAATCTTTGAAAATATTGTAAGTTTTTATTAATAGTTTATTTAGAATGAAACGCCAAAAAAACAATTTTTTTAGGGTTTCTGGTTTTGCAGAAAAGGGAACAATATTTTAATCGAACGATAGGCATCAAAGTTGGTTCTCAATATTTTAATCGAACGACAGGCTACAATGTTGGTTCTTAATATTTTAATCGAACGAGAGCAATGTTGGTTCAAAACAAACGACTGGCAACACAGTTGGTTTTCAATATTTTAATTAAACGACATGCAACAATGTTGGTTCTCAGTATTTTAATCGAACCACATGCAATAAAGTTGGTTCTCAAATTTAATAATATCGGCACAGAGAAAAAAATGAAGAAGAACAAAAAAACAGTTTTCTGTTTTATCGTTTTTTCTAGGTTGCATCAAAATTTTGTTGTTTTATTAAAAAAAACGTAAACGAACTGTGATGAACTTGCCCTGGGATAATTTTTTTTTATTATTGATTTATTATGGTGAGAAAGTATTTTTCAGTTGATCTCACGACATAGAGATTTACCAGATGTTGGATAGCTGTTTTAGAAACAAGTGCTTAGATTTATTAGGGTAGGAAAAAAACTTGGAACATGCCCTGCGTTTTGCAGAACAGAGACCTCCGTGATGGTACTTCGAAATTCTCAGACTTATTTCAGTGGAGTAGCGACGAATTGGCAGACTGGGGCGGAAAGAGAAAAAAAAACCTAACAAAGTCAATAAGAAACAATTCGACTCCGTTAAGCAATGCTACTAAGTGGCCTTTTAAGTAGGAAATACGCCGTTAAATATAGTTACGTAATTTTTCTAAGGATTTGGATGAATTATAATTATGAATAGCGAGGTAAATAACATTTTAACAGGACGAGTTTGGAAGCTGCTTAATTAAATTAAAATCCTGCAAGAAGGTTTAAAAATAAAACTTAAAAATAAAAGATATTTAATACATCCTAGAATTAGGTTGGTAATTTGAAAAGAGGCTAAAACCTGGTAGGCAGACACGCCACTGGACTGGAAGAGTCTTGTTACATTCTTTTGAACAAAGAATTGGACAGTTTACTTGAGAAGTTATTGGTTTTGAAACGATTTAAATTAATGTGACGGGTTCTAGAGCTCATAATTGATGTGGTCTTTTAGTGCGTTTCTGTCCTTGAATACACGAAATTTCGAGAATTCAAAAGACATAAATTAGATATCGCATATGGCGAAAGGCGGGGTTGGTTTGGGAAGGGAGTCTAGATTCAGGAGCGCAAGGAGATAGTCGTGGTCAAAAAAGCGTTGGGAGACGGTCGAGACAGTTAGCGTTGAAGAACGGGAGAAGGAAGTCGATAGTCGTGGTTAGAAAAAGCGGTTCAAGATAGTCAGGTTTTGAAAACGTTGGGAGGCGGTCAAATAGAGTCAAGGGGGTCAGAGTTTCAAGGTCTGGGAGACGGTCAGGAATAATCAGGATCGGTCAGCGTTTTAAGATAGTCGAGTCAGTAAAAACTAGGAAGCGCGTCAACAAGAATTAATCGTCGGGACGCGAACACGGCTAAAGTCATTTAGTGTAGAAGGTGTGGTTTTCTAACAGCATGAGTATTTTACTGCATGTGACTGTGTTTGTTTTTTTAATTATTTGGATTGTCGACACTAAGATGTATCGGTAAGTCTATTATAATCTAATTATTAACACTTATTTCCCTAATGTAAACCAAATAATTCAATTGTATTTTGAAGTAAGGGTATTCAACTTGAGTACTATAGGTCTAATTATGTTAAATCTTCAACAGAAGAAAAGAGTTCGGACCTTTTTTTTAGCAAGAGAGGCCATAAATCACCTATTGTGTTAAGGCCGCCTGGGACTGGGTTAGTTGTAACTGTAGATTATCGAACAATGCGCAGTATTTTGGGTCATGAGTTAGACTATTTTATGCAATTTAAAATGATTTAATAATTCTCCAGTAATAATATTTAACGATTAGGTTCATAAAATATATTTAATTAAATATAACTTAATCAAACATCACTCTCACTTAGCCGTGTGCCGTGAGCGCACCATTATTTCAACTATTAGAGCCACGTGCGTATACCTACGTACCACTAATACCTACTTCCAAGTCCGTTTTACGAACTTTGTGAAGGCTACAGTGTATTGTAGTTATTACAGGGGTTTCTCTGTTAGCATTTAATTTTCATTCATTTTTGAATCGGGATAACGCAGCGGATTGAAGCTAGCTGCCGAGAGAATGCATCTGTCTGGCATTCCTATTCTATCAAGTGAGATTTTCATTTTTCATAAGTTTGGCGGGGACGAAGTGTACGAATTTTCCGTAGGCTGTCCTATCTTATCAAAGCGACAAAAGCGAAGGGAACGAAATTTGTGATTGGCTTGCCTAATAGGGACTTTTGTGTTAGCAAAGTCGATAACCCTGGATACCGAGATAAAGTCTATTTCAGTAGAGCAGCGCCGGCTTTTCCCCTGCTCAGGTGTGGTTGAGTTATTCCCGTAAAAGCATCGGTTTCTGTCGAAGGTGTTGGGGGACCAGCCTTAGATAGTTACCCTGGATAGACCCCTGTTTCGAGTATTTTCAGCTGGTGAGAGGACGCTTTCACGGAGTTGCAATCGAAGGGAACGAAGATTGCTAATGGGCTTTCCTACTTGAGTCAGCTTGGTAGACGAAGGAACAAAGCGGATAATGGCTATGCTATTCTTTTCTGACGTATGGGGAGGATTTTCTCACTGACAGAACGAAGGGATCGTGACGAATATGAGGTTGTTTCGGCGATTTCTGACGTCCTTCCTGTCAAATTCAATAAATACTTACCCCACTGTAGGAGGAGAAGTCATCCAGAATTTAGGTTGGGAATTTACTCTGACTGAAACCGTTTGAGCTGACGGAGATCGGATGATTTCAGATTCACGACCTGATGATTCCAGTATCCCTGATCCTTAGCGCCGGAAGTCGAGGATATCATTTTCTACCATTCTTTGATATTTGAAGCGAACGGAGGGTAACAAACGATAGAGCGAATGACCATGACTTTGAAGTGGGGTAAAATCTCCCGTCTCGGAAACATTCGTTATGTCGGATGGACGCCCTCATCCAAATTAAATATTGACATGACTATTTTGAGTGTGGACGAAAGACTTGAAGTATGTTCTGTATTGTACATATGATAAATATGTGTCATTACCTCTACTGGAACGAGAAGCTGTATAGACTGGAGCCAGGAGCTATTTGGAGTAGCGTGACTGCAGAGGCGAAGCCGAACAAACTGAAGCTGAATTCATCATTATTTTTACAAGCGCAAACCAGAGGGGTGTTCACGGGACTCCCGAACTCCTGACGTTGCTGATGCAAACCACTTCAGTATTTGTTTATGTTTGAGGTTAGTAGAGTGGACTCCTAACTTTCGGCATGCTGGCGAAGCTTAACTCATCATTGATTTGGGGGAGGTTGACGCGACCTAAACCTCGCGCTACCCACGTGACCCAAATGGTTCCTTACATCAGGCTATCATGCCCACCGAACCGGAGCAGCCCTTGTACCTAACGGTATAAGATGAATCTCCATCAATCATCATCATCATCAACATCATCATTTACCACAAAGGAATCCTACCTTCATCACCCTCCGGCAGGAGGCAAAACATGTCATTATTTCATCTGTCGCAGAGCGACATTCAATTAATTTCTGGAGGTGTTGGGATTGGACCATCAACTTGGCTGCTCTCGAGCTGGTCACGTTGATGGATGGGATTTGGACGGAGACCAATCGTAGCAACACATGTTTTGTCTCTAGCTATTCCCAAAAATACCTACTCATAGAAATAACTCACAAAACTAACAATCCATAGCCAAATCACTAACCTAGAATCTTGTGCATCTTGAATTGAATTTTCTATAGAGAATTTCATGTACCTACTTGTATTTAATTGTCCCATTATATTAGCACATCAACGACTGCAGTAACCGGAAACGTTCTGGCGAGCAAACAAGGTAGGAAAAGGTAGTTAAAATCAGGGTAGTCGGTCATTGTCTTATTTTCAAACCATACAGAATGTAACACGCCTCATCTAAAAAGAACCAAAGTTACCACAACCAATTAAAAGGATCCTTCAATGAATTAATCACTGTCGAAACAAAAAATTACACAACGTGACATATTAATTCGTTAAAATTGAAGGGTTGATGTACCGTGAGAAGTTGCAAATCAGACGGGAGAAATAATTACTTTTCACGAAGTGAGAAGGTAAGATCAGCGATTCGTTTTGCGCAGGAGAGGGGTATTTACCGACATTTATACCCGAGTAAAACATTAAAATCAGACGGAAGAATTTATATTAATTCGAATTTTGAAAGAAAAACCAAGGGCGGACTTAAGAATCATTACAGAACTAACTTAAATTATTTTTGTGAGTTTTCTCAAGCTTTCTACACGAAACCCTGGAATGTATAATGTAACACCCATTTACAGCTACATTAATAATTTAGTTGCTATGTTAAAAAAAACTAAACGAACTGTTTTAATTTATTATTCCAGTTTTTCTCGAGCTTTTTTCACAATACCCTGGAATGAACAATTTAACACCCATTTAGAAATACATTCATAATTTAGTTGCTTTATTAAACAAAACTAAACAAACTGTTTTATGGTGAGTTTTTCTCGAGATTTCCTCACGATACCCTAAAATGTATAATTTAACACCCATTTACAACTATGTACATTAATAATAAAGTTGCTTTATTTAACAGAAATAAATAAACCGTTTTATGTTATTATTGTAGTTTTTCTCGAGTTTTCCTCGCGATACCCTGGAATGTATAATTTAACCCCCATTTACAGCTGTATTAATGGAACAAAAAGTTTTTATAGATACTTAATGTTTTGTTCTCCAACTCCGGGTTTTTGATTTGACGTTGGTTCGTACCCACATAATCTCCGTTGTTTGCTAATGTCTTAAATCCGTGTAAAACACAAAGTTTTAGGTATAATATTTCCTTCTAGTTTTATAAGAAAAAAGAATCGAAAAGATTACGAATTTACCCTTGTCTTTAAGCTTCGTCATTGATCCAGGAGTAAAGTTTGATCTGAAGTTGTTACCATGTCCCATTCTTCAATACCACGTACGCGGAAAGAAGTAGATATGTCCCTTGAAAATCCTCAATCGGTGAGAAACGCCGAGCGAATCTCAGCTCGTCCGATCTCATCCAAAATACAAGTTCGGGACATATTATCTGTGATCTCAGAAGCAACAGGGAAAGAATTTTGATTAAAATATTGAGTCTAGAATATTGCTTTCCGAATAAACTACGGCGATAAAGGACACTCAGACGAGACTGAATCCGTGGATGAGAAACTTCAGCTAACAACTTTTTATAGACGGTCAAAATGGAATTCTTTGGGTGGCTCGAATTCCAATGGGAGAGATTCAAAGATCCTTCTTCTATTTTCTAAACAAAAGGAAAAAGAAAACTTTACGTTTTATGTGTTTGCATATAAAAACAAAGCGTTCCCAGAAAAGAAGGGGATTGACATTGATTGAGGAGAACCATCTGCTGATTTAGAAAAAAGAACTTAAAAGATATGCTTGAAGTTTCAAGGGAATGAAATTCTACTGCGAAACATGGGCATGGTTATTAATCTTGCAGGCGATCTGTGAACCATTGTTTCTGTAAGATATCACTGTGGTGACATAGTTGACTGTGGATAATTATAACATTTAACTAGCTTTAAAACATATTCATTTACGGCGTCAAGCATAACTGATTATATTTCAAAAATAAAATATTAAATTTTATGAAGTCACATGCAATCAAAATATTATTATGAAATGTTCATAATTCAGCATTTTTTATGTGTTTTGTACTTCACGCGAACACATAATACACAATGTAAACAGGTTGAATATATTTTAACACTTTTGTTAGGAACTAACAACGCTTCGAACTCAACCTTGTAAATATACCTGATTGGCGATAAGCTACCGATTATGAATACTCTTTCTATTAAGCCGAACAGCTACGCGGCCTTTTTCATATATAAATTAAATTTGGATTTGAGGCCAAAATATCCAACAAAGCTGAAAATTATTTTTTTTAATACAAAGGTTTTGCAAATATCTGGTATGAAAATGTGCTACTTTATTTATTTGTAATTTTAATTATAACATATTTGCCATTAAAGTATTACAAGCAGTAATTATAAAAATATAATAAGCGGTAATTGTTGATTCAGGTACCAGTACATATTGAATCATTTGGCGGGTTGGAAATAAGCCGACATAGCTCAGCGGTTTCAGAGCACCTGACCGGACATCAGAAGGCACGGGTTCAATTCCCGTTGGCGGCATTTATTTTTCCGGGAGACATTTTCAATTTGTATTGATATTTCAGGCGACTAATTATTGCTTATTTGTTATCCTTTATGCAATGCATAAAACCTTGTCTTATAAACATTAGTTTATCATTAAAAAATAATAAAGTATTACATGTTTCATGATTTTAGAGGCAACTTCGGCAATTCTTTGTGGATTAATGATGATTGTTTAAAAAAAAAATTTGCTGTTTACTTTACTAATATGAAAAAATATAAAATTAAAATATATAATTTGAAAAAAAAAAACATTTTTATGTGTGTAAATTTAAATCACAAACGACCAATTTACGTTGGAACACACATTTGTTGAATGTAAAATAAAATTTCTACCCAAACGCCGCTTTAACAAAGTTTTATATTTTAAATTTATTGATCAATATTATAATCTTTGTTAAAAGCCCAAAATTATATTTTTATTAATTACAACTAGTTCGTAAAAATATCCAAAAATTGTCTCTAAAATCACGCAATATTGAATTCTTTAATATCCCATATTTCAATACTTAAAACAAAAATAAATAAAATAGCACATATTCGTACTCAAATTTGCTAAACCTTTGTATTAAATAAATATTTTTTCAGTTTGTTGGGTATTATGGCCTCAAATCTAAATTAAAATTTTGTATGGAGTAGGCCTAGCAGCAGTTCCTCTTAAATAGAGTTACAATGTGACGTCATGCAATGTAGGTAAAAAAAATATATAAAAAAGTAATGGTAGTCGTATACTGCAAGAATAGCGCAACCCGCCAGTACCACTCGCCATCATTGCTTATAAAATCAACATCACGTGACACTAGAAGAAAATAATATATAAAGGGCCATATATATATTGCCAGCCCCGAGCGTGGCTTCCCACTGTATTATTTTCTCACATTCTAGGCCAAAGTAAACTCATTGAGGGCGACGTATGGTGGAACTCTTAGATGTGATTGAATTTTGGCGGATGTATTAAGAGATAGGTATCTACTCAAATAGTTCGCCCTGAATAATAAGAAAGTATAGATTGTAGGTTACTTCTATTGTTGGGCGTAAACCAAGGTTCATAGAAGACGTATTTGACATACATTTTCTACGATCCTTGGTTTTAAACGAGATATAAATACGTTCGACTATTTTAAAATTAGAAAATGTTTGAAATGGAACATTAAATTAACAAATTTTTCTACCTTTTTAGCTGTTTTATGAAGCTGAGCTAGGTATATAAAAATATATTTGGTTTAAATACACAAGAAACACAAAAAAAATTACGAAAATACATATTTTTCTTGAAATACATAATATTGTACAAATATCTCCATTGTGGTACAATTTGATATGACACAATATTTTATTTATTTTTTAGTTCAGTTTTCATAGCTAGCAATATAGCGATAAACTATTGCAAAAGAAGTAATAAAGCATTCATATAGTCTTTATTGGGGAGCACTCTCCCCAATAAAGACTCCATTGAAATGCTTGGAGTTACTATATCAGACCAGCTCAAGTATCGGGGATCCATAGAAGCCCGAGTAAATCAGACCTCCAAAAAGTTGGGCGTCTTGTACAGGGCTAGGAGATTCTTCAACAGTGACCAGCTGCTGACCCTGTACAAGTCTCAAGTCCGCCCAACTATTGAATTTGGGAGCCACCTTTGGGCTGGTGCCCCAAAATACTTAATAAACCTGCTTGAATCTGTGCAAAGGAGAGCGATCCGTCTGATTGACAAACCGTTGTTAACAGACCGATTGCCTTCTCTAATGCATAGGCGCAATGTAGGCATGCTATGTCTGTTCTACAGGTATTTCAATGGAGCCTGCTCCAAGTAGCTAGCAGCATTGATTCCTGATGCACCGGTGCACGTGCGCGAAACTCGACGGACACGAACTGAACACCCGTTCACGGTTGACGTTGGCTTCATGAGAACGGGCCGTTTTTACGACTCGTTTTTGTGTAAGTCGGCTCGTATGTGGAACGAGCTACCGGCATCTGTTTTTCCTCCCTCCTATAATCCGAGTCTCTTCAAGGCCCGCATTAACAAATCCCTTCCTACAGCACCTACCTTATTCCGCCTCACAACGCCGCCCAACCGGGTGGTGACATAGTTCCCCTGTCTGTACACTGCACAGGCAGGGACACTCTTGTGAGGTGTCTCATATAAAAAAAATAAAAAAATATATTATTTGTGTGCAATAATTATTAGCCTGAAAAAAATACATGCCGCTGACGGGAATTGAACCGCACCTGACCCCTGAATTGAATTCCCATTGGCGTCATGTATTTTTTCGGAAGAATTTCAAATTGACATAAGTGAGTAAGGCTAATAATTATTGCTAAAAATATGTTATCCTTTTTGTTATGCATAAAAAAACCTTGTCTCTTAAACATTAGTTCACCATTAAAAATAATAATAAGGCATATAGTTAACAACATATCAAATTATTTCAGATAAGAGTGACAGGCTTAACATTTAATAGACAATTGATTTAAAAAATCTATATTTCCATCTACGATGTTATATAAATGCATTTAAGTTATTTACAAAAATTTTCCATGCGGAAATGTGGTTAGCTTGAATATCCGAACCGTAATGCTGGCGTGACATCTAGAGGCTTATGAAAGTTATCGAGTTTGGAAAGGTGAAGATTGGCAATGTTATTGTTTTAATTTGTATATAACGAATTTTCAACATGAATAAGTATCTCTAATCGTTACCCATTAACATCAATGGGCAGGAAACCATATTTAGTGTTGTGCAATGACTAAGTTTTCCGCCATTCAATGACCCGATACTGAATCAGCCAGACATAAAGTGTTAACATTTGAAACCAAAATTACTGCAGAATCAGCAGTGATTTAGTTTGGGCCGATACAATATTGAGTTTTTTTTTATTAAGTGATAAAAAGTGGCCTTAGATCTCAAATGTGAATGAAAAATAAAAAAAATAAATAATGTTAACATCTTCAAGTTACCCGAAGCGATTCAAAATTAATCAAGATATATGTGAATTATTCAATTTATTAATGTTATAAATCACTATGAGAAAAGAGTTAAAATTATAAAATTCACAATTAAGCATATTTACAATTAAAAAAGCAAATACAGTATTGAGAGTTAAACAAGATTTTCTGGAATTCTATTTCTAATATAGACTTATATTTGTAACGCCGGTAAAAAAGCAAACGTTAAAGGGATTACCCATATTAAAACGAAACAGATATTCTGTATAATAAAGTGGGTACTATAACATTAGAATTACTTCGGTGTACAAACACGTATTTTTATATACTTACATGTATATTATATGTGACATTTTATTAAAATATGGGGTTTTGATGTATTTAAAACTCTTGCAATTGAATTTTTAACTCTAGTTGAATACATACAAATTTTCTCCGGTTTTATAACCGATTCTAGCTAATAACTATAATGTTCAAAGACTAGCCAAACATGGAATAATAAATTAATTTCGTCTTTACAAATACATTGACGCTTTCATTACTGGTAACTGTTTTCCATCCATTGCTCACCGACACACGCAGTGGTCGGCACGCTTATCAAGAAAGTGATAAATTAATTTTGATTTTTTCATAAGAAGCAATTACTTTGTGGTTAGACATTATATTTTTTAAAATAAAACAAACACTTTGTATTTAACCACGAATATTTATTATTTTACACATCGACCGGTTTCGCTTAGACCAAGCTTCATCAGGATATAATAATAACTAAGTTATTATTATATCCCGATGAAGCTTGGTCTAAGCGAAACCGGTCGATGTGTAAAATAATAAATATTCGTGGTTAAATACAAAGTGTTTGTTTTATTTTAATTAATTTTAATGTGGTGAAATATCACAATTCAAGGCTATTTTTTTTTTCATGTATTCAGGATCCTGACTCACATAATGTTATCTTTTTTTGCCTCATCTGTTTTAAATTTACAGTATTAGGGTTAGATCACAACGTTTATGTTTTTAAAAGATGCTGCGTTCTTGAAACATGGTCCTCAAGTATTTAAAACCAAATGTTACTGTTCCGAAGAGCCACGAAAGTTTTATGGATTGAGGGTAATTTTCGGAAGAAACGACGCTACGTGACATTTTATTTTATTTGGTTTTACGCCGAGCCGGGCTTTTAGATGGACTTTAAGAACAAAATATTTATATTTTTAAATTTTTTTTATTAATACCCCAAACTACGCAAATGCCCGTATTATACCTATAGGACGGTGCAATTAGCGCCAAAAAGGGGGTCGCGATAGTAATTATTCCGGTAGTCCCAATTTTTTTTATATATTTTATAAACTGATCCCCTCATGTAAAATCTGAGTTTCCGACCTTGGCGCACCTGTACTCGCGCCGCCATTTTGAAAAAACCAGCAAAATCGCGCTAAAATCTAGTTTTTCCCAAATATCTCATTTCCAATGCAAATTTCAGTTAAAGTAGCTTAACAAGTATAATAGAACATAAAATTACATACAACATATGTTCTACATAATTGGTATCAATAAAATTTTCATGAAATTCTACTGGAAACGAGGTATTTACGAAAAACTAAACCTAGTTGCGCAAAAAACTTGTTTTTTCAAAAATTTACGCTCCTTTACGACTTTCTACCTGGGTAGGTACTATTAGAGATAGAAGAAAATTGTTATAGAATAATTACGATCGCGAATCGCTAATTGCACTGGACTATTTGTGACCTATCCAAAATTATACAAATTTTAAAAGCATGACGTAATAGTAAATTGATAAACTGAATATGAAACAATATTAGTAAAACATGTAACAGTAACATAAAATAATATAGAATCTAGAATAGTACTATATACAAGAAAAATCACAAAAACTACACTACCAATGCTACAATAATTTGTAGGATTTAATAAAGTACTGGTGTAGATTACGCTCAGTTCTATAAATGTAGACAATAAATATGTCAATAGAAACCCCAAATTCGTTGCCCAGATCATGCATCCTATTGGTTAGTGAGTGTGTCTGATAGTTGGTTGTGCATGTATTGCAGAAGAATGTTACATTTTTTCTTGTGATCCTAGTCGGCACATGGAGTTTTATAGTGGGAACAGTGGCAGGACTGTCAATTAGGTTTTTAATGACCCTGTTTAACACAACTAGGTCTGACATAATAAAAAGATATACAAATATTTAAGGGTAATACATTCAAATCTAAACATGCAGTACATTAATTAAATTCATAATGCAATAAATACATACAATGAATTCAATGTTTTTTGCGCCATTATTGACAGGCACGTCATTTAAGTTATTTAAGTTCATAGCAATGGCAAAATAATTCTTGGTTGTGACTTGAATAAAATTACCAATTTGCTCCATCACAAAATAATTATAAGTAACCATGCTCACATTCTATCCCACGTTACCCATTTGATAGGAGCATTTCATTCCAGTCTATGTTACATATTTAACCAATATTAATTAAAATTGTTCGCTATGAAATTCGTTAAAAGGCAATATGGTCGACTTTTGCCAAACTTTTCATATCGCTGTTTGAGTTTTGTTTTAAATGCACACGTTTTAATAGAGTAGCAATATTGTACAGGGTTATATTATAATTATTAATAATAGCGGTTAAGATCTTGGTTTCGCAGGTTTGAATCCCGACCTGATTATTTTATAAAAAATATTTTTTAAATGTTTGCATTATTTATATTCAACTCATTTATAATTCTAAATAAGTATTTGGGTAACGCTCAGTTGAGGAAGATGGACATTTTTTCATGTTGTTTTTGTTATTTACGAATTTAGTAGTATCTACAAAAATTATGGTAGTTTATCCCAGAATTTCTGCACTGAAAAAAATCCTGACTTCTAGTGATGAAAGTAACGCATTAAAATGATAAAAACATTACAAGCTTGCTAAAATGCCCAAATACTCTCAGTATTGCCCCGATGGAAGACCGTCACTCAAAGTCGAAACAATGCCTGAAATGTTTTAATGTTTGTTAGGTGATAAATAGTCATGTTCACATGTCATATATAACATATATGTGAGCATATATATGTGTGTATATATATCATGAATGTGTCATGAATCGTCATGTTCTTCCCATCCTTCTACTGTATCATCTCCTTTTCCTGCCCACTCCCTTCTGCAACACTACACTCCACAATTGGGGATGCTTTAGTCCCACTGAGTCCGGACAGTTGGGTTAGTTCACAACCTAAAAAAATAAAAAAGCGTCATGGTGATTGAATCACTGGATGGCGCTCTATCCAGTTGTGAATAAAGAGGTGAACGAACATTGGACAAAAATCCAAAGATTTTTAAATTGCCCTAAGAAATAAATCAGGATGAATTAAAAACACAATTTCTTTCATGTGGATTATGTGCCTATCGTAAAAGCAAAAATGATTAAAAAAAGGTTTTTACGGTAAAGCTATAGGCGCTTTTATATAACAAGAATAATCTCTTTAAAAAATACTTACGCAAATTCTTTCATAATCATAATAATTTTAATTTACGTTTCTTAATAATTACCATTTAAAAATACCCTTTTCCTGATTATTCTGTAGAATGTTACTTATACTTACAGGGCACTTTATAAAACCATGATAATGTTCTTCCAAAGTTATACATTATACACTGTAAATATATTTTATGGAGTCATTACAGTTCAAACTTATTCTGTGGGTATGGGATAACCTTTTTCTTTCTTACTTTCAGTGTTGGCAAAAAAGTCTTGGTTTTAAAGTTTGCAATGTAATATTAAAACCATTAGGTCTGAAGAGTACCAGGGGACTAGGGGGTGAGAGAGTGAACTTAAGCTTTTTATAAATTGACTTCCAAGAAAGAAAATTATGGAGGTTTCTCTTTTTTAATCTGTGTAATTGGAAAATGGTACTAAACAGAATCTGATTAAAATGTCACCGAAACCGCTGAAACGAAAAGCGCTTTCTATTTGGCAATATTTAAAAAAATATGTAATAATATTATGATGTTTGTTTTGATTCATTTTCGGACTACATAACCTTCAAAATTTGGTTCATAAAAATTGACAGAACGGTTTTGTGAAACCAGCGGAAATAGAAATTTAGAAAAAAGAAACAATCAACAACGTCGTAAAATTACATATTGTCTTTCGACTCCGTTTCCTCACACAGGCCAATGAAATTGATGTTTGAAAACGATCCATCAATTTCACCAGAAGTAAGGAAAAAATTGAATTTGAATACACTTCCACAACATACTTCTATTCAAATATCCCTTCAGTGGCTCCATTATTTGTTGTTTTTAAACTGTTTTTGTTCATATTGAGAATGGTTTGAAAAATCATTTATCATTAAATAGTTCGTTGGAGATATTTGTTGTTTTCGTACTGCCTTACTAATAAACAAAACACTTACCAGCGGTTAACTATTACTCATAAAAAAATGTCTTTACTGACTACAAAAGATCTGGCAATGTTGCATTTTGGCAGAGTGACACGTGAGGATCCCGTTTTGAAAATATTAGGTTATTTCTGACATATTTTTCTCATTATTTTCAAATTGACTGCGTGAATTTAGCAAGAATTCCATGAAAGTGGAGTTTTTTAATAACAATATTGCCTTACGCAAGTGTAAATAAATATAAATCCAAGAAATCAATGTTTATATTACCTTAACAATGAATTCAAGATGTTTTTTTTTTGTTATTTTCTGGGAATTATTTAAATATTTTTTTGTTTTTGTTAGTGAAAATCTCAAATCATATCATATTTTGAATTCAGTCGTGTTTATTGAGCAAATCTGATTAAAAAACTTCATCTCAAACTTACCCATCTCATTCCTCCGTCAAAACATTTCTGAAATCAAGTCAGTTGAGACTATTTTGAGCGTTAATCACAAAAAAATATGATATTATAAAAAAAGTCTTATTTTAAAACAGTTGTAATTTTAATAAGATCTCCTTCAAAGTTCTACTTTGCCGCCGAAGTTTGGTTAATGACGTAACCTTTGTCCGCGTCACGTTTTCTAACAAACGGGGGATTAACATGACCTCCATTACATAGCCCAGAGGTCGCATTTACTGCGGAGATCTATTGAGAAAAATGAGGATATTCTCGTAGTGGGAGCTCGTTTAATGTGTAGTAGATTTGTCAAGCACCGCGAGGGGTAGGTACTAGTACTGGGCACTGCAACTTGTTACTTGAAAGGAAAGAGTAGTGAAATAGTGGTAATGATGATAATTAATGAGGACATAAACTGCCGCGGGAAGTCGAACGAATGTGTTTACATCATTAAAAAAAACTTGGTACGTTTTTTAAAATAGAGAAAATATTTTTTATTTTTAACTGAAGAGCTTAAAGACCATTGTTGGACCAGCTTTGAACTTTTAATTTTCTTTTGTATATACTCGTAACTATTTAAAAATAATAAAGGTTCATACACATTAATCAATTGTATTTGGTTTATACCCGTAGTATATTTTCTTATCGCCCCAGTAAAACAATCAAATTACTGATACTGATAAAATAACCTAAGTACACTTAATTGAAAACTTGAAAAATACTGCATGAAAAACGGTATTAACTACTATTGTTTTACGTAATTCCAAGTGCGAAAACTGCTAAAAACGTCAGCAAATAGTTTACTGATTTGAGAGTTGCAGAGTACAAATTTCGTGACAACAATAACGTAGTGAAAAATTTTGTAAACAAAGTTTCGATATGCCACTATTTAATAAATCTCACTGTGCTCAATGCAAAAAGGCAACACTTGAAAAAGATTTACGTTGTACCAAGTGTAATCTATGTTACAATTCAACATGTAGCGGCTTAACTCGTACCGAACTACAATCACTCATGGCGAAATCGTCACATACATTGTCTTTTATGTGTGACAGTTGTTTCGCGCTCAAAACAGCGGTCATGTCACCAATACCTGGGTGATACTGGCTCTTTGGCTAAAATAATGGAGAAGCTTGGCAAAATAAATGTCGATCTCACTAACATAAAACCGATGTGGGGTGAGATGTCCGACATAAAGAAGAGCCTCGAGTTTGCCCTAGCAGCTATGTCCGACACAGAAAAGAGGGTGGAGACGGTCCAGAAGAGATTGGAGACTGTCAACCAGATAGCTTCGGAGGTAGCATCCATCAAAAACACCATGGACATTTTCCGGTGCAAATTGAATGAACGGGATCAGCTCTCCAGAAAGAAAACCTTTTCACCGTGGTCCAGAAAATAGGAGAGCGGGTCGGCTTCGCTTTGCGCCCTGAAGATGTGGACCATGTGGCGCGGGTTGCTACGAAGTCCACCCAGGTTAAGCCAATCATTATTCGCTTCGCGGACCGCAAAAGAAAAGAAGAGTTACTTGCGCTAGCGAAGAAGGCTAGGAAGATCACTAGCACAACTAAAAAATTCTGGACCTTAAACTGTTATCTATGTCAACAATCCCCTAACTATTTAAAATAAGTTGCTGCTATCCAAAGCGAAAACAAAGGCGAAGGAAGCGGGTTATAAATTTGTTTGGGTAAAGGACGTCAAGATCCTGATGAGAAAAAACGACACAACGTTTGCTTTTTTAATCAGGAGGGAGGACGACCTTCGAAAATTTTTATAAGTGAATATTACCCATTGATTACTACTGTGCATTCCCCCTCCCCCTCCTTTATGTTGTCTATGTTGCCACTGCATTATTATTACGATTGTTACATTATCACAACCTTTCAGTATTATTTTGTGATATTTATGCTGTTCTCACCTGCTGTTTCCGCGAGGTATTATTAATTTATTTATTCAACATTCATATTGCTCATTATTTTGTTTACAATTCAATAACCTAATTCTGTCATTATTAAAGCCACCAGATACCCTAGATAAAATAATTTACCACAAACAAACAAAAAAATCTGATGTTCAAAATTGCCCTCTTTCAAAGCATAATTATTTAATGTTACGTTAATTATTTTAATAATCCTTAATATATACCTTCAAAATGTATTTTAGTAACTAACTAACTAACTAACCATCACGTCGTTTCCCCGCAGGGGTAGGCAGAGAGGACGGACCGCCAAACAACTTGGTCTTGGCACACATTCCTTGCCTCATTCACATTCATACATCGTCTCATACATACTCTTCTATTGTTCTGACTCTTGACATGGCCCGACTCAAGTATCTGATTCACTTGGTCGTGCCATGTCTTCCTCGGGCGTCCCCGACTTCTGCTACCATTCACATTTGCATCGTATATTCTCCTTACACTCCTTTCTTCGCTCATTCGCTCTACATGCCCAAACCATCTAAGCGTCCCTTTCTTGATCTTACTCATTACGCTTACATCAGACTTGCACTCTTTGCGGATATCCACATTCCTCACACGATCATACATGGTTTTACCACACATACGCCTCAGGGATCTCATTTCAACAGCATTCAATCTACTTTCATCCTTTCTTTGCCAGTTCCATGCCTCACTTCCATACATCAGGGTAGGTACCAGCACTCCATTGTGGACTGCTAACTTCGCTTCTTTGAACAATTTTTTGTTAGCGCCAACTGCGTTCAGTCCTCCATTAATGGAGTTACCTGCATTTACTCTTCTTTCAATATCTCTGTCAGCCTTCCCATTTCTCGTAAACATGCTTCCTAAATACACAAATTCATCCACCTGCTCCAAGTATTCCTCATTCTCAGCTATATTGCACACTGTTTTCGTACTTTCTCTTTCAAACACCATTACTTTAGACTTACTTACATTCATCATTAACTCATTCTTCATGCATACTTCGTTCATCCTAGACACGAGAGACTGCAGATCATCCATACTATTAGCAATCAGCACCGCATCATCAGCGTACAACAGGCAACATACTTTCAGATTACTCAAATTCGCGCCCAATCCCACCTCTTTCAATTCTTGCATACAATTATCCATGTATAGATTGAATAACCACGGTTACATTACGCAGCATTGTTTAACACCTTTTGTGATATCAAACCACCCCGTAAAACCACCGTTCACCCTAACACATGCAACGCTTCCCTCATATAGAGACGCAATTGCCTGAGTCAGATTCGCATTCACTCCATACTTGGACAACACCTTCCATAGCTTTTTCCTGTCGACTCGGTCTTATGCTTTTTGTAGATCTACAAAGGCACAGAAAATTTTCTGGTTTTTTGCCAGAAACTTCTCGGTGAGCCTACGTAATGAGAAGATCTGGTCCATGCACCCCCTTCCACTCATAAAAGCACCTTGCACATCCCATATTTTATCCTTTGTTTCCTTTCTTACCCTTTCAATCAAAATTCTACCATACAGCTTGCCAACTGAACTTAGCAGGCTAATAGCCCTATGATTCCCACATTCCATACGTGACCCTTTACCTTTGTATAGTGGCATGATCACTGCCCTTCTCCAATCTAAAGGCGTGTAACCTTCCTTTAAACATTGGTTAAAAAGATTGCACAACCATGTGAGAATTATACGGCTACCTCCTTTAAAATATTCAGCAGCAATATTGTCGAAACCGACAGCCTTACCATTCTTCATTCACTTAATTGATCTTTCTATCTCATCCATGCTAATTTCGGTAACATTCAGTCCATCATCATTCATATCTGATTCGCCGCTAGAATCACTGTCACTCACTTCGCTTTCAAAGACTTCCTCGAAATACTTCATCCATCTCTCTTTTATTTTTTCCTCATTCGTCAACATTTTTCCATCTTTCGATTTTATCACTTTCATGCTTCCGGTTTCAAGGCCACACCGGGACCTTTTGACTTCCTTCTAAAATAACTTAATGTTTTCTTGGAAATGGTTTGTCATTTTCATTCCTTCTTCCTCTTCCAGGCGTTTCTTTCGTTCTTTCACTCCAACTCTTACTTTTTTCTTACATTCCTTATATACTTCTTTCGCTCGATCCTTCTCTTCGCTGGAAGCACTGCCAGCCGCAATCAGACATAACCATGCTTTCTTCTTCTCTGAGACCAGTACTTTAATCTCATCATCCCACCATGCATCACCTTTATTGTATTTTAGTTAAACGGAAATTACCTTTTATTATCAAAATGTACGTGACTTGAAAAGTAAATGAAATGATTTGTACTGCGAAGTGCTCATTTGCTATTATGATTTAATTTGTTTTACAGAAACATGGCTCGACTCCACAATCTATGACCGCGAAATAGGAGATGATCGTTACAATATTTATAGACGCGATAGGGACACATCGAGTTCTCATAAAAAATCAGGCGGTGGAGTTCTAATAGCCATAAAGAAAGAAATGACATCTTTCCTAATTTCAGCACACAGCCCAAAATCTTCAGAAGATTTATGGATTAAATTTAAATTGCATGAAACATCTAGGCAATCCATCAACTTGTATTTGGCATATTTGCCTCCAGATATACCAATCAAAAATCTCACAGCCTTTTTCGATATGTTTCAAACGACATATAATAAATTTCATCAGAAGATATAACAATAATAATGGGTGATTTAAATGTACCATCTATTCTATGATCACTAAATTTCATTGAAACTCACACCAGACCAGTCTCATCTAATGGCCTAAAATATCTCTACTAGACTTTCAAAATTTGACTGGAGTTAATCAGTACAATGATGTCTCTAATAATATGGATCGAATTTTAGATTTAGTGTTTTCCAACCATAATCTTGTAATGATCTGCACTTTTCAAACTTTTCCTTCTGCGATGAATTTTCTTTAAGTTCCATAGGTAACTTTTCCATAAGGCTTTGATTATATATATCTGGGGTAGGAATATCCTCCCTGCCGTCTGTACAAGCCTTTGCTTTTCTCTCTTGATTACACACTCTTTCAAGTGTGTGCACCCTAGTTTGTCTACGTGTTTTACGACCTTGAACGTAACTATTGTGTATACGTGACGGCTCAGTATAAAAAGGTCTCACCGAACGTTGTGTTGGTTTTTTGTTTCTCGGTATACAAACCAAATTATCTATGTATGTATGTGGTATCCCTCGGTTCTTTTGAGATAGAGTGAGTTGAATCCATTTCCGCTGTGTTTTAAAGCCATTTCATAAACCTTATTTTCTGTCTCGCCTGCTCTCCAACTAGCTACGTGATTCTACTTGTTGTAGGGTAATGTGAGTATGATAAAGTGTTAGATTTTATATATGTGAAATACATACAATAAATTTATGGTGTTAGTTGTCGGCGCCATCAATGTATATATTTTGGGAGGGAAAGGAGAGGAACGGAAATGAATTTGTTCAAGCTAAGTTGGTTCCTCCGCTTTACCAAACAAATGTGATGGATGATAATTAGAACAAGGCAATCGATATCTACATGTCTGGATATCCGAACCGGCCGGGTCTGACGGGCTTTCGCTTGGCCTCCCCTTGTTCCAAATTGGCAACCTTCACGCCAGAATAAAGAAAACCAGGTCTTCTCACCAATTTCAGAAATGCCCCAACCTCATTACACCTCCAGGAAAATCTACTTTACTGAATGTAGAAGGGGAAAACCATGACATCCCTTGTCACGAATCTAGTCGCGAAAATGTGACACGTAAGGTCTCAAGTTACATGCCACCTCCAGAAAACGCTGTAAATTCCACGTCGTCGGGAACTTACATCCCTTTCTAGGTCAATAACACAGATAACACACGACGATCTTGTCGACATTTAGTCTGCTTCTATCGATAAGTTGTGTGCTTACCCATTCAGCCAATTATCATGTGAGATATATGTAAGGTTTACTCGAAATGCCAAATTTAGGATGAGGACTGTCTGTATTTTAATATTTAGTTCCAGTAATTATTTTATGAGGTTACTAGCTCCCTTGTGTATTAGGTATGGGTATCTTCTATTGAATACCTATCCTCTCAGGTAGGTATAAACGGATAATTGGTTTGATTTTGGCATTTAATTTTATGAGGCTGCCTACCTCTCGAAAGGGACCTGTTGAGAAAAGTTGTTCGGTTGGTAGTTTTATTTCGGAGATTACCATCTCCCCTTTTTGACTCTAGATTTGTTCTTGTGTATCCCAATTTGTAAATTAGAAAGTCAAATAACAGATTGAATTATTCATTTTTGTTCTGTTTGGTTGCATCCGATCGCTTTCTATTCGGGCGGTCATACGCTAGCAAAACCTCCCTTTTGACTGACTGTACTCCGCGCCTCGGCGTACATATGAAAGGTCATTGGCCCGTCTCCTTCTTACAGCTAAATGATAACGTTGTCTGGCACATTTCTTTAATGAAAACATCATTTGGGTGGCAGGTGTTGTAAACCTGGTTCCTGTTCTCCGGTTGCATCCGTCTTTTAAAGGGTTTTCTGGAATTTGATAAATAGTATAAAAAGACTCACCCTGTTAGTCACCTCCCAATCCCAGTATGAAGCTTACTTGGTTACACACTACATAGCTAAGTCAGTTCAGTACATCTTCTCTCTCTCTCGGCATTCCTTCCTCCTTTTAGTGAAGTCCTTGCAATTTGTTCAATTTTTGGTCCCCTCCCTATGTCTATAAAAGGGTAATTTAATAATTCTGTAAATAAAATTGTACCTCCCTAATACCTCTGTCAGGATTCGAACCCGCAGTCTTATGATTTATCTCAGAGTTACATAAACTCTTATTTAATAATTTGTTTGATTCTTTGGTTTACGGTCTCTGTGGATAGAACGCCATCTCGCTAATTATTAATTCCTCCCTAGCTCGATTAACCGATATGGTAAACACTTCCTGCTGCTAAATACGTTCACTTTACTTTAAAACGCAATTTTAATTTTTATTCTTCCGATTTTGTTGTCCGGGTTAAATCTTCCCCATAGGAAAAACTAAACCCTTCCACTCACTTTTCCACAAATGATCAGCTAGTCAATGAACACTATGCAAGTGCATTATATAAGTAAAATATATACAAAACAATACAAGAACAACAACACGTCAACTCACCAGAGATCAAATGGGAAAAAAAATTCACCGACTCCATATATTTTCATATCAGAGGGTTCGGCTCGGTAGAACTTCTAACAGGGCCTATAAATCCTACTGATCCCTCAACATAAATATTTAAAAAATCTTTCGTTATCCTACATGTATTCAAAATGACCGACTTTTGCATCTTTATATATAAATTTTTTGATAGATCTAATACGCCTAAATTTTTAATGAGAGAGCTAGGTATAATGCCAGTAGCCGAAATAACGAATGGTAATATTTTTATAGTCTGAGAATGCCAAATTCTTTTTATTTCGTTTCCTAAATCTGTGTATGTTCTTATTTTTTCATTAACAGATTTTTGAATGTTACAGGAATTTGGAATAGCGACATCAATGATATAAGTTATTTTTTTAATTTTGTCATGTAAAACTATATCGGGTCTATTATGACTAATCGTTCGGTCTGTTAGTATAGTTTTATCATAATACATTTTATAAAATTCGTTTTCTAAAAATGAATTTGGTGTGTATTCATAATATGGTACTATATTACGGCAGTCAATCAATTTATGTTTAATTACCAAATTTTGGTGAATTATTTTTAAAACTTGATTGTGCCTAAATGTATACTCGGACGGTGCTAATATAGAACATCCCGATATAATTTGTTCTATAGTTTCCGGAAAAGCCAAACATTTTCTCCACAAATCATCAATTTGATTTGTATCTTTGATTATATGCTTTCTATAATTTTTAGTATTAATGACTCTATCCTGAATGGCAAGCATAAATCCTTCTATTTCTGCGCTCAACTCTCCAATACTCAACCATTTGTTTGACGAAAATTTGTCAACATACGTTTGGTTGAGATAATTGAAGTGTTTTGCGTGTAAAATTTTATTTGACCAGGAATCTAATAGTTCCTGGTTGGGATTTATAAAAATGTTGGCATTCTCATCGTATAAATTTAAAGGTGTAATATTTCTATCTGCCTTGCAAATTATTTTGTGCATTTCTGAGCTTTGAGCTTTCCTATGGAAAAAAGTTCTTAGCATTTCTATCTGATTATGTTTCAAAGAAGTTATTTTGACTATGCCTCTACCTCCTAAATTTCTAGGTAAATTAACTCGTTCTATAGCTGAATTTGGATGATGGCAATGAAAATTTGTTAGCGTAGTTCTAATTAATCTTTCTAAGTTATCTAAATCTGTATTAGACCATTTAATTACGCCAAATGAGTACGTTAATAGAGGTATTGCCCAAGTATTTATTGCTTTTACTAAATTTTTAGCAGATAGATTGAATTTTAAAATTTTCCTGATCCTAGTTTGAAATTTAATCCTAATATCATTTTTAATACTAGTATGGTCTAATCTATTTGATTGTGGGTATCCTAAATACTTATAAACCTCATCCCTTTTCATACTAGTAATTTTGAAATTTCTAAATATACTCTCGTCCCCATCTATAATTTTGCCTTTCTCTATATGGATCGTTCTACATTTATCTAAACCAAAAGTCATTTTGATATCATCTGAAAAGTTTTTAACTACCTCGATCATTTTCTCTAAATTTTGTTCTGAATTCGAAAATAATTTTATATCATCCATAAATAATAAATGCGAAATTGTACTACTCTCCCTTGTATTACCCTTAACTTTTATTCCAAACTTGCTTTTAATTAACATTTTAGATAGAGGATTTAATGCTAAGCAAAACCAAAGAGGACTCAATGAGTCTCCTTGAAAAATCCCTCTTTTAATTGAAATTCCCGGTATTACTATTTTCTTACCTTTTAAATTGATAAGTAAATTGGTATTCCAAAAGGACATAATATTTTCCAAAAAGCTAATAATAATGGGGTTAATTTTATATATATTTAATACTTTGATCAGCCACGAGTGCGGGACACTATCGAAAGCCTTTTGGTAGTCTATATAGCAAGTATGTAAATTACGTTTTCGAGTTTGAATCTGTTTTAGAATTACAGAATCGATAACTAATTGTTCTTTACATCCCATATATTTTCTGCGACAACCTTTTTGTTGTTCAGATAAAATATTTTTTTCATCTAAATGAGTATATATTAAATCTGTTAAACAAGAGCTTAAAATTTTGTATATTGTCGGTAAACATGTAATGGGTCTGTACTGAGAAGGATTATTAATATTTTCGCTTTTGGGTAACATATAAGTAATGTATTTTTTTTTTTTTTTTTATGCTTCCGATTTTGTTGTCCGGGTTAAATCTTCCCCATAGGAAAAACTAAACCCTTCCACTCACTTTTCCACAAATGATCAGCTAGTAAATCAACACTATGCAAGTGCATTACATAAGTAAAATAAATACAAAACAATACAAAAACAACAACATGTCAACTCACCAGAGATCAAATGGGAAAAAAAAATTCACCGACTCCAGATATTTTCATATCAGAGGGTTCGGCTCGGTAGAACTTCTAACAGGGCCTATAAATCCTACTGATCCCTCAACATAAATATTTAAAAAATCTTTCGTTATCCTACATGTATTCAAAATGACCGATTTTTGCATCTTTATATATAAATTTTTTGATAGATCTAATACGCCTAAATTTTTAATGAGAGAGCTAGGTATAATGCCAGTAGCCGAAATAACGAATGGTAATATTTTTATAGTCTGAGAATGCCAAATTCTTTTTATTTCGTTTCCTAAATCTGTGTATTTTCTTATTTTTTCATTAACAGATTTTTGAATGTTACAGGAATTTGGAATAGCTACATCAATGATATAAGTTATTTTTTTAATTTTGTCATGTAAAACTATATCGGGTCTATTATGACTAATCGTTCGATCTGTCAGTATAGTTTTATCATAATATATTTTATAAAATTCGTTTTCTAAAAATGAATTTGGTTCGTATTCATAATATGGTACTATATTACGGCAGTCAATCAAGTTATGTTTAATTACCAAATTTTGGTGAATTATTTTTAAAACTTGATTGTGCCTAAATGTATACTCGGACGGTGCTAATATAGAACATCCCGATATAATATGTTCTATAGTTTCCGGAAAAGCCAAACATTTTCTACACAAATCATCAATTTGATTTGTATCTTTGATTATATGCTTTCTATAATTTTTAGTATTAATGACTCTATCCTGAATGGCAAGCATAAATCCTTCTATTTCTGCGCTCAACTCTCCAATACTCAACCATTTGTTTGACGAAAATTTGTCAACATACGTTTGGTTGAGATAATTGAAGTGTTTTGCGTGTAAAATTTTATTTGACCAGGAATCTAATAGTTCCTGGTTGGGATTTATAAAAATGTTGGCATTCTCATCGTATAAATTTAAAGGTGTAATATTTCTATCTGCCTTGCAAATTATTTTGTGCATTTCTGAGCTATGAGCTTTCCTATGGAAAAAAGTTCTTAGCATTTCTACCTGATTATTTTTCAAAGAATTTATTTTGACTATGCCTCTACCTCCTAAATTTCTAGGTAAATTAACTCGTTCTATAGCTGAATTTGGATGATGGCAATTAAATTTTGTTAGTGTAGTTCTAATTAATCTTTCTAAGTTATCTAAATCTGTATTAGACCATTTAATTATGCCAAATGAGTACGTTAATAGAGGTATTGCCCAAGTATTTATTGCTTTTACTAAATTTTTAGCAGATAGATTGCATTTTAAAATTTTCCTGATCCTAGTTTGAAATTTAATCCTTATATCATTTTTAATACTAGTATGGTCTAATCTATTTGATTGTGGGTATCCTAAATACTTATAAACCTCATCCCTTTTCATACTAGTAATTTGGAAATTTATTATGAATATTATTATTATTATTATTATTATTAATGTATGGTAACATATAATAATTTATTATTATTATTATTTCTATGTTTTTAAGACAAGTAATTTAGTTTGAACTATTTACGAAATCACGTTTAAATTAACACATTTTATAATATAATCGCGATCGCACAACTCTTAGCGCCCTTGAAGTGATTTTTCACAAAACGGCGCTCTACAAATTATCCAATTATTATTATTATTTCTATCCTCACTGAGTCCAACCACTTTCACTTCACCGGTTCAATAATATTTCACTTTAATTTAATATTTAACAATAATTTTTTACACCGTCTGAATTCACTAACTAAGCGTAATTTCACATCATCATCACTGATTTTAATTGATTTCTCGGAGCTCTCTTCATATCCAAATTCAAACCCCGACTCTATCTCTATCGAAGTTTAAACACTCACTCATTTTAAGTCTAAAACCCGACTGTCTTCGTCCTGCAATCTTCTCTCCCGGCATTCCTTCCCGTGGGAACATGTTTACTTAAGGGCCTGCCTGTAATGTATTTTATGTTGTTAGTCTAAACAATTTTTTTTTTTGGAGTACGTTCGTCTCGTTTATTTATGTAAGTGTTCAAACCATCACAATCTTAACATTCAAATTGCTTCACATGTGCTATCCAACGTTGATTCCTATCATTCTCCCATTGAATTCGATTTTTCAATGTCTAAATGCAGGCCCCTACCCACCAATCCTGATCACATCAAATGTAACTTTAATAAAACGGACTTCATTAAATGCAATGAAATATTATCACTTAATAACTGGGATGATCTTAATACCCTGAATTGTAATGACTCCCTACTACATTTTTATTACTTATTATGGTTATCAATTGAAAAACACACTCCGCGCTTAAAAAAGAGCAATAAAAAGTTTCCAATTTGGTTGAACAGTGTTTTGATCCACCAACTCAGACAAAAAGAAAAGTTTAGAAAGAAATAGAAAAAATACAAAAATCAATTTGACTATGACAGTTTTTCCATCTTGAGGGCTAGAGTAAAAGTATCCATACGTACCTGCCTTTAAGCCTATATTCAGTAGAAAATTCTCTCCTTAACATTATCAAAAATCTTTCAACCCTCATTAATTCGAAAAGAGTTTCTAATTCTCTCTCCAAAATCATGCATCTCCATGACAAATCAGCAACCAATGGTGAAGAAACATGCGAACTCTTATCTACTTACTTCTCTTCTGTATTTAGCTCACCATCTAAATCTATAAGTGACTCTAAACTTTCTTCCCCACTCTATAATTATCTACTGTCTCATATCAAAATAACTCTAGAAGAGGTCAAGATGAAGTTGAACACTCTTGATATCAAAAAGGGTTCCGGTACAGATGGAATCCCTCCACTATTTATTCGAAATTGTGCAGAACAACTTGCAATACCATTACACAAATTATTCTTTAAAAGTCTGAACGATGGGGTATTTCCGGATCTGTGGAAGATTGCCCACGTCATTCCGATCCATAAGTCTGGTAGTAAAAATGATGTAACAAATTACCGTCCAATCAGGTTTTTATCTTGTTTTGAAAATACGTCCAAATAGCTTTTTCAAAATATTCGATTCCATTGTATATAAAACCATATTTAACTATGTAACACATATACTTAGCCCTTTCCAACATGGCTTTGTAGCTAAATAATCCACAAACACTAATTTACTCGAGTATATGGACTTTCTATGTAAAACGATGATTAAAAAACAACAAGTAGATGCCGTATACACCGATTTCAGTAAGGCCTTCGACAAAGTTAGTCACCCTATCTTAATGAATAAACTGGATAAAATTGGCATACACGGAAATCTGCTTCGTTGGTTAGAATCATATTTATCACATAAAATTCAATTAGTTACTGTTAACGGTTTTAACTCGTCCCCAATCTTTGTTACGTCGGGCGTACCACAAGGATCACACCTTGGACCTTTGCTTTTCTTAATTTGTATTAACGATCTTACATTTAAACTCCGCTGTAACTTTTCTCTATATGCCGACGACCTCAAGTTATATAAAGCAATTAAATCTTTGGAAGATTGTGAACTCTTAAAATAAGACCTTAACACTTTACCTGCTTGGTGTGTTGACAACGAAATGGAACTGAATATAGCTAAGTTATTAATTTCACTAAGATCACCAACAAAACCCTATTTTCATATAGCATATGTGGTCACAATCTGGAAACAGTTGAATTGATCAAAGATTTAGGAATTATATTCGACAAAAAACTAACGTTCAACCAACACATTGAATACATTGTAAGTAAATCAAATAAATTACTTAGTTTTATTTTAAGATCAACTAAACTGTTCAAAAATTCTAATAACCTAATAATACTATTCATTTCGTTAATCCGCAGTGTTCTTGAGTATGGGTCAACAGTCTGGAATCCACATTATATCACACAGGTATCCAGACTTGAATCTGTCCAAAGAAAATTTACACGGATTTTGTCTTATCGATCAGGTGTCTACCATCTACTAGACGGTTGCGAACAAAGACTTACATATTTCAAATTAGAGAGTCTAGCTAAAAGACTAAACATAAATGACCTCTTAATGCTTTACAAAATTGTGAATAATCAAGTAGATAGTAACATAGTCCATCTAATTAAGTCAAAAGCCAGGCCCAAATTCACTAGAAACCTTAACATATTTTGGACCGAAATTTGTACCAATAACATTGGTTATTTTAATCATATAAAATAACCAGTGTTATTGGTATAAATTTTCATCTAAATAAAGTAAACTGGCACGAGCTTCTCTCAGTTGGTGATATAAATTCAGCTTTACTAAACTTTTACTCACAAATAAACCAACTTATATATGCTCACATTCCGCAAAAATCAAGTAAAAACTCAAAATATCCTCCATCGTATAACTCAGCTCGTATAAAGTTAACGAAGGAAAAATACAACTATTTCAAAAAGTTCAAAATTTACAAAAATCAATCTGACTACTCCATTTTCTCTCTCTTAAGATCACGCCATAAAAAATTACAACGAGAATGTCACAATCAATACCTAATTAATGTTGAACACAAAATATCCTCTGATCCAAAAAATCTTTGGAATTATGTTAAATTAAACTCCAAATCACAGTGTGTGCCAAACACTGTATTCCTAAGGGATGAAAAAGCTGAGAACGGATCTGAGATTGTTAACTTATTCTCCAAATATTTCAGTTCTGTTTACACCAACGATGTTCAAACTTCTCAAAATATGCCAGACAACTACAACATTCATAATTCTTCCACTATTCATTGTATTGAAGTTGACGAACGTCTGGTGCAGACATATCTGGAAAATTTAAAACTAAATAAAGGCGCAGGCCCAGATCAAATTCCCCCCTTCTTCATCCTGAAATGCGCAAGCAGTCTCTCTAAGCCGTTATCCATTATATTCAATCGTTCCTTAAAAGAGGGTGTGGTACCTAATACTTGGAAAACTGCCTTCATAACACCCATTTTCAAAACTGGGCAAAAATCTGACATTGAAAACTATCGTCCTATTTCAAAATTGTGTATTTTCAGCAAGGTGTTTGAAAAAATAATATACGATCAGATGTTTCCCGCTTTGAAATCCTCACTCAATGTTAACCAACATGGGTTTATGAGTGGAAAATCAACAACAACCAATCTAATAGTATTCACGGAATTCTTGCAAGATTATATGGATCAACGTGTACAAGTAGACGCAATATACACGGATTATAGCAAAGCTTTTGACCTAGTGAATCACGACATATTATTACGCAAGCTTATGCAAATCGGAGTCCACGGTGATCTTCTCAGATGGCTCTCATCTTATGTATCAAACCGTAGTCAAGTCGTAGTTGTGGGTGGCTTTAAATCGGACTGGGTAACAGTCCCATCAGGTGTGCCTCAAGGATCTCTATTGGGACCGTTACTACTTAACATTTACATCGACGATATAGGCCAATGCTTCAAATACTCCAAAACATTACTTTACGCAGATGATATGAAGGTTTTTTATCCTATCAGATGTACTGCTGACTGTCAAAAAATGCAAGAGGACCTAAACCGTCTGAATATTTACTGTACACAACATACCCTTAAAATTAATGTTAAAAAGTGTTTCGTTGTAAATTTCACACGAAATAAAAATATCATTATCAATGAATATAATCTGAACGGCTCAATATTAATCAACAAAACAGAAATCAAAGATTTGGGAGTGACATTGGAATCTAAGCTTATTTTTGATGTTCAAATAGACTCAGTCACATCAAAAGCCTCTAAAATGTTAGGATTCATTCTTAGGACATTAAAAAAATTCAACAACTTTAGAACAATGAAAATCCTATATTTTGCTTATGTCCGCAGCTTACTAGAATACGCGTCACAAGTTTGGAACCCGCAATACATATCGTATGTGGAAATTCTAGAACGTGTTCAAAATCGTTTTCTACGATACTTGGATTTCCGCAGCTACCGCCCACATCTAAGTCACCAAGATTCAGCAGCGTATTTCAATATACCATCATTAGAAGTTCGAAGAAGCTCGGCCGATGTACTTTTTCTTCAAAAAATAGCCAGGTCCATTGTTGATTGCCCAGAACTCCTAGAACGAATACAGATACGAGTTCCTAACAGATGAACCAGATCAAACATGAGTTTTAGCCTCCCTCGATGCAACACTAATACTAAGCAGAATTCCTTCATCTATCGTGCGTCCAACACTTTTAACACACACTATTCACAATTTGACATATTTAACTCTGCACCACACTCCTTAAAATCCCACAGACACTCTCTCGATACCTTACAATAACAATAACTACAGATACCATCTAATACAACCACCACCTTATTAACTTACTTTATACATACCTCAACCTAACCGATCCCTCCTCATCCTACCCCCTCCCTATTCCCCCCTAAATAACTTTTTTTCTTGAAATGTAATTTTCACTTGTATATTATACCTATGTGGAAACCTGTAAATGGTTTATTTTCTGTAACTAAATTATTATTATACTGTCATTGATGTAAACTGTTGGTATCCCAAATAAAATAAAATAAAATATGTCTAGAATGTCTCGATCATACAACGATATTGCTAAAACACATGCTTGCATAGATATTTTCGTAAATAATATAACTTGTCTCATGAGATATCTCCACGATTTGTGTACCTAAAAAAAAAATAAAAAAACACATATTTATTTATTTATTAAGGGCTAAAAAGGCTTTTACATAGAAGTGATACATGATGCAGTGTGCATAGGAGAATATGTTAAATACAGGAGATTTTTTTTTTTTTATTTATTTATTTTTTTTTTTTTTATTTAATATTTTTTTTTGTTACATACATGGTTTTAAAATACAAATTATGTTTTTTTACAAACATATTAAAAGATATTGACAGTAAATAGATATAATCCATTTTAAAGAAGGTACAAAATACACACTTGTAAAATTGTGATTACAAGTATAATGACAAAATATTATAAAATATGAAGCAATATTATTAAAACGTAAGAGTAACATAAAGTAAAAAAGAAATTACAACAACACTACATATAAGACAAATCATTAAAACTAATTTACCAACGCTACTCTAATTTGTAGGATTCGACAAAGTGTTGGTGTAGATTATGCTTAATTCTATATATGGAGTCAATAAATAAATCAATAGCGCCCCCATACTTACCAAATTGCTTTTATGATTTTTGATGGTTTGATATTGTTATGATTGCTCGTATACTATGCATCTATTTATGGATACAGTGCACGTGGCCGGATACGTAACATGCGCCCCATGCATGTCAACACTCGGATGGTTACACATACAGACGTACGTTCGCGCCATCGCTGCGTGGTACACGTACCTACGGCCAATCAGATGGCCGAATTAGGAAACATGACCTTATAAGGAGCTAAACCACCCCCTTCCACTCGCCTCGAGACGCAAGCAGCAGAGGAGCCCGCGAGCGTTGGAGCGGCAGTCAGTCATCGACGGACCACGTTGAGAATGACATTATGGACCATGTCTCCAACTCCCGGCTTATCGCCGACGCCCTGGCTATTCACGTTAGATAGTTGTGCCATATCCCCGTTTGGGACTATCACCAGCCAACCACAAAGACATTATAAAATAATTGTGTCATGTCCCGGAGCATCTCGCCAGACTGAGGCGGCGAACCTTTTTCCCGCCCAGTCCTGGTGCCGCTGCCCATGTGCCTCATCCATGCTGTCGTGCCGCCCACACCAGCCTGATTGTGGAGAGCCCTTTGGTGACCCGATCAGTGCCTCCTACCACTGCCTGATGCCAGCTCAGCCAGTACTCCAGAGCTGTGCCTCAGCCGCCCATGCCGTCTCTGCCTGATGCCAGCTCCGCCAATACTCCAGTGCTGCGCGTACGCCCACGCTATTCAATACTCCAGACCATCACCGGGCACCACAGCGCCATTACATTGTACAGCTGTGTCATATCTCCACCGTCCACGCCAGACTGAGGTAATGAACTTGTAGACCCCTGCCTCAGTCCTGTGCGTCCGCCCACGCTGCCAGCCGCCGCCCTGCAGTGCTGTGCCGTCCGCCCACGCTGACAGCCGCCGCCCTGCAGTCCTGCCGCCATACCGCCCCTTGTAGGCGTCATGCCGCCCACACCAGCCTAAGCCCCCGCCTATGGCCCCCTTCGTTGATTCACACGTGAGCTACTAATGTACTTAATTCTATCAGAGCCTTTAGATTCCATAGACTGCCCTAGTAAACTATAGGCCTTAAATTGCCATGTAACTATTATAGTAACTGTCTGGCATTCCTTTTTATATGATAATAAACCTGTCATCCCAAGATTTCCTGTTTCATTGGACATTGTACTACTCAACCCACTCTGGAGATGGAGTTCTATCCTCGGCCGGCACTCTGGTGCGGCGAGCGTATATCACCCTAATTCACACTAATCTTGTAACCTTATAACTTAACACTGGAATACACAATGTTACAGTTAACACTGGCGACCAAAGTGGTGCTATGTTACGAAATATACATATAGGTACAGATAACAATATTTTCTATTATATACCTAATTTAAACATATTTTTAAAATTATTATGTATTGTAATTTCTGTAATTTTTAAGCTTTGTATAAAAAGATAATGATATTGTTTTGATAGTGAATGTGCAAATGTGATTGCTGCAGACACATTAGTCTGAGGAAATTTATATTTGTAAATAAATTTATTTTATACTATACAAAAATGTCAAATATGATTTAAGATTTTCACGGCCAAAAGTATTTTTGTTATTTGTCTTTGGGGTGCTATGCCGTGTTGCGCTAACTCCTTCTTTAGCCATCGTTTCGGACAGCATTGCAGTGTCCATCATCAGGGCAAATGTGTTATTTGAGGTTGTTGTTAAAGTGTGAGCTTATGTATGAGGTTGTGATACCGTGTTGCCAGCTCCAACCCTCTGAGCTAACATTAACGTATCATTTTATTTTTTATTTATTTTATTTTATTTTTTTTTTTTTATTTAAAATGGTTTTCTTCGTTTAGCTCTGGTGTAGCCGTCAATTACCGGATACCAAGAACTATTGAGCTTAGCTCCATCGTCTCTATTAATGTTTACGGGATTTTTATGAATTTCAATGGCTTCCGTAATCAGCCGTGCTCTATAAGTTTTGGGTCTCCCCAGGATTTCAGAAACAAATCCAAAGTAATGCCCGGTGTCAATCAAATGCTCGGCAATTGCCGATTTGTCAGGGTGGCCGAGTTTACAAGCTCTGAAGTGTTCTGAAATCCTTTTGGAGATAGTCCGCTCTTTTCACAAATGTGCCTCTAGAAGACTCCATGACAATGCTCAGGGAGATATATGAGGAAGACATTTGCAAACTTTTTGAACACTGCCTCAAAACGGGATACTTTGCGTTTCAGGGTGAACTATTTGAGCAATTGGAGGGAGTTGCGATGGGCAGTCCGTTATCGCCAGTACTAGCCAACTTTTTTATGGAGAAGTTTGAAGAAGTGGCACTCGACACAGCTTTGTCTGTCCCTAAAGTATGGTGGCGCTACGTCGACGATGTCTTCGCCATTTGGCCACATGGAACGGAGAAACTTAACGAATTTCTGAACCATCTTAATTCTCTCCACAGCAAAATTAAATTCGCAATGGAACTGGAAAACGAAGATAAAATCCTGCCTTTTCTAGATGTGGAGGTGATGCTTAAACACGATGGTAGCCTAGGGCACACTGTATATAGGAAACCAACCCATACGAATCGGTACTTACACGCTGATTCGCACCACCACCCAGCGCAGAAGAGAGGACTTATCCATACATTGGTGACCCGAGCGACCAGAATATGTGAAGAACATAAAATCGGAGCGGAACTTACGAAGCTGACCGATGCACTGGAGCGTAACGGTTACCCAGCAAGTCAGACAAGGCAAATCATAAGAGCCAAGTCTGCACCAAACGAAGACAGAATTGAACAAGAGTCGAAAGGCTGTGCCTTCCTGCCTTATGTGCACAATGTGACAGACAGAATTGCCAGGCTATTGAGAAAGGAAAATATCAAGACTGTCTTCGGAACAACAACAAAGATACAGGACTTACTGAGGTCTGCAAAGACTAAGTTTCCTCTGGAAACAGATGGAGTGTATAAACTCAGCTGTTCCGGATGTGACAAGGTCTATGTAGGCCAGACAGAGCGGACTATCTCCAAAAGGATTTCAGAACACTTCAGAGCTTGTAAACTCGGCCACCCTGACAAATCGGCAATTGCCGAGCATTTGATTGACACCGGGCATTACTTTGGATTTGTTTCTGAAATCCTGGGGAGACCCAAAACTTATAGAGCACGGCTGATTACGGAAGCCATTGAAATTCATAAAAATCCCGTAAACATTAATAGAGACGATGGAGCTAAGCTCAATAGTTCTTGGTATCCGGTAATTGACGGCTACACCAGAGCTAAACGAAGAAAACCATTTTAAATAAAAAAAAAAAAATAAAATAAAATAAATAAAAAATAAAATGATACGTTAATGTTAGCTCAGAGGGTTGGAGCTGGCAACACGGTATCACAACCTCATACATAAGCTCACATTTTAACACAACCTCAAATAACACATCTGCCCTGATGATGGACACTGCAATGCTGTCCGAAACGTTGGCTAAAGAAGGAGTTAGCGCAACACGGCATAACACCCCAAAAACAAATAGCAAAAATATACAAAAATGTACTTTAATTGTCCTGTTTGTATCTCAAAAAAAAAACAAATAACCTGCTTTCTTTTTTTCTTGAGTAAATGACCTCTTTTATGAAATCTTCTAATTGTTTGCTTCGAAAGAAATTTTTGACTTTTTATAAATTTAGAAAGATATAGATGTTCAATAAGGTCCTGCTAAGCCAAACATATGACTTAGCGGAAGGTGCCCATAAATTATTATTTAGAAAATTTGCGGGTGTACACTGTGCACCCTAAAGTTTAAGTTAAGACTTACGGAACTCAATACTTTGTTTATGTGGAAGAACTATGAAATGATATTCATCTTAATATCTACATCATTACGTTAATCCTTACATCAATTCCTTACGTTACTATCACATCAAGAGCATGGCGCGGTTTTAACTTTGACGACTTCCTGTCAGAACTAAAAGCTTCTCCGCTCTGTACACATAGCGCATGGGAAACAGAGGCGCCAATCAAACTAGTAGCAGATTATAACACCATCCTTTCAACCCTTTTAAATACAAATGCTCCAATTTCTACAAAAACTCGGCGTCTACGAAAATCTGATGCCTGGTTTGACGAATAATGTCGGAGCCAGAAGAGATTGATGCGTAAATTGGAGAGGTCCTACAGACACTCGGGGGTTACATCACGGAACGATTGGATACAGGCTCAAAAAGAGTACATGATCTTAATCCGTTCAAAAAGGTCTGAATATTGGACAAATAGGATCAGTTCAGAGCGTCAAAATCCACGTAGTCTTTGGAACTCGGTTAAGACAGTCATTGCTGATGTCCATGCACCAAATACAATCGACATAGCTCCGGAAATCTTCTCCAAGTTTTTCCTTGACAAAATTGAGTCAATACAAGCCCTTAAAACCTACGCTCCACCACCGTATTTTACTAAATGCAATAGAGAAAACCTTTCTGCCTTCAAACCTACATCCCTAGAAGAAGTAAGGAAATTAATTCTTACTTCACCGAACAAGCAGTGTTCGCTCGACCCTATTCCAACGCGGCTACTGAAAAAGTGTTGCAATGAAATTGCTCCCTTTTTAGTTCATCTTTTCAATAAGTCACTTAGCACGGGTGACTTTCCAAAATCCCTTAAATCAGCTATCGTAACTCCATTATTAAAAAAACCACAACTGGACGCTGAACATCTTTCAAATTACCGACCCGTTTCAAATCTGCCTTTTATATCAAAAATATTAGAAAAAATCGCTGCCTCACAGGTCATATGTCACTTAAATTCAAATGAATTATTAACTAAATACCATTTTTTTTTGTATTTCTTTGGCATTCACTATGTAACAATTTCTAGACATTTTTTGTTTTTAATGAGTTTTTATTATTCACAATGTACATTTGTTACGTATAATTTTTTTATAAAATTAGCGACCGGTTTCGACACGTCCGTGTCATTAACTAGCTATTTCAAAACTAAATTTTTAAGTGCAGAAATATGGGGTTTTATTTAGTTTGGTGTTTTGGAGGGAGGGGATTTTAGGGAGGGGGAGGGGGTTGAGAGGGAAACGGAGGGAGGAGTCAAAATAACGGGGAACATTGTCAATAGAGGTGATAGAGGTGACTTGTCCTTAAAAATATCCCGCATGTTACCAGTTAATATTTCGACAGCTTTTTACACTAATTCTAAAATAAAAAACTTAATTAATAACAAGGATGTTTCAAATAAATTAGATAAAAATGGGATATACACTTTAGAGTGTAATGATTGTAACTCGCAGTATGTAGGTATGACTACAAGAAATTTCAAAACCAGAATTAGGGAACACGAACTATGCTTAAAAAATAATAATTTCTCCGAGTTCGCTAATCATTTGATAGAGACAGGCCATAGCTTCAACCGGGATAAAACTAAGTTTAAACATTCTAACATTAATAAATATTTTAATTTGTGCGCATTAGAAACATTAGAAATCAACAAAAAAATTAATTCAAGCATTAATATAGTAAATAAAATAATAGCACCTTGCAAATCACCTCTATTGACAATATTCCCCGTTATTTTGACTCCTCCCTCCGTTTCCCTCTCAACCCCCTCCCCCTCCCTAAAATCCCCTCCCTCCAAAACACCAAACTAAATAAAACCCCATATTTCTGCACTTAAAAATTTAGTTTTAATATAGCTAGTTAATGACACGGACGTGTCGAAACCGGTCGCTAATTTTATAAAAAAATTATACGTAACAAATGTACATTGTGAATAATAAAAACTCATTAAAAACAAAAAAAAACTAAATACCAATCTGCATATAGACGCTTCCACTCCACAGAAACCGGGTTACTACGTGTTTTGTCGGACATAACTACTGCCATTGAGTCGGGTAAACTGGCACTTCTTTCAGTCTTGGACATGAGTGCTGCATTTGACACGATTGACCATGACTTTCTTATTAAACGATTAGATGAATCATTTGGTTTAAACTGTGATGTTAAGACCTGGCTGACATCGTACCTGGCCAACCGTTTACAAGCCGTAAAAGTGGGAAAAAACCAATCAAATTATGCAACCCTTTCGTCTGGAGTACCCCAAGGGTCCGTTCTGGGCCCACTACTCTTCATCCTCTTCACAAATGATGTCGCTAAAATAATAGAATCATTCGGCCTTCTATCTCACTGCTACGCTGATGACCAGCAAGTTTATTTTTACTGCTTACCAGAAGAAATAAACAGTCTAAAAATTCGTATAACTGAGTGTATAGAAGCAATTACTCGCTGGATGACCTCAAATAGATTGAAACTGAATCCCACAAAGACTGAGTTTCTGTGGACTGCTACAAGCAGACGTCAGCATAACATTGAAAACTCCCCAATAACCATTTCCGGAAGTGACATCACTCCAAAAACGTGCATCAAATTACTGGGTGTCAATCTGGACGCTAATTTTTCCCTTAAAACTCAGGTGAACAGAACTGTAAGCACGGGGTTCTTTCAATTAAGGCAAATTAAAGCAGTGCGGAGAAACCTGCCAACAGAGGCGACTAAATTGCTAGTCAATTCCTATGTTGTTTCACGTCTAGATTATTGCAACGGAATATATGCAAGTCTCCCTAAATGTCAAATCAACAAATTACAATCCGTTTTCAACGCCGCGGCAAGGCTTATCACCGGAGTATCTAAATACTCCCACATTTCAGAGCATCTCAAAAATCTGCACTGGCTCAAATGTCCTGAAAGAATCCAGTTCAAGGTATGCTGGATGGTATTTAAGTCACTTAACGGAATGGCTCCGGCTTATTTATCAGAATTGTGTATTCCAGAAGATTCCAATTCCCGACAGTCAACCTTTAGGTCAGCAACGTCATCAGCTATCGGAAGGTTGAAGGAACCAAAGCGCACACCAGATACTAAGTTCGGTGAGCGTGCTTTTGCCGTGTCAGGACCTAAAGCCTGGAATGGACTGCCACATGAATTGTGAATGATCGCAGACTCGACAGAATTTAGGTCTAAACTTAAAACGCACCTTTTCAGACAGTCGTATCCATAATTTCAGAAACCTCCACTTTCACAGTTGACGGCAATTTAAATTTAAATTAACAAAATGTAAAAAATACTAAAAATAAAATAAAATAAATAAAAATAATAATTAAAAATAAATAAATATAAATGATAACAACTAACAATTTGTAGGCTTTTAAGACAGTTAAATTACATTTAAATTAAAATAAAAACTATAGCAGACTTAAGATCATGCGACGACCAGTGTTTTTTGATATAGTGTCCTCTGCGTGCAGTTCTATCTTTCATAAGCATAAACTTTTTAATATAAGTGTGTTTGTTGGAAGTGACTTGCCAGGTAAGTATGTTTTGGTATCTTTTCTAAATAACAAATGTAGATCCTAGGAAATAAATTGTACAGCGCCCTTGAGGTGATTTTTCACGAAAACGGCGCTCTACAAATTATCCAATTATTATTATTATTATTATTATTACTTTAATCACTCATTCATACGTTCCGATCCTCCTCATCAACCATTGTTCAATTTATTATTATTATTCACAATATCAATGCGTTTCTTTCAACATATTTTTAATATTATTCATACATTTGTAATTTTTTTAACATTATTCGGCAGTGATATTTTAGGTATACTGAGATATTCCATTTTCTTCTGTAAACTTCATACTCATGCAACAACTTCCGTGCCGTAATTCAGTGCAGTGTTTTAATAGTTTGACGATGTAAGCTCGCTGTCTATAGCGCGTTGATTGTTACCCGCTAAACTTTGCCACATGATAGACACAGACGCGGACCTAATTTACCCCAACCACCCACCCTACTCAACACTAACACACCACACACAGGGTGCACATTGATTAACGGTAGACAAAATGCGCTATTCTATAAAATAATGATGACTAGCAGATAAAAACCCGCTGCCACGCTTTGAAATAAAGATAGAAATAATACTTTTCCTAGATTTTTCATTGTAAACAATACGAAATAAACTTTTTAGGTTTGGATACTGAGATCTTCTTTTGTAGAAATATTACATTTTTAGTCTGGAAAAAATATCTGAGAATTTTTTATTATACTATCTATATCCTTTTATATTTATATTATCTAATCTAAGTACCAAGTACCTAATATTTAACTTTTTATCAAACAAGATTATTAACAAGAAATATGAAAAGTAAACACTTTCCACTTAAAAATACTGACTAATAAAATGTTTATGAAAAAAAAAATCAGCTAAGGGAATACATCATTTGGTTTGGTTCTGCTTAGTTTTTACAGCATTAGCATTTATTTATAAATTGGTAGTGAGAAGAATACTAATATTTGTTTTTTTTTAATTAACAATTGTAACAACAAATTGCTGTGTTTGAAAAATAACTTTTATCGGTTTATGTATCTCGAAATAGATTGTTAAGGCCCGATTTAATTTGATATATTATTCAGTGTATTATAAATCCATGTGAAACTGGTATTGTGCCTAACAAAGGGAAGAACTTGATTAAACCTATTTGTTGCCGGGCCAGTTCCTCAGGTACATACTTATATAAAAAATATTCATATCACATAATACTGAGTATATTTAAAAATAAATATTTCGATTCCCGAAACCTTTTTAATTTGAATGCAACATGTCCAATGCACAATGTGCATGTACGTCACCTGCTTCACTAGGTGATGTCTATTTTAGAATTGTATGTTCTCACCCAACTCCTATCTCTTGTGCCTTTCTTATTAGAGGATGGCTATCATCAGAGCAACGTTTGAGAATTGCACTTGCGCTTGTAACACAAATTTTAAAGACATGAAGTTTGCGTCTTCCTTTATCAAGCATTCCATCAATTTTCGCCTATAGTCCAGTAACCATATACATCAGAGCTTGCGTCAGATTTGATAGTTCTGATTTTTTGTTGAAAAGTTCATGATGTTGGCCCAGTAATAATATTAACATAAAATTTGTATTGCGTTAGCGTATTTACGTTATTGTATTTATTTTTAGATCTCTCGTATTTCTTAAAAAAAATTCTTTAATCACACATAATTAGTGTTTATTTTTATGAACTTTCAGAATTACTTGTATTTCCGAAAAAATCATTATATTTACATTTCTATTGTACAATCAATGTTTATATCTATATGAGACGTGTGGGATTGAACTAACCTCAACACATCCTGGAATCAAAAAAAATATTTTTATTATTACATCGCAGTTTTATGTTATTACACTTCATGAATAGTGAATAATCCAAGTTTTCAACCTAGAGCTGGGAATGCAAAAAAATTGTAAAAAAAACAATGAACTTTTCTTCCTTTCTTTAGTTTTGGTGATTTATTGGACCTACCAAAATTTGATGATTTACGAAACGACTTGTTTTCGATTATAATTACTTTACAAGTTTCTAAAGAAGGTTAAATTTGCTCCAATTGAGACCTCCGTAGACCCAATAGTTTCTGAAATACATACAGCATTTGAAAATTTATTGTCTTTTTTAGAACTCGAAAATGTTCAGCAATATTTTGTTGATCTGTGGGAATTTGTCGATTTGAATAAGAATATGTAAAAGATGCCGAATAAAGCAGATAAGAAGAGGCCTCGAAGGTCATCATTTGGTTCTCAGCAAAAAAATTAGAACTGCCGGATCTGCCGCAAGTTCTCCTCCCCCTCCATCCCTTTCAGGCGACAAAGTTACCGGACTATTAGATTTTCAGTTGGGTCTTCTATTATTTGTCATCTCCCAAGATATAAGACGTTTCCTTATTTACAAACCTTCTACCATTTTAAAATTTTTTGCTAATCAATTAAGAACCTCTGAAGTCGGGCCAATAAATTACATCTGTGAAATACTGTTCCCTCCGTTTGTTTCTGTAATTTTAATATGTAAAAAACCTCTAAAATAATTAATTTCTTAGCAAATTATCTTCCACTGCGATTGATTTTTTTGCGAAAGCGAATAATCGCCGACGTCCTACAGACGGAGAGTAGATAGATTACATGACTAAAATAGTGAGTAAGTCATTTAATAAGGGGTTATCTATAGTTTTAAGAAACTTTCAAGCTTTGAACAGCGCACTCAGGACCGGCCCTGTTTAAATTTAACAGCGCCTGTGGCGAGTTAAATTTTGGCGCCCCTTGTCAAAACCAGTAGACGCCTAGGTAGGTGATAATTGTAATCAATAATATTCGGATGATTTGTATTGTTGTGTGATGCTGTTTTTTATGAAAAATAATTTCAAGGGCAATAATCTTATCGGCGCGGCGCCTTGGCAATTGCGCCCGCATAGGGCCGGCCATGAGCGCACTCCAGGAACACTTTCAGAACCCATTGATGCAAACTATTAACCTTGCCTAGAATAATTCTTGTAGTGAGAGGGTTAATAACACTAAAACCATAACATGGCGAGCAAAAGTTAGGAGGACATTTTGTCAATGTCAGCTTGCCGCTTTCATCTCAAGATGGTATCTTTTATAAATGATGCGTTACGTAACTGGTAGAGAGCATTGAAACTTTCGCGACAGGTTTGCTTGGATATAAGGTTTACATAAACTCTGAGAAAATAATGATTTTCCTTAATAAATAATTCGATTTTCTCCTCTTGATAAATTTAGAAGAAATTTTCGAAACCACGATACATGAATTATTTTAGAAAATGTTGTGTTTATTGTAAAAATTATAAATTTTTACGTGGACAAACAAATATTTTCAAAGAAAAAGTTGCTTCCGCCATTTGCGTCAATTGCGTTCAATAATTTTTTTTTTAAATTAATTAACCGTTTGTAAACAATTTTAATAAGGTATCCGAGAAATAGGCTTTCCTTAAATCACTCGAGCGATTTTTGATAACATTATGGCAAGTTTACAAAAAATTTTTGAGCGATTGCTTGTCATAATGTGCTAAATTTATAGAAATCTGGGATAGACTGCGACATCTAGGTGGATTAATTGGCTTCATACAGCAGTAAGCAATATTAATATTTTGAGGAATGATTTTAATTAAATGGTATGGTTTATGTTTCTGAAATGAGAAACTCATAATGCTGGGGATTCCCAATCAAAAATAATAAACACCAGCAAGCTATATCAGCTGTCTTTTTTCAGGTTGCTGTTATTTTGCTTTAGAAAGATTTTTACGATTCGCGGTATGCTCATTAAAATAAGTCTCATGTAAGTGACCATAGTTTATTGACCATTCTTTTTTTTATATCCAAGGGTGGATTTTGGATAACCGGAGGCCTTTTCGGCAGAAATAAATCTCTAATTAGTCATTTATTTTTTGAGAGCTTTATTTTATTAAGCATTTAATTTAAATGCTAATAAATAACTCACCAATAAATCACTATTTTTAAAAAACATCTAAAATAATCTTTTCTTCAACAGAATACAAAATTTACTGAAAAAATGACATCAATTAGAAATCATTCGACGTATAATTAACTAGCGCAGACTCGTGAAAAATCACCGAATATTGTATAAATATAAATCGTATATATCCTTTCCTTTCTATAAGAGGATTTTATCTAATTACCATTTGCTAAGAACTGGATGTCACTCTAGCTGTCTTTATAATCTACTTTGTTTCTTCTTCGAAATAATGATTAATGATTTGTTATAGTTCAATGTTGTTACAATATACTGTCAAATTACCCGTTTGGTAACTCATCTAATACATATTTTTTCTTTCTTTTTGAAATATTTTGTGTTTGTATGTAGTATTACTTAATATTTGTGATTATTCTATGTTTGCTTCACTCAAATGTAAATGGTTAACCTCGATACAGACTAAGTCCAAGTGAGGTTTATTTTTATGAACATAATTTATAAAATGAGATGTAATAAATAAATTATATATCAAATTTTGTAAAAAGACAATTAAATTTTTTTTCATGTCTATGGGTACCTCCCTTATAGCTAGTCTTAATCCTTAACACAATTTGTTAATAAATATTTTAATATTATTAGTATGTTTGGTTCGTCTTACATAAATCATTAACCTAAAGATTAAATGATATCGATAATAGAAACCAAACTAAACTTGGTTTCTATGATCTGTGGATAATAATAAATAAAATGCTAAACTGCGAAATATGCTTTTTTTCGTACAAAAAAATCACTTGCGCTATATTTTTTTCAACAGCTTTTTGATAAACTTGGCCTTGAAGTTTCCTGCGTGTTGGCAGCGCAAACGTATAAAGCCCAAGTGTATAATTTGCCATATCAACCCTAAACCGTTGACAAGTCCACGGAAGTGGGCGACGCACGTGCAGCGCCTATTACATTTAAAGTGACTTTAATGCGTTGGCTGGATTATTATTTATTACTTGGGTTCTTGGTAGATTCCGCCAACACCTGGGGTTTCTTGCCGGGGATTTTGATTATGAAGGTGCCAAATAGGGAGTAAAGTTATATTTGTATTGGGTTTATGTACAAATAGCCTCAATGCATCGAGACCATATTCTTGGAATTACCTGCTATACAGTCTGAAATCAGGAACTGGCTATGAGAAATTTAACAGTACATTAAAAACAGTTTTTTTTAAAACGTCTTAAATCACTAAAGTGATAAACTGAAAGAAGTGTGGTGAACTTTATGTGTGGTGGGCTTTATATCAATCTATTTAATTAGCAATCTAATTTATTGGTAATATATTTATTTGGCAGTCTATTTATTTGGCTATCTGTTTAATTGGCAATTTACTTCAATCTGTCTGGGGCCTGGGAGTAAAAAGGACTTGTGTATATTGGCATCACAAGTTTTCGTTTAAATTAGTGTAGTTAAACTTTTAACACTAATCGTTTTTCTATGGCAATATTACACAATAAAGCTGGTCACAGACGACAGATATATTTTTTTAAAATATGTTTATTTATTTTATAAAATACAGTATAATTATTTAAATTTACATAGTAAGTTCTTACTAATGTGTTCACATTTCAAATAAAAATTAACATGTTTACCTTTACAAGAGTCTAAAACTCGTAATATAATCTCATAAGATTTGTTGCCTTGTCCCTATATCAGCATATCTTTCGCTATTGATTCCCATTGGAGGAATATATATTGACTATATAACCATTTATCTGTGACTAGCTTAACCTAGGTATGTACACCATTGAGGCAATTTAATCACTAAACCTAGTTGTATAAAGTTGACTAATTATTATAAGGGTTAATCTGTAGGTTCAAAAAGGTCGTCTTGGAGTTCTTGAATACTTTGGTAATATCCACAATTTTCACATGGATTTACCACACATGTGCCTCAGAGTCTCATGTCTTCAAGAGATAAATTTTCAATCGATCGTGTTGACTACCCAATATAGACTGGCATTTCAAATACACTATTTAATCCATTGAGCATATCGAAGCTGAAATAAGTGATTCCCTTTGGCATATCTGTGCTGAACCAAGTGACTTCCGATTTCGTCTACTGGCTAAATAACCTCAGCACTTTTTCCTCCAGCAAATCTCCTATCTGATACTTACAATAAATTCCGCATTTTATTCAAAGTACCAGGCACCCTGTATATTAATGTTCTCCGGTGCTTCGCTTAAAGGAGCAGGCTCTCAGCATGGGATAAGAGATATTAGGTTTGCGATAAAACAAAAGCAATAAAACCGTATTCGTTGTATTGTAAAATATGTGCGCACTTCCATAAAACATTCTCGAATAATACAAATAGCCACAAAGCCGAAAAGGTTTGAGATATGGAAGTGCGAACGAATGGGGAGGACATTACTTCTACCTCAAAGGAAATCGGAACAGTGGAACTCGTAGACAGGGACTTCGTGCTGTTTTGTAATATGTTTTTTGTTTATTCAAATTGTCCATGATCTCCTTACACGAGTGCAGAGGCGGGCGATGGTAATAGGTATTTCATACAAATGAAAATAAGAAATTAGGTCTCAATGGCCCACCGGTAATACAGAGATCCTGGGTTCGATTCTCAGATGAGAACGTTACCTTACCGTTTTGTATATGTCTTGTTCTGTTTTAATGTTTCGTTTAGATTTATTAGCTTTATCTTCTTCTTTTTCAATACTTTATTTGTTAGATATGATTTGAGATTTTCAGGGTCAAAAGTATTATAGAGATTTATTTTTGGGGTATTAAGCCGTGTGCGCTAGCTCCCTTCTTTTGCCAACATTTCGGACAGAATTACAGTATTAAATTAAATTACAGGGCTAAAAAGGAGGTAGCGCAATACGGCATAATATTTTAAAATTATATCACCATAATTTATTATTTGTTTAAATATGTTTAAGTAATGAAAAAAGGTATTTAAGCGGTGAATTATTCAATCTGTTAAATAATTTGGACACATTAATTTCCAATATTTTTTTAATGAAATACACACTTTCCAGGTTAAAAATTAACTAACAATGTTTGATTTGTTCCTACTGCAAAGCGATTGGTTGAGAAAGTTCGGCTGGAGAGGCCAAAGGGTCTCCATCAACCGGCTTCTTCTGATCTGACCTGCCATACAGTTGGTGGGCAGACACATCCGCCACAAAACCTAGACAAGCCTCACCACATAAATCCGGACACCTATGTTACCAATCGTAAACTGAATCCTCATGTTAACTACGTATGCACCCAAGCCCTACGTCCCTGTTAATCTAAATATTCCGCATTGTTGAGTCGTTCCTCTCATTAAACACGTTGTTCTGGAAAAATTTCTTCAGTTTACTTGTAGTTGTTTTAGCGTTTCTGTATTTGTAACGAAAAAATACTTCTGACGTCATTGGTTTTTGCTCCCCTTTTAAATAAATTTCTGTGGTCTCGAAATTGCTATGCTTATATTGTAAGTCCTCCAGAAAATTTTCACACATATATTATAGTATGGAAAGATTTATTTATTCAAATAGTAAATTACGGAACCAAATAACTTATTTTTACATCACAAAATCTAATTTTCCAAGGTTAGCGAAATTTCAGTTTTCTCAGCATTATGATTTATGGGGTAGCAATTTTTTACTCTAAGCCATCGACGTGTAAACTGGACATCGGCAACTAATATTGATTGCTTCTTTCTTTATCATTACTGCAAATTTAACAGTGAGAATATTTGAAACTTTCATAAATATATATTCCACTTAACATTAATATTATTAAAAAAAACATCTCGTTAACATCTCGTTGAAAAGCCTATTGAAAACACGATAAGCACCATTAATTTGAAAGATGCCCAGACTACAAGGCATTCATTAAATTCTTAGTAAGGTTTTTGCTTCAGTGCGATATTTTCACAAAAAATTTCCGAAAGTGTACTCCACCTTTGTATGTAAACGATTCCCATTAGCGGTCACCCCAATGGTACGTGTTGATAAAAGAACCAACAAGGGATAGGTATCTTAGAATTGTATCGGCAATTTTGAGATTCCATATTTCAGAAAAACTTTCTTAGGTCTATTTTTGAGATCAACGTGCCATGTTAATTATAAAGAAATCAAGAAGTATGTTGTATTTACATTGGATGAATTTCTGTGAAAATAGGGGAATTTTTAAAGGGTTCATCCCACTTTAAATGGATGAAAAATAAGGTATATTTGGGAATTTTCTTATAGTTCCTATAAAAAGATATTTAAGTCAATCTTTTTGGGATTCATAAAATATCTCTTGAAATGTACGAAAATTTTCAGCATCAGAAGCAGCATTCCCAAACTCCCTCGAAAAAAAGTTATGTCAGCTTCATTGATGTTATTTCTGAGTATTTTTTTCTGAAACACAAAAACCAAGAAAATTTGAGTTGAGTATGGCTGTGGCTACTGTCCAAACTAGAATTATGATTTTTTTGTAAAAATAACAATATGGCGAATGTTCTCCAAAACTAAGCCTATTTTGAGTTAAAAAGTACATGAAATTTTAAATAATCCTAAGTCCAGCAATAGCCCTACATGTGGGAAATGTGTAGTTAAAATTTTGTAATGATCGGTTCAGTAGTTTTGGAGAAAAAATCAACCGAGCAAGAAAAAAAGTGGTTCCGAGAGAAAGGCGTTTTTTTACTGAAAAATCTATTAGCTATTCAACGATGCCAGCACCAAACAGAATGCCTTCCATTTGTTCAAACAGTTTATTTTCTTCAAGTCTGGCATCTCTTCGGCTCGTTCTGGCTGTTGTTAGTGTATATAAAGCCGAAAGTCTTAAGGGCAGAGCAGCTAAGCTAACGTATACCTGCTCGCTCAAATAAACCCGAAAAAATAATACTTTGATATACGCTTTGATGTCTATGAAATTCATACAATTTTTTTTTAAATTGATAAAGTTGTATGAACCCTTAAGGCATCCTTATACCATCCACCAGGACTCCAAAAACGATGATGCGGAAGAGATGGACATAATATATATAAAAGTTCAACTGCTAACAAGTTTTCACAATACCTCAAAAGGCTGTTTTAGACACACCATAACCTTATTCACTTGGAAAAACAAGTTCCTTTTTGGTTCAGTACGAAAAATACAATTAAGTTTTTATTTATTGCAGACAAAAAAATGTATGTCCTAACGCAGCCTTCAAAACTCTTCCTGGAAAACATATTTTTTGTACCTAAATTCTTAGTTTATAATATTTTTTTTTATTTAATATTTATTTACTTTGATATGCATTGAAATGATTATATCACATAGTGTTTTATCCACTGGGCTTTCTCGTGCTGGAGAATGCATTTTATATTTTCTGTATTTAATTTTAGTTTATTCAATTAACTGTTATGTAATTTAGTGTAGTACCTATTACACCATTTAAGATGTGTGCTACTATTTTTTTATTTCTTAATACTTAAAATTTAAACTTAACTTGCTTAATAGTGTAAGTCTAAAAGCTAACGTAGTTTGTTTTGATTAAACGTATATTACTTGGCTCAATGTCCCCAGTGTTTTTCAACGTGTATATGGATGAACTTAGTAAAACACTAAATACAACAAGAATCGGATGCCATATTGCCGGGGTATGTATGAACAATATTAGCTATGCAGACGACATGGTCATACTAACTCCATCGGTAAGAGCGATGGGAAAACTTCTGGCAATATGCGAAGCTTACGTTGATAGTCACGGGCTGATGTACAATGCTAAAAAGTCATCCCTGCTGATATTTAAAGCAAATACTGGTCCCACTGTCATTCCACCCATACGTCTCGGCGGGGCCAACCTGAAAATTTGCAGCGAAATCAAATATTTGGCGCATGTCATTACCGATGACCTAAATGATAAAAAAAACATAGAACGTCAAAGAAGAGTACTGAGTGTGCGAGCTAGCATGTTTGCCAGAAGATTCAACAAATGCAGTCCTCCGGTGGAGAAGCAACTTTTCCAAGCATATTGTATGAGCTTCTACACTAGCGAGCTATGGACGACATACACACAAGGCGTCATGAACACACTCCGAGTACAGTACAACCACGCATACAGAGCCCTATTTGGCCTCCCCTGGCGATGCAGCGCCTCACAGATGTTCACCGAAGGAAGGGTGCATGGGTTCGCTGCTTTAATGCGCCACAGAATAGCCGGGACGAGTCAGCGCTACCAGAGATCGGACAACACTCTTGTCCAGGCTGTTGCCCAGTGGCAGGGAGCGCCTCTACACCAGAGATGGAGAATTTCACTCAAGCCACCATAAAGTCCTAATGTACTCATTAATGTATTCATTTTTTAATTTATTATTGTTATTTATTTATTTTTATGTATTAACTTAAATGTAAACTTTTATGGCAGCGAGAGCATTGCACACACCGCTATGTCCAGCTGAAATAAACATTATTATTATTATTATTATTACACAGATTGTTTCATTTTAATCAGTCAGTGTTTGGTTGCAAAGTTCCATCAATTTTGTGTCATTGTCATTTTTTCATGAATGTTTTGAATATACTTATATTTTTATGGTTTAGTGAGTGGAAATCTGTTTTAAATTCTATGCTGTAGTAAATGAAATTTATCTGTTCTTATGTTCGTTTTTGATTGTTGGATGTACAAGTATCTTTGATTACAGGATATAGTGATTGTGTTAGGTTTGTTCGTTAAAAGATGAAGAGAATTATTTTCGCGAGTAAGCATGTAATAGCTAAATGATATTGATAACGACAGTATAAGCGTTAAATAAATAAATGAAAGGGTGAAAATTCTAAGCATGTTCAGGACACGGTACATTTGCTAAGCGATGCGGAGTTTTTCTGGAAATGGGTGAACCGTTGCAGCGTTCACACGGCACGGTAAATTTGACGTGACGGCTGTCTTCGCGCAATTCCTTTAGACCATGGTTTTTCAAAGTGGGGGATGCAGGGATCTGTAAAGGGGGCGTGGGCCACCTTTGTATTTAGAATTTTATTTACCCAAGCTACAAAGGTAGGCACTGTGAATGTACCTATTACTCCCCTCCCTGGGCGTTCACTCCCATATAATATCAAATCATTTGTAGCGCCTTATCGATTAGCTTAACCCCTACTTCCCTAACTCATGTGATGATAACATTTATAGATTGGTGACGGATTTATTACATGTTAACGTAGACGCCCTGCCAGAAACGCTTTTAGAGCAAGCCTTGGAAATGAAAAATTGTTCTGTTGCCAAATACGATTTCGGGAAAATGAATAAAACAATTGTTTCATAATTTATCCCTAAATAGCAGAGAAAGCATTTGTATTTATCATTTCAGTTCTTACTTATGCAAAAGGACATTTTTGCTGTTGCAGCTTTTAAAACGAAGCACCGAAATAAGCTTAATTTTGCAAGCAATTTACGCTGTGCGATTTCTAATGTTAAGACAAGAATTGAAAACCTGGTGAATACTATGCAAACTCATTCATCAAATTGAAATAATTATGTAGGTATTATAAAATTAAATAGTTTTTTTACGATTTGTGTGTAACTTTCATAAGAAATAAAAAAAACTTTCTTGTTTTGAACAGTTTTTTTTCCAACCTGATCTCAACCTAAAATTATGTTTGTAGGGGGCGCGGAGATTTTCTTTTGGTAGAAAAGAGGCGTGACATTAATAAGTTTGGGAACCCCTGCTTTAGACTGTCACGATGTCGTGCGGCCAGAGCTAGCTGCAGAATGGAATGCTTTAAATAAATTATTTATTTTTCTATTCAACGCTCTTACCGTTTCCAAATTATAAATATTTAAGGTGAAAATTTTCCCCTTACTAATAAACGTATTTTTAAAATTACACAACTGTTAAACAATATTTTACAATACATAAATGGTTTATAATAAAAACACATAAATTTGTTTTTGACCACGATAGTTTTATTTTCACTCTACCGGTTTCGGAAGATCCCTTCCTTCGTCAGGAGAATATTTAAAACTAATCTACTACACAAAATATTGACACATAAATACAAAAATGTTAAGTGTTTGAGGGAGATGTCGACAAAGTGGAAGGGGTAATTACGGGAATTCCAGGAAGAACAGAGCGGTTAACTGGAAATATGTCAAGAATAGGACTATAAGACAGATTAATTTGGTTATTTATTATACTGGAGTTATTATTGATGGATTTTCTGATTTCAAGTGCTTCTAAATTATCTAATTTTTTGCCTTTATTACTACGGTGAAGAATTTTTACCCCTGTATCTTTATTAAAAGTATGATCGGTGGAAATGAGATGATTGGCAAACTCCGAAAAATTATTGTTATTTAAACATCTTAAATGTTCGGTGATTCTAATATTTATATTTCTAGTTGTCTTACCTATGTAGAACGATTGACAATCATTGCAACATAGTTGGTAAATGCCTGAGTGGCTAAATTTGTGATCTTTATCTTTCACACAAACATTCTGCCTATCATTCAATGGTACACCGCTTAGTAAAAATCCCACTATCAGCTGTTAATTTCGAAATTGAACTGTCAAAAATAAAACAAATTGCTCTAAATAATGGTTACTCGACACATTTAATTGATAAAATCATGAATAAGAAACTTAAACTCATTTCGACGAATACATTTTTATTTGGTACACCTGAAACTAATAATAAAATCATAAATCCCTTTCAATGGCGTAAAATCTTATACATATCCAATTTTTCTTCACTTAGTACAAAAAATTTGCCTACCCACATTAAACCCGCGTTCTATACTGATAACAACCTGGGAAAATTACTTAAAAATACTAAAGATAAAGATCACAAATTTAGCCACTCAGGCATTTACCAACTATGTTGCAATGATTGTCAATCGTTCTACATAGGTAAGACAACTAGAAATATAAATATTAGAATCACCGAACATTTAAGATGTTTAAATAACAATAATTTTTCGGAGTTTGCCAATCATCTCATTTCCACCGATCATACTTTTAATAAAGATACAGGGGTAAAAATTCTTCACCGTAGTAATAAAGGCAAAAAATTAGATAATTTAGAAGCACTTGAAATCAGAAAATCCATCAATAATAACTCCAGTATAATAAATAACCAAATTAATCTGTCTTATAGTCCTATTCTTGACATATTTCCAGTTAACCGCTCTGTTCTTCCTGGAATTCCCGTAATTACCCCTTCCACTTTGTCGACATCTCCCTCAAACACTTAACATTTTTGTATTTATGTGTCAATATTTTGTGTAGTAGATTAGTTTTAAATATTCTCCTGACGAAGGAAGGGATCTTCCGAAACCGGTAGAGTGAAAATAAAACTATCGTGGTCAAAAACAAATTTATGTGTTTTTATTATAAATTATGATGAGCCACAAAGTGAATGCTTTTTACAATTACGTAATATCGGCAAGTACGGCCAACAAAGCAAAATTATTTAAAAACTTTTCTATTAAATACAGAATGCTGAGTTTAGACATATATTTCTACCAGCGATGTATAAAGTGTAAAGTGTTTCCGAATTATATTAATAATAAATTCAATAAAATGTGCGTTCCTTCCCCAACTTCAAATAGTTCTGCTTACCGAGCTAAAGTTGCTTGGTTAAAAGAAGATTTGAAAGGTGCTTTTAAACAGAGAAACGAAATTAAACTTAAAATCATGTTACTACACACTGAACTAGTACACGATTTACATCCAGTCGAGTGGGTTTTATTCGACGATAAAATAAGGATGTATACCTCGGAAAAGGCGTTCAAAAAACAAGTGAAATTAAATAAAAAACTACAAAATCTTTGTAAACCTAACATCAGTAACCAGTGTCCAGATAAACCAGAACATACATTTTTTGATCGAGTGAAGAATCTCTCTTCCCACGTGTTCCTCCCGGAAGAGATGAATTTACTATCTAAAGGACTAAAATATAATTTAAATTACAATAAAAATAACATACAAAGTGCTATTGAAAATGTGGCAGTGGACATTGAAACGGCTCTATCGTACCAACCTAGACCGTTTCTGTACAAAAGTGCTGAGACAATTAAAAGTCTAATAACAAAAGATAAAATTAAAAAGGTCATCCATCCAGAAATTTTATGCACTAATAAAATTCGCAAAACGTTGGCTGAAAAGGATTTAGTGCTTACTAGGGCAGACAAAGGAAACACTGTGATCATAATGAACAAAATGGCCTACCACGAAAAAATGGAAGACTTCTTAAAAAGTGACGACTTCGTTATTATAAAAAAAGATCCGACTAATAAATTTCAAATAGATATAAAAAATTCAATAAATGCATGCAAATCTCAAATCTTTAAAGATGATTATCCTAACCAGAATAAATTCTTGCAGTCTAATCCTGAAATTCCCAAGTTGTACGGGTTTTTAAAAATACATAAAATCAATGAACCTATTCGTCCTGTCGTGTCATGCTGTGCTTCCCCGAATTTCATAATAGCTTCTCATATCACTAATGTCTTCAACAATTTTAATGTGTTTTCACCCAAATATACCATTAGAAACTCATTTGATTTAATAAATTCAGTTAAGGACTTGTTCATTCCCAATAATGCTAAGCTAATTTCGTTTGATGTAATTAACTTATTTCCAAATGTTCCAACTACTGATTGCAAACAAATAATTGTAGATATGTTAAAATCCTCTAATTTAGATAAAGATATGATTGATGACCTGTCTCGTTATTCAATATGTGCCTTAATCAAAATTATTTCCAGTATAACAACTGCGTCTTCCAACAGAGCCAAGGGCTACCTATGGGAGCTCCTACTAGCCCACTTTTGGCAGATATTTTTATGAATAACTTAGAAAATAAGATTTTTAATTGTAAGTCATCACTCTTAAATAATGTTCTCACTTGGAAACGATATGTAGACGATATTTTTTGTATCTGGACGGGAACAGAGCGGCAACTAACTAAATTCCTTCTTCTTATAAATTCATTTCATAAAAAAATTCAATTCACTGTAGAGGTAGGCAGTAATGCATCGATTAATTTTCTAGATTTAACACTAACTTCAATAAATAATACAATTGAATTTAACATCTATCGTAAACCGACATTCACGGATATAACTATACATAACACGTCAAACCACCCGATATCACACAAACATTCTGCCTATCATTCAATGGTACACCGCTTAGTAAAAATCCCACTATCAGCTGTTAATTTCGAAATTGAACTGTCAAAAATAAAACAAATTGCTCTAAATAATGGTTACTCGACACATTTAATTGATAAAATCATGAATAAGAAACTTAAACTCATTTCGACGAATACATTTTTATTTGGTACACCTGAAACTAATAATAAAATCATAAATCCCTTTCAATGGCGTAAAATCTTATACATATCCAATTTTTCTTCACTTAGTACAAAAAATTTGCCTACCCACATTAAACCCGCGTTCTATACTGATAACAACCTGGGAAAATTACTTAAAAATACTAAAGATAAAGATCACAAATTTAGCCACTCAGGCATTTACCAACTATGTTGCAATGATTGTCAATCGTTCTACATAGGTAAGACAACTAGAAATATAAATATTAGAATCACCGAACATTTAAGATGTTTAAATAACAATAATTTTTCGGAGTTTGCCAATCATCTCATTTCCACCGATCATACTTTTAATAAAGATACAGGGGTAAAAATTCTTCACCGTAGTAATAAAGGCAAAAAATTAGATAATTTAGAAGCACTTGAAATCAGAAAATCCATCAATAATAACTCCAGTATAATAAATAACCAAATTAATCTGTCTTATAGTCCTATTCTTGACATATTTCCAGTTAACCGCTCTGTTCTTCCTGGAATTCCCGTAATTACCCCTTCCACTTTGTCGACATCTCCCTCAAACACTTAACATTTTTGTATTTATGTGTCAATATTTTGTGTAGTAGATTAGTTTTAAATATTCTCCTGACGAAGGAAGGGATCTTCCGAAACCGGTAGAGTGAAAATAAAACTATCGTGGTCAAAAACAAATTTATGTGTTTTTATTATAAATTATGATGAGCCACAAAGTGAATGCTTTTTACAATTACATAAATGGTTGTTTGGTAAAATTATAATTTAATAAGACTCGTTTATTGGGGAGGGGGTTAAATTTTTGTGAGAATATACTACAAGAAGAACGACATTAAGGAAGAATCAAGGGGTACTAAATATTTATGTTTATTTTGTAATGAATAGGTATAAGTACATACGCAATATATTTTATTGGAATTATACCTACAGCCGTTTCCCTCTAAGCAGAGGATATGTGTAAATGTGTATGCGATGCACGTATAGTTATTGTTTTACAAAATTATATTTTAATTACTGTCTGTATTTGTGTTTTCTCCTTAAATATATAAATAAATAAAAAGTGCATTTTAAAATTTAAAATTTAAATGAGAATCAGAAACCATTTTAAATTTTACTGTAAAACCAGCCCGTAGAGTAGTGAGCTGACAACACGGTATCACACAGACGTACTTAAACACACATTTCACCACCATCAATTACACATCTGCCCTGATGATGGACACTGTAACGTTGTCCGAAACGTTGGCTAATGAAGAAGTTAGCGCAACATGGCATGACAACCCAAAAACCAATAACAAAAATACTTTTGGCCGTGAAAATCTTAACTCATATTAGTAAATGCTTTAATTCGCTATCAACACAAATAAAAAATATGAAGTAGGTTTTAAGGACTAAACTCAAATCACTTTCTCAAATACCCGAGAAAACTTCACAATTACGAAGGCGAAACAAGTAAAAAGTTTTGTTACTTTCTTAAAGCTTTTTGTTCGCAGTTAATTCTCAGATAGATAAGGAACCCCTTAAATTCCAACGTAAGGCACTAAAATATCGATAAAGATTTAATTTATATTAATAGTCTTTTCGGTTCATTGGCTGAATAATACTAGAAATACCTACGTCTGTTTTCATCAACGATGTACCATCACAGGGAGATACCATACATAATCAGAATAAAGTTTTTCAATGAAAATACGGCCGGCTCTGAGCCAAACGGCGCCTTACGCTAGTAAAGACATCAATCGTGTGTGTTAGGCATTATCAGCTCCCTTGGTCCAGGATCAGGATACATCAGAAAACAAACGGCCAATAAGAATCTTACTGGAACAGACTACGTTATAATTACAATACTATTACATCAAAAGCAGACACTTCCAATTGTGAGCGGAAAAGTATTAAAAAAACTCCATTTAAAACATATTATTTTCTGACATGTCATGGTAACCTTTCTGTCGTTGTTCCATATAATTCTATCGTGATTTTAATTTTTTTATGTCCTGGTTGTAATACTCTGTATTTTTGTTTAGTTTTATGTCATTCTGTCGTGAATTTTAGTTGTTTTTATTTTATTTCTTATTAGAGCTTAAATCACAAGGAAAAAATATACGTTATTATATTTAAGTATTAGTAAATATACCAGTTCCCCAAAATTTCTCTTCTATCTGATTTTATTTACCATATAATTATTTGTACATTTCTTTGTTAATTTTAAATGTTTATACCCTATATATATATATATATATATATGTTAAAATCAACAGTTATATAACTGTTGAATTCTAGAAGGCGAAAAAAAATAAAAAGCAAAACATTTTTGTGGAATGTGATAAATCATTCAACAAGATGATTACTTCTTTACCTTTGAAAGGGAGTAAAAATAAATTATAAAAATGGATAGTTTTCACCAACTTCAATGTAAAGTGGTTCACAAAGCAAAGTGGATTTTGCATAAGACGCTGCAGGCTATTGATACTTGATACTAAAGGATGACGAGATGCAACTCCGTATGAACAAGCTCCAATCTAAAGAACTTTGTTACTCAAAGGGAAAACTTAAATGGAAAAACTTTCCAACCCAAAAACACAGAAAATTCAACATATTTAACCTCCAGTAAAGGCGTGAATCAAAAGTGCCGCGGGCGTAATTTCATTTGGGAAATTTTCACAGATTGTTGTAAAAGATAAGTCCGGTACAAAGGGAATCGTACTCCATAATTGCGTTGTGATAAATTGGTTAAATATCAATTTTAAAGGTGGCGTCAAAGAAAAGTTGGAAAAGAGAAATGGTGGTTTAATGTTTTATAATGATAGCTTTGTCCGGATTTTAAGAAACCTGAGATCAAAAATCAACTTACGGAAAAAACCAAACCATTTTATATCCTTTGCCAATTTTTCATTTAGGAAAAAAAAACACAAAGGTGATTGAAATCTGTTTTTGTATGTAATGCTAACATTTCAGAGGTTAAAGGTTAAATCAACCATAAAATAATCAGGATTTTAGAAATTAAACCATTTCTGATCCTGAAATTCTTTTCGAAGTTGGAAAACTGACAAAAAACTAATTATAGTTTTAAAACATTTTCCTTCCAGAAACATAAAACATTGAGATTTTTTGGTGATTATTGAAGCATAAAAGCTAACGGGGTATTTTTTAAAATATTTTGTGTGACAAAATTTTTGTTGTTTTTTTCCCGGTAACATGTTTATTGAGTTAATTTCAACAAGTTTCGTAATTTACAAAGTTACAATATCATAATTAAATTTTATTATATCATGATCTTGAGCGTAGAATTTTAATTTTTTATTCGAAAAGCGAACAAAATAGTAAAAAAAGCCATCGTCCAACGATTTGTATTTTAATTGCAGACATAAACATTGTCCCCGAAGGAGTATGCAGTGAGTATTAAAATAATACGTAAACTTCTTTTACATTTTCCTTAAACTAAGAAATATTCTTCATAAACCTGTACTACAGAAGGTTTACTGTGTATTAGTCTAATCAATTCTACCATATGGAAACATAGGCTAGGGAGGAGCATATAAAACTAACTCAGCCCCTCTGGAAGTAGTTCAAAGAAGACTTATTAAATTAATTTTAAAATACCGTTATATTATTCAGCTCGTGCATTACTCCAGGAATTTAAAGTTTCAAATAAAAAAGAATGCATTACTTCAAATCCACAAAAATAAAAGTCAATATTGTCATTGAGCACCAGACCGAGAACCACAGGACAGATAATAATCCCTAAACTCAATACAACAATGGCGCAACACCATTGCACATACTCAGACATAAATTTTTTGAATTTTGATATTTTTAAGAATAAACTTAAAATACACTTTACCTCAAACTTATATGGTTGAGAGGTGTAATATTATACACATTTGTAAAAAATAAAATATTTAAATCGATCTGCATAATGGAAAATATATAATATACTGGTGGATCCCCCACAATGCTTCGCTATTGCATATATATATAATATACTAGTCGATCCCCCACAATGCTACGCTATTGCATATATATAATATACAAGTTGATCCCCCACAATGCTTCGCTACTGCTAATGTCTTTCTCGGGCACCTCCAATTTCTTCCACCATTCATTCTGCTTGATAAGCATTATAAGTAACTCCTTGTACAGTTTTGATATGTGCAAAAGATGTTGGGCATTTTACAACATAAAGTAACAATCTCAAGTAAAAATATTAGGTGTTGTTGGAATGAACCATTATAGACCGTCCCAAGAGCATCCGTTTTTGAAATCCAGCAAAGCCGTCAGCTGTCTCGGTAAGATGAAAGATTCTGAGTTCGATTCCTAGATTTAGTTTTCTGTGTCTTGTACTGTTTCAAGTTTTGTTTATATTTATGGATATGACCTTCAAAATAAGTTAAAAAGAAAAAGTTGTTCCTAAATTATAATATACCGCCAAATAACAAAAATATATATATATATATCTTGTTGTATGCTGTCGGTTAAGGAAAAATAGGGTTTACCTACTTACTCAAAATACAATTAAGTTTCTCCAAAGAGAGGATGTACCGCCAAATAACATATGTATAAAACATATTTTTATTCAAAAGCATCGAGGTCAAAACTACTTGTCCATGTACCGTATATTCTAGTGTATAAGTACAAAAAATCAACACCGTAAATAAACTCTTTCGATATCTACACAAACTACCGACTTAACTTAGGTAACTTGGGTACAAAAATGCAGGTGGAAGGTGGTTTTTGAATATGTGAGATTATTTCACTTCAACTACCCTAATTAGTCGCTCAAGTAGTAGAATTGTACCGGCTTGTTGCAGATTTGTTCTTCTCTACATACGCCTTCAGGGACACATAGTTATACTATATAGAAGTGGACAGTACTTCCCTAAACATATATAAGTATGTCATATTTTATTTTTCGACAGTATATCCTCACTGCATACTCTCGGGGATTCGGTATTATTATTAATAAAAATATTTGTGTAGCGGATTGTCACTCGAGACACCTTCACATATAAGTATATCGAATTTCGTTATAACTACGGTCATGTATGCTCTCTGCGTACCCCTCCGGGACACATAGTTACATTATTTTCACGAAAACGGCGCTATATAAATCAGCCAAATATTATTATTTTTAAGCAGATATAACGTATTTCCCTAAACAGACTGCATAGTATATAAGCTTGTCATATTTCGTTATTCGGCCGTACTTCCTCACTGCATACTTTTTCGGGGACATGTCAATAAGGTTAGTAAAAGATTTTCTACTCAAGACGTCTACAGATACTTAGAAGTACGTCGACTTTTGTCATACGGCCGTATATCGTATGCAGATGTAGCGTATTTCCCTAAACACACTGCATATATAAGTATGTCGTATTTTGTTACTCAACGGTCCATTCTCTCTGCATGTAAGCAGATGTAGCGTGTTTCAATAAACAGACTGCATATATATTGCGCGATTTCAACACCTTAGAAGTACGTCGAAAAAAATTTTAAGGCATTTTTTTAAAATTAATCTTTATAACTATACTTAGCCAGTGGAACGCCGATGGGTCTCTGGAGAACATGCAAGGATTCTATTACTTTCCTTTTTAAAATAATTTGCTATGCGGCTTCGAAAAATGTATGAAAAACGAAATAGGCATTGCTTTGACTACTAAAACTTTAGATTGCACTTTGAATTTTATGAATGGCACCTCTCTGAAGTCTTGAAAAATATTTTTCTGTTTTATGCTCCGTCGCTCTGTCATTGAAATAGATTAACTTATATGTCCCAAACAAGTATACTCGTGGGATATTCTATGCACTCTTCTATACTCCGAAAACGAGGACTTCTACCTAACAGAACCCTCAATCTCTCCAATATATAATTATGAGTTAAATTCCAAATTTCCATAGTTCCACAATTCTGCACTCTTTATCAAATCAATGATGAAATTTTCAATTACTTATATTAGCCTCTGTTATTCCCCGATGGCACTGATGAGATCCACAGGCGACTCCTGAGGCCATAGACTGGCTCGCAGACTTAGATATTCCTCTCTGAACTCCGACCATAATAAATAAGAAGAATATAATCTGTGAAATAAAAACAATATTTTTTGTAAAAAAAAAATTTTTTGTAAAAAAAAAAAAAAATAAATAAAAAAAAAATAAATAAATAAATAAAAAAAAAAAAAAAATAAATAAATAAAAAAAAATAATATAATCTGTATTTTTGTAGTAGAATAACTTGTTGAGTCAAACCTCAAATTGTAACATTTATTCATTGAAGACAATACAATTCGATTTTCATTTGAGAGTAGTTAATATTCTCCTCAATGATTAAAAATTATACTTTAAGTTTTACTAAATAAGTTATGCCACCAAAAATTATCGAATATTTGTTCAAGACTTTAAAAAGTCAATATTCTTCGCAAATTAAAATAAAATTTGATATATATATATCCAAGACACTATAGCCCAAAAACAAACGTTAAAAAAAATTAAAAAAATGTTTGTAATTCTTCGTCGATGATACGCTTAAAAATGCGGAAATTGATATGGTCGAATGAGCTTAGTGGTAAAACAAAGTCTCGGCAAGTCAGAGGTCCTGAGTTCAATTTCCTTATGCCACCAAATCTTCTTCACACTTTTCGTTTGCACGTATCTTCAATGCTTGAATAAGTCTCTGTTGCATTTCAGTCTCCGAGTGTTAAGGATTGTTTTATTATTTTATTGTAACAAGGCAGTATTCGAGTATTTTGATAATAATCTAGGTCATTCTAGAAAATGAGAGCATTGGAAATGGAAAAATCATTTATAAATGAAGCTCTCACGCGTAATCCTTTCGGGATCCCAGCTTTCTCAGATGGTATTGAAGGTTGTGGAATCAGATAGGCTGTCTCAACCCTTCCTTACGTTCCAACCCCTCGATGGATCTTATCTCAGAGCTTTCATGCTGTGGGCTATCCTGACCAAAATCACATTTCTGCGTAATAATATATTGATCGTGATGTCATCCGTGTAATTTTTAATTAATTATTGTATAACCACACATAGGTCGTTCCAAATACAAATTAAGATATTCTACCTTACAAAACAATATTTAAAAGAAACGTGTTTCACTTTTTGTTAATAATTTTATTGAGAATAATTCCTTAAGATGTTTTAACTTTCGCAACTTCGGATAGCGTAATATATCTACCTATTGGGAAGTGAAAGAACATTTCACTTGCGAAATTAATCATCATTTGTAGATTTAACGAAGAATAATACTTTTGATTAATTATGCTTTTATATTGTTAATCTATCAACAATAAAATAGTTCAAGTTGATTAAGACAGTGCGGCGTCTGTAAAGTTTAACGAAACATACCAAAGATTATTGTTTAATCTTTTTCACCATCTTTGAAGTTTCTTGTAGACGCTTCATTATTTCTTTGGTATAATATTTGGACATTGTACTTTGACTGAGTGAAATTATTATGGTGTAAATTTTGGAATCTTAGGGTAATATTTAGAATAATTGACGATGCCATAGATCGCTTGACATGACAATGCTGAAAATAATTTGTGATTAAGTATAAGCATTGCTACCTTCCGGCAGACATAACAAGAAAAACTTACAATGGTCCGATTGATGGATGGATGGATTACAAAAGGGTTCGATGCTCTGAATGGAACCTGCTTGCATAGCGCGGGTGTAAACTGTCCACTTAAAAGCACAAGTATAGACTTACGTATTTCAATACTACGATTGTGTGTAATAACTATGAAACAATACATGATTATTCGCTTGACACATGTTTACTGTTTCCAGGTCATCTCCATGGTCCAATTGGAACTTGTACGATAAACTTGAATCATTTTTCATTTAATTCCACCACCTTACTCTGCCACTCCATGATGATTTCCGAGAACCCGTACAGTCTGCTTTAAGATATTTGAAATAAGATATTAATAGATTTGTGTTAAATTTACAATCCTGTTTATCCGGGTTTATTGCGCCTTTAGGTATCCCTTTCTCAAGTTCAGTGACCTCAATCATATACCTCCGTATTTAAGTCTTTCAAAAAAAATATTAGGTCTGCTATCTCTTTGCAGGAATACACAAAGAGGCAGATTCGCTGCTTCATTCAATTATTACATCTTTGCATATATTTAATTTCGTTAGACTGAATCTTGACATCACCCGACTGAAGTATTTCAAACCCTTGCTGAAGTCATTTCTGCCCCAAGCACCCCTGAAATCTTCTTCTATTCACTTTCGCATCATATTATATCCTTCTGACTCTTCTATTTCCATCCATCCATCACGTACTCTCTTCTTAAACTTATTTACTTGTTTTACACCGGTCGCACATTCATTACACTTAAGCTTAGAGTTAAAACATTGCAACTCAAATTTTGTTCATTTACGAGAGTAGGGGAGGGGGGGGCATAGTAGGGTACTTAACGTTTAAACATCCCTAAAAACTAAAATAATGTGATTAAATTAAAAATTTTAACTTAGAATCATAGCTTAATTCATTGCGAATGCCTATGGATACATTTATGTTGATAACGTAATTAATCTAAGAGATGTAAACACTTTAATGAAAATAGGCATTTGACCCGCTATGCCCCGTGCATAGGGGTAAAGTGGGGTCTTCTATGGGGCATTGTGGGGTGGTCATAATAAGGAACGAAACACAACTTCAAAAAGAAATAATTTTATTTCTTAGCAAAATAACGACAATTTAAAAAATAAAAATAACAACAACACTTTAGCATAACAAATTCAGTACAAAAACTTCTCTTCATTATTATTTTTGTAGGTTAAGGAAATCAGAGATCACGTAAAAACCTTTAGCACGTTTCTTTAATCTTTTATAAAACTTAAACATTAAAAAAAGGAAATACAGAACTATGGAACAGTTAAGTAATGAATTACGGTTAGTTATAAACATCTCCTTTAAAACATCAATCAAGATAACAAAATGCACAATGCACATACATGAGTAGCCTCTTCATCTTTTTCATCCTCTCCAGCACAAGAGTAGTGTGCCCATTTTGAACATTTTAGGCAACGTATCCATCCCTCGGTTGACTCTGACCACAAGTAACCACAATAGATGCATTCAGTATCTTCAGCACCAGCATATTCTTCTGCAGAGCTTTTGATGCCTTTCTTTTTGACAACTTTCTCTTTTTCAGTTTGATGGATTTCAATTTTAAATCTTTAGCTACCCTCTTTTTCTGTTCTTTTAGTTCTGCAGCCTTTCTTACGACTAGAAGCTCGTTTTTGTACGGTGATTCTGTGATGATTGCTGTTTTTCCTCGTTGTTTACTAAGTCTTTTGCATGTTCTGTTCTCCTTAGGCACTGGCATTATTTGTTCTGGAGTTGTTGCAAAACTCGAGGGCCTATCGATCATCCAAGAACAACCAGGTTGTGGAGAAGGTTACACTGGTGGGGTTTGAATATTCCTTTTCTGTTGTGGTATTTGCGATGGTGGTGTCTTGTTACCGGTCAAAATTTCTAGGAGTGGTTTTCTGGGTGGCGTCTTGGCACCAGGGTCACTTTCTGGGGTTTCTTGTCTCATTGAAGTATTGTCTCTCTGCGAAATGGCTTCGTTAACTAAAGGCACCTCAGCAGGCTCAGGATTGTCTGTAGTGTCCGCGGGTGCAAAATCTGCGTCAGTAAAAACATCCTTGTTTACAGGCCATATACCTGTAGCTCTGAATGCATTAATAGCAGTCTTCATTGTTGCTGCAGATACAAAAGCTTTTCCGAATAGTCCAGCTTATAGTCACAGACCATGAATGCTGTTCAGTCTTCCTCTTGTATGTGCGCACCATGTTGGCTAAAAACGTAAAAAATAAATGTATTACAACTTAGAAGTCTTTAAAACGGGGCAAAGTGGGGCACTTTTCTAAAATCAAAAAAGGGGCATAGTGGGGTGCCCCACTTTGCCCCAGGCGCCATACCCCACTATGCCCCACCGGCTCGTTCCAAACTAAACACAAACTTATGACATCTTACCTTTGATTCAATGACCTTGTGCTTGTTGATTAAGAAATCCGGAAGGGAACTGATTAATAATAAACTAAAACACACCACAGTACACAAGTAAGTTTTAGAAAGAATTGCTGTTCAATTTCACTAATTTTTTTAAGTAAAACACTGGTTTTGATATTTTTGATTACATCACACAGACGCGTACCGAAATGACGTGGCTCGCGTATGAAGGTCACGCGTCGACCGACGACCAATCAAAGCGAGCCCTTTGACAGTTTGCACAGCGTTCGTTTCGAGCTGCATGAGGCTCGCCCCACTATGCCCCGTGGCCCCACTATGCCCCCCCTCCCCTATATGTTTGTATAAGTACTGAAATGTATCAAAGAAAGCCCCTTTATGAGTTCAAATATTGCATTTCCTAAACTTTCCGTCCCTAAGATAAAACCATATTAAAATTTATTATTTTTTTGTTTTAAATCAGAAAATCTAATGTACCGAGTTTTGCAAACCTTCAAACTCAGTTTTCTCATTATTATGTTTTATCAAGATACAATATTTTATCTCTAAGCCATTGATATTATCCAAATTAATAATACTAAGTGAATTCGTGCAAATAATAAAACTTTTCAATAAAATATAATTTCGCAAATGGTAAATATTCTTCTGATTTGATCTTCAGTTCGGAGTAAAATGTGCAGAAAAGCGTAGTGCCTACAACAGTCTACAGTAGGCAACCAGGTAGGTACCCAGTACCAAGTGAGAGTAGAAAATGCGACACAAACAGCGGTAAAACTTTTCTGTTTCGTATTTGAGCGAAAAATTAGTTTCATATTTCTATCCACCGAGACGCTGCCAGGTCTCCCTAGAGTTTTGTTCCGCAGATAAGGGCGCAACTTTAATATTTATGATTTTGAATTTAAAATGAAGTGCTCCCCGGCGCCGGCAAAATTCGCCTCACAATATACATTTATTATTTGCATTTCCACCATTTAGGACTTTAACGAAATAATATTTTCGATTTTTACGATATAATAATATTGCCTTCATTAAAAATTACAAATAAAATATTTTGCCTTTAACAGGTGGCCAAAATAGAATATGAAGAATGAAAGACTATATCTTTTCACCGATGTGCTTTTTTATTATTTTTATTTGTTCCCACAGATCCCGATGAGGTAGAAAACACATCTTAGGACAGAAGGAAATTACAATTCGTAAGAGAGAAGTAATACAACTTAATTTTGATAAATCGAAAATGTAAGTTTTACTAACAATATAGTACAAATATAGAAAAAAAGAGGTTAAGTTGAACAAAACAACCACAAAAAAGAAAAAAATTAAAGAAATTGGGATTTACCAAGTAAGGAATTTATACAAAGGTGCTTTTTCAGTCACACAGGTTAAAATAAATTATGGATGATTACAAATATAGGTAAAAGAAACGGAAAGAAAAAAAATAATAACAAACAAATCAAATTAGGAATTTTCATTTTTAATGTGTTTTTACTTGTAGGTCGGCTAAGGATATAGGTATTTTTCAACATCTCTAGGATCAGCCTGTGTTGAGGTTGATAAAAACATAAAATAATAAAAAAATACAGAAAATTAAAAAATTGAAAGAACAGACAAGGATGAAAAACAATATATGTTGTTGCAAGGTACTTCTAGTATGTTCTAAATCATCAATACATGCAACGAGCATCGCATTTAGAACTTAAGAGATGAGTGGCGAAAGTGCGCCACATCTACCTACTTTGCCGAAATGTTCTCAAACGAGTGTATCATATAGAAGCTCGCCCGCATCACGGTACCAAGTCAGTTAGTGAGTGACTACTCTCCGAGCATAAATAAATGTATCCGAGCATCTAGCTGCAACTGAAAACTGAGGCGGCCGGTCCCGCGGTCCGGCCCCGGCCCCCGCGCCTTGCATCTCTGTACACCGCATCAGCATACTATAAGACGTCCGCACCCCGTTCTTACCTCTGTGCCTTGGCTCTGCGACATCTTCGCCGGCCTGCATCTCCCGCGCAGCGAGCCCATTTGCCCTCGCATCATCTGCCGACAAGGTATACCGTACCTTTGGCTTACTTCACACTGGAGTACCTGAAGACCAATGGTTTTCACCAGCGCTATCACCACTTACATATCCGGTCTCTACCAACGCGGTGTCGATCCACCAACTTTATAGCTATGACCACTCCGCCATCGTTCATCTCCGCTTCATATGGTGTTGACCATCGACCTGAAAGGTTCACTGACGACTACATCCACAGACGCGGTGTCGATTTTCGGCCTGGGGAATTTGCCGCCGATCATGTCCGGTTGCTCCGTCCTAATAATAATAATTATAACATGGCATTTATATAGCGCAGTTTAGTGTCATTTCACTTAAAGTGCGCTTCCTACTGGAACCAATAATGCTTGAGACCCAATTCAGCAACTAGCGGCAAAATACTCGTTTAACACCTGTCTGTAGCGCTCACCAGTTACGGTTACAGTGGTGCCGTCGGCGACTTCAAAAAAAAGGGCCAATCCTTTTCACTGTAAGTGCCGCACCAAACAGTCACTTTGAGTGATTTAATAGCTCTTCCTGCATTTGATATGGATTCTCCGTGCCTCAGAAACGCACATTTTTTTTATTCACTTAACCACTTAAGTGGAAATAGGCTTCGTCGCTCATTATGATTTTGGATACGAAATCACCCTTTTCTTGCACCTGGTTTAATACAGTATGGTAATAAGTTAACCTCACTCGACGGTCAGCAGGCTACAATTGGTGGACGGTTTGCACTTTTTATGGGAACATCTTCAGGTTTTTCGCCAAAATTCGACGTAACGAACGTCTGCTGATGCCAACTTGTGTGCATCGTTTTTTTAACGACGTTTGTGGACTCTCTCGGATATCCTCGGCTACAGCAGCGATATTCTTCGTCGAACGAATATAACGGGGCCCGCCAATTCTTACGATGTCTCTAGTGGACCCAGTTTGCATGAGACGCTCACAGCCAAAAACTTAATAGTTCGCACATATGGTGCAAGACGCCAAGGAAAACGACGAAGAAATTCACACTGCGTCAAAACAACAAATCGGAAATTGGTCAAATGAGCAGTAACAATAATTCCGCTTTCTTCATGTGTGCATCGCTCCAATGTTTGTTGTCAACTATATCTGTAACTGTCTACAACACAAATGTCAAAGCACAATACATTTGACGCCATTTTGAAAAATTATGTCACATTCACATTATCACATTACTTTTGCCCCACCTTGTATGTTATTTTACATTCATTTCAATAATTTTATTTTAAGAAACAGATCACAGAAAATTAAAAAAAAATGATAAACATTTTTTTCCAAAGGTTATTGAAAGGAGCCTGTTGAGTTTCTGCCATTTTTAGACATGCATTAAAATAAACGAATTTGATGAACTACCTGCATCAACGGCATTGCAAATGCAAAATGGTTGGTAAAGCAACATTAAGCATTAGTATTATAAGCAACATTTTTTTGACGGAAGGAATAATGATAAGAAACATGATACATTACTGTTAACAAAATTTGACCCTTCCAAATTAAATGCTATTATGAATGAACAAACAACTTGCAACGTTATTATTAATCGCAATTGAAATTACAAATATAGGTAGTCACATAAAATGGTTAACAAATATTACCATGTTCTTTGACGATGAAAACCGCGCTCTCTGCAAATTTCATCATAATGTTTTTATTACGATTTTCTTTTATGCAATATTTCTTCGTGGTACATATTTCCTAGAGCGCCTCAAGTCCCCCGAGTGACTTTGTATTCATTTACCTTCAAGCTTCTTCCCAGCCAGACCTTACGATAGTTCAGTAATTGAAGTGAAAAGTTTTAAAAGCTTCTCCATTTTCAACTTTCGATCTCAGAAATCTTACTGACATAGAAAGTTTGAAAATACTCCTTTACATCTGGAGATATCTCTAAAGAAATATTATTGCTTGAGATTGAATTTTTACTCTATGATTCATAAGGAAACGACTTTAAAGTGATAAAGTAAGTATCACATTCTAAATATATGGTTATAACAACCGTGGTTAAAACTCTTGGATACTGTTAATTTTTGTACTGTAGACGCAGGCAATATTTATGTTAACTGTTTTGGATCAAAGATCACTTGTTTAAAGTATTATTTGGGTCGCTTTTTTAGTACAGGGTAAGTACAGGGTAGTACGGGGTAAGTACAGGGTAGTACAGGGTAAGAATATTTTGAAATCTTTTTCAGATGATTTTATTTGTGTGATAAACCCTGAAGAGAGGAGACAATTTCAGCCACTAATCACGATGCTTGCATGGAGAAAAATGAGTACAGCAAATTGAATAATAATCTTAGAAGATTGGGTTAGATTCCTACTTGTGACTTTATCTTTTTATTTTCTGTGTCTTGTTCTGTTTCATGTTTCATTTAGATTTATTAGTATTTTCTTCTTCTTCAATAATATATTACAGTGATGGGCAAGAGCGTTGGTTCGATGAATGAAGGTGTCAAAATGTATTGATACTTCCCCTTTGATTGTTGTTTAATTTTTTAATATGTACTGCGCTGTTTTTGAGTACATTGAATGTACTATGTATTGACGGCCTTCGTGGTCGAGGGTAAGGCTTTTAACTAGCAAGCCGAAGGTGGCTGCTTCAAATCCCAGATTCTGCTAGTAAATTTTATTTGATTAATTTTTGTTATTTCACAAATTTATTATTATTTATTATAAATTCAATAAAAATATAAAGTATATTTGCAGTACGTTCCAGAGTGCAAGATACTATCAGAATCTCCTTGATGTAAGAACCACCATTCAGAATTGAAACGTTGCTTGACCTGGCTTTAGCCGTGTTTGGTGACCATATCTGAATAGCTTGGTACTTCCCCACCATGCTCTTCGCCATCTCCTACCCCTCCCCACTACCTTCAACCTCACAACATACCCCAATTGGGGATGCCATAGTCTTACTGGTTCCAGACAGTTGGGAGCAGTTGGGACTCTTGTGTAGTATTAAAAAAAAACTAACCCATGTACCTAACCTACGAAACCTATTTAACCTAGTTTTTGTTTCATCACTTTTCATGACTAAAGGTGTGTTGAGTTGGTTTCCACCAGACACATCTTCACTCTATCCTTTTTCAATATTCCTTATGTTGGAATTATAAATCATAAATCGCTGTCAATTTTTAACAATACGTACTCTGCAAACGATAATTAAACAAATACAATTTTTGTTGGTTGTAAAATGGGATGTGAAAATGTTAGTTTTTATTTGGCTAAGCAATAAAAAAATAGTGAACCACCTAAGAAAAAAAAATCAGCTTATAGTAAAAGCAAGAGTTGGAGTTTAAGCAAAACTCTCCAGGGGAGGGTGGGCTGCATACAGTGCCTCACTGCTTTCTTTGTCTGGATTCAAGAAAAGATTGCATGGAAAAACTTAATTACTTTCATGTATTATTCTACAAATGTTTACTCCCCCAGTATAACTATACTATAATGTCAGTATAGTCTCCGTCTTATCCTGTTTCAAGGTAATAACACCTTTCAAGAGCGTCAAATACAATTTAAATGACCATTCTATAGCAAAACAGAAAGAACAAAGAACCATATTTTACAAAATGTTGTTCTTTTCGTTACTCAGTCAAGTTATTTCACGTATTAGAAGGATTGAGTTTAACAAGAAGTTTAAATTTGATATATATGGCAGTACCAGAGAGAGGCTTTACGTACCACAACGATGACATCATGTGCGATCTCTGGGACTACTGTAATTGATGTTAGTGATTGAAACACTTTATTGTTTGATACTTCTGATTTTCTCGTATTTAATAAATCAAAACCAAAATTTCTTTTGAAATCACAAGATTTATTGGAAGGTTTTTAAATACTTACCAACTTAATTATAGAATTATACGAATAAAGCAAATATGTATATATATTTTTTATTTTACAAAATACAAAATCGACTTATACACAGGAACACAAGTATAAGTATAATACTACGTAAGACAGCATAGTAAATTATACACTAATAATACAGTAAAGACTAAAAGTAGTAAAAGAAGCATAGGCCACGAGGGTATTAACAATATCCTTGGCCTGAAAACAGAGAATCGAATAAATCAATTAAAAACTGTTCACTCTTAAGTTAAGTGAACAAAATTATAATGAATTGATAAGATATTATATATTTTCGTTATATTATGTAAAATTATTATTGTTGTATCAATTAATATGGGTTTGGATAATGTAGTTAGTTAGAATGCGAAATATTTGTAGCTATAAAAAATAATAACTTTACGTCACTTAAAATAACAACAAAAAAACACATATTTGGTGAAACTATTTTTTTAAATTCCTTTTTAGGAATTATTTATATTTTTCCATAGAATCGTCACTATCTCAATGAGAATTCTTTTTTCGAACAGTTAGGTACCATAATATTGAAAAAATGCGAAAAGGCCTAAAAAAATATGAGTTTTCACGTTTGAAAAAAGAATCTTAAGTGAACTTTAAAAAACCGCAACATCGCCAAGCTCTGCGCTCGTTCAATAAATAAATAGTTTATTTTCAACACATTTGTTCAGCTTACAATATTTTCCGACTATTTCAAATGCGCTATATACATCTTTTTTTTTAATTTTCCGTACAAAATACTGTTTTAAGAACTAGATAAAATTATATTTCCAGTGTAAGCATTAATAATAAATATTACTATTTTGAAATAATAAAATTTTACTGTCAAACGTGAAAAATGTTGTCAAAAACGCTAACCACATTTTTAATTATTTTTTTACTCCAATCGTAGAAATACTGAGAGAACTCGATATTTCTAAAACACATTCGTTTTGTTTGGGGAATTCGTAAGAAAACTATTACTTCTCTTTTTTTCGTTCATATAATAAAAAAAATAAGAAAATATTATATTTAAGTTAAACCGATTGTTACGATAGCGGCGCGAAAAATCAATCATTCATTTTGGCTTTTTTTAGGATTTTGTTAATGGCATCCAGTTTATTTATTGTTTTTGTGTTTAATTCGTAGAACTCCATTTAATTTTTTAAAAAATTAATTAAAATCAAATTTAATAATATAATTATTAAGTTCTGCAAGTATTTAAGTTGTTTTTTGTTATTGTTACAGCTGTTTCGGCTTTCAAGGCCATTTTCAAACTGTGGTTAAGCCACGTTTTGACGACTTATTAATATGATTCTATTTTACCCCCTCCCAAGTTAAAATGATTTATTACCGGTTAAACCAATTTACCGATAAAAATAATTGTGACAGTAGATTTCATATTCTGTGGGTGTATTTTGAAGTCTGTTTTCCCCACATTAATGTTATCTTAATTGTTTAATAATGATGTAACAGTTATTAATTTATTTAAATGTGTTATATTGTTTAGGTTTTGTGAACATACTAAGAAGCGGGGAATAAATAATTTTCCTTACTTTATTAATTAATGTTATATTAGGGTCATTGGTTCTTTTATTGATTTCTAATTGTTCAAGAAAGTTCAATCTAAGGCCCTTTCTTTCTATGTGCAAGGGTTTAAGTTCATTGTTGTCAAGCGGGACGTGATTATTTACTAAGAGATGTTCTGCGAATTTTGAAAATGTGCTCTTATTATTATAACATCTTATATGTTCTTTGTATCTAGTTGAAAAAGCCCTTCCCGTCTGTCCGATATAAGTAGCGTTGCAATCGGCGTGGTGCCACTATTATTAAGTTTAGGATTTCTACTTTTAGAGTTTTTAAGGTTTGTTCCTATGTTATTATTGGTTTTGAAAGCTATATTTAGACCGCATTTTTTATTTCTTTTGCAATATAAATATTTGAGGTAAACTGGAAAGAATTATTATTCATTTTTAATGTTCAAAAAATTATTTATTTCCGTATGATTGAAAAAAAGTAAAAATACTTTTATAAAATATTGAAATCTGGTCATATATGACCCTAAAACGCTGGAGGGGTTAATAATAGGTGCGAACTCCGAATAACGCCGTCATTGGTTTATCCGACACAAATCTAATTAACGCATTTTATCTTTTAACTGCAACAAACAATGTTAATTAGTCACGAATATTTGATATGTAATTTATTAATTTAAATTATAGCACCTATCTCCATCAATGGTTGTATAGATCGGTGGTCTTTAAACTCTTACAGTCTTTGGAAACCCCTCCAGCTGATGATTTTCTTCAACGAATTCTAATTAAGTAAGTAGTTCATTACTGTACGAAATTGCATTGTTTGTAAATGGCAACAATGCATACAAATCTTTCGCGGAATCCTTCAAAACTTTTGCGCAAATCACGTTGAAGAACAGCATTGTCGGGTTTAAAGTGAGTTACGCGAAGAAAGGGATTTCATTTAGAGAATGTTGTAAATGTTCTATCAGAAAATTTTAAACTATTATTTGAGGATTAAGCTTCTTGATATTATTAAAGATGATAATAATATGAATATTTTATGTTAGGAGACTAGAATATATGTAGTAATTTGGAATATGTTTATATTTTTATTAATAAATAATGACATCCCAGTTTTGAACACTAATTTTTATTATTGTTCTTATAACCTGTCGTTTTACCGTTCACCTTTCTCCGAATGATAATAATGTGAATATTTTATGTTGAGGTACTAGAATATCTTGTAATTTGAAATATGTAAATATTTATATTAAGAACACTAAACCAGTCTTTAATTCTGACATACACCAGTACAAAACACGATCACAAAATCAAATATCTTATTGTCATCTACTTACACGACTAAATATGGAATATACTCCTTACAATACATTGCACATACGCAATAAAATGCATTACCTAGTAAACTAAAATTCGGTCCCAGGTCCAAACTCCAAACAGGAACTAATCTGGTTCACAGACGGGTCCAAGATGGAGGAAGGAACAGGGGCCGGGGTCTGTCTACAGGGATCTAAGAGGGAACTCAGTATACCTCTAGGAATGCACTGCACTGTGTTTCAAGCTGAGATGAAAGCCATCTTAGCCTGCGCACAGGAGAATATGAATATCGGGTACAGAAATAAGAACAAAAACATATGTTCGGATAGCCAGGTGGCCTTAATAGCACTGGATAGTAACCGATGCGACTCCAGACTGGTGATGGAATGCAGGACTATCCTAATAGAACTGGCGACCATCAATAAAGTAACCCTGCTCTGGGTACCAGGACATAAAGGTATTGAGGGCAACGAGCGGGCTGACGAACTAGCAAGGAAAGGGGCGAAAGCACCACTTGCGGGATCTGAGCCGGCCGTAGGAGTAGCAGCTTGCCACACCAAACTACATATCAAGAGGTGGGTCAAATCCCAACACTGGAAGGAATGGAAGAAGGCACCCGGAATGAGGCAATCTAAAGTACTCATAAACGGACCGGACCCTAACCGAACCAGGCAACTACTCGATATGGACAGTAACTCACTGAGGGAACTGGTAGGACTATTAACGGGACACTGCCATCTCAGGAGACACATGCAACTGTTGGGAGTGGAAAACACCAACATCTGTAGGAAATGTGAAGAGGAGGAAGAGACTCCAATTCACCTATGGTGCCAATGTCCCGCTCTGCTGGGAATAAGGCTCAGATACCTGGGAAGACACAGTGTGGAACCAGAAGACATCGCCACATATCCAATGACAGCCCTGGTGAACTTCATAAAAGGGACCGGGTTACTGGCAAGGGAATGAGGTAAAATGGGAGATAGTACAATGGGCCTATGGCCTAAGTGCTCGCGGGGAACGTAAGTAAACCGCCTCCGACTGTAAAAAAAAAAAAAAAAAAACTAAAATTTCCAGCAACGAACAAAAAACATTGGCAAAAGCTCTTAAAAGCTATTTCCTCAGCAGTTTTATTAATGACTGACACATTCTTTCTTTGGAACTCCAAAATAACTTTTGCGTTTATTTATTTTAATGTATCTATGTTGTCTTGTCTTTGATCTAATGTTGTATTTCCCAAAATGAGTTTTGTAAACTCACTGAGAATAATACATTGAATAACTTATTATTTTTTAATGTATTATTTTGTAATAAATAAAAAAAATGCAATAAATTAAATAATCAATAATATCCTATTTTTTGTACTTATTTATATTGTTGTTCTTCCAATCCGTCGTTTTACCATTCACTTTTGTAAGAATGATAAAAATATGAACAGTTTATGTTGAGGGTCTAGAATATCTTTTAATTTTAAAATGGTATTTATTTATATTAAGAAATAATAGTATCCTAGTTTTGTGCACTTATTTGTATTATTTTTCTTTCAAACAGTAATTTTATCGTTAACCTTTTACAATATAATACAAAAAATATATTGTTCACTAGCATCTACGTTACTACGCGAGGTTCAAAAGGGTTTTTACTAAACATTTTCCCCATGAACAATAAATTGGAGGAGTGCATTCAACTTTCTTCCCACTGAAAATTATGTGCCTGGACGGATTTTAACAATTGAAAAATGTCTGTTTGGTAGCTATGGGCCATGACGCAGGCTGATTGAAATTATGTAGCAAGATGTAAATCTAAGACACACGATGGTGGGCATATTTCATGACGCCAGAGAATAAAAAAATGTTGGTGCACTTTTGTTTTATTTTTTATGTGAATACCGCTCAACAGTTCCAACTGCTCCCAAACCGTTTGGAGCCAGTGAGACTATCATTTCCAATTATTGTATATTGTAAGGCTGAATTTAGTGGGGAGGGGAGAGAGATAAGGAAGAAGAAGGTGGGTGGTAGTACCTGACTGTTCAGATCTAGTCAACAAACACGGCTTAAACCATTTCAAGAAATTTTTCCAATCTGAATGGTGGTTTTACACCGGGACGATACTGAGAGTGTCTTTTACACTGGAACGTGCCGCAAATTCACTATATAGATATTTGTTGAACGAATAAATTGTGAAATAATAACAATTTACCGAATAATATTTGAGCCCGTGACCTCCAGATTGATATAAGTTCAGCTGTAAGGCATGCCTGGCCCTAATCGCCGAAATCCTTACACTGTATCACTTGAATTCGATCATTTCCTTTGTCTTTTTTTTCCTAGGAATTTTGAATGACACCATTTTTGCAATTTGCTGATTGTAATATTTTATTAGAAACGCCAAAGTTCTACAAGCCTTGAAGATAAATTTTGATATTGATAGGCAGCGTTAGAAAAAAAAAATTGACGCGATTTAAAAAATTGACGCGCTGGTAACTGCCGACTCATAATACCACTTATCATTCTGATGTCATGCGAAGTGATTAATCACAGTCCTAACAAGGGAGTCCAGGCAGCTCAGCCGACATAAGCACCTAGTAGCTAGTTACCATCCTGCCTGTTCCCCAGTATTCGCACTCTGTTCTAGAGTCTATATTATGCTATGTGAGGGGTGTGTCACCTACATTTTCCACTGACGATTTTCACATTAGTTAGAATAATAATAAGGATTTCGAGACAATTTTATTATTATTATGAACTAGTAGTATCCCGCCACGCGTTGCTGGGGCTCGTTCTCTCCGTCTTTCTTTTACGTCCAACAGATGGCGCTGTTTAAAAAAAACATGTTTTTACCCGTCACAGATAACATCTATATAATATAGGTATATAAAAACACTCGCGTATTTGAATGAAACGTTGTGTCAAAATTTGAAAGCAATAAGTGAAGAACTATCGGTCATTTAAGATTTTAAACAAACGAACATTTTTATTTATATATAATAGCTGTACATCGATAGAGAAACAATAACCAAAAAAGCATGTTTGTCCAACAAATTGCGATGTTTCACAAAAATGCACGTTTTTAACTGTCATAGGTGACATCTATATAATGTAGATATATAAAAACATACGCTTATTTGAATGCAACGTAAGTCAAATTTCAAAGCAATCATTGATAAACAAACGAACAACTTAAATAACAGAATATTTTATTTTTACAATAGTTGAGTTAAAATATAATTTTCAAAAAAGGAATATCAAAGCCCGCCAAAACGTTTGAAATCGTACGTACATCGACGTCACACGTACCTTGGTTTTGACGGTTAACAGTAAGATCAATCCCACTCGGGTCAGTATGAAAACAACAACAACAAAAAAACAATTTAAATATTTAGAAACATTTCCAAAAAACATGAATTCTTTTCAAATAATTTGTGAGTGGCGAGTACACTTAATGCACGCGGCTAGCCAACCTGAGAGGTAGCTGTTTAAGGGGCCGCATTCCAAATTTCTACCGATTTATAACAAGTTTCTCGTAACACTTTAAGTTTCTAAGTTCTTAAAAAAATATATGCTATTTTTCAAGATATTATCTGAATATGTGTAAGGCCGAAACGTTAATTACATAAAATTCCCTCGATAGAAAAAAATTGCAAAGTATGCTCCAAAAATTATTATTTACACATTTGTTTCTGTTATATTACAAGTTACAGGTATGAAAAAATTCAAATTGCTTCTTTAAATGCTACTTAAGATATTTCTAAAGAAATTTTTGCTGTATTGTTAATAAGTCATGTTTAATTAAATATTTTCACAACTGTCTCTTACGCTTATTGCTTTTAAATCACATTTATTATAGCGCGCTCGCTCCGACATGAAGATTAACCTATTTTTCATTGCAAAGCTCATTCGCCAACTCGAGGGCTTTAGGGGCAGACGTGTCGTTCAACGTTTTATGATATACAGACGTGCGATTACGTGCAAATATTTGAACCTATAAAGATAATTTTAAGCGTATATCAGTTCATAAATATTGTTTTTTCAAAGATGGGAAATAAGCGAAAGACATCTCGTATTCCAAAGAAAACAATATATCTCCAAAGGGTTCAACGCATGATAGGTGAGAAGAAAAAATTACAATATTTGATTTACAAGCTTATATTTATTATAAACAATAATTTATTATAAACATTTGTAATTCATATTTTTATTTATGTATTGTGTAGTAAAAAGTTATAAAAATTATTATTTTATTTTTTTCAGAATACGATAAACGATAATTTATTATAAAAATTAATTATTATTTTTATTTATGTATTGTGTAGTAAAAAGTTATAAAAATTATTATTTTATTTTTTTCAGAATACGTACTTTGGGAAATAAAACTAATTCCAAAACGATAGAAATTACGGGGCAAGTTCTTATTAATTTAGTTTGCTTGTTGAGGATACTATATGATCGTGATTTATTTGTGAATTAACTTTCTACGTACACAAATACACACGTCACTTTACAATATTACTCTAAGATCTGCTCTGATGATTCACAATGCAACGATGTCCGAAATATAATATAATATGTAATAATAATATATGGGCCATCTGTTTCAAATAACAATACTCGAACGTGGAATCCAGAAAAATAATGAACGGGCGAGCGAAAAAAGCTATTGAGAGTTCTGAAACTGTGGGGAATATAATATAATAAAATAAAATACTTTTTTGTTTTAAAACCATGATATTTATTAATTTAGGAACCGACCGGTTTCGCTTTACTTAAGCATCATCAGGGTACAAATTAATACTACACAAGAAGTACATAATGTGAGCATATATATAACAAAATATAGAGGGATACAACATGATACAAATATAAGCAACACAAAGACGGTCATAAAATACATTAACATAAGTGCACAAGTAATGGAAAAACCGCTAGATAATTATGTAGACTAATGGGTTATACGAATAAATCGGGAGAAACAAAACATCAACTGGCAAGGTGGTAAGGAGGTAAGGAGAACTGGGAATTTTTTATGGGTTTATTGGAAACAGACTTAATATTGGACTACTTGATATGTCTAATTGATTATTAAGTATCTGACTTTTGGTTTCTACAGCTTTTTTAATTTCTAGTGCCTCTAAATTGTTTAGTCTGTTACCATGCCCGTTTTTATGTAAGATGTTTGCACCGGTGCTATGACAGAATGTATGATCTTTATCGATCAAATGATTTGCAAATTCGGAAAAACCGCTATTATTGAGGTTTTATTGATGTTTTGTTTCTCCCGATTTATTCGTATAACCCATTAGTCTACATAATTATCTAGCGGTTTTCCATTACTTGTGCACTTATGTTAATGTATTTTATGACCGTCTTTGTGTTGCTTATATTTGTATCATGTTGTCTCCCTCTATAATATATTTGTATCATGTTGTCTCCCTCTATATTTTGTTATATATATGCACACATTATGTACTTCTTGTTTAGTATTAATTTGTACCCTGATGATGCTTAAGTAAAGGGAAACCGGTCGGTTCTTAAATTAATAAATATCATGGTTTTAAAAAAAAAAAGTATTTTATTTTATTAAATATGTCAAACCACAAAGTGATTGCTTTCTACAATAATACAATAATATAATTTAGTTCAGTGATGTTATTTTTTATGTCGGAAGGAGGCCCTGAAGAAAATAATTTAATGAAACTGCAGCAGAACAAATGCTGTTGCTATATGTTCATGGTATGTTTTGCTCAGATTGACGATAAGGTTTCCAGATCCGCATTTCGCTCGAAGCATGTTTAGGGTAATAAGTTTATAGTTTAGGGTTCTTTCACCGTATTTATGGGAACATTTCAGAACCACCAATCTTTCATTTTGAGTGAATCTTGTGTTTGTGATTAAATTATATTTGACAATTTAAACAAATAATATTTAGAGAAGTTAAAAATAAAATTGAAAGTTCACTGAAAGCTTAAACTATTAAAAGTAGTAATTTCATAAAAATGTAAATAAATAGAGCCCCTTTCACATTTTAGAATGTAATTTTATGTTGCTTACATGTTTTATTACTCTTTATAATTATTGAATTGTTAAAATGAATAAATAAATAATTACAAAAAAGTCTTCTGATTTGTAAGTCCTCAGGAAGCACTAAGGATCTTTCTATCTATCTTTATAATATAATAAATTTGATGAGCATAAAAATGTAAACGTGTATATAATTTATATAAATGTACAAAAGTAGATATTACACGTGTATAAATATTATATTGCGCATATTATACAAGATGTCGGGGGTAAAGTGCAGAAACTTCGGGAGGTGATTCTAATTGATAGTACAAGTAAAAAAGAAAAAAAACTTTTTTTGGAATTCCAACGTTTTAAGATAGTTTTCGAGTAAAAAAGTTTAATTTTTTGTATAGAAAAAAAAACAATTTCTTCTACGGAAAATAAATTTTTGTGGAAAAAATTTGGAAATTCGAATAATTTCCATTTCATTTTTACTTCTTCTAGCATTTAGAATAACCTCCTGAAGTTTGAGCACTTTACCCCCGGACACCCTATAAAGATAACCATATAAGAAAAACCTTATTGATGTAAAAATATATTTATTGATTTTATAAAAGTTATAAATTACTTTTATAAAAGTGATAATAGTATTTTAGTAAAGTAAAGTAATTTTTATACCTATACAAATAACTTTCGTAAATGTTTTTTTTAAATCAAAAAAAAAATTAATTAATTAAATCCGTAATAAAACCCATATTTTGAGAACCATCTTCATTTCGACTTCGTTCTAATTTGCTCAGTGCTAACTAAAAATGGTTCTGTTTTTCTAAAATTGCAATAGATGTCGGTAATTTAATTTCGTTATTTAAATTATTAAATAATCCCCAAAATTATTCCTAATACGAATTCAGACACCTCTGTCGGATTCTTTTAACACTAAATATTGTTTATTTTGTGGGTGTTGCCCAAATCTAAATTCTTTACGCGGAAAGCGGGCCCTTAAGTGCTTTCAGAACCCGCCGACCAATCACACGGCGTTGAAATTTTTATGGTTTTAATTCTTTTCAAATAACGATTTATTAATTCAAACTATTAATATGGTTGGTTATGTTTTGTAAGTGTGGTGATCTTAACTGCACCAACTTGCGGTGGATTGGTTTCTCTTTGTAATACTTTGTGTGTTCTTGTGGAAGAGATTCACTGGGTAATCATGGTGTACAATATAATGATGTGTAGATTTAAAATAATACAGTGTGTAGGTACACTATTTGCTCTTTATAATCGCACTACTCTTACATGTTATTTCAAGGAAAGTTACAGGTAAAAATACAAATACTAAAGCAGTTATACCCATGTATACGAGTTGGCATAATCATGCTATCTATTTCGTACCCGAATGTCTCTTTCATACGTTTAGACATACATTCATTACAGCAAGTTCCTCATTGATTTTTCTTTTAGTATGGTCTGATGACCATTAGATCTCTACAAATTCCATTAATTCTTTTAACTTCTGAAGATTAGCAGCTCTAAATATTTGTTTTCTTGTTTTTGATTTTTTAAATTCACTTCAATCACGGCGTTGCGCAATTCCGGTAGGAAAATTCTACACAAAAAAAACTCAATTCCTGATCCCATTTGAACTTTTCGTAATTAATTTATTTGCATGCAAAAATGCTGTACGATGTGAATTAAAATAAAAACCTACCGCAACAAAATTCGAGAATAAAATATTTTCGTTATCTCTAGAGCTAATTAAAATTGACGGTTTTTGATTTCATTTGCAGTATCACTGTTTTTGTGCCCATTATTTCTTTTTGGAATCTAGTTAGTAGTTCAGGCGTTGGACATTTATATATATGGAAATGTAATTTTTGTGTTTTCAAAAACAAGTAAGTTTTGAAGATATTTTTTCAATGTTTAATATTTACGTAATTATTAAAAGATTTAATAAAATGCTATATTTATGGTGTTCAATTTAGAATTTGTCACATAAAATGAAGTTTCAGTAAATGTAGCAATAACTTGTATGAAGAAGAAGATAATACTGATAAATCTAAATGAAACATGAAACAGAACAAGACACAGAAAATGAAAAAGTTAACGGTTCCAACACGGAATTGAATCCAGGATATCTTGTCTTACTGGGACAGGCGTCTTAATCACTCGACCATTGGCACCTATTTATTAAATGTCATATTTAATATTCAGAATCACAAAGTTTCTAATGAAATTGGTTTGTAACGTCGATAGTTATAGTTAATTATGGTTAAGATGCATGTCTCGGTAAGCCAAAAGATCCTGGGTTCGATTTCGAATTGTGACCGTAATCTTCTTTTTCCGGTGTATTGTTCTGTTTTATGTTGCGTTAAGATTTCTTAGTATTATCTTCATCTTCAATGATGTCTTACATTGATGGGTATAACTTTTAAAATAGGTTAAAATAAAAAGTTGATTTCCGCTGGGAAAAAGTTGAAATAAATAAATACACATTGAACGTGAACCAAACGCACTTCGCCCTACGGCGTAGTAGGCTTCACCAAACTGACGTACTATCTCACTAATCTTCTACATCAATGTTTTTCCAATAAATGTTTGATATTGACATATTTCCCTGCCATTTCGTCCATATTGCCCACGCACCATAAAACATAGCTCAATCTTTATTGGAATAAAATTGCCATCTTGTTAATGGAGCAATTCTTTATGTTGAAAATAAAGCCGCGAAGATATTCGGTTCCATTAAATACTGCTGGATTTTTGAAGTGAAACTTCTTTACGCGCGTCATGCAATTTCGCAAAAACCGACTCATGACCGTCACGAAAAACCGTCATTTCGCTATAGGAGCCTAGCTAATATTATATACCTAGTTTAGGTCACTCTCCAAACTCAGCTTCGCGGTCTCGAGGCAGAGCGCCCGACTCTCGTCGTGAAGAACCGAGGATCGATCCCCACTTAAACTATATTTTTTTTCTTTTTGTGATTTTTTTAATACGAGGAAAAGTAATGCTCTCGTGCTGCGACTTTTAGATATTTTGACTATATGATATTTTGGTCGAATACGTTATAACCGCGGTCTAGAGGCAGAGCGTTCGACACTCGTTATGCAGGACCCGGGTTCGAATCCCATATTTTTATAACTTTTAATTTTTTTTTATCAACGATTTGTAATAATGTAGTAAAAAATTACATAAATTTGTTAATTTACCTTTACTTTACTTTACGGTACCCATATGATATTTTGGTCGAAATATAGCTTACAAATCGAGCCGGTAGAGTCGCTCGGTATTTTGATTAATTATTTTTATTTATCAACGATTTGTAATAATGTAGTAAAAAATTACATAAATTTGTTAATTTACCTATACTTTAATTTACGGTACCTATATGATATTTTGGTCGAAATATAGCTAACAAATCGAGCCGGTAGAGTCGCTCGGTATTTTGATTAATTATTTTTATTTTGAATCATTAAAATTACTAATCAAGGCCCTATATGATATTAATTAATTATTTTTGTTACCTTACTTTACGGTACCTATATGATATTTTGATCGAAATATAGCTTACAAATCGAGCCGGTAGAGTCGCTCGGTATTTTGATTAATTATTTTTATTTATCAACGATTTGTAATAATGTAGTAAAAAAATACATAAATTTGTTAATTTATCTTTACTTTAATTTGCGCGAGATACTCGTACCTCTCCTTGCGGTCTAGAGCATTTATACTCAACCTGCGGCCCGCGGGCCGCATGCGGCCCGCTGAGCTATTTTGTGCGGCCCTCAATACATTTAATATCAGGAACATGATTTACAAAATCTGGCATTCTATATCACGTTATTTTGAGATTAATTGTGACTTTGACGTACAGACATTGAAACCCGAAGAGGATAGTCGTTGTCGTATCAACATCAGATCTAGTATAAGAGTGTTGCTACTGCAAAAGCTAGATTTATCTCCAAAAAACAAAGATTTGACAGACAAATATGCGCGCAAATAATTTTGCTTGCGGCAATACATAAATTATTGTTATACATAACTATTATTATTCTGTTTTGGTTATATTTTTATAAATTTCAAATGATTTTCCAAAAAAACGGGGGTGGTGGGTTTCAGGATATTTTGTTATCATACCAGTATAGTGTTGCGGCCCGCGTAGCTTTACAAACACATAAGAAAAAGGTTGAGTATCATTGGACTCTAGAGGCAGAGCGTTCGACACTCGTTATGCAGGACCCGGGTTCGAATCCCATATTTTTATAACTTTTAATTTTTTTTATCACATGTTACTTATAAATATGTCAATAGACAGAAAAAAAGAGAGAGAGAAGAATACTAAAAGTTTCACTTCCGTCGTGCGTAGGCTTGCCACACAATGTATTTTTTTAACAGGCATCTCCACACAACATCCCCATATGACGTAGGCCCTGAGAGAAATAAGTAATACTAACTCCACACATGAGTTAATGTTAAAAAATCTTACTTTTAAAAATTTTATTTTCGATCATGTGAACATGAATCTTTAAAATGTGTTTTGTTTAGCTGTATTAACCGTACAGTAAAAATTGTTTGTTAGTATATTAAAAAATATACCTTGGCAAATCAAATTAATTATTTTCAGATAAAATCAAGCTGTGGAGCCTTAAAATATCTATTTACCTGTAATGAATTGAAGGACGTTTAATATTATACAACTGTTCAGTAAGAAAAATGAAATAAAATAATGTTTGGGTTGAAATCTATTTTAGTCAACAAATGTTAACAAAGTAAATATTATTTTAATGATATAATGAATTGTGTTTAGGATATTAAATATTTAAAAGAAATAAACTATTGAAAAGTAACATTTGCTTCTTAAGTCATTAAGAAATATATAGGTATATATATTTAAAAAAAAAGTTAAATCTATAGAGGAAATCTGATGGTAATCGTTTCTCCAAGGGTCTATGTCACATTTTAGGATATCAATGCATGTTACCTGGCTATTATAGATTTGGGGCCTTGTATTTTCTCTGTAGGGAAAAATTATTTACCTAAAAACCTTTACCAATATTCCACGTTTTTGCATCATCATCAGTCCAAGCATCGGCATCAGCAGCCAACCGCAGCCACATTCCAGTTAAATATGAATTAAAATTAAGTCAAAACAGGTAAGAAACCGAATATCATGCAAATTCGTATAGTAAAGCTGGTAAGTTATGAATCAATGTTTGCGAATAAACATTGATCGACTCTTGCAAGAAACCCGCTGAAGGATGTTTCGAGACAATGTTACAAAACTGATACCAAGTTAAGCGGTCGAAAACAAATAACAATGTTCAACGTTACCTACTGAATTCTCTCAATGACTGACATGCAATATTAACCGTGTAAGTTACTTTGGAAGTCTTGATTAAATAAGTGTTTTCGTGTGCATTTAAAACAATCTTTTCTTACAAATATCATTTTTTAAATTTATTCATTACAAGAAGATGCAATAAATTCGTTTTGTAATAAATATTTTTTTTGCCTCTTTATTAAATGTTGTAGAAAAAGACAGAGAAACAAAGAATAACAATGTTTAGTAATGAAGTTTTCAGAAATAATTTAATATATATTCATTGAGTTACCAAAAAATACATATCATAAATAATGATTGAAAAAATCGATCAATTTAAAAGATCGATCGCGCAGATGCCAGTTTGTGTGCTAGAGAGGTACCCTCATTTGAAAAAATAATATGTTTATTACCACATAAACAAAAAATGATCACATTTTTTCAGTATTTTTTTTGTACGATGATTTTGTAGGTAGGTACATAATAATAATTATTGTGCAAACATAAACATTTCAAATATAAATTGATATTTTTTACATATTTTTTTAATATGTACATATTTTAAAACATTATCTCTCAAGTCACTTCTATAAAAGAAGAATTCATATTTTTTACCGGTAGGTTTTGTACAGTTTCTGGGATTCACTTTCAAAAGGATGCCTTCTTACAACTAACTTACACCTGTTTTAATTTTGACCAGAGATATCCTGACTCTTGTAGAAAAGTTGGAACAATCTTGCCATGTTATGTGAAACGCGCGACTTTGTTAGATGAGTCAAGAAACGGAGGCATTACGTAATCCGAGTCTTAAAGAGGCCTGGATTAAAGCCGGGAGGAATGAATTAATAACTATAAGAGAACACACTTTTCAATTTTGGAACGGAAATACAAAGCCTTGCAATATTACTGTTGGTTAAAACGTTAGGCATCATTAAAGCAATAAATTTAACGATCCACAATTTACTAGTTCCTCTTTATAATCTGTTTTTTTTTAAAGAAGAAAGAATACACGCGATCAAAATACCAGTTATTATTAAAAGAACATTATCGCAGCTTAGGGCAAATTTATGTGGCAAACGCGGTGTAATAAATCATTTTAGAAAGGAATTTTTAGTAGACGTTTGGAAAATATTCCATTCGTATGAGAAGCGCTGTAATTTTTTCACTCAAATTAATGTTCGCCTTATGTTTTTAGGTCGAAACTAAATCATTTATCCTGTATTTAAAAGATTTGATGAATCACAGATTTTATTTCACTTTTTGTTTGAGCAAAATTAAACCTCACAGCTTTAAAATGTCTATCATCAGGGTGTTATCGCGATGAAGGCTGTTTGAAATGCAGACTAAAGAAGAAGGACGCGAAACACGGCATGATAACTCAAAAAATAATCAGTTAACCACGATAAAAATCATGGTATAGGAAATAAAAAAGGTCTTTATCAAATATTAAAGTGAAAATAAAAATAAATAAAAAATTGTGTTTTAGAATAGCATGTTCATCACTAGGAAATTATATTGTTTAGTATCTCGATGTTTTAAATACTAATTAGCTTAATATTAACTTCTTCAATGAACACATAATTTTTTTATGTTATTTTTCAGTGGATTCATATAGATTAGTCTTCAAAATACAACAGTTAAACGTAATTTTTGCTGATTAAGGCATTTTTAATACTAAAAAATAATTTAGGGGTTTAATTTTTGAGGGAATTTTTGTGAAAAACAAGGTTTTACGATTTTATCGTCTCCTGTAATTTTTTTATTTGGTTACTTGAAGGGTTTTACAATACCGCAGTTGATATTAACTTAATCCAAATATCATTTTATAAAAAGGGAACAGGCTAAAGAAAAATATAAAACTACCAAACAAATAATTATCTTCTTCTTCGGGTGGTTTATCGAGTAATATCGGTGGTCATTCTCTCATTAGTCAACACGTAAAAATATCCAATTATTGAAATCTAGTCCACTGACATATTCTATAACCCAAGTGTCATAATCAAATAGTGGAAGGAACTAAGAAGTAAGGTTACATGGGGAGGTTATGAATGTTCAATACCGATTTGCACTTTTCACATGTTTAAAGAACAAAAGGTTTCCTCAACACCTCCGCTCACGTAAATTAACAAAAACGTTATAGTAGAACTAGCGTTAAATGTGCAAACATGGATTTTCTTGGCAACAAAGGCAATAACGAAAAGAACCTTAGAAAAAGCCATGCCAAGTGTTAGAAAAGTAATACAAATAATTGGATAGGAATCACCATCAAGGCAGCGAAGATTATTACTGTCACACTCAACTGGAACTACGCAATTCTCTTGATTGCGAACACAAAAAGAGGTCGACTATAACATGAGATGGACCGATGGCTGCAGATTAGTCAAAAACACCAATATTAGGTAAAACTCAAGAAATTTGAGGTAATTGGCAATTGTACCCATATGTATATAGGTTCAATCAATAATAACTACATAAAGTTTATTTTAAAAAATCCAAATATAAAATTTCTCTGAAGTCATTTGATTTGTTAGTAGGTTACTTATAGCGCCGATCGAACTGAAAATTTGAAACCTTTCTTAAAAACTCTGAAAAAAAGACAATGACAACATCTGCATAAGGTAGCATTTGTGGAAAAAATCATTATTCTTAGAAGCACAAATGCAAGATATGGGTTTGAACTTTGAACTGGAGCCGAATGGGCAGACATTTTGGAATCGCGCTAAGAATTATGTTCTGAATCGAAATTAATAACATAGTATGCAAATAAGAGCATTGGTCAAAAAATCATCATACTTACGGGCAAAATTGCATGACTTGGGTTAGAACTTTGAAAGCCATTTTATCAAACTCCATGGCGCCAGGCATTTGTGGAAGAATTATCATTAAATATAAACAATATTTTTTTTGTAATTAAAAAATATTTTTTCAAAGACACGTCACGTTATCTCAATTATCATATATTTGTTTTCAAACAAAAATATTTGTTTTCAGGCAGGTTGGTAGTAGAAAGATACCATAATATTGATTATTCTGATTTGAAAGCTCGTAAAAGACTTCACGACTCTTGTGCAATAAAAAAAGTAGTATTCAACATGGCCACCATCTTACACGGAAAAAGGGGCAAAAAATACAGAGAGATGTAATGCCAAACAACGGTCGAGTGACGAAACTTCGCTACGCTCACCAAATTTTACGTAGCCGACTCTCCATCGTTACTGGAAGAAGGCACGTATGGGTGGTGATAACGTACGGCTGACGTCAAACTAGTATGTCACGAGAATATTCACAGATGAAAATGAATTAGCACTGAAGGAGTAAATTTTGACCAGTTCAAGAGTGGTTTATGGCCAGTGAATGAATATCGCGTCTTGCTTACGTGATGACAGTTATAAATACATATTCCACAAAACTGTATTAAAGAATAGATGGGAGACCTCGAATGGATGAATAATTTGACTAATACCTGAAATCTTGAAAAGGATAAAATTGAGGAGAGGCCTTGCAATAAAAAGATAGAAAAAATACAAATATACAACAACACAAGTCGTTGCGCCTGCAAAATCCGACAAACGTTTTTTTTGCGAATATCGGTTTTTTACGCTTTGTGATAGAGCGAGACGTGGCGGATAGGCCTATGAAACACGTTTTCTAATATTAAAGCTAGTTTAGAAAAATGCAAAATCAGCTATGTATTTTCGCTTAAAAAATGGATTTCAAAATACTCTATGAAGATTCCTTCACATATCGCATTTTGGACTAAAGTAAAACACTTAATATTGCGCCAGTTAAGACACATGGCGGATTTTGCACTGAATCTTGGTTCAGAACGCGCATGTTACAAGTCACGTGACTGGACAGTGGACACTTGGACAGTCTTGTTATGATAGTCAGTCTTGGTGCACGTGCCTGCGGATTATTTACGTTCGTCAAAAAATAATATTTCAGCTTTAAAATAGTGTGAAATTACATTACAGTGCACAATAATTTACGTTTACGTAGAAGAGTGTTAATTTTTCAAAGCCGGTAAGTAATACAACTGTTATAATCTAATAAAAAAATTTAAATGTTTTTTTAGCAAACTAACTTACAACTAGGTACCTACTTAAATGCAGAATATATCTGTTTATCATATTTATAAATAATTAATACATAAGTTTCGCTGACATATTATTATAGGGTTTTGGGGATCGATGGTGAGGCACGAAATGAAAGAAAGTGTTGAAAGTCACATGTGTTTATTGGTGAGTCAGTAGCCGTGACAAGGAGATGATGAAGGACAGATGTAGAATACTCCGGTTGCTGCGGTGATGTGCTGGTCAAGCGCGGGTCAGTGAGTCGACGCCGGGCGCTGATGACCGGGACTCGATGGAGGTCAGGCACTGGCGAAGAACGCAGGTCTTCAGGCACTCCAGTGCTGACGAGACGGCCGAAGGTGCGGCGGACCTTGTGGGCAGTTGAACGGGAACGGCGTGACCAGTGAGGATGATACGTGTCCTCGTGGTGGTCATGGTTGCGTGGAAGAAGCGCTGGTCAGAGACGCTGGAACCAGGGCGCTTGTAATCCGTTTTAGCGCTGGCCATGGACACGGCCGAGGCGCTAAGATGATGTCCCGATAGAGTCCATGATGATAGGGGCGAAGCCGGGTACGTGTCCCTCGCGCTAGTAAGAAGAACGCGGGTGATCACTCGTTGAACCTTGTAGACTGGCGGCAAAATTATGACTGACTGACTGGCTCGCTGCGTCGGGCTTATTTATACTACCCGGCCGATGGCGACAGTAGGTAGTAAATTGCAATTAAATCGAGGCCACTCGCTCGGACTGTGTGTTTCGGGAACCTTCGACATTGCGGCGATTAAGCATAGGCCGTAGACTCGAACCTTCTGGCGAGTTCTCGTAGTATCCCGGACTGAGTGCGCGTTAGTATTGTCGCGAGTATGCAAGTAGGTCTTGAAACAGGTAGGTTGCTTTGTTTTGATTTCGGCTGCAAATACGTACCTAAGTAGCAAGTAGCAAGTACGTACCTAAGTAGGTCGAACGGTTTATTATTAATTATTCAATGGATTAATATCGACGCTACAGACACCCCCTTCCCAGCAGCTTTGCTGAGGGCTGCGATAGAAGAAATAGCTCGGAGACGAACGTCTTTTAAGTGTGACACTTCATAAAAAAAAAATTTTGCAAAACACATGTTCACAACACAGGTTGAAGATTCACTCAGATAACCATGGTGGCACTATTATCCGCGCTTGTGCGGAGATGGTCTGGTGTATGCTGCTCCGTGGTGCCTTTACTGATCACCCATTTTGAGACGGGGTTACCGGTGAGTCGGGGTAACACTATCACGTCGGGGTCACCACTTTGGGATCTATGGTGAGGCACGAAATGAAAGAAGGTTGTGAAGGTCACATGTGTTTATTGGTGAGTCAGTTGCCGTGACGAGGAGATGATGTAGGACAAAAGTTGAATATTCCGGATGCTGGCTGATGATGTGCTGGTCAAGCGCGGGTCAGTGAGTCGACGCCGGGCGCTGGTGACCGGGACTCGATGAAGGTCAGGCACTGGCGATGAACGTAGGTCTTCAGGCACTCCAGTGCTGACGAGATGGCCGAAGGTGCGGCGGACCTTGTAGGCAGTTGAACGAGAACGGCGTGACCAGTGAGGATGCTGCGTGTCCTCGTGGTGGTCATGGTAGCGTGGAAGAAGCGCTGGTCAGAGACACTGGAACCAGGGCGCTTGTAATCCGAGTAGCGCTGGCCGCGGACGTGGCCGAGGCGCTATGATGATGTCCCGATAGAGTCCATGATTGTACGGGCGAAGCCGGGTACGTTGTCCTTCGCGCTAGTAAGATTAGCGCGGGTTAACACTCGTTGAGCCTTGTAGACTGACGGCGAAATTATGACTGACTGACTGACTGACTCGCTGCGTCGGGCTTATTTATACTACTCGGCCGACGGCGGCAGTAGGTAGATGGATGGCAACTAAATTCTAGGCACTCGCACAGACTGTGTGTTTCGGGAACCTTCGACATTGCGGCGATTAAGCATAGGCCGTAGACTCGAACCTTCTGGCGAGTTCTCGTAGTATCCCGGACTGAGTGCGCGTTAGTATTGTCGCGAGTATGCAAGTAGGTCTTGAAACAGGTAGGTTGCTTTGTTTTGATTTCGGCTGCAAATACGTACCTAAGTAGCAAGTAGCAAGTACGTACCTAAGTAGGTCGAACGGTTTATTATTAATTATTCAATGGATTAATATCGACGCTACAGGGTAATTATTTCTTAAACATTTGCCTTAAATCGGATATTGAATGAACACACTTCTTTTATTAACATTAATTACAAAATAACAATAGCCTGCTTAATAAAATCTAGCATAATACATAATTTAAATATTTATGTAAGTTTTAAAAATGTTTTAATATTTCTCACCTATATTTGCGATTGAGGAAGGCAAGCTTAATGTGAAATCAGTATTTTCGATTAATCTTTACTGCAAATGGTTTTACATAATGAAAACTACAGAATATGTTTTGGATATGTTGAAGATTTGCCTATCGTTAGGCTTGAGTAGAATTCAAATAATTACTTTATTAAAAATATAATTAAATAATACTGCACAAAAATCGGTATACTTTAAGACTCCGTTTGCCAAGTAAATGTTTGCCTATTAGCTCTAATCATGGTGATATAAGTCGCACCAAAAATGTACACATTTTTGACTTGTGTATAATACCTAATTAACTAATTTATTTTCATTATAACAGGTAATACCCGCCCACACCGAAGATGAGATCCTCTAGAGCTCGACGATTGGTTAACATGGTTCTGAACAATCATCGTCCAGCTGAAGTCAAAGACAATCAAGGAAGTATTAGTAACTCTAGAGCTCAACGATTGGTGAATATGGTTCTAAACAATCATCACCATGTTGAACTCAAAGAAAACCAAGCAAGTATTAGTAACATCCAACCTGTTGAAAAGCAAAAACCAATAATAATTGATATGGACGTCACAAATGATAGCATAATTAGTAACACCCAACCTGTTGAAACACAACAACAAATAATTGATATGGACTTCATAAATGATATACCAATTCCACTAGCCATAAATAGTTCTGATTTTACTGATTCCTAAGATAAAGAAAATATGGACCCGAACTTCTCACATAATTTGGACATTTCTGAAACAGTTTTGGAGAATCGTTTGAACGAGTTACACTTTCAAATTCTAACGAGAAATATGATGAGGATCAACTGGGCACAAATAATCATAGGTTTATTTTGAATCACGAAACGGGACAATTCGAATGATTTGATGCTAACTCTAATTCTGAAGACGATCTGTTAACTAATGTACCGGACATAAAGGATAAACGAAAGTTGAATAAAAATTTACGAGTCCTGGGGAAAAAATACAGCGGTATTAAAAGAGTAAGTGGACGTACAGTTTACGTTAAAAGGGCTCAAAGAAAAATAAAAGAAACACCATGCAATCATCATGGCTTGAATTTATCCAATAGATCTTTTTTATGCGGATTGGTTAATGAACAAGCTCGCCTAGACGTGTTTAACTATTTCTGGAGCTTGTCAACATGGGAAGCTAAGAAAGCCTATATTTTCGGACTTGTAAATATCCGAAAAGTACTCAAGAGGCGACAACGGCGACAGCAATTAGAAGGTAGAAGTGCTTGGAAGCGCAACATCGGGGTCGACTGCTCCTTACCCAAGCTTAATGGTGAAAAAGTTAGAGTTTGCAGAGAGTTTTTTAACGCCACATTATGTATTACAAAAGATACGTTTGCTCAATGGATATCATCAACACAGATTGATAACGATGATGAGAATCAAGCAACTACGAAACGAAAGACCAGAGTTCCTCAGTCTTTGAAGTCAGATTCCGTTAAAAAATGGTTGGACCTATTGCCTAAAGTTTTGAGTCATTATTGCCGCTCGACTAGTTCGAGAACATACGTGGAGGATGGTTTTAAATCCAAATCCGAAATGCATAAAATTTACATGTCGTGGTGTTCAGAAAACGGCATAACTAGCGTCCAAAGAAAGAAATTCTGTGAAATTTTAGAAAGTAATAAAATATCTATATTTAAACCACGCAAGGATCAATGCGACACATGCGTATCCTACAATCAAGGAAATCTAAATGAAGAAGAATATCAAATTCACATTAAAAAGAAAAATGAAGCAAGAGATGCAAAGAAGTTGGCTATTGCATCCTGCTCTGATCAACATTTAGTAGTAACAATGGACCTTCAAAGCACACAGCTTTGTCCGAAACTTTTAGTTTCCTCTCAATATTATAAGCAAAAACTTCAGTTACACGACTTTACCATTTATAAAAACAATACGAAAGATGTTTTTTTGTACGTTTGGCATGAAGGCGATGGAGGTGTTTCAGCAAATGAGTTTGTTTCTTGTATTATAGATTTTATAGAGGGAGAAATTAGGAAGGGATTCAAAAAATTTACTTTGATATCGGACGGCTGTGCTCACCAAAATAAAAATAAATTCCTCAGCAGTGCTCTGGCAGATATATCGAAACATATGAATATAGAAATAGAGCAACTCATATTAGAAAAAGGACACACAATGATGGAGGTGGATAGCGTCCACTCAACATTGGAAAAGCTTTGTACTCCTCCATTATACTCCCCAATGGATTATGTGGACCGAATGAGGAAAGCTAGACCATCCAAACCTTACTTTATTAAGTATCTCGATTACAATTTTTTTAAGGCTTACGATACACTCTCCAGTAATTACTGCACCATTCGTCCAGGCAAAAAGGTTGGAGATCCTACAGTTACCCAGATCAGAGGGCTGCTCTACAAGCACGGTGACGTTATGTACAAACTCCGACACATTGATAACTGGACACTTCTGCCTCAAAGGAGAAGGCAAGATTTATACACAACACCACAACCATTGTACACAGAACAAAAAAAAATTGATAAGTCTAAGTTTGAGCAATTACAATCCTTAAAGTTATATATGCATCGAGATTATCATTCATTTTATGATAATCTTAAATATTGATTTTGTTGATTACTATCGTACCTTCTATTTTTATAACATTTTAAAGATCTCAATAGTTATTAGATGAATGTTTAGTTTACTAGCAGGCGTTCTCATTGTTTATTTACATAACTGAGAAGTTATTTATTTTGTTTAAAAGTTTTAATTATTATGATTGAATTATTGTTCAATAATGTTTGATTTGTAATAGGTATAATAACTATCTACTTGATTTTATTCTTTTAATAAATAAATTGTAATAATCTCGAATAGTGGTTTGGTAGATTACATTATGTGCCTTCTATTTTTTATAAAAAAATTTAAGATCTCAATAGTTATAAGACCAGCAGGAGTTATCATTGTTTATTTACATAACTCATATGTTATTTGTTTTGTTAAAATGTTGTAATTATTATGATTGTTTTAATGTTGAATAATACGTAATAGATATAATACTAGTTACTACAATCTACTTGATTTTATTCTTTCAATAAATAAAATGTAATAATCTCGAATAGTGATTTGGTAGATTACTTACGTACCTTCTGTTTTTTTTATAAAATTTTAAAGATCTCAATAGTTATTAGACCAGCAGTTTGTTTATTTACATAACTGAGAAGTTATTTGTTTTGTTGAAAGTTGTATTTATCATGATTGCATTATTGCTGAATATTGTTTGGTTTGTAATAGGTGTAATACTAATGATTATCTTCTTGTTTTTCTTCTTTTGATAAATAAAATGTAATAATCTCAAATACTGATTTTGTTGATAACTTAGGTACTTGTTTTTTTTCTTTCAATAAATAAAATTTAATGTGTAATAAACTTGTTTTTCTATCTTACTCAAAATATTTTTAGTTCACCTTCACTCGATAATTACTTATTTAAAAGTAAACTTTCAGCTGGGAAAGATAAAGATTCGTTAGAAATAGGTTATTGGTTTGTTATAAATGCTTTGCGCATACGTTAATACATTTAAATTATACGCAATTTAAGAATCACTATCATTTCTAACTGAATGCAAAATCCGTCATGTCTGAAATGTACCTACATCAAAATCCGCTATATGCTACCTCTAACACAAAGCGGATTTAAAGACCCATATAAAATCAGCTATGTGTCATTTATTCACAAAATTAAATATAACCGCCAAAGAACTAAATATGTAATTGTAAATTATCATTTATACAAAATCCGGCGTAAATATCTAATTTTCTGTATATTTTGATGTTAAAAAATGCGATCCATTGTTGAATTAATCAGTTTTTTCCTTCTCCTGAAAAGTAACGTTTTTTTACATAGCGAATTTTGCAAGCGCAGCGACGAGTCATAGTGAGCAGGAAATATGATTCAGAAAAATAACCCGTAATGAAGAATTCATAATTTATTTATACACCCATTGGGCTTTTACATACATAGTTCATAAAAAAAAATATTCTGAAGATTGTATGTTCACAATAGTAACAGTAATAATACATATATAACCATATCAATTTGACATATTACTATAACAGAAGTAAATAGTAAATGCTTACAATAATTATTAGTAGGTATAAACCTGTTGTACAAAAATAAGAATATGTATTGTTAACAAAATATAGAGCGTTTGAATGGTTATCGTGGCCTGTTAAATCGAGGGCGTTCGGTCTGCCATTTTACATAGTTTATATAAAAATATTTTGAAGATTATAAGTAAAGAATAGTAAAAGCAATAATATAACCTTCACCATTTGACATATAAAAGCAAGCAAAAAGTAAATGGAAACATGATAGTTTGTAGGTATAAGCCTGTTGTAAGAAAATAAGAATATGCCTACTTCTAAGGTATAAAGACGAAAATTGTTTATAAAAATGTTAAGTTTATATGTAGATTATACTAGGTAGTAAGTGTATTAACATAATATCTATGCGACACATAAAATCTAATGGGTTAGCGGGCTCCATAAGCCAGCCAGTTTGTATATTGATAAATAAATAAAAATAAAACAACATTTTTACTAAATGATTACAGTAATTACATGTGAAATAATAATTTTAAGAAGACTACACCTATTATTGTGTCAATCTTGAGAAAATAATTCGATAAGAGGTGCAATAGCTAGATGTTTATTGTTTTATTATAAAAGTTCTAATATACCTATAGGTTTTAAATTTGGAAACCGATTGGAAACGATAGATATCGATTGAACTATATTTGTTTCCAAGTGTATGAAGCCTTTGAATTAGAGAGTTTGTCACATAAATATTTTGTGACAAGTGCAGTTCTTGCCTATTTGGGTTATTTACATTTAAACATAGGAATGTTCCTACATTACAAGTTTACGATGTAATTATTGGCAGATTTGATAATATAATATAGAGCATTTAAACGGGTATCGCGGGTAGGTATACGCAAATTAATTAAGCTAGTTAAATCGAGGGCGTCCAGGCTGCCATTTGATATATTGAAAAGGCAAACTAAGTCACTCACTGTGCGTCTTGTAGTTGAATAGCTTAGGTTTAGTAATTCCATTAGACATGTATAATTAAATTATTCGATTGGTATTCCAAGTTTGTAATTAATCAACTTTACAAACTTATGTTGTACTTTTTCGATTTTTTGCTGATGAGTCTTGTACGCAACTTGTTTGCCTGCAGAAGAAAAAACTGTAAAATATAAGCACCGGCACACATTTACCTTTGTCCTTTGTAATGATTCAAATAAAGAACGAACAAGCAAGACCCGAGAGTAACCACCACGGCCAGATGGGAGGAGTGTAAAGGAGATAATCTCCCCCTGTCTCGACCACGCACTCAATCACTGGATACGGATGCAGCGACCACCACCAAGGACTGACACGTTCGAAAAAATAGCTGGGTGCAGCCACTACTGCACGGGAAGGAGTGTATCGAACGTCATCAGCATCATCAATATAACATGTACATCAAATATAACAAACACAACAAAATGCCATCATATTTACCACTGTCGAAAACTATGTAAAACCTTCCATAAAACTAATGTTGATAAACCTGCCCTACACATAGGTAACTCATGTTTAAAAACCTGCCCTGCCGTTTAGTGGTAAATTTTATCACAACAATTGGAAGAGCAGTTGTCTCGCCTTAACGCAAGTAACCATCTTGCTCTCGTAAAGCAAACGCTCATTGGCTGAAAGAAAAGGCCCGCTCTCCCGTCAACAGGCAATGAGAGATTTAGAAAACATACTAGAATTTGCAAGCCTTTTCTGTAATAATAGGAAACAATGTTAACTAAATAGTTTTATACAAAGATACTTACATGTTAATTAAATAAGCTCGAATAGAAATAAAATATGTTACACGTAAGATAATTATGTACTCAGCAAAACTCTGAAAATGTTACAGTGATTTGACCACTTGTCTTGTAGAATATGTCTTATTATAACCAAATAAAAAATATTGCGACGACGGGGTTTTGGCAAAACGACAGCGGTAGACAATGTCTAAAATTATAAAGTATTCCCTTATTTCTGAGATAAACACATTAAATCCAATAACATGGTGAGCTTCATAGCAAGAAAAAAGCAAGCTCGTTACGGGAATTTGATATGACAAACAAGGGTCGGAGACTCGGTCCTAATGAATCTTATAAATACGCCGCAAAACCGGTCCCTGCACCATTCCGCTACAAGCCCTGGACCGAGCAACATCTACCGCCGTCGGCTCTGCCATTACTCGTTTCGCTACCTGGGAAATAACTCGCTGTGTTTGATTTCAACCCGATTCCCCCCCCCCCGCTCCACTTCCGCTGCCTACTGCACCTGCCTGCTAGCCAACCTTGGAGAGGGGATCTACTGTTGGCTACTGAGCTGGCCTGCTCACTGGCCCCGATATCGCGACGCTCCGACGTCTCGGCGCTTCTGCCCCGGGCTTTCTCGAGCTCGCCGGTGACCAAGCCCCCGATGTCGCAGACTCGTTACCAACTAAGCCTGGAAGGATACAAGGAGTTTACCCGCAATAAAAATCAACCGTCTTTATTAAGGCGTTCTTTTAAAAATGAAAATTACAAATGTCGAATATATCGTCTTTCTCAAGACGCATTCGTTGATGCAAACAAATTACAAAGGTCGAATAAATCGTCTTTCTCAAGATGAATTCGTTGATGCAAACATATTACAAGAGTCGATATTCCTTGCATTTTTTATGAAACTCTGTAACGGTTCAAATGAAATACCTTAAGTACTTTATTTGAATCATTACAAAGGACAAAGGTAAATGTGTGCCGGTGCTTATATTTTACAGTTTTTTCTTGTGCAGGTGAACACGTCCCGTACAGTTATGTACATTCATTTTTGAAACGGGTACAAGCGAATCAATAGATTTATTTAGAAATAAGTTCCAGTCAGTTGAAGATAAAAGATTAGTGATTTGATTATAGTCGGCTTTGAAAAAGTTCAATTTTTTTGATGTCGATGGATTTATTTTTTTAATTGAACTGTTGCATTCGATCAGTAGAGGGAGGTGATATTTGTCTATTGGTTATTTGTATTTGAGAGCCCGCTGGTCCTTCAAACGGGCTATCCTTCTAGCAAAACGAGCTGCTTGGCAAAAATGGGTTAGTGGAATATGTAATGCTAATCCTTGGAATGTGCATAGCGCCATCGAGAAAACGGGAAAAAATTCTGACCGGTTTCTTAGTAGCATCATGGGGGAAGGGAACGCTTAGACCTTGGATGTGGCCTCTACTCTCAATACACTTCTGAGTAAGTTAGTTTCTGTAGACTCAGTAATTGGGGGAAGCGACCACCACAAACAGGTAAGGAAGCTGTCAAGGATTCCACCTTGTGACCTCGCCCAAGAGGATAGCTTCATTCGAGTCACTAGACAAGAATTAGATATAATAATTAAAGGGTTGGGTCCTAAAAAGGCACCGGGGCATGACAAGCTCAACGGTGCGATAGTGAAGCAAGTTTGTATCTATGCTAGGGAGGAACTCTTTAAAGTGATGGACACGTGCATGAGAAGAGAGGTTTTCCCCTCGGAATGGAAGAGAGGCGTGCTCAGGATTATCCCCAAAGGAAACAATAAACCGATGAATGACATCTAGGCCTACCGCCCTATTACTCTGCTAACAATAATGGGTAAGATTCTGGAAAAACTAATCAAAACACGACTACGGCAGACTCTTTCGGCTCCTAATGACAGGCAATTTGGATTCGTCCCTGGGAAATCCACCAAGCACGATTTATTGTTTGCGCTCGATTGGGTGAAGGTTTGTCCGAAGAGGTATGTTGTGAGAATATTCCTCGATATTACTGGTGCCTTCGATCATGCATGGTGGCCGTTGATACTCACCAAGGTCAAAAACAGGGGTTGCTCCAAACAACTTTTTAAGATGATCGACAACTATCTCTCAAAGTGATCTATCATCATATCCTTTGGAGACACCACCATGGAACGTGAAGTGGACATGGGTTGCCCACAAGGTTCTAACTTGGCCCCGGATCTCTGGAATATTATTCTCTGGAATATAAATAAATAAATATTGACTTTAATACCTCCTCCAGGTTACCCTTGCCTGAAAGAAGTGTCTCAGTGGACTATGCTGATGATAAATTGTTCTTGGTTTCGAGGAACAGCAGAAAAGAAGTCGAGAGCAAGCTGAAGAGGGTTTGAATCTAATACTTGAATGGGGAAAGAGAAACCGCATGACCTTCGCTCCCCACAAAACCATGCTTCCAAAGGTTTCCTAAGCAGAACAAGGAACCCGACCATCAAAATGGGGGACACCTCTACCAGATTTTTCGAAAATGCAAAATACTTAGGCGTTACTTTGGATCGATCGTCCTACTTCCTGTCACACGTTAAGGCAGTGTCCAGCAAGGCACAGACGCTATTCCCTAAGTTGATGAGAATCTCCACGGCGGTTTGGGGATTGCGTTCTCCGGCTTTCTGGACCCTATACCTATAGGGGGGTGTATGTTGCGCAAGTTTCATATGCGGCCTCTGTGGGAGAACACTGACTGGAGAACGCACTTATACTCTCAGCTCTCAAACGGCTTCAGCAAATCCCCTTGCTGGCTCTTTCCGGCGCGTATAGAACAGTTGCTTCGGACGCTTTGCCAATTTTGGCCAGCAACTTGCCCATCGATCTGGAAATCAGGGAAGTGCTCACCAAGCAGAGACTCACCAGGAGTCACTCTGACTCCAGGTGGCGCGGGGACTCTCCTTGGGCTGCTTAGTAGAATGAGAGAACTGTCACTCAATGAGTGACAGATCAGGTGGGATAGTTCGAGAACTGGGAGATGGACTCAATTCTTCTTCCCGTCAGTTAAAGCCAGAATGGAAGGGGCTTATCTCACACGGGATCACTACGTTACGCAGCTGCATTATCGACATTGGAAATTCAGGGGGAGACTTCACGCCCTCTCACTGGCCCCCTATCCCAGTTGCGTCTGTGGTAACTTAAACCAGACAGCTAATCATATTCTGTGGCACTGCGAGATCATGAAGGATGCACGTGATGAAATTACGGCTGGTTTGATTGTCGATAACAGACCAGTAGTTAACGCTGATCTAGTCGCTAACAGAGTTAATTTCGAATGTCTGAGGAAGTTTACAAGGATCTGGGTTGAGAGATGGCCTGTGCTTAGAGTTGCTGACTAGTTTCATATAAAATTTTAGTCCCCGGATGTATTTGTTCCTGAACCTCCTCGGTTTAACTCTAATTGCTATTTTACACCTCTGCCTGATTTGTACTACACTCTAATAATCACTTTTAATTCTTCTTTCTTACTATGTTCTTGCCTTTCATCTCAATATGTATGTTTTTCAGCTCCTTTTTCCTTTTTTTGTTTCTTCTTTCCTTTTTGTTTATTTTCCTCTAGTTCTACCTCTCGTATTAATGGCTCCTGAGAATACAGACATTTCTTTTCTTTTTTAACGATCTTGCATTTTTTATTTCTTTTTATTTTTTTTTTAGGTCTTGAATTATTTCATACTTTTAGGCCAGAACTGAACTCCGTGTCTGTAATGTAACGTCCTAATCCCCAAAAGGGGTTGGTCCAGACCTGTCCCCACATACGTTCAGGTGACGTACAAACAGGAGGGGCTTACTCTCCTTGCCGGCGCCACCCCCTGCATCAGGGGCGGAACTGAAGAAAGAGGGAACGAAGCCCCACAACCTTCGAACTCGACGCTTTTCTCCTTGGGGTCTTGGGTTGTCCCCCTTTCCCGCTTACTGTCTTTAAGGCACCACCGAATACCCAGCTTAAGGACGCGGTAAAAAGGCCTAGTAACTTTGATCGGATTTCCGCTCCGTGCCCCGGGAACCGCCTAGCACTGAGAGATGCAGCTTCTCCATTTACTGTCTCTCCAGCTTCAGACCATTTACATACGTATATTTTCTTTTGTTAAATTTTTGTTTATTTAGGAGACGCAGTACCTGCCAAATATATACATCATCATTATTCAGTAACCTGTTCCACCAGCTCATCATTATATATTTTTTTTAAATTTCCGTCATTTAAAAACTATTATTCCCATATTGTATTATGTTTGGCGCTTGCATACCGCCACTTAACCACGTATGCGAAGACATTGGAGGTTTAGAGTCCTTTTTCATGAAATTGTAGAATCGTTTACACCAAAAAAATTAGCTTTCTTGCGAGAGCCCCGAAGGGGTGACAATAAGTCACGTATACCGGGACGTAAAGTGGTGGGTCCCTCCAAAAAAAGTGTATTGGGAGGATAGATTCAATAGATTCAAATACTTTAACAAATAGAGAATTTGAAAAAGATAGGTTAAGAACACGAGAATTAATATTGAGAACATAGTTTAACTGTCCTAGATTTAGAATATTTGACTTCTCGATTATCTCATGAGAATAGAAGTTTTATTGTTATCTATGTCCCATATGACATTTGGCAGATTGTAGTCTCCTGTCATAACCATGGTGGCTCCAGGAAATTTTCTCCTGATTATTTCGATTTCTAAGTAGTGGTCCTTGTATAATTGGGCGTCGGAAGATGGGGGAATGTAGATACAGCCAATGATATTTTTTTCACTTTTGGTGGACACCATGATGAATAATTGTTCAAGATGTGTGTGTATGCACTTGAGTTTTCTTGATTTGAGTCTATTGTTTATGGATAACAATACACCTCCTCCTCTGGTTTTAATGCTTACGCTTCTGTCTTTTCTGAATACTATGTGATTAAAGAAGCCCAATTCGGATGTTTCAATATTTTTACTAAGCCATGTCTCAGTGAAGGCGTAAGAGTCGTGGTTCAGGGTTGGTAAGTTTGATTTCAGGTCCTGTAATTTTGTCTTAAGTCCTCGTACATTTTGATATATAATGAAATTTTAGTGTTTAGTTTTTTGGGATCATTTTAACAATTGTAGGATTGTTATTAACGTATTTTATTGTGATATCCATTTCACCTGCAGACTTCCTTTTTTCTAGCTCTTCTCTTAAATCTATTAAATGTTTACGTTGTAGAAAAGACTGGAAATAAGATTCAGATAGTGAATTTGAAGACTTTATTATTTAAGAGAACGATTTAATGGAAATCCAGATAAAGGGAATGCTGTCATGGGTGAATTTACTATGGCTATATATTCGAAAGGAATTAAGTTTTGACCATATCAAACAAGAGATTACCATTAGCTGTCAGATTATGCAAGACATTCCCGGCATATCTACTGAGGCTCCTATGATGTTAGATTGATACTTCCCCAGCTAAGGTTTTCAGGGACATCTAAAAAAACAACACTGTAATTACAAATTTCTGGTACAATTCGACTGTATTAACGTTCGCTAATTTTTCTTTATTTGCGTTCCATATTATTAAAACTTACTTTGGTTAACATCTTTGGTTAAATAACGAAAAGCGCCCACTTTTCCCAGGTTCCTATTTTTATAATTTTGTGATAACCTACTGTTACCAGCTCTGTACCGTTTATGTTAAGTATGTTATGTTTATGTTATATTATGTTTATGTTATGTTATGTTTGGTTTATTTATGTTACGTTATGTTATGTTTATGATGTCTAATCAATTTTATTCTTTAATTTGTTGTATTTATTAATAAGAAAAATGTTAATTGTGTATGGCCAAGATCACCCCTAATGGGTGAAAGCCAAAATAAAGAATAATAAAAAAAATACTTTGGTTAACATTATTTTTATATATTGTGATTGGAATCAGAATTTTAGTTGAACCTTGTTAAAATAGTAGTTAATTTTATTTTTTAAATACCACCAAAATGTTAATAGCTCAATTCTACCCACTACTTGGTTCAAACCAACCTTACTACCTTACTATACCTCTTAATATAATAAAAAAACACTAAAAATCTATCGAATTTTCTTTACCATCACAGACATAATGAACTCAGCTACCATTAGCAACTTACTCTGCCAATTTATCTTGTTCCCTTTCTCCAGTACATTCATTTTTAAGTGGTTCACTTCTAGCCGTGTTCCCCTACTGCTTGCTTCATTTACATTCATACATTGTCTTACACACATTTTTCTGTTATTCTGACTCAACATGGCCCGACCCAAGTATTTAATTCACACGATCGTGTATTTCTCGGACGCCCACGTCTTATTCTACCATTCATTTACAGATTCTATGATTTGCAGAGTATAAAATACTTTCACTATCGCCCTGGTATAAGACCACCATTCAGCATTGAACGTTGCTGAAAATGGCTTTAGCCATGTTTGGTGACCAGATATAAATAGCCAGGCACTCCCCCACTTTCCTCTTCCCCATCTATTTTCCTTTCCCACATCCTTCAGCTTCACAACATACCACAATTGGGGATGCCATAGTCTCACTGGCTCCAGATGGTTGGGAGCAGTCATCCGCCCTATATTCCCAAATCATCTAAGCACCCCTTTTTAATATCTATTAAACTTATATCAGCCTTGCAAGAGTTTTCCGGTCTTAAACATTTTTGAAACTATCATACATGGTTTTATCACTCAAAAGCCTCAAGAATCTCATTTCTTCAGCATTCGGCTTATTTTTATCTTTCCTCTGCTACGTCTCATTGCCATACCTCAGGGTTGTCAATACTCCATTGTGAACTGCTAAATTCGATTATTTGAAATTTTTTTTTAATATCGCCAAGTACATCCAGACCGCCATTTCCTTTCTTTCAACATAAATTTAACCTTTTGTGGCCTTCGGTCGGTAGATGTTTCACTTTGTAAAAAAATATCACATTCTGGTACTTAAACGTAATGCGTGTTAATATTTATATTAACTTGTGAAAATTACAATAAGCTATTTGAAAGACACATGGGTATACAGAGAATATCAATAAAAAAAACTCTCTTCATCAAAACGCTCTTCACGCTAAGCACCCTAAACTAGTTTTTACTCCACCATATTCCTACAATATCTACGAATGATATATTCAAAGGTAAAAGTAAGCCATGCTCTAAAAAGGAATAATCCGACTACTTAGAAATTAGTCTAATTCATTAGGTTAAAGCTAGAGCAAACATTATAAGAAGCGTTATAAAGCCGAGCTTTTTTATTTTACATACGACTCAAAAGCGTTTCATTCTGAAGGGAAACACAAAGCTTTTTAAGTACGCTGTACAAGTAAACGACTATGCTTAAAAGCTCGCACAAAAACTAGCTGTACCGGGGATTTTATTTGTCAAATAGGATCCTGAAATAATTATTTTCTTCTGTTCGCGTAGTTATCAACGATCAACAAAAATACAGTGTTTCTGAAAAAACTTTGAAACCTTTTTTTTATTTTAAGCAAAGAATATGATATATACACTAGAGCAACACATGTTTAAAATATTTTTTTGTTTCAGATTTTATAGAAATTGAATTTCGTTTTTTTTATATCAGAATTTGCAGGTAAGATTCGCAGTGAGTATAACTTTATGTTAAGGGTCAGATTAAGTCGTTAAATTGGGCTGTCTAGGATTCTAGGATATTTTTTGCAATTGTGAAGAATATGTTATATTTTGTGAAGATCGCTTAATTGCCACTATTGAAGTTTCATTTTATAGCGAAATTTTCGGTTAAGGGAATGCAAGGAAGTCCAAGTTTTCGTGTTACACAACCGATGGAGGAAACAGAACTAAGAACAATTATAATATTTTTTTTGTCTATGTTAAGACTAACAAAGAAATTTTAAAATCTAAGAAATTTGTCTTCATCTTATAAGGTGTTCGTAAACATGTCAATGTGAACCGTATTTTTGAAATTGGTTCCAATTGTCGTCAATCCAAGCTCCCGAAATAGGATAAAGGTTGATTTTTTATTTAAGAATCCGTCATATTTACAAAAAACATTTCTACCTTTTTAACCGTTTCAAATTTTTTTGATGCCGATGACGGATAGTGCAGGCATCACTAACTGAACATCCATGTGTACCCTATGTGATAATGCCACCTTGTTGAATGTTTTCCCTTCCCACTGCCTTCCTAATACTAAGGACTTTCTACTTTAATTTTAGCATTTGTGTTATATAAATACTTCCTGAATAATCATGATCAACTAAAGTCGGCCGGGTAGCCATTTTTTTTTTTTTTTGGTACAATATTTTTTACATTTCAAAGTTTTCCAGTAATGTTGGCCTCACTGGGTGGCTTGCCCGTGCTGAGGCCTTCATTTTATAATATGAAAATATAATCTTCATAATACATTTAAAGAGAAAATAATACATTTAAAATATAATCTTGTGTGTTTGTGAGTGATGTGTGTTTATATTGGTTTTGTGTGTTACGTGTAGGTATTATTTTTATTTTATGCTATAACATTTTGGTAATATTGTCTTTTTTGTTCTTTAATCTAATTTTGTGTGTGAATTTATTTTTATTTTCCGCAATTTTAATTTCAAATTTTACACTGTTGAATTCTTTTATAGCATGGTATTTATTGGTAGTGTCTTTGTCCAAAGGTTGAATTTACTGTAGGAGTTTTTATGTTTTCTTTGTACGCTGGTCTAACTGGTCTGTTAGTGTTATTTTGTATATGTTGAAATTTATTTTTTTTGTCAAAAATGTAGTTTCGTAGTGTTTTAACGTATAATTGGCGTATATCTAGTACGCACAGCTGTTAAATATTTGGTCCGTATCAGTCAGTCTATGTTTTTTTAGTATTACCTTTAAGATCGTTTTCTGTGCGGTTTCTATGTAATTGATAGCCTAGTTTGTTGCTCCTCCCCAAGCAATAATTCCATATTCTATTATTGATTGGCAAAGTACAAAATATATTGTTTTATTTTATATATGTTTCTAATGTTTAGGAAAATGTGTATTGTTTTGAGAAGTTTATGCGTTTTATTTTATTAGCTACGAATCTTTTTCATCTCATTCATGACTATACCTGGAATCGTAAACAAATACTAATTTTTTAGTCTGTCTGTCTGTAACTCTAGTTCAATACACTCTAGAACTCTGAAATACTTTGAATTTATGTGTCCTTTTCAAAATTGTAACTGATTGTTATTATGACACACAAGCAATAAAGTATGTTCCTACCCGTTGATCACAAAATTATTTTATTTTTATGCTTATTAAACCGTTGAATATTCTGCAATAGATTTTAAATGTATATTTCTTTTGGATACTTTTCGTCTCTTCCTGGTCGGATAGAGCAACACAGCATAATAAATAAAAAAATAAATCGCTGAATATCTTTTGTTTAAATTTTTGACAGATAACGTGATTTTATTAGATGGATATTTTGGCAATTTTGATTAGGGATGTGAAGGGAATTTTCCCATATCTTAAGAGTTGTTGATTCGAAATACACATCTTCCACAAATCCCCCATTTCTAATCTTCCATTCGAATAATAGTTTTCGCCAAGCGATTTTTTTAATACTTTATAAACCATTCATTTATAGTATCCCGTGATATTTGACTGTTCTGTGTTAGAATACATATAAATCACACATTTGTTTCAGACAAACATGGAATTTTTCTCCCGCGTCGCCTCCACCGTCAAGGCGAAAAAGTAATTTTAATTAGTAATTTAATTAACTCGGATAGACTGAACGTGGTGCATATGCGAGGACGGCTACTCGTAATCCGTGTGATTCGATAAATTCACACTTTGTGGATATTTCCGAGCAAATTCACACATCGGCGAAGATTTCAGCGAGCTGCGAATTCGTCAGACCTAATTTAATTTCAGTCCCAAACTTTTTACTTAAACACATTACCTAAACAAACTGATGTTTGATGTCACATCACTTGGCACCCTTTCTCGTTCACACAAATCTAATTTAAATATTCCTGAATTATACCAGATGAAAAGTTCATGAAATGTTGTCTAAATTTTTTGATCGAATAAGGTGTACATGTCAATAATATATATATTTATTTAAACAGAAAATATCTAATTAGAATTGGGTTACCCGATATAATTATTTTTTTACAAATCTTTCTCATCACCAGGAATAACAAATGTATCACCTTGAACTTCCTTGAAAGTAAAATATTGTCGAAATTAAAAAAAACTACAAATTTTTTAGAATGTTTACTAAATTAATAGTAATACTAGAAACTAGCAGTTAAAAACCCGCTGCGCGGGTTTTTTGGTTGTTATAGGTTAACTGTTGTTAACCTATAACAACCCAACCTAACCTAACCTATCATTTTATTATACATATAAGTACATGTCAGATTAGAGATTTAGAAATATAAATTAATATTTATAAATTTCTAATTTTACAATCAAAGAAGCGTCTCTAGCTTCCGATTGTGTTTCATGTTTTTTTTTATTGGGTCGGCAGTGCCTACACTTCCTACAAACAAACGCGTATTATTCGCGAGCTTCATATCGGTGTTTTGTCAAAATGGTGCGAAATTATTATTTACGTAAATAATATTAAATATCAATATTTTTTAAATCGTAAATGCAAAGAGTTATTTTTATAAGCAATAATTGTTCGCCTGAAACACTCATCCACATTGAAAAATCTCCTGATAAAAGATACATGACGCCAACGGGACTCGAACCCGTGTCCCTTCGATTTCCGGTCGACAGCTCTGACCACTGAGATATGGAGGCTTATCTCTTACCCGCGAAATTATTCAATATATGCTAGTGTTTCATTCAACAATTACTGCTTGTTACATTTTTTCACCTGAAAACAACCAACTTTATTTTTTATTTTTTATATGAGAAAGGCATTGTAATTGCTAACTCTCTCACTAGATGGCGTTGAGACAAATTGTCTACATTATTAGGTGAAATACTTGAACTTGTCAAATATTAATTATTATTTTTTTTGGTAAATTAATGTTTTTAAGACAAGATTTTTTTTTTATGCATAGCACAAAGGATAACAATTATTTTTATAAGCAATAATTGTTCGCCTGAAACACTCATCCACATTGAAAAATCTCCTGATAATAGATAAAGATAAAATTTGGGAAATGAATATAAATATGTTGTTAATATATTAAAGGTATCAGTAACTAAATATAAAGAGGTGTCAATAAAGTTTACATCGAAAACCGGATCTAACAAATCTTATTAAGAAATACATTTATTTATTTTACCAATGTACTATTTTTTCTGTCTTGCGTAGTGAAGTATTTTGTTTTTGTGACGTTATGCTCATTTAGATGTTCTTTGTGTTTAAAAAAATACATGTAAAAGCCCAGCTTATAAAAAATGTGAAGAACAAAATAAAAATATCTAGCGTCCTTGAGAATAAAAAGCGTAAAATAAAATTATTTCTGTTGCTCTGTATAAATAATTTGATATTTCAAAAAATGACGAAGTCATGAGGTTAGTTTTTATAACTAATGTAATATTATTAATTGTGAATGTAACATTATGAATTGTGAATTTAATATTTTTCACAATAAACAAATAGAGACAACCTGATTGGTGCTGTATTAACCCGATTGAGTAGTACAACTGTTCCGTCACGCCGTTTGCTTTGACAGGCCGTATGCTAACCAATCGTATGGTCAGAATTTGAACTGCGTAGTTTAAATTCACACACGTCAGCTTTAACCACGGAGGGCCGTGAGCCGAACATTCGCACAAAACCGTTCGTCCTGTCAAAACCAATGTGTACACCATCGCCGGTTGTTTATCGGAATAATCACTTTATACGTATTTTATCGCAATTTCATTTAAAATAACGAGTGCTAACGAACCACGATCACCGTCCCAGTGCTAAAAGATAAGTCTCACCATGCAGATTTCATTCGCCACCCGGTAAGTTGATTGTGAATTAACCTTACGAATTGTGTTTTCGCATTCGCCTGTCACAAGCCATACACTTCATTTATGCTTTATCTGTGTGGAATAGCCCTTTAAAGTACGGCTATCCCAACCCTGGTTCGTTCCTCGAACAACAACCATACAATTATTCAGTCCTGCGAATTGAATATTTGTATGGTTATTACGTTAAAATAAAGATATTAATATTCCATTTCTCCAAAAAGTTAATTTATACTTTACTTTCGCCGATAGACGTATATGTCAGACATAAAGTCATAGACATAAAGTAATCGTAGTCGTAGATATAAAGTAGGTAATCACATAGACTTTGATTTTGTGTCATAACGAGAAATTCATGCTTTCATGTGTGAGCCTATTCCGGGGAAACAATAAATATTATTCCTGCTTTGAAAACATGAAATCAATAATATTTAAATGCCTTGTTCGCGGTTAAATCGTTTAAGCCCAAGTTATGGGAAAGCGCTCATAAATATTGGATGTGTTCGCCCTCAAAAAGATCTGACGCATGAATGAAAGATGTCTGGCAGGATGTCGGATGCTGTGGAGAAGGGGGTGGGGAAGATGATTTTGGGGAGGATGTTTTCGACAGGACTACACACACTGCATGTTGTAATCCCTTATTCAAGACAGATATTATGGCAAGTCACGTGGTAGTCGTATTTAGAGATAGAAATGGGATGCATATTCTTTTCAATATTTATTTTATGATGAAAATAAACGCTGCTGTATTCCTTCAGGACATTTATTAAATAATTTCAAATAAAGGTACCTTCGAAGGGTTAAAAAAATAAAGCATTTGGACGCAGTGCTGGCGTTATGAAATTTTAGCATTTCCCAGGCTGTTTGTTTATTCTTGTTCTCTTGGTGAGTTTTAGTTCCATGCGTTTTTCTTACGAACATATTTTATTTTTTATATTTCACAGAAAATTAAATGAATACGTGTGTGCTAGAAATTAATTTCTTCTAAATTTTCTTTCTAAAGATTAGTTTAAAGACTTTTTCACTACTAAAAATAAATCACGTATTGAAACAATAATTATTTTCATATTTTACTCATTAGAGTTTTCGAGAAAAGAGGTAATTGCTGGGGGTGGGATTATCCGCTATTTACTTGATTTATCACCCGTTATCCGGGAAACTAATATAGCTGTTGCGAATAAGTGTACACATGTTTTGCAATAAATAATGGATTACCCTTCTAGTTAGGATAAGTTGAAACAGCACTGATTGCTATGTATATTCAACATAAAAATGTTCTTCTTTGCTTTATTGTTCATTTAACTCCTCGTCAGCTTAAAGTAGTAGCTCGGCATATAAAAATAGTTTATATCGCAAATAATTTTCATGATCAAAAAAATATGGTTTTCGTGTTTTTACTCCATGAGTTTTTTGGGATTTTAAAATATCATTATGGCAGTCCTTTTATACCATATTTACAAATAATTTATTTACAGAAAAGCCAACGAAATATTAAAATTCTTTATATTTCCAAATATTTTATAAAATTATTATAATTTTTGAAAAAATTATCTTTAAATAAAAATTATGTCAAATAAAGTGGATATTTTGACACAGTCCTGACTATTTACATAGTTTTTTTCTCGTTTTAAAAAAGATTACCTTTACTGAAAAGCAATATGGGAAGCTTATGGGGCAGACTACGCCAATCAAATAACTCAATCATCACTGCCATGGTTGCCTGGATGGAGTCCCCCCTGATGGCCCTCTGGAGATGAGAGATGTCCAAATATCCTCCATAAACGGCTGCTTACACACATTTTTGTATTTATCTTTTTTCGCTTAAATTCCGCATTTTTTGTGTCTATCTATGTATTATTATTTTTCTTGTTCTAATTATTTTATATATTATTTGAAAATATGGAATGTATTGCATTGCACTATCCCTGCATACATTCTGGAATAAATTTTTACTATTCTTATTAATATGATAAGTATACAGAGAATCAATATTTCTAATAGGAAAATTCGCACCTCAGCTGAGAGATCATTTACACAAAAAAGTTTTCGTTTTCTGGTTTTCCCGCGTCCCTCGAGAAATTGGTTATTAAAGTTTGCAAAATATTTTTTCAATTTAACATTTTCTGTAATTTACTCTTTACTGGAAAACAGCATAAGATTTTGGAGACTGTGGTTACCGTACTCAATACAGTTCATTTGATATTTACTCAAAACGAAACTAGGAAATACAAAAATGAACCCAAAAGAAATGTATATCCCTGCACATCAATCACAGTATCAAATAAACGAGATGTCTGCTTTTAAAATCTCATTATTTACTTTTGCCTCTGACTTGGATTTCGTCGGCGATGTGTGGTTATATGTTTCCAAGGAGAAATACGAGTAGGACCCAACCTCTAAACCCAAGTCAACAGTCACTTTCTTATCAAGCTAAAATACAACCTCATCTTATAAGAATATTTATTCAGAAGGTTCACTTTCCTGTGATATGCACGAAAGGTACATGGGTGAGTTTGAATTTCAGATCTGTTTTATGTTATAATATTATCCATTCGTAACTCGGAAAGGGTGCAGATTTAATTTCGGAAGAGTTTTATTTTATGATAAATGTTACACATATGCGTCGAATGATTAAGCGAACATGCCTTATATGTAAACAAACACCGTGCAATTTTAAGTTTAAATTAAAAATGATAACCGCCCTTGTGAAAATCCAATTTTTGTCGCCTGAAGGAAAGTAAAGTTGGAAAACTTTGAAGAATTTTTCCATTTCTTTATTTTGAACAAAGTCGGTTTCACTCTGCTGTGAGCGGGCATCTTTAGAGTTCTGCAATTATACATTATAAACTTATTCCGTGATATTAATACAAACTGGGCAAAGGGTGAAAACTCTTGGAACCCCAAGGAATATTATATCAATATATGCTTTGTGGAAAATCATGTTATTTTAATATTTTGTTACCAGCATGGCGTTAACTTCTTGAACACTTATTTACCCCACACAGGAGGCCCCGAGGAAAATTATTTTCCTCGGGGCCTATTTCATCTTTTTGGTTGCTGTGTGGAAGGTTTTTTTAAGAAAGGGAAGGAGAGGACGTTCTGGGAATGTAAAAAATATGAGGGTTGGGTAGGAATCTAGTGGTCAGTGTGTTCAGGAGTGAGGGACGCATGAATATACCCCTCTCCCTGAAGCGCAAGGCGATGGGTCGAGATGCCAGTTGGAGAGGTCAAAGGTTCTCCTCAAACCAACCATTCCCGATCTGGCACGCCACGCAGCTGGTGGGCAGGCGCATCCTGAACACACCTCACAGGTTGAATCCGGTCACCCCTGCTAAATCACCGAACTTGGCAAACTACTCGGGGTGACCTATGGCAGAGGTTTTGGTTATCCTAAAAATGCTTCCCGGGGCGGCGGTGCCCAAACCCGCCTCCCAAATTGTAAGAACTGCCCTCATGTTAATAATATTTAACGGCATCAATAAAATTTTCGTTGAAAAGTTTCTGACCATTGAAATAGTACATTTGACTTACAAAAAATATTTTAAACATTAATATAGGATAAAACACTGTAGCAGTGCGTACTTCTGGACGGGCAGTTCCTACCCGATTAAGATAATCATTGGTCAACATTCTTAAATTGGCACGACTGTTTCGAGCTATGAGTGCGGAGCGGCACTTCATCGACTTCAGTTGCTTGCTGGACTCGTGGGATTACGGTGTGTTCGTACAACGCTAGAGCTATGAGGGTCTACTGTGCAAACTACGGAAGGTCTTTTTCACTTATATCTTTTAACAATGTACTTATAATTTAAATAGGGATTACTCATTTTAACTTCTTGCGTAGTTATTTTATAACTCGCTGGCGCCCGCTCAGACATTCTTTACAAGATTAAGTGTTTTTAAATTCATTAATGTCACATGTTCTTTAGTCAAAATTTTATCAAGATGGCGTTATTTACACGTACATTCTTGTCACGCTCTGAGTTAAATTATTTGATAGAGTCTCATGTTTATTTATTTGATTAAACATTTTAATTATTGTTTTAATAAATTAGCGTCTGTTGATATTTAAAGTATTCTATTTTTTTATCATCCTTATCAGTTCTCATCACTACCTACCTACTTTGAATTATTGCATGTGCGTGGATGACTAGATAGTTGTATTCGGTAATTTTACCAATTAATGTCACAATCGAAAGACCCATCATTAATTAATACAACTATCCTTTCATCACCCATCCACGATAATATGTTACAAAATGGCGCCCAACGTGGGGCCCTTGTGGGTGAACCTAAGTTTGACTAAATAATAAATGCAGTATTTTTTTCTTTCATTGTTTTAATCTTGTATTGGATGTCTGATTTTTTTTTCATAATTTTCTTGTATAATCCCTTGGAAAAAGACCTTCCGTAGTTTGCACAGTAGACCCTCATAGCTCTAGCGTTGTACGAACACACCGTAATCCCACGAGTCCAGCAAGCAACTGAAGTCGATGAAGTGCCGCTCCGCACTCATAGCTCGAAACAGTCGTGCCAATTTAAGAATGTTGACCAATGATTATCTTAATCGGGTAGGAACTGCCCGTCCAGAAGTACGCACTGCTACATTACCAATCCCTTGGAAAAAGACCTTTCGTTTTGCATGGTAGATGTTCGGGTGTTGTTCGAAATACATCGTGTCACTGAGATTTTATTTAATTCTTCATTTTACGCAGCTTTTTTTATCCGGCACAACTCATGACGTTTTTCGTCTTATTATCGTGTTCGTTAGTACGCTGACGTCACACTTATTTTATATTTTTTTGTGTTTTGCGGCGATTGTGGTTGTTGTATTGTTGCTTGCATGTTCTATTAATTTTTTTTTCTACCTACCCTGTTAGTTAGGTATGACGGATTCGACAATTTTAACAAGAAGTCGTGCGTTAATCATGTCTAAACCAGAGGATGGCACTACTTCGGCAAATTCGGCGGTCGCATCTAACACAGTTCCGGTTCACAAATGGAACTTAACCTTCGACGGTACTGGGAACGTGCATAATTTCATTGAACGGGTCAACGATTTGTCTATATCTCGGAACGTAAGTACAGCTTCTCTTTTTTCATCTGCGGTGGAACTTTTTTCAGGTCATGCTTTAGACTGGTTTAGAGTCAACCGTTCTTCTTTCAAGTCATGGTCGGATATTGTAATTGCTCTAAAGGAAGAATTTGAGCTTCTGGACCATGAAAGACGATTAGTTGCTCAGATCAGAGCCACGTACCAGCAACAAAAAGAGAACCTGGGTTCATTCATAACGCGGGTCTTGACTTTAAACAATCAATTGTCGTCAAAATTACCAGATGACGAAATTCTGGAAATATTGCAGTGTAATATGTTACCGAGATACATACAAAAATTATCGCTCTCTGTCATCTCGGACATTACACACAGTATTCTAATTATTTTACCATGAAATTTTATGTTTTAAAAGGTTTTCATTATCCAATGTTTTTTTATTATTATACCATCAAATGCTATTGCTTAAAATGTTTTAATTATCCTAAGTATTTGAATTATTTTACCATCATTATTACCATATTACTTTATTGTTCTAAAAGTTTTTATTATCCAAATTATTCAACCTATTTTTCCATCAAATTATATTGTACCAAAGGTTTTTATTATCCAAAGTATTTGAATAATTTTACTGTCAAATTTCGTTGTTTTAAAGGTTTTTATTATTCAAAGTACTTAAATTATTTCCCTTTAAAATTTTATGCTTTTCAAGGTTTTTATTATCAGTATTTTCATTATTTTACCATCCATTTTTATGTTTTTAAAGGTTTCTATTATCCAAAATACTGCTATTATTTTAACATCAAATGTAACTGTTTTAAATATTTTTTATTATCCAAACTCTTTGAATTATTTTACCATCGAATTTTATGGTTTAAAAGGATTTTATTTTATTATCCAAAGTATTCTAATTATTTTACCATGAAATTTTATGTTTTTAAAAGTTTATATTATCCAAAGTATTTGATTAATTTTACTCTCAATTTTTACTACTATACTACTCATTATTTACCACCACTAGCAAAATGTAACTGTTTTAAATATTTTTTATTATCCAAACTCTTTGAATTATTTTACCATCGAATTTTATGGTTTAAAAGGATTTTATTTCATTATCCAAAGTATTCTAATTATTTTACCATGAAATTTTATGTTTTTAAAAGTTTATATTATCCAAAGTATTTGATTAATTTTACTCTCAATTTTTACTCCTATACTACTCATTATTTACCACCACTAGCAAAATGTGTGAACTCTGTATGGATCAACTTATGTAACTTCGCAACCGCAACATGATCACTCAACTTAATATTGATACAGAAACATTTAACAACTCAGAACACAATTTTGACAAAGCGACAGAATTTAATTCTCTGTTCACAGAAAAACACAACTTAAACATAATTTCCCAAAACATTAGAAGTATTCGAAAGAACTTCGATAATTTCTCGATCCTCTTAAACGAAATAAACATAAGCTTCGACATTATTATCTTGACTGAATGCTGGTTAGATGATTCGTACACAAACCTAAACTTAAAAGACTATACAACTCTCCATTCCACTAAACATCTAAATCAAAACGACGGTATAGTAATCTTTGCCAAAGATTCACTAAACCCATCAATAACAGAAATCAACCTAACCGAAGCAAACTGTATCCAAATCTCCCTCGGAACAGACATCGCCATATTTGCCGTCTACAGACCCCCATGCTATAACAATCTCTCACCTTTTTTCAACTCCTTAAATAAACTTCTAGAAAAAAATAAAAAAAACACAACAATTAATTATTGCAGGGGATATGAATATTAACTTACTAAACGGGCAACCAATAACCACAGAATACTTAAGTCTACTTACTCACTATGGATTAAATTCGACAATCAACTCACCAACAAGAATTACGTCAAACTCTGAATCCTGTATTGACCATATATTTGTTAAAACTAGGAAAAAAACATCTTCATCCATTATTCGATCAACGGTCACAGATCATTTCACTACTACACTAAGCATACATCATAACGAGAAACAAAAAGATGAAAAAAACAACTCCGTACAAGACAAAATTAATTTTAAGTGCCTAATAGAGGACATACATAAGGAATCTTGGTCAAATGTAATAAATGAACCCGACCCAAACAACGCGCTGAACACATTTATGAACACAGTTGGAACCTACATTGCTAAACATACAACAAAAAATACCCCGAAAAACTACTCACATAAAGAAAAAAAAATAACACCCTGGATCACGAAAGGATTAGTAAACAGCATTCATAAAAGAGACACAATGCACATGCAAGTGCGCAAAAACCCATATGACGACAAACTAAAAAATAATTACCTGCTATATAGAAACCTTTGTAATAAATTAATCAAACAAGCCAAATACAAGTACTACAAAAAAGAAATAAAATCCGCCAAAAATGATCCCAAAAAAATCTGGAAAATCGTCAAAGATATTACTTTCTCCAATCCGAAAAAAGACTCGAAGATCAAAGTACTGTTAATAAATGGAAACAAAACCCTTACAAAAAATGAACCTGGTAAAATAGCTAATTTTATTAACTCCCAATTTGCAAAAGTCGGATCTAACTTAGCTGAAAAAATTCTTCTAAAAAACGGCACAACAGAAGACTCTTTAACCAAACTATCCTCTACCATACAACCAAATCATTCGTTTTATGCTCACAAAATAACTAAAAAGGAAATCTCAGATTTAATTATTTCTCTCAAACCAAATTGCGCTGTGGGCCCAGATAACCTCTCCAATCATATACTGATTAGTCTCCGAGAACATATACTTATACCACTTCAACATATTTTCAACCAAAGTTTCAGCCTCGGCATTGTCCCCGATCACCTAAAAATAGGTTGTATTACTCCAATACATAAATCGGGAGACAAAACGCTTATCTCAAATTACAGACCAATCACTCTGCTAAATTCGCTATCGAAACTACTAGAAAAAACTATGAAAAAAAGACTGCTCGCATACCTTGATAAACACAAACTGATCTCCACCCGTCAATTCGGGTTTCGAGCGAAAATGGGAACAGAAGACGCCTTATCGGAACTAACCACCTACATAGTGAAAAACCTAGATGGCGGTTCAAAGGTGTTAGGAGTGTTCTTAGACCTAGCAAAAGCTTTCGACACCATCTCACACAAATTACTCCAACAAAAACTCAAAAACATTGGCATAACAGGTCCACCACTAAAATGGTTCATTAGCTACATTGAAAATAGACAACAAATTGTAAAAATAAATAATCAAGAAAGTGACAAAGTAGGCAACAGGTATGGAGTACCCCAAGGCAGCGTCTTGGGTCCCATACTGTTTCTCATCTACATTAACAGTCTAACTGAGATAAGCCTAGGGAACATAGAGTACAAAGTAATCAGTTATGCAGATGACACTGTAATTTTATTCAAAGCCCAATCATGGGAAAACGTCTTCAAACACACGGAAACAGGGATGACTGAAGTAAATAGATGGCTAATAAATAATCTACTGACACTAAATATTTCTAAAACTAAATACTTAACTTTCAGTAAAACATTAACTGGTCAGCCAGATAGTCACCCACAACTTCATCTTCACCCCTGCACAGTTACCTCATTAACTAACTCACGCTGTGTTTGTGACAAAATTGATTATGCGCAAAATATTAAATATCTCGGTTTAACTGTTGACAATAACTTAAAATGGGATCTCCAAATCAACCTAGTTACAAAAAAAATACGGAAACTCTCTTACATCTTCAAAACAATTCGAAACATTATGTCACTACCTCAGCTAAAAAATATATATTTTGCACTCTGTCAAAGTATTCTTATGTATGGTATTTCAGTATGGGGAGCAGCAGCAGAGACTCATCTCAAATCACTTAAAATTAATCATAAAACAATAATCAGAATTATGTTTAGAAAGCCTTATCAACATCCGACAGAACAGCTAATGATCAACAATAACCTATTAGACATAAATAAACTATTCATAAAGAAGATCATCTACAAAAACTGCATAAAAATATCACCACACGTCATAACTCACTCGCAAAACACAAGAGCAAACACACACAATCAATTACAAGTACCATATATCAAATCAAATTTTGCCAAAAAACATGAATCTTACTTGGCACCACATATATTCAATAAGTTTGTAGCCCAAACAAAGACCTACGTCGCATCTAATAATTTGAATTGGGTATTCAAAAGATTTTTAAACTGGTTGAATGTCAAAGAAAGAAGAGAGATAAGTAATATTCTTAATATCTAAAATTATATATTTTCTTTTTTCTACTCTGTTTCTAATTTCTGATTTTCCTCTTATTTTATTATTATTATTTTTACTATAATATTTATATTTATTTTTTTCTTCTTTTTTTACCACTTATTTGTTTTTATGTAATTATAAATTGTTAGTTACCAGCCTCAGAACAGACTTTGTCTAGTGAGGAGGGTAAGGAGAAAAATCATGTATGTACATAACTAATAATAAATAAACGCCCGGGTTGCCGGCACTGAATCAAAAAAAAAAAAAAAAAAAATTAATTGTCTGAAAAAATTGGGAAAAATGATTGAACTTGCAGACGTTCGTTCTGATTCCAGACCTTCCCCGCCAAATGCAAATACTGGTAATTTTAATAATGTTTCTCATTCCTCCTCAAATAATGCATTTAGCAGAGGGAATAACAGAATGTCTCAGAATAATCCCAATTTCAGCAATCATCGTCAATATTTTGAATTCAGTAAACGTAGCCCGTCAAATATGAGTTCTAGGGAGGTGAAATGTTTCCGCTGTGGCCGTCCTGGTGTGAAGGCGCCTTCATGCAACTGCCGGCAGGCAAAAAACTAGATGTCCTGGGGGTCCTGTCTGTGGGCGGCATGTCGACACCGTTCGCTGACATCACCGCCAGGCATCGGCTTGCTGTGCTGTCGGAAACCAGAACTTTCTTCAAGAACCTTTGGACCTCGAAGGTGGTGGGTGCGGCTAAAAGGGATGGCCGTCCACACATCATTTTCCAGGTTCTGGGTTCCAACTTTTCTGGCCTTCTTGACTCTGGTTCGCATATCTCAATTATTGGTAATAATTTTCATCGTAAATTTTTAAATCTAGGGTTAAATCTTTCTGTTCTTAAGAAAAAATTTTCACTCACTTCTGCTACGGGTCATACTGTGGAGTGCGTTCACAAAATTACGGTTCCGGTAGTTCTTGGTAACGTTAAGAAAATTTTTAATTTTGTGGTTATGCCAGATATAAAATCTAACATCATCCTCGGTTGCGACTTTTGGAAAGTTTTTAACATTTGTCCCAAGTTAACTAAATTAATGACTAATGACTCTGACAATAGTTGCGTGTCTGAGGTAAGAGGACTGGATAGCTTTGAGAACTTAAACTCATCTCAACAATCAATCTTAAATAACGTTATACTGGAATTTAAAGCCTTTTCTGGTAATCGTTTGGGTAGAACGTCTCTTGAAAAACATGTTATTGACACGGGTGATTGTCAACCTATTAAGCAACGTGTTTATCCGATATCTCCTCATTTATTGCCGGAAGCTCACAGAGAACTTGACAGACTATTAAATCTGGGAGTAGTAGAACCCAGCAATAGCTCGTGGAATAATCCTATTGTTTTAGTGCCTAAGAAAAATGGTTCTTTTAGACTTTGCTTGGATAGTAGAAAGCTCAACGCGGTCTCGCGGCGGGACGCTTATAGTCTACCGTTGATATCTGATATCTTAAATAGTCTCGGAGGAGCACGTTATCTATCAACTTTAGATCTTAATGATGCCTTTTTTCAAATCCCGTTAGAGGAAGATTCTAAAGAGAAAACCGCTTTTACTATACCTAAACGAGGCCTCTTCCACTTTGTAACAATGCCTTTTGGTCTTCATGGTGCGAGTTCTCGGATGATGAGGCTAATGGACAAGGTTTTGGGTCCGGAGTTCGATGGGAAAGTTTTTTGTTACCTAGATGACATAATTATCATTAGTTCCACCTTTGAAGAACACATTGATCTTTTAAGACGGGTTAAACAAAAGTTACAAGCCGCGGGTTTGACTATTAACGTAGAGAAGTCAGTCTTTTGTCGTGACTCCCTTAAATACCTAGGTTTCGTGATTGATAAGGATGGGTTGAGAACTGACCCGGGAAAAGTGAAAGCAATCGTTGACTTCCCCATTCCAACGTCGCAAAAGAGCTTGCGTAGGTTTATCGGTATACTTTCTTGGTACAAAAGGTTCATTTTAAATTTTTCTTTAATTGCAGCACCTTTGCATAATTTAACCAAAAAGGAGTTTGCTGGTAAAAAATTTGTATGGAATGAACAGGCTGATGCTGCCTTTACTAAATTAAAGAATATTCTGGTCAAGGCTCCTGTTCTTGCTTGTCCCGACTTTAGTAAACCCTTTACAATTAGTTGCGATGCATCGAACACCGGTTTGGGGGCGGTCCTTTCTCAATCTGACGTTAATGGTATAGAACACCCTATTTCCTTTATTTCCAGATCACTATCTGCACAGGAGAAAAATCACTCCACAACCGAGAAGGAGTTAAATGCTATGATCTTTGCACTAGAGAAATTTAGGGGTTATATTGAAGGTTCGCCTATTCCTGTCAAGGTGATCACTGATCACTATAGTCTAAAATGGCTTACAAACTTAAAGTCTCCGTCGGGAAGATTAGCGCGGTGGGCGGTTAGACTTCAGCAGTTCAATTTTGAAATAATTCATAGGAGCGGAAAAGACAACATTGTTCCGGACGCACTGTCTCGTGACCCTTTACATGTTGACTTGATTAATCAGTCCTTTTCCACTTCCGACCGTTGGTACTTAAGTTTGAAAGAAAAAATTTTGGCTAATCCGGGAAAATTTCCAGCGTTTAAAGTTTGCAATGGTGTCATTTTCAAACACATTCAGAGCATGGAGGCTCTACACAGGTCTTATGACTGGAAGGAAGTTCTCCCAAAAGAGTGTAGGAAAAACGTCATCGTTCAAAATCACGTTCCGCCTTCTTGTGCACATTTTGGCATCTTAAAAACGTTAAATAGGATTAAACTTAAATACTACTGGCCAAAAATGGCAGCTGATGTGAAGTCTTTTGTAAGTAAATGTCATACTTGTTTAGGTTATAAAAGTTCTAACTTACTGCCTCCTGGTTTGATGGGTGACCCGAAACTGGTGCAAAGGCCGTGGCAAATGATTGCGACAGATCTATTAGGTCCTTACCCTAATTCTTATAAAAAGGGTTATACTTACCTTTTAGTGGTTTCTGATTTCTTTACCAAGTATACTAGACTTTTTCCACTTAGGAAAGCAACGGGTAGTGTTATTGCGGAAATTTTGGAAAATGATATCTTTTATAAATTCGGTGTTCCAGATACGATTGTTTTGGATAATGGCCCACAATATATATCGCGTGACATGAAAGCGCTGGCCAATAAATTTCATATCCGTCACTTGTTTTATAATTGCAGATATCACCCGCAGAATAACCCTGTTGAGCGTGTAAACAAGGTGTTGGTAGCAGCCCTGGGTTCTTTTGTGGGATCTGATCACAGATCCTGGGCGTGCCATCTACCTGAAATTGAACTGGCTATAAACACGGCTGTTCATGAAGTCACAGGCTATACTCCGTTCTTCCTTAATTTTGGTAGAGAAATTGTAATTTCGGGAAATGACTACAAAGGTGTAGACTTTAACGCGGAAGACATTAGATTCTCTAAACGCGATTCATGGGCATCTGATTTACATGAATTAAATGACATTTTCTCCCAAGTTCGCACGTCCTTAAGACAATCATACGAACGTAATAAGGTACAATATAATCTGCGTCGTAGGGACGTTCAATATGAGGTTGGGGACATTGTCTGGAGAAGGTCCTTTGCTTTGTCAGACGCTGGTAGATACTTTTCAGCAAAATTAGCCCCCAAATTTATACGTAGTAAAATTATTTGCAAGATATCGCCGGTTGCTTATCAATTAGCGGATATGACAGGGAAACCCGTGGGAACTTTTCATGTTAAGGATATAATCAAGTTAGAAGAAGCTAACTGACCTTGGGGTGGGTTAATTGATGAACTATTTTTTCTTATGTTGTAATCGTTATACTTTTATTTGAGAATTAATCCCTTTTCTCTTGTTATATATTAGGTTATTGCTTGCCTTGCCCTCAGGTTTGCAATTTTTCTTGTGTTCTCTCATTGTGAGGACATGACTAGTATTTTTGTGTCTTCACATTGAGTGGATTTTTTGTATAAGTTTTGTTTTGTCCTTGTGTACATGTGTAGTATGTGTTTTGGGAGTAATGTGTCCACTCCGATTCAACGCGGGGGATTGACGTTTTTTTAATCTCACGCATTGAATCCACACATTTTTTTTGGATTTAAGTGCAATTATATTGTATTGAACATTTTGCGATCTCACGATTTGAATCCATTGTATCATTTTATACGTTATCCTAGGGCAGTGAAGTTCACAATCTCAGTTGGCCACTGTTTTGTGCTATTTTCTGTTCGAGGGATCTTTTAATAGCTGATTTTACTTTGTGAGATGATACTAATTGTTCTTTAATGAACTAAGTCCGCGATGGCGACTTGTTTTGAGGTACGGTTTGTCCTTTCTAGAGGGACATACTGTATTTCAATTATGGCATATACGAAGCTGTATTTCGGTTTAACAGTTCTGTACCAAGCTTGGTCCTCGTGTCATTTTAATTGTGCGCATGGTTGTTCTTTATATGTTGTTCCTTAGTACCTTAGTTTGCCTTGGTGTTGGTTGACTATTTTAATTCATTAATTTAGAAAATACTTCATGCAGTTTTCCGCGATAGCCTCAGATGCTCATAACAATCTATTTTTCTCTGGTTTTAGGAAACCATTGGCATGGTGTTTTCTTTGATTTAGTCACTGTTGATTACACTTTTCAAATATTTTTTTAAAAAAATTTTATGCCATAATAATTAATTTAATAATTTATTTATTTATTTAATATTTATTTTGAAATTTAGTGGGTTTTCACTCGCTCAGGTTATTTGAGATTTACAGAATCATAGTTTTTTTTAACATTTAAAAATTGCATCCTTTCATGAAGTTTTTTTACTTTTATTGCTCTTATTGTCCTTGGCTTGATTTATTATTAAATTGATATTTGTTCATATTATTAAGAATGTCAATGAGTAATTTTTTTTTACATTTTCTTTTAACAAATACTATGCGTTTTCACATGCAATTGCTGTGGCTTCTCTCTGAGCTCAAGATAAGTCGCATCAGTTTCATTTGGACTTAGCTGTATTTTGTCAATATTGGGTCATCAATATATGGTTCTGTTTGAGCCCTCACTTCTATCTTATTATGAATTTGGGTTTGTTTCTGGGATAACTTTATAATTTTTCATCTCTGCTCACAGAGGGCAGTAACTTCAATGTGGATATAGACGTTATTATTTTCATTTTATAGTGTTTTCTTTTAGCTTCAAATTTAACTTTTGTTGGGCGCTCAGCTTTCACTTTTAGCTAGACTCGTTTTATAAAAAAAAAAAAAAATTTTTTTTTTTTTTTAATAAATTTTGTTAGTCTTTACTACAGTTTATCTTTTCATTTGTTATTCTATTCAAGTTTTTGTTTACACTTTAGTAGTTGTTAAATTCCTTGCTCAGTAATCCATTTTGTCAAGCATAGCATACCTTTCTTTTCACTTGCCTCAAGGAAGTCAGTCGCCTTCATCACTCTTCGGTTCTTCACGTCAAGATAACTCAAGATAATACAAAATTTCAAGATTTACAAACTTTTATCTATTCTTCGAGGAAGCAATTTTTTTCAAGATCGAGTCTTCATGGAAGCAACATTCTTCTACGGGATGAGTTTAATAGGATACTACCTGGCCGTTCACTGCTATCAGAAAGAGGGTGCAGCTTCTCAAGATTGCATTGTTGTCAACTTTGGAGAATGGTGATACAATTATCGGGGCTCTTTATCTTCGCCAAGCAAGTTCAATCTTCTTCACTGATGTCAGAAGAGGGTCATTCAGATATTCCATCAGCGAGAATTCTTCCTTCTACTTCCTGGGTGTTGGCGCTTCAATCCTTGCTCAGCGAGCACTTCACGGACTTCTACAGAACGTGCTGGACTCTTCTGCTAAGGCATTATCTGCATTTTGTGACTCTTTACCACTTATTGGACTTGGATTTGGAGGCATATGGAAAATATCAAAAAAAAAATTATCGTGCCGAAAATTTTTTTTCCTTTGGAAGGGGGGTAATGTAGCAGTGCGTACTTCTGGACGGGCAGTTCCTACCCGATTAAGATAATCATTGGTCAACATTCTTAAATTGGCACGACTGTTTCGAGCTATGAGTGCGGAGCGGCACTTCATCGACTTCAGTTGCTTGCTGGACTCGTGGGATTACGGTGTGTTCGTACAACGCTAGAGCTATGAGGGTCTACTGTGCAAACTACGGAAGGTCTTTTTCACTTATATCTTTTAACAATGTACTTATAATTTAAATAGGGATTACTCATTTTAACTTCTTGCGTAGTTATTTTATAACTCGCTGGCGCCCGCTCAGACATTCTTTACAAGATTAAGTGTTTTTAAATTCATTAATGTCACATGTTCTTTAGTCAAAATTTTATCAAGATGGCGTTATTTACACGTACATTCTTGTCACGCTCTGAGTTAAATTATTTGATAGAGTCTCATGTTTATTTATTTGATTAAACATTTTAATTATTGTTTTAATAAATTAGCGTCTGTTGATATTTAAAGTATTCTATTTTTTTATCATCCTTATCAGTTCTCATCACTACCTACCTACTTTGAATTATTGCATGTGCGTGGATGACTAGATAGTTGTATTCGGTAATTTTACCAATTAATGTCACAATCGAAAGACCCATCATTAATTAATACAACTATCCTTTCATCACCCATCCACGATAATATGTTACAACACAAGAGCAATAGTTTTTTTTTTAATTCGCTTTGCCATTGTATAATATTGCTACACAATATTGTCCATTCCCTTTTTTCTCTGTTTACTGTAAAGTCTTACTTTCATTAAGAAAATATAAAAATAAGAATAAAAAAAACATGCTGCCTATTAGGCAAGGTATTTTTAATACATTCGTAATCGATATTATATTTTAACGTGTGTAAGTACGATTCGTTGCTTGACAAGAATCGTCTTTCTCGTTACACTCGAAATCTTTTTACCTAAAATTGGTCACCATCTCAAATTGAATGTCGTGGAAACGCGATACACGTCGCGTCATTTTTACAAAAAACAAGCATCAATTAAAGGTTAGGCTTTATCCTTTTTATCGTCTCTAAATTCTTCTATAACGCGATCGAATAAGCTTCAAAAATCGATTTCAATATTCAATCTCCTCAATTTAACTATCGTTAAAATGCCACTCGTGCGCAAACAGCCATTTATGCCTTCAGTTGTACCCGGCGATGTACATAACGTACTCGTATTTGAAAATTGGATGATCCGTCATTGCTGTTTACTCCTTAGAGAAAAATGCCCAATGGTTTGTAAGAAATCCATGTATCTTTTATGAAAGTTTTTTTTTTAGGTTTATTTTCATAAACCAATATTTCCATAATACAATGACAGAATGACTACGTTTCAATATCAACGATTTCTTTGTACGATCTTCTTTTAATCAAATAGTTTTAGTATTGGTTAATGGTTCTATTTTCGCAGAGGTCATTGATTCTTGGCATGAAACTCAGTCTCAGATTGTTGGCTCATAACTAAAGTTTATACGAGTAGACTCTGATTGATCAATGAAACCATAAACTCAAACATTAACCGTGGCTCTAACAAAAGATTAAATTTAATCCTACTTTGGACAAACCGGGCCTGAGCGGTCTGCCATGAGATAAGTTGAGAAGCCGAAAAATCTAAATTTTCGACTCGAAGTTTTTCGATTAAAGTTTTTTGTCACTTTAAGTTTTCAGATTAGGTCGCGCTCATAACTCGAGTTTATCCCATCGGGCGCTTATGTTTTATAATGTCAAGAACATAATGAATTACGCCCTCTTTTGTGACAAATTTCAAATGTGTAGGTACCGTTTGTAGAACGTATTTGTTAAATATATCAGGAAAAGTTAATACGAGTTTTAGAAGAAAAACTTGAGAAAGGGTTTGATGGAAAGCAGAACTTGTTTTGACAGTAAAACTCTTACACTGAACATTGTCTATAAAATAACTTGTTTCCATAATACTAATAACTAAGACTATAATCACAGTACACACAATAATCCCCTTCTCTATAAAGCTTATTAAGTACCTAATTTAAAACTTTGTGAAACGTTCGTCGAAATAGCTTAAGCCGTATTTAGTGATTTAGTGACCGATTATGTAAGACACATTTTCACTGGGTAAATACGCGTACCGTTTAAACATTAATTAATTATTATTGTTGTTATTTAAACCTACAGCAATACTACATCAAAACAAATAAATATTTCACTCCCAAAAAATTTATGTTATGTATTTACCAAAAAATATGTGATAATGCACGGAAAAAATGTGTACTGCTTTAAATAAAGACACCATTAAAAAGTGACTGCATGACCATTTCCTTACTAAATATTAGTAATTCAGAATAAATCTGAACACGTGTTCACACAGGTGGCCTTGTCCGTATAAATATAATGGACGAGATGCGAAAACATTTTTAATTTTTAAGAAAACGTTGTCCGACTTCCTCATCAGATATTCGTGCTTTACTGATAGTTTGTTATGAAATTTGTAAATTCATTCATTATGGGCCTCCAGTCCCGTTTTTATCAAGAAAACGAATAATTTCAACAGATTTGTAATAAATTAACAACTTTTTATATCAATAAGACTTCTCCGTATGTGGGCCTCACTGGGTAAATTGCCATTTTATAATTTAACAAAATACAATACATGAAATAATAAATTTAAATAAAATAAAATCAAAACTCAGATAAAATTAAATAAAATATAACAAAAGTCGAAAGTAAAAAAGTTAAAAAAGTCGGCAATATTATAAGGCACGGTTGTACATAATGGAGAATTTACATATTTATATTTTTTAATCAAATTAAAATCAAATTTAATAATTTAATTGATAAATTGGCCTTGAAAGCCGAAACAGCTGTAACAATAACAAAAACCAAAAAATACTTAAAATAATAATATTATTAAATTTGATTTTAATTAAATAAAAAAAAGGTTTTTGTTTCCTTCATTTTCTCTATCGCGTGAAAGAAAGTTGAATGCTTTTATTGCCTCTATTGCATTTTTGTTGTCTTTGTCCAAAGTTTACGGTCGGAGTGTTTTGTGTTTTTTATACGCTTGCCTAACTGGTCTATTAATGATAGTTTTTGTAGGTTGAAATTTATTTTTTCTATTTACAAAATGTAGTTTTGCAGTGTTTTTTATGTATATTTGACGTGTATCTACGTCAATCATGTTGAATATTTGGTCTGTGTCAGAAATTGTATTACCTTTAAGACGTTTTTGTGCGATTTCCATAAGATCGATAGCAGAGTTTATTGCTCCTCCAACAATGATCCTGTATTATATTACGGATTAAGTGCTTATTTGTTATAGTTTATTTAGAAAATGTAGATTGTATAGAGAAAGAAAAACAAACATTTCTGGGTTGAGAATAACCTGTAAATATTTTTAAATGTCCTACTACGACCACAGTAAGCGGAAAATGTCGATTGTTTTATGATGGAGGACTTAGCCAGCCGAGGAATTGAACACACTACGCCTGGGTGGGACCCGAACGCGATGTAAACTTAGCCACCGACCGGTCAATTTTATTTGTGGTTTGTATGATATGATGTCCATCTGAGGTTATGGTCAATTATAAAATATTTTATTTGGTCAGAGTAGGGCAATCGCTGGGCTTATTATTCTGCTCATTGAGTTCACTTCAAGTATATTTCTTACTTTTCTTTTTATTACTCATATATAATATTATGAAGTTTAAATCATGTTCTACATTTGTACAATGTATCTATACTCTTGTACTACAGTATGTATACAGAACATTTTGATACGTAACTTACCTCAAATTACTACATTGTGTCTACATAATATTATGATGAATACGTCAACACAGCTTCTAACTTCTAACCTAATAATGTAAAATACTGCCACCATGGGTGGAACTACAATGGAGACTTCCAAGAAGGATATTGTGTTTAACACCCATGCGAACACCTCAGCACAGATTCTCCTAGTGAGGTGTTCACAGAACATTACTACCTAAGCCTCAAACACGTATATACAGTTGCATATCACATTTCGTTCTACTACCATGTTTTATATATGGAACATCTATCTGTATTACTTGCACCCAATGTCAATATATATATATACATATAAACTGTATGTATAATTGAACAGATAAATAAATAAAAATAAATGTTTATCTTGTGTTTTGGCTGTCGCGTAGCATTTATCTATTTTGTCGCAGATTGAATCAAATCTTTTTTTAAAATACATAAGTGAAACGAGTACCTAATTGTAACGCATTTTGTTCTAATTCATATAATGATCCGTGTAACTACAATTCAGCCCTGTTAAAATACACCCCAGAGGGTAGAATGAGTAGAGTTCCCTCTGAACTATAAAATATTCACGGAAGCCTGTCGCCTTATCAAAGTTAACAAAATAAATCTTACCCCTGCCAGCCTCCTGAGCTCCCCGGCCTGCAATTCTAGACCCACACTTTATTTCTCCTTTCGATTTTTCATCTCATTTATACTATTTTATTGGACGCCATAAAGAATTAATTTTAATTAGCATGCAAATTTATTGGAAACCCATCTTCAAGCAGTGATTAATTGGCTATTGAATTAGGTTCAATGCTTATTTGGAATGAGTTTTAGTAGGTGATAATAAAATTATTGGTGAATTAGTTCTGTTGGAAAATATTTAAATCATATATTTACTTTCATGTCATCTGCAAGAGTAAAAAGGTTACTACCCCGACTGGGTATGAACTATTCAACGTTAATTAAATATCACGATGATGCGCTATGCATTACAAAACAATGACATTATTTTTATTGACAAAAGGTATTCATATTGCAAATTTATCAAAAAGAAACAAATATTTAAAAATTGGATTTACATGCCTAAATATAGAAAATAAAAGATTACACATTTAAATTTACATACTCCTCTTCACTACGATTTATAAAGCCGGTTTTCTCAGTTGCTGGTTATTTATTTAAAACTTTTTTTTTAACTAGCTGTAGTTTTTTTCGGGCTTTACGCAGAGTATTTCGAAATCAGATATAGACAGTAACCTTTCTTTTGTTTTGAAGGTTAAGTGCGAAAAATTATATCAATCTCGGAATAAAACTGTAGGTTTGAATTGAAATCAATCCCACGCCGGCCACCTGGTGTCCGCCAAGCGGCAGCTCACCCTCCCGCCACAAACACACAGGCACTTTTCATATAAATAGACAGATATACGAGCCGTAGTCCCTGGGATCGCCTGGCCTTAGTGCAGAGTTTTTTTGAAAACTGATGTAGATATTGACTTTTCTATTTTGAAGGTCAAGTGCGCAAAGTTTCATCAATCTCGGAATAAAACTGTGGATTTGTATAAAAATAAAATTCAAATCACCACGCGCACCCACCACAGACCATAGTCTTTATATAAATAGATAGAAATTTGATACCTTGATGAAACTGAAAAACGATATTTATTTATTTATTTATTAACGGACATCGTCCAAATTACAAAATAATAACACGAATATAGTAAAATGAAAAATACAGGAGTAGACAAAGGTACATGAAAGCAAAGACATAAAGCAGATATAATATAAGAAAATAAAGTGACAAGTCGAATCAAGTCAAGACTACGCATTCTGGACAATGGTGAATAATATCCATAACTTGTCGAATGATGGTTGAGGAAGAGCAGTTCATTATTTCTGAGTCTGTGCGAGGAGATATTGAAGTGAATGAGTTGCAGTAGAGTAGGTGAATCAATAATACCATTTATAATTTTGAAGAAGCAAATGAGGTCATTTCTTTCCCGACGGACTTCCAAAGGAGAGAGGTTTAGAGTTAGTTCAATTTCATCATATGAGTATTTGCCTTTTTCTAATCCTAGCCTCCTATAATAATATAAAATATAAAATCATCACGCCCATATTTTCATTATCAAAACTAAGAATCAAATAATATCATAAGAAAGTAAGCATTAAGAGAATTTGAATTTGAACTTTGATTTTGTTGTAAGTAGAAACAATCTTAGTTCATATGTATTGAGTTTATTTTGATTCTAACTGATCATAATTTATTTCCTACTATAGTTTATCATCTTACTAGTATAAATAATTCAAAAATACTTTAAATACGTAAAACAACCACGCGAATTTGAAGCCCAAAATTTCACCAATAATTGTGTAACCACCGGTATTGTAATCCGAATTTAATTATTCGTTTTAATTTCAGTATTGTTTTGAGGCATACGGAGCTGATAATTATTATAAAATACATACCATTTTGTTTGAGGACGGGGATGCAAATAAATAGGAAAAAACGTATTCTAACTGGTAATCCCCACAGGGAGAATTTTACTTGTGTGGCGAGTTTGCAGATGTTTGAACAATTATTCACATTTTTATGACCGATTCCAATAGTGTTGCAACGTCGAATATAATATATCGAATATATGTCGGCATTGGGACTATGTAAATCGTGCATTGAACGTTGATAATAATAATTTATCGGTCAGTGGCTGAGTTGGCATCGCGTTTGGTTCCCTCCCAGGTGTAGTCTGATCAATTCCTCGGCTGGATAAGTCCTCCATCAAAACACAAGTAACATTTTCCACTTACTGTAGTGGTAGGAGATTTTCAGATATTGTCAGGATATTCGTAACACGGGAAGGTTTGTATTAAAAAAATATAGAAATTTTCTGGAATGTGGGGGGATTAGTTAGATTTCACACATCCCATAAAGTATGCACATACAGCTGTGAACATAGACTAAATACGACATCAATGGCTGTGAATGTACAATATAAAAACAAACATAACTAAATTTATGTATGGAACAAAAAAAAAGACCTGAATGGTATGTAGCATCGTTCGAGATTGATGGGGTCAAAAACTTTCTCTAGTGTTCTTCGCTAATAGAATCTAGATTCTGGAGAGATTCCATAATTAAGACATCACCGGAGTTGTGTAGCCTATCCCAATCCAGCCACCCGGGTTTTGGTTCCAGAAAATCGCCCCTCCGTTAGAATGCCTCGGAAGGCCGAATATCGTGCGATAGGCGTTCTTGTAATGCACGCGAAGCCTTTCCATGCTTGTCTTCTTAAAATTAACTAAAAGCTCGCACATACATAAAGATGTACAGAACGTAAGCAAAAACATAATTTTTACAATTAGGCTGCAATTTTCGCATGTTCGACTTTATGATGAGCGCTCGTCTTTGCCGGTCTATGTCATCGTCGTCCATCGGCTTACTGTTGATGATGTGTCCTAAATATTTTATATCTTCAACTGCTTTCAGAAGTTCATTGTTTAAGAAATTTAATGGATTGCTTTTCGGACACTGCCAGTATCTGATGACCAAAAATGTAATATTTTTCGAGTGCAATTCCTTCATAACATATCTTTAAGAGTAGATATTCGTAAATTTATATGAATACATTTTAGGCTCATAAAATAATATAGATGATACGTTTGTGGAACCAGAAGATATAGCCAAATAATACAATAACAACCTTAGTGAACTTTATGAAAGATTGTTTAAGGAATGAGGTAAAATGGGAGATAGCACAATGGGTCTATGGTCCAGGGGCTCACGGGAACTACATGTAAACCGTCTCCGCTTTATAAATAAAATTAAAATTTGAGAAAGTTAACTATTTAAATTATCTTTCATTGCAGTCCAATATCGGGCAGATTCACGGAAGCAGAAAGAAAGGGTTGCCGACTGACCCTTGCCCTTAAATTAACACCTGAATCATCCATGACTAAAAACGGAAGGTCTGTAATTTGGTTTGCCTTGTAAATTGCCCTTTATGTTCTGGGCGGGGTGAAACATCTTCGTTAAGGGTGATCGCCATGAGACCGCCACCCACCCGATGAGATAAATTATTACCCTTAGCCCTACGATAATTGAACCGTGGAATAAAAAAAGAACACGGAAGATATTCCATTTGGATCTTCTCCTTTGTATCGATTTTTCATTATTTTGTTAAAATGATATTCAATATATGGAATAAATCCGATTGTAGAGAGTATTATACACTATGTTGTCAATAAATTTTTGTGCAAATAAGTAATTAAAATTATTTGGTTAGTTAATTAAAAACCCCTTTATAAGTATGCACTCCAACTAGATGCTGATTGACCTCTATCATTTAATGTAATCAAATATTGTTAAATATGTTTTCTTAAGTTATACTGCTTATATTAACTTCCATTTATTATTTCATCAACTATTTTATCTTAACTTTTCCATACAAATTTATAATATTGTTATCCCTGGAGGCTTACCTACACTTTCTATTATGTCTTCATGGTTTAAAATTTATACAACTTTATAATTTATAATAAATTATTTCCAACCCGTCAAGTAATTCAATAAGTACTTACTAGTAATTGTTGATTGAGGTACTCCTCAATCAACAATTACTGCTTATTATATTTTTTCCACCTGTAAACAACCAACTTTATTGATTAGCAGTAATTATAAGCCGACATAGATCAGTGGTTTCAGAGCACCTGACCGGACATCAGAAGGCACGGGTTCAATTCCCGTTGGCGGCATTTATTTTTTACTCGGGTGATATTTTCAATTTGTATTGGTATTTCGGGTGACTAATTGTTGCTTACAATTATTTGTTATCCTTAATGCTATGCATAAAACCTTGTCTTATAAACATTAGTTTATCATTAAAAAAATTATTATAATTTATTTATATTTATGCATGTATCAAATAATATGTAAATACTCATTTATGTATCCAATACGTCTGTCTCGACACAGGTATATCCAAGTGAAACAGATTTCGAAAAACACCTGTAAAAAATTATATAGCTTAATAAAAAAATAAAAAAAAACGACAAAAAGATGATTAAAAGCTGTTTCAAGAAAAAGTCTTAATTAATATATTCATCTTTTCCTTTTCTTCTTTATAAAATACTTCATGAATCAATATGCATACCTACTTATAAGTAAATTTATGGCAATAACTTTATTGATTAACCGGTTAGAGGCAGTTACATAAGATATAAAACTCCCTGTATAGGCAATTGGTGATGAAAGAAAAGGAGGGGGGAGGCAGGAGTAGTATAAAAGAGCGAAAATGCTAAAAACAACCTAGATGTTCAGAATCTTACAAAAACATATTATAACTTTAACCAAGCGCTATTCAATTCTGAATAGAAGTTTAGCACCTTTCACGTTATTTCTTTCTGGTGGAAAATAACATTTTCAGAACCCGATTGACACGTTCAATGATATTCAACAAAAAAACAAATTATTGTTCGTAATAAAAATGTTCGTCACTAAAAAATATTATTTTCTACATTTATTCACAAACTAAATCAGAAATCAGGATCGAATTTGGTTATTCTTAGAAGAAAGCCACAGATGTAGTGCCATTTGAGAATTTATTATATTATAGCATAATATAAGGTGGCGCAAAAATCTATCAGAAGATGTCCTCATATTTCCAAATTGTTTATTTTGTCATCGAGACTTTAAAATTTGTGAAGTAAACAGAAGTAGAATTTACGATGACAAATCATGGTCTTCAATTCTCCACAAGAACGAGGAATGATTGTTTTTTAATAATTATTCTTATTTACAAATAACTTACCGCCTTAAAAGATGGAGTGAGAATTTTTGCGCCTACTGTTACCAAGAAGCCTGAAATGTATTACAAACGACCCACAAAAGAGATATTCAAAGAGCATTGTGTACAAAGGTGAAAACGAATGTTAGTATATTTCCAAAAATTCTTTCCCGGGAGGGAATCTGCGACTGAGATATTTTATCACTATGTGGAAAAAAAATTACTTCACCTATTGCATATAATATTTTGCCACTTTACGAAAATTACAATCTTTTTTGAAAAAGGGTTTGCTAGTTTGAAGGTCCTTGATGAGTTTTTTTTAAATCCCGCTCACAAATTGTTGGGATGTGATAAATCATGTACTTCTCTCAGTTAAATCCACTTTTATATACAAATCTTACAATAATGTATTAAAAAGCGTTTACTGAGTAGGTACTTCCAAAAGGGTTACACTGAAAGGTATTAAAGAGTATTTTACAAGTGTGTCGTCGTTGCTACAAACGAACTAAAGTATCTACACAGTTACATAAAACACAATAAGAAAAATGTAATTTTTTTTTATAATTCCCGCGTGCAAAGTTTCCAGTCACTAAATTCAAACACCGGATGTTTCTGATAGTGGGAAGCAATTAAAATTCTCTCTCAATTTAAAACTAAAAAAAGTTTTCGCCTGAAAAGTTTTCCGCACTTACGATTCCGAAGCAATTAATGCTTTAATCGTTTCCTTATAAGACGATAAAAAACAGTGAACTTTGCTCCATAAAATCACTTGTTCGTATAATAATGTTATTATTATAAGACTATCCGCTCTTCCTTGGAATCACGACAAACTTTGTGCCCATATTTTTACTGTTTTTTTGCTAGCAATTTTTTACAACGATTATTAAAAACGGAACAAATTACACACTTGCAATAAATTTGTAGAAGGGTATTAAGATATTCTCAAAATCACTCTGGTAAAATAATATCATTCAGAATGGGATTGTTGCAAGAAAAGCCTTTAGCAGTGTTTAGTGACTAGAATTGAAAAGTGGGTTATTCTAAACTTTCATCTTCTCTATCTCCTTCCCTTCTCTACTCTCATTAACTTGACAACATTCTTTAAATAGGGATCGGTAACATAGTCCCATTGGCTGTGGGAATATGGGACTCAACAGCATTCTCCAAATGAGGATGGATACCGTAGCCTTATTGGCTCTGGGTATATAGGACTCAAAAAAATTCTCCAAATGAGGATGGATACCATAGTCTTATTGGCTCCGGGAATATTAGACTCAACAGCATTCTCCAAATGAGGATGGATACCGTAGTCTTGTTGGCTCCGAGAAAATAGGATTCAACAACATTCTCCAAATAACTTATTGGCTCCTGGAATATACGATTCAACAACATTCTCCAAATGAGGATGGATTCCGTAGTCTTATTGGCTCCGGGAATATAGGATTCAACAACATTCTCCAAATAAGGATGGATTCCGTAGTCTTATTGGCTCCGGGAATATAGGATTCAACAACATTCTCCAAATGAGGATGGATACAGAAGTCTTATTGGCTCCGGGAATAAAGGATTCAACAAAATTCTCCAAATGAGGATGGATACCGTAGTCTTATTGGCTCCGGGAATATAGGACTCAACAACATTCTCCAAATGAGGATGGATTATGTAGTCTTATTGGCTCCGGGAATATGGGACTCAACAAAATTCTCCAAATGAAGACGCTTTCCGTAGTCCTATTGGCTTCGGGAATATAGGACTCAACAACATTCTCCAAATGATGATGGGTATCGTAGTCTTATTGGCTTCGGGAATATAGGACTCAACAACATTCTCCAAATGAGGATGGATACAGTAGTCTTATTGGCTCCGGGAATATAGAACTCAACAACATTCTCCAAATGATGATGAGTACCGTAGTCCTATTGGTTTCGGGAATATAGGACTCAACAACATTCTCCAAATAAAGATGCTTTCCGTAGTCTAATTGGCTTCGGGAATATAGGACCCAACAACATTCTCCAAATAAAAATGCTTTCCGTAGTCTAATTGAAAGTAAAATTTCAATTTGATAAACTCACATGTCAATATTTTTTTACTATATTGCTATTTTTGAATTATCTTATTTGAATATTCTTTTAGTCTATTCTCTACGTTTATATTATTTAAAATATATAGTTAGCAACTTCTTATATCAACCAAGAAAACTTTTCAAATTATTTATAAAGTGCAATAACTAAGTAAAAGTCAATACACTAGACAAAACAAGAATCGCATTTAATAAATCTGCCTATTTCTGACTGTCCTAAAACAGGTAATCTCGTAGTTGGACAGCCAAAGATCACTGTAATATGTAACATGTCATGTTTTTTAAAAAATTAATAAATAAATAAAATAAATAAATTGGCTTCGGGAATATAGGACCCAACAACATTCTCCAAATGCGGATGGGTACCATTGTCCCATTGGCTACGGGAAGATGGGACTCATATGCCATGTTTACATTAAAATTGAATGGTAAATTTCCAGAAACGCTCTTCATCCTTAATATACACGGAGTATTAAAAAACACTTTGTATCATTTAAATTACAATGAGGAATAGCTAATTGTATCAATGGGGTAGCAAAATAATGCATTTTAATTAATATTTCGTTGAAATTTAAACTTTTGAATTGTATTCTCTCTCCGAATTTCTTAAATGTTCATGTTGTGATAATATCCACTCTCGACGTAAAAGGTAATAATCATTAAAAAAGTTACAGACCTTCAAAAATAGTGTTCTGACTCTTGGTAAGCTAATATATTATAATCTAATACCCACTACGTCATTGAGAAAAAAAATGTGGTAGATATCACCAGCATCAAAACGCGAGTCAATTTATTACAAGTTGATAATATGTTGGAAACTTTTGTGCAACTTCTGCATTGAGGAGTATGTTAAATCCCATGATGTCAGTATTACCAAAACACTACGTTGTGTGCTGAAGTACGTAAGCACGAACCGTGGTGGAGCTGCAAAACTACTTGGAATTGCTAAGCACAAATCTGAACTTTCACAAAACCTTGCTGCAAACGGTTCATATCAATAGAATGTGGTCCATAGAAACCGTTCCCATGTGCTTTACTCATATCCAATTGTGTTAAATTTATGCGCTCTAAATCTAAAAACCTACGCCTGAATATATGCACTCCGCTTACTTCTAAATTTAAAAAACAACGCCTAAATTTATGCAATCTGCTTACTTCTAAATCTAAAAAACTACGCCTAAATTTATGCAATCTGCTTACTTCTAAATCTAAAAAACTACGCCTAAATTTATGCAATCTGCTTACTTCTACATCTAAAAAACTACGCCTAAATTTATGCAATCTGCTTACTTCTAAATCTAAAAAACGACGCCTAAATTTAGGCAATCTGCTTACTTCTAAATCTAAAAAACAACGTCTAAATTTATGCAATCTGCTTACTTCTAAATCTAAAAAACTACGCCTAAATTTATGCAATCTGCTTACTTCAAAATCTAAAAAACAACGTCTAAATTTATGCAATCTGCTTACTTCTAAATCTAAAAAACTACGCCTAAATTTATGCAATCTGCTTACTTCTAAATCTAAAAAACAACGTCTAAATTTATGCAATCTGCTTACTTCTAAATCTAAAAAACTACGCCTAAATTTATGGGATCTGCTTACTTCTAAATCTAAAAACCCACGCCTAAATAATTGAAATAACCCTTAATTTAAACTTAAATAATATTACAAGAATGTTAAAAAAATGCACAAATAGGTTATTGCGTTCTGAGTTTGGGTTATTTAAATAATTTGTGCGTATTTGGATTGACATAGAACCTCCCGGCAAACGTTACACCATACTAACATAATTATAAAACCAACATGTATTGTACATTTTGAACCTTGATTGAAAAAAGGGAACTTCATTGCATCTTTTACTAAATCCCCAGACGTAACTAGTTATTTATTCTGGTAATTAAGTTGAAACGAAATGGAATTTAAGTAATGAGTGCGTATTAAGAAATGTATTGTTTACGCATCTAATGACCTACATCTGCGATTTTTCGATTTAATTGTTTAATTATTCGAAAGTGTTTCGTGTATATTCCCAAATATGAAATGTTGTAATTGAAAATACAGTGTTTTCGGCAATTTCAAACATTTTTTTTTCCGGTAGAACGTGCGTGCTGTCATCTTACGCATATTTTTATCAGTGGGTTTTAAATCACCACGCTTTTTAAAATCACCACGAACTAAATGCGTTTTCAATATGCTTCGTTCTTCCTTCACACGAAGGGGATTTAAGCCTTATTGTCTTATGTTCTTAGTGAAAAATGTAACTATGATTATGTGTATGCTTTTTTTATGACGATTGTGCCCAAGGAACTACATAAGTATGTCAAAGTTATCATAGATCAGCTTAACAATTATAATTATATTATAATTCATACGGCTCGCCTACCAAAGTTTTTTTTATATATTTTTTCCTCAATAATTTATTTATTTATTAATTTTCGGAAAATTGACAGTATAAATTTATTTCAGTTTGTACATAAGTATTATATAGCCAAAATAAAACCAATTTTGGATTTCCTCCTTGTGACTTTACTTCTACTGAGACAGCATAATAAGGAATAAGTAAATTAAATTTGTAAGAAAGAAATATGAATTCAAAAATTTATACAAAACAAAAGATTATATAAAACGAAAAATTACAAAACAAAACATTTATCAATGCATTTATAGCCATGGAGAGAGGTTGTAGATATAAATCAAATTATAATAAAAATATAAACAATAGAGACATAATATTATTCACATAACCATCAGAGAAATATTCTTTTATGGACCTCTTGTATTTGGTAAGTTTGCAATTGAAAATATCCACCTTGGATAATACGCTATTGTAGTTATTGCATAGTCTGTTCAGGCAAGAATTCTACTTAGAGTTCGTTTTGCCGTTTCATGGAGTTTTAAAGATTCATCAACTTTTCATGTTCTGTTATTAGGTACTTGAATTCTGTGAAGTAACTGACCTAGAACTTAATCTGTTATTATATCATTGGACTTTCACGGAATTTTAAAATCAACATTGAAATTTGATGAATTATTCAAATTCTGGGAAAGATCCAATCCTAAATGATGTTTTATCTCGGCAGAAGGGTGATCAGTGTCTGTTAGGAACACATTTATTAAATGATCAATGCAACTTCCAAGCCCGCATTAATGGATCCCTTCCTACAACCACTTCGTTAACCCACCTTACTACATCGGCCCATCGTGTCGGTGGCACTATATTTCTTTTAAAATTCCACGAAAAGGATATAAAATATAATGTGACTTCTGGCCAAGAATGAATGTGACCGCAACGGGTTTATTTGTGAACATGAAATAGGTAATGTAAAACGCGAATCAAATGTATTTCCCAAATTGTTCGTTGGACTAATATGTTAAGAGTACAATGGGACATCTCGTAATTACAGATAGTAATGTTTGCTTTGGCGTGGCACATTACGGAGAATGTTTTTCACTTAATTATAATTTTTTGAGCTTATCTGATTGTTGGTTTTATATTATTGAATAATTGCAAAATAATTTGATTTTAAATGATGTTTTCATATAATATATTATTTTGGCATATTTGTCGAAATTATCGACCGTTAAATGAATATTAAAAAGATGCAAACCTCACAATGAAAATTGAAGCGTGCGCACTTCGCAAGCTTTATTGCCGTATGAGACAAATTATTACACCATCTATTCGGTAGGTTAAAATAGCTTCTAACTCACTCGTTTAATTTAATATTATATAATTAAACAACCTGTATTTTGGGACTAGGTACCTACCTATTTACTACATATATATATTGCTTGACCTGCGGTAGGAGTCTGGTTAAAATTACCGTTTAAATACTATATTATTTTTAGGTAAAAAATTAATCACTTGGATATTGTTTTTGACGGTAATTTGAAGTGAAAAGAGCATACACTACAGCAAATAAACTTAACTTACTTTAAATTCATATACTTGTGTAGACAATTTCCTTAACTTTAATCAAGTTAAAACAATGTACGATGCACTTTGTTAATATTTAATCGGTACCGCATAATATCCGGGAGATGATCTAATGCTGCCGCCAAAGTTCCGATCTTTAGTGCAGAAACTAATTATTAATACTATTTTAAAACTACCGCACAAGACAGACAGAATCTCTAGTAGAATCTGTGGTTTTGACAATATGCAACTTTATGCCAAAACATACTAGCATACCTCTTAAAATACTATTTTACAATCTCCAAGCTGATCATATAGAACCAAAAGGCATAATCTCTTACTTATCCTTTTTGATAAATTAACGTTTGGCCAAAGAAATTATAGATACTTTAAAACAAAGAACACAAGTTATTCTAAATGTAAATTAGATAACAAGTCTTGGATTATCAGCCTCAACATCAACGATTTTACTAAAACCTGTTTGAAAATTTTGAATTTCAAATAGAATGCTATTTGTCTTTTATTTTAAACTAACGGACACCACAATGCTACGCCATTGCTAATGTCTTTTTCGGGCGTCTGGTACTGTTAAAAAACTACATTACATCAAAAATTTAAGATTTTGAACAAGCGAACATATACATTATTATTTATATAGATATATTAAATGTAATATTGAGTTGTTATTTTTGGTTGTAAACTGTTTATGTAATAAACTGCGCTTGCTCTCAACATACGATTTCCTAATAATACAGGCACATTATATCACCAACGTAATGTTCTTATTGAAGTTGAATAAAAATAAAAAAAACACTGAAGTTTTAGACTCCAGCTAAAATAGATACCTTGCGTATGCCACATAAAACGAATATAAATAGCTAGGATTTTTATCTTTTCGATGTATTTACTCGTTTCTTTTCTCTTCTTTCTACCACAGAAAAAATTCCAAAGGTACCTAGGAAGGTAGCAAAACAAGCATAATAATCAAGAAAAGAACAAGAAACTAATTAAAACGCGGTGACTCAGGTGTCTGAAGCTGCACTGTAAACGAAAAGCCTCTTTCGAGAAGCTTAACAAAGTAATTACGAATCACAATATTATATATTGGGGAAAATTAATAACCGTAATATTTTTGGAGAGGGGTTTGGTAGGAAATATGATCCTGACCGCGAGGGGAGTTGAATCCCCCAAATCCTTCGAAGCGGTTTCGCCACTCTAAATAATGCATATGACGTTGAATGAGATTTCACCCGCTGTCCACCCTTCTGTATTTGGGGAGAAGGTATTATACTGAATATTATATTGCGAGGAAGACAAACTTAATATGATAGGTCATGTACAATGTAATTCAACCAAAATGTGCACTTCAACAATTTCCTACTGAAAAAGCTGTTTCACATATAAATCCCGAGGCGATCTATATATAAATATGTATATATATTTTTTTTTAAAGAAAGACAAATATTCCCGGTTACGAATAACCTGACAATTTTTGAAAATCTTCTACTACCACCACAGTAAGCTGAAAATGTTGCTTGTGTTGTGATGGAGGACTTTAGCCAGCCGAGGAATTGCACACACTACGCCTGGGTGGGACCCAAACGCGATGTCAACTCGACCACCGACCGGTCAATATATGTGTGTTTTAATATTGCTTACTATATTATAAATATATTAAATATGTGTGTTTTAATATTGCTTGGGTTAAAAACTATTATAACTATTCGGTGTCAGTGGCTAGTTTGTCTCAAATACTCGTTTTTTATTATACGTCATGATACACAAAAGCCTATTTGAAGGTATGAATATTCTATACAATTTTTATTTTTCTAATTTTTCAAGAGAGACAAACATTTCCGGGTTACGAATAACCGACGATACTTGAAAATTTCCTACTACCACCACATTAAGCGGAAAATGTTCCTTGTACCGTGTTGGAGGGCTTAATCAACCGTAGAATTTAACTCACGATGCCTGGTTTGGAACCAGACTTGACGACAACTCAGTCACTCCAAATCTACAGATAAACCAATTTATTTCGAGAAAATTTTGCACACTCCACGTTCAAAACATCAGGATGTTCGTTTTCTACATGATCACAATGACGCAAATTTAGCATGAAAATGGATTATTTCTCCAATTCGCTCTTATGAAACGCATGATTAACGAGCTACGGAACCTCTTTTAAACCCGAATTAAAAATCATTTCGTCACCTGCCACACAATATTATCCAACCAGTTAGTGAAATATTTCCAATGATTTTACATCAAACAGACAAGAGTGCCATTTTGAGGGGTTACGTATCAAAGGCGAAAAACACGAACACTCAAAGGACTCAATAAAATTTTAGGTATTAAAATAAAATTGTTTGCGAATGCATGCAAACCTGGTTTTACGCAGTATTATGCAACCTCCTTTAAAAGGTTAGATTACCTAAAAAAAACATGTACCTACTTGGTTGACTTATAACAATAGCATTTTATTTGATTTTCAACATTCGTCAATCTGGGTAAACCTGGTCTAGGGTAAAAAATCGATAGGTGACTACAAAATTTTAAAAATAAACTTCTTCTTTAGTTCTGCTCGGTGACAAGTTATATTTTTAGTATTTAATAGTTGAAGAAAATATTGGCGGTTCTTAAAAGAAAAATCATAAAAAGATAGGTCGCATCTAGGACTTAAACTTTGGACCCTCGTCTTGCTCAGGCGCTCGCAAGGCGGGGATTGGAAGAAGAGAGAGAATATTGCCTTCAATAATTAAATATTACTATTTGAGATTTTACCCATCAAGTTATTCCAAAAAATAAAATATATTTTTAGCATTTTATAAAATTCATTCGAAAATGAAAATGCACATGCAGGCTCGCTTGGAAATATTTCCATAATGTAAATACGCCAAAACTGGCGCTAATGTACTGAAATTGAAGGAAGTCAGTGTTGAAACTTGGTAAGTACCTGTCTATTTGGATCTAGCCACTTAGATAATACGGTTAAAGTCATTTCGAGCTTCTTGTCATTTCTGAATGGTGCTCTTCCTTACCCACTTTACAGTAGAAAAACTATGCTACGTAACTGTGAATATATACTGAATACATTTCTATACTACGTTTTTATTCACATATACGACATTTATTACAAAGAAGTGTGCTTATTATTTAGCCTGAAAAATATACATAAGATAGAAAAAAATATATCAAATGTAAGAAAGAGTATATGAATAAGCAATAGAACGCAATTTAGTTGTTTTCAGAAATAATTATAATATAATTCACCTACTATTATTATAATATAATTTACCTATTAATGTGAACAGTAGACCTCGCATCCAATGGGACCTGTAAAATTTAGTACATATCTCATCCAAATGTAACATTGAAAATTATATTTGAAATAATAGGCACACTTCAACGATATCAACTGTTTTGAATTTTCATGGATAGTAACAAAATACGTTAAAAACTTGTAAAACCTATCTCTACGAACTGCAACTGCAGTGCACTTCATGCTGGTCATTATTTCACTGCACTGCAAATGCAGCCAGCTGCATAATAGGGATATACTAACTCACATCCAACAAATGAAATTAAATCAAAACCAAATTTTCTTCTCAAATCATTAGATTTAAAGTAGGTATTATAAACGATAAAATGTAACATTTTTTAAATGATTGTACAACTTTTCCAAAGAGACGCACTATCGCAATGAAAATTATTGTTTTTTCAATCTTACTTCAGACAGATAGGTGGAGCTACAAAAATATTAAAAAAATGCAAAGAAGAAAGTACAAACAAACACAACGATTTCACACATGAAGAAATAATCTTTAAGAACCATTATAACGGCCATCTTCTTGTGTATGAAACAGAAACGGAACGTACAAACAAATCTAAAGACAGAAAAATTGCAAAATGGTTGCCTGGAAACGGGACTAGTCTCAGCAAATTATGTTAACAAATGGGATAATGCACCCTCATTAGATTACTATAACGCACGTTTATTATTTGACTAGGACACCCTCCAAACATGTTCTAATATATTAGATCAGAAAGGAAGATTCAACTAAGCAATCACATTCAGAGAGAATCGGATAAGACACTAGAATGGTTATGCCTAAGCTAGGGAATTATTTAGATACCTGAAATTCTACTTAAAATAGTTTGGATGGTGTAACCCACTGTCAACTTTAACACTTTAGCCCTTTTGGCAAGGACACAACGGCAAAGCTCTCAACGAAAATTGACAAACCAGCAAAAAGGCACATTGTATTTGGTAAGGATTATATTTAAGGTATGTTTCTGATGTGGAGCTTTCTTTATATTCTGCTCAACAGTTTCAGATTTTGGGGTGATTTGGGACGGCAACCTAGTGCGTAAAACTTTCTATGACGAGTATATATAGTAGTTGGGATCCATGTCGAGAGAGAATATTAAGCACTCCGAGTGCTCAAGTTCCTTCGTATTATCATTTTAATAAGACGTTTGTATTCTCGGGCCCCAAATGTGTTTACCGTATAAAAGGTACACATAATTCAGTGGTTCTTGCCGAGCCGCAGTAGGTGTGATAATAAGAAAATAGTACAATGATATTAGCCATTATTAAAAATGGGTGGTGGTAGTAGTACGATTGTTTGAATTTTGAATCACTTCCCTAACAGCTCATTGCGGAATATACACTCTCCTTAGGTGTACTTTGTTCAAATGGAATTGAAATTTTAAAAGCATTTATTTCTGATTTCATTATGAATTAGGTATTCCCTGGGAGTAGATATTCTCAGTATCACACTGGAAAAATACATCCATTCAGAGGCAAAATGTTTCTTTAAATGGCTTTAGTCATCATTGGTGATCAGATCTGAACAGCCAGGTACCTCCTAACATTCCCCCGCTCTTCTCCTTATTTAAATGTTGACGAATAAATTTTCTTAAAAGATTTGAAATGTTCCATTTTCGATTTGCCGCCAAAATGACATGGTCATCATTGACGTCACGCCGAGCGATGTTGGTGACAGCCTTCTTACCAGCCAGTGGCATTTTCGACATCATAATGACATTGTAGGAAGTTGAAACCGTTTCGGAATGAGCGGTTTTAGATCGTTTTTAAAATCAAAAATTTTGAAGAAAAATACTGGAATTACACGTTTTTTGGTACATTGATCAGAAACAGAAAAAAAAAACAATTTTCCACACATTTTTAACGGTATTGTTTAAATACCGTTTGTGAAAATACCGTATTGCGAGGTATTCATAAAAAGGTAGAAAATTCTACAAAATAACACTATAAAGGTCACTCTTTTTTTGATGCACTAAATTATTAATTACTGAAAGAAGTTTGATACTGAAAAATCCGCGCAATTTCGTTTTATTCAAGAATTCATCGTTTGCGAGTTAAAAAATATTATGGAGGGAACCATAAGTCAAACTTATCTTAAATCAACATTCAAGAGATTTGTGCAACTAAGGACTAATGAACAACATTCAAATTCAAGTTAACAGTAAATAGTTGAAATTTTTAAAGCCCGATAGGAAAACAAGAAAACTAAATCACAACGTGTTTGCATTCCAGAACATTTTATAACCCCAAAACAAACAAAAAGATGCACTCTTCTCTGACTTTTAGACAAACCAGTCCCGTGGGAATATTCCTGTTCTGCATCTTGTCCGGAGTTGAAACAAGAAGAATTAAGACTAATGCTTATACCTTAGTAGACAGGTTCTGGAATTGTAGTATTTTTGTACACACCTATAAAGAATATAATATAAAACATAATGCTATATTTTATGACAATTTTGTGATCCACAATCAAGAAAATTGAATATTTCCTTAGGGCTAAGATCAAGAAGTTTGGTATTGCATTCCTTTCATGATTGATAAACATAATACGTGCGTTTATGTATCGATTTTTTTTTCATACAAATATAAAAGGTATAAAGGGGGAAATGTAGTAACTTTGGGATGTGTGTCTACGTGACAGTAGGTACAAGCGTAAACCATTATTAACTTTGTTCGAAATTTGAACGTTTTTATTTATTTATACTGGGTTTTTACAGATGTTCTCACTTACGTGAGAACTATCCAATTTATAAGTAATATTATAGATTTTACAATTTAGAACTATCCAATATTTAAGAATAATATTCAGTAAAAATGTTCGATTGTACAATAATTGTTTAAACGTACTCGTTTGTTATTGTTCATATGAGATTCTTATGGATTTGAAAAGGACTCCGTGATCTATGGATTATCTTATGATCTGTCTTATGCTGCCAGTACACATTGGACCAACGCATTGGTCAATGTGTACAGGACCACTTGGCATATATTGGCTGTTGGTCGCCAACGTTGGCCGCCCAACCCGATTATTGTTGGATTTTAGTGCACTCAAATGATCTTGGCTCCAACACACCGTATTTTTTTTGGCTGTATGGCACCAACGTTGGCCGAATGCATTGGTCCAATGCGTTGGTCCAAGCTGTACTAGGAGCATTAGATGTACGACGTTGCCACTCTTCACTTCCGTTGTATTTATCGGATTCGAGTTGCAATTATTTTTTATTTATGTACCTACATAAAACAGGTGCAAAAAACAATATTAGTTTTTTTTTAATGTAAATACTGCACAAGAATTTCAACTGCTTTCAACCGTCTGGAGCCCGTGAAACTATGGTATCCCTAATTGGGGTATATTAAGAGGCCGAAGGTAGTGAGGAAGGGAAAGTGATGGGAAGGAGGAAGGTGGGGAGTAACTGGTTATTCAGATCTAGTCACCAAACTCGGCTAAAGCCATTTTAAGCAGCGTTTCAATTCGGAATGGTGAGACCACCAGAACGATATGGAGAGTATCTTCCCCTCTAGAACGTGCCGCAAGTGTACTTTATATTATTTTAAATGAATAAATTGTAAAATAATAATAACACAAATTAATACAATCAAATTTAATTGCGCATGACTGAATTCGAACCCGCAACCTTCGGCTTGCTAGTCGAGAGCTTTACCATGCGAAGGTCGTCACCGGAGGTTTAAGGTAGAAAACAAATATGTTCACAAACATTTTATTATTGTCACCTGTACCGATGAGATTCTAATTTGGTTGGTATAAAATTTCCAGTCTTTATTTCAATCAATCAGTCTTTCAATCAATCAAGCGAGCTGCACAGTCATGCTAAAATCGACCGAATTGCACTTTAAAATTGGGACTGAAAGCTGACATTAAGTTTTCAGAACGATCCTATTTCTGCAGCAATAATGTGAGTTCTACCGAGTGTTTGGCGGGCAGACGAACGAAAAATGTCCACCGATAAATAACGCGAACGTGCAACGCGGTAGCTAAATGACATATTGTATGATGGATGGTTCAGGAAGTGGGTACCTAGCAGTAGTGGGACGAAACCAGACATACTACATCCACCGGTCACTGCAGCGTATGACGGGTAAACGGCCAAATTGACTGACGAAAATGCATACTACCAATTGCTGCTTTCATCCATAACACAGTTTTGAGGTCGGCGTTTTTATTTTTTATTTTCGAACAAAGCAAATGGGGACACACATCTTTATATAGGGATTTTATATATCTATCACAAAATGTGTGGGTTTTGTAAGGTTGTGTGAGTTATAATACCATTCTTAGAAGATTGATGATATCATTAAAATATTTTGATTTAAATTGCTTCCTTAATATTGTCAAATTATCCAGCAATGGAAATATTTGTGTCAAGTCACAACATGCAGGCAAATAGCAAACAGCAAACAGTCAAAATATATATGTAAGCGATTCATATTTTTAACGTGAATATAAACCGCAACTCAATTAGTGTTAGCAGCTCAACTTAACGCTAATGACATATTCATTATACACGGAGAAAACTTGCTGACATGAAATACTGTTAATTTAAGTAAAAATTTGTTCAAATTATTATTTTTCTTGTTAAAAACGGGCCTGCAGGCCTTTGACAAATGAATCAACAGAGTTCCCAACATCACAGCGAATGTTTTATGAGGACTGCGGAGCATGTATTCAAACCAAAATTGATATTGACGTACTGGTATTGTCGCATTTCGACATGACATTTATTAGGAAAACAATACGTGCTCTCCATTTATTCTGAATGACTAATATATTAACAGGAAATTGGCACAATATCACGTTTTTAACAGGATCATTTTTCCCCGCGCGAAAAGGAGAAATATACTTATATCTCTAAGTACTTCGCAAAACGCAATTACATAAATTGTGCTGCAAAGTTCCGAGGAAAAAAAATTAACAGAAATGTACATCAGTTTTTTGACTTTCGTGTATCTTTTTTAATGCTGGAACAATCAAATGTATTTCTTGGAAGGGAATCGTCGACCATTTTTTATTTACTGTACCTAAACTCAACTGCTCTCACGATGTTACATTGACCGTTGACATTTTCAACATCACTTACAGACAGTTTTGCGACCTTGACCATATTTTGACGAATATCAAAAAATAGTAAAACTACGCCCATGACCTTTCATATTTCTATTTCGCTCTATTTCCTATCAACCTTTTCTGGTTGAACCAAAGTAACGTAACACAGTAATGTCATCTCTTGCATATTTATTTGATTTTGTTGCCATTCATATTGTTTTAACCCCTCGAGCCTATGGCATATTTTGTCGGAAGGTGATAGTAATTCCGCGTTGCAATACAATCTCAATAAATAGAATATTTCTGAACGTATCGGAACACCAACAACTCTCATTGAAAGGTGGTGAAATAGGCTTTCAAATTGTATTATTTAAAATAAACCAAATAAGAAAAATTAAAAAAAGAATGGCTAAACTTACGTTTTTTAACTGAAATTACTGATGACTACAAAAAAACACACACACGTTTTGTTAGACAAATGTTTTGTAAACGTTTTGGTCCGCTCACTTTTTTTGTATTATCGTATAAAAACAGTTTTTTTTTTCAAACTGCGATCGAAAACTTTGGTTTCATATACGTAAACATTTTAATTCCTCTGTGGTTAATTTCTAAATTTGAATATATATATGATGTTTTCTATTTCTAACACCGATTCGATCAAATTTTATTTATCGCCGTGATAGTAAGGGAGAAACAACGATTTTTATGAGACCTATTCCCAACATGAACTGTTCCCAGAAGCGAACAAATTTCCCTGGGGGGTGTTAATCATCAATGATGTGTAAGTACTTATTTCTACTTCTTATAACTATGTACGTCTTGTTTAGGAATATACTTTTTAACCATTACTACTTTTATGTTTTACACACTTGCAATCTTTGCAATACATTGGTGTATAACTGTTCTATTTAACGGATTTGAAAATCATCGCGTTATTCTAATCATTCAATTCATTGTTATTTATTTCGAAAGACGTACCCACATAATAAACAATTAAATGCCAGAACCAAGGTGGAATTTTCATTTATTTGTTGTTATGTGCCCAATAATGTGATTTTCTTCCCAAGATAGACACGCTTTTGCGTATTAAATAACACTCCACTTGTCTTCTTGAGTTCTACACGTGTTCCAATAAGTCATTAGAAGATTTTTTTAACAGCTGTACTTCACTTTGAAGTTAGATGCGCAAATCGATATTTTTTGCTTAATAATGAATTGAATGTGTATCTATCTACTCGTTAGTATATACATAGTCTTAAATTTTTACCAAAAATGTGAATATCTATTTTAAAAAATAAAGGTTTTAAATGTAAAAAAATAAAATAAATGTTCTTGGTGGTTGTTCATAGTTTTTTTTGCATGTCACTATGGATTATAAGGATTTTCGAGAACGGATTAATTTTTTAAGGTTCTCGTAAGAATAACTAAAATTAAAACGACTGTTATATTTTTTTCAATTTAAAAAAAAACTAAGCAACGTTTATCACTCGCATTACAAATTCAAGGGTTATTTTTTTATGCATGGAAAAGTACTTAAAAACGTAGTATTATGGCTGTCAAAAGTATTCGCTTAAGTATTATTTAATTAGACAATCGAAACATATTTTATGTCAAGTAAAAAAATATACTTGAATTCTTTCTCACCGCAAAGTTAAATGACGATTTTAATCTTAAGTTCATCCATAAATAAATCCTCTCCAGATTGATAAAGTTAACTCAGGATTTTCGAAAACAATATAAGACAGACACTAAACAAAAAGCAATAAGAAGCCCAGAAAATATTGTTATGGTTGTTCAGAAATTCAAATATCTTTTAATACAATTGATTCTGGGAAGGATTTGAAATATTCCAAAACGCTGTTTTGTTCCGTAAAGAAAATATTGAATTGAACAAAATCATTATTGCAGGTATATTTTTTCTTACTCTATATCAAATTAAATCTTAAAATTTTACAGATTTTCTTTCACAGTGAGCACTGATAAACCCTTGCAAACCCTTTGAATTCTGTTATATTCTGTCATGTTTGTATTCATAGAAGAACGTTTATTCTATGTTTGTATCAATCTAATCTGCGTGATGTTATTTGACCATAAGAGGGTTTCAATTTTTAGGGGGCATAAATAGTCTTTTCTGACTATGTACTAATAATGTTGTTAATATGGTTGATTGGTTTTACATATAAAAAAATTGTGTAGATACTTACATATGTCCGTTTTATTTGTACCTGTTAAATTAATTTGATTATTTGCAAAATTCTTACTTTTTTGATTAAAAACAATGAAGAAATGTTAGTATTATAGAATAAAAAAATATTTTTAATAAAATTTTATACTTTTATTAAAATGAGCCCCTTTTCAAGTTAAACGAATTTTTCGTAACATAGCCTGCAGGTTTTCTTAGTACATTCGTCGATGGAAATAATAAGATGTGCTTTTAAATTCCCGATTCCATGACAATTGTATTGAAATCTCGCAGTTATTTTGCAAGGCAAAGCCATATTTTTGGCAGCTCATTTTGACACGTTATCTCGACGCTCGAATAAAGCATGACTTATTTCACAATCCGCACCCAAGATAAATAATAAACGTCTTCCAGCTAAATATAATTCAGCCATGCTTCAAGTCTGGCGGAGTTTCTGTATTGAAAGCAGTAACGACAGGATTCTTATCATGCTGCCAAACTAAACCCGCGATCGCTTCACTGAGGAAGTACTTTCAATGTCTACAAACAACGGTGAACTAACACGAGTGTTCGACACATTGAATAGCTCCAGTTATGATTTGGGACGAATTCTTCGAGTTTCAATGCTGTCTTGTAATACAAGGAACACTTCTATATGGTTTAAATAGTGAGCCTTAATATAAATTTTTAAAAAAAGTTCTCCTGACAAATGACTATACTGTATTTCTAGATGTGAGCATTCAGATAAAATAAAATGTACCTTTTCAACAGACGACTAAAACTGAATACTTGGAGTAGGTAGATGAGTTTGTGTATTTGGAAGTATGTATCCGACAGATGGGAAGGCTGATAGAGATATTGAAAAAAAGGGTAAGTGCAGGTAACTTCATCAATGGAGGACTGAACGCAGTTTATCGCGGATTTCGCGGCTTTCCATAGAAACGTATATAGTAGTCCACAATGGCGTGCTAGTACCTCCTACCTTGATGTATGGTAGTGAGACATAAAACTGGCAGAGGAAGGATGCAAGTAGACTGAATGCTATAAAACCATGTATAATCGTTTGAGAAATTTGGAGATTTTGAGATGGAGCAAGGTACCATCTAGTCTAGAGTGCACAGAGTGCACGAGTCTATCGCTATCCTTTTCATTTTCAAGAACAAATAGCATGCGCACTCTTTGTTTTAATGGACGGACAGCTGCTATGCTTTGTCCTCTTCTATCGCATGGGATGGTTGGTTGGGACCTCTCAGTCGCACACGAGAATTCCCGGCTAGTTTTCAAAAAGTTTTAGTTTTCAAAATTCGACAACCGGAATTCGGGACTGATTTTTAGCAGGCAACCTTAGACCATCGTGTTCATAATGAAATAATCTTTAATTTCATATAATTTTTATTCAATAATCAGACCGGTGCAAAATGCTTTTTCGATTTACCTGTTTATACATGGCAACCTGAGAGTTGTGACCGGAAAAGAGTAGGCAACCTAACGTTTGCATATTCTATGGGTTTCATACTTTCGATTGGTATAGAATTTTTATAATAATCAAACCGGTGCAATGTTTAAATTTTTTTTTTTTTAATTATTAATTAATCATACCCTGGACTAAAATTTGCTAGGCAACCGATAAGCAATATATTTATTGACATATTAAATTAAATATAAAATACGTTTCATCAAATAAACCTCTCGGTGACGGTTGTTCTTTAAGGGATCCTATACTATTATCTTCATATGATTTTGATTTAGAAATGAAATCAAGTTACAAAATTGATCGTGTAGCTTAACATCGTCAATCTCTACACCTCTGCTGCTCAAGAACTCAATGCATGAAACTGAATCATCATATTTTAGGTTTTCGTTCTCTTTCAGCAATGTCATCCACTCAAAACATTTGAAATCTTCCAAGGGTTTTATCCATTCCATCAAGTAATCTTCACTAGCCTTGTAAACACTGAAAAATTCGTTGGAAATGGACTCGGCTTCGTCATTATCACGAAGCTGTTCTCTTACGCTTGGTGGCAAAAAAATGTTGTTTCTTCGATTACGAAGCATATGAAGTACGGATTGAAGTATCCTTGAAAATCCAGAACGGAATTATGTTCCTCTTCGACTTTTGCCAAATTTGCTTGGTAAATAGACCAAACCCGATGTTTAGCAAAAAGGAGGACTTACAGTAGGTAAGGGAGGACGGGAGGACAAAACATGGAAAAGGAGGACATGTCCTCCTTTTGGATACCATCTGGCAACCCTACTTGCTAGTAGCTTAGCGGGGATAAATAACATTGTATGTAATTTTTATACAAATAAATAAAAATAAAAATTGTGCTAAATTTCTAAATTTGTAAACAGTCTTGATTTTTTAATGTTAACTACGTTTATTGATGATTGATTTATATTTTACATCATATATTATATCACCAGTGTATATATAATATTGATATTCTTTCTATCTATAATGTAAGGAATCGTTAATAAAAGTTATCTCGACCATATCCTCATTTTCCCAATATTATTACCGAGTGATGTAAAATACACAATGTAAAGGGTACATTTAGCGGAAACAATAATAACCTAGTGCTAACTCAGTTATTAGTAATAATGTATTCTTTTTATATTCACCTTTACCGCAAATCAGTATTTCGCTGCAATTCTGTTTGAGAATTGCAAGAAGTTACGGCTGCAGTTTTATAATAAACCGTGTGTTTACTTTGCGTTTCACAATAAATGAGATTTACAACAGCATTACACTTGACAACGTTCCAACATTACTGTCGTTATCGTTATTTTTGTTTTGCTACATTGCTCCGCTTTTAAAAACTTTATGCAATCTTCTATGGGTAAATGCGATTTGCTTATGTCTCTACTTAGTCATTGGTCACTAATCTAACTACTACTGGATGAAGGCATCTTAAAAACATGTAGAAATAATTTTTTTACAGTTGTATTTTTGGTTCAATCGTCACTATTTCAATTAATGGACAGTTTCTCAGAAGTTTTTATTTATATTCTCAATAGATATATATGGGTAAATAAGCATTGGTAAACGTAATAGAAGAGGTTGCTTAACCGGTCATTTAAAAATAAATAATTTCGGTAAATACAAGCTTTGGACAAAGACACTATCAATACCCTGCTATAAAAGCTTTCAACTGTCTTACACTTGAAAATAAAATTGGGGAAAACAAAAATAAATTCAGACATAAAATTGAAAATGGATTAAAGAACAAAAAAGACAATATTAAAAAATTTCATAACATAAAATAATAAATAAATAAACCTACACCTAACACACAAAACCAATATAAAACAGACATCACTCACAAACACACAACATATAATATAAATATAACGATTTTTTACTTTATTTTATATTACTTTAATTTTAAATCTATATTTTTAGTTTAAATTTATTTTAATCTTATATTTTTTTCTTTACCAACATTATATATATTTTCTTTAAACGTATTATTGATATCTTTTTTATAAAATGGAAGCCTCAGCATGGGTAAGCCACCCAGTGAGGCCAACATTACTAAATTGCACTAAGAAATGTAAAATATTGTACCAAAATAAAAATAAGCAATATTCGTCGAAGCTCCAAAGAGCCGAATGGAAATGACCTGAAGGTATTTGCGTGCGCCTATGTTGAAATTCATGACAAAAAACCTTGTAAAATGTTGATTACGTCAAAGCTAACCGTTTTTTTGCTTCATCACAAATTTTCAGCTTTATAGATAAAATAAGAAGGAAAAAATTATGAGTTACGCATTTTTGGAGAAATATATGAATTTTTGCGTGATTTGTTAACGTCATAAAGAAAGTTATCACAACTAGCACGAAAAAAGTTTATTTTTTCAGTTTTCCCTGAAAAACAAATTGTTAAAAAAAACAGATTCTTATACGTAAACCTTTCTTGCTTTGGCAGGGTTGGTACCATTAGCATAGTCAACATCAGGGTACGATAAAATGTTCTAGGACGAACGTAAGAAAAACATCTCAAGAATTTACATTACTCACATATTCATTTGAATACGTTTTTTTCTAAACATATTCCAGCCTTGCGCTAGGAACTCATTACTTACGTAAAATCCACCGAACGGCATTCACAAGAAAACTGCCAACAGTTTTACCATGCACGGTTTACGGCATTTTCACACTGAACCGGTTAACGGCAAATAACATAAGAATTTAATATTTATTAGAACGAAAAAAAAAACACTTTAAAAAAGAAATTAATAGTTAAAGGTTAGATTTTTACCGTATTTATTGTTTTTTTACACTGTATATTTTTTTACGTTAGAATTTTTAACCTCACTAGGACGAGCCTGTGTAAAAGCTTGTCCTAGTGAGGTTTATAATTAGTTATTTTTAATAATATCTTTATTTAAAGAATAGATAAATAACAAATAGTTAAATAATAAAAAAAATGTATTTACAAGATTGATTCATTTTGCAGCCAGTTTTATATGAAATTAACGACGCAAGTCAACACAGTTGAAGAGGATGTCACCAAATGCAAATGATGATGAAACTCTATTTAAATTGATCGGTACATTTTTATAAAGGTTCTTCGTTTTGATAAGCTATTTTACAAAGCTGCTAAAGGGGAAGCAGTCGTAACAGGAACGTGTTAAAATAAATCCTGAAGATGGCCTTCTGTTGACTTACATCCCGATACTTAGTTGATTTCTCGGGGGAAGCCAGACGCTTGGAATTGTATTATGATAACTTAAATTCAATGTTACTGCGCTCGTAGAAAAAAAACCTTACCGCTGATGTAGGCGAGCATATAAAAAAACGTGAAATTCTTAGATGTTCGATAACCTCTTTCAGCTCTGAAATAAATGAGTTAATGATGTTTTAAGAGCGCTATGAGGCGAATTAAATGAACAGTTATAGATAGTTATCTAAGATTTTATACAAAAAGCTTGAGTTGAAGAACTAAAAATGAATTCTTCCCTTGGATAACGTAACTACAAAAAATAGTTAAAATCTTACATATAACAAAATGGTTGATGTAAGGAGGCCGAAATAAAAAGCCGTGTTTTTTTAATAAATTCATTATTTTTCTAAAGAAAAATTGAATAAAACTGCAGATTATCTTTGATTATTTAGTAGATGTGCACGTGCAAAAAGTTTTTTCATTGTTTTACGTCTACTATTTCAAATTTTTTTATGAAACTTTTTTTTTTACATTAGCTCCACACAGGAGGCCCTGAGGAAAATAATTCTCCTCAGGGTATATGTCATCATTGGGGATGCTGTGTGGTGGTTCTTTTTAGTAAAGGAAGGGGAGGAATTTCTGGGAAGGAAAAAGGTATGAGGGGTGGGTAGAAATTTGGGGATCAGTATGTCCAATAGAGAAGAACGTATGAATCCATCCCTCCCACTGCGGTGCCAGGCGATGTTCTGAGAGAATCCTGCGGGAGAGGTCGAAGGGTCTCACTCAACCAGTCTCTCCTGATCTGGCCTGCCGGGCAGTTGGTTTTTATTCAAACTTTTTTCTATTACAATCAACATTACAATAAAAATTAAAACTTTCTTTCGCGAGCTCAAAACTAGTATCATGCTTTTACTTTAGCCTTATGACAATCCAAATATTAGAATACTTAAAGAATGAAATTATTATTATTGAATCATACGTTATTTTGAAACAAGAAATGTACATTTAATTTAGATTGCCGCATATGAGAAAAACGCAGTCACAGAATAGGTAAAGGACTAAAATGTATGATAAAATGCATGAAAGTCTGAAGAAGTAATGTATTTTAAAGAGTTATTATGCTTACTGTAAAAATACAAAATGTAACCTTATGCACATAAATAAATAATAATGATTATATTTGGATGATTTGTATAGGGCCATTTTTTGTGCAAAATCACTTCAAATATACGTATACAGTATTAAAAAACTAAATCAAAAGTCTAAACCAACGAATAAAATGTGTGAAATATTTTATAATTATTTTCACATCTTTCGTTAACGTATGAAAATCCTACTAAGCTGAAAAACGAAAAAAGGTGCAAAAACAAAGGAGAGAAATAAACTGGATAATTTATCCACGGAAAATCACCCAAATATATGTAGCAGCTGCCTTTTTTGACAGATGTCCTCTCCCGAAGAATAATTCCCTTTCTTTTATTTCCACGAATTCTTTTTCATGGAGCATGTGCTAGGTGGCTACATAATATGTGAGGAAACAGTACGTGACACGCTTTATATTTTTCTCCATACGTCTGAGGTTGCGTATTAAATATTTAGTTCATCACCTGGTACCGATGTCACACTCTATCAAAAGCTCTTTTGTTCAACTTTCCTGGCTAAAATCATTCATGGATTTGCGAGAAACGCTTTTAAAAACAATATATTGCTTGCTATTTTTCGAAGCGTAAACGTAGGAATGGTTGAGGTTGCAATGTTTAGTTGATATTGACGACCTTTCTAACAGCGTTGCGGTTTGAGCATTTGACTATGAATAGGTTGCGCGTTCGATTTTTCAAAAACATATCACAACCAAAACCATGATTTTGTGTTGCTGTTATTTCGTAGTAGAATTGGAAAGTAATGTTAAAAATATAATGATTACAAAATGTAAACATTATTTATTTTATATCGGTTTATCACTAATGAATTCATTCTTTATTATTTACATTTTGGTTGAAATCTGTGTAGGTGATATAAATATTTTTAATTTATGTTCCATAATGATATATTTTTTGTATTATACCATATGCGATGTCTCCTTCAAGCCGACGTTTCGGACAGCATTACAGTGTCCATCCCCAGAGCAGATATCTAAAATGATGTGATGACGGACTCTGTAATGCTGTCCGAAATGTTGGCTAAAGAAGGAGTTAGCGTAACACGGCACATTACCACAAAAATAAATCATTATAATACTTTTAGCTGCAAAAATTTCATTTCTCAAATCTCAAATGGTTTCTAATATATGTCATGTAGGTATATTTTAAAATAATCAAATTTTCTACTGAGATTCTCTTTTCAATATTCAATGTACCCACAATAGACAATATATATAAAAAATATTCAATTCTACAAATTTATAAAGAAATACAGTTAAATAACTTACAATTCAATTCATCAGCAAGATATCAAAAAACTATCAAAATCCCAAAACTTAATACAAAGCACACACAAAATACCTATCTCTATCTAGGTATAACATATTTCAACATCCTTCCATTATATCTAAAAAATATTGAAGATATTCAGGAATTTAAAATAAAATTAAAAAATTACCTAAAACTACTATAAAAATCCATATCTTACTCTTATTATTATTTCCTTCAAATCTTGAAACTGTATTATTGATAAATCTTGCCTATTTCTTACTTATCCCTTTGGTTTTGCAAATATATTATTTACTTACTTACATGATTACATATAATTGAGCTAGGATTCACTCACCAAACACAAGAGCCTCGTCTCTTTATGGTGAGGAAAAGCTATTATTATTTACCTTTATAACACTGTATAATATGTATAAATTGTATATTTATTGTAAAAAACATACAAATATTAAATTTAAAAAAAAAAGGTTTTTTTTCCCTCATTGAAAATATTCGGAACTGGGTATAACAGTTTCTTAATAGTAGTGTAAAAGAAATATTAGTATTGTAAATAAAAATAATAAATCATTTACATTTCTTTGAAATACTACGCAATGAAAAGCTAAAGGCTAAAAAAATAATGTTCGAACACTGATACCACACACCGCATCGTCAAAGTAGTAACACACTCCTGGTAAGCCAGAATCAGTGCCGGGTGTACACCTAATATTGTTATATGGCCGACAAGCCACCCTTCGGCTCCCCAGCGATTCCGGCTTATTGATTGAGCCTGCTAACGCGACCGATGATTTCCTCACCCGTTGCTGACGTCCTAATCCAATCGCATCGGAACCGGAGCGAGCGAGGCTCATCAGGGCGGGCGGCAGCTATGGCTACGGGACACGTAACGGGTGACATTAACCCGCTGCACAGACGTGCGGATTGCAACGCCAGCCAGACAAAAATACGTCTGAAAACAACAACTCGCGTACTTTACCCTTCTTATTAGTGTGCCTATTTATAAATATATCAAGCTTCAAGGAATATTCTTGATGAAGAATATTAATATTTTGTTCTTTCTTTAAATATAGCCCGCTAGCGCGACTGATGATTTTCTCACCCATTGCTGAACCGAAGCGAAAATCATCAGGGCGGCAGTGAGCACAGCAGACCGTTGCGGCTGCACGCACGAGTAATGTTAGCCTGCTACACAATCGTACGGATTACAACGCCAGGCGGACAAAAATACGTCTAAAAACATCTGCTCGCGTAATTGAACCTTCTTAAGTCGTGTGCCTTTTTCATTGGATATCGGTCATTCAAGAAATGTTCGTGATGACGAATTTATACAGGGTGTTAAGGGACGTACTTGACATAATTTAACCAGCGATTCCTGGAATTATTTGGAGTAAGAAATGTGAACTTTTTTTTTTCCGGTGACCTTTCGTTGTTTTTTTTTTTTAATTTTTCAACATAAAACATTGAAAATCAATAGTAATTGGGCTGCTAGGGTCGATGTGAGGAGTCGGGCGGTTACTCGACTGAGTAACCAATAACAACATGTAGAAGAAATATGACATCGGAGAGAAACATTCAATTACATTTTAATAATGTCAGGAATCACCGGTTATAGTAAGTCCCTTAATACGCTGTAAAAATATATTTTTTTTATTTACAATTTTCAGTAATACACAATCATATATGTGAATTAATTTTACATTTAATATGGTAGTATATGTATACTTTTATAAGGTATAAGTAAAAATATGATGAATAAATAAATAAATGTTTTGATTTAAGTACATTTTAAGGTTTTTCATATCCAGCTAAAGTTGAAATTCGGCCCTGCTCTATGCGTTGCTACTACTGGAACCACTGTGTACTGTACTCCAGGCACTATCCCATTATCAGCCGTGCTGGCCCGGCCCAATCCATGTGCAATGCTAACGCGATGAGAGGAAATCTGATTTACGCGAGGCAAATTTTTCTTGTAGATTGCCTTCTCACTGACGGGAAATTTTTTTTGTACATGCCACACGTGCCACGCGTACCTCAAAACTTATCACATGGTCAAACAATAAATTTCTCAGGACCAGCACCCAGTGATTGCGGGTTCTTATCCTGGGGTGGGTAAGCAGTATCAAAACAATTAAAATATTGCACACTTGCACCTCGTTCTTACGAATGTTATTTTCTTTCTCCTGGTTCTTCCCAATCCTAACCTAAACCTAACCTAAACCTAACCTAACCTCACCCATGCACCACTTTCCTCCCTCAGAACCAAAACATATGTTGAAATAAGGATGCCATGATTCCTCAAGTCATTCCACTAGACACTAGACAGTTGGGATATTTGCGTTGATACTATTAGAAAATGTCAATTTGAATACCATTTTTATTTTTAATGTACATTTGCATTTGTACAAGGTTGACATTTGTCACACGAGAACAGGTCGCATCTGCGACTCGTTCTATTCTCATACAATGTATTATTTATTAGTTAGTTCATATTAAATGGTAAATTAGTATGTATGTACGTAGATATTTGTCAATATTTTGTATTTTTTTTTTTACAGTAGGCAGGTACCTAAAAATATATTTTTGAAAACAGATAATTATATTTCACTTATGTGTTCTTGAATGAATGCATGGATGAAGTGGAATCTTGTTGCAATCATGCATACTTACGCGGACACATACGCATTTCTCTGAAATTGGATGACATTACAGCAGTTAATATACGAAATAAATGTCAGTCCCACCCAATTGAGATTTGGCTCAGTTGTTAGTGCGTTTGATTCCATTGCCTGTGGGGAAGGTTCGATCCTCAGTTAAAAGTTAAAATAAAAAAGTTTTGGAAGACATTTTAAACGTTCACAGCAGTTAAGAGCCAATCTCAAAAACAAAAACAAAAATACGTCTTTTAAATTTTTTGAAATATTTGATTTTTTAATAAACACGCTCATTCTATTATTCCTTCACTTTCACACTTCTAGGCATCTCATTACACATTTTCAATCTTGTATACCCACATTAAGCAGTTGTGACTCTGTATTTGTATGTGGTAATCATATTCTATTTTCAAATACATTTCTGGTCTTATAATAATTGTGTATATTAATCAAAAACAGTTGTACCAACCTATGTAACTACGTTATCCGATCCTACATTAGCAATATAGGTACCGTCGCGTGGGTGGGGAGGAATGTGAATCACATCAACAAGATATGGGAACCATATCACGCGCCATCGAGCAGATTGAACTCAATCAATTTGTCAGAACGAATATGTGGCGTGACGGGGTTTTGGATCTGATTATCCGATTTCATGGAACCAACGATACTTCAGAAGCAAAATTTGTAGAGCAGATGACTGTGTTCATCTGACGCTGAAGCTTAGTAAACAAATACACTTCCGTAAATGGAATAACCAGTTGATGCACTGACATTCCGTCAATACTCCGCAAATCTATGTGTGTAAATAATGAATGCCAACATCCGAATATCCATTAGCTAGAGAGTTTATTAGTGATGAAATAATAACTGTCTTTGTGTGAAGTATCCATTAGGAATTATTCTAAAACGCAATAGCTTAAATAATATAAAATTTGTAGCTCTACTACCTTACCATTGCTACCTGCAAATCCTGTACAAATTACAAGTGCGCCTCACTGTTGAATTTGGTAGCCTCCTTTGGTCTGGAGATTGAAAATACCCTGTGCAGATACGGGCGGTCCGTTTGACAATATTCTCTGACCTTAACAAACGCATTGCACTCTTTAGAGCACTGGCATCGAGTGGTAAAGCTGTTGGTCGAATAGTGTACCGGTATTTGAGTGGAAGACGATCTAAGGAACTAACGTCGTTGATTCCTTTGGCAGCGGTGCACAGTCGAGAAACTCGCCAAACGCGCGCCTAACATTTATGCACAGTTGACATTAAGCTCGGATGACATAAGAACTGAGGAAAATTATGTTCCTGAGGACTTCTTATGTGGAGCTAATTTAAAAAAAAAATCATTTTTAATATTAATTCATTTTTCGTTCGATTTCCATTTTGAAGATTATTTTGTTAACCGCTTGTACCTTGCGAAGATTATCTCAACACTAGTGGACCCTGCAATCTTTCGATGTGGATAATGTCTTTCTCGGGCATATCCAACTAATTCCACATTTAATACTGTATACCACAATGTTACTTTCAGAAAACTACATAACATCAACTCTAATTCGATTCCGTATATCGTTCCTGTGCAGAGATATTATGTAAAGTATTCTTCGGACGTCCCCAACTGCTTATATCGTTAACCATTACCGTTATACCATTCTCTAAGCACTCATGGCATAAATAAAAACAAACTCAGCGATATTGGTTGACCACTTTTCGGGTTTTGCGAGCACATACGAAGGCTGATTTTTTTAAGATAAGAAGGAAATTAGAAAGAGCTTACTGAACTCGGCAAAGATTAATAATCAGTATAAGATATTTAGCAAAAAGGACGTAATCTAATAGAATGAAATAATTGGGTAGAACAGTTATATTTTCAATGTTTTGCTCAGATCCTTAATTGAATGTTAGATCATTCTAGAATTTCGTTTGTGAGTTGAAAGAACCTAAAATGATGGATAGCTTTAAATTGAAGTAAATATTAATCTGTTGCTTGTAATCATGTTTAAAAAAAATACTACAGACCAATAATATTTTAGGCGTTTTATAAAAAGTCGATAAATCAGATGAAATGTGTACTATTATTTCAAGGTAAACTAATAAACCAACCAACACCAATAGAAAATCCATAATAAATTATAATTTAAACCAAATGTGGATTTCATAGCCACTGCACATTTGTTTGGATAATATCCACTCGATAAAGCGTTTGAATTGATGTTTACCTAAATTCCGTTTTGAATTTATGGTAGAATCCACCGTTCTGTAAACCAAATACTCACTTTCTGGTAGAAACTTACCGTTAAATGCCAGTTTTGTGAATGTTGAATAGCGGTAGGATCAACTTAAATGCTCGGTAATATGCACTACATTGTGTTAATTATCTAAAGTTAACTGCAAAACAATAGTTTTACATTAATTTAATTTTTTTATTAAATGTACAAAAATATAACAATAATTTACAAATAGAGATAGGCTAATTGCAAAAAAAGGTTATTTTTTTTAACGAAACTGCCTAATCAATTGAGAAAATATATCTCGTTTTTAATTTGGGGAGTGGCGGCATTTTGGTTTATAGGGTGTGAAATTTCATTAATTGAAGTACATAATAATTCTCAAATAGTTATAAAGCTAGATGATAAATTTAAATAACATAATATGATCTTAACTAATCTGTACAAAACAATAATCTGTAAAATGGAAATATAATAAACTCAAAACAATAAGTAAGAAATGAAAAGTCATATAAGAACCTGAAAAGTGTTTTTATAACATTGGAACCTACTCCATTGATATGTTAATTCCATTTGAAAATTGATTCCTATTTGAAGTATTTTGAAAAATAATAATTCTATTAATATAATTCTATTAACTGCTTAAAATATTTATTTTTTTGGTATGTGCCGTGTTGCGCTATCACCTTCATCAGCCAACTTTTAAGTGTCAAGATTGTGGTGAAGTGTGTGCTTATGTATGTAGATATATTTTATTTTTTCTTCCTTACATTAAGAAAAAAAGATACACGAATTACATTACACAATATGATAAAGTTATTAATTACATAATATAATATAAGTATTTGATGTACCCCCATAATTAAGCAGGGCTTGTGTGTATGGGGGATGTTGTTATATTGGTTTAAATTTGATATGATTCAGTTTAAGTGTTCGGAACACTTTTTAACGTGGCTTTTGAATTTTTTTTATATTTGCATTCATTTTTCTAATTTTTTCTGGTAATGAGTTAAAAAAATTATCTCCGAGATATTCATGGTTGAACTGTCCTATTGTTTTTTAACATTTAGGAGTAGGAAGTATTGACGTTTGTCTAAAATTTCAGTTATTTTCAAAGGGTGCAACTTTATTTTGAATATTGTTTTTATAAATTTGTAATGTTGCATGGTAGAAGTATAATGTACTTAATTTTCTGACCTTAAATTGTTTGAAAAAAAGTTCGGACGAATATGAAAAGGGTTTATTTAATATTGTTTTTATTATTAGTTTTTGTGATATGTTTGTGATATGTTTGTGTTTGATTTTTATATGTACCGCCCCAGCCTATAATGCCGTATTGTATTGAGATTGACAGAAAGCGAAGTATGTGGTTCTAAGTTCTATAGATTAAGATTTATATAAGGGAAATTTTATCACCTAAAAAACTTTGTCAATAAAAATATATTATACTGTATATATATAATGCATTAGCGGAATCAATTATAGGATACGGAGTAAATAGTTACGGATTAACGTATAAAACGTACTTAAATAAAATAGAACAATTACAAATCCGTTTCCTAAAATTGATATCAGGCAAAAAACAAAATACAATTATGTGAAGGCGATTATAAAAAAATGTTTTCTTTGTGTAATGTGCTCTCTATACATAGTAGGATAGATTACCAAATAACGCTAGATGAATTCTGGAACACAGAATTCAAAAAACCTGTAAACCATAACTACCCTACTAGGCATAGAGAAGCACAAATGTTTATTATTAAAATATCGCAAAATGTATACGGAGATAGAACAAAAAGACATAAAATTCCGGAATTGTTTAACTCATTACCAGAAGATATTAAAGATGAGACATGTCATTCAAAAATAAAAACGAAAATTAGATCGTTCTACCTCCGTCAAACATAAAAACAATTAATATTGTGGTACCAAGATATCAAGTTGAAATTAAATATATTGTTATAAGCTAATAAATAGAAAAAGTGAGAGATTTCTTACAATTAAACTGATTGATCAGTTTTGTAAGATCTAAGTAAGAGAAAATAATGTAAAAAAAAAAAAAAAAGTAATTATTTGTTTAAAATATCTCTTAAACATCTAAATATATATATATATATATATATGTGTTAGTTTCCTTATACTGTCGTTCAGAATATTTATATGTGGGGACCATTTTAAACGCTGTTCTATTGTTATGCTTGTGTACTTAATATCGGTCTTGCTTTCTATGTTTGTACATAATATATTGCATTTGTTGTTTTCTGTATTTTTCACAGAGTGGATAAATATGTTTATTTCTTTAGGTGTTTGTTGTTTTTTAATGAAAAATGGTAAATAAATTTTTTTTTTAGAATATAAAGTCAACAGGATTTCATCAAACCTTAATTTTAGTTCATTGATATCTGCATTTGCATTGTTATTTAATTCAGACCAGGTGTTTGTTTTTAGTAGTAGGACTGTATCGTCAGCGTAAGAGACAATGTCTCCATATTTGGAAATATGGAATATATCATTTACAAATATAATAAATAACAATGGTCCCAAAACCGTGCCTTGGGGTATTGAAAAGTCGCTATATTTTGAATCGCTGACTTGATTGAGTAATTTTACTTGCTGAGGTCTTTTATGTAAATAACTAGTTATCCATGCTAAGACTTTTCCACTAATCCCTACAGATTTTAATTTACTTATTAATTTTTTATGTGATATGCTGTCGAAAGCATTCTTAAGGTCTATAAATATGCCGATACATTTTTTATCGTAATCGGGTAATGAAGTGAAATCGGACGATAATTTTGTGGATCATTACGATAGTCTGTTTTATAAATGGGGGTAATAATTGCTCTTTTATATTTATTGGGAAATTTGCCATTTGCTAGACTTAGGTTTATTATATGTGTTATGTGGGAGAATTAAGTATGCTTTCATCGATCTTATTGTTTTAGTATCTATGTTATCAAAGCCGGGGGCAGAATCTCCTTTTAGTTCCGAAATAGTTCTGTCAGTATCGATTTCTGTGACTGAGTGAAATTTATTAATTTGACATTGTGTTATTTGTTGTGGATTAGATATATTAGTCTTATTTATGGATTTTGCTAGGTTTTTGCCCAAGTTATTAAAATAGTTATTTAAAATATAACAACATTTTTTTGTATCATTTTGTACGTTATATATTATTTTCACATCTGAGATTTCTGATATGTTCTTATATTTTTTCTTTTTATTTATTATTTCATTTATTTTCACCATATATTTTTAATATTGTCTTTAGCTTCTGTTATAATTTTTGAGTAATAGTCGTTTTTCTAATTAGTGTAGTTAATATATTATAATATTTTTTATAGTATAATACAATTTTACTGTTAACCAGTGACCTTTGTGTTATTTCATAAAGTTTATTTTTTTTTCCTGATGGCTTTTATTAATCTATGATACCTTGTTGCCAACTTCAATCCTCTAAGAGCTTGTATCATAGTATTATTTAAAATTGTTTTCTGCGTTTAATTTGGCATAGCCGTCAATAATAGGATACCAAAAACTAATAAGCTTAGTCCCTTCGTCTTTATTGATATTGATGGGATTTTTATGAATCTCAATGGCCTCCGTAATTAAGCGTGTAATAGGTGTTTTCAGTATTCCCAGGACTTTGGGAAAAAATCCAAAGTAATGGTCGGTTTCAATTATATGCTCAGCAATTTCCAATATGTCAGGGTGGCCGAGTTTACATGCTCGGTATCCTATAACTTTATATCATTTGAAAAATCGTCTGTTCGTTTGGCCTACAAAAACCTTGTCACATCCGGAATAACTGAGTTTATAAACCCTATCGGTCTCAAGAAGAAACTTAGTTTTTGCAGACCTCAGTAAGTCTTGTAGTTTTTTCATAGTTCCGAAGACAGTCTTCATGTTTTCTTTACTCATACTTTTAAAAGCTTTTTATAAGCATGACTTGAGCTGGTTGTCTCGGATTCTGTTTGACATACTTGGTGAAACTCTGAAGTGACCAGCTCAGGCACGGAGGTTTCATCGAAGCCAAGCTAGCCTCACAGACGCTGGTTATACTCTACAGGGCCTGCAGATACTTTAACCTCTTCAGCCCCAGTGTAAATTCAAATCAAAATGAACTTTGTGAATTTTTTTACCGTAACGGTAGCGATTTAGAAAAGCCAAGTTTTTGTTTCCTTATAGCTTGTAATATTGTATGTGTCGTCTATTTTGTTCCGCTCGGTTGAAATCCTTATTCCCGCCACAACAACGATAAATATTTTGACATCTGCTGATTGTGAGTTTCATCGAATTTCTGCCGTCATTGATTACTAAATTTAAGGTAAGATATCAATATTTTCTACTCAAATTACAAATATTTTAACGCATTAAGATGTGTTATATAATAATAAAATCAGTTCAATTCACTGTTCACAGTCATTTGCCAGAATATTGTAAATGAATTTCAATGTTCATTCAAATTAACACTGGTAGTGACGGACAAGTTTTCGACCAGTATGGTGAAATTTTAAAGATTTATATTTTCTTATTTATAAATTATTTCTTTATTTCTGAATGAATATTACTTAAAATGTTATTTGTTTGAACATTAGAGATTACCACTACATTGTAAATGTGCAATTTTTGACATGAAACAGTTATTTGTATTACTTTTGTGTAATGTTTATTATACCTTACTATTTAAAAAATACCCTCTGACGTCCAATGTTAATCCAAATTAACATAGAATAATTTATAAAAAAAAAATATTAAGTACCAAACATTTTCAAATAATTTTCTAATGTATTATAAAGCATTAGAAATTTTATATATATGTGGAAACAATAATATGGGTATGAAAGGGTTAATAGTATACAACTTCTGAGCCTGTACAAATTGCAAGTGCACCCCACTGTTAAATTTGGCCACCTCTGGTTCGGAGCCACAAAATACCTGAAAACAACCCTCCGTCCCTATAGTCCGTTTGATAGATTACCCAATCTTAACAGGCGGATTGCAATCTTTAGAACACAGGCGTCAAGTAAGATGCTGTCCTTGTTCTACCTTGGCTTAGCGTCATTGATCCCTTTGGCACCAGTGCATAATCAGGATTAACGCCAAACGCGCGCTGAACATTTTTCACATGAGAACGGGTCGCTTCTACGACTCGTTCTTGAGTTCAACAGCTAGGCTGTGGTACGATTTGTCGGCCTCTGTGTTTCCTCCTTCCTACAACATTGATCTCTTCAAGACCCATGTTCAGTCCTTATTCTTCTTAAAAAAACCCTCAACACAGCATCCCAAGTGATGACCTAGGCCCAAAGTGAAATTATTCTCCTTAGAGCCTCCTATGTGGAGTTATTGTACAAAAAAAACACTTATAAATTGAAAATAATTGCTATTACCTCAAAAAAACAACTTAGCAATTTTTAGTGAAATAACTTTATTTTATAAATTCATTGCATTGTAGGATCTATTTTTTTTTAAATAGTTAGATATCCATTTGCATGTAAGTATAGCAAAAAAATATTCAAATAGAATTCACTTTGTTTTCAATTTACTAATCATTTTTCAAGCAATGAAATATCAGTTTTCAGCTTTTATTATAAACTGTATTTAGTTCATACCTATCTACCTAATGTATTTTTCATTCTTTCGCCATCTTGAATATTTTTTTTTGTGAATTTAACCGCAGCGATATATTTTATAAAATGATTCATTTTCTTTACAAAAAATTTAATAAAGACAAAGGTTTCAACCTTGGATTCCCTATTATTAAATTACTATATAATTAACTATACTTTAAAATTAGCAGCTGGGTGAAACAAAAAGTTAAAATGTCGGAATTTAGGATTAAATTCGAATATCTACAAGGCTAACTCGTCCTGGTAAACTTGTCTCCAACTCCCATGTGCTTACTACTTACTAGCCTCATTGCTCAACAGTGCATTCAGAGAATCGTTCATTTGTATGCTATACGAGCTACCCGTTTCAAGTTTTAGCTGCTAGCTTCTAAACTCTGGAACTCCGCTAAAGCTAGAATCAGAATCCTTATCAGCTGATAGGATTCAAGCTTAACTGTTCTGAAATACGTCCTGGAATTGCAAACGCGACATGGTATTGATAACATGTTCAGAAGTAATAAATAACTAAGGAAAAATTTAAGAGACTATTCATTATTTAAATTACAGGTTAACGGTCACCGAATCAAAGTCCCGGCATTATCACCGGTAATACGTAATTATTCGTATTCAATACTGAATTATGTTGTTTATTGAAAACCTGCTCGTAATGCAAAATTTATATATAAGATTATCAGTAGGTAATCAATGATGATAATAAATGCATATTTCATAAATTGACTAACGAAGTTACATCATACCACCATATATTGTATGAATGTATACGATATATTTGCACATATCGTAAAGAAATCCATATGTAATTCAATATATTAGATCTTGAAAATTTCCAAAACCATCAATTGAATTAGGGTTATTATTCGAATACTGTCAAGAGTGTTTACCAATTCTAATGTACATTATTTTCTCCACAAAGAAACACAGTCAGTTAAAAATGTTTGATGGCGACGTGCTTCTTCATTTTATTTCACTCAGTTGTTTTTTCTCTCGCGTAAGCAAAAGATGGAATTCATTATAATTATTAATCTCCGGATAGGGGAGCATAATCTGTAATATCCTCTGCCAATATTATATCTCAATAAGCCCTGAAGAGTAATAAAACCCCTATTATAAGATTAAAGCGTAAAGCATATTTGCATAAGACCTAAAAATTTATAATGGACACGTTTTCAGCCGCGCTCGGCCTAGCTATAGGAAAATAATTATTCTTCTTTTGTCAAAATAAAATTCCTAGAAGGAAAGTGAGTGAAGTAACTGATGTTTCTTTTTTAGATTTGGACATAACTCACAAAAGAGTTATTTGCCAAATTGAAATTTATGATCAGTATTTTCTGGCGAATCATTATGAACGCCTATAGGTTTGAACAACGCTTAACAATTTTCTTTCAAAATCCGTCACCAGTTGTCTCAATTTAAGTATAGTATAGTTTAATCACAAAATTTTATTTAGAGACGTGGTTTATTTTTGGCTCAATCGGGTTTCAAAAAGAAAAATTGACGCATACGTAGTGAAACACCCACAAAGCAACATTTCGTACGTTTTACGCGCTTGAGTCACATTTTTTTTTAAATGTTCCATAATCACGTTAATGTTTTAGCAATTTTTTTAAACAATAGTTTTCGCATGATTATCGGCTTCCAGCCAAGGTACCTGCCGCATTACGGTAGAATAAATTTGTATATTATGTGTAGCGAATTAATGTATGTATATATTCAAATATATAGAGCTAATAAAAAGGCATATAAATGTATCATAATAATAAACAAACAAAAAAATATAACAATAAGTTATATTAATAACAATGAGTTAACAATACAACAATAAACAGTGTATACCACGATATTTGCTCTACCGATAAAATCATAAAATCTATATTTAAAACCGTCATATTGAAAATTAAATGTATTGGAGGTGATTCCTTGGGTCACATTTAGTGTACAAACTTCAAAATTGGTTATAATTCATTAATTCTACAGCGATTACAAGTGTCTTAATTTTCGATCAAGTGACATTTGACAGTGACAGTTCAATCCAGTGTTTATCTGTGCTAAGAACTGTGACTGCTTATAGCAAAACTTTTACTGCCTATTACAAATAACGTAAAATAACAGTGAAACATCATCAACATATCATACATCATCAACATGAATAATACCTGTCAAAAATGTTCCGAACCAACACTTTCAGACGAGTCTATTTTTGTGTGCGTAACCTGCAAGGAGACATTCCATCTGCAATGTGGAGGTGTGACGGAAAGTACCTACCGTCGCCTCTCTAAGGAGCGGCGTGCCCTCATAAAATGTAAACAATGCATTTGTGTCACACCGACTGTCAAACCCAGTGGCAGTTCACTTATTGATAGTGAACTACTCGCCAAACTACTCGAACAAAACACGCAAATTCTTGCCACTCTAGCGGGGATGAGCAAACAATATGAGGACATTCTTCTTCGCGTCCATGAGCTTGAGGACACTAATAACAAGCTTGAGAAAAAGAACACCGGCCTCGAAGCAAGAATTGAAGTACTAGAAAATCAAATGGAGCAAATAGACAGGCTAAATAGGTCTAAAAACGCTGAAATCAGGTGGATCCCGGAAAATAATGGGGAAAACTTAAATAACCTCATATTCAACATCCAAAAAACTACTAATTCAAACGTGGAAATGAACAAGATTGACGCAGCTTACCGCATCTCCCAAAAAATACCTAAAGACCAATGTAGGCCCATAATCATATCATTTAAAACCAGTATTGACCGTGATGTTTTCCTGTCAGACATAAAAAAGTTCAACAAACAAGCTAACAATAGAGAGGAAAAACTCAACACCACCCTCGTCGGAATTGCAGGACCTCGCTCTCACATATACGTCTCGGAACACCTGACGTTTCGTGCGAAACACTTGTGGTTCCTTGCACGTAAGGCTACACGGGAAAACTTATATAAATTCCCCTGGACCCGTGGAGGACAAGTGTACGTCCGTAGAGATATTGGAACACCAGTCATTATTATCAATGACAAAAACAAACACATCTTATCTCACACACCCAATAACTTGTAAAAGAACTGTAACTATTGTATTTATGTTTATAAAATATTTTTTACTTTACTCAAAATTCATTAACAACACTATTTTAACTATTAATCTCAACCTGCTGCTTGTCGACACTAGACTGTAGTGACCTCCTAAAAAATAACTCATTGGTGAATTACTATAACAACCCGGTCAAACAAATTATTACTATTCAATTTGATACAAAGGAAACGAAGGATAAGGTCATCAAAAAAAAAAAAAATAAAGGAATCTTCACTCCCAAGGACATCAGGTACTCAGAATCAACTGAAAAAATATTCATAAATGATAAACTTACCCCAAAGAATAAACAACTTCTTTGGTTAACAAAATCTACCAAATCTTTGGGATATAAATACGTTTGGACGAAGGATGGAAATGTATTACTGAGAAAGAACGAAGAATCCCCTATAATAAGAATAAATGATGTTAACGACATTCCAACCCAATAATCATGTACCTACTAGAGTAAGAAATTTTTATAATTAAATTTGAAAATGGATTACTATGACGATTTTTCGGTCCCAGACACTAAGGTTTATGAAAATATGACAGAACTAAATAACTACATAATTGAGGGAAATACAGATTTCAATTTAATAAATTTAAATATAAGAAGCATACGCAAACATTTTGATGATTTCTGTATTTTCCTCAATTCTCTAGATTTTCGTCCAAATGTAATCATACTTACCGAAACGCAAATGCGTGACTCAATACCCTACCACATCTCCGATTATGAGACTTACTCAATAACCTGTAAACATACTTCTCACGATGGTCTCTCAATATTTTACAGTTCAAATAAAATAACTAACGTAATAATTAATATCCCCAAATTTAAGTTTTCTAATGCCATACATTTATCCTTCACACATAACAGTAAAACATACTCTATACTTGCTATATATCGCTCCCCTTCCTTAGACTCTAAATCCTTTATTACAGAACTTAAATATTTTATAAATGAAAATAATTGCAATCAATCCGATTTCTCATTTATTGTAGGTGATATAAACATCAACATTGATAATTCGATCCTAAACCCTATTGCAAACGAATATCTAAATGTTATATATAGCGAGGGTTACCTGTCTTACATAAATAAACCCACTAGATATGGCCATCACGCTGACTCTTGCCTCGATCATATATTACTCAAAACTAATAAAAATTTTATACCCAGATCAGCTGTCCTAAAATTCGATATCACTGACCACTACCCAACCTTTTTCGGTCACAGTAAATTAAATTTTCATCATACAACTAAAGAACAACAAGTGGAAAAAAATAAAATTAACTACCAAACACTAAACAATTCTCTAAAAAAAGAAACTTGGAACCAAGTTTTATCCAATGATGACCCAAATCAATCACTGAATACATTCTATTCGATATTAAATAATAATATCAAAAATAGTCTAGAATTAACACGAACACCTAAAAGAAAACATAAAAAAATTAAACCATGGATCACGCGTGGACTGATAATTGCAAGTCAACACAGGAACAAACTGTACAAAATTTACAAAAACCATGAGAATTACTGTATGGTAAAAGGTGTACCATCTAATGGAAATTTACGTCAGCAATACATAATCTATAGAAATTTTTTTAATATTCTTATGAAGAAATGTAAACAAGAATACTATGCAAACCAATTGCAAAAAGCTGATAATGATTCTAAAAAAACATGGCAAGTCATAAATGAAATAACGAATAGAACACACAAAATAAAAAGATTTCCCGAAAAAAATAAACAGACGATAAAATAGTCATAACGGATGTAGGAAAAATCGCAAATAAATTCAATGATTTCTTTACAAACGTTGCCGCAGATTTAATAAATAATAATCCCTCATTTCAAAACAGTATACATAAATCAACCCAAATAGACATACCCACCCCCGAATATACTCCTAATTTATCTCAATTTAAACGGATAACTGAATCTGAAATTATAAAACACATTGACAATCTTAAAACAAATACAGCCAATGGTCCAGATGAATTAAGCTGTACCACAATCAAGTCTATTAAACAACACATTTCTATGCCCTTACAACACATTTTTAATTCCTGCCTTGAAAAAAACATTTTCCCAAATGCATTTAAACTCTCAATTATTGTACCCATACATAAATCTGGATCGCTCTCTAAACTTGACAACTACAGACCAATATCGCTGATATCCCAACTTGCAAAGATATTAGAAAAAATCACAAAGATACAAGTACTAGAGTTTCTAGAATCTAATGCACTCTTGTCACCAAACCAATATGGTTTCAGATCAGTTCTTAGTACTGATGATGCTTTATTTAATCTAACAAAAAAATTATACACCAATCTAGATTCAAATATGAAAAGTTTAGCAATATTCTTAGACCTAAAAAAGGCTTTTGATACCGTCAATCATAATAAACTGCTTGGAAAACTTAATAATATGGGAATCAAAAATAATTGTCTGTCACTTTTAACAAATTATTTACTTGATCGCAGACAATCCACAAAAATTGGCGTAAATATTAGTAAACCAGCATCTATGAGACATGGGGTTCCACAAGGAACAGTTATAGGTCCGCTTTTGTTTCTAATTTATATTAATGACCTATGTAATATTAGTATTCCGGGAAAACTTTTCTCGTATGCTGACGATACTGCAATCACAGTTCATGGTAAATCCTGGGACGAGGTCTCTAAAAATGCAAATAAGTGCACAATTATTGTCAAAGAATGGCTCAATCAAAACCTTCTAACTCTGAACTGTGAAAAAACTATATATATTCCTTTTTATAATACCAAAAAAGCGGCACCCTTAACTCATCTAAGTATAAGGTTTCACAAAACTACTTGCAATCCTGTCTTATGCACTAACTGTACAGAAATGAAATCGGGGAATACAGTTAAATATTTAGGAATTATAATAGACAGCCAACTCAAATGGACAAATCACGTAGAAAAGCTTGTAAATAAACTTAGATATTTAACTTATATTTTTAAACGTTTAAATAACATAGTAGATATCAAAAGAATCAAATTGGTGTATCATGCATTGGTGCAATCATCAGTATCTTATGGAATATTTGCATGGGGGGGGATTTATAACACCCATATTAAGCCACTAGAAATAACACAAAAACTAATACTAAAAATAATGTTGCATAAAGATATGACCTACCCCTCCTTGGAATTATTCGAACAGGCTAAATTGTTAGAGATAAGAAAAATTTACTGTACACAATGTTTAAAATATATATTTGCTCGAAATTTTCTTTTTATAAAAAATGAAAATCGGTCTAGTAATAGGGTAAATAATGTATTTAAAGTTCCACTGTGCAAAACAAGGCTTGCCCAAAGACATGCTTATTTTATTACACCAAAAATTTATAATGCACTCTATACCAATACAGAAATCAAATGTGAAAATATATCATCCTACAGGAAACATAAAAATGTAATAAAATCTTGGATAAATACCATAGATATTAATATTTACCTGCTGTAACATCTGATATTAATCTCTATTAACTTTTAACAAATCCTTATTAACTTTTATTTTTCATATTTAATTCCGTAAATACAGTAAATAATGATTTTACTATAAATATTTTCATTCTTTTCTTTTCAATTTTCTACAAAGATAAAATATGTATATTTAGAGTAATTTTAACTGAACTGCCTTAAAGAAACACAAGTATACCCACGAACTGGCGATGCCTATGTGGGATTTTTTTGCTATCATACATTTATGCATATTATTATTTTTATGTATATGCTGTTTATGAACTCGTGTGTGTGTACGTGTATTGTGTGTGTATGTTATGTATGATGTGTAATACACTATATATGTATACATATGTGCATGTGTACATATACTTTTCTGTAATTCGCATTGTTTCTTTCTTTTTTTAATATGTATGTAAAAAACATAATTTGTATTTTAAAACCATGTATGTAACAAAAAAAAATATTAAATAAAAAAAAAAAAAAAAAAAAAAAACCTATTATATGAAACAGAAGGGCACAGGTATATGGTTAGAGGGGAATTTAAATTATTTAATTTGTATTTCTCTAGTTTTCTTTTATCTCTTTACCCAAACACTACATTTAGTTTTAGCATTAACCAATATAAATCTTGTACTAAGTATCTTCAATTCATAGTTACACTATATGCCTGCTATAATTATGTAAAATACTTACAACAACTAAATCCCTATAACACCTATGTACTTTACATGATTATGCTTATGTTTTATTTTCTCTATATACTTATATTTTATATGCTTTATATGCTTATGCTTTATATGCTCGTGATATATACTCGCAACAACTATATGCATACTCTGTATACTTATGCCAATGTTATGCATACTTTTCACGCTTATGTTAAATATCCGCAACAACCAAATCCATATATCACTGGTATACTTTATATGCTTATGTTTTATTTTCTTTATATGCTTATGTTTTTTAATCTCTTTAAGCTCATGTTTTATTTTCTCTTTATGCTTATATTTTATATTATTTATATGCTTATGTTATGTATTATTTATATACTCATGTTATACATTCGCAACAGATATAAGTACACTTTATTCACTAATAGACACGATACCGATATAATTATAATAACGGAGCGTAATTCTTTTAATTTAATTCTTCATAGTTTTGGCAAGCTTATGGATGTATGTGCTATCAATTGCTCTAAATGAATTAAAATTAATTTTAAATGGATGATTTTATAGCTAGCCAAATAGAAAATTTTTACAAAATCCATGAATACGAATGTGCAAGCACAGAGACATGTAATGAATTTTTCCCACACAAATTTAACGGTTTATTCATATTACACCAAAATATTCGTAGTACTTTTCAAAATTTTGATGAATTTATTATTAAAATCAATAATCTAATATTACAACCAGACTGTATAATATTAACAGAGACATTTACAAATGATGAGTCACCAGCCTTTCAACTTCCTAACTATACATACATCCCAACTAAAATAAATATCAATAAAAATAGTGGAATCGCAATATTCGTTCACACCAAATTCAGTAATGTCACGACTTTAGAACACCCAATATTACTGACTAACTGTATTCAAATCGAAATTAAACTCGATAAATATATTTATCACATAATTGCCATTTACAGAACACACAAATCAAATATTTCACATTTCATAACTCAACTGAAAAATATATTACTACCGCTTAAAAATAAAACCTGTTTTATCGCGGGTGATTTTAATATTAACATTAACGAAAAATCAGAAAATATTTTCAAAAATGAGTTCCTAAATTGTATGACTGAATTAGATTTTAAATCATGCATAAACAAAAATACTAGAGAAATGCACGGACAAAATTCGTCTTGCTTAGATCATATTTGGATAAACATAAAATTACAAAACCTATATAAAATCAAAACAATGATTTGGCAAACGAATATTACTGACCACCACACTTGCTTATTATTGTATGATAATGAAATAAAATCACAAATTAAGGTTCCAACTACTATTAAAAAAACCACAAATATTGCCACTTTAGAGAAAAAATTGAAAGCAGAAACTTGGTGTACGATACTACAATCTAACGATGTCGAACAATGCTCAAATATGTTTGAAAAACAAATTATGGATCATATTGAAACCTCCACAATAGAGGTCTCATTATACACGAATTCAAAATTCAGACGTATAAAACCTTGGATCACTTGTGGCCTAATAAAATCTATCAGAGAAAAAGAAAGGCTATATAAAAATACAATTAAAAATCCACACGATGAAAATGCTAAGATAGTTCTCAAAAAATAAAGAAATAAATTAACAGCTTTAATTAAAAAAAGTAAAGACGACTACTTTAAAAAAATAATCTCTACTTCAGAAAACAATCTAAAAGTTATTTGGAAAACGGTAAATTATGCAATTGAAAATAAGAAAAAAAATAATTCTATAAAATATTTAAAACATGGAAATAATATCATAGATGTATCCAAAGACCCAAAACTAACAGCAAACATTTTTAATTCTTACTTCTCTAAAGTAGGAAACAATCTCGCTGATAAAATCACTAAATCTGTACACACACCTAAAACTATAACAACTAATACCCAAAAACAAAATACACTATCCACTTTTAAAAAAACTACCGAAACTGAAATTCAACTTGTAATAGAAAGCATGAAAGACGGATCCTCTCCAGGTTTTGACCACATTTCTGTGAAAATTTTTAAAGAAATGAAAATGTATCTACTGAAACCACTAAACCACCTTATCAATCTCAGTCTGACTAAAGGCATATTCCCAACAAATTATAAAAAATCTATAATATCCCCTATATTTAAAACCGGCGACCCGCAAAATGTTTCAAATTATCGACCGATATCACTAATATCAAATATAGCAAAAATATTTGAAAAGATTGTGAAAAAAAGGGTTGTTGATTTTCTAGAAAACAATAAAATATTACATTCCAATCAATTCGGATTCTTAAAAACAAAAAGCACACAAGATGCAATAGCAAATGTAACATCATTTATATACTCTGCACTTGATGAAGGAAATAAATGCGCAGGAATATTCATAGACCTAAGAAAAGCATTCGATAGTATCTCACACGCAAAGCTTATCAAAAAACTGAAATTAAATAACATCAATGATAAAGCCGTCCAATGGATAGAAAGTTATTTGAACAATCGTGCACAATTTGTTAAAATAAATGACCAAACTAGCGACCAAGAAACATCAAATTTTGGTATCCCACAGGGCACCGTGCTTGGACCAATATTGTTCATTTTGTATGTAAACGACATATTTATTCAACCATTGCATGGCCAAATTATCTCTTACGCTGATGATACAGTCCTTATAATAAAAGAAAAAACTTGGGAAAAAATTTATCTAAAAGCTACAGAAGACATAAATAATCTAAAAATATGGTTTGACAATAACCTCTTGTCGTTAAATAGTGATAAAACATATGTCATTCCTTTCGAAATTAACACTAACATTGTACCTCCAAATCTTCAAATATTCTTACATAATCATTCTCTCGCACAACACGATACTAATCACTGCCAACAAAAATGTTCACTTCTGAAAATAGCGGATAAAATTACATATCTTGGAATAATCATAGATAAAAACCTAAAATGGAAAGATCACATCGACCATACAATAAAAAGAGTTAGGAAGTTAATTCATATATTCTTACGGATACGAAACTTTTTATCAACGAAAAACCTATACTCAATATACTACGCATTAGTACAGTCTATTCTTCAGTATGCCATTATCAGTTGGGGAGCAGCTTACAAAACTAATCTGACCCCCATAGAAATTGTTCAAAAACTAATAATAAAAATTATACTAAAAAAACCTCCAGACTTCCCAACTGACAGCATATTCGAAGAATTCAAAGTTCCAATATTTAAAAACTTATTTATAAAAAATTCAATTATACAAATTATAAAAGAAAAAGATAAATACGCATTCATAACTGAAAATCGTACTAGAATTAAACATGTATTTGTGTGCCCCAAATTAAACACTTCTTTTGCACAACACCATTATACTCACCAAGGAAAATTCTTTTTCAATAACCTACCAATAGAAATCAGAAGCATTAGGAACAAAATTCAATTGCTGAACTCCATCAAAAAGTATTTTAGAGAATGTCACACTAAAAATCTTACTTGTTTTTCTCCTTACTGAATACATATATGTTTACATATTTTAGTTAACGGGTCTGATTGCCATGTGTCTATATTACCTACACATACATATATATTGAAATACATGATTATAGTAAATAGTAATTATAATTATATAAAATGTATTAACTGTATTAACTGCATTGTATTAACTGTACACGTGACTTTATTTGTACATAATATGTGAAATGTTAACTCTTCTTCCATCCACAAGCTAAGGCTTTTAATGGAAGACCAGTAAAATTATAAATACATCACAATACATCACAATAATAAATAAAATAAAAAAATAATAATGAGCTATGATGAGTGTGTATGAAACATAAATATATGAAGGTAAAAATAAAATAAAGTAATCGTTTAAATAAGGTAATCGTTGCGTCTTATTACTTAAAATATAGGAAAGGAACTCGCTTTACGGTCAATGGAGAGCGTTACCAGATCATGATTAACCTTCCGATTGGCAAAGTGTTTTCTTTTTTTTTTCTTCGTCATTTTGGCAAGGAGTATCAATATACTATACAACTCGGTGATCTGCGTAGAATGCTGCTATTATCGATGAGTTTGCTTGCAGATGAACGAAGACACAACTTCTAGCACTGAACCACATGGCCTGGACAGGCCATCGCATATGGCATCAAGGTCTGGTGGGTTAGTGATTCAGATACCAACTACCCGCTCAGAGGTATAAATTTACACCGGATAACTTCCAGATGCTGATCGTGAAGTGAATCAAGGGGTACGAGTGGTGTTGGATTTAGTCGACAAGTATAGCTTTACCGGCTGAACGGTATACTGCGATAATTTTTTACTTTACTCGACGTGCAAACAGGGTTTTTGTCCCATAATTTACACGTGTACAACATATTGACACCTTTGTACATAATATTTGCACACCTGCCTTTATCTAAAACTAGTTTGATAACCCACACCTCTTGTAAGGCCTGGTCAGGCCACAGTGCCAATACAAAGGGGTAAAAGTAAACTGCCCATCCGATGGTAAATGATTTTTTTTGCTTAAAAGTATGCATCACAATGATCCGGACAAGATGTGGTGGCAAAAATTAATGATGGTGCTACCTGCCGTAACAATTGACATAATAAAACCACCATTTGGCGATAAGTTGATTTCGAGAAATGGGCCTGTCAATTGCCCCAAAACGTGAGATATCACAGGTCTCGATTATTTTGTGGGGGGGTACGTGAAACCATTCTTTGACAAACAAGCAATAATTGACGTCTTGAAAGTCAGCATGGTTCGTGTTATTTGTGACTTGCGGCAAGAAGTGCTCGACAAAATGGCCTAAAATTGGACTTCTTGAATGAGCTTCTTCAAAAACAGCCTCCATGGCTATATACCAGAAACTCTTTTCAAATGCCGAATAAATCTTTCGATTTAAAATAATTTTTATTAAAAGTCAGTGCTTTGTTTCTGAAAGTGTTGTTTCACGGATTTCGAAAGATTCATCAAAATGTAAAGTGAACAACTGGCCCATAGTGAAATAATATCAAAACATTAATAGAATTTTCATAGATCGCAAAATTGAACTTTGAAATTTGATGATCTTTTCTAATTCTGTGAAACAAGCTAGCCCACTACTAATTCTATTAATACATTTATTCAGTTTGAAGACTCAGTAAATGGTACATACTTTGTGGTTTTTTTTATTTGTAGTTGACTTTTTAGATTATAGAGGTGGTCGATATGCGTATGGGCAGGACGCATGCGTGAAAAGTCATGTGTATGGAATTTCTGTTTTATTAGTTGCACAGATTCACACCCAAATTCATAACCGCACATACTTCGTATTAAGAATTATTTTAAGTGTTGCTTATAATTTTGTCCTTAGGTATTGTTTTTATTGATTAACAAAACCATTTTTATTCTAGATTTGAGAAATTCACCAGGGATCTTAATTAAAACTTTTTTTTTAGATTTGAAATTTTGAATATTTTCAAAATTCTATGTTTTTTTCTAATAATAAATCTTATGAGCGTATTTTATAACCTTTCCAATATAGTTCATAGTTTTACAAATATTTCATTTTCCTTGATTTTAAATCAACTCAAATTGTCTGATTTTCAGACATCTTCGAAAAATTTCGGACAATATACCACAGGCCTGAGGGATTAAGGGAAGATTTGGAGATAGTTATACAATCAATATACCTACAAGTGTATTATTGAATTAAGATGGGTTGAATATAATACAGGAAACTAACCTTGTCCCCAGTCTGTCCCTCCTGTCTATTTCTCCAAGAATTGGAACTTGAAAAGTCTCGACCCTTTGTGATAGTAATATTATGACCTATCTACGGAATATTGATTACCCATTGAAGTATTATTTAAACGAGATTGAGTTATACGGGTCAAAGATCTGTACAGTATACCAATCTACCGGTAGTTGATTAAATTAAATATAATTTTTAAAAATAACTATCTTTAAATAGCTATTTAACGTATAGTAAAAAAAACATACATAATTTTGATGTAGATAAATAACAATAATATAAAAAAGCTTTTTTAACTATATTTTTTTTTGAGAAAAGGATATTTTGGTTTCAACTATGGTATAAGTGCATAAAGGGTGTCCAGACAAATTATCCTTGATGGGGTGAACTCCAGGGGTGAACTGAAACACTTAATAAAATTTAACTTAATAAGTCATTTCATACCCGGCGTTGCTTGGGGTGATGAATGGCTTGGAGTAAAGTTTAGAGGTTCTGAATTTAAAGTGTATAACCAAATGGTAATACATTTTTACAGGTTATATAAATCTAGGTCAACTATATAATACAGCGGTTTCAATATTTCATCCTAGTTCTGCAAGTTAATCGAACAAAAGAACGTGCCTATAGTAACATTACAAAGATTTTAATATATAGTTAACAGTATAATTTAAATAATAATAACTTGAATAGTATCCAGGATCGAAAATGTAAAACATTCTCTCATGAGGCCCTGTGCGGATGTACATAATAATCAAACTAACTATGCAAGAAGTCCAATGTGAGAGCATTCAGTACGTAGTATTTCCAACTAATGTGCTGGACAACCGTTGGGGTAATAGAGCCTTGTCCGGCAGAGGTTAAGGGTGCCCTAATTACGGCAGGGACCTCTGAAGGGTAGCAACTTATACTGCCGTCCACCCCCAAGGATTTAACTTCAAAACTAGCTATCTCGTAAGCCATCGTAATGCTATCTAGCACAGCTTCTAGTATGTGTAATGTACGATGTAGCTTATACACACTATACGTACACTAAACCTTCACATTTCACAGTACAGTACAGAAGTAAATATTCGTTTTGGTAAAGATAAGCTGGCCGAAATAGTTTAGTTTTACTGGAAGGTTCGATTAATTACTATCAATAACAAATATTGTGAATAAATATATATTTTTTTTAATAATACGAAACGTTCACATTGATATGGAATTTATCGATAATAATATACAGAAGTTAACTTTCGGTTATTGTTTACTTCAGTGTTTCTGCACCGTAATATTATCAATCTTGTGAACAGAATTAATTATATCGACATATTAAGCATCAATAAAATTGTCTCTAAAAAGCAAGCTCTGTTACTATTGCTACAATAGTTATGTAGGAGTAATTCTCCTTTTAAGAGATCATGTTGCGTCAAAACACTAAAAAAATTATATCGAATCTTGGCTAAATTGACTGAAATATATTTATATCTTTTTTTCTCACAAGTCTTGACAGTCATCTTGTATTATAGTACCTTAATCCTAGACGGAATCCTATCTTTTTTTAATTTCATTTAACTTTTAAACTTGCACATTCTGTTCATTGTCAAAATATATATTTTTACTTCGCTTTATCTTGATTTATTCGCTTAAACTTCATTTATAGAATACTTTATAATTAATAATTTATACTTTATAAATATATGAAAAACAAATATTTAAAGTTAAGTTAAAATTTTACTTCATAGAAATATGTTAAACATTACTATACATACTACCCACGCACAGGCTACGTCTTTGTGTTTTTTTTAATAATTTTATTTTATTTATTTACTTGTATTTATGTTTATTTCATTTCATAATATTGACCTGTATTTTATAACTGTTAAAATTGTTTTTTACAAAAGTTTTCAGTAATAATTTTCTTTTAAATTTAACATCTAATAAGGTAACTTCATGTTATTTAAGGCCAATATTGAGCTTCGCTCATCATTTTTATGTAATAGGTACAGTAACCCAGGAATATTAAGAAAAGTCCAAACAGAAATATGTAAAAAATAAATTGAAGTAAGTAAAAGTGCGACATGAAAATTAAGTAATTCCAAAATATTATTGTTCGATTATTACTTCATTTTTCTGCATCAACTCGAGCGGTCTCTGACGGTTCACTCTGGATAAGAATAAAGGTTATATATACCGGTCGGTGGCCGAGTTGACATAGCGTTTGGATTCCACCCCGACGTAGTGTGTTCAATTCCTCGGCTGGCTAAGTCCCCCATCACAACACAAGCAACATTTTCCGCTTACTGTAATGGTAGTAGGATATTTTCAAATATTGTCAGGTTATTCGTAACCCGTGAATGTTTGTCTTTTTTTTAATTTAAATAAAATAAAAAAATAAACCTATGCCAGCTATCGACAACGATAATTTATAATACAGCGGTTGAAATAGAGTTGAGCTGATAAAACAAAACAAAAATATATATATATATATATGTATAATAATTAGTTAATATATACATATATATTAACCGGTTGAGCTATATATATATTTTTAGAATAAAGGTTTAAAAAATATACATTCGAGATGACGAAAATGAAAAGGGAGCAGAGACTACTTTTTTATCACACGTCATCTATTGAGAGGGTTGGAGACGAACACATATCCGAGGGGGGAGGGGGGTGGTTAATAGGTTTTGTTCAACTTTCTAAAGCTTCTACTATGAAAAGGATACTTCCTAAGCTGACCTGATATGAATGACATGTTTTTTAGTAGAGATATCCTTCTTCGAGGCATATGGTATTTATATCCTCTTTGTCTAAGGTTTTAAAGGTGTTCTGTGTGCTTTTTTTCTTTTGTTCGTTCCAAATACATTGTCTGTGATTTGACATTTTGTATTCCTATTGAAACACTTCAATGCTTTTCTTTCTAAATACCCACACATTTTATTAATATTTAGTATCAAAAATACAACTACTGATAAATATTTTGAATTGGTTTGCCAAAACACGTGAAATATCCCTAGAAAAAAGGTTTTTACTGAAGTACTGGGTGTTATAGCACATTATTAATTTAATAATGAACCGTAGGTCTGGATACACTTGGGTTATAGCATCCCCAATTGAGGTATTTTGTGCGAATGAATGGAGTGGGGATGGGAAGGAGATGCTAAAGTGGAAGGTTGGGAACCATCTGGAAATAAAGATCTTGTAACGTTATCAGATTCGGCTGAAGCCATTTTTAAGCAATATTTCATTTCTGAATGGAGGTTTTCACTAGGGCGATACCGGGTATCGACTTCAAGCAAAAAACTGGTTTTTACTAATTTTGTAAATAATTTTATAAGAAAGTAAAAAAGTTAATCAAGTGAAACTGTCACAGATAATCATAGCTATGAAACTGTAACTGAAAGTTGTTTGCTTTATGCGTTCACACATTTCTATAGAAAAAATATTTTTTGTAGTAGTTTGCATTTATATTTTTTATTGAGTAATTTATTTGTATTCTTCTCCAGCGAAGCGATAGAAAAACCTTCAATTAAACTAAAGCATATTTTTTGGTTTTCATAATGTACACCAATTCGTGTACATTCAGTAACAATTCGGCATTAAGCTTCGCCTTAATCGTTGTCCACTGTATAATTATTATTGTACAGCCATATTTTAAGTTACATTATTAGATATGCAGCGCTCTTCTTAAAAGCACTACGCAAATCATCTAAATATTTTTACTATGTTCGTTAAAGGACCATTTTTACTTGTATGAGGTTTTAGAAATTATTATTCATGTGACGACTTATCTTTAACTTTGCCATATTAATACGGAGTCAAATAGACTTTCTATTTCTACTTCTAACTCCACGGTAAACATATTCGGTATCTTAACGACCGTAAGGGTTGCGAAGGGTGTCATTTGAGTTCAGAAGTTTAAAACTGTCGTTTAAATTGCCCAACTTTTGAATGCATTAGTTCGAAGTTAACTAATTATATTATGTAACAAGTGTTATCTCAAATAGTTGGCATGCTTGCATATTGATATGTTATATTGGTTTCGGAAACAGCGTCTTAGTTTTTTTCCAATGGTGAATTTGTATATTAAATGTACATTTGCATTCATAAAAAATGACAGCAGATTCAAAATGTTCACTGGAAAGGATACGAGATATTGCACAAAAAATACTAAGACACATTTTCAGTAGCATTTTTCACCCGCGTTTCAACACTCTTTTATGTGTTTTTAACAATAGAGAAATTTGAAATAAACGATTAGGCATCTTGTCTTTTTTAAAGTTTATAGCATAGCTCATAATGGAAAAGAACGCTGCGAACCGCGAACAAAATAAAAATGGGTTGTTTGGGTAAAGGCATTAAAACTATTTATGATTTACTTAAAATAAGTTTGCAAATTTTAAAATGCACCTAATAAAAATTATGATACTTTGGGGATCAATGGTGAGGCACGAAATGAAAGAAAGTGTTGAAGGTCACATGTGTTTTATTGGTGAGTCAGTTGCCGTGACGAGAGTTGACGCTGGACAGATGTAGAATATTCCGGATGCTGGCTGATGATGTGCTGGTCAAGCGCGGGTCAGTGAGTCGACGCCGGGTGCTGGTGACCGGGACTCGATGTAGGTCAGGCACTGGCGAAGAACGTAGGTCTTCAGGCACTCCAGTGCTGACGAGACGGCCGAAGGTGCGACGGACCTTGTGGGCAGTTGAACGGGAACGGCGTGACCAGTGAGGATGCTGCGTGTCCTCGTGGTGGTCATGGTTGCGTGGAAGAAGCGCTGGTCAGAGACGCTGGAACCAGGGCGCTTGTAATCCGAGTAGCGCTGGCCGCGGACGTGGCCGAGGCGCTATGATGATGTCCCGATAGAGTCCATGATGATAGAGGCGAAGCCGGGTACGTGTCCTTCGCGGGGCGCGGGACGCGCCGATCGTCACTCGTGAGATTTATCCACTGGCGGCAAAATTATGACTGACTGACTGACTCGCTGCGTCGGGCTTATTTATACTACTCGGCCGACGGCGGCAGTAGGTAGGTGGATGGCAACTAAATCGAAGACACTCGCTCGATCTGGATCATTCGCGAACTTTCGACGGCTTGGCAATTATGCCTAGGCCGTAGGCTCGAACCTTCTGGCGAGTTCTCGTAGTATTCGAGACGGACTGCAGTGTTATTGTCATCAATATGCAGGTAGGTACTTGAAGTACGTAGATTACTTTGTTTACGATTTAACGATGCAAGTACATAATTCGGGAGTAGATACTAAGTAGGTCAAGCGTTTTATTATTAATTATTTAATGTAGATTTCTCTCGACGCCACAATACCATCATTACCATTTTGAAAAGTTGTGTAAATCATTTTGTTGTGTAAAATTGCCTCAAAGGCGATTTAAAATTATGTATTAATAATTCTTAGGCTTTGTATTTGTATCTGACGAGTATATATGTATATTTGGTAGTAATATATGTATAAGACACACCTTTTATGCAAAAAATATAAACAATTTTAGAAAAACATAATAATAATTGATATAAACCATTTGAAACCAACTTTTTTTATGTGACACCTCACAAGAGAGTCTAGAAGAGCTATGGCACCACCCGGATGGGCAGCGTTGTAAAGCGGGTTAAAGAAGGGGCTGCAGGAAGAAATTTATTGATGCGGGTCTTGAAGAGGCCCGGATTATATGAAGAAGGAAAACAGATTGAGGTAACTTGTTCCACATACGAGCCGTCTAACACAAAAACTAGTCGAAGAAGCGGCCCGTTCTAATGAATCCAACATCAACTGTGAATATCCCGCTCGTGTACGTCGTTTCACGCACGTGCATCGGTGCAACGGGGATCAATGCTGCCAGCTTCTTAGAGTCGTTTCCATTAAATTACATGTAGACCATACTCAGCATGCCCATATTACGTCTGTGCATTATAAATGGAATTCGATTTGTTAAAAATAGATATTCTATCATACGAACCGCCCTCCTTTGCACAGAGTCAAGTATTGGGGGGCCCAGAGGTGGCTCCTAAATTCATTTTTTGGGCGAACTTGAATTTTGTACAGGGTCAACTGCTGGTAACAACTAAAAAATCTGCCTGCCCTTTACAAGACGTCCAATTTCTTGGAAGCCAAATTTACTCAGGCTTCCATAGAGCCCGATATTTGAGCCGGTCTGATGTACTTATTCCAAGAATTTCAATGGAGTATTCTTGGGGAGGATTCTTCCATCAAATTGTATCAGACAGTCTCTGATCTCCTTTGCCGAAATCAGACACGACAAGTTGAAACTGACCAAATTGGCCTTACCCCGGGCATGAATCTTCTCCAGGTGGTGGTCAACATTTTATCTCAAAACTTCCCGAGTTGTAAGTGGAATGGGGCTTGTCAAAAAGATGACTCTCATGAACGGTACTGTCATCAGCATGGCAATTAATTGGTGCACATTCAATGGGATGATGTGCAGCAAAAATGGCGTCGGAGACAGCACAGATTCTTGTAGCACCCCCACATCGATTTGTTGCAGAGAGGAAGATGACTTGATCTACGGTTTGAGAGAGTCCGAAATCCAACTATGCAGGATTGTATGGATCCCATGCGACGGTAACTTCCTGACAAGCGCCCGATAACAGGCCCTATCAAAGGCTTTGGCGATATCTAATCCAACGGTTTGATTTTCTTCAAAAGGTTCCAAATACCGCCCCCAAATATGTGTCACATTCCCAAGCATATCGCAATACCAATGGTTTCAAGTCCATATTGCCGATTGCATAGGATGTTGTTATTCTCGAGGTATGTGAGCAACTTGTTACTAACCACCCTTTCTAATAACTTCGAGACTATGGAAGTGACGGCTATGGGGTGGTAAGGTGGAAGGATCTTTACGGTCTCCTTCTTAGAGATTGGGTGGATGATCGCCCTTTTCACTTTTGAGTGAGAGTTTAAATAATTTTGAGAGCACCGGAGTTAATTCTGCAGAACACCTCTTAAAGACCAGGGCAGGTGTTGCATCTGGCTCACTGGCTTTATCGATTTTCAACTCGTTCAAGACTTTTTAAAGGCACCCACCACTGAATTCAAGACTTGAAACTAGTCCTGGGTCAACATCCGGGTCTCGCGACTTTTTGTATCTGTGTTTTCTCAAATAAAATCGAATGAAATTGAAAGTAGCCGGCTGACGGGTAATCGGGTTTCGGGTTTCAGGTCGTGTATAACCCTCTCAAAGAGCGGGTTTTTGAGACCCGCTCATGATGCCAGTGGGTTGTATAAAACGATCGATTGACCAACCTCTATTTGAAACCTACACAAAGGTAATTTTTATATTCTATACCATGTACCTATTAAGTTAAATAAATAGTAGTTTATGGACCGTAATAACAATAATGTGTGCCATGTGAGTATTTAAATATACATGCTTTCCCGGTTAAGTAATAGCTAGGCATTTTGCCAGAATAAAAACGAAATTTAACTTGGAAATGGTTAAAATTGCTGGTTAAATTGCCGGAAGGTTTTTTCGCTCTCCCATGTGATTATTAATAATTCAAAGCTACCAAAGTAAACCACACAAATTAGCGACGAAAAATTCACACACTTGCTTTAATTTCATTAAATTCCTCCACAGCGGAGGTTGCTGCTTGCTCATTCCACTTTTTATTATTTTTAAGGTTATTTAAAAAAAAAAAACAATTAACATTTGAAATTGCAGGGTACCTATATTCCTAGTCAAATGGGGTATTTTCACAAACAATGAATACCGTTGAAAATATGTGGAAATTTAAAGTTTATTTTTCTGATTATGATTATAATAATAAAAATACGTCATTTTATGTTTTTCATTAATAATTATTGATTTTAAAATGGTCTAAAACGAGACGGTTCCATCTGGCTACGAAGTCATTAAGACATAGATACCGCCATTGTCTCGTAAGACGGCTGTCACCAACGTTGCCCTGCGTGACAATGCCGCACCGCGCCGCCAAATTCACGAATCAAAACGGACATGTCGTTTTGGCGGCAAATCGAAAATGGCACATTTTAAAACGTTGTATAAAACTTTATTCGTCATCAGAAAAATAAAATAAAAATAACATCTTTGTCGTAATTTTTTTTTGAGAATTAAAAAAACATTGAAAATACCCTGCACGGTCATGAATTTTTTGCAAAAATTGTATTTTCCGTTAAGTAGTATAAATTCAAGTTCTTAAAATTTGAACAAACTTGTAATAAACGGCATTCACGGAACCATTGAACCTACGCCTCTTGTTACCAATATAGTTAAGTGGCTACCTATTGTAACGGAATGCCACAGTACTGTGTTTGAGCTCGGCCCTCATGTAATGTATAATCTATAGCGATTACCGCACTTGCTCGTGAATCGTGGTATTTATCGGTATTTGCTGACTATTCGCTTCGGCGATCTAAGATGTGTTAACATGCTACTTAAGCCCCCCCCCCCTGCTGACCACGCTGTGCATTGTTCAGTTGCGCACATAGCATATCGCGTTATGGGCATATTCATTTAAGGGAGAATGGAGGTGTGATGAGGCATTTGATGGAAAGGATGCTTTGATATCAACCCTGACGCATGGCAGGTTTTAGTAAAATAATACTTAATCAATGGTAATAAAAGTACTTTTGTGAAAACCATAATTTAATTACGAATGAAGATATCCGTAAAGAGTGCAAGACCTATGAAAGCATAATACACGAGATAAATATGAAATGGTGTGAAATTAAAAATAAAGATTACACGATAGAAACTTTCTACCTGTTAATCACCTTGCATATTATTATTAAGATATTTTGTAAATGCAGGAGTTTCTTAGAAGTATAAGAATGGAACTTTCATTAAAAAATAATACAAATTTGTTCATATGTTACAGAAAATTTTCCATCAGAAATAAATGTTTTTACCTTTCTTATTTTAACAAGGTTTCCGTGAACTTTTGAGATAATTGAGAAACTCGAGTAAAGTAGGTACTTACACAATCTACATTGGAAACTTCATTTAATTTCTTATTGCAAACAAAATATTGACTTAACCTGATTTCCAACTTTCTCCGACATGTAAAGTTATGCTAACAAGCACAATTCTTATTATTCAATAAACTTCTTACCATTATTGCAGTCATTGTCAAGCTCCTTAAAAAGGTCATCATCATTTTTTACAATGATCGTTACAATAATGTAAAAGATCATCTAAAAGTATTTCGTGCCATAATTACCAAAATGTTATAAAAATGCATGTAATTTATTCCGTCATAAATATATTAGGTTCCTACCTCTTTTTTTATTTTTATCTTTCAAATAAATGGCAGTGAATTTATTAGTTATCTACTTCTCTTATTATCCATGTTCATTTGTACTGCATGAATTGAATAGTTTAAATTTACAATATATTTCCTTTTATGCCTAAGTGCCCGCCGCATTACTAATGCCCCCTCCCCCCACGCCCTCTCCTAACACTTGGATTAACGGGCTGATCAGGCACGCATAATGTACCTGCCGAAACACCTGCATGTTCTTACTCAAACAGGGTGGCTGGCGGCCGCCAGGCTGAGGTCTGGCCGGGGCTGGGGAAGTTACGGACCGCTGTTTACAGAGCTTTCCGCCTTACTGAATCCTACTGCACCGGAGGGATCGCTAATACCCGGTTAATGTTGCAAATATGATGAGATAGCACTTAATGTTGAGAAATTATTTATTTATTTTTATTTTTTTTAAAAGAAATACAACCATTCCCGCGTTAGGAATAACCTGACAATACTTTAAAATCTCCTAATACCACTACAGTAAACAGAAAACGTTGCTTGTGTAGTGATGGAGGATTTAGCTAGCCGAGGAATTGAACACACTACGCCTGGGTGAGACCCAAACGCGATGTCAACTCAGCCACCGACCGGTCCGATTACTTCTTATTATTTTTCTGGTATCTAGGGGATAAATCACTAATAGATTTAGACACTAAACTGAGACGCGGTCCGCCCAGACCGTTAGATACTCACAGTATTACCCTGGTGAAAGACAGCTATTCATTCTGGACATTATCTGAAAAGCCACGTACTTCCCAACCTTCTTCCGCCCAACTACAATACTACTCTGGCTATGGAGCGTCGGAAGCAGTGGGGAATCTTGCGCTCATTATAATAAAAAAATAAACACCCGCCAAGTTGATTGTTTAGGTTGGCACTATAAAAGTCTCCAATGGATGGAAAATTTTAATCAACCACCTGCTCCAAATATTATATACGTTTACCATAGGTTGCAATCCATGTCAATTCATTTCCACTACTCAAACCTGTTTTAATCTCACGGAGTTAGTCTTGTCTTGGTGTGCAATTTGCAAATGGCTGTTATTTTTTTTGCCAGGATTATTTCATCTAGCGTTTAAAGATAAGGTATGACATATTAATTAGTCACAATTTAAAACCCATATGGTCTTGACATAAGCAAGAAATCAATATCTGAACGAAGATTTAAGTTGTCTACTAACCTAAGTATTCCTCAAAACCCTTAGGTTTACCTGGTAAATCCTACGTACTTCTTACATCCCCTGAAATTTTCAACATGAATCCGTTTAAGGCATTATCTGTAATTACTACGAGAAACTTGGCAGTATACAAAAAATAGGCTGCACGTGTTTAAGCTATTCTTAAGGGCGAATGTAAGGGAGGGGTTTAAGGGGTTCAAATCCTCCCCACAAAATCAGTCTAAGTATTTGCGTAGGAAAAATATAGAACACCACATTAAATTTCCGTAAAATACAACGATATTATTTTCACATCTCTTTTATCAATGTTTTTGTAAATAATAAATTGTGGTAAGTAGAGTAAAACGTATTTTTCACAAATTTACCAACCCCCCTTCCCTAGATACAATTACTTTTACATTTTTGTATTTGAAATCAACTTTAACTTTAAAGAATTGCAATATTTTAATTTCAAATATGAAAAAAGACGAAAAAAAAACTTAACACAAACATAATTTCAAAACATCGAAAAATTTCACAGAATTAAAAATTCAGAGAACATGGTTATTTAGTTTAAAGATTTTGCGAGATAACTGTGACTTTACTTTTTATCTCGTTCAGATAATTAAAAATGATTAAATATAATAATAACATTTCATAGAGAACAACAAAAAATTCAGACATTTTAGATCCATTTTGTCATCAACATAGACATTGATTTTTTTAAACTTTGTATTTAATTACATAATTATAAGGCATTCAGTAAATTAAACAGCATCACTTTCATGAAAGTTTTATTAAATTCATGCGGTAAAAGTAAAAAAAATAGTAGGTAAAAATAGTAATACACGCCTTTTCCGATAAAATGAACCTATATTATTCACAATATGACATTATTATTGGATTAAAGCTGACAATAATAACACAAGTATATTGATTTTTTTTCATGTGTAGCAAACTCTGTTGGTATACATAATTATAATAAATAAATTTAATAACTTAGTTTGAATACCACTTTATTATGGTGACCGGATAAATCATCACAATGATAATTCATCACATTTTTTAAAAGTTATATAAAGTCATGGAAAGTGATGAAACAAAAACTTTATTAACTGGGTTAAGTATGTTAGGTTAGGTTAATTTAAAAAGTTTCTAATGACTTTTTAAAAGTGTGTTGAATTGACAGTGTGTTGAGTTATCATGGAACCCTTTATTATATATATTTCTAACCAACCGGTTTCAGTTCAACCCGCACCTTCATCAGGGTTTATAAAAACATATTAAATTAATTATAGAGGTTTATGGATAAACATAGTTGAGTTGGAAGAGGGAGAGAGAACACTGTGCCATAAACAGAATTTTCTATAAAAATTAGGGAAATAATTGATGTATTTAACAAATCTTTCCATTAGGTACTAAATTAATATGAAACTTAAACCTTCATTTTCTTTACTGGATTATCAGTTTTTTTCCGTTCAATCATGTAATCCCGTAGCTATTTTAATCACGTAATTACTTTCGACTCAAGGCTTCCCGTATAATATTTTTCTTTAGGTAAATTGATTCCAAGATTAATTTATTTTTGGAAACCGCTTACAACAACAACATACTGAGAAAATAAATTAATCGATCAAGTAAACAAAATACTTTACCGAAAACCGATTGGGATTTTTTTATCAATCTGTCCACAGTATTTTCCAAAACCCGAAATATTAATTGAAATTCCGTAGGAGCCAAAAGTTTCAAGGCTGAGACGTCGGTGAAAATATGTGGCGTAACCAGAGAACACTAAATTTAACAGGTTCGAGAAAAGTTGCAATAGAACAATCGATTGAATTTTTTTTTTAATATTTCTTGTCTTGGAAATGTTTGTTCCATGATTTTTCATCAACGTTTTCAAGTATCAGAACTTTAAAAAGTGAAATTTTTTTTAAGTTAATATATATTTTTAAATATAGAGCAAAGAAAAGCAGAATAACGACTTTTCAATGCAAAAAAACTATGGTGGTTGCATAAATCAAATTTAATTTATTCCTTTTTGGTAATTATAAAAACTAGGTGTAAAAACAATCACAATCAAAAATGATGATATCTTTGAGTTTTACCTCTCCGTGGATCATAAATATTTTCTCTATGACGTAGTTACTGCCTTTTTGCTGCGATGAGTTATAGTTTTTATTATTTGTGCGGTGATTTCCACTCACATCGCCACGTCGTCGTCGGTCCTTTGAGGCGCTCGGTCATTCTAAGTGCCGGGCCCTTGGGAAAGAATTCAACTCTTATTTACCTTCCCATTTGGTCTCCAGACGTTAAATGTTATAATGACCAGTGCCACGTTGCTACGTGGATTCAAACAGTTCCATTTTAATATATCGTAGCTGCAAAGCTGACGTAGGTAATTAGTTCTGAACTTACACCTTAATGCAAGGATATTAAATACATTTGATATTGGATAGCGAAAACTGGTTAAGTTTTAAGCCAAATTCTACCTGGGGTCTCGGATAGGAATCATGGAAAGGGCTTACGCTATTCTGGAAAATTAGTCCGTCATTAGACGCTCCAAGGAATTGTGAATTTCATCGTTGTTTTGTTGAAACCCAATTTGGTAAGGTATAGTAACTTTTTCAAAATGGTTTTTTGTTCAATTTCTGTAATCAGAATCTTATATCAGATGTTTATTTATTTGAACTTGATACATGTTATTCAAAACAAAATAAAATTTAATATGGAAAATTAGTTTACTATCACGATAACACCCTATTAGTTTGTTCCACTTATTAATTAGGAAATGGACCGATTTTACCTCCTTTCGGGCATCTTAAAACTTAGGCTAGATTATTTACGTGGCTTAAATTTAACAAATCTAAATCTAGAAACCAGTTCGGTCCTAAATAAGGAACAGATTGAATAAATTTACACATTGAATATTTCCCAAAAACATAACCAAAGCGCAAACTTAATTCGTATTACATAGTATCACAATGATGTTCACTTACAAAATTACATTTTTCATGATAACGGCTTCCTTTTCAGATTTTGTATTGTGTTATTTTTACCTCGGTGGAAAACCGTAACGGTCAGCTTTAAGGGAGATGAAAGGAAAACTAATTGAGGTGTCCCGCACATCCCCTACAAAATGTCTTTGTACGCAATCTTATCTTCTGCTTTTATGATCCTTTGATTTCATTCATCCACCACTGATTAAAAGTAAAACCTTGCAACTAGAGAGATGGGGTTATCGTAAAAAAATCCAAAATTCTTAATTAAAAGGAGGAACAAAGATAGGCTGGTAAATTCTTTTTCGAATTTAGTCTGCAGTTTTGGTCGTTTACTATCTAGGTTAGTTACTAAATTATTATTTTTCGGGCTTTGGTGTCAGTGGCATTGATACAAAAATGGAGATGTAAAAAATTTTAACGTCATTTACTTAAAAAAAATATTAAAATATTAAAAAATAACCGCAATTTTTTGAAAATTATTTGGTTGACAAATTAAATTCTACACCGAAATCTTGAATTAACCAAAATTTTGTTGCGATAGTTGTAATACCGAAAATTATATAATTATTATAATTATATATTCTAGTTTTTTTAGATATTAGATTATTATTTGTATATATAAAATATAGAAAAAGATAAGGAAATATTTTAAATATAAGATGTATCTACGTAATATACAACAAAAAAATAATGCAATATTTATATAGTATTTGCTGAAATCCACAGCCTGAAATAGACAGTCCTATTGTTTTGTTGGTCAAGTGTGTAAAATTTTGTCATTCACAGAATAAAACTGTAGATTTGTATGAAAATAAATTCCATACAGCCCGCCCGGTGTCCGCCACTATATTTATAGATTAAAGTGATATTGATCAGACCAACTAACTAACTATCATACCGTTTCGGAGCAGGGATTGGTAGAGAGGAGGGACCACCACACAATGTCTCGGCATATACTCCTTGATTTATTCACATTCATTGTCTCACATATACTCTTCTGTTATTCCGACCCATGACATGACCCGATTTTAATTGACAATTAATGACACAAGAAAAGACTGTAAATAATAAGCACCGGCACACATCAGTCCTCAACCTGGGTAATGATTTAAGTAAAACACCGTGAGGTGTTTTATCCAAACAATCATAAAAGAAAGACAATTCAAATCAAAATTAACATTTTAATTACAAGTATTATATTGGTATACAGACCGTACAAAGGGGTATAGCTTATAGGTACTTCCTATTTTTTACAGCCAACCCAATTCACAAGAAAAATTTATATGTATTTCAATACAACTGGGATTTAAAACGCAGATAGAAAACTGAGACAATCAGAATTCTTTCAGCGATGATTTCAGATTGGAGCACATTGCGCATCATCGCGCCATACGATACAGCAAATGGCATAGGCGACTGCTGGAGCAGTGGCCAGTTCAATTGGTAGCCAGCAGGAATCGGCCAGCCTCTAGGCTTCAGCATCAATGGCTAATTCAGTCGGTAACCAGGAATAATTGGTCAGCCTCTAGGTTTTCAGCATCAATGGCTAATTCAGTCGGTAGCCAGGAGGAATTCATCAGCCTTTATGTTGTCAGCATCAATGCAACAGGGATTGGCTAACCTCTAGGTGATCAGCGGCAGTGGGAAGTTCAGTTGGTAGCCAGCAGGTAATCGTCAGCCTTTAGGTTGTCAGCATCTGTGACTGGTTCAGTCGGTAGCCAGGAGGAATTCATCATCCTCTAGGTTGTCAGCATCAATGCAGCAGGGATTGGCCAGCCTCTAGGTGATCAGCGGCAGTGGGCAGTTCAGTCGTTAGCCAGCAGGTATTCAGCGGCGGCATGGTCATTTGATTATAAGAGCCGGCACACGGAGACGCCCCATTATTGTAATTATGACAGATGCGTCTGGCTCAGCTGATAGAGTGCCGGCCGTAAACAGCTCGTTGCAAATATTTGTAATCTTTAGAATGCTTGTGCCGTGATGGAGGAACAGAAGCGACTACAGATTTCAGTTGACACTCAGGAATTTATTATTTTTAAATTATAATTAACAGATCGCGTTTTAACTGGAGGTGTTCCGTCCACTCGTGTTAATGTTTGAAACTTGACTGTCAATATTTTGTTTAAATTGCCTATTTATAATGTCTTTCTACCAGCGTTTGTGTTGCGTCAGCTTTGCAAAAAAATGTTTACGTTTTTCAAAAGGCAGGTATTTTTAGGTGCCAATAATAATTTCTCCCATGGACTGGTTTGTAAATAATTTGATTTTTTTTAGATAATAGGGTTATCGAACTTTTTCATGTTTGATTAGACTTTTTGCGGCCTGGTAACAGATTGATAGATATTTTTCAACTGGTAAATATTATGATTTGGAAAAGGGGTCATCAAACTTGCAGGTGTTCAACTTTTGTCGCAATTAAAGTTAAATGCAATAAAATCATGTCTTCTTGTTCGATGTGATTGATCTGGACAACGTTTACTTTCAACAAGACGGCGCTACGTGCCACACAAGCAACAAAACCATTGATCTTTTACGATTGAATATCAAAATAACACCTCCTATTGGAAAACCCTGTATATTGTGTCTATATTTTGTACCGTTTAAATAAAATTCACGTAGTCAAAAACTCATTTATGTGTTTTTATTGGCATATATTTAAATTGGCTCATATTGTACTTACGGTTTTACTAATTGATAAATGTAGTAATAATTTGATTTGATTGTGATTGTTGGTTTTCACAAACCGTGTTTCTAATTGAAATGTAAAGTAGAAACTGACATAAAATAGTTCATGCTATGATATCTTTGCTTATCCAGTCAAAGGAGGTTGTTTATCTATTTGATATGTTAACTTGAAATAATAATAATTTCTCATCGAATTTAGGAAGTTTTCGGAGGTAATCTAAATATTCTATATATTTCTTCATTTTTAATATGTCGAAAAATATACTAAAATTACCTTTTTGATATTTGTATTTGAATTTACTTTAGTGTTTAAAATTTGCAATATGTTAATTTCGAACATGAAAAAATTTGATAAAAAAGAGATTTATACAAACTTTTTTAGTCGAAACATCGAACAATTTCAGAGAATTAAAAATTTAATGAGATTTTTGCTCATTTCAAACGAGTCGTGTTTTATTAAATATTCTCACAATTTTCACTTAACTGTTATCGTTTTTTAATATAAGCGCGCTCCCTCTAACTTTAATATTTACGTATCTCCCTTTCAAACCATCTTTGAACGCTTACTACGGAGCCTTAACTTCCCATGAATTCCGCTCAGCTTTTCCACTTCACGAGAAAAGGACAAACGTAATCTCCGTAACCACCGGAGAAAAACATGAAGCTTTACTTTTAAACCAAGTTTTAGAAGTGATTGCAGATATAACTTGCATTGTACGTTTTCATGATAAGTCGTAAATGTTTCAATAGGAATAATGAGAATTTTGCAAGGATTCAGTGGACAATGTTAGCAACCCGACACGATACGGTCCGTCGCAACCAGTTTACTCTCACTCGTAAAGCGAACCAGACAGCAGTAAACAAAGCGAATTCCGCCCCTAATAAACTTGGCAAGATTCGCTTGTTATTGGTGGCTTATACTGGAGGAGTGATAATACGTGACGTAGGTATGACGTGGGACAATGACGTCACTTTACATGTACTTAAGTTGAATCAAGTGAAAAATTATCTCAATTACCATCTAAAATGATATTCTTCAACGGTAGTTCGCAAACAGGTAGGTATTTGTTTATTTTTTGTATAAATATTTAAACCCACAATGTTTGTTTTAATACAGGAAGATTTATATACCTTTTATGGCAATTTAGTAAAATGATACACTAAAATTAAAACCGATAGAAAAAAATATTAGAAGACAAGAAAACGAAGAAAGTGGATTAATCAGGAAGTAAAATTACATTGTCGCATTTTTCAAATATTTATTTTATTTTTGAGAACGAACAATTCGTTAGTAACAAAAATATGTAAGTAGCATGGTTTTTAATTATTTATCATCATTCACCCCTGTTAACCTACTAATTTAGTTTATCTGCAGGTTATTGACAACATTTTATGTAATAACATGGTATATTTTCAAACGATAATTGTTTATAATAATGATAAATTAACAATAAAATCAATAGGTCAAATTTAAAAAATAGTATAAATTTATCAAACAAGTACAAATTAACAATCACACCAAAAGTTTTATTGATATCGATAGGTAAAAAATGATAGGTGATCTCCAATCAGCAATACAAGTGCTACAGTATGGCATCAATATAAATCTGAATCTAACAGCCATTTTCTTAGATAATATTTGAATTTAGCAGTATCAATGGTATTTCTTTAATTGTCAATATTACTTTATTAAATACGTTAGGGTTCTTTCACCGTATTTTTACGTAATTTCTTCTATACTACTACACTATACTGTACTGCTGATACACAAAGATAAAAAAAATTACATTCTTATGGGTAAAAAATAAAATAATTATAAATATATTTGTTTATATGCCAAAATTCGTGCAATAAATAATGTGTGTAGCTACAGCTCATTACGCACGTACACAAATAACACTTTCATGTATCTTTTGTTTTACTAGACAAAAAACAAAGCGTCAGTGAACTCGAACACAGATATAAATATACATTATTCGCTATTTTGTCTATATCTTGTATTAACTTTATTATTGCAATAAACAAAAAGACAAGACAAAAGTCAGTAGCGATAAAGATGATAACAATGTCGACGAACATTGTGCGGTGATTTTTATGACAAATAGCAGACATCAGCATTACAGATGGCATTAGGTGAGTAAATTATCGGTAATATTGTTTTGATCGGTGGCAGTTTATCTCCTGAAAACAAGCAGTTGATTTGTGAGGGGGTTGGTAGGGATGGCAACTTTAACGCTTGCAACTAGATGGCGTTATTCAGCGTTATCAGTCATGTGTCGGGAATAACGTTAGGGGTCCAATAACCCATTTCCTACAACCTTCGATTATGTTCCCTCCTTCCTTTCTGGGATAACGATTGTTGACGACCATTCTTATCAAAACAGGGGGGAAATATGCCGACGCACGCCTCTGAGAAATTTACTTTTGATAAAAAGTAATGATTCGGGAAAAATATTTATTAATAAATTACCTGTTCGTCCTTTATCGTAAAATTCTTGATGTGATGTGACAAAATAATATCAACTGCCTGGAAACAGTGGAACTAATTAATTTAGGGCATTTTAAGGCTTATGAAGGCTTGGGGAAAATAACGGGAAGTTCAGGGACTATTTGGCAGACGTGGTCAATTGATATAGTTAAAATCATTTCAAACAATGTTTGGATATTGAATAATGTATATCGATACTAGAAGTACATTCTACGAGGTGCAAACATGCTCATATGGATTTTGTCTGTACCCAAGTCCGGTGAGTACAGAACCTACAAGCATCTAACCGATTTGTTATGGCAGTTTCCAAAAATATCTGTCAATCAATTCGATTTCAAATACTTGAGAGACTAGCGAAAATTGAAGAAACTCAAATTTTTCGACAAATAACATCTTGCAGATGAAGAAGTTCTATACTTCAGTTATATTGAAATCAGTTATCAAACCATCCAACTAACAAAAGAAAACTAAGGATGGGTTGTTTTGCAGAATTTGAACAATTCTTCAAATTTAAAATTTCAACGTTCATTTTCAGGTTATGTGAACGTTATTATATAATTATAGGCTAGTTACTTGATAGAACTGAAATAATAACAGAACTTGAAAAATCTTTCACAGAACTTGAAAATTAACTTTGAAATTTGAAGAATTGTTCAAATTCTGCAAAACAACCCGTCCTTAGTAATGACGAAATCAATATATATATATATAAATATATATATTATATAGAATTGGATTCTAATTTTTTTTATTATATTTTATATGCATATATTTTTTTTTATTATATATATAAATAATAAAAAATTATATATATTAAAATTGTATATATTTATATAAAATTATATATATTTCGTGTATATATAAACTTACATTTATATATATAAATGTAAGTGTACAATATGAGTGCAGTTAAAACTCAGAAACGAGTCCCGGTACGATCAGGGTAGCTATATGGCGTGGTAACCCTCTATCCCCCATCCATGAAGAAGGTTCCCATTGTTACCCGCGTGTATTTGAGTGCATTCCACATCCTTTCAGAAGATACCGGAACATTCGGGAATGTTCTGGAATAGTCTGGAACATCCCAGATCACAATGAACTAAAAACGGGATTACAGACCGTTTCCTGACAAACTTTTGGTAAATTCGTAATCGTGAAAAAACATTGGTATCTCTAAATAGTATAAAACAAAATCGCTATCCGTCTGTATATTTGTGCGCTTAGTTCTTCTAAACTATGGAATGAAGTTTGCTAGGGTTTTCACTATCATTTAGAGAATTTCTTTAAAGGAAGGTTTAAATAAATATAATTCATGTATATATTTTCATGTATATATATATATATTTTTTTAATATAATATTTATTGAAAGTAGAGAGAAGTTGAACAACGCCAGGTACACGTCAGCTAGAAGATAATATAAATAAACGTTGTTACATTCAATCAAAACTAAAAATAGTTATTTGGTTCGTGAAGATGGATAACATTAAAATGCAAATCCATTGTCAGTTTAGCACATATTTATAAGAATATTACTCAAGTGTGTACAGATGAATTTATCTTAAATCTCATTATGCAAAGTTCGTTCTCTCGCGAAGTAATTTGATACGCTACTGAGAACAGCCACCGGAGTATGCACTGGTGAGAAGGAAATCTGGTGTTCATTTATTCAAGAGGTAACTTTCGTATCCCAATGATATTACCCAGGGCAAACGAAGCCACTTTGATCTCCCCATGCTATGGATTGTACCAAATTGGTTTGTACCTCGGTTTAGCGAGAACAAATACCCTCATGCTTTTTTACTGAAGTAATTTTATTTGCCTGCCATTAGAATGGACCTTTATGACTGCGAACGCGAATTCTCGTTCCGATTAATTTTTTGTAAGGCAATTTGGCAGAACGCGCTTTAACAGAGCTGATAAGGAATCTAACCTTTCCTTTATTATCGCCGAAGCAAAGCGGAGAGTATAAATTTTGTACGCAGGTCGTGCTAAGCGTAAAGTACACTTCAGACATTACGCTAAGTTTTTTAGTATCCTTTTTAAATTTCACGCTCACGTACAAGAGCGTATTACGTTATTAAATTTAATTTGTTGAAACGAATCCAAAACTGCGGATATTTTAAATATCAAAGTATCAAGTTTTACTTCAAAGATTATTCTAATTTTAATGCTTTTAACAGCTTAACACAACTTTAAGTTTATAAATTGACACATTGTATTTTATACCTACCGGTGAAAGAAGTGAAGGTATTATATAAAATAAATGATAAAGCCTATCATAATTTCACTGTAACATAGAACAAACATTCTGGAATACGTATACATATTCTATTAAATTTTTAAAGCATGCAATTTACAAGTAATGCATATTTTGTGCAGGTAAAAAGCGTAACTTTCAATAAAAACTTTATGAAATATTTCACCTATCATCTAACTAAACTTTACGGAATACTTCATCATCTAACAAAACTTTATGGAGTACTTTATTATTTATCTAACAAAACTTTGTGGAATATTTCATCATTCATCTAACAAAACTTTATGAAATGCTTCATCATTCATCTAACAAAACTTATGGAATATTTCATCATTCATCAAACAAAACTTTATGGAATACTTCATCATTCATCTAACAAAATGAGTGATGCAAAAAATTATTCAGGCAGGTTTTTGTCTATTTAACTATTTACATAGCGTATTATAACGATCATAGGTCGGGCAAATTTATATCCATATTTGGACCTGACTTCGGATGGTAAAAATGAATTTGCGACGCGAAATTAGAAAATGGATAACAACAATTTTTAAGAGTTAATTTCACCAGTTTCGACACGTCCATGCTATTTACAGGCGTCTTCAAAACTTTAAAGGTAGGCAATAAATTAGATTATTTTTTTTATTTAATTAAAATCAAATTTAATAATATAATTAAGTTCTACAAGTATTTTTAAGTTTTCTTTACAGCTGTTTCGGCTTTTAAGGCCATTTTCAAAGTTATTAATTAAACCCAAAAACAATAAAATAATAAAAAAATATATATAATAAATTAGCTAGTTGAAGTCGGAACCGGAAGCGATTTATTATAAGTAAGTAACAAATGTACATAGTGAAATAAACTCGCTATAATAAAATGCGTACAAAATATTAAATGGTTTATTTTAATTTTTAAGTTATGATTATTTAATTTAATGATATGATGTTATTATTATTTTTTTTACCTAAGTAACAATCCTCAAACCCCAAATATGGACATTGTCCAGGACTAAAGATAATGCCATTTAACCATTAAATTATTTTATTTGTTAAATTACCGATAAAGAAAATGGAAAAAAACCCAAAAAATGCCAAAATGAGATGAAAAGATACCTCTTATTGGCAAAACGCACATTCAAATTATGGTAATAGCAATCCGGAATTCGACCTCACGTTTGCCGTTGCACAGAGCCAAACGTGAGGGGATCAAAAGCATATCTAAATCGCTCGTATATATTTAATAAAATTGATTTAATAGGCAACAGTAAAAACGATAAAACACAGAAATCGACCACGACCCGTACAAACATTCCAGCATAGATTTTTCACTGACATTTTATTCTGATTTATGGGTCTATAAATTCCGATTCCACCAGTGGTATTTGTCAAAACTCTGGCGGTGAATTTGTATACATACACGGGTAATTTGTGGAGTCAAGATCGTAGCCCTGGTTTGCTTTGATTTAAATGGTTATGTACTCTTTTCTTAAGTTCTTTGCTCTTCCAAGAGACCAACAAAGACATAAACAATGTATTGCGAAATTATGTCGAAATGTTTTTATCAATTCGTTCCTTTGACTAATATGTGTTATGTTGTGAAGCAGCTGAAGGAAATGAAAATGAAAGTCGGAAACGAAAGACGAAAATTTTACCTGATTATTAATTACTTTTCTGGTCATTTCACCAAACAAAAGTAATGTTGTAGACTAGATTCCAGTAATACAGAGTTCAGAATAACTTTTTTGTTGCGAATCCGCTCTACTTTGTGTCTGCTGCTCCCAACCGTCTGGTGCCAGTGAGACTATGGCATCCCCTATTGGGGTACGTTGTGAGGCTGAAAGTAGTGGGGAGGGGAGGGAGATTGGAAAGAGGAAGGCAAAGAAGTACCTGGTTATTCAGATATTGTCATCAAATACGGTAAAAGCTATTTCAATCAACGTTTCAAATCTAAATTATGGTCTTACACCAGGGCGATACAGAGAGTATCTTCTACTCTGGAAAGTGCCGCAAATGTATTATTTTAAATGAGTTATTTATGAAAACACAAAAATTAATCAAATAAAATTTACTTGAACACGCCGGGATTTGAAACCGCGACCTCTAGCTTGTTAGTCGAGAGCCATACCTCTCGGACCACGCAACCGTTGGTTTGAGATTCAAAGAAACTCCATTTATTTAATTTAAATTATAATAATATGTGATAATATGATAACAAGCGTGCAACTCTACCACCGATCTCGTCAAATACCGTGATCAAATCCTTAGTTGTTATATTACATATAAAAGATTATATCATAATCTTTGGCATAATATAAAGTTACGTACTTTCCTATCCCGTGTAAATTATGAAACTTTTTGCACAACACCTTCCCATGTTGCCTGTATTAAAATATTCGCGTTTAATCTTCTATTCTTGGGCTTACCTGGAATTCAACCCCCTACTTTTTAAATTATTCTATAGAAACATGAAATGATGAAGGTGTTTTGAAGATGGTATAAAATTTACATGAATATTTCACGAAGAAATATACCAAATGTAAATACCTACCCATATAAAACGAGATGCTTTACACTAATTACCATAACAACTCCTTCCTTTAATTCTATTTAGATTTTTTATGGCGCTTGTTTTATATTATGATGCTCCTTTATACAATATTATTTCCAGGGTGCTTTAAAAATGTTCCCCTTCTTGCGAACTTACCGAAAATATAATATAATTATAGTGTACCCAGATGCACTAATGTAAACGGAATGTTACTACGTTACTCGTTACTAACAACGGTGCTACACAATTTTTTAAAAACCAAACCAGAACTAAAGTCAAATAAACCATGTGAAACTACAAATTAAAAATACTTAATAACTCTATGGAAAATTTAGTTCTATGGCAATAATGCAGATTTTTATTATTTTGATTCAGAGGAATATTATGCATTTTTTTAAATGGTTGAATTATATTGTTTATTTGCAATTTGCAATGAGTGTCATTAACGATAAACTCACATTTTCTTTATTTGAGTTAAAACGAGGAATCAAGGTTTCGCAGGCTGCTAGAACCATTTTTTGTGGATTGGTTAATTTACTGGGAGAACGCCATCAGACTAACGACAAAACAAAAGCGGATTTTTTTTCTCAATTTGTTGGCTAATCTATGTTCACCATTTTCTTTTTCTTTTTCACAAAGATTTCCATTTTCTGAGTTTTCTTCCTTTTCCAGTCTAATGGTTAGTTTTCGATATCTTGAAATGTTACAAAAGAGGTCAAAATTGCAAAGTAAATGTTTTCTCAATTCAATTTGCCGAATACAAAGTTTACAATTCTATTTATCTTCAGAGACGTATTGTGAGAAATGATGTTAGTTCTAAAACGAGTATTACATATTGTTTTCATGAAACTACAGGTCGTTCTCGGTAGTTGAGAGAATCTAACCACACTTTGATTACCTGGAAATACGAGCAAGTGAATTTCTAGCCCATATGCTTTAAAGCGCCTATCGAATTGTAAAAAGATTTCACAGAATAGACACACTTTGCGATGCACCACGTCATGTAACATTCGGAATCGGGCTGCTAACAATAAGATGCCTTGTGTAGAAAGTGATTAGGTTTAAATTCCCGCTTAACATCAGCCTTCTGGTTTTGATTTGTGCAAGAAAAAAACATTTGTCTTCATTTATCATAAAAATAAAAGATTAATTATTAATTGAAGGTTAAAGCATTTGATGTGAAAAGTTTAATCAAAAAAATCATTACGTCTTGTTTTCCAACTTGCTTTCTTGAGTGATTTTCGGCATATTATTATATTATATTATTTACCATTGTCCAGAATGTGTAGACTGGTCAACTCAAGTCAAAACCTTAACTTTTTTTATGTCTGAATGATTTTTGCCAGTCGCTAAACAAGTGACGGAATATTATAAGTGCCCTGTGGACCTGACCCACGGCGAAGTTTTGACTTGATTCGACTTGTCACTTTATTTTATTATATTATTTCTGCCTTATGTCTTTGCTTTCATGTACCTTTGTCTACTCCTGTATTTTTCATTTTACTGTATTCGTGTTATTATTTTGTAATTTGGACGATGTCCGTTAATAAATAAATAAATAAATATTATGCGAAGTTTGCAAAAGGTCTTTAGTGATCGCACGCCATAATATACCATTGAGTTCGCGCATTTACGGTATTTGATAAGTTTTTTATAAATCTAAAAAATATAGGATAAACGCTAACATATTTGTGAAATCATTTAATATTAGTATTATAATCAGTTAATATGTCTCTTAATTAAAATTCAGATATATGGTTATTTTTAATGAGGGCGAAAAATTTACCTCGAACGCCAATCATTCAACTCCTATTCCAGTTATTGACCGGAGCACTCGAGTGGTTAAAAATATTTTTGTAAATAAGTGTTTTATATATATTATATATACAAATCAAAACAAAAATCAATTAGATATTATGTAATTTGCACTTTTATTTTATTTTATAGAAAAAACTAGAAGAAAATTCAGCAAAGTTTTTTTATTTTTGTGTTGCTAGCTCCAATCATAGTAGGCTACGATTTAATTTATCTCAATCTACTGTTGTAAAAAGGAGAAAACTGGAATATTTTGGATACTATACTTCTCTGCCAAGCGAATTCCAATTCCATTATTTAACCATATAATTCCGAGGAAAACTGTATCTTTCATAATATCTAAGGGCGTTTCTAAGGTAAGCAAAGAGAAGTCACCTTAATGTCAATATTTTGTATAACAATGATACCCAATTAGAAATTAGAAATTAGAAATTTTCTAAGTTGGCAGCATTTCATAAATTCATTACTTTAAAAAATTTTTTTTTTTGCTAACGTATATCATTTTTTACATCACATATATAATCTTTTTAATGCCATTATACATGTTTTACGTCACTTCTACTTTGGGTTAATATTTTCACAGCATTCCTTTAATGACAAAAAATTACTAGAGTGTTTTCTTTTGTTAGTAAAAGTACAATAATTATTTCGTTTTAACATGAAAAAAATTTAATTTAAATAAAACTACCATCCAAAAACGGATTAATTCGCAGTTAATTAAGCTAGTGAGTCTTCCCCGGGCATAACGTTGGTAAGTTAGTTCTGCACCTGGTAAGTTAGTTTTGAGTCTTTTTTAACTTTCGTAAAATTATATTTTTACAGTAATCATATTTTTTTTTGTTATATGAATTCAATCTTCATCATATGGCAATCGATATAATGATGTAGACCAAGCTTATATAACATATTATATCGTTCGTGCGGGACTACCTTTACGAAATTTAATAATATTTTTCCCCAATTGCGCAAAACCAATAAATTTTATTTTTTAATATGTTAAAATTTAAATATGCCTAGTAATTAATTTAAACAACCTTTTGCACAGCTTTTTAATCGCTATAATTATTAACACTGACCAAAATATATGAACCAAACATACTCTTTTATTAAAAACTAGCTGTTCCCGGAATTGCTCAAGGTCCAATGGTTTGGAGTAAAGTTTTTAGGTTGTTAATTCTAGTGTACCTTAAAACCTTTTGTTTAATATTTTTAAAACCACTCTCTTAACAATTCTGACATTAATAAGAATAAACTTTGAAATTTTCAGCGAAATATGTCCAGCAGCACGTGAGTCTATAGGGGACCAACTAACAAACAAACGATCATTTTCATACATAAAGATTAAAAAAAATGTTTGTTGGTTTGTTTAAACGCGTGGTCATCACATGTCACATTTACAGAGTGTCCCGAGAAATGGCGGTTTGCCGTTATTCAGACGATCAGTTTCAAGATACGTAATAAATACCCTCCGAGGGGCGGCTTCACAGACGCCTGTGTAAATTTACACAGTGGCCGGTCTGTCTGACTTTCGATGGTGGGTGCCTACCCTACACTACCTACCATTGTACAGTAGGTATAAATAGCCTTCTACGCTCATTCCAGTATACACAGGGGTGCGAATTGCACAATGAGTTATTTGCACGCTTGTGTCGGCATGCAAATTCAAATTCCAATATGAATGGAGTTGTTTTAATTAGCATGACTTTTATAAACTCCAAGCAGTGGGCTTTCATTTTTGTGCTTTCACTGGGGATATTGTAAGGAGAATATTTTCAATGAGAGATTTGAAAGATCCTAGATGTTTTTGTCGTTCAAAATTAATTTTTTTACACATGTAATGCCGTTAGTCACACAGATCGATTAACCTTATTAATCGGAACACCTATCGATAACAAACACTGTAGCTAATCTTGTCTTATGACCATGACCTCTACGAAATCCGTTGCCGCACAGAGAAGTACGTTTTTCAAATAACCGTCATTCATCAAGTAAGATGATAAGGGGAGACCAATTTTATCAACTTTTTACTACTAAGTGTCCTTTTCTTTTACGATTTTTCCATGTCTTCAATACATCGTGGGCCCAGTGTACCCTTTAAACATCCTCTGCATGTATTTTGTCAGCTTTGCGTGAGTTGACCAACGTGGAGTCTTCTTTCTGAAATTGCCAATGGGACTCCGTTCTATGGTCGTCGCACGAGCACGTGCCCTAGGCAGACACCCCAACAGAGTTTATATATTGGAAAAAGCAGGTAGATGTCGAGAGTTTCTCATGGAGTCCACTCTCTGAAGAAAAAAAATATTCAAACGTATTACGGCTTTGGGCCTGTCTCTTTTTGAATGATTGTAAGACGGGTTCAATGAACTCGGATTTGTTTTGAATTCAAGTATCATTTCATAATTTTAACTGATCTGTTTGATTTTTTTATAAAATAACCAGTAGTTACCTGATCCTTAGTCTATACACTGTTCAAAAAATAGCATGGAATTTCTCTGAAAACGATATTTTTTAATGATATATTTAAGAGAATATAAAAATAATTTCCTTTTTTTAAACAACTATTTTATTAATAAAAAAATTACGCATGTTTCAGAACCAAAGGTTTTAGGTCATAAGAAAAGACAAAAATATAAAGACGAGCGATGGCAGAAGGCAATTAATTAGGTTTAATGCGGCTTGACGTTTTATTGACATTTGGGGTAAACATAAATTATTTCTTACTTATCATAACCCGCTTCATTTATATGAAACGTATATTTGTTTGTACAATACTGTTTTTAAGTACAATATTTTTTCAGGCAAGCCTAGGACTGTCTCAAGGAAATCATAATAACAATCAGTTTTCAAAACGTGGATACATAATTGTTAATACCATACATGTTTTGTTACTCCATACCCTAATAAACTTAATTAGTATTATATATAATTTTGTATGCACCGCATCATCCATTGAGGTATCCATTAGTTGACAAAACGTCCATCAAAATGTTTTGAACACAGAAGAGTTCTTGATCTGCAGGTCGCGTAGTTTTGAATCACCTCTTTTTCACTGCTACAGGCACCCCTTGGAAACCTGAAAGTGTACATATATCACAAACATATTATACACATACCTATGAAAGGAATGTAGGTACCAAACAAATAAATCGTTACGTAACTTGAGTAGGAACTTTCACCAACAGTTGGTATTATATCAATTTGTTATTTTAAATATTATATAATACAAATAAAAAAAAATCCAGGATGTGGGAAGATTAGTTCAACCCAACAGGTCACATATTTTTTGAACAGTTGATAAATTAGTCAATAACGACAACTATGCAGGGCGTGGTCTTTAGTGAGATTGGGCCCAGCGCTCACTCGGGAGTGGCGCTTGGTGCTGGTAGGCTGCGTAGGCCATTAGCCGCATCCCTGCTCCAGTGATCCGGTGTCTCATCAGGCCGGTAAATCCATTTAGTCCTAATTTGTATTATTAGCATTGATATAATTATAAAGAACAGGTTAAATTTATAATTTATTTGCCCCGGGCTGCGTCGCATTTTCGCTGAGCCTCTGTATTTTTTTTACTGCAAATATTTGTAATAGGTGCCCGTTTAAAAGATGAAATATAAAAATTTGTCGTTTTTTTTAATAAAGAAGAAAGTCCTCAATGATTACAATATTAACGAACAACATACTTAAATATCGTATGCCAAAAGATTTCTAGACGATCAAATAAACAGAAAAAATGTTTTGATACTGGTTTTAATAAAAAAATTGAAAAAATTAAGGAATGCTTTCCTAATCTTTCACTCACCTGTGAAATGATATTCCTGGCGAACACTTTATAATTTGTGGGTTATTTGGGAATGTTTATTTACCAAACTTTATTTTGTTTTAAGGCTAATACTTTAAAACAAAATCTTCAGAAGGTGCCGGTTCAATTCTCATCATTAGGGCACTTTCTATTATTCTCTATTCAATGCCTTAAACAATAAATATTTATTTTTTCTTTAAATGTCGTTTTTCATTTGTATTGTGCGATTTTAGTTTAAAGAGCAATTCCACTTGAAAAGGAGTAACTAATGTTTAAAGTAAAACTAATGTTCTAGTTTTCCTAATCGTTCCAATTAACTTTCACTTGTCATTGTACAACCCAAATCTTCTATTCGGCCTCTAGTGCGGAGTGAAAAAGATAAATTATGTTCACTAATTTTACAAATACCCTTCCAAAGGGCCGCCGTTCAGAATTCTCAGAAAGGGTTGTATCCCGGCCTGTTTGCTTGTAAATTGAACAAAATGTCAGTCGGAACTGTCACCGTTTTGTCCTTGCGTCGTGTCAAACACGGCAGTGTTCTATAATTCTACACAACTTGGAAATAGTGACAACATTATATAATTTAACAATATTATATAATGTGGAACATATTTGAACATTCTTGCGGTTGAAATAAATAATTGGATTCCGTAAGTCTAAACTTACCTTAAATTACAATGTTTTGTACACTGTTTCGCAGAATAAGATTTTAAATGAACTTAATGAATGAAAGAAGATATTTCCAACTAAAACAAAAGTATAGGTATCATAAACCGGAAGAAAACAAATAATCCTTAAAGATTTTTTTTAGAAAAAACTTTACACTGTAAATTTATTTATCATCCGTTGAACTTGTACAGACATAATGCAGTTGGAATATTACAGAACAAATATATAATAATAAAGAAATGTAATATGTAAGTACTTATCATTAGGCACTGTAAATATCATTAGGTACCATAAATACTTTTCACATTACTTTGTAGTTACATTATCGCAGAATTTGCATAAAGAAGTACAAGTATATAATTTTATAAATTTATTTTTACTTTTTTACTCCGACTAAATAAACTTTTACAAATATATTTGTATATTTTATACATTACATTAAATAAACATATACGAGAAAAAAGTTGTTGTTTCCTAATTTATTTATTAAAAATAATACACGTTCCAGAGTGGTAGATGCTTTATGCATAACCCTGATGAAAGACCACCATTCATAATCGAAATGTTGCTATAAATGGCTTAAGCTGTGTTTGGTGACCAGATTTAAATAGCCGTGTACTTCCCAACCGTCTTCTTCCCCATTTCATCTCCTTCCCTACTACTTTCATCATTTCAATATACCACAATAAATTGGGGATCGTAGACTCACTAGCTTAGACGGTTGTGAGCAGCTGGTACTCTTGTGCGGTACTCACATAAAAATAAATCGTTTTATTGCCATATTACTGTTTTATTTTTTAACAGCTCGAATGATGGATAAGAAAAATGTGTGCAAAGAACTTAAAATACGAATTTTTATAGCACTTGGAGTTTAATCAAGGAGGAAAGAAGTTCTTTTTATTCAAAAGCTCGGTTGGAGGTTATTCCAAGTCTGCTCTATTTTAATAATTTTTCTTCATATTGTTTTTTCACTCTTCTATTCATCTGTCCAACCTACTAGAAATCTTCTTTAATAACGGCGGTGCTCTTTAAACTTGACGACTATTCCGCCTGCAAACCATAAATTTTTGTTTTCAGGCTAGAAGTTTTGGGAATGAATCATTTAGAATCTAGAAGATGTAATCATTGAAAAATGTATAAATGTATAAACAAATAAAAAAAACTCTCATAACTAACGCATCATCCTAGATTGAACAACAGTTAAGAGAAAACATAACAAATCTTTTGACAATAAATCTTATAGAACAAGTTGTTACTACTCTATTTTGACACAGTATAGGCTGGGTAAAAATATAATTGATCCATGTTTTACATTATAATATTGTTTGACATGTAAACATTGTATATTTATTGTAAAAAATACAAACATTATATTTTTTCTAATAATTTTGACAATAGGTAGGTTCTTATATTATGTACGTATCTTATATTTTCGGTGTAATATTAACATGTACGACATTGTACGAGTTCAAAGCGTTAAAATTCTTATCAAAAGTTCTCGTTTGTACCCGATGTTATCACTTTTACGCAAGTATAAGCAGTGATTTTTAAACTTAGAATTATTATTGTCTCTACTGATAATATTTCAGTTGCTTCTGACAATGATTTTGGAACACGTTGTTTTATATTATTACACTTACCGTTTAATGACAACTAACTTCGGAATCGTCAGCTCCAGCCATCTCTCAAGGAACCATCAAAATTAAAACACTTTACACAGTTATACTGATATACTATTTATTTAGCAACAAAGTTATGCATATTATTACGAAATTTTCTAAAAATATGGAATATTTGTATTCTGAAAGTAACTGGCTCTGTTTCAATAGTGTGTTAAATGTACCATATATTTAAAGCGCTTTCTGATGTGAACCGATGTCGGACGCTTGGGCTGCTTCTCTGGTCTACATCGCGTTGTACAACCTTTCAAAGTTTAGAGTAAATCTGCATTCGGCCTTGCTGTTATGTGTGGGTAATCACCCACACAGCTGACGGCGGCTCGTCTCCTGACTCCCACCTGAATTCTCTCACTCTGTGTGTTCTCCTTCCCTTCCCGTTTCTTCTCTCCTCCTCTTATTTCCCCCTCGTCCGTAGTTAATCATTCCTATTATGGACATTATTTTTGTGTTAGCGCTTACTGCTGTTTATTGTCGATCACCATATAAGGTGATCCTTCTGATTGCACGTTACCAAGGCATCGTGATCGATGTGGTGGTGTATCCTCTGTGATTTGTAGTCATAGGGATGCTTGATTTACGGAGGGTATGGGCAGCTAATTTCATTTCACATATTATTTAAATCCAAGAATTGATCCTTATTCCGACCAAAACTACGTGACATAACTCGTACATAAATCAAATATTTCTTGAAATAACTTTGGTTATATGCAGCGTTGATCGAAAGTTATAAAAGCATTTGTTTTCTTTTAAACTGTATTTTGCGATTTAAGATTCTCGATGCCAATAGTTGGTCGACTAGGCCGTGTTTTTATGTCTCCTTTTTAACCCAACGTTTCGGATAGCCTTACAATTTCTATCATTAAATAATAGTTATACACTAATATACTGATAATTGAAACTGCAGTTATTAGCAATTTGCTGACATTTCAAAATTCATCAATCTATTAAAAAATATATAAATACATAAACTTTATTAGAATTATCGATTTCGTATATGTAAAGGTGTTTAAAGTATTTTATTTTTAAAAAATAATTAATTAATCGTACTGATAAAAACACGGTTGTATCAAAGTCAGCTGTTGTAAGAATGTATTTTAATAAAATTAATAGAAATCCACCCAAACGATCGGGGAAAAGTTAAAAAAACAACGAGTTCATCCTTTTCATCTGACGGTGGAGTATTTCATTCATGCAGCTTTGAGTTTGAAATTCGGTTTAAAATTTGGCTTAATCCCATATGCTTTGAAGCACTTTAAAAATAATCCGCTTAGATGTAAATAATAACTTTCGACGTAAACCCATAATTAGTGCGATGGCATTATGTGACATTGAATTAATAGCCCGGTCACAGAGTGGATGGCTGTAGAACCTGTGTCATATGTATACAGTGAAACAGAATACAGATCACGTTTTACCGATGTGGACGGTGTAGAAGTGAGGGATGTGGGTGTGGGTGTGGGGGGTCGGGAGTGTAGGGACGCCGCGCGCGCGCCGGACGCCGGGCACAGGACGCCGGGCGCCGGGACGTATAGCGAAAGAGCGGGAGCGGCTTCACATGGGTTTCACGGGTTTCATTTGGCTTTGGTTTAACCGAACGCCGTGGACCGAGCAGTGATGTGATCTGTGCCTGTTTGATCGCAGGTTTATTTAAACTATCTATAAATAATTCGATTAGCAACACACTCCGTCAAGGCAATTAAATTACACCATCAAACGATCCGATCCTATTCGTGGCCGATGGATTTTCAGGGAAATGTGTAACGAATTGCACAAATATTTTGGAATGGAAATTTACTCACAACCGGCCATTTAATGCTTCCAGTCGGTGTTTTAATTCGAAAAGCTCGTAACGATTTGAGCTGATTAATGTTTCTTTTGGTTTTGTTCAACGAACCAACCATATTTTGCATTGTTATTTAAAAGCAAAGGCTACGAACTCATCGTCGTATATATTCAAAAATGCCTGCCATGTGTGATTAGAAAGTCAAGATGACATACATTAATACAATCTGAAAAGAGAAATTCTCGAATTATATTTTCAAAACATTTAGTTAAGTTTAAAGAAATTTCAATAGAACTAATCCAAATTATTAAATTTACTAGGCAGATTTCATAAATAATAATTATGTACCTTCTTATAACTCGAAAGATGTTTTACAAACAAATATCCACTAGCACTATATACGTAAGATTTTATTCGAATTCTAAGTGAGATTTTTTTATTTTATGTATCTTTACAAATATTGATAAAATAGCAATGGAAAAAATAAAAATTAAAAGATAAAATGTTTTCATCGTTTCTAATAATTTCACGAAGCCGTTGTTCGTATGTATGTACGAGTAGATATACGTACTCGTACTACTAGTGGAATATGTACCTGTGCACCTAAGCTGTGCGCTCATGATCACGTTTTATGGAGAATTTCCTTTGACCAGGCATCACAAGACTTTTCCACGTGGCTGCCAAACAACTTTGGTACATTATACGTTATAAACATATATTATTATGTCTTTAATTTGAATATACGAACATGTTATTAGCGTTGAAATGATAAAAACTTTCAACAAGTTTCCACGAGCTGAAAATGCGGCGTATATTGGGCAAAATTTGGTTTCATGTTGTCATCTACCAAGCGGTTAAAACAATATTAAAAATATTTTCTCTGTATTTTACGATTAGTAATGAATAAAAACACGTTTTTATGAACGTTTTGGGGTAACCACGTGCAGCATTTGCAAGTGCATTTGTGTGCCGTTTTATGGAAAATTTCTATTAATTTGCAATGGTTACTGATGGTAAATACCAGAAACCTCCTAAATTTTTTTGTGGGGCTTAGGAAAAACTTTGTAAGTGTAGTTATGTTGATATTTTTAAATAAATCGTTCTGCCAAACATAGTTTAAAAAAGCATTTTGGAAACAAGATCCACAAAATGGTTTTTCATTTTAAAAATCATCTTGATAATATGAGTACCGAAGTAAAGCTGGTAATGTTTCATCCAGATGCTTTTACTGTTTCTTGTGTTTATTTGCTTTCTGAAGCATGTTTTGTGCATTAACCCTCTTGAAATTTTCTGAGTAAACTAGAATATGTGCATTGCTAAGAAATGCAGAATAGTTGGAATATAAATGTACCACTAGACACACTTAACTTTGCAGTCAGTGGGGTCGCTAATGTACATTATGTGGTTACCAAAAAAATCCATAGATTAAAATACCTACGTTGGTGTTTTATCTACGTTCGTTAGTGTTTTATAAAATTTATAATATTATTATGTGAACACTCCACAACATTACCATATGGCCTAAATAAAAACTTGTTCATATACATAATAAATTTACATAAATTCTATAAAATATCACGCTCTTTTACAATTGTTTCTGGCTTTCACCCTTCAAGAGTGTTCTAGGCCATATTTTCAAATAATAGAGAGAGGGGGGTGAATTTATTTATCTATTTTTTTAAACAACTTTCTAAATTATATGGAAGATTGGAGTCAAATTCAGATTTAGAAGAGATGTTGAATGGAGGGAAGGTAATATTAGATAAGGTTTGATAGAAGTGGAGATATTTGTTTAGAGAGTGACAACTAAAATATATGTGATCTGAAGATCCCACTTCTAAACCACAGAATGTACAATCTGAGGAGTCGAGCACGTGAATTTTGGAAAAATGAGAAGGAACGGAACAATGTACAATCCTCATTCGAATAAGTGAAAAACGTATTTTTTGTAGAAATGGGGGAATTTTTGAAATCACGTTTTGGATGGGATAGTCCATTATATTGATGCATTGCAGGCTCTTTGATTGACTAGCAATGTGCCAATTCTCTGATCAAATATTGCGGGATCTATCTTTGTGGATTACAAATTTCGGATAGGGGAATGTGGTATACGAGGGTAACAATTTTGCTTTGCCAAGAAATCCGCAACATCATTACCCACGATGCCTACGTGTCCAAGAATCCAAATCAGAGTTACGGTTTTATCAAAGATTTGAATGGAGGCTATCAGCACTCGATTAAGGCATAAAGGGCATCAGGATGAAGAAAGGGACTGGATTTAAGTTTTTGAAAGGAATTGAGATAGTCAAAAAGAGCAAGGGAATGTTCAAATTTTTTTTTGATTATATGTGTGAGAGATTCAATTATTGCAATGCTTTGGTAAACTTTAATATTTAAAACAAAGTAAAGAGAGTCTGTTGGAAACATCAATAAATAAAAGAGAGGAGTTGGGCCATTTAGATAAAACAACATCTTTGAACATATTATTGACAGTACGGGCCGGAAGATTGGAATGGCTTTTAAGGATGCCAATCCATTTTAAAATTGTTGGGGATAGGGTGACGTGACTATATTTTAATTTGTATTAGAGAAGAAGATCATTTTCGATAATTTGAAGATCTGAGAGAGAATGAAAATTTTTACAGATTGCAGGAAGAGGCTTAGTTCAAGCTCCGATTGTGGTAGATGAATATGTTAGGTCGTTGAATAATGAGACAAATTTGTCAGCAAATAGTTGCTCTTTAAATACAGAGGGGAATCAGAACATTCTACTTGAAGGGAATTGATTAGCGATGATAGCATCGCTCCAGTTATTTTTCGCAAAGATTTAGATTGAAGCAGTACTGAAAAGTGTACAGGCATAGTCGAGATGACTTCAAATAAGGGCACTGTACAGCAACTCACTTCAAGTAGGGTGAGCACCCCACCAAACGACAGTTAATGATCTGATGAAATTTAAAAAAAAAATCACATGAAGTTTATTATGAATATGGGAAGATCACTTAAGTTTCCTATCATATCTTACTCACAAAAAATTTAACTTCAGACGTGTTGGGGATTGGAGACTTTTTAAATGAGATTTGAAAGGGCTGATTTTTATAACGGTATTTAGTAACTGACTGACTGATTTGGTCTTAGAGTTCAAGACCATTTAAAATCAACCATGTGCAAAGGGCATCCATGGCTTCATTAAGATATTTGACAGCGGGTGGGATGTTTTTGGATGATAAGAAAAAAGCTGTGTCTACTGTGAACTCAATAACTTTTACTTGAGAGGAAATATTGACATGCATATCGTACGTGAATATATTTTACAATAAGTTTGTGAGATAATACATGGCCCTGGGGTAGACCTTTCCAAATAAATCTACTGTAATGAGTAATACCCGGTAGGTCGAAGAACAAATTTCTATCAAAAATTAGGTTGGTCAAACATGGGGGGTAGGCCAAGGCATAAAAGTTTTATTCTCAGGATTGGGATGGAAATATTTTCAAAGGCGCCTTCTGTGTCTATAAAAACTAGTAGACACACTTCCTGGCTAGAAATTGATAAATTAATATCACTGCTGATGAGGGCAAGGTTATCGTGAGTACATTTTTTTTCCAAAATACAAATTGAAATGGAGACAGAAGTTTTTCACTCTCGACAAAAAATTCTAACCGTTTTTTAATTAATATTTCATAAAGTTAACTGAGGGTGGATGAAAGAGCGACTGGCCTGTAGTTGGATCCAGAATTAGGTGATTTGTTCGATTTTAGGATTGGGATGATTATTTGACAACTCCAGTCATCAGGCATTATGCCAGTCTGGAAGATTTTTAAGAAGATGCTTAAGAAGTGGTTTAGGACATTATCATTACTATTTTTTATTATACGGTAAGGTATACTATCTTACCAGGAGATAAGTCCTTGACAGTTGATAAACATGCTTAGCTCAAGTAGAGAGAATGGGGAATATAGCCAATGATTAGACATAGGAGTTTCATCTAAGTTATGTACAGATGGGGGAAAATTTCGTCCAAGAATTCATCTTTCCATTTAGAATGAGACGCTCTTGAACTGAAGGAGGATCAAAATGTTCGGATCATAGACCAAACTTCCGAAATTAAAGTGTTCTGAGATACTGAACTGCAGAAGTTGTATCAGGTAGAAAAGAAATTTGGCGTTTCGAATTCTTACTACCTTGGAACAGTTCCCACCAGTGTGTTGGAGGGAGTTTTATAAGAGGTTTTCTTTTAGGTGGAGGATTTGATTTTTATTTATTGCATGATTTTTATTCTTTGATGGATAATATATCGGTGACGGGTAAATAAGGTAGAAACTTGTCTATTTTCGGATGAAATTCGTCCAATTTGGTGTGTTTTAGTTTAATCTTAGTTGAAATATGTGATTTGTTTGATGGAAAGAAGTTTTATAAGTGATGGTGATCGAGAAATTAATGTCCAGAACAAGGGTCGGGGGATACCACCCAGGAAGAGAGAGGGGCCAGGCTAATAGAACATATGGAGAGATCCACTGCCCTACACTTGCGGCGTGAGATTCTAGAAGGAGATCTGTCATTCAAAGGGAAAAGATTGGATTCATCTAGGAAATTCATCACACTTCAACAAACTCGGCCAGAGAAAGCAGAACCCAAATTGAGGAATGAACCTTAAAATCACCTAATATGAAGAAAGGAGGGCTTAGTTGACGAAAAATTTGAAGAACAAGTTTGTTTATTAAAATGGGCTGTAAGAAAATTATGTGTCCTTTGTTTCAGCTGCAACCATTTGGATGTCAGCATTGGGGGGTTTGATATGATTTATTGGGAAAAACGGTACAGATTTTTTAATAAAAAGGGCAGCACCGCTACCCGTAGGTACTATCCGGGCAATCATCGCGGAGACAGAAGTACCCCCCAACATTAAAGCGGGTAGATGGAGTAAACCATTTCTTCGAGATAGCAGCCATGAATTTAACAGGTTAAGGAGGTTATATTTTTTGGAAATAGCACTTCTGTTAAGTATTCTCATAAGTCAAGTTGTTTTGAATTAATAATTTTAGTGTGGAAATAATAGAAGCAGCGTTTGGCTGTAGGTTAATTTGAGAAGAAACTAGGTCGATTAGAAGCCTAATAAGGGTTCGAATAAATTAAGAATTGTCTTGGGAAAGTTTTTTAGAAAGGTTGTGAGTGTTCATTGAGGACGGATTATAATTGTTTGCGGATCTATTATTGGCATTTGACAGAGATGAACCATTGGGGTTGAAGAGTAGTAAGTTGTGTTCAGCCGTGGTAAATAAAAACACAGTGTCTTCCTTGAGAGTCTCAAGGAAGACACTGTGTTGTTGCTGATTGTATCCAGGAGCCGAATTAGAGATAGGGTTTTTGTACGTGAACTTAGAAGAAGTTGATATTGAAGAAGGGAGAGGTTAGATGAAGAGTTTCTGGATAAAGCCTCAGCTAATGATTTTTTGACAGGTGGGAATAGTTTAAAAGCCTGCAGAAAATACATGTTCTGAGAGTCCATAATATTTTTATGGCGAGATTTATCCGGGCAAGAAGAGTTGATTTTTCAACCAAATCATTCTCCATTATTCTTAAAAATACTCAAAATTACAACAACAAGAGTGAAGAAAGAAACATTTATAAATATCTGTAAATCAGCGGCGAAGAGTGACTCCTCACAACACTTCACTTTTTTGGGAAAAAAATGGTTTTGGATAATTTTTCGAAGAAGCAAAACAAAACAACAGATGAAAACTAAATGTTATTGTTGCCAAACATCACGCTTTATAAACGAATATATAATTCGAACAAAATAAAATAAAAATATCTGAAAATACTTTCTCTAATGCTAAATTAAAAGACTGGAGAAAAACGTACAAAAAAGTATAATTCTCTTTTTCTAACATTGCTGAATAAGGATTATATTTTTCGCGTTAGTGGTGATACATTTTTGTTTTTGGGACAGTGTGCCACCGTCTCTCCAGTACTCTGTGAATTTCGCTTAGCATATTAACTGGTAACCATGCAAATTTTTTGGTGGTGTTTTTCATAACCTTTCGGTAGCAATCACGTATATTTATGCATAAATGTAAATAAAATTTCAGGTAGGTATACATTTCTATTACAACCTTTTTTATCACATCCACTAATTATGATATTTATGAAGTATTTAAAATGAGCATAATTTTTTTATAAAGTTTTACAAATATTTCAACATTTTTTCTAACAAACATATTCATAAAAGTTTGTCGAAATACGTGACAATGATAGCATAATAAATAACATGGGTCACACCGAGCACCATTTATTGAATAACCAACACACATGCCATAGGTCATCTCAGGTGGTTCGCTAGGTTTGGTGACTTAATAGGAGTGCACGGGTTCATGGGGTGAGTTTTATCCGGGTCTTGGCGGCGGGTTCGTCTGTCCATCAACTGCGTGGTAGGCGGGATCGGGAGAGACTAGTTGTGAGAGACTGTTTTACCTCTTCAACGGACTTTTTGACATCTCTCTCTCGGAACCATTGATGGATTCATACGTTCACTACTTCTGGACGCACTGACCCCCGCAGATCCCTGTTAAAGGAAAATACTGTCTTTGAGATTAATCCTTTTCACCTACTTCATTTTAATTGTAAAATGTAAAAAAAAAGAAATATGATTTAAAAAGTAAATTGAAAATTAGTTGAATTTAAATTGAATGACTAATGCTAATGAGGAACTGACCATATCTCTAACTCTCTTTACCCGATAATATTACATAAACCAATAATTATTGTGACATTTTGTGAGCGGGTGCAATTATCATGAAAATGAAAAAGCAACAAGACATATAAATCATAAACATTTTTATTATAACATAAGAATGCTTTTTTTACAAAAAATGGCAAATATTGATTTACATACATTATACATAAAATCAATTATAAACCTAAACAGAGAAAGATACATAGTTGTTATTTTTTTTTAGTAAATAATAAAATTATGAAAAGAAAATTCAATCTGGGAGCCGGATATGGGTACCGTCGCCCCGGGAACCATTCATTGGAAAACCAACACTCCAGCCATAGGTCACCACAAGTGGTTCATAGGATAAGATTTGTTCAAGTATTTGCGGCGAATTCGATTGTCCACCTACTGTATAGTGGGTAGAATCGGGAGAAAATGGTTGAGGAAGACCTTTCGACCTCTTTAGCTGGACTTTGTCCCGAGCAATCGCTTTTCACCGAAATGAGAGGGATGGATTCATACTTCCGTCACTCCTGGATACACTGACCCCCAGAGTTCTACCCACCCCTCACACCTCTCTCCTTCCTTTCCTTAATAAACCATCCACACAGCAACCCCAAAGATGACATAGGCCCTTAGACAATTATTTTCCTCAGTGCCTCCTGTGTGGAGCTAATGTAAAAAATAGAAAAAAATTTCTGTCCTTTTAATTTTTAAGAAATAAGATCAAAATTGATTTCGTATTCTTAATGGTAAATCTAAAACGATACCTATATTATAAATCAGAACTTAGGGTCCATTTATGTAATATTTTTCAGGATATATTGTAACATAAATTGTTTTTATTGCAAGTTTAACGATAAGTTTCCTCTTTTCGGGTACTTATTTTCATCGTGAAAAGTGATTACTTGTTGGTTAGGTGCAATTTGGTCGATAGCTCTATTATTAACTTCTAGCAGAGTAAAAGGGGAGGTTCGGTTCGACTCGGCGGTCAACTGGCTGTAACTTCCAATCAAATACTATCCGAAAGGGGAAAGAGGGTATTCACGTGCCGAGTATATTATAAAGTGGGGGGTGGTAGAATTTGAGCTCGTTCGAGATGTGAGAGAAATAAACTATGGTCTTTAACATAACTCATATAGCAAATTTAATTCTGTCTGGGTGCAAATTTACGTATAATTTTCTACGGTGCATAATTATAATTTGAATAACGACGTTAATAATGCTAAATTGATATGTTTTGTTTTCAGGAGACTATACACTCTTACAATTTTTTTGGAAGTAGCGGACGAGGATATTGTGAAATCGAAGATTTGCATTATCATTTTGTAACTTTTTTTTCACCATCGTTATTCAAAATAATGTTCAGTTAACTATCAAAACTTCATTTCCGTGGAATAATTTATTCAAATTCAATTTAAAGATAATATAGACTCACAATATCAACCTCAGGCCCTCATATGACGATATGAGGGCCTGAGGTTGTAGTATTTTATTGTTACGTAAAATGACCAGAAACTTGAGAAAATAAAAATATTGATTGTAAAAAGCAATCACTTTGTAGTTTGAAATGTTATTAAATGAAAAAAAAACACTTTACTTTAAGCCATTAATGTGTTTAAATATATTCGCAAACCGGATTCGCTTGGCTAAATACTTAATTTAATATATAAACCTGCGGGAGCTAGAGCTAAACAAAATAAAATTCAAATATATTAGTGATTAAAAACATAGTGTTTTTTTCAAGAAAAAACTATTGAATTGAAAAAAGCCTCGGTAATAATTATTTGTCTTGGAAGTTAGAGAATGTTATACTACATACACTATATACTTATACGTACAAAAGAAAGGATTTTTCCAAAATAATATTTTAACTATCATATTTATATTAATTAATTCATAGTAAGATAATAATAATTTGTATACTTTAAACTTGTATGCGTTCCACAATTTGGCAAACGCTGGCATGCAATATGCTCCTTTTTCAGATACCAAACTTGTTAATCGTTGAAAGACCATGTTTTAATTGGCCCCAATTACAAACCCTTTGCACATAGTTTCCGTAGTGTTATTGAAGTTTAGTTTTCATTCTAGTTTAGCATGTTTGACAGCTATTAACCTGCCCGTACTGCAAAATAAAGTTATTTCCTAATTATCTACTCACAGACCTTCGTACCAGTTGTATTATTTTCTAATATTACAGAAATCACAGGTTTGGTGATCCAGTTTTGGAGAATGCATTTAAATTCTGGGCGCGCCGATTGTCTGCTGGTTCGATTTATCACTGTAACTAGATATTTTGCAACTATTCCAAAAGCTAACTAAATGTGGGAATAGAAATTTATAAACTTAACTTTGTCAGTAAAGAGCGAGATAGAAATACTATAAAATAAATTAACCAGTGTATTGGCTTCATACCACCCTCTCACATCCTAGCTCTCAGCTAGACATCACCATCATCATTGTACGCGTTCATCAATACACTAAATTAATCTTAAATCAGAGTATTATTATATTATTATTTATTTATTTATCGCCTAGAGGGCTTTTACATGGTTCGTAGTATAATTTTAATTTGAAAGATACTTTGAAACATAAAAAATAAGAATAAAATTACATTTGATAAAAGCTATGCAACAAGTCATACAAACACAAGAAACAGAAACAGAAAATTACAGCTATTTGTAGGTTTACATGATGTGTTAAGGAGTATTGTTGAAATAAATGTTTTAAATGATCCACAAAACTTGCCAAGTTGGTATTGAATATGTCAACATCACCCAAATAATGATTTCCCATGGTGTGAAGTCGTTGTATCGGAGAGTGGGCAATGTACTCGTAGTTACGCTTATGTGTGCTGCTGTAAAGTATTGTATTTTGTCGTGTTGTTACTGTGGGTATATGTATTTTTATAAGTTGCAGGAGTTCACAACAGTCGAATTTAGAGTTAAAAACAATGTATAACAATGGCGCAGCCGGTAGGATAATGCCTCGTGAACCACTAAATAGTATAAAACAAATTCGCTATCCGCGTCTGTTTGTTTGTTTTTTAATATTTATTTAGATGAATGAATTTTTTTTTATAAATCTAGTAGGAAATTATATGAACAGTACAAAAATTACAGTTACATTAGTTTACAAAATAAGTAAAAAATAAAATAAATAAATAAATATAATATATAATCATAAACTTTTTTTTACATTTTTTTTTTTTTTTTTAAAGAAAGACAAACATTCCCGGGTTACGAATAACCCAAAAATGTTTGAAAATCTCCTACTACCACCACAGAAAGCCGAAAATGTTGCTTGTGTTGTGATGGAGGACTTAGCCAGCCGAGGAATCGAACACGCGACGCTCGGGTGAGACCCAAGCGCTATGCCCACTCAACCACTGACCGGTCAATTTATGGCACATACCTTACGATAAGTGCCAAGCGTCTGTCTGTTTGTGCGCTAAGTTCTTCTAAACTACGCAACGGATTTCGGTAGGGTTTTTCCGGAATGTTTATATATACTACATTCATATTATATTGAAATAAAATAGAGAAATTTGGATGTTTGTAATGAAGTAAAAAAATATTTTCGGGCGCTTGTATTGCAAACGCTGGCTAAATATTATGAGATAACCATTTGTAAGTCCTCGAGCAACTCCGGCTACTCATCAGCTTATGATTAATATAATTGTACTAGGGTCAAATGTTACATTTTTTTTAATGCATGCGTACAGTAATAAAAGGTACGTGATGTCCAGCTGAGAGCTGGGATGCAAGAGAGTGATGAAACTAACACACTTGCTTAAGTGGAAATCGCAATTCGAACATATACTGCGAATATTTTAATGATAATAACAATTTGTTGAGGTTTGTAGATAAAATATAAATATGATTTTAGCGGTTTTATTGAGTTAAAAAAAATGGAGTTTCATAAAACGTTTCAGGGTAAGTAATATATTTAAACAATCGATGGGCTTGAGTGAGGGTTTCCGATAAATGTAATCAAACGAGGGATTTTCCAATGGCAGTTGCTCTGGCCATTGATATTGAAATGAAAGGAGATTTACACCAACGAATGAAATAGTAACAGAAATCTGAAAATATTAACAGTTTTAGTAAGTGACTGGGAAAAACTTTTAACAGCATTGGTTTAACCACACAGGAATAATTTAATCATAAATATTGCCAAAACCAAATCGATTGTGAACATAAGTAATACATTAAATTTAAATTTCCGAGTTTTTATTTTTTTTTAAATGTTGTTTAGGTGGAAAATTGTTTCAACTGAATCTATGCATACCTAATAATAATTTAAGCAATTTAAATTTATAAATGAATTTTATTTTAAATATTGTTTTTTTCCATGTTGCGTAACCCCGATACACATAATACATGGTTTACTGATATTTGTTAGGTCGTCGTTTTTTATATGAACGTATGGTTGATCAAAAGCTTATGGATTTTCTCGTGATAACCACTTCACACTAGCTGGAGCACGAATGCGCGAACAATATCCAATCTAGCGAACTTGATATCGGGGGTTCCAACCCTTATCTGGGTCAGTGAATGAGAATGGAACCACGTGATGGTTTGGCATTGAAATCCTCGTATTATTTGGGATCCGGGTTCGTGTTGTAGGTACTTATATCTTTGTATTGTGTATGTGTGTGGGTGTGTGTAAAGGGAGGATTTGTATAGGTTAAATGATGCAGAAGACAAACAGCTTCCAATGAAGGGGAAATGATAAGCACGTTAGAAATGAGAAAATTTTCCGATACGATTGCCATTTTTTTTCTCTGTTTTAATGTACGTCGGTTTTTGCATTTCTTATAAATGGTGTAAAAGCCTGGATAGATTGAGTTTAGTATTTATATTTTTTATTGTTATTTAGTTTGATTTGTTGAACGGCAATTTAATTTTAAGCTGTTCTTTAATTTATTCAATAATTTTATTATGCAATTTACAAAAAACAGTTTATTTATAATCAAGTTTTGCTGTGTAATTATTATTACGCGTGAAAGCTTCTTCGCCTTCTTAAGACTTCATATCATACTGTATTAAGGCCATTTACAGACGATCTATTTATTTCACTTCTATATAGTTACATAAGAATTATAAGTAACAATATGTATTATTCAAATAAAATAGATTGATTTAGAAAACCCGCACTGGAATTTTTATGAAATCCTTAGATATAGTGAAACACTGTTTCGAATACTTCGAATATAAAAAAAATATATATACCTTTTTTGCTAAATATCGACAGAATTAAATATTATTTTTTGATATTTACCGAAAAATATTAATAATTGATTGATTTGAAATTTACTTTCAGCACTTTATGTGAATCTATTAGAACCAGAAGATATTCACAAAGCAGGTTTTACAACTCGACGATTCATCTGTAAATGGTTTGTAAGAATTATAAGTAATATTATTAGAAGTAATATAAATGTATCCAATGTAAGTGGCCTCACAACGGTTTGATAATGCCTTCAGAAGGCAAAACAGCTGCCTCGAGTAATAAAACTTACTTAATAAAGTTTATTAACAAACTGTTTAATTATAGAATGTATAAAAAACTTAAAAATATATTGAGTTCATCGAACAGTTTGTTTAAACGAAAAATAAAAATCATAATTTTCCGAAAGCTTGAGATTGTCTCGGGACACGCAGTCAAAATGCATACAGGAATAAAAATTTCACCCACGTTGATTTTTTATTACATACTTTCACCACTTGAAAGAAAAAGGTAGTACCTACTTAACAATTTTGCACGCATCGTTTTATAAAACTTCTAACACCCTATTCCGTGCAAAAATTTTACAGTGGATATTAAACTAAAACAAGAAGAGTTTTTGTATAAGTGTTCAATGTTCATTCATATTGTATTTACTTTGAACTCTATTCTGAACCCGTTTGAACCTAAATTTATGTATTTTGTAAGCTAGGTAGACAAAAACGCTACCCGATTTATAAAATATACGAGTTTGTCTAAAAATTGCTAAATTATTCGTTATTTTCTATTCACAAATCGTCAAACCAATTTTTTAAACGATTTTTACAATTTTTTTATTACTTTCTGTGTAAAATATATTTTTCCTCTTTTCATAATAATTTTCACAAAGCTAACATCGTTGCTATTAAAAGTTTTTCCTCGTTTAGATTAACAACGCGACTTGTTCAGGGCATGACACTGTCCCATGTCAATTCACAGCGGACATCGGACATGCCGTAGGAAATTGGCAACAAAGGTAACTCAATTAAGCACAGTAACATGTGTGGTCAAAAAAGAATATTTCTGTTTGCTTTATATATGGTTCAGCTCAGATTCGTTGGAACGTATTTGCAGCGGGTTTTTTAATCTGTAAATTAAACACAAAGTTAACGAATAAATTAATTGAAATTGCAATAAAAGAGAAAGTATAATTTTATGTATTTATAAACAAATGATTATTTACAAAAAAGGTTAGAAGTTATAATCTCAAGATGATTATTAACGATACATGATGGTAATAATTGCATAATGATATCAATATATGTCGCTGATATATATTTTTGATTTATCAATGGAACAAATGACACTGTGGACAGTAATTTACTGTTTTATCAATGGAGCCATTTCATATAATTTTTATTTGTGGTTTTTGGATAGGTACATAGTAAAATATGACCTTACAGTCATTATAAGTACACGTATTATTTAAAGTATATTTATAAATCAGTACGTATTACGTCAAATTTAAAAGAATAAATATTACCAACTGATAAAATATTGTTTAGTGTTTCAATGTCTTTAGTCTGCATCGACAGCTAAATAACTATGAAATAATATAATTACAAAATAATTTATTCTTAACTAACACAAATATTTATTTTTGTATTTTAGAAAAAGAAGATTTCGTGTTTCTACACTACATGAAAAAAACTGAATTTCTACTAAGGTATAACATCATAGTTGTAGCCTTCGCGGTAGCTGGACGCGTCCTTCAACGCTTTCTCCAACCGCTCTGTGTTTTTTTAGTATTTTGAAGGGAAATGTGGCAACATCCTTTTAAAATTATTTTTAAAATCAATTAATCAACATTTTAAATTAACTTAACAACCAGTTATTAGGACTTTATAGTAATGTGATTGGACGGATGACGAACCTCGTGTTGGCACTGTTGGTGGACTCTCTCGCTGCAGCAGCTGGTCCAGTTTCTTCACCACCTAGGATTCTTGCTGCATAGTCTCCATCTTCTATCTTCGTCGAACGTCACAGCGGTGCTACTAAGGTCTGATATCTATGTGAGGATATTGTGTCAGCATTTTATTAGCAGCAGACACATACCTGGACGGATGACGAAACTCGTGCTGGCGCTGTTGGTGGACGCGTTCGACTCTCTCGCTGCAGCAGCTGGTCCAGTTTCTTCACCACCTAGGATTCTTGCTGCATAGTCTCCATCTTCTATCTTCGTCGAACGTTACAGCGGTGCTACTAAGGTTTGATATCTATGTGAGGATATTGTGTCAGCACTTTATTAGCAGCAGACACATACCTGGACGGATGAAGAACCTCGTGCTGGCGCTGTTGGTGGACGCGTTCGACTCTCTCGCTGCAGCAGCTGGTCCAGTTTCTTCACCACCTTGGATTCTTCCTGCATAGTCTCCATCTTCTATCTTCGTCGAACGTTACAGCGGTGCTACTACGGTCTGATATCTATGTGAGGATATTGTGTCAGCACTTTATTAGCAGCAGACACATACCTGGACGGATGACGAACCTCGTGCTGGCGCTGTTGGTGGACGCGTTCGACTCTCTCGCTGCAGCAGCTGGTCCAGTTTCTTCACCACCTTGGATTCTTGCTGCATAGTCTCCATCTTCTATCTTCGTCGAACGTTACAGCGGTGCTACTACGGTCTGATATCTATGTGAGGATATTGTGTCAGCACTTTATTAGCAGCAGACACATACCTGGACGGATGACGAACCTCGTGCTGGCGCTGTTGGTGGACGCGTTCGACTCTCTCGCTGCAGCAGCTGGTCCAGTTTCTTCACCACCTTGGATTCTTGCTGCATAGTCTCCATCTTCTATCTTCATGTCACATATTACTATACTTCATTTTACTTAACTTAACTTCAGTTTCTTTTTGTAATATTTATATTTTTTGTAATCCCTGCATCAATGTAAAGCGCTCCTGAGGTGATATCTCACAAAAGCGGCGCTATACAAATTAGCCAAGAAATAAATAAATAAATAATGTATTTAATATTAACATATCTTTGATTATTGTATCGAATTTTGCTTTACGAAAAACCGCTTTTATAAATTAAAATAAGTCGTTTTTCTTCAAGAGTTTAAAGGAACATATCTTATGTCATTCCGAGCTATAACGTAAACTCAAATTATAAATATTAGTAAGCTGTGCATGATTATTTAGATTTGTTTTAGAAAGTCAGTCTTGAAAATATATCTCATGTTGTTAACTTTTACATAGCAGAAAATAAAAATATTTCCTAATGCTTTAATCAAACGTTAACAGAATTGTTTAGTTGTTTTCTTAATTCTTGCTGAAATTATCACCTAAAAACATAATTCAATATTTATTAAACAAACACAAAAAGAAAGATCTAAAAAATTCAAAATCAATTACGATATCTCCCGTGAAGGTTTTCGGCTTCTGTTCTTTCCGCTGAAATAAACGCTCGGGCTAAGATTAGCCTTTCCCAGACTTTACGTCTAATTCGTTTTTTCCCCAACCCGTCCAGCCGTCCAGCTGGGGCATTAGACGGAGAGTTGTGCTTTGGGAGCTTTTCTTTTCCCAGGCAAATCGCCCGTGAAAATAGAGATCGCAAACACACAAGCTTCACATTACGGACGTAGATAACAAACTCGGAGTTATGTGGAGCGGATAAATAATATTATGTGTTTAGTTGAAAATGCGTGAAATATTAAAATATACCGTTATTGTCCGCAAAATCAAATCAATTAAAGCAGACGATACATAATATGAAAAAATTTAAGCATGACAATTTTTATTTATTTGATCAATTTTAAAACTGTTTAAATTCTGTCAAAGGGATATTATAAAACTGATCTTTATTTGGATTCAAGCTAAATTTTAAACATCTCCAGACAATCATGTATTTTTATTAAAAAATGAAATTCTAATATGCTGAATAAACATAGTGAGGCCGTCTATTGCGTTCCAAATAATATCTAATTTTTCGTGAAATTTCTCTCTGACCCGGATTAAATGAAGGAGGAAAGAACATTAACTGCAGTTTAGCACAGATTGTCCGAATAAGTCAGAACAACGACTTGATCACAAATACATGGAAGAGAAAAATAGCCATGAAAATGGAATTTGACTTTTTCCACAAATCTTCTACACTGGCTCCGGTTTCTATATTGTCGCTATTGTTCTTAGTGCTCAGGTCTTCGAATACTCTCCAATTTTCGTCCACGAAGTCAATTCACTTCTCCAGTATACTTCTAGAGAAATTATTACTGTCAATTTTTATTTTCATTGCGTCGTTTCGAAGATGGGCAATCGTTAAAGCTATCCATTCATACAAAATCTTAACCTACAATAATATCTCAGCCTAGAACAATTTTTATTGTCCATTCCCCTTCCAAAGTCTCTTGAATCAGTCCGTAACTAGGACATTCGTACCGACGTGGACGGTCGTAACACGCACCGTTACATATGCCCATAACAATAGACAGCGCCTCAAAAGAATGACCAGGGATATGCGTTAGAAAATAATAAACGGTAAAAGTATTTATACTTTTAAATAAGACAACCATTATTTTTATTATCTTAATTTGAAAATTTTTGCAAGCAATACAATCAAAAATCGATGTGTTAATAAATGTATAAAGGGTTTGATGATGTTCCTAGTTGAACAACACTTATTTGTGTTGCTGCATATATTTAAGAAAAATCGATGAAATGGATAACTGACACAACCATAATATGAAATAAAAAAGTATCACGTTATTGTTAATTGTTATTATTTAAAAAAAATCTAAATATAACCTCGAATTATTTCTAAAAGTAATTAATAATTCGTTTTTTTACATGAGAAAATAATTTAAAAAAAAACATTAAGATATTGTAACATAATGAAGCCAAAGAAAAAAACTGTTAAATCATAGCAATAAAAATAAAACAGCCTTTATTTATGCATGAAAATAAGTTTAATAAACCTGCAAACATTATTATTTGTGTGTTGACACAACTTAGATATTGTAACTTAGAAACAAACAAATCAAAGTAAAACTTCAAACGTGCCATTTGCCATTTCTCAAAACTGTGTATCGTTGTTCGTGACTTTTCTCTGAGTGGGGATGAAATATCTGATGATTTATGGATCTTGGATGACCCGGTTTTGCCTCGAACTGCAACTTTTATAGCCCGTGAATCCTTTGTCCCTGGATTAGTAGTGGAACAATCAGTTTCCTATGGAGCAATACACATTTGATTGCTTAATAAAGTTATGGCAGCCTGAAACAACTGGGAATGAGTGAGAAATATTGCATTTTTCCATCGAGATTGTTTTTTGGTTTAAAAATTTCAGGTGCAATGTAAATTAAAAAATATTATGCAAAATAATTATTTTTAAATATAATATAAGCTATAGAAATTTTAAAAATAAGTTGTGGCACTGGTTCGTAATCGTAAAACAACTGGGGTTAGTACTGAAAAAACCTTGTTTAGATTGTGAGCTAAAAAGTTCTCGACGTCTTTTTTTTCAGTCAACAGCAACCACTTAAAACGTCAACGATGAAGACTATTTGCCACACTTAAAGACTGCCTGAAAAAATGTCTAATAAAATATTTCAGTTACTTTTTTGAATTCTGAGTGAATGCGGCATAAAATTCGAAATGTTTATAGTAAAAACAGCAAGCAAAAAATATTCAAATAGTTGACAATTTCTTACTTCTATGTTTAAATATATTATTTCAGGTTATACGGATAGGTAGTCATTTAAGAGTTTATTTTATTTATAATTAGTAACATCAAATTGATGTTAAATTGCCAAAGAACCGTTATTTATTCTGGGTATTCAAGGGCCGATGTTTTATCAAAGGTTTCAAATTCAACAACAGTAATTATTTGGAACTGACATAATCCCTGTTTCCCGTAATGTTGTTTTCAAAACAAGCCTTCAGTACGTGCTATAGAACGCAGAAACGAATATAAACAAAAAATACGTTTCTTCATTAATTGCAAATTCACTTTGTGCCGTATTATAATAATGGTTTAAACAAAAATTATTATTTAAAAAAATGTTTAATTTCTTTTACTCAGATTATTGCCACCAATTAAAACATTATTTTATACACCACAAAATATAATATAAAATATAGCAATTATTTCACAATACTCGTCAAGCAATCTTAAACAACTTTGTAGAAAGTATTATACTTATAAACACTACTAGTATAGTGAATTATTGATTTCTTGTATTAAATAGAACCACTTTAAACATTAACGTTTTTTCTGTATCCTCACAATAGGTATTTTATACACAATATCAGTGCTAGTATGATTGTAACTCGAATGGTTCTGTGGATTCGGAGTACTTTTGGTAATAAAATGTCAAAATTGATTGCTTACCCATTTAGGAATTTGGTAGTCGGTGAGATCGTACGACACTTCAAGGAAATTAACCGATTCTTCCTTTTTTTTCACAAATGAATTTGATTTTAGGGCCTACTGATTTAAATGGCAGTAATGCCTTATTTAGTTTTGCATGACACATAAAAGCAATAAAAAGATTTTACACTGTCTTGTCGGAGAATGAGTACTATAAAGATTATCTCTAAGCGTATACAGTACTTACAAAATAGAAATAATTGCATGACGTCATTCGCCTCACCTAAATTGCGCATGTTGTGAAAACAACCAGGACGCCATGAATATTATTTGGCACTGCGTGATAAAGAAGGATGCAAAACAGGAAATGTTGGATAGTTTGTGAGGAATAACAAGACTAGTGTGGAAGGCTGACCTTGTATCGAATAAGAAGAACTTCGAGTGCCTGAAAAAGTTCGTCTAGTCCTGGGTAGAGAGATGGCCTGTGCTCAGACTCGCCGATTTTGAGTAAACTCTCCTTTGTTTCGGGTACTGCGTGTATTGTTCCTGTCTTCCCTGGAATCCTTTCTATAACTCGTTTACTTAAAGTAAATGCTTCGAATTGTTAAAATTATTACATATGCTTACTGTGAATGGTGATTCCTGATTTCTCACACTTTTTCAGTATTGCAACGCACTTTCTAAACGCATCGCTCTTATACAACATAATATAGTCTATGAACCTAGGATATGATGCTAGGTTAATAGCTTCTATATTATTTTCCAAGTCTTTTTCTTTTTTTCTTTCTCTATTGTTCTTCTAACTTATCATTAATAACCACATAACACTAACAACGTTTATATTTTATTTTAGCTTGTAGTTGAAAGAGGAGTGTAATTTTAAAAATACTGATTTTTATTCTTATTTATTTATATATTTTTTTTTATTCTATTTTCATTTTAGGTTATTTTTAATATCAATTCATGTGTAAACAGTTTTTTTGATAAGAATGTCTTTAAAATAATTGTTCATAGTATTCAAACTTTCAATTTTATCATTATTGTTTTTAATTTCTTCCAGTAATCGATTGAAAAGTTCTTCCTTGGTAGGTAAAATAATTTTGTACAAATGTATTTAATTTTGGGCCTGCAAAAAATATGTTAGTCGACTACGGTTTTCAGTCAAATATTGGTACTTTTATGATTTGAATTATTTAATTTTTAATGTACATACCTTTAAATGTAGGTACTTGAAATTCAAATATACTTCTATAAAAGTCATTAAAATGGTGAATTATCTGGAAAGGTCGTTTACATACGCTTAAAACGCCAAACGAAACCTGTTAAAATTTCCATGAGCTCTGTAAATATTTGTTAATGTCGACATAATGTGCAAGGGATCGTAATTGCGCTCACATATCTCCGTTAAAGTCACTACGTGAGGAAAGTAATTTGTTTAAACGCAGGTTTCGCCGGGAAACCTTTACCCCTTGAAAGATGCAATCTTAATTCATTTACAATCCTCGCTGAAGGGGCTCCCTCGCTTAATCAAGGAGTCAAGAATTAAGTGATACTTCATACATAAGCAATAAACCGAAGTTAAACCATATCGTACTTATCCTTGTATTTTGTGAAAATGAGTAGACGTAAATAAATATCAATATAAAGATAAAACATACAGTTAGAAATAAGGGTGGTATTAAATAACGCTGTTTTGAACAAAATCGGTGTAGGTATGTATTTGAAATTTTTATAAATATATTTTTGCCCGAATAAACAATATAATGTGTTTGAATAATGTATGAATAGTTTTCAGCATGATTAACAATCCTACTGACAAATGGTAAAGCATTTCCTGAGTATCAATTGCGAATTTATTTTAAAAAATTGTACAGTTGTTTGGGAAAGAATGATTATTTCATGTCCTGGATTTTTTTTAACTATCCCCACACAGGAGGACATGACGTAAATAATTTACTTCGGGACATATGTCATCTTTGGGGATGTTGAGTGGAGGGTATTTTTAAGGTAAGAAAGGAGAGGAGGTTCTGAGAAGGAAAAAGGTATGAGTTGTTGGTAGGAATCTAGGAATCCATGTGCCCAGGAGTGACGGACAAATGATAGATCCCTCCAGCTGCGGCGTAAGGAGATGGGTCAGGAAAGACCAGTTGGAGAGATCAAAGGGTCTCCCCAAACGAGCCTCTCCCGATCCGGTACGCCACGCAGCTAGTGGTAAGGCGCATCTTGAACACACCTCACCCGGTGAACCCCTGCAGTCTGCACCCCTTCCAAATCAGTAAACGTAATGAAACACTCGGGGTGACCTATGGCAGTAAAGTAAAGTATCCAATAAATGGTTCCCGGGGTGGCAGTACCCAAACTTGCCTCCCAAATTGAAAAACGAACATGTAGATTTTTCATATAATGATTCTGCGAGAGTTTTTGACAAGCTAGATCACCTCAAATTACTAAACAAACTTGAAAATTAATTTTTTCACCGTCATGGGTGAATCGTATGTATTTTGGTGCGCAAGGTCCAAATATGCCCTCAGTTTTTCTCCAGCACGTAGGGATTTTCCGCGAAATGAAAATAAAAGTTATGCAAAACCCGCAGTACTTATAGGTAAAAATGCATTTTGAAATGAAAAATAAATATAGGTATATTACTAGTGGTTTATTTACATTTTTAAATACAATTTGATAAAAATAATATTATGTATATACAATAAGGATTTATAATTCTTTATAATATCTACATCTTTTTCCCTCAAAACTCCATTTTGAGCTTTTTCGTTTGTGTGGGATGTCTGGAAATTCTCTATGGAGCATCCAACAGTAGTCTCCCATCGTATTCACATCCCATCGTCCTTGGTACCTCCGTTCCATTTCTTTGATGTCTTGGTGGAACCTCTCGCCCTGCTCTTCACTTATGGCACCAAGGTTTTCTGGGAAATAATTCAAATGGGAGTTCAAACAGTGAAGTTTCAAGCTCATGGAGCACCCCGAGGTTTTAAAATATTTCAACATTTTATTTACAATTTATTCATAATCCGGGTCCTTATTGTTCCCCAAAAACTTAGTCACAACTTCTTTAAATGATATTCACGCCTCTTTCTCAGCTTTTTTCATCACATTTTTGAACTGATGGTCTGTCATTAGTTTCCGAATGTCCGGACCAACAAGAACACCCTCCTTTAACATTGCCTCAGACAGTCCCGGGAATTTCTTTTCAAGGTACTTGAACGTTTCGCCATATTTTGGCAATGCCTTGACAAACTGCTTCATCAGTCCAAGCTTGATGTGAAGTGGGGGTAAAAGCACTTTTTTGGGATCAACCAAAGACTCAAAGTGAACATTTTTTTCTCCAACCTTCAAAGTTCTCGTTGGCCACACTTTTTGGCTCCAGTGCTGTGCTTTTGCCCGGCTATCCCACTCACATAGGAAACAGGGGAATTTCGTATAGCCACCTTGTTGTCCAAGCACCATAGAGATGACTTTGAGATCACCACAGATAGGCCATCCAAACTCCTTATATTTCAATTTATCAAGTATAAAAGCCATGTTGTCATACTTTTCTTTTAGATACACAGAGTGCCCCACAGGTACAGAAGCGTATTTATTGCCGTTGTGTAGCAAAACTGCTTTTAAACTTCTTTTTGATGAGTCAATAAAAAGCCTCCAATCATCTGACACATGTTGAATGTTAAACATTGACATCAACTTGGGAACATCAGAACAATATACAAGTTCGCCATCTTGAGAAAAATTTGGCTCAAATTGTTTTTCTCTGCTTCTGTACCAAGAGAATAAAGTTCAAAATCTCTACAAGTTATTTCTTGAAGTCTAGAGCCAAGTAATTCAGCAGACTCTTTAGAAAGCCCTAAATCACGAACGAGGTCGTTTAATTCTTCTTGTGAAAACTGTTGGGGTCGACAGTCTTCGACTTGAAACTCATCGTCCAACTGCTCTGACTCGCTCTCTGATGACTCTGGCAAATCGTCAAAATTGTGTGGGAGCACTGGTACTGGAATACCGGGTCCATGAGGCACAGGTTGAAGTGCAGATTGCATGTTTGGGTAGCATATATCTTTTTTATTTTTAGCATTATACCCTTGTATGTTGCAAGAACAAAAGTAGCAGTCATCGCCGTGGTTTCTCGGGTCTCTCCAAATCATAGGCACCCCAAAACGAAAAGATTTCACCTTTCCTTTAGACCACTTGCGAAGTCCGTCAACACAGCCTGAACACACTCCATGATGGGCCCAAGATTTTTCTTCACACCAAAATAGGCAAATTACACTTTTTTAATAAACTCCGTAATACTTCCAGTTTATTTTTTTAATAGAAGTTCGCCACAAATGTAACAGAAACAATGAGGATTATTAACACAAGCTCTTGAAGACATTTTGAAAGACGATTTAAGAATGTTTAAATTGAAATGAACAAATCGAAGGACAACGAGGGGTATATATAGGACAATGGGAAAATCCAGGTTTTACCATCTTAGTCACTAAGCAAGACACCTTTCTACTGGGTTTCCATGATTCATACGCTGACTAATACTGTTAATTATACTAATTTTTATCATATTTCGTAGTTTCTGATATAAAACTATAAAGCCGAATAGGAAAAACAATTTTTTTCGGCATATTCATAAATATACATCTTAAGGTAGGCAATCCCGCAGAAAAAATGCATTTTGCGGAATATGCTTACGTGCTGAAAAAAAATTGGGGGCATTTCTGAACTCAGCGCACTAAAATACATAAGAATCACCCATTATTTTAAAGAAAGCAATTTGGTCGCAGGCCTGTGTTATCTGTCTGGCACCTCGTTCAAACATATTTTAATAGTGAAGTATTTAGGAATCAGTTTTGACACACGCCTGAATTCGCGTTCTCATATCGATTCGGTGTGCAACTCTGTCATTGTAATCTATAGCGTTATTTTATTTTTTTAATATGGAAATGATAAAAATCGTTTGGTTTAGGAAGGCTCCCAACATTCTCAATTAATAGTTGCTCAGTAATCGGGGGACCTGAAGATGCCCGATTGTATCCATCTGATTTTCTCGTTAGATCGTCTAGAGTCTAGACGTTAGGAGAAAAATTGTAATGGTAACTTCCCCGATAACTTCAACAGAGCTATAGCTATGGTGCAGGATTTTTTATTTTTTCAAGAGACGGGACCAACCTAAGAATGATCGTTCTTTTGGAGCTTTCTTCTGAGGTAGATAAGATTTAAACGTCAATATTTCAACAAACATTCCGTTGAACATAAGTTACGTTTTTAAATTATGTTTATTAATATAATGGTTTGGATCTGATTTTTGTGATATATTATTGGAATCAAAATAATTCATTTTAAATAAAAAAAAAATCAAAGAAAAAACAGTAACAAGCTGTTTCATGCCTGTGACAGACCACGCCGTTAGCGCACCATATTTATGCGGCTTGGCCTATTTAAGAATATTGCACGCCATACATTCCAGTTGGTAACGTATGGCAAGCGATATGCTGAGATAGGCCAATGTGTCTGCCACTTCACAATTTGCAGTTATAATTTCAAACAAAATTATGGTATTTTTATCAATTTTTAAGACTCTATTAAAAAACATATTTCGCCGATGCAATATGATCAAGCGTTTATGTAGATCCAACTAAAACTGATTAATTTAACAAACTTTTCTACAAAAGAAGTTTTATGTTTGATGATCTCCTTGTCTGAAAATAATTATTTCCATATAAACCAAAGCGATTTTTATTGGATTAATTTTGTGTTATTTCACAATTTATTAATTAAAAATAATATAAACTATACTTGCGGCAAGTTACAGGATAAAAGTTGAAAGGTACTCTCAGTATCGCCCCGGTGTAAGGCCACCATTAAGAATTGAGACGTTACTCGAAATGACTTTAACCGTGTTTAATGACCAGATCTGAATAGCCAGGTCCTTCCCCTCTCCACTACCTTCAGCCTCACAACATACCCCAAATGGGGATATCATAGTCTCACTGGCTCCAGACGGTTGGGAGAAGCTGGGACTCTTGCTCAGTGTTCATATAAAAAAAACAATGAATGTACATCATGGATATGTGGCTTAAAAAAATTGTCATAGACACGTAAAGAGATAAGTTTACCATTTCGTTGGTTGCATATTTTTACAAAAAAAAGTATCGTAATGTACTGAAAGTAGCAGGAAGTGAGGCCAGCGTAATATAATTTATTAACTTCACATAGGACGAAATATAATTCAACAAACGCAGAAGAGAATGAATGGAAAAACAAAACAAAAGCAATAATTGGTAATTAAATTTGGGAAATCCCCCAGTCCTGCAAGGCGGCAGTGTCATTAATTGCCATCATGGTGACATTTTTAATCTCTTTTCAACTTCGTCTCTTTCACATTTTCCAGACCAAATTATTATTAATTATAAAGACAGAGGGGAATTATCAATCTATCCTACCAGCACCACACTTCCAGTGGTCTTATTAATTTAATGTTACCTACGTTGTATAAAAGCGTTCATCATGTGATACAATATGATCGTTTTGAATGACTAAGGTGGTTATCTCCAAAAAACTAATAATAACGAAAATCAATAAAGAAACAATGCCAATAATTCATTTATTTAGAATTTACGGCACAAGTGCCATTTACATACAAAGTTTTTTTTTTTACATATACATAGTGCAGTATTAAATTTTGATGAGAAAAATTAAAGAATTAAATTAAGTTAAAACATAACAAATAAAATAACAGTAAAGAAAGAAGCAATGACAGTAGCCTGTTATGTAGTGACCTCATTAAAATAAGTGGCGTTAAAATGTGTTATTAGTGCAGCTTTATACTTTACAAGGGGAATATTAAAAGTATCTGCGAATTTAGCATAAAAGTTCCCAAATGTGTGCAATCTATTTATAACTGAGTTATATCCTGAGACTGTGGTATAATTGTCACAATAATACATACTAGAGGACCTTGATCTAATGGTAGGTACATGAAATTGAATCAACATTATGTCAGGGCTATCCAACTGATAATTTATAATTTTTTATACAAATATAAGATCAAATTTTTTTCTTCTATCACTTAACTTAAGCAATTTCAATGAATGTAATAAGAAATCATAATCTATTGTTTCTAAAGGAATTCCAAGCCTAAAATTAATACACCTCAAAAATTTGCGTTGGACTCTTTCAATGGTATTAATGTGATTATTAAAGAAAGGTGACCAAATTGTAGAGTTGTATTCTAGAATACTAACATTTTCATAGCCCAAACATTATGCCTAGGTCACGTACCTATTTCGATTACATTGATTAAGTCAACATTACACAATGAATAATTATACATTATTGGGTATTTGATTTTGTGGAACCTCATAACTTGGCATTTGTTAATATTTAGATGCAGTTTATAATGATGCTTTGCAAAAAAGCATGGACCTTCAATACCCATCCATGAGGCGAATGAATCATATAACCATGTGCGACCGTATTACGAACGAAGATATTCGAAATTAATTACCGATGTAAGCGTGTGAGAATATGTGACTTTGATATTATGTGATTAAAGCGGGTATTGTATGCTTATACTGAGTCTGTTCTACATGTATTTTAACGGAGCCTGCTTAAAATCACTAGCAACATTGTTCCATTATGCACCTTGGTAAACTTGCACGAAACTCGACGGGCATGAGCTGAATACCCATTCATAGTTGATGTTGACTTCATGAGAACGGGTCGTATTTTTTAGTCGGTTGATATGTGGAACGTGCTTCCGTAATCTGTTTTTCCTTTTTCATATAATCGGGTGGCGATATAGTTCGCCTGTTACACTGCAATGAAATTAAAATTCCTTCATAGACTTTTATTCCGTGGGAATAATTATGTTATACTACAGTTTTAGGCACTTGAATATAAATATTTATTATTCATTGCGTGATAAGAGTACGTACCATTTTTCCAGTTATGCATAAATAATAGAATCCTAAAACTGGTTAAATTCTATAATAAAGTTCATAATCACGAAAGTTTATTCAATTAGTGTGAAGTAAAACAAGATAGGTAGTACCTAAATTGTTTTAGAATCTAAATGACACTAGTTTAAAGGAAAGTTTGCTTTGTAGCGACCTTAGATAATTCAGTGTTGGATAATATTGATAATTATTTGATTTCCAAAATACAAAATGCTTTTTTTCCTAAATGTGCTTGAATTCTCTTTGAGTCGTAAATTATTCGCTTCTCCACAATTTATTTTTATTTATTTACCTTCACACCTGCTAAACTACTCGTGAAGTTTTTCAGCAACTACCTATTGATAACATTTTACTATCTTAAATTAACAGAATAGTATAAGTATAAATAAATAAAAAATAAATATCAGTACAAGCATTATACAACAAACGGGTTGTAGACGGCCTCGATGATCGAGTTAGCGGTACGGCTCTCGACTAGCAAGCCAAAGGTCGCGCGTTCAAATCCCGACAAGCGCAAGTAAATTTCAGTTAATTTTTGTTATATCACAATTCATTTAAAATAATATATAGTACATTTTCAGCAAGTCTCAGAGTGGAACATACTCTCGGTATCGTCCTGATAAGACAACCATTTATATTTGAAATGGCTTTAGCCGTATTTGGTGACCAGATCTGAAGAGTCAGGTACTTCCCCACCATCCTCTTCCCTATTTCCTCCCCCCCACAAGCTTCAGCCTCACGACATACCCCAACTGGGGATGCAATAGTCGCACTGGCTCTAGACGGTTGGGAGCAGTTGGGACTCCTGTGCCGTATTGACATTTAAAAGAGGATAAACGAACATTCACATGGTAGGTACATGAGGTATTACAAACTTATAAGTCGTAATGTCGTAAAATCGTAATTAGCAATACATGGGCTTTAGTAGGGCATCAACATAAATCATCTGAATCTAATGGCCATTTTCCTACATTATTTTTGACTTTAGTACAAATGGTATTATTTTAAATAGTCCTTGGTATTTTTTTATATGTATTGGGTTCAATATATGTTGCGTACCGAACGATTGGTATAGAACAAATGGACTGTAAAAAATCCATATGACTGACCCCACAGCACTGACGTATTGTATAATTACAATGTATAATTATAATTACTAATGTCAATGCCCCACAGTCCACAGTTTTATTATTTCAAGAATTTAAAGCCCCTACAATACAAATAATTTATAAAAAAATAACACAAATCCACAAAGATTGTTTCAACAGTGAAAACTTAACACTTTTCTCGACAAAAATGGTCTTTGCTCTAAAACTATTCCGTAATGTAATACCACCTCAGAAAAAAATGCTCTTGGCTCTATAACTATTTCGTGATGTAATACCACCACAGACAACTTTACATACGTTATTTTAATTTTACATATTTCTCAATAATAATATTTTTTATGACACACAACTGAAATAATAACCGAACTTGAAAAGAACCTCCACAGAACTTGAAAATCGACTGTGAAATTTAATGAATTGTTCAAATTTAGTGAAACAACCCGTCCTAAGAGTTTTTTAATCTAACTAATATCTGTTATGTTTTTTTTCCTTGTTCACTACATCTTCATGAAGAAAAATCTCTATAATATTTTTGGAATTTGTAGAAACGAAAACTTTTGTAATAAAGATACAAATATTTATTATGTCAACCAGTTACTTAAATATATTTGAAAGTTATTTTATTATCGTCCTTAGATTTTGTGAGTCACTTTTGTCGAACGGAATAAATTTCTATCGGCCATGCACGGATTAGCTGTAAATGGTTCTTATTTTTGATGATAAATTGATTTTAGCTTTCAATAAATAATACCAAAACTGCTTATTTCATCTGAAATTGTGACATAAATCGTAAGAAAGTGTTTATTTTGGCCGAATTGAAAGTTAAAAAACCTTTTCAATCATATTTGTCGTGATAGCAATCGAAAGCCGTAAGACTAACATTCAGAATTCAAACGTAGCTTGAAATGGCTTTAGTCGTCTTTGGTGAATAGCCAGGTACCTCATCCCCTTTATTTTCTCCATCTTCTTTCCCTCAATAACATTTAGCTAATTTATATAGCGTCGTTGTCGTGAAGAATCACCTCAAGGGCGCTGTACAAATATATTTATTAAATATTAAATAAGGCTGGCTAACAACTAGGATTCATAATAACTAGTGACTTACATCTAAGACTTATTTCTAGTGACTTACGATTAACGCTCATAACTACTGACTTAATATCAGCCTCACAACATACCCCAATTGGGAACGCGATAGTGTCACTGGCTTCAGACGGTTGGAAGCAGTTGGGTCTTTTATGCGGTTTCACATAAAAAAATAAATAATTTTCTTTTCAATGCATTTTGCATTGGAATAAATAAGTACTTTTAGCTAGTTAATTTAGAAAAAGTATTAATTGTTTGACAAGACGGCAGTTGTAAGGTCATGTCTCCACATTTTTACATCATACTCATTTTTGATCACTTTGATTGTTTTCAAGATTGTACATGAGCGAAAAAATCTGTATATTGAAATTTCGTCTGATTCTGTATAAAATTTACAAAAATCTTTAGTTAAATGCAATGCGAAGCAAAGCAAATACATGTGTTTTTGGACAGGAAATATTATCACAAAATAAATAATGCTAGTGATGCATTACTTGTCAATTTTCTTTTCAATGACAACTTTTTATAACTTGCGGTCAGCCTTTTCGTAAACCTAGAAAATAAGACAACTTAATAAAGTATCAGGCCAATAAAAACGTTCAGTGTGTAAAATCTCCTGCTTACGAATCTTTTTTATATATATTTTTTTAAAGGCTTGTAAAATTTTTTTTTGTCTCTGACCAGAAAAAAATCACGTTTGTGCCTGAACTTCACAAAATAAAACAAAACACACATTTTGGTGATGTTTTTTTTTTTTTTAAATGAAATAGGCGGCCGGTGTACAGGAATATAAGTTTGCCTGGGTTCAAGAGATACCTGAATGACATTTTTATGTAGCATATTTAAAGAGCGATTGCGTATATTTGTTGTATTCTTGTAGATATGTTGTGAACTTTAAAAAACAGTTATTTTTGTGTTGATGTTTTAAAAATAAAAACCTTACGTTGTCACTATATTATGCAATAAATTATGTAAAATATGTAAAAGTCAATCAAGGCGTTTAAATTAAAAAATAAATAAATAAAATCTTTATTCTTGTGGACTGCGTGATTTCGTTCAAATTTTACTAATTGGATCCCTTCAACCGACAGTCTTTTATGGAAGTATTAATTATCCCAGTTGAAACCGTTATCCTTTTCTTTCTGAGTCTTGTTATGTTTCATATTTACTTAGATTTGTTAGTTTTATCTTCCACTTCAATGCTATATTACTTTTATGAGTGTGTTGTTATCCCAGGTAAACCGTCATGTTTTTTTCTGTGTCTTGTTCTGTTTCATGTTTCGTTTAGATTTGTTCTCAAAAGAAATGTTAAATTGATGGGTATAACATTCAGAAGTTAAAGAAAAGTTGTTTAAAAAAATTGAATTAGCAATATTATTTCGTGAATTATGGATTATTTAATTTTTTAAGTTACTACTGCTATAAATATACCTGCACATAGTAAAAAAATATCATATAAACAACAGTTTTTTTACGTAGACACATATAAATGCATTGTGAATGTGTGCACACAATCTAAATACTCTCGTTTAATTTCACTCGCTATACGTCAACGTGAAAAGATTAACTTTATGAAACCATTACCACAGATATAATGCGAGATGAATAGTTTGATATGGTTATGTACAACACTGTTAAACTCGTAATAGTAATTATACATTTTGATATAAATGATACATTACGAACATGGGTCATAATTTTAATAACCTACTGCAATTACTTTACCGTATAATTATAATTGGCATTGGATAAGAGTACAGTAATTGCCGTGGCGCGGGTTCACCATAAATTCAATAACCCGGGCTAAGGTTATTTATCTCTTAATAACGAGGGTCATTCCAGACTTACAAGTATAATAATATATTATAATGTGTCTATACACACAACTACGTATTCAGTACACTACATTCACATGTGTACCGTACATATAGCGTAATAAAGTGGTATGATTCTCTCAACAATAGCTTTGGCAAAACTTGGTTTCAAACCTACGTCGGTGCATTTCCATCAGTAGTTAGGTACGAATTCAAGATGATGTATTGTATTTTCTACAAGCATGTTGTTAGCTGCAGTTTAGAGTATAATTTACGGTTTCGTAATTTATCATTTATCCTACCATAGCGGAAAGATAGGAGGCTTCAGGAATATTTAAAAAAAAATGTATACAACATTTTTAAGTTTGAAATATTCTTAAAGAGTTCGTAGTCAAATTGAATATAATTCCTCGATCTGGTCTCCCCATTTTAAACTAAATTCAGATTCATTCAACAAGATCAAGATCGAAGAATTATATCCGACTTAATATATATGTTCAAAATTGTAAATGGTAGTGTAGACAACCTTGATTTAATTAACCGCATTGAATTTCATACACCTACGGAAGCAACTCGTTATAAAATCCTGTTTAATTGTAATAATTCCAGGACTGATCATTTCAAACACTCACTTGTACCTAGATTACTTGAAATTTGAATTATAAATCTGTTTCACTGCACAGAAGCCAGGTACAAAAAGGCTATACTATCATATCTTTTAAATAATTAGTAATTAAACCTACGGCTACTCGTACTTGTATATAATATTTTGTATGTACTTGTATCTCTTTCTAGAGCTTGTATTAATTTTATACTTTCTGTGGTCATTTTATGATCAAATGCCACAGTTAATTGATATTTTTGTTTAAATTAGTGTTTTATTATGCTTGTATTCTGCGACGTGTAAATATTGTGTATGGTATATTAATACCATGGATATTAAATAAATAGTATAGGGAGATATGATTCTATGCCATTCTCCTTGTATCGACAAACAATGAACTTAATACAGTGGTTTAGAGTTAAATTGTACTTAACATAATATTTCCAAAAGGCTAAATAGGTAATAGGTACGCGTAGGTTCTAAAAAACTATTTTCTGAATTATTTAAAATACTATATATAATTACATAACTAAGTTTTATATATATGTTCCTTGATTTGTTTCTGCGTTAAAAAATATTATTGGAATTGATGGTAAACAATAAATTTTCGTATTTTACTAAAGTCATCGCTCCTATCAATATTTTCATACACATTTTTAATAATAAAAAAAGAATAAATACCGCTTGCCGTTAAATTCTCATTGATAAAAAATGTGGAGATCACATATGGGCCTACTCTAATACTACTAAGTACCCTAGTGAATATTTCGTATATATTCCTTTGTGTATTATTTTATTCGTCCACTAATAATATGTAATTAAATATGTTTAAAAATAATACCGTTGAATTTGTTATTTTTTTGTTATTTCATCCCAAGATTGTTCTTGGTTGTACTATTTTCGTTACCTACATATAAATACGAGAACGCAGTACAGATATGGTGGACCAATAGGCCATTTAGCGGAGAGAAAAGATTTAGTATGCCTTTAATACAATTGCTGTCGGCGGACCTTTTAAGAAAACATTCGGTAGAAATTCAAAGATTAAAGGTAATTTATTCGTTCGGTGCTTTCAATTTGTTACTCCAGTTATAGCCCCACCAAAAACGTAGTTGAAAATTGTTAAAATTAATGAAAATGTTAGTCGCTAGACTACTTACCGAGACAAGATAATATTTTATACAAAAATAATAGTATTATGGCTATTGATTTCTTCGTTTCACCTATTTTCCAGTGTGACACTTTCCGTTGTGATTTTCGTTGCGCAACGTAGCAAGTATTTTGATCCATACCCTACCGTCGAAAAAAAGAAATATTATAGGAACACTGATTAAGGTGAACCACTAAACGTAGAAAATCAGTATTAATATATTTTTTAAATCTCTTAAAATTATTGGTAATCCGGTTAAAAACGGGATTGCAGGCTGTTTCCTAATAAACTTTTAGGAAAAAAATCCTAATATATCGGACAACGCATTCATGCACCTGCATATGCGAACATATTAGAATGTTTATGAACACGTGTTCCGACATCATGATAAAATTCGTATTATACTAAAAGTTTTTCAGGCATTTATTCAAATTATTTCTATGAATACATTCGTTAAGGACATGAAATTTAGTTTTTAATCTTATTACCAATAATTTGAAGAGATTCATAAATTTGCAAAACTCGTTTTTAAAAGAGGTGGGATTGGGCGCAAATTTGAGTAATCTGAAAGTATGGTGGCTGTTTTATGCTAATGATGCGGTGCTCATTGCCAACAGGATGGAAGATCTACCATCTCTCGTGTCTAGAATGAACGAAGTATGTATAAAAAATGTGTCTAAATTAATGGTGTTTGAAAGAGAGAGTACGAAAACATCGTGCAATATAGTTGTGAATGAGGAATACTTGGAGCAGGTGGATGAGTTTGTGTATTTAGGAAATATGTTTACGAGAGATGTGAAGGCTGACAGAGATATTAAAAAACTGTAAATGCAGGTAACTCCATTAATGGAAGACTGAATGCAGTTGACGCTAACTAAAAATTGTCCTAACAAGCGAAGCTAGCAGTCCACAATGGAGTGATGATAGCTACCCTGATGTATGGAAGTGAGGCATGGAATTGGCAAAGGAAAGATGAAAGTAGACTGAATGCTGCAGAAATGAAATAGAAATCCCTAAGGAGTTTGTGTAGTAAAACCATACATGATCGTGTGAGAAGTGTGGAGATCCGCAAAGAGTGCAAGGCTGATGTAAGCGTAATGAGTAAGATTAAGAAAGGGACGTTTAGATGGTTTGGGCATGTAGAGCTAGTGAGCAAAGAAAGGAGTGTAGGGAGAATAAATTAAGCAAATACAAATGGTAGCCGAACTCGGGGACGCTCGAGGAAGACATGGCGCGATCAAGTGAATCAGATACTTGAGTAAGAATCAGAAAAATAGAAGAGTATGTATTATTGTGAATCAGACAAGAAGTGTGTGCCAAGACCGAGCTGTTTGACAGTCTGTCCTCTCTGCCTATCCTTTTCTAGGCATAGTAAGTTACCCAAAATCGTGTTGTTTCGATTCGAAAATTTGATCGCTTAGACATATTTTAGATACTTTAATTAAAAATCAAATAGAACACATCTTGGTCTGTGAAATGATAAAGCATTTTTTTACTAGCTCAGACAAAATATAGTATTAGGCCTATAAAAACTGCTTTAGAGATAAAAATCTTCTACTTACGAACAAATTAAAAAAGTTCCTACAACATTTAAATGTTTGTGTTCGAACTTCGAAATAAAATAAAAACAATTTTTGGCGATGTATTTTTCTTTGTGGGAATTTAAACCTTATCACCATCTACATAAGGAGTATTATTGTTAGCGGCACGATTCCAAATATTAGATGACGTGGTGCATAGCCTTAATTGGAAAATATTAAATCTTTGAAAAAGATAAAATCTAAGCGGTGCGATGTCGTTGATTTTTCAAACATAAAGGCGAAAATTGAAGAAACAGTGTTTTTATTGACAAAACATAATAGATAAATGGCCAACTTTATTATAAGTCATGCTATGCATAAACGATGAACCTGTACCAAGGATGAAAAATAAATTAACACGATCACTGTTCAGGGATTACCACTAAACTGAATAAGTTCCGTCTATCACATTGATTAAAATCCATTACTATGGGCCTATTAAATAGGAGCACGCTTCTATAGGAAAAATAATGAGGCAAGATTGATAACATAGATATCGGAAAACCGTAAGGGGCATAATTGAGAAGTAGAATCACCTACATAAAACACGAAGTTCCATTATTTAATATGCGCGTATAGAAAAAGGATATAATGATACAACACGACAAATTGCTACAGTTTGATTATTGGAAAATTGTAAGAAAAAAGGAGAGAATGATACGGTCCTGTTTTGTTGAGAAAAAATATGAAAACTCAGAAAATTACGTGGTGAAGGTAGGCAATGTAAAATAGAAAGGGATCTTTCAGAATGTCACAATTAAGCGATTATTTATAATTTTTTTATTTGTGGTATTTTAAATACGTCCATAGTTATATTTATTTCACAATCTGATTATTATTATTACGCTCGCTACGCTCGCGTCTGGACGGTTTCGGCCCTCTGATTGGTCGAATTCAAATATTATGTTTCGGATAAATTCCGCATATCTAAGTTCCTTGAAAATGTCAATCCCTCCTTTACCGGCCGCCGGAGTAGTTTCCTTATTGGCCGACAGAGCGAACCTCTGGCGGCATAATAGGGAATTATAGTGTTTCATTTGAAATAATCCATAACAAATACGTACAATTTCATTTATTCAAACAATGGTTATTCTTTACGTAGACACTGTTTTAATACGTATTTTATAAAAAAAAATTGATTCAACATGACAATAAAAAACAACAAAGATTTAAAAAAATATTGATACTTAATATTATTTACGTAAATAATAATTCCGCACCATTTTGACAGAACATCGATATGAATTTCGCGCATAATACGCGTTTGTTTGTAGGAAGTGTAGGAACTGCCAACCCAATAAAAAAACATGAAACACAATCGGAAGCTTGTGTAAAAACGCTTCCTTGATTGTAAAATTAGTCAACAAATCTCTAATCTGACATGTACTTAGATGTATAATACAATGTACATGTACTTATGACATGTACTTATAGGTATAATAAAATTATAGGTTAGGTTACGTAAAAGGTTTTTCCTTATAATCACAGTAACTAGCTCACCAAGCACAATAACCAGTTTCTTCATTGGTGAGATTGCGAATTTAAATATATTTTGTAACCATATGTACATATATAACATCACTGTACCCACAAATATATATATAAAATAAAAAAAAATTAGGTTGGATTATTATAGGTTAACTGCTGTTAGTATCATTTAAACTGGGCGAAGCCAAAGGAAGTGCCGCCCGCAGGGCCTAGCAGTTAAATACCCGCGGAGCGGGTTTTTAACTGCTGGTACTTAATTATTACGCCCGTATTCTTCAAACTGTTTGTGAGCTAATCTAAATAAGTTATTTCAAAGTAAGAAGTTTGTAACACCATCGCGGCTCAGCGTTTTTTTTTTCAATTTGTATTCAAAACTAATTTTCAGCGTTTACTTGCGACATTGGAAGATATTCTCAGTATCACCCTGGTAAAAGACCACCACTCAGTATGGAAACGTTGGTTGAAATAGCTTTAGCCGTGTTTGGTGACGAGATCTGAATGGCGAGGTACTCCCCCACCATACTCTTCCCCATCTCCTCCCCCCTTCTCAATCTTCAGCCTCACAACATACCCCAACTGTGGATGCCATAGTTTCACTGGCTCCTTGCGGTTGGGAGTAGTTGGGACTCTTGCGCAGTATTCACATTTGAAAATGGTATTTTAAGTTTTTTATTTATTTATTAAGTGATGAAACAATTTACAGATTTCATGTTGGGTACCTATGATATGTTTCCTTGCAATGTCTCGTATGTGGTATGTATATTCATTAATAACCACGTAACTTGTGTAGTGTATAGGTGTGCGTGGGGATGTGTGTTTGCGCGCGCGCGCGTGTGTGTGTGTGTGTGTGTGTGAGTGTGAATGTTGTAAAAATTATAAACAATTTAGTTAATCCCAATAGAAGGCTCATCTCGTTCCTTTTATTTCATTGCTTCCTACGTTACAGCTATTGTCAACGGGGGCGTACTGTGACATTTTTAATTGGTAATCTCCATTTATTTTCCGCCATTTCTGAGGATAACGATCTTCATTCATGTTGGTTTGAATGGGCCTGAAACTGTTATATATTTTTATTTACCTATTGTACGACAGATTATTTATCCATTTAGAGCAAGGGTTGAACCTTCTTCCATAACTTTGCACTTAACTGCTGTGAATTTTTAGAATGTCTTATAAAACTTTTTTTGAAGTGAAACTACTTTACGCGTGTCATGCGATTTCGAGGACCGGAGTAAAACCGACTCACGACGGTCACGAAAAACCGTGATCATTTCGCTATAGGAGCCTAGCTAATATTATATACCTAGTTTAGGTCACCCTCCAAACTCAGCTTCGCGGTCTAGAGGCAGAGCGCGCGACTCTCGTCGCGTCTCGTCCGAGGTTCGATCCCCGCTTAAACTATTTTTTTTTTTATTTTTGTTTTTTTTTTTAATACGAGGAAAAGTGATAAAATGCTATCGTGCTGCGACTTTTAGATATTTTGGTTGAATACGTAATAACCGCGGTCTAGAGGCAGAGCGTTCGACACTCGTTATGCAGGACCCGGGTTCGAATCCCATATTTTTATAACTTTTAATTTTTTTTTATCAACGATTTGTAATAATGTAGTAAAAAATTACGTAAATTTGTTAATTTACCTTTACTTTACTTTACGGTACCTATATGATATTTTGGTCGAAATATAGCTTACAAATCGAGCCGGTAGAGTCGCTCGGTATTTTGATTAATTATTTTTATTTATCAACGATTTGTAATAATGTAGTAAAAAATTACATAAATTTGTTAATTTACCTTTACGTTAATTTGCGCGAGATACCTCTCCTCACGGTCTAGAGGCAGAGCGTTCGACACTCGTTATGCAGGACCCGGGTTCGAATCCTATATTTTTATAACTTTTAATTTTTTTTATCACATGCTACTTATAAATATGTCAATAGACAGAAAAAAAGAGAGAATGAAATGAAAAGAGAGAGAGAAGAATACTAAAAGTTTCACTTCCGTCGTGCGTAGGCTTGCCAGACACTGTATTTTTTTGGCTCGACTGAGGATTGAACCTTCTTTTCCAGGGGCTGGAATCAACAGCACTAAAAACTGAGCCAAATCTTTATTGGGTAGAACCTACAAATGGTACTTACGCTATTTCGTCTCATTTCAGAGAAATGCTTATATGTCCACGTGTGTAAATTTGATTGCTACTCAAAGTTGATGGAATGCATTTTCATTGACAGCTAGTCTATTTGCCGAGTTTCAGTTCGATTAGAAATTGGAAAGTGGGTTGTCTGGCTTGTGTTTTATAACGGGCGCCACTACATTGTCGGGGTTTATACCTGCCGGCAATAAAACTTATTTTTTAAAGGCTAAATACGCTTAAAGAGTATTAAGTAAGCCTTCCGTAAGACCCCAGCAGCCCCAGGTGCAGATGGAGAGCGTTGACCCCAAGATGGATAGATAGACGAGGCCGTCTAACCCCATCAAGAGGCCTCTGTCTCCACAGGAACCCGAGCCGGTGGTGTGACTGCCGCACGAGGTGTGTAAAGATTGCCTGCGCTGCCCCACGAAACAAACGCGCAAATAATAATAATTCTTCTTTTCCCACAGGTGCAGCAAAGAATAATCATATCCCCCCGGTAGTGATGACGTTGGGCTGCCTAACGCATGCACAGATCACGGCGCGCGGCCGTCCAAGGCCATCTCAGGCCCGGCAAAATCTTTAATCTCCGCTACAACAGGGGAGGATCCACCAACATTTTCTTCCGCTCAATAGAGGAATATCGCGTCCTCACCAATGGGCTGCAAGCGGAGGCGCAAAGCTTCCATACCTTGATGGCGGAAGATGAAAAAATGGGATAAGAGGCCTTCCGGACATCGAGATGGCCCTCGTCGCTGAGGGTCTGGAAGCGCAAGGCTTCCCAACCATCAAGGTCGCAAATATGATGACCCTGTCCGCGGTGTATCCCTCTACTTGGCTCACTTCGACAAGGAATAGAACATGGGACAGGTGCGAGCGGTTGTAAAATACCTGTGCCACTGCCGAATCAACCTGCAGAAGTATCACAGCAACCACCTGCAACACGGGAAGCAGTGCTACCGCTGCCAAGGGTTCGGGCACGGGTCTCACAACTGTTCACACACAGGTATGTAAAATGCGAGGTGGAGCACGTTTCATCTTAATTCCCTAATACAAGAAAAGATGAGCCCGCCAAGTGCTGCAACTACGTCGGCCTCCACCCTGCGACCTTCAGAGGCTGCTCAAAGAGGGTAGCGTACGTCTCCTCACTCCAGCAACGCATAAGCATAATAGGGATACAGCAAGCCATCTCTTTCCACCTCAGATTAGCACATAGAAAAGATGGCATCATAGGCCAAGAGTGGAATTATTTTCCTTAGAGCCTTCTGTATTTAGTTAATGTAAAAAAATTAATAAAATGATTGGTCAATTTTACCAAAAGTAAGATATAATTGACCCAACATCGGCTAAGGATGGATGGACGCACCTGGGCCAATGTAATCATCATACTGATGGAGCTTATCACAATCACTCTCGATGGATAATTCCAAGGTGATAAACATTATGTTATGGAACGCCTTCAGCATCCGCTTCAAGACTGATAAACTGCTCGCTCAGGCAAACAGCATAAACATTTTTATTCCAGAATCACACTTAAAACCAAGCAATTTGCTGAGAGTGCCAGCCTTCGAGATTCATCGAGTCGTCCGACTGGAGGGAAAAGCCGGAGGAACCGCCATATTCGTTCGTCAATACATCATATCTACAAAAATCTCCACTCCGAAGTTGAAGCAATACTGAAGCCACAATTATCGAAGTCAACATAGATGATAGAGCGAATACCATCATCGCCGCCTACTGCAATAAGACCATAATCTCGTGAGAAAAGATTTTAAAAAATTGCTCGACCCATTGTAACCAAGGCAACCAGGCGATAGAACAACGCTTTTCACGCATATGTAGATACATAACTACTCGATAATGGCGACGGACAAACCTACGTTCTACGGGCCGCGCGCAAAGGACCTCAGAACACTTGACATCGTACTCGAGAAAAATGTCAAATCGATCACGCCACTGCGCACGCTAAAAGAGCTGCCATCGGATAACCTGTCTGTGAGCTTCACTATAGGAGCCACGATTTCAAGGAGCCCCAGATGCCGATCGGGAAGGATTCAAGAGCAAAATTAACGAACGGATACATTTCACATCGGGAACTCTGCGCTCACCTCAAGAAATCACAGAATGAGATCACAGACCTCAGACGCTAATTTTGAACAAAAAAGTTACGCCACTCACGCCAAAGGATAACCTTCCATGAAAAATGGCAAACACGCTGATACGCAAAGATCACGCAAGTTAGACGGCTCAGAAATGGCGATGTCAATAGAAGAAAAGGTAGACGCTCTCGCCGACGGCTTCGAGAGAGAAAAAAGACTGAGTCAATCAGAGCAGATAAACGTTGCCGATATCCATTTTACTTCTCCATGCGTGATTTCTGTCACAATCAAGCGATTGAAAACGAATAAAGCGCCGGGAAGCGAACAAATACACAAAATTCTACTCAGAAATCCTCAAAAAGCCATCATATACACTAAAAAACTGTTCAATGCCTGTCTCATAACAGGTCACTTCCCCCAGATATGGAAATCGGCAACCGTGCTGCCCTTCTCCTAACCTAACCTAACGCATGCACAGATCACGGCGCGCGGCCGTCCAAGGCCATCTCAGGCCCGGCAAAATCTTTAATCTCCGCTACAACAGGGGAGGATCCACCAACATTTTCTTCCGCTCAATAGAGGAATATCGCGTCCTCACCAATGGGCTGCAAGCGGAGGCGCAAAGCTTCCATACCTTGATGGCGGAAGATGAAAAAATGGAATAAGAGGCCTTCCGGACATCGAGATGGCCCTCGTCGCTGAGGGTCTGGAAGCGTAAGGCTTCCCAACCATCAAGGTCGCAAATATGATGACCCTGTCCGCGGTGTATCCCTCTACTTGGCTCACTTCGACAAGGAATAGAACATGGGACAGGTGCGAGCGGTTATAAAATACCTGTGCCACTGCCGAATCAACCTGCAGAAGTATGACAGCAACCACCTACAACACGGGAAGCAGTGCTACCGCTGCCAAGGGTTCGGGCACGGGTCTCACAACTGTTCACACACAGGTATGTAAAATGCGAGGTGGAGCACGTTTCATCTTAATTCCCTAATACAAGAAAAGATGAGCCCGCCAAGTGCTGCAACTACGTCGGCCTCCACCCGGCGACCTTCAGAGGCTGCTCAAAGAGGGTAGCGTACGTCTCCTCACTCCAGCAACGCATAAGCATAATAGGGATACAGCAAGCCATCTCTTTCCACCTCAGATCAGCACATAGAAAAGATGGCATCATAGGCCAAGAGTGGAATTATTTTCCTTAGAGCCTTCTGTATTTAGTTAATGTAAAAAAATAAATAAAATGATTGGTCAATTTTACCAAAAGTAAGATATAATTGACCCAACATCGGCTAAGGATGGATGGACGCACCTGGGCCAATGTAATCATCATACTGATGGAGCTTATCACAATCACTCTCGATGGATAATTCCAAGGTGATAAAAATTATGTTATGGAACGCCTTCAGCATCCGCTTCAAGACTGATAAACTGCTCGCTCAGGCAAACAGCATAAACATTTTTATTTCAGAATCACACTTAAAACCAAGCAATTTGCTGAGAGTGCCAGCCTTCGAGATTCATCGAGTCGTCCGACTGGAGGGAAAAGCCGGAGGAACCGCCATATTCGTTCGTCAATACATCATATCTACAAAAATCTCCACTCCGAAGTTGAAGCAATACTGAAGCCACAATTATCGAAGTCAACATAGATGATAGAGCGAATACCATCATCGCCGCCTACTGCAATAAGACCATAATCTCGTGAGAAAAGATTTTAAAAAATTGCTCGACCCATTGTAACCAAGGCAACCAGGCGATAGAACAACGCTTTTCACGCATATGTAGATACATAACTACTCGATAATGGCGACGGACAAACCTACGTTCTACGGGCCGCGCGCAAAGGACCTCAGAACACTTGACATCGTACTCGAGAAAAATGTCAAATCGATCACGCCACTGCGCACGCTAAAAGAGCTGCCATCGGATAACCTGTCTGTGAGCTTCACTATAGGAGCCACGATTTCAAGGAGCCCCAGATGCCGATCGGGAAGGATTCAAGAGCAAAATTAACGAACGGATACATTTCACATCGGGAACTCTGCGCTCACCTCAAGAAATCACAGAATGAGATCACAGACCTCAGACGCTAATTTTGAACAAAAAAGTTACGCCACTCACGCCAAAGGACAACCTTCCATGAAAAATGGCAAACACGCTGATACGCAAAGATCACGCAAGTTAGACGGCTCAGAAATGGCGATGTCAATAGAAGAAAAGGCAGACGCTCTCGCCGACGGCTTCGAGAGAGAAAAAAGACTGAGTCAATCAGAGCAGATAAACGTTGCCGATATCCATTTTACTTCTCCATGCGTGATTTATGTCACAATCAAGCGATTGAAAACGAATAAAGCGCCGGGAAGCGAACAAATACACAAAATTCTACTCAGAAATCCTCAAAAAGCCATCATATACACTAAAAAACTGTTCAATGCCTGTCTCATAACAGGTCACTTCCCCCAGATATGGAAATCGGCAACCGTGCTGCCCTTCTCGAAGCCAAATAAGGATAGGACGCAGCGGAGCAACTACCTACCCATCAGTCTACTCTCCACCCTGAGTAAGGTATTTGAACAGATTATATTCAATAGGCTTGTCCCACACTACGAAGAGAACAAGATTTTGCCATACAAGCAGTTCGGCTTCGGAAAGAGGCACTTCACCACCCACCAACTCACCTGAGTAGAATCGCAAGAAAACTCAATGAACACCGCTTCAACACCACAGCGCATCTGGACTTAAAGAAGAAATTCATCACTGTATGGATAGACGGTCTTATGCATAAGCTGCACCGTACTAATACGCCCGTACACTTAACAAGACAATACCTAAATAACAGATCCTTCAGAGTCTTCATCAGTAACGTGCTATCGTCAATACGTGAGATTCCAAAATGTTAACCACAAGGAAGTTTATTGGGACCCATTCTCCAACATATTCACACATGACATCCCCCAAGAAGAAATATGCAAGCTATCAATCTACGCAGACAATGGCAGATATTACGTTACCTTGCTTCACGCAGACATGGCCGCATTGTACCTACAGAGGGGGCTCGATGCGCTTTTAGAGTACTATGAAAAATGGCGCCTAGAACTTAACGACGCCAAAACCGAAGCCATCATGTACACGAGGAAACGAAAAAATAGAACACCTGACTTTAATATCGAAATGGGAGGACATGTCATAGGTCATAGAATGGAAATATGAAGTCGTATACCTGGGCCTAACTATGGAATCGCGACTCAATTGGAAATCTCACTTAGCTAAGTTGCAAACAAAAACGCGCAAGGCGATTGGCGCAATGAAACCCACTTTTAACTCCACTACATCCCTGAACCAAACTCCTTGTCTACTACTCGCTTATCCGCCTTGTACTGTCGTATGCTATTCCTACATGAGACTACAGACACTTCAAAATGATTGCATAAAAATTACATATAACGCGAGACTTAGAACAAACCTAAAAAAAAATACACGACCGAGAACAAATACCGAAGTTATACGAGTACACAGACTGACTGAATTTTTATACAAATCACTCGGATGTAGTAAAAATAAACCCATTTAAGGAATCGAACAATACAATTCACCTAGCGACCTTACATTTAGATATATTCACAGACTACCTAAACACATCCTGATGAACTTAGATCATATTTGGCACATAACAGATTTATATGTGGACGAAAAAGCAACGAGCAGTAGGTATTCCCTAATCTCTCGACTTCCATCACATTATAAAATGTTTGTATATCTAATATAATAATTCATAATAGTTATGTAAAAACGTTTATTCTTTATTATCCCATTTATATATAAACACAAAAAAAACAGTTGTACACACACAAACACCTCATAACGCAGGACATAATGTAATGATATTACTGAAGGCCGTCTCTGTTTCAAGTTGACTAACAGCCGATTCCTCCTGATTAAAGTTTTCCATGGTTTCTATCAATACAACAGGCGAATGCGGAGGAATCCCTAAGAATAGGCCATAGCCGACTCCTCCCTACTCCCAACACAACACAAACAGACATATATGTAATATTTGGCCGCGGTGGCTACTTGGGATGCTTGGGCTGATGATGATGCAAAAAGCATGCAATTTTAGTAGGGTGTTTTAGGAAACAATTTTTTCCCTACCGAGAAAATACAATACAAGGCTTCTTAAGTCTATAATAACACGGTAACATTTTAAAAACCGATATGAGGTAAGCATTGTGATGCGCATTAGACGCCGTTATATTTGCGTAAAGAATATTAACTTAAATTTCAGTAAATTTATGTCATTTACCACTTCATGGAAAATAAGAATCTAGAAAAAAAAATATTCTATAGAACTCGCCGCTATTGAAACTATCACCGTAGTATTTAAAAAACCCACAATATAACCAAAGATAAAGTGTAAAAAAAATAAATTAAAACAAAATAAGAGATAAGACATTTTTTTCCAAAACTGATTAAAGTAATGGTTCCCGTTCCTCTGTCATTATTATTCTCATTAAAGCGATGCACTACGTCGTGTAATATTTCAAATTGAGCCGCTATCAATAACAACCCTTACGTAGATGGCGATAAGGTTTAAATTTCCGCTTTACAACATCCGCCTGTTTTGATTTATGCAAGAAAAAAACATGGGCCAAAAAGTGCCTTTTATTTCATATTGTGGATGTTCAGGAATAAATATTTCTTTTTTTTTCGATCATTTTATAAATAACTTAATTTGCCACATTATACAATAAAATCATAATGAAAAATGGGTTTGTAAGTAAGAGATTTTTAACTTTAAAGCAGTTTTCATAGGCCTTACATTATTTTTTTCTGGGCTTATAAAAAGACTTATCTAAAAAATACTCGATTATTTAGAAGGCCAAGATGTATTCTACTCGCAGTATTTAATTAAAGCATCTGAAACATTTCTAGGCGACCAAATTTACAAACCAAAAACACATGATTTTGCATTACTACGTATGGCATTGCCTTTACCTTTGTCAGAAAATGTCAAGAAGACCTTACCTTTTTTTAACGGGCTTGTTGATTTTTTTAAACTTAAAAATATAGGTAATCCAGTACAGCTGTTACATGGCTGCTTGTCTGTCGATGAAATATTTGCGGATATGAAATTATATAATTACTGTATGAATGGGATTATTTTAGCTTCGTGTACCAATCTGAATGTTCTATATCTGCGGTAAATGTGTACAGAGATGTATCGCACACCATCCGGGGCTAAGTTTTATTTCAGCACCTTTACAGTGAACTAGCTAGATCGATCTCGTAGGAAAAACATACGGTTTAAAAGTTTCCCTTTAAAAGTTCAGCTTCAAACGAAACGTTTTGTTCGTTGTGGGCCACGTTCCAAAGTAGAGCAACGGTTAAAACATTGAATTTTTGGTTTCTTTTGAAAGAAAATTATTAAATTCCCTGTTTTTTTTAACATAAAAAAAAAACTTTTTGGAGTACCAAATAAGTAAAATAAAAATGGATTTATTTTCGGAGAGGCTCGAGATATTTCCTAGGAATCAAAGACTTGCTGTGAAACTTCAGTATCCATTTATCTGTGGTTTAGGCTTAGGAATTTACTCTTGTGTGTAAACGAATGAAAAGCAATTGACAGCGAGTTTTCATTCTTTGTCAAGATTATTTCTATTTCAGTAACGTATGTTAAAAGAAAAGATGTTTTTAGTAATGCTGTAGATACATATTTTAGAATAAGAATTGTTGTTAAGGCATAGCATGCCGAGTTTGCAAAACGTCTCGAAGTGATTGCACGCCACTTTTGACTCGCAAAATTCGCGCATTTACGATATTCAAATATTTTTTTTATAAATCCTAAAAATATAGGTGAATCCATTGATTATAATCAATTTATGTCTCCGTATTAAAATTCAGAAGTATGATTTTTTTTTAATGAGGGCTAGAAATTACCAACTCGAACGTCAATCACTTAACTCATATTCCAGTTGTTGACGCGATCACTTCAGTGGTTATATGAAATATTCCGTGTAATTTGTGTTTATTTAATAAATCTAAGCACAAAACACTGCCGAAATATCCTATCCCCCCTTAAGAAAATATACATAATAATAACCTATAATTGTGTTTAGCTAGATCATGTGAAGCTTAAAACATTAAAAACATGAAGAATGGAGACCATTTTATGCTGCACAGTAAACCTACATAAACCACTCGCGAAAACACATGAAAAATAAATCATGAGCAAATGTTAGTAAAACTACGATTATGTCCTCGATAAAAGTGAAGAAAAAATCGTGGACCCGAAGAAAGTGGGGAGAATGAATTTCATCAAAAATTCAAGCATACACATTTCCATCCATATCGTCAATATTATTATCGAATTCCGCTTCCACGGCAGATCCACGGTGAAATGAAATGCTTAGGAAAACAATTGAAAGGGGCCATCGCCCCCGTTTCCTTTCGATGCTTCAAGAAAAATATTTTTTCATAAGGAAGTATAAATTATACCTTTGTCAAAATGAATAATACATCAGTTTTGTGATTTTTGAAAAACTTCTAAGAAACTGAGACGATTAGCTTTAAGAGAAAAAATGAGAATGGATTATCGATGATAACACTCCCAATAAAGAAATTATATACAAAATCGCAGAATTATTATGGCTGTTCAGTATTGCTTTTTATGTCTTTTGGAGAGTAGGTACCACATAAGAGAAGAAAAAATAAAAATTCAACTACTTTATTCCATTCGGCTAGTGAAAACCGTTAAAATCAGCAGATAACATGTAAAGCGTAATTTATAAACTCTGATGATCAAATATATCCTTCATTACCAAGAATATTTATTGTACAGAACTACGAGTTTTAAACGTATCCGTCTGAAGATAAGTCTGAATAAAAATAAGTAGCAAGATGAAAAAGTACAATTTTAAGTTTCATTTTGCCACGATGAAACTTTAGCCAAATTTTCAAAAGTACATATATCATAGACATTGTCTTTGACTTGCATATAAAACTGCAATTTTAACAGGCTTTCAGAGTGGTCCAAATTGTACGTAAACTAACCCTTTCGAAAACATCCAAGCGTAAAAATAGTGTTTTATTCATATAAATTCCACAACGCAATGCAGGTTAAAATTTAAAACTTCAGGAACCTTTTCATAATATTCCACAAAGAATTTTAACTGCAAAGAATTTAATTATAATAATACTGAGAAATCAGGCGGCTGATCCAGACTTGAGATAAACTCGTACCAACCAGCCGCTGGCAAACGGGCATCTGGTGCAGCGCATCTTTTGATCTCGACATTTTCCTCCGCGATCGGATCCCATAGATTCGATCTACCTTTATTGACGCTTCAGTGAGCAGTGTCGGTTGCACCCCCGAGTCATACCGCTAACGCTACGGCATTATAAGATCAGCCAGATGGTACCATGCGATGTCAGAAATGACCATGAATTCATAAATAAGTCTAGTGTATTTGATCACTACTTCGTGAAATAATTAGTAACTGTGTAAATTTCTCTGTGGTCTTACTTCTTTACGTCTATAGGGCTTAAGTCATCAGTGTCATCTCCCTGTGAATGTTATCTGCTCTACGTGAATTGCATTGTGGCGAGAGTCATTCGTGGTACGTCCTAGAACACTGAATATTGCATCTTGTACCTACGAGAATAATATCGAAGATGCGTAGAGCAACTACAATAGTCGGGAATGTTCCCGGCTGTACTACGCGCAGTTTATTGGTGAATCTCGTTAAAGAAGTGCGATCGTACCCCGCCTCGCTCCGCCGCGCCATGCTTCTATAACACGACGTACAAAAATCTCATTAATTAATTAATACTGATAAGCGAATTCAATTATTTGGTTTTTCAAATTCTATGCATAACCAGAGTGAACAGTGACACTCGCGTAGTTGTATTTGCTCTTGATAATAATTATACTTGCATAAAAATTGTAAACTTAACATACGGAAACTTTATAAATACTAATACTTATTTGTGTCGTTGTGATTAATACTTCAACAGCCACAGTATATTGCAAGAAAAAGAAATTTGTTTACTGTACATTAACTGTAAATTTGTTTGTCCGCAACTTACCTATCATAATTCCATTACATATTACCGTTTATTAAAAGCATTAAAAAATGAAGCTTGTGAATATTGTAGTTACTAGTGGTGGGCTGACCTAGGATAGCCTGTTCCAATAATCTTCACAAATACAGATTTTAGCAGACAAATCTCTGAATGATTAAAACGAAAATCAAGAGCTGCCACTGGGATTTGTGAAAATAGTTCCGCGGAGAAATACAAATTAATGTTATTTTTTACATCTTGAAAACTGGAAGAGTTCTGTATTTTTATCAGTTTAATTTGTGGAACTCCGTTTCAAAATTAAGATTTTCTCTATTTATATAATACTAGCTGTACCCCACCACGCGTTGCTGTTGCTCATAATGTATGTACAGATAGAGAAACAATAGCGCGTCTTCCTTGTACGTCCAAGAGATGGCGCTGTTTTAAAAACACATATTTTTACCTGTCATAGGTGACATCTACATAATATATTAAAACACGCGTTTATTCGTATACAACGTTGTGTCAAAATTTCAAAGCAATCGGTGAAGTACTTTCAGAGATTTAAGATTTTGAACAAACAAACATTTATATTTATATAAATACGAGTGGATCCCTCGTAATGCTTCGCTATTGCTAATGTCTTTTTTGGGCGCCTCTCACTTCTTCCACCATTATTACTGTATACCACAATGTTACTGATAAAAAAACTACATTACATAGACTTTAATTCAACTCCGTATCTAATTACGGTGCAGATATATTGCGGGCGTCCTCGACATATTATACCATTCTAAACACTCCTGGCACTTATAAGTACAAATTTTCAACGATACAAATTTTCAACAAATTTTTAACGAAAACTTTTCGGGTTTTGCCAGCACAAACATATGCAGGCTGATTTTTATATATTAAGATTAGAAACCATTTACAATTTAACTCAACCATTTGGGATGCATTTTATAATATAAGACGTTGTACGGCCACAGACCACCTTCTACGTAGGGTAGTTAAAATTTTTGGATGAGAAAACTAAAAAAAATATTTCGAAGAACAAAAAAAATTTATTTCGATGTCGACAACAGCACAACCTATTGGGTTCAAAACTATCCTATATTTCAAGCTGGAACCCACCATATACATTCACACAAAATTTCATTTAAATCGGTTGGGCGGTTTTGGAAATTAGCGTGCACGTACATAGTGACACGTGATTTTTAGATATTAAGATTTTTTTTTCGACTTTATGTCCGGGTTAAATCTTTTCCCTCAGGAAAAACTAAACCCTTCCACACACTTTTCCACAAATGATAATTTAGTGAATCCACATTATGAAATTACATTATACAAGCATAATAAATACAAAACAATACAAGAACAACACGTAAACTTAACAGATATCAAATGAAAAAATAATTCAATGACTCCAGATATTTTCATATCAGAGGGTTCGGCTCGGTAGAACTCCTAACTGGACCTATAAATCCTACTTATCCCTTAATATTTAATATTAAAAAAATATTTCGTAATCCTACATGTATTTAAAATGACTGATTTTTACATTTTTATATATCTTTGACAGATCTAATACGCCTAAATTTTGAATGAGAGAGCTAGGTACCTATAATGCCAGCAGCCGAAATAACAAATGGTAATATTTTTATAGTCTGAGAATGCCAAATTCTTTTAATCTCATTTCCTAAATCTTTGTATTTTCTTATTTTTTCGAAACAGATTTCTTGAATATTACAGGAATTTGGAATAGCAACATCAATGATATAAGTTTTATTTTTTTTATTTTGTCAAGTAAAACTATTCGGGTCTATTATGACTAATCGTTTGGTCGGTTAGTATAGTTTTATAATAATTTATTTTATAAAATTCATTTTCTATCCGTTCCGATATAATATGTTCTCTAGTTTCCGGAAAAGCCAAACATTTTCTACATAAGTAATCAATTTGATTTGTATCTTTGATTATATGCTTCCTATAATTTTTAGTATTAATGACTCTATCCTGAATGGCATTATGATTTATATTGAAATTATGATTTGATTCAATACCTAATATTAATATTCAATTTGTAAAAATACAGTTTAATTGTGAATAAATTATTTCGTGCAATAGCACAGTTTATGTTCCTGTATACAGAGCAGAAGATATTTATATATATATATATATTTTTTAATTAATTGAATAATAATATTATTGCTTTTTTACATTAGATCCACACGTGGAGCTATGAGGAAAAAAATCCCTCGGGGCCTGTCATCTTTGGGGATGCAGTGTGGAAGATCCTTTTAGGGAAAGGAAGGAGAAGAAGTTCTGGGAAGGAAAAAGGTGAGTAGGGAATCTGGGGATCATTGTGTCTAGGAGTGACGAACGTACACATTTATCCCTCCCACTGCAGTGCAAGTGACCGGGATGAGATAGTCGAGAGAATCCGGTTGCAGTGGTTATGAATTAAGTAGGCAAATACCAAAATCCGCCTCCAAGACCTAGACAAGCCTTACCCCACACACCCAGGCACCCGTACTAAGTCACCAAACGTAGCAAACCACTAGAGGTAATTCATTACAAGGGTGTAAGTTATCCAATAAATGGTTCTTGGGGCGGCAGTACATATGCCCACTTCGCAGATTGAACAATAGAACAACTACAAAGTTTATTTATAAAATAAGAGTGGTTTTTCTTACCCAAGTTCTGAATTGTTCCATAACAATTCACGCCCCTCCGCCAATGTTCACTGTTAATTCTAAAGCAATTTTATCTTCCTTCAAACCCACAACGCTGAAAGAAGTAAAACATAATATCAAGGTCGCCTAATAAGCAGTGCAGTCTTGATCCTATACCGACATGGTTATTAATACAATGTTTCAATGTTTTAGCTCCATTATTAATTCACGTTTTTAATACGGGTGACTTTCCTGAACCACTCAAGTCAGCTGTAGTTACACCAATACTGAAAAAGTCACAGCTAGACGCCGATAACTTAGGTATTTATCGACCAGTTTTAAATTTACAATCCTGGAGAAAATTGCTGCTGCACAAATAACCAGTCATTCGATTTCAAATAATTGTCAGCAAATCGTCAATCTGCACACAGAAAATTTCACTCAACCAAAACTGGACTACTTCGTATGCTTTCAGATATATCTCTTGTCGTAGAGTCAGATAAGTTAGCATTTATCTCACTCCCAGACATGAGCGCAGCGTTTGCCACGATTGATCGTGACTTCCTCATTAAGAGATTAGATGAAACATTTGGTTTGAATTTCGACATCAAAAATTGGCTGGCATTCTTTCGATCCAATAGCTCACAAGCCGTAAAGGCTGGAAATAAACTGTCTAACTTCGCAACACTTTCTTCAGGGATACCACAAGCATCCGTTTTGGGTCCACTTCTCTTCATCCTTTTTACAAAAGAATTCACCAAAATAATCGAGTCATTTGGTCTCTTGTCTCATTACTATGCTGACAATCAACAATTTCATAATTATGTGGGCGGGTTTGAAATAAATTTCACATATAGATTTATTTCCAGCAGTAATCTCACAATCAATAGGCAACTTGCATAACATTTTTTGATAAATTTCGGTTTAGACAAAAATATTCGGTTTAGACAAAGACATCTTTTTTCTGTCGTAATTTCGAAACCATGGCGATTCTTTGAAAATGTCAATCCGCGAAATGGACATTTTTTAGAAATCATAAAAATATTAATGTTTTTTTAACAAGTATTTAGCTAAAATATATATCAAAATCTATAAAACCAAATAAATAAAAAATATATAAACAAATAAATAATGTTTGCAAACAAGCCAACATTTTTAAAACTATTATTTAAACTTAAGGGCCCGCTTTCCGCGTAAAGAATTTAGATTTGGGCAACACCCACAAAATAAACAATATTTAGTGTTAAAAGAATCCGACAGAGGTGTCTGAATTCGTATTAGGAATAATTTTGGGGATTATTTAATAATTTAAATTACCGACATCTATTGCAATTTTAGAAAAACAGAACCATTTTTAGTTAGCACCGAGCAAATTAGGACGAAGTCGAAATGAAGATGGTTCTCAAAATATGGGTTTTATTACGGATTTAATTAATTAATTTTTTTTTTTAATTTTACAAAAAACATTTACGAAAGTTATTTGTATAGGTATAAAAATTACTTTACTTTACTAAAATACTATTATCACTTTTATAAAAGTATTTTATAACTTTTATAAAATCAATAAATATATTTTTACATCAATAAGGTTTTTCTTATATGGTTATCTTTATAGGGTGTCCGGGGGTAAAGTGCTCAAACTTCAGGAGGTTATTCTAAATGCTAGAAGAAGTAAAAATGAAATGGAAATTATTCGAATTTCCAAATTTTTTCCACAAAAATTTATTTTCCGTAGAATAAATTGTTTTTTTTTCTATACAAAAAATTAAACTTTTTTACTCGAAAACTATCTTAAAACGTTGGAATTCCAAAAAAAGTTTTTTTTCTTTTTTACTTGTACTATCAATTAGAATCACCTCCCGAAGTTTGTGCACTTTACCCCCGACATCTTGTATAATATGCGCAATATAATATTTATACACGTGTAATATCTACTTTTGTACATTTATATAAATTATATACACGTTTACATTTTTATGCTCATCAAATTTATTATATTATAAAGATAGATAGAAAGATTCTTAGTGCTTCCTGAGGACTTACAAATCAGAAGACTTTTTTGTAATTATTTATTTATTCATTTAAACAATTCAATAATTATAAAGAGTAATAAAACATGTAAGCAACATAAAATTACATTCTAAAATCTGAAAGGGGCTCTATTTATTTACATTTTTATGAAATTACTACTTTTAATAGTTTAAGCTTTCAGTGAACTTTCAATTTTATTTTTAACTTCTCTAAATATTATTTGTTTAAATTGTCAAATATAATTTAATCACAAACACAAGATTCACTCAAAATGAAAGATTGGTGGTTCTGAAATGTTCCCATAAATACGGTGAAAGAACCCTAAACTATAAACTTATTACCCTAAACATGCTTCGAGCGAAATGCGGATCTGGAAACCTTATCGTCAATCTGAGCAAAACATACCATGAACGTCAATATAGCAACAGCCTTTGTTCTGCTGCAGTTTCATTAAATGCCGAGAGATCCGTTTACAGTCTCCAAAAAGCAATACTGGGGCACAACCCTAGAAGCAAAGCTAAATGATTGGAATACAGAAAGATAAAAACACACCATTGTCAAAAATATCTTGGCCGTAAATGATTAAATAAAATTAGATTTATTCAGGAAGGCAAGCATTACGGTGATCGATGTTAAAAATCTAACATAGCCCTAGAATAACTCCAGTATCTTTAAGAAACCTTTCTCTTAAAGCTCAGAAAAAAACTCTTAAGAATCAATGGATATTTTCAAATGGAGAAATCCGTACAAAATTGCAACAACTTAAAATTAATTCACCCACCTTCTCATATGACATTTTATTATTAACTGAAACATGGTTAAATGCGGATATCGGCTAGTTAGAATTAAGCCTTAATCAATATACTATCTATCGCCTTGATCGAAGTCCTAATTCGAGCAAAAAGTCTATCGTAGGAGTCGTGATGTTATGTGTGTCTAAAAATATCTCATCCTGTAGACTACCGGTCAAGCACACAAATGTTGAACACATTGTTGTAATGCTCAACATACCTTATAGTAAAATTATTATCGGTTGTGTCTATATCCAACCTGCATCGGATTTGCAAATATATAAAAACCACAATGATGACATAGAAATGCTAAAATTTAAATATCCGAAAACAAAATTCATAATTGCTGGTGATTATAATCTGCCGAACTGGACCAGCCAAGATGACATCGGAACTGCCACAAACGAAGTTGAATTACAGTGCGCTAAATCCAGTGAAATTCTTGATATGTTAGGAATAACTCAATCAAACAATTTGTCTGATTCTAATAATCGAATGTTAGATTTAGTGTTTTCAAGTGATTCTAAAATAGTGGTTCAGAAATCTAACGATTTATTATTGCCTCTAGATAAACACCATACACAATTTGATATTATCATAACAAATATGTCTGGAAGATCTCCAAACCTAACTAACACATCGTATAATTTCTCCAAAGCTGAATAACATAATATTATTGAGTACCTTACCTCGGTAGATTGGTCATTTTTAGACGATGAAAATAATTTAAATAATCAATTAGAACAATTTCACTCAATTTTAAATACCTCGATAGAGCGCTTTGTTCCTAGGGTCAACTTTACACCATCTAACTATCCCAAATAGTTTACAAGGGAATTTAAAAAATATATTAATTATAAAATACATATCCATAGAATAAATAAACATACCAGAAATCCTAATGATTACATTACTTTCACTAAATTACGAAAGCAGTGTAAAGAATTATCAATAAAATGGTATAGTGATTATGTAAGCTTAATAGAAAAAGAGGTACACAAAATGTTAAAAAATTATGGAGTTTTTCTAAAAGTCAACAAAAAAATGATTGTCAATTTCCCCATAACATGTACTTAAAAGAAAAATATGCCGACAGTATCGAAGGTATAGTAAATCTCTTTGCTGATTCATTTAAAAATGTTTACGACACCGATATTCGTGTCAATACGATTCCCGATATTTTTATGGAAGAGTTATTAAATCTAAGCCAATGTTTCATCAAAAAAGAATCCATAGAAAAAGTCGTAAAAGAATTAGATAGCAATACATCTGCTGGACCGGATGGTATTCCTCCAATATTTTTCTAAACCTGTGTTAGTAGTCTGATATATCCTCTTTATAAACCCTTTAACAATTCTTTTGGTTCTGGGTCTTTTCCAGCTCAGTCGAAAAAGAGTTATTTAAACCTTATTCATAAAAAAGGCGATAAAAGCAATATATCAAACTATACACCAATTTGTATAATGTCTGGTTTACCGAAAGTTTTTGAGAAATTAGTTCTAGATATCATTGTAAAACCTATCAACAACATTATTGTTCCTAACCAACATGGCTTCATCACAGGTCGCTCTACCGCATAATCTATCCCAACACTTTGTCGAATCCTACAAATTAGAGTAGCGTTGGTAAATTAGTTTTAATGATTTGTCTTATATGTAGTGTTGTTGTTATTTATTTTTTTCTTTATGTTACTCTTACTTTTTACTAATATTGCTTCATATTTAGTTTTTTTTTAATTATTTCTTAATATTTTCTCATTATACTTGTAATCACAATTTTACAATTGTGTATTTTGTACCTTCTTTACAATAGATTACATCTATTTACTGTCAGTATCTCCTGTATAATACAGATATTCTCCTATGTACACTGCATCATGTATCACTTATATGTAAAAGCCTTTTTAGGCGTATATATATATATACAAATAAATAAACCAGAAAGACGGAACACAATTTATGGGTGCGAACATATTTTTATTAAACAGCCAAACATCATTTTTTTAAAATGCCTGCTGGTACGGAACTAGGAGCCAATTCGTGAGAATGTGGGGAATTTTGAAGAAATTGAACTGATTGGGTATTTTGTGATGTTAATTACTAACTAATACCGATTACGAGAGCATTTCCTGGTTATCCAATCATATCATAAAATAATGTTTACAATTGCAAGTAAGAATAAACTATAATTTCGTTTCTTTCGCAGTAATTTTTTAATACATTTTTATTTTTCAGTCTGAAGGAAAAAAAGTTCCTAAATGAGCAGATAATAATAAGTAATGTTATATTTTGTTTTATTTTAGAGGAATAGGAACTTGTGGGGAATTTGTATTGTGTTTATTGTAGGACATACGCATTGGCGACCATGTTTATAATATTTGTCAAATTTCTATGATTTTCTACGGCTATTTCTATGGTAAGGTTGGGAAATACGCACACATCATTAAAATAACCCAAACTAAACCCTAAAAACCGATTTTGTGCATGTTTACTTAAACCACCGATTTAAATAGTTAATAAAGTATTGTTTTTTCTTAAGATCCTTTGCATGCAGCGGGATTTTGCCAAGTTTATCAAATATATTTACGGAATCATAGGTTGGGGAGGATCTTATAAAAACAACCTAAACTCAGTAAAAGTCTCGCAAAAAATTATTATAAAGGTAATACTTAAAAAAAACTCTACTTTCCCAACAAAATTGCTTTTTAAATTGTTTCCAGTACCAAATATTGATGATATATTTAAGCAAACTTCCATTATAAAAATGTGTAAAGAAAAAAATAACACAGAATATCAAGAATTTTACAAACTCATGAGAAATGGAAATCAATTTATTACGCCAATCTTCAAAACAACTCAAATGCAAAACCATTATATTTACCAAGCCATAAAAAACTACAATAATCTCCCTTCCGAATTGCGCTGTATTACGAACCAACAAGAACAAATAAATAAAATCAAACTTTTTTTCCAAAAAAACGAATATTAAAAAAATATATATCAAACTTTAAAATCAAACTTTTTTTCCAAAAAAACTTATATTAAAAAAAATATATATTATAACATTGAATCTAAGTAAGAATCGTGGCTCCCTTATCAGGCACAAGAGCTCCTCTTTTCTGATAAGGTATACATGACCAATTATGAACCTTAATATTATTTTCTGCAAAATATGTATTAATATAACTTATATGATATATATATTAAAATAATAAAAAAAATACATAATCGTGTAGAGTACATTCAATTCCTCAATGGCAAAATGATGAATTGCCGTTTTATCAACATTACTTTTATCCATTACTATTCTTTTGATGTAATGTACGATAAATGCAATGACACTCGCAAGTTTCTCCGCGACTGATGCGACAGCTCGTAACGCAAGTTTGGGCGATAAATACAGCGTCATCTCTGAACGATCAAATCAACTAGTTTCAGTCGTTTTTCAAGTCATAAGATTATTTTATAATTTATCACAACAACGCTTACATAAGTGAAGTATAGAATTTAAATATAAAATTAGTGTAGATTTTTATAAAAAAATATGTCGAAGACGTATCATTTTTACGTAGTTCATTTATTTTGATATTAAAGAAAAATATCAATTTATAATTTATAACATTTTCGTAATCTCAGAAAAAACGTCTATCCACATGATTGCCATTATAAAATGCGTGCAAGTGGCGTATTACTTCAATTCTACCTACTCAAGTCTAGTACTTACACAGATATCCTTTTATGGTGTAATTTCTTATGCTACGTATACACACGTGAGCCGAACTGCCGAACTGAACCTCAACTTGTGGGAAAAGAACAAAGCAACCGCAAAGAGCGTGAAACGCCCGTTCCTTCCCCGTAATTCGTGACTCGGTTCGAGTTTCGGTTCGCAAATGTATATTTACCATTGCAGTTGTACGATGGCTTGAACTATTTTTTTTACGTATTTTTTTCACAAATAAGAATCTTTTAATAAATGCAGTTGATGGCATCTTCGAATCAATCATTTCCAGTCAGCGTTTACATAATAAAACCTCGTTTAATCTTTATGAGGAACTAGGGTAATTTAGGTATAGTTTGTAGTGCCAAGTTTTAAAAACCACTCTTGAGGATTACATAAATTAAAAGAGAAGATAGGTTACTATGACAACGCGTGTGGTTTCACTGAAATACTCGTAGGTTCAGTATATGAACTTGTGAACTAGGAAATCATACTTGTCGCGGACATGCTCGCCACTTAGGCTGGCCGCATACATACGTTTTCCGTATTCGATTTTCGAATTCGTTTTCCGTATTCGGAATTCCGTGAGACTAGCGCAAACGTTCGTTTTTCTTCATTCGGAATGTATAAACGTCAGTACCAGTGTTGCCAACAAGGGCGATATATCGCCATTTAGGCTATTCAGAGCGAGAATCGGCGCCGAAAAAATCTAAAAGGCGACTGGTCGCCAATTAAGCTACTTCAAAAACATCAATTTTAAACATGTCCCGAAATTCTCTAGATACCCCCCCCCCCATGAAATTTATTTGAAATTCTCTAGCCACCCCCCCCCCCCACGAAATTTTTTATTTTCACGTAAAAACATTAATTTTAAACATGTCCCACCTGTTCAGGATCTCAACTTCACTCTCCTGACAGAGCAATCCGGCGTTGTACCACCAGATTCCAAAAGGAAGTGTGACTGGAGTAACTCTTCAATAATAACTCCAGCTCTTGAATATTGGTCTTTATTTCAACAATAAAAAAGACCCGTAGGGCAGCTCATGTACGGTGAGCCCAATATTGCTATCTCTCTCCGTGGTTTTATAAACCACATGTAAGTGAAAACCTGGCAGCTCTGCCGTTTTGCCAAAAACGACCCGCCCAAGACGGATGGTAACAAGAGAAGAAAGATTAAATCCGTGGCAATACGAAATTGCCCCGGCAATCGCTAACACAAAATAAATGTTGCCACACCATTAGGGTGACAAGCTGTTATGTTTGCACAAAGCTTGCTAGAGCTAACTGCAAAGTTATGTATGTCCACACGATTGCAGGAAACGAACCACGCACTGATGGCGTGTTAGATCACCAATACATACAAGTACATCCGCGATATCTCTGCTTGTCACGATCACGCGGGTTAACAGCCAATCATGTACTTCGTGTCCTTATAAGGGCATGGGGCACGCGCCAAAGAGTGGGACAAGCCCCCCCCCAGCGAGGACCAACGCAGGTCAAGTACTTGCGGCTAGCTGCCCACGCGCCAGTTGACCGCCGACCCCGCTGATCTCAACACAATGTGTTAGTTCCGAGTTACCATCGCCGCCGAAATTGGTGTCGCCATAGATATGGACCGGCCTGATTTGTTTCACCATGTGTGCCGCCAGTCCCTCAGAACCACAGCCTCCTTACGTTATATAGTTGGGTCCTGTCTCCGTCTGCCGATGTCTCCCACCAGCACCTTATGTTGTATAGTTGGGTCATGCCTCTGACCACGCCGCCAACCTCGTACCCCTGTGATGCTAGCTGCCCCACCTACCGTCGACCCCAGGCTGAGATCGTGAACTTGTAGACCCCGGCCTCAGCCCTGGGCGTCTGCCGCCCTAGCCTGTTTGTGTGGACCCCCTTGGCCATCCAATCAGTGCCCCCGTTCTGCTCCATCGTCTCTGCGACTCCGGCCGCCGCCCTGGCGTCCCTTTGCCGTCCAGCGTGGTGTGCCCTAGTGGCCGCCTTTCTGCATCAGCCCCGCATCATTCTGGCGCACCTTTTGCTGTCCAGCGTGGTGTGCCCTCGTGGCCGCCCTTCTGCACCCGTCCTGCGCCCTGCCTGGCACCTGGCATGGCACCTGCCGACCGTCTCACCGCATCCGCCGTAAATTACACGTGAGCGCATAATATACCTTGTCAATCAGAGCCCTTAGAGTCAATAGATTGCCTAAGTAACTAGTTAGGCCTTAAAAAGCTATGTAACCTTTGTAGATCTGTTGATAACCTGTATTACCTGTATAATAAACCTTCATAACAAGAGACTTGTTTTAATTGGGAAATTGACTATAATCCACACCCTGAATGGTTGGAGTATCAAGCTTTGCCGCCGGCTTGTGCGGCGATGACTATTTGTGTAACACACCTATAGTATATTACATGGCCTAAACGCTAACGTAACAAAGCACCAATATTAATATTTCAGTACCTGAAATCTTAACATATTCCCGCCCCAAAACGAGTATTAAGGAATAGTTTTTTCATAAAATAATGTAGGAAGAGATTGCAACATTGGTACTCAGAATTTACCCAACTGAGATGTTATTCTGAAAAATACCAAGTGACAAAATATATCATTTTGAATGGTGGGCCCAATCATTAGAGCGTGATTCAAAGAAATCCCTCGAGCGGGTTTAGCTGACCCGTCAAAAACAACACGAATTTTAGTAGTTGTGCTTGCTTCTTTAAATACAGCGTGATGTGGTAAATAATTAGTAATTTCATCGCGTTTTGGAGGTTCACATTCAGTCATGTGACCTAACGCAAGATACTCATCAATAAATTCCGAGTATTGTTCCTTTAAACTAGGTTGTCTTAAGAATTTCCTTCCCATTGACGCTAATCTACCTTTAGCAATACTAAATGAATCTCCTAATTGAGATAGGTTAGATTTAAACGGTAAGTTGACTACAAATCTACCGTTTGCATCGCGTTTATGCGTGCCTTTGAAAATCCTTTCACATTCACTATCTTCCAGAGAGTGATGCTTACTATTTTCGGTTTCTTCAACCTTCCAAAACCTTTCTATTTGGTTCTGCAAAGAATTTAATGAAATATGACAAACTTTAATTGGCCTCGTATTATGACGACTCTGTACAGCTCCTGATATTATCCAGCCTAGCTCCGTTCGATGCAATGTAGGTTTACCCTTTCCTAACTGTATCTGATCCGTACGAAGCACCTGCCAGAAAATCTCTGCTCCGATCAGCATATCAATAGAAGCTGGCTGGTAAAACTGCGGATCAGCTAACCGGACACCGTCTGGAATGTTCAACATTTTTGGGTTAATCACGGTCTGTGGAAGATTGCAAGAAATCTCATCTAATACCAAACAAGATATTTCATCCTCGTATTGAGAACATAATGATTTAAATTTAATGTCAACTGTTTCCTTTACATGAATTAAATTATTATGCAAACCTGAAACAGGTATGTTCAATTTTGTACATTGCAAATTTAATCTTTTACAAGTATCCTTTGTAATAAAATTAGACATTGAACCCGAATCCAAAAGTGCGCGTATTTTGTGTGTTCCACCGTACGCGTCTTCTATTTTTACTATTACGGTAGATAGTAAAATTTCTCGCCCGTTCATGTCGCTATGACATGCTAAATTTACTGGTGCCTCCGACTGACCCTTGCCAGTTGAAGTACCCGCTTGTACATTATCAGTATTGATATGTAACAGAGTGTGATGTTTTCGATCACAAACACTGCATTTTTCCTTCCACCTGCACACCTTTGAAGGGTGCCCCGGTTTTAGGCAATTATAACATAAATTGCTCTCTGAAACGAACTTTCTTCGTGCCGCTGGTTCTTTGTTAACAAATATTTTACAAGAATAAATGAAATGGCTGTCATTACACAGCATACAATTAACGTTGCTTGACGCTAACGTAACCTTGTTCGTAGGATTCCTTTCCTTAAAATTAAAAAACTTTGGTTTTGTTGCAACTGGTTCCGCTTTCTGTTGCATTCCACCATTATCACCTTGGATAGTTTCGAGGATCTGCGACCTTTGTGAAATAAAATTGCTAAACTGCTCGAACATAGGATAAACTTTATCGCACTCCATGGATTCCCACAGGCTACGTGTGTGATTATCTAACTTTGAGGTTAGAATATGTATAATTAATGTGTCCCAATGTTCTGTTGGAAGCTTTAAATTATGTAAAGCTCTCAAATGAATGTTTGCTTGATCAATTAAATTTCGCAATTCATGATGATTCTGTCGTTTTAACGGTGTAACATTAAATAAGAAATTCAAATGTCTATTTGCTATAAGTCTGATATTTTCGTATCTTGAAATAAGCATCGTCCAGGCTGCACTATAATTATCCCCGGTTATTTCTAGAGAGCTAATCAAATCAAGTGCGTCTCCGGACACATAACTAATAAGGTAATGAAATTTCTGAACATTATTTAATTTACTGTTATCATGAATTAGGGCAATGAACGAATTTTTAAAAGTCAACCATTTATGATTGTCTCCTGAAAAAATAGGTATTGATATTGGCGGTAAATTCACTGATGTAATCGGGACATTTTCAATCTTCTTAAATTTTGATAATATTTTCTGTCCTAATGCAATTACATTAAAATATGTACCTTCAAAATTATCCCTCGCGTCATGATCTTCTGATTTATTCAATAAATCAATCTCCAGCTGAATTTTGGAGAATTCTATCAGAGAAGGTTTGATGGCATCTAATCTCGACGACAATACGCTGGGCCTAATATCATTTTCGTTGCTTAAATAGGTTTCAAATCTCGTTAATGAACCTTTCAACACCCCGCGCTGTCTAACCAACTTGTCGAGTTCCATTTTTTAGAAACGAATAACACAATAACCTGATAAAAACTTAAAACACAACTCGAAACGGCAGTTTGACGTAAACAAAATAATACTATGGATTATAGAGAAACCAATTACAATACTATGGCATGCAAAGACAAAGCTTGCAAACGCGTGGCTAGAGATGTAGGTAGGCAAAGCAAAGTTATTCGGCAGAATACAACAATAAAAATTATTATCACCAACAATTTTATGTAATTTTGAAAGCATCTGATTATGAACACCCGAATATAATTCGGTATAATCAATACGAAATAATGTGGCATCTACACAGATTTTTAGCTTTTTTAAATGGAATTTGAAAGGACAATGAAAGGAAGGCTACAACCTGATTTGCTGTGCATGCGAGCGTCGTGATGAGGCTCGCTTGATCAATCCAATGATGGTGATGAGGACGCCGACTGGACCACTCCCGGTGATGATGAGGCCCGACTGGACCACTCCAAATAATGATATTCCGTCTCAAATGGATCAATCCGGCTCTTGAATGACCAATGTTCAGGATCTCAACTTCACTCTCCTGACAGAGCAATCCGGCGTGGTACCACCAGATTCCAAAGGGAAGTGTGACTGGAGTAACTCTTCAATAATAACTCCAGCTCTTGAATATTGGTCTTTATTTCAACAATAAAAAAGACCCGTAGGGCAGCTCATGTACGGTGAGCCCAATATTGCTATCTCTCTCCGCGGTTTTATAAACCACATGTAAGTGAAAACCTGGCAGCTCTGCCGTTTAGCCAAAAACGACCCGCCCAAGACGGATGGTAACAAGAGAAGAAAGATTAAATCCGTGGCAATACGAAATTGCCCCGGCAATCGCTAACACAAAATAAATGTTGCCACACCATTAGGGCGACAAGCACCAATATTAATATTTCAGTACCTGAAATCTTAACACCACCTTACAGCAAATTCGGCTACTTTACGCTACCTTATGTATGAGAAACGGCGATATTAGGTCAAGATCCGTTGGCAACACTGAATTACTGAACGGAAATTTCTGAACGTTTGCGTCGGCACAAACAAAATGCATGCAAGAGCTGCGTTCCACATGACGTCATTAGGTTTTTTCCATTCAGTTTCTCCGAACGCGCCGGTTTGCATTTGGAACGTGCGTAAGGAATTTGTTCCGTTCGGAACTAAAACGAACGTGTGCGGCAGTTAATGTATTTTCTACTGATTCCGTGCATTCGGATGTCGAATACGGAAAACGAATTCGGAAATCGAATACGGAAAACGTATGTATGCGGCCAGCCTTAAGCTCGCCACTGGTGTTGCGAGTCACGCGTACAGAAACGAGGCGCGCTCATAATAATATGGCTGATTCACCCTTAAACATATTCTTTGAATGGCTATATCTCTTCCTAATGCGTACCGTTCCATGTAGCTATTAAGGATGTTATTCATTCACACATATTCGTTGTGGCTATTCTTTTGTTATGCGTTTCGTTAATCGCTTTTAATCTGGGAACAGGAACGTATATAATTGTTGTTCGATTAGAAATATAAATGATGATATTTTTTTTACCAACTTCAAAATTGTATGTATAATATTTTTTAATGTTTTAATATTACTATTATATTTTTTGTCAAACTGACAACTGACTGATAACAGTCCACAAAATAAATCTACTTGAAAAAGCGTAAATTACTTTATTTTTATCGAAGCATTGTTTGGATTTCATTTTTCTAGGTTCGTGTTATGAGATCTCGTGCCGTTTTATGAACTCCCCACGATTCTGATGATAATGATATTTTTTCTGTTTATTGTTACGATTGCGAAGAGGGTTTTCATATTTCCTATCTCATAGAAATATTGTGTTGTTGTATTATGCTAAAGAACCACTTCTCGCAACGTTGAATTCATTTAAAAAAAAACGTCGTTTTATCGTTATTTAATACATGTTTAAACTTCGATAACCAATTGACATGACATCAATTATAAAAATAGGTGTTGAATTCTTTATTTTTTTTTATCATGATGATAAGGCAGGAAAAATGAGAATGAAATTAGATGGTCAATATGTACATATATACGAACGTTTTTTTGCTGGTATTCGGATTTTTATGCTTTTATAGCTTAATATATAAAAAAACACGTGTCACTGTGTTCGTACATGCTAATCTCAGAAATCCTACAAACCCGATTTCAATGAAATTTTGTTAGTGTGTATGTTTGGTTTCAGCTTGAAAGATAAGATAGTTTTGAACCTTTTTTTTTGTTTTCAAATTTCTCAATTTTATTCAAAAATAAATACAACAGAAATTTTAACTTTCCTACATAGAAGACGGTCAGTGGCAGGACAACGTCTGCCCGGGCCCACTAGTCTATTATAAAATTGACGAACTATTTGATGCTGACTTGCGACAGGAATACGAGTAGAAGCTTTTTTCGATACTTTTTCTATACACCTAGCTAATATTTCACAATCTTTTTCCGGCATTCAAGAATAATGAATCCTTTTTCACCCAAAAATGGTACTTCATAACATTACAATACGTCGGTTACATTTCGTATTTAAACTGTTTTCCATTACATGCGCTTCGCGTCTAATGTCCCTAGTATATTGACGGTTGCAAATGTTTTCCGCTATCGTTGGCTGGCCAACCCGATTATTGTCAGTTTTCGTGCTCACATCGAAGGATCTTAGCGCCAACCCGCTAATAGCTTCACACGTTGCACAGTAGACCGTATAGAACAAGCCGGCTTGATTAAATTATTTTGTTGTCTTTTATTGGATATTGTCTGGTCATTTAGAATTGCCATCAATTAAAAAGCACTTACGCGAGTGCTTAATGATATCTTGCATTATTTATCAATTTTGAAGGCACTGAAATTTCAGTTATTATAGACTACATTTTCTGATTGCACTTTGAATGGAAAATTATTATTATTACGTTATCGAAATAATTTCGACCTGTTAATTTATCATCTAGTTGATTATATCTTTATGAGTATGCAAAGATTGATAATGAAGAAAAAAAAGATATGACAAGAATGCATAATGTTTTATTTTATCTTATCACAACTTTAACAGCTTTCGCTAAAAATGTATTTACTTCATTTGTAATGATATCCAACTGATATATTCAAGTCATTCAAAATAGAGCCGTACTGAATATATATAATCTACCATGGGATACACACGTCACAAATACTTCCTTTTACGATTCTGCCAAATTATAACATCACAACTGCCATTCTACAAATATTTCAACACTCCACACCAATACTAAACCAGTTTTTAATTCCGACATACACCAGCACAAAACACGTTCACAAAATAAAATAAACCTATCGTCATCTACTTACACGACAAAATTTGGAATTAATTCCTTATAATACATTGCACATAAGTAATGCAACGCATTACCTAGTAACCTAGAACTTCCGGCAACGAACAAAAAAACATTGGCAAAAGCTCTTAATAGCTATTTCCTCAGCAGTTTTATTAATGACTGACACATTTTTTCTTTGGATATCCTAAATAACTTCTGCGTTTATTTATTTTTATGTTTTTATGTTGTCTTGTCTTTAATCTAATGTTGTCTTTCCCGAAATGAGTTTTGTAAACACACTGGGAATGATACATCACAAATTTGTTATTATTTTGTAATGTATTATCTTGTATTAAATAAAAATATCAATCTATTAATATTTCACTAACAAATAAATTGAATTTCAAAATACTAATACCAATTATAGATTTGTACATTTAACATTTGCACATTATTTATTTGTAAAGTACTTAAAACACACGTGAGCGGGAATAGGAACATTTCGAATACTTGAAATATAAAATAATCTTTAGAAAACACGTCTCTGACAAAATAAAAAAGTTGTACAAGGGTGCATTCGAGTGCAAGTCGGGATAAATGAAATATAGTTGACAATAAGGCATTATTTCATTTGAACATTAAATTTAGCTGGAATCTAATGGGGTAATTATAATAAATGTGTTTTTTTTTAAATTTATCCCGGTAAACACCATGTTCTCATGTAAAATTGAATATTTCTTTTTTAATAAATAAATTTAAGTGAGAAGATTGTCCTTAAAAAAAAGGTACATACCCATTGTCACCGTAACAAAATTTTAATTCGCACCACTGCGCAAATAATATATTTAATGTCGATTAAAGCAGTAAATTCGAAATAAAAGGCAGGGAAAATTTCAATATCACAGTAACTCAACTTTGGTGACTCTCCGATCCTTCTGGGTAGTGACTAAGTATGTGAAACTTAGAATTTTTCTGTCCAACTATCCCTTAACCCATTGGCCTCCGAATTGATTTGTACCGAAGTTTTAAATCTGCAGTGGTGTACTAAATCTAACATAACTTTTAAACTAAACATGCAAACGAAACAATTTTTTTAAATTTACTCGTTCATTGAATTAAGGTATGCAAAAAATATATGCAGTTTTTTAAAAAAATAATATAAATATGATTAAATGAGGATATAAAAATATTTTTTTTATAAAAATCTTTTTTTTTGTCTTTTTTTATAATTGGAATAAGAAAAGTTTTACATTAATTATACTTATGACCATAATATATTTTATTTCAATTTGGGCTGATGTTAGCCGCCCACCACGCATTTTAAGAACAAGCTTGTCAATTCCCGAACCACAAGCTATTTAAAAAAAAAATCAATGACGCTGAAATATAACAAAATTTCAATCGTAAATATCAGGAAAAAGCTGTACCAACGGAGTCCTGCCAATTACTACGAAATGAATGCTTAATTATCTACAGAGCGATTGGCATTTAAAATTTTAAACACAGATGTCAAAAATGTATCCCTTTTTCGTTTTTAAGCCGACGACACCAGACCCGCCAGGCCAGGATCGATTTATCTATATCGTGTATGACTTATCGAGCTGGCTTGTTCTACATGGTCTTCTGTGCATTGGCGAGTTGGTGCCAACGTTGACCCAATGCCATGGCCCATTGGCCGTGTACTAGGCCGTGTACGCCAGCATTTATTGAGTGTGAGGAAGAGGTGAAACCATCGGCGACCGTCTGAATCGACCTTTCCCTCAAAATGTCGCCAATCCACGCACACAAGGATAAGGGATGTCCGTAAGAAGGCAGTTTGTTAACAAGTCCTCGGTGCCAAACCCGGTCAAAGGCCTTGGAAATGTCGTTTGGGTCTCACCATAACGTTCTAGACACCGCCCTCAAACATGCGTTACATACGCGAGAAGATCACCGCACGAGCAGTTTCGCCTGAATCCGTATTGACGGTCGTGAATAATATTGTTCTTCTCGAGGTATGTGAGCAGTTTGTCGTTGATTACACGTTCCATCACCTTGGACAGAATAGATGGAATCGCTTTCGAGCGGTAGTTGGCTGGGTTACCGAGATACAGAAGCGCTATGCTGGGCACATAACACTACTAATAAATATTGTTTAGGAATACATTTGGTTATGAATAGTATATAGAGGATGCCCGCAGAAAATTTGGGCTAGAGACCAAAAGAAAACTGAAAAGAGATGGCAAAAATTTGAGGAATACTTTTGTCTAAAACTTGACGCTAAATTACTTATGATGAAGAAAAGTATTTTTTTTAATTCGTCACCATTATTTGCCATTGCCAATACTCGAGGTATTCATTCATCTACCTTATCTTATGTTATGAGAATTTCCACTTTTTTACCTTTACTGTAAATAATCTGACAAGGGTATTTAATTTTCCTTTCGTCATTGTATTATAAACACAGTGTCGTTAATAGTTCTTATTTAACAATAATATAGTAATTACGGTTAAATTTTACTTGTCGTCACCATCCTGTGAACACATCATGATTAAATTCTGTACCGTTTTGAGAACTTGTGTTGGTTGGAATTTAAACTTTGAACATTTAACGAGCGGTTTGCGGCAAAGATGTGGGAATTTACATAACCATCCATCGTTAGTTAAATACACAGCAAAGTTATATTTTGTTTTATCAAGTAATTACGCTTTTTACGAACACTTACTCTAGCAGCATGTAGGACTGGCAAAAATGATGAGGTGTAGTTTGTTTTCGTATCATTTGGGGAATAGCAAAGCGAAGTGTTTCTTTTTGGGATTCATGTAATTAGCCGAAATGCTGGTTTAAGCCAACTTTGGGTTGATATATTATGATTTAAAAGTTTTTTAGAGGTTAACTAATAGCTTGCAAGAGTCAAATTATTTGTTTTTTAAACTTAACAGCTAAGTACATTTGAGTATTATCTGGTTTCTGAACACTGGTTTCACCGTTGATTGCCTAGTATTTCAAGTGGATGTATTTGTAAGTGCTAATCATCGCTGATAAAACATAATATTTCAATTATCATTTTCCAACGTTTGTTTTTTTAGAAAGATACAGCTGAGTATGTGAATTAGTTTTGCATTTAATATGGTGAATTTTAAAACCAGGAAAACTCCACTATCGATATATTTTTTTATGTTACGTTTTAGGAAGCGAGTGAATATTAAAAGTTATAGTGCAAGAAGATAAAGTACCGTTTAAGTTACAATGAAATAAAATAATATATAAGATAATAAGATTCTAAAAATAATAAAAAATCACGATGACTGCCTTCTTTTCCAATCGGATATCGACTCTTTCTATGATTGGTGTAAAATTAATTGTTTAAAACTAAATTTCGATAAATGCAAAATTATGTCCTTCTATAGATCAAAAAAACCGATTGTCTTCGAATACAAACTTAATAATATTTGCTTAGCAACTGTTACATCTATTAAAGATCTTGGTGTCTCTCTTGATAGCAAGTTTTCTTTTCGGGATCACATAACTGCAATCATTAATAAATCCCTCAAACTACTTGGTTTCATCACTAGAATCACTTCGGACTTCACAAACGTAAATACCCTTAGAACTCTTTACTGCTCCTTGGTTCGCCCCCATCTTGAATATGCTTGTGTTATATGGTCTCTTTTTTATGCTGTCCACATTCGACGCATTGAATCTGTTCAACATCGGTTCTTAAAAGGGATTGCTAGGAGGCTAGGATTAGAAAAAGGCAAATACTCATATGATGAAATTGAACTAACTCTAAACCTCTCTCATCTGGAAGTCCGTCGGGAAAGAAATGACCTCATTTGCTTCTTCAAAATTATAAATGGTATTATTGATTTACCTACTCTACTGCAACTCATTCCCTTCAATATCCCCTCGCACGGACTCAGAAATAATGAACTGCTCTTCCTCAACCATCATTCGACAAATTTTGGATATTATTCACCATTGTCCAGAATGTGTAGACTGGTCAACTCAAGTCAAAACCATAACTTTTTTGGGATAAGTCTGAATGATTTTTGCCGGTCACTAAACAAGTGACGGAATATTATAAGTGTCCCGTGGTCCTGACCCACGGCGTAGTCTTGACTTGATTCTACTTGTCACTTTTTTTTCTTATATTATATCTGCCTTATGTCTTTGCTTTCATATACCTTTGTCTAATCCTGTATTTTTCATTTTATTGTATTCGTGTTATTATTTTGTAATTTGGACGATGTCCGTTAGTAAATAAATAAATAAATATATAAACAATAAAGCAATACTTTACAAGTTTAAGTTAAAATGAAATATAAACAATAAAGCAATACTTATTTCAATTTTAAGTACATTAAACGGTTAATTTGAGTTAAAATGTTTTAAGGGTAAAGTGGAAAATATCAATATAAATTAAGGTATTGAAAGATTTGCAGATACTTCCGAGTAAAGAGCTTTGGGCGTATTTCGATTTAAAAAGTTGTATATAAAATAAAGTGTTCGATCGTTTATAGAGCTAGTGAGTCAATAAGTTAGTTCTGAATCTTATTAGGAAACACTAAGTCGAAATTTTTTCTTCGTTCCTAAAGAATAATAGGGTTTTTGGTGATTTTTAAAACGATACAATATTTCGATACGGTGTTTCAAAAATGTTGAGTGAATTTTTTCATTTCTATAAGTTTGGTATGGAGGATCCAAATGACCGATGCGAATTCGAGATGAAATCTTACGTATGCCATATATAGTTGTTCAAGTTTTTCTTACATATCCTTTTGTTATTATTTACAATATTAAATTAATAACTTATATGATTTTTTATAATTGAGCTAGAATTCCCTCAACAGACACTAGAGCTATGTGTCTCTATGGTGAAGAAGGGTTTTTTTTTTCTTTTACATTATAATACTGTATGACATGTAAATATTGCACATTCATTGTAAAAAAAAAATATTAAATAATTAAAAAATAGAAAGCATTAAAGCTTTATTGGATGGGTTTGTGATCCGTATGTATTCGATATGATCAATTCAATTTAGGATTAAGTAATACTCCAAGGTTTCTGATTTTTTTTATTTGTCGAAGAGAAAGTGGAACTATCGATAATTGGGTGACTAATATGAACATCTCATCGCAATTCATGTATTTACATTTAGAAATAATTGATTAAATACTCAATATTCGTGAATTTTATTTTCTACACATAATATCTTTTGGTATTTTTTTACAAACATCTTCTGAACTTATGCATTTTTATACTTTCAAATCGTCATTGTAAATAATAATGTCAGAATACAAAGTAAAGAGAAGGGGCCCTTAATAGGAGCCTTGAGGTACCCTTGAAGGAATGGTTATTATCTGCAACGTGTTACCTATTAGGACAACAGCTTGGCTTCAACTTTTTCAAGTTTATTTAAGAGTGTATTTTGTGATTCACCTTGTCGAAAGGTAGAACAATCAGTATAGATCTTTTCTTTAGTCCATAGAATGAAGAACAAAACCGGTGAATTGCCCTACGTTATGTTCAACAGATCTGCCACGTGTTGAATTGTGTTTGTACATAAATAAAAGAGTTGGTCATAAACGATTTTTTGTTAGTTTAATACGATCAACTTACTATTATATTCGTGTAATTCAACATATTTACAACTTATTTGTGAATTTTTTCGTCAATTTTAGACGAGTTATTATATAATAACAGCATTTCAAGCGCCCTTGAAGTGATTTTCTCACGAAAACGGCGCTGTACAAATAATCCAAACATTATTATTATTTGTAAAAATTATTTTCATGTTATGTCATAAAGTTTTGTTAAAACGGTGATGCCAGTATTTAAATTGAATTTTAAGATCTATACTTTACAAAAACTTTTTTATTGTGTTGTTTTTAAATGGTATCCACCTATCGAAGACACAAAAGTTTTAAATGTGCAAGCAATGCGTTAAACAATCAAGTTATTTTTAATGTGTTTCCAGGAAATTAAGCTTTAAAATTAAATTATTTTTTTTTATATTTAACCGGTTGAAAAGCGAGGTGACAGTTTTCCTGCAAACAAGACGGTGATTTTTTAAATTCTGATTTAGTATGATATTAAAATGTTTGTGAAAACCTTTTTTTTGGAAACTATTTTCATGTTTCAAACTAAAATCTTGCACGTTTGAAGTATTTAACCCTACATAACTAATCGCTCGTCGAGGCGACGACGCGCTACTCGGCGAAATTCTAAATCACTTACTTCCCACTGCTCCCCGACCTTGACTCTTTCTTTACCTTCCCAATTTGAGTAAACAGTGCAGCACGTGACGCGATTGTGCCCACACTCATACTAGGACGTGCCCTATGACCATTTCGCCGTCCGCTGGACGAAAGTTTAGTTATAGCAACAATTTTTATTTTTAAGGTACGTACATTCATATATTCATATATTTATTGTCAATGTTGGCGAATCTTCTACAATAGAAGCTCCGGTTCCATCTACGTCAAACGTGCGTAAAATTTTCTACCTGTGCCCATCCAAGGCCCGGAGGATGACCAAACACCGTTGCACCAGATGTAGAGGGGCTATTTGTGGTCCACATAATATTGACATGTGTGCTCACTGTGTAAACTGTTATTTTGATGTAAATTTGTACTTAATTTGTTCATTATTAATCTTACTTTTGTGCCATGTAACAAGTTCCTATCTTAATTAAATATTTTTGATTTATTTGTAGTATTTTATTGCGTAGTCCACTCAACAAAAGTGTAGTTACAATGAAACAATAAAAACAATTTAGTTATCTAGGGTTAAGTACATTTCGAATACAAAAATCAATTTTATCTAATTTCTGAATAGTATTTTTTTACAACATCTTCAAAACGACGAAATATAAAAAAACATTTAAAATACCTTGGAAAAATTCCGAAATTCGATGATAAATCTGAAAGTATTATTACGCTTGCATCTGGACGATCTAGGCCCTCTGATTGGTAGGATTCGAATCGTGTGTTTCCGGTAAATCCCGAATGGGGGTCTGCAGGCAAAATTCGACCACTTTGCCCCTCTGGCGGTATACGAACGAACCAAATGACTGGCGCGAATATTTAAATATGCAGCTAACAATACGCAAAATTACTTGACCATTAACAAGCGTGTAATAAGAAGATTTCTTCTGGAAGCTTATCACTTTGTGATGGCATTATTTATTTTATTAAAACATAAATAACTTTGTTTACATCACTTAATTGCATTCAACCTCTACATGTTACATGAACGAAGTTCACATCATCAGGAGTAAGTATACATTGAAGTCATGACGTAAGTATACATTTCAAAATGACGTAATTCACGGCAATCAATATGGATTTATGAAAAATAGAAGTACCCAAGATGCAATTGCCAAATTATCGAACATAATCCAGAACACATTAGACAAATCTTTGAAATGTCTCGGAATCTTCATAGATCTTAAAAAGCTTTCGATAGTATTTCTCATGATAAACTTATTGAAAAATTGAATTGTGTTGGATAAACGATAAAGCTCTAAAATGGATAAAAAGCTATTTATTTGAACGATGCCAAGTAGTCAAGATTAACATTTCACTTAGTCTACCACTAACAAGTAATTTCGGGATACCGCAAGGCACAGTCCTAGGCACCCTACTATTTATAATTTATGTCAAAGATATTTTCAAACTACCACTTAACGCAAACATAATATCCTATGCTGACGACACAGCTATCATAGTGAATGGGATCGACTGGAATATAGTAAACGAACAAGCAAATAATAGCATGAACACATTGAAATAATGGTTTGATACAAATCTTCTCTCATTGAACACTAACAAGACATACTATATACATTTCTTAATTAACAAACTACAAACAGTCCCTAACACTAAAATAATTATTCACAGTAACAAATGTAATAAAAACATATGTATCCAAGGCTGTTCAATATTGAACTCAGTATCAGAAATTAAATATCTCGGAGTGATAATAGTACAACATATGAAGTGGAAAAAACATATCTGTGAATTGGTTAAGCGTATCAGAAAGTGTGTATATATTCATAAGATTAAGAAATATTTTAAAAAGAAATAACATAAAAAGAGTATACTACGCACTAATCCATTCATTAATTCAATACGAAATTATTGGATGGGGGGGGGGGTCATACAATAAGATTCTAACCCCGATCAAAGTGGTCCAGAAGCTAATCCTCAAAGTAATAATACTCCTCAGAACAATAAACATTTTCCTAAATATAAGAAACATATATAAAATAAAACAATTGAAAACAATATATTTTGCACTATGCCAATCAATAATAGAATATGGAATAATTGCTTGGGGAGGAGCAACAAACGCAGCTATCACTCAAATAGAAATCGCACAGAAAACTATATTAAAGGTAATACTCAAAAAACATAAACTAACCGACACAGACCAAATATTTAAAAGCTGTGACGTACTTGATATATGCCAATTATATGTTAAAACACTACTATACCACATTTTCTACCAAAAAACAAACCCCAACAAACACAAAATATCACTAATAGACCGGTCAGACAAGCGTACAAAGAAAACATAAAAACTCCGACGGTAAACACTACCTTTGGACAAAGACACCATAAATACCACGCTATTAAAGCATTCAACAGTCTTCCACTTGAAACAAAAATTGAGGAAAATAAAAATAAATTCAAACACAAAATAAAAAAATGGATTATAGAACAAAAAGACAATATTACCAAAATTCTATAACATAAAAGAATAAAACATATACACGCAACAAAAAAAAATACAAAAAATAAAAATAAAACACGCAACACGCACAAACTTATAAATCATTATAAATGCCGATTTACATTCTCTTTTAATATTTTTCTTTTAGTGTGATAATTATATTTTAATTTTTAATTAAAATTTTTCTTTATTGCTGTTTTTCTATTTTTTTTAATGTATAAATTCTAATATTATAAAATGGGGGCCTCAGCACGGGTAAACAAACCAGTGAGGCCAAAATTACTGAATTAAAATATGAAATATTGTAAAATAATGTATCAACAATAAAAAAATTAAAAAATCCTCAAGAAACCCTCCACGTATCGAACAGAAATACTATTCACAGATTTCGGGGTGCCCCGAGTAGAAGATATATTCAAGAAAAATGCAATTATCCAAATTTATAATCTATTTATAACATAAGATAATATAATCAAAAAAATTGAAACCCAATTATCTAAAAGATATCAATACAATATCAAAATTCCAAAATATAATACCAAACAAATGCAAAATAACTATAAATATTAAGGAATAAAGTATTTCAACAACCTTCCGATTGAAATGAAGAAAATAAAGGATATTAACATACTTAAATTGAAACTGAAGTTACTCTTTCAGAAATAATTAACTAAATAATTGAATGTTTTTCCCTTCATTGATATTTATTATCAGTCTATACTCATCTCCACTGTATTTAGATTTGGTCTCTTTATATATTGTTCCTATCATATATATACTTACTTATAGCATAATGATTCTATTTTTCTTATAATTAGTGTAACTCTCTCACCAAGCACAAGAACCAGTTTCTTCATTGGTGAGATTGCGAACATAAATATATTTTGAAATGTAAATATATTTTTTATGTACTCATATTATATCCTGTACCCACTTTATATATATTAAATAAAATAAAAAAAAATAAAATAAAAAAGTAAAAAATTAAATATAGATTACAATTGGAAAGAAGAAATGGAAGTAGTGGGGAGGGGTAAGAGTGGGAGGAGTTTATCAGATTAAGGAATTACAATATCGTTAGACGGGAAAGACCAGTTGAGTGGGAAAATATTTAAAAGAGGGTTTATAACTTTTTTTTGCTTATTAATTATATCTGATTTTATATTGACATGTTTTCTTATATCTAAAATTTCAAAATTATTTATTTGCGATGCTTTATATCCTGTGTGAAGTATTTGAAGACCTGATTTTTTATCAAGTGTGATCATTATTCAAAAGATGATCAAACTCAGATTCACTATTTCCATTTAGAGCTCCGAGATGTTCTTTAGTTCTGACTTCATTCACTTTCTATTGTTCTACCTTTGTAAAAGAAATTACAATGATCCCAATCGAGTTTATAAACTCCCGATTTTTTCGTTTGATTATCGATATCTTTATTATTAAGAATACATTTCTTCATTTTGTTAGTAGTGTAAAACGCCGGTTGAATAGGAATACTACCAGGAATGTTTTTTATTTATAGTTTTATTCACAAATAGAATTCTACGCCATTTTTTATTTTTATCTTTAGATTTAGGGTAAATATACCCCTTGAAGAGATCATGTTTAATTTTTTTATTTAGTATTTCAACTATTGATTTACTAGAATAACCGTTATTAAATGCTAATTGTTTTATGAATATATTGTTTTATGGTTATATGCTATTTGTGTTTTCAGGTCGTAAAATACTTCACGCATCGCAAATAAATAATTAATATTTTTAGAAATTAGAAAACATGTTAACTTTCTTTTAAATATGAATATATATACTGGTCTTTCCCGTCTAACGATATTGTAATTCCTAATTCTGATAAACCCCGCCCACTCTAACCCCCCCCCCTTCTTCCACTTCTTCTTTCCAATTGTAATTTATATTTAATTTTTGAACTCGGAGTATACGTACTCCTGATGAGGTGAACTTCGTTCATGAAACATGTAATGGTTGTATATAATAAAGTGATGTATACAAAGTTATTTGCGTTTGAAATAAAGTTTAATAAGATTAAATTATTTGATTTATTTCCGTTGTATATCAATGTACATGTACGCAATAAAATGTGAACATTATATATATTTATTTATTGGACAATTTGTATAGCGCCGCTTTTGTGGGGCGCAATATTGTAATAATCTATTAACAATATATACTCACCCTCTCTCTGTGAATGACCTAATATATACCTATTAAATGTAACTGTTGTTAGAATCACTTAAACTGGGCAAAGTCTAAAGAAGTGCCGCCCGCAGGGCCTAGCAGCAAAAGCCCGCGGAGCGGGTTTTTAACTGTTAGTTATTATCAATTCACGTTTATGCGATGGATAAACAACCCTCTGCGACTGGATAAACAATGAATATAACTTATTATCTTTCCATGAACTATTTTATGTCAGTTTCTATTTTACGTTTCAATTAGTAAGGTTTGCATATACACGGTGGTTTATCGGTTGAATAAATTTTTCACTATTTTTTTTTTTTTTATAGTAGATTTTATTAAGTTTTAAAATTTAACATTATATATCTAGTGTACATCTATTCTAAAACTACTATAACATTTTCCATTACCTACGTACTAATATTTAGATTTCCCAATATTGAGACATAACCCACGAAAAACCAACAAAAGACTTATGGGTTCCTAAACATTTTAAGGGAGTTTATTTAACATTTTGAATACTTTCTATTTCGATTTTTCCGTAAATAATCATGGAGTTATTGGGAATTCAACCAACCCGTAAAATGGTTGATGTTGTTATAAATACTAAATTTAATATTCTTCACCTTTCCTACAAATTTCTTCTATTTTGATTCTTGGCGGCTCTTACACTATAATACAAGGTGTCCGGGGATCAAATCCGCTAACTTTGTGAGGTGAGTCTATATGATGGTAGAAGTAAAAACGGTAACTCTTTTCGAAATTCCAGCTTTTTGGTACACTACCAATAATAATATAATATACATTAGTAACAATAGATTATGCTCGATTACAGAGAAAAGAAACAACAAAACAAAAATTGCGTTTTTTCATTTTTATACGTACTAAAAAATATTCATATTTGTAATAAGCATCAACTTTATGGCTCATCATAATTTACAATAAAAATTTATAAATTTATTTTGACCACTTTAATTTTAATTACACTCTACCGGTTTCGGAAGCACCCTTCCTTCGTCAGGAGAAGTTTTAATATTTTCCTGACGAAAGAAGGGTGCTTCCGAAACCGGTAGAGTGTAATTAAAATTAAAGTCGTCTAAAACAAATTTATATATTTTAACTGTAAGAAATATTCTTTTAAAGCTTTACTTTGATTTTTTATATGCTGGCTGTTTTTATACATATCTGGAAGAGAGTTATGGAGTGTGTTAGCAATATAGAGAGACTGTATCCCATCAATATTATCTATGGACAAGTGAAAACAACAGCTGATTCTGACAGATCCATATTTAATGACAAAAGTAGTCAAATTTAAGCAAATTTAGCAAGTAATCAAAGTTGAAACATATAAACTAGTGAAAAATTATTCGAAATAATAGTGTATTTCGTGGTGACAGTGCGAAACAACTTTACATATTGCCTTGAAAAATTACGCATATCGAATTCACTGTCATTGTAAGCTACAACCACAGACAATTTATGTTTTTGAATTTTTGAAATCTTTTTGAATTTGTGAAGAGGTTTTTATTTTTGTCATAGACAAATAAGCTAAATTATTTTTAACTCAATAAGGGGTATTTCTGAATAACTCTAAGAAACCTACCTACAAACTAAGAAATAAATCAACCAAAATGTCTAAAACTCGCAAGGTTTGCAGTGCAAAGAAAGATACATCTTCACCTTTAGCAATCACGTCTGGCCCTATTGATTCACCGTCGGCGCATCAGTCAATGATTAACATTGACACTGACTCATTAATCAATTTTTTTGAGTCGAAACTTGAAATCATGCGCACTGAAAACAAGAAAGCTATTGACGCTGTTCAGTTAAAATTAAATGAGCTGTCTAACGAGTGGAAGGAGCAATACACAAACATTCTGGGATGTGTGAGCGTTCTCCAAGAAGAAAACTCAAACCTCCGGCAAGAAGTCCAGTCACTACGAGATGCACAAGATGAGATGGAGCAACGCAGCAGAATATGCAATGTAGACATCCATGGGATTCCCGAAGCAAAGGGCGAAAATTTGATGACATTAATAGAGAAAATAGGATCCAATATTAACGTCCCGCTTCCAAGTAGCTGTGTGGTTTCTGCGCATCGCGTCGCTCGCGGCCACTCCTCGCCCTCCAACCGTCCACGCAATATAGTGGTCCAGCTCTCCACAAAGCGACTCCGTGATGATGTCATCGCTGCAGCAAGGACTCGCCGCGGCCTTACCACGGAACAATTAGGATTTGGTGCTCCCACCACCAATTTTTATATAAACGAGCACCTTACATTGAAAAATAAAATCCTATTTGCCAAAACACGAGCCGCCGGAAAAGCTAACGGCTTTAAATACATTTGGGTACGGAACGGCAGTATTCTGGCGAAGAGGAACGATCTCTCTCGGGTTTTCACCATCCGCCGTGAGGGAGACCTTCAAAATATAATCACACATGATCAGCAAAACATGTGACTAAAAACAAAACTAAATGACTTCAAAAGAAAAGAACTGATTAACTGCATGTATATGAATATCAGGGGAATGAGGACAAAAATTGATGAAATATACGAAAACGTCCTTATCAACGACTATGACCTATTAAGCCTAACAGAAACATGGTTAAAGGAATCAATCTGTGACCAAGAATTAGTAGATAACCGGTATGAAGTATTTCGGAGGGATAGAGTTCACAAAACAAAAAAAGATGGAGGAGGAGTCATGGTTGCTGTATCGAGAAAACTAGAGGCGAAGAGGATGGCGCATTGGGAATGTCAAGCGGAGGACTTGTGGATCCAACTCAATATAAACCATAATAACAGGAGTATCAAACTGAATGTTTGCACCGTATATCTACCACCAACTGAAGAAGAATCTATTGTAAGCTCATTTTTAAACAATCTTAGGAATGTGTACCTAACAACACCAAACCAAAACATCTTAATATTTGGCGATTTCAATAAGTCTAACATTCAATGGATTACCGATGAAACAAGCAATTTATTACCTTTCACCACAAACACAAATACAATCACCTCTGACATCATCGATACACTATCATTCTGTAATCTTAAACAATTTAACGGAATAGTGAATCACCAATCCAAAATATTGGATCTCATTTTATCAGATAAAGAAGACATATCAGTAATACGTTCTTCATCTCCACTAAGCAAAGAAGATCCATACCACCCTGCTCTAGAAATAAATGTTCTTTTTAATTTTCTACCACATCTTGAAACCCGTAACACCCCAAGACCAAACTTTTATAAAGCCGACTATGATTCAATTAATACCGTTCTTCGTGAGATTGATTGGGAATTCATTAATCAGGGAAATATTGATCAATCTGTAGATCAGTTTTACAGTATACTCTACCAGATTATCTCTTCTCATGTTCCCCTCAAAACGAACAAAAATCACTTTCCTAAGTGGTACTCAAAAGATCTCATTCGTTTGATAAAGAAAAAAAACAAATTTCATAAAAAATATAAGAAATATGGTAATGAACTAGATCATTTATCATTCAGCTTGATTAGAACCAGAACAAAAAATCTGATTAGAGTTTGTTATCATAAGCATTTAGACTTAATCAAACAAAATTTAAAAGCTAACCCGAATGATTTCTGGAAATTTGCAAAAAGCAAATATAAAAACACAACCGATATTCCAAAAGAGATGCACCTAAACGACATAAAAACTACCCAAGGTCAAGTTATCTGCGGGCTTTTTTTTAAGCACTTTCAATCTGTTTATAAACCTCACAATGCAAACTATTCACCACAAATATCTGAAGATTTCTGTAACGAAAGCCTTGGTATGATCACTATTTCGCCCTTAACGATATTAGTCAAGTGTAAGAATTTGAGAACCAATAAGGGATCAGGTCCTGATGGTATCCCGCCAATATTTTTGAAAATGTGCAGAGATGTTCTTGCCAGACCACTTAGCCTTCTTTATAACAAATCATTACAAGAAGGTGTTTTTCCAGTCAAATGGAAAACGGCTTTCTTAACACCTATATTTAAGAAAGGTTGTAAGAGCGATATAAAAAATTATAGACCTATCTCTAAATTTGACTGCATAGGAAAGTTGTTTGAGTCAATAATATATGACTGTCTATTAGCTCATGTAAGTAAATATATTATCATTGAGCAACACGGGTTTTTCCCTCGGCGTTCCACAACAACTAACCTTCTCGAATACTCCCAGTACATCCGCGATAGCATCGAAAAACGTTTACAAGTAGATGCCATCTACACGGATTTTTGCAAAGCATTTGACCAGTTAAATCAATCATTACTCATCAAGAAGCTGGAAAAGTTTGGCATAAATGGAAATACTTTGAAATGGTTCGAAAGTTACATTACAGAAAGAAAACTGCAAGTGGTTGTAGGAGGGTACTCCGCGGATCTTTTTACTGCAACGTCGGGAATTCCACAGGGCTCGCATCTTGGACCTTTGCTATTTTTAATCTTTATAAACGACATAATTTTAAGAATAAAAACATCAAAATATCTCCTGTTTGCCGATGACCTTAAGTTGTACAAAAAAAATTACTTCATTAGAAGATTGCACCGATTTGCAAAAAGACTTATCATCACTTCATGAATGGTGTACACTAAATGATTTATATTTTAATGAAAACAAATGTGCCGTTATTTCATTCACAAAGAACATTAATAAATTCTCAAACACATATCACATTAACAATATCCCTTTACTAAACACAACTTCAATCAAAGACTTAAGCGTGACATTTGACTCGTCACTTAGCTTCAATAAACATGTAGATACAATTTCAAAAAGTGCATCCCAAGTATTAGGATTAACGCTAAGAATTACAAATTGTTTTAAAAGTACAGAATTTACTTTGACATTATATAAATCAATTGTGCGAAGTATTCTCGAATATGCATCAACAATTTGGTCTCCCAATTATGAGATTCATAATTATAGGATTGAATCCATACAAAGGAAACTAACCCGTGTAATTGCTTATCGTGAAGGTTTATCTGATCAATTTGGAACTTATAATGACCGAATTTTGCACTACAAACTACACTCGCTGACGGTCAGACGTAAACTTTCTGACGTACTGCTCCTACACAAAATTATACATGCATCAGTTGATACACCAAACATTTTATCCCAAATTAACATCAATATTCCATCAAGAAAATCAACAAGGAGGATGAACGACATTTTCTATATTAAAGCCTACCACACAAATACAGGATATTTTTCCCCTGTACCGCGAACATTAAGAAATTATAACATTATACATGGCTATAATAATGTAATAGACATTTTTAATGACCAATTTAAACATTTCAAAAAAAATGTATTACCTTTAATCATATAAAGCTGATATTGTGATGAAACCCTTTATTTAATGAGAAGCAACATTGTACCTACCTAATCATTGTCTCACCAGTACAGGTGTGACAGTAACAAATCGTTTATGAACATATTTGTATTTACCTTTTACCCATTCTTATTTGTTATTTACTTCTGCATATTTAGCTTATTCATTTTGTTACTATTTTTGTTGTTATTATGTATTTAAACATCCATGTATGTAAATTTAAAGTTGTTATTATGTATTTAAACATCCATGTATGTAAATTCTTGGGCACCATGCCTGTTTTATGTAAATAAATAAATAAAAAAAAAATAAAAAAATAAAAAAATGTTGTAGTCTGTGCTAGAGTAATGAAATCTATCCAGAGGTCATCACAGAAGTCGATCACGGAAGTCAGAGCAGAAAATGTGCCAAATGTGGACAAATTCACCGCTAAAACTGTCCAGCCGCATTTGCTAAATATTTTATATGTTTAAAGATTGGTCATTATGCAAAGTTTTGTTTGAATAGAAATTTGAAGGGTAAGAAGGTAGGGCTTTTACCTATAATGATGTATATCTTTATTTTTTTAGTTATACCGATTACATTAAAAAAAAACAGTGTTAACAAAATACAGGTTACATAAAAAATATCAGAGTTAACAAAATATGTTACATAAAATATAAGAGTTTAAAAAATATAGGTATGGATAGAGTACAAATAAATGAAACGAAAAATAGAAAATCTGCCAAAATCCTCCAAATCAACCATAATGGCAATAAGAAAGTATAACAATAGTTTACAAATTAGGTAAAAATAGTTCGCACATACTCCGTTTAAAGTTTGCCAAGTTCAAATTATTGTCAAATACATTTATATTGTTTAAGTATTTGTTACCAAGACTATGTAAACGTTGTATTGGAGAGTGAAAACTATAGTTGAAATGAGATGTATGTATGTAAAATTTTGATATTTGCCTAGTTGTTCGTGTAGGTATGTGTAGATTTATTAAATGCAGGAGTTCACAACAATCGAATTTAGAGTTCAATAATTTTAATAAAAATGTTAGGTCGTTTATTTTTCTTCTGTTTTCTAATGTCGGAATATTTAAAAGATTCAATAATGGCAGGTAATTTATGTGTTCTAAAGGGATGTTAAGTTTAAAATTGACGAAGCGTAGAAATTTTCTTTGAATTCTTTCAACATTATGAATATGTACATTGTAGAAGGGCGACCAAACTATGGAGTTATGTTCTATCAGGCTTCTAACAAGGGATATGTGCAATAGTTTTATGATTTGTAAAGATTCATAGTTTTTAATTATTCTTAATATAAAACCTCAAAGATATTAGAAGAACGAGATGTGCTATGAGCAGTTCATACTGTGTGGAATTGTTTTGCCCAGTGTCGCCGGTTTTGTTCACCAATACTACTGCACAACTTCGCTTACGCTAAGGTATCCGCACTAATACATAGAACAGATTTCTGTGCGTACACGTCCCGATAGTTTTCAAAGTACCCCAATTAGGTAGTACTCCGCCTACGGTCCGGCGGCCAACATAGCATATCTCGTTCTTCTAATATATTTGATAAAACCTAATGTTTTCATACTCTTATTCACAATTTGTTGAACGTGGGCCGTAAAGTCTAGTTTCTCATCCATTATTATGCCAAGATCTCGCATTTCCCTTACTCTTTCTAAATTTGTTTTATTTATTAAATTTCCAAAAAATTGTAATGTTTTTTTCTGGAAAAGGTCAAAATTTTGCATTTTTCTACATTTAAATATAAATTGTTTTGTGAACACAAGTTATTTAGCATGTCTATATTAGATTGAAGAACTTGACAGTCGTTTGAGGAGGTTATTTCTTTATATAATTTAATATCGTCGGCGAATAGCAGTACATTGACATTTTTAAAGCAGTTGACTATGTCATTTATAAAAACAATAAATAAAATTGGGCCAAGATGACTACCTTGCGGTACGCCACTAGTGGCCAAAAATGGTTAGATAAAAAAGATTTTATTTTAATAAATTGTTAATACTTGTCACAAAATAATATGTCAGACTATGACAATACAATTGATACATTAAATTGCAACAATATAAAAACAACATCGAATTTATGGCACATTAATCTAAGAATAAATAATGTTATAATTTCATGTCTTTTGGATACTGGAGCAAATGTAAATGTTATGTCTTTTACAATTTTTTTAAAAGTTGCTTTGTCCGAAAAAAATATTACAGAAACGGCATTCAAGATAAATTCTTTGTGCGGTACGAATATTCCTATGAAAGGAATGTGTAAGTAAAATTGTTTTTATAATAATGATAAAAATATGTCTATTTCATTTGTCATAACTGAAATAGTATCATTTCAAACCATATTAGGGTTAACTACTTTTCATGAGATGGGAAAAAACGCGATCTTATAGCTAAATTGGATTCCAAAAAAAAAGAGACTGTTATTTAATGTGTTAATTTTTGTGCCACATATGAAGAAATCAAAATCACAGAACTGCCTAATGTACAAAGACTAAAAATATATGGTGAAATGACTGAAAGTGTGAAGAATGAATGTATTTAAAAATATATGTTATGTTTATTGTAAAAATATTTAAAGTTACATAATAAAATATTAACTTGTTTATATTGAAATTTTGTATAAACTAACTCAATAAATAGTAAAAAATTAACATAGATGATGAACAGCAACGGTCCAAGAATTGATCCCTGGGGCACTCCACATGTTATTTCACCTAAGTTACTCGTGACTCCTCCCAGTTTTACCACCGAAAAGCGATTCGATAGGTAAGATCGGAAAAATTCCACAGGAGTGCCAACAATGCCCAAATTATTTCAGTTTTTCGATCAATACGTTATGATTCACTTAGTCAAAAGCATTCGGAGCAGTAAATATTGCCACTGTAGATTTGGTATAAAATCCAAAGCTGGACATGTTTATCTTTAAATGTTTTGTGTATAATATTGACACTATACGTAAGGGTTTAATTTAATTTATTTGTTCCGATTGGTCAATAGTATGGGGCATTTTCAATCAATTTTGTCTTGTTTTACAGTTTATCAATAAAAAATATTATATAGAATATTTTACAAATTAAATATAGTATTTAGAATATTTATTAATATATATATAGAGACGTTTTACATATCAGTATCGTCCTGTTGAAAGAGCGCCAGAATTTAAAAGTTGCTTGAAATAGCTGTAGCCGAGTTTGGTAACAAGGTGTGAATAGCCAAGTAGCTTCCCCACCTTCTTCCTTCTATATACTTCCTCTTTTCACTACCTTCAGCATCTTAACATACCTAAATAATTGAGGATGCGAAAGTCTCACTGGTTCCTAACGATTTGGAGTAATTGGGAATCTTGTGCGGTATTTAAATTATTATTGTAAAATAACGTTATCAACCCATGTTTCAGGATATTTAAAAAAAATCTGATTAGGGCTATTAATCACAGATTTTTCATAATAAGTGACGTCTTATTTGGGGATATGCTTTCGTTGAAAAAGTTATATTCTTCTTTATTATATATTACTTTAGTAAAAACCTGAGGCCAGATATTCGTTTTCTGAATAAGTAATCACTAGCATGCCTCCGGGCAACGTGAGTCATTGGAGTGAAAAATAAATGAAAAGTGTCTCACAGTGTTAAGAAAAAGGTCAAGCTATACAAGCTACAAACAGACTGTGCAGAGATGTTGCCAACTCGTGTATTCAGGTGCCACGAAACGTCTGCCAATAGTGCAACAGAACACGGAACACAGAACCCTGAACAAACTGAGAAAAGCGAAGGGCACACACGCCGCAGTGTTCGTGACGCGACTGGGAAATGTAACTTATTGGGGAAATAGGTATATGAAAATTGATCGTGGTTTTCTTAAACAAAAGACTGTTTCTTGTTTATGTCAACCCTGCAACAGCAAAATGGTTAGTTTTTCAGTTGTTTTCGTAGAGTTAACATACAAAACCGTATGGATCGTTGCAGGTGTTTTCTAGTTGATTGTGCTATTACAGTAATCAAGTTAAACATGGTGGTAACCCAAAGTAATTTTTAACTGACAAAGCAAAATGACGATGGACTAAAATGGCAGTTATTTTCCGCCGCCTGAAAATAAATAAATTTATTTTAATGAAGTTGAATGGACTTCATACATTAAATCGTAAAATCGTTAAAACTCTTCCTGTAAAGTTCTTAATTAAGTCATTTTAGTAATATAAATTTGATAATGTCACACACATTTAGCTTTAAACTAGAAAATTTAATATTTTGAGACATAATAAACTTTCTTTTGAATTGATAATTTACCAGAAGCTCATTAAATAAATATCGTTATATTCGTTGCTATATCGATTCAAAATATCGCCTGTTTGTTCGCCATTGTTTATATTCTCCACTACTTTAGTTTGCTTGATAATAATTTTATTTGCATTATTGTGGGTAGCATTTTCACCGTCATTGATAACAATGTTTTGCCGATTTTTCCATTTTTGGAGACCGAAAGTATTCATGAACATGTTTATCTTGTCCCCAGTAAACAAATAAACAAATAGTCCTTAATACTTTTTTGCGATACCACATTCTAATAACACTTGTGTTACACAGCCCACAAAATATGCTATTTTCTCCGAGTAAGTTTTTAATTTCCATAAACTGGTAAACATGGGCATGTTTCTGTGCTACCTTGGGTAATTAGTGTGAATATCAATCTAATTATATTTTTTTACAATTACTCAGTTTACTGTCTTCTCTGGCATTTGGGTTTGTTCATATTTCTGCAATACTTTTTATAACAGACATACCTTTTCCCCAAGACCTCTCCGTTTCTGATTTTTTTAAATCTTCGGACCAACTGCAATATCAGACTTCAATGCTGAAAAATCATCCATTTTAGTACGTGTGATCCACTCTATAGTTAATTCAAGACATTTTAGATGTAAAATATGAGCCACTTGACCGTAGACACTGTACAAGTCTCGTATTCAATATGGGCAATGTGAAGTAAGATCAAATGGCTTTAATTTAAATGCAAAATTTTGATTCTTAGCACGTGGCTCTTTTTCTATCTCCTTAAGCATTTGTTATTATCATATGACTAAAATTGTAGAAAATAGCCCATATTTGATGTGTAGTGACGAATATAAACAAAATTAAATGTTTTAAATAATCAATTTTCTTTGTTGTTTAAAACCACGGATAATAAGTTCCCAATATTGGAGAGAACAAGTATTTTAAAACAAGCCTTGAGGCTTTAATGGAAATCTCTCATTTTTTTTAAACCCTCACATTTCACGCTTCATTAAGTATTCAAATGGTTTTGTACTTAGCTGCATGCTGAAAAAGTTGTTTATGTAGTCAGGAAAGTTAGTATTTTTCTAAAGAGGCTTTCACAATTACACTTGGTGAATTATTAAAATACCTTTGAATATCGGTGCCTCTTTTAATTTAAAAAGGTTTTCCTGAAAATATTATGAAATCGAAGTTCAAAAGAAATCTTTTAAGAGCTTTAGTGCTGTACAAAGGTCTGTTTAAAATTCCAGTGGTTTTCAAGATTTTAATAAAGGTAAAGGCGGCATGTAAATATTGAAAAACGATGTTATTTAGAAGTTTTTCATATAAACTAATACATGGGTATCTACATAAATGTAATGTAGGCCAGCAGGCTAGCTTCGTGCGTAAACTATATCTAAATATCTTAAAAAACTAATAATTCAGCAGCAATTAAATATCCAATCTAATATTTCAGTAATTAAGTATATTACTAACTGATTAAAGTATATTTTCTTTCTGCTGGGGCAGAACCATTTCACGGTTATGAAATTTTCTTGTAAAGGAATATGTGTTGAAACTCAATAAGACGGGAGGGTTTTAAATTATACTTTTTCTTAAAACGTAATCCGTGTAAGTCGTTGGGGTTATTATCAAACACAGCCCCTCCTGTAAGTAATAAAATAATGTGTATTTACGACAATTAACGGTGTCTTCTAATAAATATTTTTTAATGATTTTAGCCATTTTTTATGTACAAAAAGAGAGAAATGGAGTGTAGCCACCTTGACTTGCTCGAGTTCGGAAACTTTATTTTAGAAATATGTTTTGATAAGAAAAATAATGCTGACCAAACCTAACCATATTTTCTTTTAAAGTTGATCAAATATTTAAAAGAACCACGTCAGCTGAAAATGGTTTTATATTCTTAAAATTCCATACGGGAAAGCTGTTCAGTTGCCAAAGCTCACTGTTCAAGATTTCTTGCTACATAAAACATTTGTAAAACTTCAACAAGAATGTTCATCCAAACCATTAATATAACATTGCAATATGTTGATGTATTATACAAATTAAGTCAATTTAAATAATATATTCGCGTGAAACTCCGAAAGGCATACATTACGAAAGTTGAGTTAAAATGCCTCTTTTCCTCTTTCAGATATTTGTTTTAAGCTTCTGACAACATCTGTCGGTGATAAATTGGCAAAATTTGGCACTTATAGCTGGAAAAAGAGCTAATAAATCGTGATTTTTTTTTATTGCCCAAATACTTTGTGCAAGACGCTTTCCCAGTGTCTGTAATTGATTATTGCTGGTAAAATATTATTTTTCGATAAAACACTTATCAAAAGAGATCGAAAATTACGAGCAAATGAGAAAGAGAACAAAGTTTCGCCTTCAAAATATGTATTTTCGAGTTGACACGAAAAAGAATTTATAAGAGTAGGTACTGAAAAAATCATGTTTTGGTAAGGAAAGAATTCGTCGAACCGTTTAACCTCACTATTTCACTAAATAAAGTTTCCCCTTCGTTTCCAGCACTTTTCTGGTTAAATTAAACTTGTGCATAATACGGTGTACTTTGTGGTTATGAACTACTCCATCTGTTATTCTGATTTGTCACAAATGGATTCACTCGTACAAACTGATGTTCTGTTAATTTGTGATTTAAATTGTCTATTGTTTGTTAATAAATAAATACGCTGATTTAAATGTCTTATATATAAATCTTAATATTTTAAGGGTTTAACTTTGAACAAACCTCCATTTCCTGATTTCAGTTTCAGTTTCGTCAATTTTGGTACCCACCACACCTAAAAAAAAAAGTACTCTTGAAGAACACAATATGACCAAACAATTTAAGTACTAGAGCGGTATATACTCTCATTATCGCACTGTTGAATGACTAGCATTTAGAATAGAAACATTGTTTTAAGACACTAGCAGTGTATGGTGACCAGATCTCAATATCCGCATTCTTTCCAACCTCCCTCTTCCTATTTCTTCCCTTTTCCACATCCTCACAATAACCCTCAATTGGAGATATAGCGAAAGTTACACCGACGCGGCAGTTGGGACTCAAGGGCGGTATTCACATAATTTTTTTTTTGTAAAAATTGTGTCAGTTATAAACCGTTAACATAATGATATGAACCGATATTTCATAAACATCAAATTAATTTACTTTAAATAACAATAGCCTACTATCAAATTTCAATTCAAATACATTTAGAATCGACCCGCTTCCCGGTCTCTCGTCGAGTCATCGAGTGTCTAAGCCAATTTAATGTTCTCCTAATGTCTTGGTGACCTAGTCCAGATACTTCCGTACAAGAATCCATTTGACACGTGCTTAAACTGTTGAAGTGCCTCGTGCCGCGACCTGAAAGGACTTTCAGGATATAAAAAAATAATTTTCTGCTGAAATTTGATCACGCAAGCCAAATAAAATAACAATATTGACAGTTTTCTAATACTAACGAGGCAGAATGATAGGATTCATAACTCTAATACCAGAAGACGCAGTATCAAAAAATATCTAAAGGAAAGTAGGAAATAGAAACCTAACGGTATATATATATACTTTCAGTATCGTATTGGCAAAAAAACACCATTGAAAATAGAAGCGTTGATCAAAATGGCTTTAGCATTGACGATCATCATTCGGTGATCATAAATAAATAGAGTGGTACATCCTGAGTTTCCTCTTCCATATATACCCCCCCTCCTCACTACCTTTACCTTTACAACAATAACGTGCCAATGACAGCTGACGAGTTTTGGTTATGCTCTTGAATAAATCGTGTATTTTAACAAGTACATTTCCAAAATATATCAACATTTATAAAAATAAATAAATAAAATTTAGTGCTTGATGATAATCAAGATTATTAAAACTGTACAGTGTACAGTGACTATACGTTTACTACGTTTCGCTAGTATCAAATGGCAAAAATACTCACCAAACCATTTAACCTCTCTGGAATCATGCGTGACCTAGGAGTAAATGAAGGAGTCCTTGAAGGAAAAGTTGCGACATTTGGGTAGATAATTTAATAGAAAATATTATTCCAAGAAATGACGCGAATTTTTTACTTGCTTGCTGACAAAGAGAATTGTAAAACCAATCAACAATATTATCTAAGGAACTAGCGTCGTTGATCCCTTTGGCACCAGTGCGTAGTCGGGATACACGCCAAACGCGCGCCCAACATTTGTACACGGTTGACATTTGTCACATGAGAACGGGTCGCTTCTACGATTCGTTCTTAGGTTCAACAGCTCGGCTGTGGAACGAACTGCCGGCCTCTGTGTTTCCTCCCTCCTACAACTTGGGACTCTTCAAGACCCATGTTCACTCCTTCCTCTCCACAAAAAGACCCTCCACACAGCATCCCCAAATATGACATAGACCCTGAGGGAAATTATTTTCTTCAGGGCCTCCTGTGTGGAGTTAATATAAAAAAAATAAAAAATAAAAAAATCTTACCTAACCACGATGGTTTCGTTACCGGTCGCTCTACCTTAAGTAATTTAATGATTTATGAAAATTACTCATCCGAACACCTTAGTCTTAAATAACAAGTGGACAGTACATACATTGATCTTTGTAAAGCTTTTGATAAGGTTCAAAATCAAATACTAATATATAAAATCTGACTGTTGGGCATCAAAGGTAAACTACTGAGTTGGATTATTAGTTACCTTAGAAATAGGGTGCTAAGCATAAAGATTAATTCTGTACAATCTTAAATATTTAAGGTCATAAGTAGGGTTCCTCAAGGGTCCTACCTCGGCCTAATATTTTTCTTGTTACTCATCATTGACATTGTTGACCAATTTACAAATGAAGAAGTCCCATTACTATTTGCTGATGACTTAAAATATACGAAATGTATACGATTACCAAATTTGACAAACGCACTTGATCATCTTCATCAATGGTTTGAACGAAATGCTTTATTTTTGAACATTCTGAAATGTCAAGTAAAACGTTTTTCAAAACTTATTATAATATATATTTTTTTTTTTTATTTGGTACATTATTTTGTTACAATTTATGTTTTCCAGTAATGTAGGCCTCACTGGGTGGCTTGCCCGTGCTGAGGCCTTCATTTTATAATATGAAAATCTAAGATAGTAAATTTGAAAAGAAAATAATAAATTTAAAATTAAAAATAAAAATACATAATAATACATTTAAAATTAAAAAATAATACAATGAAAATAATCTTGTGTGTTTGTGAGTGATGTGTGTTTATGTTGGTTTTGTGTGTTACGTGTAGGTTTTATTTTTATTTTATGCTATGACATTTTGGTAATATTGTCTTTTTTGTTGTTTAATCCATTTTGTAATTTTGTGTTTGAATTTATTTTTATTTTCCTCAATTTTAATTTCAATTTTTAGACTGTTGAAAGCTTTTATTGCATGGTATTGGTAGTGTCTTTGTCCAAAGGTTGAATTTACTGTTGGAGTTTTAATGTTTTCTTTGTACGCTTGTCTAACTGGTCTGTTAGTGTTATTTTGTGTGTGTTGAAATTTATTTTTTTTGTATAATATATTACATGAATATAAAATAAATAATATTTAATCAATACCAGTGTCACAAATTCGTGACTAAGGTGTCATATTCGATGAAACCTTGACATTTATTGCACATTTTAACGATATAACTAATAAGGCTTTAAATATGCTTGGCTTCTTTGCAGAACTTTAAATGATTTTAAGCCCTAAGGTTGTATAAGAACCCTCTATATTTCATTTGTTGGAAGTAGAGCGGAATATAATTCACCTATTTGGTTCTCTTTGTATACAGTTCAGTCTAAATATTAAAAAAAAACGAGTTCAGCACAAATTTTAAGCTTAGAATTCCAATTGAATAGATTAATTATTTCAAATATAAAGAAAAAATGTTTTGCAGGAGAATTATGTCAGACCTGGTTGTGTTACACAGAGTCATTAACAACTTAATTGACAGCCCTGGTATCGTTGCCACTATTAAATTCCATGAACCGACTAGGGACACAAGACAAAATGTAACATTATTCTGTAATGTAAACACAACCAACTATAAGATATACTCACTAACCAACAGGATGCATGATCTGGGGTCTAGCACAGTGAAAACGATAACTTTCCAATGTCGAATCGATAGGTGTAACTACCGATTATACCGATCCGTGAAGCCCTATGTCAATACGATATTGACGAAATCCGTCATCTATGGTGAGTTAGCGATGTTCGAGGGCACGGTCAAAATATGATTCCAATAGTCGGTAGACAAAGGCCGCTGCTTTTAGCGAGGCCTCCAAGGATAAGCTGTCAATATGAACGACTTTTTGGCTAATTAATGAATGGAGGTGAACTAACTAAGCCCTCAAGCTGAAAAAAATTATGTACATGATCCATAGACGATCGAAATGCCATCAATTGATTCCGTTTCAACTTGGGGAATAAAAATTGTTAATCAAAATTAAAAATTTGGCTAATTTATATAGAGCCGTTTTCGTGAAAAATCACCTCAAGACCGAAAAACTAATTAACTCTTTTTTTATGTCAAAAAGTAAATACGGACTGCGATTTAGGTTAGAATTTCAATATATTTTATTAATATATTTATGTAAATATATGACGTTTGATGTTTGACGGAATGACAAATTACTCTAGTGTTGCCAGTATATATCAATAACTTTACGATATCGGATCGATAGACGGAACTAATTGAACGGAGTCAATGAGATATTTAGTCATAATACGAGATATCCGTAAAAAATGTCTGAATTTCGTCGCTCCAAGTTATAATGGATTTAATCAATTTCATTGATCGCATTAATGACGTTTTTCAATCCTAGGAGCTTTGTTAATTTGCCTCCGTTCTTTGATAAACGAGTAATTTTGCTTAAAAACGATATTATTTTAAAAGTTGCGTATTTCAAAAGTTACCCAAATTTAACTGACAGCCAGGGAAATTTGGAGGGTTTTCTTTGTCGGAATTTTTTATCAATCGTCGACCGTGCTAGAGAAAGTTGCTAACTGACCATAGATCATGATTTTAGTCAATATCGTATTGACAGCGCTTTATCGATCATCTGTGATAGACCTCAAAGGCAACATGTTTGAGGGTACTATTGATATGTTTACTACATTTATAGAATCAAGCGTAATATACATCTACAAGCACTTTATTGTATCCCGCAAATTATACCATCGTTACTATAATTTGTAGGTTTCAAGTGAGTAAGTAGTTTTACTAATTTGTCTTATATTTAACAATATTAACAATAGTTCTAGTTACTATATTATAACAGCAATATCGGTCGACTACTTTTTGAGTTTTCTGCGCAAAAATACGATGGCTGAATTTTTACATATTATAAGACTGATTGATACCTAGCTTGATTATATATAAATGAACTCAAGGATTCGCCGAAGACTCGGGGAAAGCGATAAGACGAACGTGATTTAAAAAAAAACAAGCGCGATTACTAAATTTAGTATTTGGCTTACGCTTAGGTTCCGTCAGTCTGCCTACAGCTGATGATATTGCTGATGTAAGAGTTGACTGCCTCAGACCAGTGTTTTCTGGGACGCATAGTTCAGATGTGTAGGGTGGGCCATTTTATTGATGGGTTTAAGAGGAAGCTACAAGCCAAAAATGTGTATATTCTTGGTATACCTTATATCGTAGGTAATAGGCATTAACATTGCATGACAAACGGAGTCTAGAAACGTTCGATTACAAGCAAAAAACTGTTTTTACTTATTTTGTAAATAATTTTATAAGAAAGCAAAAAAGTTAATCAATTGAAAGTGTCACAGATAATCTTAGCTATAAAACCGTATTTTTAAAAGTTGTTTCCTTTATGCGTCCATACATTTCAATTGAAAAAATATTTTTTGTAGTAGTTTGCATTTATATTTTTTATTGAGTAATTTATTTTTTTATTTGTATTCTACTCAAGTGAAGCGATAGGAAAACCTTCAATCTAACTAAACCATATTTTTTGGTTTTCATAATGTACACTAATTCGTTATAAAGATTAATCAAAATAGTGACTTGGCATTAAACTTCACCTTAATTTTAATTTTTAATTTTATTTATTTGGGAAAATCAACAGATTATTTACATATAAAAGAATAAACTAAATAATAAAGATAAAATCCAATAACAGATTTTCACTCAAAATTATAATAATAATAAAAAAATATTTAAAAAAACTAAGGGTTCTGTACCCATGGACTGAGAGATTTACAAAAAATACAATATTGTAAATAATAAATAAAAAAAATAATAGAAGATGTAAGAACACAAATAAATAAAAATTTAAAGTTAACTGATATACTAGTAACCAGCTAAATTTCAATAATTTAAAGTTAACTGATATACTAATAACCAGCTGAAATTCAAAACATAATGTATTGTCAAATATCAACACAGCAGCAATCAATAAAAGCAATACACGATAGCAATAATAACAATATAATAAATGTATACCTACAACTAAATTGAACACATGAGTATAAATTGGAAAGTAAGTAACTGGAAAGGATTCAAAGCAATAACATGATAACTTCCAGTAGAATATTTAAAATTATTTAATGTTAGTTATTACATATCGTTTAAAGATTTTTAAATTACATGTGAATATGTCCATATCAATAAAATTCTTATTAAATACCTAAATACCTTAAACGCCATCCAGCACAATTTGTACGGTATTTTTTCAGGGCACTTGAGTCAGTAAAGGTTACGAAGGTGTTCTGAAATGTGCAAATATTTAGAAACCAAGATGATGAGCCGTGCTGCTGCATTAAACGCTGACTGAAGTTTGTCAATTTGATATTTTGGAAGGCTGGCATAAATGCCGTTGCAGTTATCGAGACGTGAGATTAAGTTGATAAGCAGTTTTGTTGCTTAAGGTGATAATACAACAAAACATCATATTTATAATTTAAAATAAGTAAATAAATAATAACATGAACACTCTTTCAAAGCCAAATTTTACATAAAACACGGGAATGCACCTCTTCAGGGTTCCTCTTGAAGGTGTAATTTTCTTCAAATACAATTATACAAGTCAAGATAGGTTAATTTCATGCAGCTCAGTAAATAAGAAAATGAAGCGTTTAACTATAACTTTTTTTTTTAAAGCTGACCTTTATTGACTGAAAATTTTTACATTTTTTTATTTTATTAGACAATGTGTAGATAGTCCCACGAAGCTGCCACATGGCTGCTTGTCTGCAGGTTCTGTCTCAATATACAATTATAATACAATATTTATATCTTAAATTCAATATCTCCCGTTATATAAAATTAATAAAATATAATTAAACTATAACAATGTTTATAGCCTTTTACGCATAAACTGAGAACATGTATTTTTTAAACAAATATTATAATATTTTAGGGTACTTGAATTCTAAGAACATTGCTTTAGGAATATGTTTTGTGTTTGTGGGTATTTATTTTCCAGCAAATATGGTAGCCAAAACGTATTACGAATTTTGTATCGAATGTTTTACTTATTTTAAATTAAAATACGTGCTGCAGATGGGATCCACTAAAACCTTCACCATTTTTATTGTGGATAGGTACAAACGCAGACCCATGCAACATCACGGGATGTTTTAAATCGCTGGATTTGCGAAGAAATTTTAAATATTTACCTCAGATTACAAACCTATAAAAACAAATATTGTCAATTTTCTTCGTGGTGAAATATTTATTTATATATATATATATATTTTTTTGACAACGAATTTAAAAAGCCTCCAGAATTACCTTTAAAATGAACACTGTAAATAAACTTTGAAAATCACTAGAAAATCAGATTTAGATTTTTCAAAATTGTACAAAAGAAATACACATAGGGACATATAATTTTAAAAATAGAATATATTTTGTACTCACTTTTTCGCTTGTGTGAATTGTATTGAAATCATAATATATCGAGACAGTAAATTCATGACGTAACGAGTAAGTGACGTTTGAAACTAAACAAATTTGAAAATGATATCAATTTTATTTTTTATTGCAACAATTATTTTATAAATTAGTAAACTTTTAAATAAATTAGTAATTAGTGAATTTAATGAGTCTAGAATTACTCCCAAGTATTATCCTATTAATATTTTCAAAGTTTTCACTGTCTATTATAACTTTATAATTTTCATTGTAGGTATATTCACCAATGAGCATATACTTTATCTCACCAATTAGCAAGTATTTTTTTTCACCAATGAACTTCTACTTCTTGTCAACAATGAGCATGTACTTTCTGTCACCAATGAGTATATACTTTCTGTCACCAATGAGTATGTACTATCTATCACCAATGACCATGTACTTTCTGTCACCAATGAGTATGTACTTTCTGTCACCAATGAGTATGTACTTTCTGTCACTAATGAACATGTACTTTCTGTCACCAATGAGTATGTACTTTCTGTCACCAATGAGTATGTACTTTCTGTCACCAATGAGTATGTATTTTCTGTCACTAATGAACATGTACTTTCTGTCACCAATGAGTATGTACTTTCTGTCACCAATGAGTATGTACTTTCTGTCACCAATGAACATGTACTTTCTGTCACCAATGAACATGTACTTTCTGTCACCAATGAGTATGTACTTTCTGTCACCAGTGAGTATGTACTTTCTGTCACCAATGAGTATGTACTTTCTGTCACCAATGAACATGTACTTTCTGTCACCAATGAGTATGTACTTTCTGTCACCAATGAGTATGTACTTTCTGTCACCAATGAACATGTACTTTCTGTCACCAATGAGTATGTACTTTCTGTGACCAATGAGCATGTTGGTACTAGCGTACAAAATATAATAATATAATCTTACTCTTTTTTATGACTCGAAATATCATTCATGTAAATGATGAAAATAGTGTAAATTATAACCTTACCTAATTATTTTTAATTATAAAGTAACGATCTTTCAAAAAGCGTAATACGGGTGTCTTCAATACATTTCACTAACAGAACTAGAAATAGTTGAAAAATTCAATGTAGTTCCAAGGTAAAATGCCACCAAGTTATATGAAGTCGCCGACTGTGAGTATGAGTGGGAGTACTCTGCGCTCGTGTAGCCGAGATGTTGACTTCTTGCTTGGCTAGCAGAGATTCAGCAATAAGTGTAAAGGTCTCGTCAAAGGAGAACATTTCCATAAAGATGCCGCCTGCCCATGGAAATCTGGATGCTTCACATCCATTGGAGACTGAAACCGAGGATATCATAACTGTTGAGAGTAAACATCTATATTGAAATATTTTAAAAGAATTCTACCTTTGCGAATATAATTTTGATTTTTTTATTGGCCTACGCTGCCGAAAAATTATTAAAAAATACGTTTTGGAACGATTTATTTGCCAGCTGTCTTTTTTCTTTTATATGTTTTTTTTTAATATTTATGTTGAATAAATTGATTTAATTTTTAATCTTATATCAATTTTACATAAAATAATTTTCCCTCGTAGCCTATTATACCATTGCTAATGATATGCTCGGTGAAGAAATAGGGTACGGGGTGAGGGTAGGAATCTCAGTGTCATTGTGTCCTTGTGTGGATGGGTCGAGAGAGTCCGGTTGGAGAAGTCAAACAGTCTCTCTTAACCAGTCTCTTTCGATCCGACGCATCAACCGTCAAGTCTCGTACAAACCTTATCCCATAACCCCCGACTACCCTGCCACGCCACCAAACGCAGATAACTACTTTATGGGCAGAAGCGTCCCCCGCCAAGACCTGAAGAAACCTCACTCCATGAATCCGGACACCCCTGCTAAGTCACCAAACGTATCGAATTACTTAGGGTGACCTCGCAGAATGGATTGACCACCACGTAACTGGGTATTGGCATTCTTCTTCATTTGCTTCTTTCTCACTCTTCCTTAGGTGTTCCCGACTTCTTTTTTCTTTTCTTTTTTTTTTGTATTCCAGATCTCGGGGAGGGTGGTGAAATCCATATACCTTATGTATATATATATATATATATTTATATATATATATATATATATATATATATATATATATTATATTACCTTGTGTCATATCTAAACGAAATTCAAAATGTTTGTATTTATTAATTTATTAAGATACGAATATTTTTATGCTTATTTAGGTTATATTTAGCTTATAAGCGAAGAAAGCTATAAGAAATAAGGAACAATATTGAATTTTTAACAATAGGTTAGGTTAGGTTACAGTCACAAAGCAATACTGTTTAAAGGGAAAAAATTGCGTATATTTCAACCCCGACAAGAAATATTTTTTCGCTACCATCAATTCCGTTTATTGAGAAAAACTTAGAAGATCACAAAAGCAACTTCCAACCTGAAAAAATACACTTACACAGTTTATATGAAAAAGTTAAATCAAAACAATCATCTCTTTATTGATACAGGTAGATAAATACTCTCAGTATTGCCTTTGTGAAAAATCACCATTCTAATCAAAACATTGCTTTAGTCGTGGTTGGTGATCAGATCTGAATTGCCAGTTCTTCCCATCTCCTTTCATTTTGCACTTCATTACAAACAAATAGAAATCATTAAAACTCACAAAAATAACATTGATAATCACAAAAGATGAATAATAAATCACATCTCGCCGTCGGTTGGTACACGGATAAAACTTATTTATAAAAATATTGCTTATTTATCGAGAATCTCTGTAAATTATTCGTCTTCCGGGTAAAAACGGGATTACAGGCCCTTACGAATGAATTGATGGGTTTTCTGATAAACTATTAGTAAATATATTTTTTAAGTTTCTTTATTCATTGAATTCTTTGTTACATGCATTGAGGATTTTTCAACCACCATGCTAGGCACATGCCTGCGTTATATGAATGTAATACAAATGTCACGATGCCGGAACACGTGTTTATTACAATCCTAAAATTTTCGCATTTCGTCATTACGCATGCCTGAAAATGTGTTCCGATATTATTACGAATTTTACAAAAAGTATGTCAGGAAGTGGCCTGCACTCTTGTTTTTAACCGGATTACCAATAAATTTGAAGAAATTTTTATAAATCAGAAGTAATAATTTTTCTCCATATACCCAACGTTGAATTAGACCCCAATGTGTCTGACTAAAACATCCTCCCTGCTCTTTTCAACCCTCCCTGACAGTGTCGGGACGTTGCATTGTAAACAGGGTATTTACATTCTAGAAATGTCTCTTTGCTCCCCCACACTGGTAAACTGCGGTCTTCCTCAGTATAAAGTCATTTTTGCGTGCGGAGCCGAGTATTGCCTACGTTTGAATGGAAACAACGCCTTGATTTCTCCAGCACTGGATACTAAGTACATCGAGTTTTATGGTTTTATGAAAGAGTGCAAGAAGAAGATATTTGTTCTGCCTCGTCGGTTTTCAACTTTTATGCTTCACTGAGCCTGGGTGGAGCAGAATTATGCCCTCAGGAGCAAAAAAGAAGATATTTTCGAAAGTTGTATGTCAAGAAATGAAGTCAAATAACGATACTGCCAAAATCTTGTGAAATACACTTCATTGAATTGATAATTAAAATAGAACATATTAACGAAAACATGTTTTAAATCACATGTTACGGATCACAAATTAATGGAACTGAAAGATTATCCTATACACATCATGGCTTGGCCTATTTCAGCATGTCTCAATGATAATTCCATAAATTCTAATGGGAATATATGAAATAGGCCAAGCCGAGGTTGTCGTATCCGCGCAATCAAGCCACGAAAAGAAAACATGAAAACTTTATATTATTATGTAGATTTCATGACTCTTACTGTAAGCTGTAAGGGTCACAAGGGTTGAACGCACCTGATTTGCACGATTTTTTGATATTTTCCTAGTTCCTTTGCTTATTATTTCCTCTTCACTTGATGTTGCAAATAACCCCTGTTATTTCATCTGCGTATTTTTGCTGAAATCTGCAATCGTGCACATTATCTGCGTACTCAACATAAATGTTCATAAAAAGAGGTAACATTATCATCGCAGCATAATTATTTGAATTCAACCAATTTTTGTATTATTACATACAATACTTTACATATTTTAAAACATTATTTCATAATGCGAACGTCACTAGGTGCTTTAACTCAAATCTTTTGGACAGCGGCTATTTAACTAATGGTTAAATGGATTAACTAGTTACAGTGTAACACAAACTATATACTGAAATAATTGATGAAGTTATAAGTAGATACAATTTCCCACCTACTGCACTAAAATAATATCATTCTATCGTTATGTTTTTTTTTTTATTAGAGGTATCAACAACGTAATAACATTTAACGATAATTACTAATAGTTCTGTGAACAGTTATTAACAGTTATTCGTCCTGGCGGAATAAAAAAGTACTATCAAACACGGCTACCACCTTGACAGGAATGGCTGACAAACGAAAGGCAAAGTTGTCGAGTTGATAAAAGACTTTGCTCTCAGTCAATAATTATTAAAATTCTTTTTTTTTTTCTTTATTCATATTCATTATAAATTAGATGTGCTAAAAAAACTTTAATTGAAAAAATTACATATAGTTTTCTTAAAATATATAATGTCACCTTATCCTTATTATACAGATTGTATTTTAAAAAAGTGTATCGAAATCTAATCGAATAAAAATTAAAAAAATTTTAAAATCTGTGAATTTTTTGAATAAAGCAGACGTATTAAAATTTGCGCTAGTCGACGTTTAATTATTTAAAGCTTTGGCTCAAGTGCAGTGCACGCGACCGCTATTGATTTGTTGTGACTTTCACGTGAATTTTTCACCAGATAGTAATAATATTAACAAATTTAATTCTATATTTCAATGTGGTGATAAAAATATAAAATATCACCTAGCTGAAAAATTGTATTCAACATATTGTTAATTTTAAGTATCGCTGGTTTCCATGGTGCTTTGTGTTCCCGCTTTTATGGTCAATGTGTAAAATTAAATCAACGATACGTGTACATATTTGTTTCACAAAATCGTTACGCCAACCAGCAGAACGTAGTAATAAAAATGTTAATCATTACATTTCCTTATAATATGGTTTTTTTTATGAGTTAATAAAAAAACCATATCTTATGATGGTCGGTTAGTAGCTAAATGGGTAAATGCGTCAGGTTCCTTTGTTCGTGGGATTGTTTTACCCACCCAAAAACCTAGAATTTATAAAAAGATGTTTTTCTAGCTATAAATTTTTTAACTGCTTTCTGGACTTGATAGGAAAAGAAAGTAAATATCAGTAAAGCTTTACAAAGAGTGTATTGGACTTTTCCATCACAGACGTTAATTAACTGAAAACAATTTTGTGACTTGTAAACGAGGGCTGAAATGTCAAGTCAGAACCCTCTTTCCCTCCTACTTCCTCTCTCTCATCCCTTCACATATTCTCTCTCCCCTACCCTCTCCCTCCTATCATTTATCGATACAGCCTGCTAAAGCAAATATTCACAAACTTTAAAGGAATTGAACTTAATTAAATGCCAATGTTTTATGCTTACCTACAATAAACAAAATCTATAAACATAAATGGTGCGACACAAATGGTGAAATTTGAAAGGAGAGTTTGATATATTATAATTACAACTGCTGTAATAAGAGATATTATAGGTAACAGAAAGCGATATTCCTGTCTTTTTACTGTAAAGAAATTTGAACTTTAGAAATCCACGTAACAAATAAAATCTAAGCTGATTTTTTTTCGTGGTAGTTACAATTAATGCACACCGTAAATATTTATGTCAACCTCGAGAGCTTTTGCTGCCTCAGAAAAACAATTTATATTTATGTTTGAACAACCTTTATTGAAGTTTAAACATTTTGCCATTAAAGTGGTACCCACGATTACGCAAATGGCATTTAGTCGGTGGTAGTAATTTTTTATAAAATAGCCATTTATTTACTTACGCAGTCTTGCATTGTACTACAAATTTCACGACTTTTTTACCCATGATATATTGCTTTTCCCTGCATTTTTAGTAGAAAATATCAAAGCCAGCTTATAATTACGATTTTTTCATTACGTTTTCATGCACATTTTGATTGAACAATTTCACGGACTACATAAAATGATGATATGTATATATTCTCACATTCAATTTTATTTAAAGTAAAACTTTATTTCCGTTCCGTTTTTGTAGAAGGGTATTAATGCAGGTACATAATATGTGAACCAGTGGGTTTTACTTATTCTCTAATGGTAGAGAAAGTACAAAAGATGGTTTTGAGATAGTTATATCTTAGGGACTCCGGATGTTATATCCGTCAGCCTTTCTGTGAAGTATGCTGAATATTAACAGTCATTAAATGCTTGTTGATAAAAGCACACACCCTTCTGAAACTATATCTGTATTCCTGATATAATACAAAAAATGGGTTTTATATACCCGACAATTTCGACTTTTATTGATCCGAGATGCTGAACTAACATAATATTCTACTATTAAATAACTTATCCCCTGGTAAACTGGTAGATATTTTTCAATTGAATGTTGTTTTTTTTTTAAATTGTTTTATATTTAACCACATAATAAAGAAGAACTCTAAATAGTTCCTTACACACAAATTTTAATGGTAACAAATAATGTTCCGTTTAGCCCAACAGCGATAGCTCTGTCTCGTTTACACTAGCCTAATATCGAAGATCTACATCATATTATCGAAATCATCGCTATCATCATCATTTTGTAAACACAGTTTTGTATTTAAATTAGACTTATATACAGCATCGATTAGAAGAAATTTGGATTACGAAACACACCCACAAGGCACTTGTGATTTTCTATATTCTATGATTTTAATCATGTATAATAAACGTTTATTTATGGTAATAATTACTATAAATTTTCATAAATCATTTTGCTAATTAAGAGACCCATAGTAGTTTAAATTTAATTTTAACAATTTTGTTGCGTTAGGAAGCTTTGAAAATGAGACAAAAAAAACATGTAAAGAATATTACAGAATTAATTCTGGAGTCTAAATCGGATTTGATAAATGATCATTATTGAAATACTTTTATTATGGTAGATATTTTGAAATGGAAAACTTCCGATTATTTTTAGTGTTTCCATGGCAATAATGTAATATTACCTCGTATGGTAGTTTTTGCGTGGACCGCATAGTTGACAATGGTAATTTTCAGTCGTAGCATAGCGCAGTGTCATGTAATTTCTGATCGAAAGATCAATTAAAATCACTGCGCTTCATTATTTCAATAAAGTTAATGGTCGAAACCATTGATTTAAATCATCCTGTAATTTTCATTGCGGACACTGTGTCATTAAAATGACAACTGCCATTCATAGTCAGTGAAATTGCTTCAGTCATTGATCAGTCAATAGTCGACTGATGAAATCCTATAATTTCGCAGCAATCCTCATCCGTACAATCTGATGACTAGGATCAGTATGTTTAGGATGTTAACATATTTACAAGCCGATGGAAGTAGGTTAAGTTACTCGCTACTTTGACTCAACACAAGAGTCCCAACTTCTTTCAACTGTTTGAAGCAAATGGGAATATGGCATTCCAATTAGGGTATGTTGTTAGGTAGATAAGGAGATGGGAGGTTAGTAAACACTGATGAAGTAATTTCAAGCAATCATTTGATTTTGAAAGGTGGTTTTATATACCGGTGGTTCCATAAAACCCTATTTCCTTTTAAGTTTCAAATTGAAACTACCCATTTTATTCTTCGAGGCGAGACGATTAGAACTTTTAAAATTTATTTATTGACTTACTGATTTCATTTCATGTTTTAATTTATTAATTTTACAAGGGAGTAAAAATGGAGATCAACTGTGTTAAGTGGTATATTTTACAAGGGTAAGTTGGTTAATTTGAACAAGGAAAAGATAAATCTTCCAAATCTGTAGCGGTATTTATATATATAGTGATATACAGCGCCCTTGAGGTGTTTTTGCACAAAAACGGCGCCATACAAGTCATCCAAGTATTATTATTATTATCTAAATATTATAACAATTTAAGCAAGTTCCAACACAAATAAACGAAATAATGTTACAAAATAATATGAAAAAAATATTATTTAGGAGTATTAAGTGTGTTAATTGTGTCATTTGAATATGTCTACCTTCTTAAAGTGATCGAATGCCCGCTTCGTTAATTCCCCGGCGGGGTCGACAGCTGTCAAACCTATTTATATGTCCTCCCCTGACTCTGCCCCCCTTTTCCTCACCACACGATAGACGAAAAACCCATGTATCGTACATGCCTAGGTTAAAGTACGTATACAATAAAAGAATTTTTCCATGTTTCTGGGTCTAGCACTGATTTTTTACAAGTTGTTCTATGAAGATATGTTCCTCTAAAAGTCCACCAGGCGTAGCTTTCCGAGGCCCAAGTTATTTACAACTTTTCCACCATCAGCTTTTTTCAGCTTGTGCTTGATCGTCTTACTATAAGTATTGTCGAAAAAGTTCAACTATTTAGTATTGCCTGTATTATGATAATTTAAACCATTTCCAACATATTTCATTTTTATTTTTCATTATAAACACCATTAAACTGCCAGTTTTTCAGCACGTCAATTTTACGATAATAATTATAACAATAGAGCACATATATAATGAGAAACCACAATATAGAAAAAAAAGGTTTAAAAAATAGCTGGTTGTGACTTACATTGACTACTTGACTACAGTAAAAAGACATGCATGTCATTAATTACATTCAAATACGTTTTTAAATATATTTTAAAATTTATTTTATGAAAATTTTCTATACTTATACTACTTCAGAGTCCATTTAAACAGATAATTAGCATTTAGTTTCGGTTTGCTTAAACCTGTTTTCTGTTCTATCCTGAATTAGAAAAAAAAATTTATTATTATTAATATCTGGATGTAAAATGTTTTATTGTCTCTAGTGAAACAACATAACATTGTTTTTACTCTCTTTAGTTAATACCAATTTTAAAACTGATCAGTTTGTAAAACTTTTCACCCCTAATTTATTACTATGGATAATATTTTACAATAATATGGAAAACTATAAAACAAATTCCCTAGATTTATTAATATTTTAAACTGAATATTCCAATTAAAAATTTCTTAGTATATAATTCTAATGATTAAATTTTACTACCCTGTTGAAGGATTAAATCTAAACTTGTTCTGTTACGTATCGGCAAGAAAAAAGAGACAAGATGCTTCCTTTCTGAGACAATTTTAAAAGAAATATCAAGTACACACACGTATAAATCGACGACATAATATTTTGGTAATAGATCTCCGAATGTTGTCTACATAATTATTAAAGATTCTGTATCTATTAGTGATGAAATGAATTCCTAAAAACTTTGTCGAAATGTGCGAGTTTACCAATCCATAATGTCTATAAAATTTTTCATAGTTTTAATTTTATATAGTAATACATTTTTTTATTTTACACTTGTTTTTTTAAATTTAATTTTTTAATTTTTGAACGACCGTAGGGCTTTTCCAAACAAAATACATGTCAAAAATGTACGAAAATCTTACAGAAATAACATAATTGTTGTGTATTCTAATTTAAACAGACACAAATCAGACTCACAAATGTGTCCATTCTGGAAGAGCTAGGCATCCGCAATAGGCTTTCAACTCTCTGCACATCGCTCGCGAAACTGAGGAGGCCAACTTGCAGGAACTCATAATCACTAACAAAGTGTTTGGCAGGAGAAGTAGTAAAAATCACTGGCATCCGGTACTAGGGTGTCCTTGGATCTCCACGCAGCGCAGGGCCGTGAGGGGTGGAGGGCCCTTGTCCACCATGGAAATTAGAGTAGAGGTCACGAGTCATGAGCTTCAGCATTGAAGAATCGACTTAAGAAGAGATGCCGTTATTGAAGAAGTAAGGATTTATTTGAAAAAATTAATGGAATTTTTAAAAAAAAAATTATGCTTTCATTGCTCGGTTATGAGAATATACATTATGTCAGGCATTGTCATATTGGGTAAAGTGCATAAACGTCGGGGGGTAATTCTATATAGCAGTACACGTAAAAACCTTTTAAAAACTTTTTTAAAAATTTTAACGTTATAAGATTTAAGTTTTCAAGTAATAATTTTCATTAGTTTTGAACTGAAAAAAAATCTTCTATGGAAAAATATTTTTGTATTGGATAAAACGACGGAAAAGTCATTTGTCTTTTAAAACTTTTACCATCATGTAGAATCACCTCCCAAAGTTTATGCACTTTTCCTCCGTACCCCGTATAAGGAATCAGCGTAAGTATATTTTTTTATAAATAATGAAAATCCATCACGTGCCTAGACGTTTCACAAATTCGACTATCGGAAACATACTCCTGTACTGAGAGTTTTTCTAAGGTACCTTAATTAATTATTATCAAAATTTAATGTTCATCAAAATATATCAAATAGCGGCATTTCAGTCTGATTGAGGTCAGTTTGCCTCGTCATGATTGGAAGGTGAAGCCTTTGTGACTCGTAATAAATTGATCGTAGTTTCATTTGAAACCAAAGCCAACCAGCGTTAACGTAGATAGACTTTTGCAAATACATACATACCACAAAGCTGATGGCCTGGTTACTCAAATGTGATATTAGTATTAAATTTTTACTGGCAGAATGAAGCATCTGAATCAAGTTAGCTTTTCACTATTTTGTCTATCAATTGTTTTACATTCGATTTTTAGGTAGTACCGCAGACGAGTCCAAACCAACTACCCGGTTCCAAAAGCACTAGGACAATGCCTCTTTCCTGTAGTACCGCAGATGAGTTTTAACCTAACTACGGGTTCCAAAAACAATAGTGCAATGCCAATTTTTCTATTACATTGTAGTTAAATAAAGAAGGTAGATTAAAATAGACGTGGGCTGTGAAGTAACAGACTGTTCAAATCTGATCAATAACAAGCTGAACACATTATAATTCTACGTTTCCTTTTTGAATAGTTGTCCCTCAGCTCGTTGATTCTGAAAGAATTATTCCTAGAATGTGTTGTCAATATAAATAAATGTATAAATAAATAAATAAATGTCTTATAACAAAAAAAAAAAAAAAAAAAAAAATATACTTCTAATAATTATATTTCTTTAAATATTTATGTATTTTAAATGCATGCGAATAAAACATTTAAGCCAGGGACAGACCACGCTATAAGGCCGATATTATAGTGGCTTTTCATATTTCAGCATACATATTTCGCCATACATTCACATTTCGTTTCGGTGTATGGCGAGCGATATGGTGAAATAGGCCAAGCCATGATCCATATATAGTAATGTGTCGCATACCTTAAAGTAGCTATACTAGTGGAAATGATTTCAGTTGGAAAAGGTTAAATTGATTGAATCAACTTAATCTACACTACAATAATAGTGGAGAAAATTTTTTTTTTTAGTCTCTGAAAAATCTTATATTTAGGTACTATTTTTTCATTTCTTTTTAGTCTTTTTACTTCAACATTTTTCTCAGAATAATTAATCTCTTACTTTTTCTTCTTTCTACTATATTACGTGAAACTATTCATTTGTCTATTTTTTTCTGCTTTCTGGAATTTGCACCTCATTTCGTATTAGCCAACAAGCTACTTGATGTAGCCTTGGAGGTAAGAATTCGGATGAAAAAACGGAGGTTTGTTAGTTGAAAAATTAAAAATTAAAACCATTAGGTGAGTCTTTGAACATAAATAAATTTACATAAAAGTTCCTGTATAAATGAACAGACAAATAACATAAATGTAATTTTTAAATACTTTATATTTACCGAAATTTGTAATACAAAATGAGGCATTTATCATATTTATTCACATATTTTGTAAAACTTGAACACAATTTTATTGTCAATTTATTGTTTTGCCTGTCTGGTATCCAATGAGATTTAACACAATTTCTGTTCACATATTGCCTCTTTGCAATCTCACCATAGTTAGACGAGCTCACAAAAGATTTGTGCTGTTTTAACAAATGTGCTAACAAAGGTTTTTTCGTAAGTGTTTATACCACTCCGTTTCAAAAAGAACAACACCGATAAAATAAACATCAATACTTAAATACGAAGCAGACAGCTTTAACTCGGTAAAAGGCAATAAAAAATCAATCAATTGGGATACTTAATTGCAGGAGGTAAAAGTGTTAACCGTAACTTCGACCCGCCCTAAGGTATTTGAAGAAAACATTTTGGAGAAGTTAGAAACTGTCTAAAGTAATTGAAATAAAGTACTGCGTAGAAATTTACTTCAAATTTCTTCGAAAGTTTCCTAGAAAAAGACCATCGAAAAAGGAATTTATCGTTTATTTATATTGCTTTTTTCTGTACTGTAATACAATTACTTTACTGAGTATTGATGGAACATCGGGTGAGTGTTAATATTGAGCCTGATCACCTTCAACATACCTACTAGAACTACTCGATCGAAAATTCTTTTTAATTGCCTCAAAAATATCAGGACAGGTCATTTAGATACTCACTTGTACCTAGATAACATGCAGATGGCAATAATTTTGCATAAATTGTAGATGCGTTCAACCGCACGGAATATAGTTACAAGAAGGCTATAGTAACAAACTTAAATACTATTAATAACCAAACTAAGCATAACACGGGCATGTGCCTAGCATGGTGGTCGAAAAATTCCTCAATGCATGTAACTAACAATTTTATTGAATAAATAAACTTAAAAAAAAAAAAAAAATCTATTCGCCTGCGTTGAATTTCTGTGTAACTAATGGAAAAAAATGATTTCTTGATTATTGTTGCACTAAACTATTATGTATATCAAATGTTTGCAAAAGCCCGTATGGGCGTAGAATATATAAATAAATAAATAATGGTGATTACTTATGAGCATTTAATCTCTTTGTTGTTGTGTACTAAAAACGCTTTCCAAATATTTTATTTATATTTAATGTTAACTCAAGCATTTAGTCAAAATTGAACGATTGAACAAAGCTATTCAAATTATTCCATTTCTAACTAAATCTTAAAATGTAGCGTGTTATTAAGATATTAGAGTACTCTTGCCATGTTTTACGATGAGGTCATTCATTATAATAAGTTAACTATTATATTGTTATTATTATTATATTATACTTGATAATAATATATGAGCTCACCCATAGATGGCATCAGATTAATTTATAAGGTTACCCATAGATGGTTTTAGATGTCTAAAATAATAGGATAATAAATAAGGTGAGAACTCAGGGTCCAGATTATTCCAACCATCTGCTAATTAACATATCAGAGCCTATTGTCATGCAATCACAATAACGCCCAAAGTGTTTGATTGAAGCTAGAGATTTTATTAAGAGTTTAAGCTAACCCCACAAGACACAACAGATGATGTATTGGAATAAATAATTATTTCCTAATTAATTTGCAATCGTTTTATAAGTTAATGATGCTCAATTCTTTTCCATAAATCTACGAGTATTTTTTTTTAATTGCTGTTTATAAATCCAAATATCTCATTTACATAGATGTCACTATTATTTTTTAGTAATTCCAACCGAATGAACTTATTACGAACGTTCATTTTTTTATGTAATATCCTGATATGAGGTAATAATTAGGAATAAATTAATATCTTTCTATGTCGTGGCTTCTACTGGAATTTTTCACGTGTAGTTTTTCAGGGAAGCACCATTTTTCATAATCTGTCAAAACAAAACGACAACGATGAGTTTGTCAATTGAATTTTGTACGAATTCAATAAAATCACAATAGACGTGTGATCTATGTGTGTGTGTACGTCAAGCATGTCAAAATGTCACTTTTAAATCAAAACAATCGGTAAAAAAATAACGACGTTATCATTATCCAAATCCAAAGATATGTTGTTTATTCAGATTTTTTAAATTATATGGGTGTTTCAGGCTTATATTTATATTTAGGTTATTCTTTGGGCTATGCATAAAAACCTTGCCCCTTAAAACTTTAGTTTATCATAAAAAAAATAATATTTTAAGTCAAAATATTTCACCAATAAACGAAGATATGCCTCGGCGCCATCTAGTGGGAGATTTAGCATTCTTAATACATTTTCTATAAAAATAAAGCTGGTTGTTTTCTAGTGAAAAATCTAATGAGCAATAATAAGAATAATTTGGCGGAATTTGAATAAGCCGACGTAGCGCAATTGGTAGAGAACCTGATCGGTAATCAGTTAGTGTGTTTCAAAAGTGTTTCAGGTAAATAATTATTGTTTAAAAATAAAATGGTATTCTTTGTGCTATGCATTGTCTCTTAAAAAATCATGTTCATTTATTTATTTATTTTGATATTTCTTATTTTCTATATACATTAATTTTTTTTTCTTGCTTAGAAAACAAATCGTCTACTTAAACGAATTATAATAATCTCGATTTCATTCTCTAGCCACGGCATCTATCATTTTTTTCTTCGTACAATCGTGTAAAAATGTTTTATAATCCCACATGCTTATAAGGTCAGAATATTGTTTTCTTTACATTATTTGTCAATTCTAATAAATTTATTATTTACGAAAATACTGGTTGTTGTGTGATAAATTACACATAATATTGTGCATATTCCATCTTTATAATTTATTACACCAATTTTAACGATAGATTACAGAACAGACAAAGCAAATAACCGTTTTGAATTGACTATATAGCTGGGGTTCGTCACTTGGGTAGGTTCTAATAAAATGTTGCGTCAATTCGGTACCTGCCAGTAATCTTGGATATTTTAATTCGTTCTCAATAAGCATGTGCTGCATTTAAAGCATCGATGAATATCTGTGTCTTCAAATTACGCAAGTTTAAAATTATTACGTGATGGTCAATCTCTGACAAGAGTAACGCAAAGAAAGCGAGGTAAGCTGGCACAACGGTAATTCGAAAGCAGTGTTATTTTCAAACAAAATAAGAGAGACCTGGTCACGAACACTGTATGGTTGTTTATTTTATTTACATCTACATTACATTTATTTTATGATAATTGGAAAACGCGCGCATGCTCTACATAATAATATACTAGAAGTTTTGTGAACCGCAAAACTCGCCTCCAAAAATTATCTTTGTAATTTTCTTTTACTTAATAAACCAAAACCAAGATCTCCTCTGAAATCATAATCTAGATGACAGTTGATGAGAACGGGCCGCTTCTTCGACACGTTTTTTTTGTAAGACGGCTCGTATGTGAAACGAGCTACCGTCATCTGTTTTACCTCCTTCATAAAATCCGGACCCCTTCAAGACCGGCATTAATAAATCCCTTCCTACAGCCCAAACCTAAACTCGCCTCTCACCGCTGCTCAACTAGGTGGTGATACAGCTCCCCTGACTTTATAATGTATATACTGGGGTTTTTATCACAAAAAAAAAATTATCTTTAAGAAAATAAAAAAAAAATTAAATTAAAATAGTAGATAATATTAAAAAAAAATTTAAATTTTAATTTAAAAAAATTATATATAAAATCCAAAAAAAAAAATTAAAATTAAAAAAAACTTATTTTGAAAAAAAAAAATATTTAAAAAAAATAAATTTAAAAAAAATAAATTTAAAAGAATAATATTTTAAATATTTTGATTTGTAATTAGATACTTGGACACCTACCTAATTGATTATAAACAATAAATATTTTACTCAACTTTTTTTTGTATTTCTAAAAAGGTATTATGCAATTTGTCCGAAAGAAAAATGTTACTATCTCAATGACAACTTTTTCAAACATTAATAAGTAAGTAATTAATAATTATATAATAATTAATAATAAGGCCGGTAAGTACCGTAATCTTTTATTAATGATTTATATTTTTTATTCCGATTTGACAACTGCTCGTAGTATGTCCATGCGAACTCGAAAAATTACAGGTAGGTGAAAGGCCAAATAGTCGAGTTAAAACATGACTTTGCTACGCTCATTCAAAAGTATATGTTTAACAAAAGGGCATGTGGAGATTTTCGTCTGAAGCTCGGAACAACTTAGCATAGTGGTACTTTTACAAGTCAAGCTGCTTTAGAAGCCATCGGTTGTGGCGTGTTTCTGTATAGCGACTTCCTTTTCTATATTCCCCGAGATTATTAGTTCATTGGTTGGGTGATCTTATATATTATTTGTCGTTTCGCATAATACGACAAAGATGTGTAAGTTTTCTTCTTTTAGACGGGTAGATATAAAAAAAAAATTGTCAATAGGTGAAGAACTGTATTCTTCTTATTTTGTTTTTTTACTTAAGAATGTGAGTTTATTTCCATATTTGAAGACAAGTTAGTATACATAGATATTATTTTAATGCTAATAAAGTTAAATGCAACAAAAATGTATTTTACAGCGCCCATTTATTTTTGTGGCCAGCAATGGGGTGCAATTAGCAGCCTAGCAGAAATAGAACAATAGGAAGGGTTTTAGGTTGCAATGGCAACACTACTTTCGCATATCTATCAAAGAATGAAACACATAACCGCAATGCTAGCTACGTCAACTTCTGTGTGAATGACCAATTAACAGTTATATGCATTTCCAGACTTTCCAGACACTATCCTGCTGCAGCAGCCAGTGTTACAATTGATAGCATTTCATTGCCGGTTGTCCAGGCGTATATTAATTTATTTTTCTTTGTCCAAAATTTTATGTTATACTAGCTGTACCACGTCACACGTTGCTATGGCTCAGTCTGTTTGTGCACATAGAGAAAACAATAACGCGTGTTTTTTTTACGTTCAACAGATGGCGTTGTTTTTACAAAAGCATGTTTGTCCTATAGATTACGCTGTTTTTCAAAAAAATCATGTTTTTACCTGTCAGAGGTGAAATATAGGTGTACAAAAACAAAACCGTATCCAATTGCAACGGCGCGGTGTGTCAAAATTTCAAAACAATCGGTGAAGAACTTACGGAGATTTAAGATTTTGAACAACCGAACATTTACATTTTTATTTTTATAGATTTATATAGACAGCTAGATATTTTTTTAAAAACGGAAATTTGAATGCCATGATATATAAAAGAGACTTTAATATACATAAAATGCAATGCAAAGTACAAAAATTTGTAGGTAAGTCTTAATTTTTTACCGTTCACACGCTTTACCACACTGTGAATAAAATGATGAAATTCATTCGAAATAATACAAGTAACATAGCTTTACATATTTTGCAAAAAAATTTAGCCAATCATCTGCCGGACGTAATATTATATATCTATTTCGTTAATTTCACCGTGTCTTATAACTATTCTAATATTTCAAAATCCTGATAGTCCACGTGAGCTGCTTTGCGAAAATATAATATAGGTTATTAATAATGTTAATTAGTAATCTGTCACTTCCATTGACGGAAAATTAATTTAAAAGCAATCAAAAGTGATTACTTTCAAAATCATTTTGTAAATATAAAAGCGTTAATTTTTTTAATTTGAAAGATAAATTCTATACCGGCAAAATATGATTAAGGGCTTACCACTGATATTGAGCAGATTCTTCCGATTGGCTATTTTGTAAAAAATAAACTCAATTTGATATTCATAAATGCTTTCAGCAATGTTAAAATTTTAACATTACTCGGGCTGCTTCTTTCTTGTAATACAGAGCCTGTGTGAAAGCTCTATGAAAAATTTAAATATTTTTTCCATAGAACATAAGTTTTCAAATGTTTTTAAAATTATTTTGGTTGTTTGTTTTTGGGGTGTTATGCCGTGTCGCGCTAACTCCTTCTTTAGCCGACGTTTCGGACAGCGTTGCAGTGTCCATCATTTTTATCGTTTTTAAAATTATTTTATATTTTTTCTATTGAAAATGAGTTCAGTTTTTTTCCTTTTCTGTGGAAAATTTGAAGTAAAAAACCTTAAAAACATCTTAATATTTTCAATTTTCACTCTCATAACCATTTTTTGTTGTTTTTAAAACATTTGAATAATATTTAATTTTGCAGGAACCTTTAAATTAACCTGTGTGAAAAAAAAAATTCTCCTCAAATATAACTAATTACTAATTCTCTTTTTCTAACAATACTTCTTAAATATACGTGGTCCAACAAAACGTTGTCGGATTACAACATCCAATTATTCAACTTTCACAAAACCGTTGTTGAGTTTTTCAAAAACAAATTTGTGACGAATTAACGTTGTAAGAGTACCTACTTGGGGTCGGTAGTTGATTGATAGCTTTTGAAGGGTGGGTGAGAGAACCCATCTACAGATTCGTCAAAGAGTTGCGAAAAAATAGCTGTTCAAATTCAAAATCTATTTTTTATTTTAAACCTTACAGCTGGTTGTGTTTTAAATGACATCTCGTACTTAACTGGTTCATAGAAGTATTTGAATATTAACGGAAAGATTCTCGATTCCTGGCATCTAGCACGCTCGATTGATACAGGAAACATCGATAATGTTGGTAACTTGTCATCGTTCCCGAGAATTGCTTCAGTTCGCCAAGAAAAAAATAATAATTCACAACGACAAAGTTTTCTTAATTTATTTGAAGTGAACTGTTGTTTGTATATTAGCAATCTGTTGTGCTAGAGAAAGATGACAAGTTACCGACTTTTTCATTATATCCTTTATCGACCGAGAGTGCTAGATACCCACACTAACAAAGTTCACACAAAAAATGATGTGTTAAAAATGTGGAATTAGTCTTTATTCTGGTCTACCATATCTTCTAAAGCTGGGTCCCCGTTATGTTAAGGGAGGTGTAGATGCAAAATATTTTTTTTTACTTTCCGTAAAAAATACTGACTAAAATCTAATAAAAGCTTAAACAATACAGACATCAGAATAAAGAGAAGACAATAAACAAACAACAAACATAAGGACATCTGAAAAGAAATTTTAGGCTTTGATAAGAAATTATGATAATATAATCGTTTCTTAAAAAATATTTCATATTGGAGTAAAATTCCTGTTAACTCGTTTTTCCACGGTAATTCATTAACCTTTTCTACAATAATTTATAAACCTAAGTTCTTTGTACATTTAGTGACAGTCCCCTTTCTTAGCAGTAGGCCATAATAATTTTCGTGTTTTTGAGATTATCCTTTTGCCATTTTATTTTGGCAAGAAATATTCAAAACCCTTTTCCCTTTAGAAGCAAGTAGTTATTACATGCTATCCATTTTGGCCCAAGTCAAAGAACCGCTTTCCGACTAACCGGGTTACGAATTTGCAAACCCTTGTCCGTTCGGGTAGCGGGAAATCCACTGATTTTTACACACAAGACTCAGGCGGGTAACGTTTTTATTATATTATTTGTATCAAAAGTTACTTACAAACAGATGGATACCTATTTAAAAAGATAATAGAATAATATTTAAATTAGTAGAAATCACAAAAATATATTTGTCTTCCTGATTTCATTGTCATCAATCACAATTTCGAATTATAATTTCGATTGTGCGTGTGTCCTGCGTAACTCTAGTTTAATCATAGAAAAGGGGAGAGTTTCAATGAACACTGGAACTCGGAATTGCTTTGAATTTCAGTGTCATTTTCAAAGCTTAAACTGATCTGTCAAAAATTCAGACAAGCGATAAATTACCAAGATACACGGAGAAAAAAGACTAATTCTAAATTATTAAGAATATGGGTAGTAATAAAATTTTCTTTTCTTCTCCTAAAGAAGCTCATTAAAGAATATAAATACATATTATTAATTGTGGTATTTATTTTAATCTTATATATATTATTAAAAGAAACCCGTGTTCCCTTACCCGCACTGATTTTCTTCACAACCACTGCCACCAACCGGTGCTTATGGTGGTAGAAAGCCCTCGGCGTCACATCGAAAGTAAGAGAGTTTGGTGGGGGTGGCTGAGCGTGGGTGTGGAAGTGGGTGAAAAAAATGTGCTTTGTTATGGGAAGGCCACAAACGATTCAGATTATTTCAGAATGAGTCCGCCGACTTTGTCGGTGAGTCTGGAAGGTTACAGAAAGTTCGTGAAAATAGACAGAGTTCACATAAATTTATGTTTTATTAATAAGGCCTGTTAATTTATAATGAGGGATAAAATCGATTTTCTCCATGTACCCTGATAAAATATTTGAACAGAAAAAACAGTTCATTTAAATTTAAAAAATTGGAACTGATTAATAATTCAGACAATCGATAAAATGCCTACCCATAAATTAATACATTATCGTAAACATTTTTTTGAAAAACTTATCCTTATTCTGATACAGCTTCACAAATCCTACAATTAAACACTAATTTACGGGTCTACACTAATTTTAACATAAGTAAGCAGCTAAAATAGTAAGCCCACTGCCACTGCTTTGTAAGTGCTCCCCCAGACAGGGCCGAGGAGTTAACCGAATCGGAACCAAATCCGGTCATGGCATTAATCACATGAGGATCGATTCGCCAGACTCGGGGACATTACTCAACGTCGGGCGGCCCAGATCTTTCTGAGACCGGGACTGGATCGACTTTAAAGCATCTTCATGGAAAATTCATGGATTTACACTTATAGTCCGTCATGAAAGTCTGTAAATTTTATATAATGGAACAAAACTTTTTAGTAAAAAAATATGGCAACACCGAGTAACGTCTAGTTCAGAACAAATCCTGGTAGATTCAAATGCGACGTTATACTTTACAGCCGAAACTGATAGTTTGATAATTAACAGGATAAGCGGCATTACTCGAATATTCTCAAGTTTTTTTAATGCTAAAATTGCGCTTTTTTATTTTCAAATAACCAGTTTTTTTATCATTTTTAGTCATGACGGTTTTTTTTACATTAACTCTACACAGGAAGCCCTGAGAAAAAAAATCCCTCAAGGCTTATGCATCTTTTGGGATGCTGTGTGGAGGTTTTTTTTTAAGGAAAAGAAGGAGAGGCAGTTCTGGTAAGGTAAAAGGATTGAGGGTTGGGTAGATCTAGGGGTCAGTGTGTCCAGGAGTGATGGACGTATGAATATATATAGATGGGTTGAGAGACCAGTTGAAGAGGTCAAGAAGTCTCCCCAAACCAGCTTCTCCCAATTTGGCAAGTTAAATTCAAAATCGAATTCAAATAAAAAAAATAAAAACATTTATTGCACAAAAATACCGAGTACAAAGGGTATAGCTTATAGGTTACATCCTATTTCTTCCAGCTAAGCCAAATCTTCTGAAAAACACCACCCACCCAATAAGCCCGGGCACCCCTGCTTAGTCACCAAATGTAGCAAACTACTAAGTTGGCCTAAGTTGGCCTCTCAGAAGCTAGGCGTAATGTACAGGGCCCGCAGATACTTTAATAGTACACAACTGCTGACCCTGTACAAATCGCAAGTGCGCCCTACTGTCGAATTTGGCAACCATCTATGGTCCGGAGCCTGTAAATACCTGAAAAAAACCCTTGACTCTGTGCAAAAACGGGCGGTCCGTTTGATAGATTCCCCAATCTTAACAAACGGACTGCAATCTTTAGAGCACAGGCGTCAGGTAGGTATGCTGTCCTTGTTCTATCGGTATTACAATAGAAGATGCTCTGAGGAACTAGCGTCATTGATCCCTTCGGCACCGGTGCGTAGTCGGGATACACGCCAAACGCGCGCCCAACAATTGTACACGGTTGTCATTTGTCACATGAGAACGGGTCGCTTCTACGATTCGTTCTTAAGTTCAACAACTCGGCTGTGGAACGAGCTACCGGCCTCTGTGTTTCCTCCCTCCTACAACATGGGACTCTTCAAGACCCATGTTCACTCCTTTCTCTCCACAAAAAGACCCTCCACACAGCATCCCCAAAGATGACGTAGGCCCTGAGGGAAACTATTTTCTTCAGGGCCTCCTGTGTGGAGTTAATATAAAAAATAAAATAAATAAAAAAACTTGAGGTGACCTATCGCAGAGTTGTTGGTAATTCTATGGTTCTCCTGGTGAGGTGTCCACATAACACCACTACTAACCCATAAACATACATATATATTAACATTGTTTTTATCACTGGTATTTATTACGTACACTGCATGTAAAATAATAGAAATGAATAAATAATAAAAATTAATGAGGTTCGAATAGTAAATTTATCTGAATATGATGTATATTCATATCAGGAAGTTCTAATTATTATGTGTGAGATTATTATTAATTTAGGTGCATTCTTTTTTTTGTAAAAAAAAGCCACTTTTTGGTTTGACATATTAATGAAATAAAAAAAATAATTACTTTTTTATTTCATTCATTTTTTTTTCCTTTCAACTACTTTGGTATATTAATTGTTTTTTTTTTAATCCGTAGACCAACATTTTTTTAAAAATTTAATGTAATTGTATTTTATTTTACGTCAATGGAAGTCAAATTTATTTATGAAAACAAACAATTAAGAAAACAAACAAACACCCCACAGAATAAAGAATCTATTGACACAATTTTCTTAGTATATCGGTCCAACCGATAGTAAGTTTGGACATCATAATTTTTTTTACTGGAGAAAATAGAATCAGTTAAATAACTCGTCTCAACGTGGTCTGAAAATGGTCTTAAACGCTTAAAGAGCTGTCACAAAAAAAAAACTAAAATACTTTCAAAACTTCATATTTACATTATTAAATTTGATTTACATTGAATTTGAAAACAAAATTATTTTTGTGTTTCCATTTCAAACTATGTAAACGATGGCAGCGCCCTCTATTCGTATCTACAATTTCTTGACTGGAGTGGAGTAGAGTGACTTTGAAGGTCAAATAAACACAGATCAACATTTTATAAACTTAGTTCGAAAGATAAATCATTCTAAGTCATAAAGTAGTGCGAAGTAGTTCTTATTACAAATAATTGAGCTAATGCCAAATCCCAAAGATGAACTTTTGATCAAAAAAGGTTTTGATCGTTTGTCTTTTCTGAGAAAGTCATTGAAAGTTTGAGTATACGTTAATAGTTGAATCAGTTTCAAAATTGTTAACTCGTCGATTTTAATTTTGCTTGTATCCAGAAAATTCAACACAAAAATTTATCGAATTTAATTAGTTCTTTATAAATTTTTGTTAACCAAAAATTACGTATATTCATTTATATTTACATCTTTTGATGTTTCATGCATCCAAATCCAGAACATTTCTTATAAATTCGCGCGTAAGGCAATGTACCTACTCATATCTAGCTAACGAAATTGTATTGCAAAGTGAAAATTATTGGGATTATCATTTAGAACATAATAATAAATACATTTGAAAAGGGTGCAGACTTTTTATCCACCTCTTTAGGTGTAAAAAACAGTTTACAGGAGTTGTTAAAAATAGTTAAATATTATTTTAATTACCTACTTTACATTAGCACATGTTCAAGAATCAGAATAACAATACCGTTTTCCGTATTTTGCACGGGTGTGTTTTTAACGCTTTTTCTATTTAATATTTGAGTGCACAGCTATTAATATTACTGAGAAATTAAAAAAAAAATTTGAGAAAAAAAAGAACAGACTCTTTATCTTTTTCTTCACTCTGCCAAGTATTTGATAACCCATGCTGACATTGCAATTTTCCCCGCGTACGATGTTTGTGCCCGTGAAAATTGCGAGATGTTCCTGAGCATCGAGAAAGACAGTAACAAGGACACAACGTCATGTCCCTGAAGGCACTTAGGACCCGGACGCGCCTGCGCAAGGCAATCCTACAATTCCTATGTATTCCTATGTATTGGTAAACCACAGAGAGTGTATGAAATAATTTTGTTCTAAATTTCTGCCTCAATACAGGTTCGCCTAGTGACTGGTGGTGCAAGTTATATCGATCTTAAATATACCTAATATTATTGCATCGTTAAAAATGTTTCATTTTACACATTTTCTATTACGGTTCTTATATAAATAATGTTTACTTGAATAGTACGTATGTTTATAATCCTGTATTGTTTAAGTGATCAATAAAAATATACATTAACATAAATTGAAACCTGCAATTATATTATTAACATACCAGAAACGTGATGGAACACGGGATATTATAATTGTAGTATTTGAGAAGCTGAGAGAATTTATAAAATATTTACTCAGTTTCAGTCGTGAAAGTAATCCTTAGATGGTATGAATTTCAAATATAACTTTTAATACATTAATAAAACGGATTGTTTCAAAAAGTAAATTAAAGTTTTTAGGTGTTTTCGTACTCACTATACTCGCGTTAATATCGAACTCTAAACTTTAATCGTGAAGTAATCTCTATATTCTCAGCTATGTATCTGATCTTTTTTTTAATGTTATTTGTTGAGGCAAAGGCTCGTGAAATGAAATTTATAATTTCTAAAGTATCTGATTTATTTTCACCTTATCGTAAGGTTTGTCTTTACTCAGGTGCCTTGATATTATATATCTTGAACACTTATATGGTGTCCCTTTTTTGGATAATTATCATTATCCTGTATACGGTCTGCTACAGTTTGCTGGTTACGATCCTTAACTATGAATACGGAGATTGAGGGCTTAAATCTCGGCACTTGCAAGTTCATTTGATTTGATTCATTTTAAATGTTTTATTTAATTTTCTATAATTTTTATGTGACACTTCACTTGAGCGCCCCTGTCTGTACAGTTAAAAGGCAGAAGAGCTATGGCGCCATCTCGTTGGGCAGCGTTGTGATGCGGGTTTTGGGTCTTGAAGAGGCCCGGATTATATAAAGGAGGAAAAACAGGTGCCGGTAGCTCGTTCCACATACGAGCCGATAAAAACGAGTCAATTAAACGGACGGTTTACATGAAGCCAACATCCAATGGGTAGAGGTGGTCCGCACGTGCAACGGTGCACCTGGGATCAACGGTTGTAGCATTTCTGATCAGGCTCCATTAAAATACCTGCAGAGCAGACTCAGCATGCCCATGTTTTAGAGATAGCAATCGGTTTGATAACAATGGATTGTCGATCAGACGGACAGAACGCACAGAGTGATAACGAAATAACTTCGCACAGAATAAAAAAAAAATCTAGTATTGTGGGGCTCCAGCCCAGACCTAGACCTAGCCGTATACAAACCGCCCAGTTTCTTGGAATCCAGATTTCCTAGTGATTCTGGAGAGGCCTGATTCAGCATTTCAATTGAGTCTTTTTTGTGGAGGGTGCTTCCATCAAATTGCACCAGACATTAATTGATCTCCCTTTTGCCGAAATCAGACACCCTTGGGTTTTTGAGATGTTTAAACTGGCGAGGTTGGCCTTACCTCAGGCACAAACCTTCTCAAGGTGGTAGCCTTTTTTGTCTCAAAACTTCCCGGGTTGTAGGGACATCATAAGTGGAAGGGGTCTTATCGAAAAGATAATCCTCGGGAACGGTGCTGTTGTCAACGTAGAAAAAAATTCTTTCAATTCTTGACCAGGAGAATCTCATTGTTTCGGATCTTTGGTTTCCTTCATTTGGAAACCACAGTGCGGAATGGAAGGGGAAATCTCTCCGTTATCTTAAAGAAAAGAGTTTTTCACAATTTTTTTGACTAAAAACTCAGCTTTCTCGCGGGCTTGGTCATAGGTGGAAAAGTGGGTTTTTCAGAAATTTCTCTCGATCGAACCAGCGAGCGCCCAGAAAGCACGGCTACCAGAGGGGCAGTGTTTTGCAGTATTTTGGCAATTCTTTGTTCATATTCGCTCTTATTTGCGTTATTTCTCGATTTAATTTATAAGATAAAATATTGGATATTCGAGTATGTTCCAGAGTAGTAAATCCTTTCAGAATCGTCCTGCTTAAAGACCACTAAGCAGAAATGAAATGGCTTTTATCTTATTTGGTAAATAGATCTGAATAGCCAGACATCTCCTCATTTTCCTCTTTTCCAACTTATTCCCCTCCGTACTACCTCCAACCTCACTACAACCCCAATTGGGGATGCCATAGTCTCAATGGATCCAGACAGTTGGGAGCAGTTGGGACTGCGTAGAATTTCCCAGTTCCCGAGAAGTATCTTGACATAATATTCTTTGCAAAAAATTGAGTATTACTTCCATTGTTAAGTTTCGCATTGTCTAAAATTTATTTTCTTTAGCTTAACTTTTTGATTTTGCAATTTTTACCCCGCTATTTAAATTTCTCGACAATGCTGCTCCGGGTTTCGAAGCTTTTGTTTCATCGTCTTTTGTAGGAACATTCGAAAATTATGCCTGAATAACAGAATTATTATTATCTTTCAAATAATACACTTCTAAATTCTGTTTTCGACTCCTTCATAAGATAAATTAATAAAAAGCAGTATTTTGAGAGAATCGACAAACTTATGATGATATAGCGGACTTTCCTTAAGTAATAAGTTTGACCGTAAATCAGTTTACCACCCACACACTTGACAAGGCCACTCACAATGGTTTCAAAGATCTATGTCCCATTGTTTAATTTTAGGTTATTGTTATTTTATCACATGAGAAAGTAAATCAGAAGAAAGCTACCACTTTTTCTTTTCAAACTCACTTTAAATATTACTAAGCGAGGTACGCCTCATACCCAAATCTAATTACGCTTTACCTGAGAGCTTCTTTAAACCAAAATTAAAACAAAAACTACTTCCGACGGTTATTGAATTTAAGTATTTTAGCCTGTAATTTTTTTAATATGAATCCTTTTAAATATTTAATAAAGAGAACGAGAGAATCTACTTGTAGACGTCAAAATGACTCTTTTGCTATTAAATATAATTATATTATATAGTGGTTTTTTTAGGGTTAAAAAAAGCACACAAGCAAGAGCTGTTCAATTTTGTAATGTAAGAAAAAGATTCATTTTCAAAAATACGTAAAAAGGCAGTATCGTAGTATTTAAAAAAACGTAAAAATTATTTAAATTGCTATTTGATAAAATAACATGTAAAAAAATAACCATACTGCAAAAAAAAACTAACATGTGAATTATATTGTTCCTGTTTTTATACCTTGCTAGTTTTTGATGATGTTTATATACCCTACAATAGAAATACATTAATATTTACGACCTTATACTTTTTTATAACGGCAATCTCTACCAAAGGTCGCAGGCAAATTGGAAAGGATTCAAGGGTTGCATCCCCTGTGTGCCGTTCACCGGTGCTAAAAAAACAACCCCAGACACGCTACGTGGTTTTCGTCACCAAGTATAGCCACTGCCCGTCAATCTACAAGTCTACAACATTTCGGAAATAGGAAAAGCGGTAGGTACATGGCTCGGGATATTATGGTAAATCACAAGAACGCAAATTTGTATTTCTTTGAAAGGGGGTAGGAAAACAAACCTTTATGCTTTTATTTTTATAGGCATGAAGTTGAGTATTCAATATACGTATATAATACTTTAAATAGAATTTAGGAGAATTTTTTTATTTTTTTTTCTGAGAACCGTTCTCGAAGATGAGAGAGTTAAAATATTTTGGAATAAACAGATTTTTTTACAGCCATATTTATGCAAATACACCGTGTTTTCATACAAGACTTGTGAGAGGGAAGAAGACGATTGTCGATGACCTACGTACGAGTTCTCGGTGGGATCAGCATACATTTTTTCAATGTACAAGAGTCCCAACTGCTCTCAACCATCTGGAGCCCGTGAGAATATGGCTCTACAGTTAGAGTATATCGTGTGGCTGAAGGTAGTAGTGAGGGAAAGGAGAAGGGGAAGAGGAAGGTGGGAATGTCAAAAGACGAAAACCATTTGAATGGTAGTCTTACACCTGGGCAATACTGAGAGTATATACAATATATTATTTTAGATTAATTGTGAAACAAAATATGTTAATAAAAAAAAACCTTCTTGCGCTGGCTGGAATTTATACCAGCGACTTTCAACTTGCTAGTCGAGAGCCTCACCCCTCGACCACATAGGCCGTTTGACACCAAACTTAACTCTAGGAAAGATGAACATTCTATGAAAATCTAACTTAATAACATTTTTTTTATTTTAGGTATATTTATTCCAAACAGGACGCCCCGGGGGAAACACTTTCTTTTTGAATCTTCATCATCTTTGGGGATGTCAAGTGGAGGTTCTTATTGAGTAAATATGTGAACCTGTATCTACAAGAGACCCTCGTTGTATTAGAGAAACACACGTAACGGGGAATGATTCTGAAGGAAAGCTGTTAAATACAAGAATAATTGGCAGAAGTGACTTATTCTATATGGCCGTAGAATAAAGAATTACTCTAGAAGTGACTTGCATACTACAAGGAAACAATTGCTCCATTTAATTTAGCCCAATAATGTAGCGGTCAGTTTCACTTACACTTGCGTGATATCAAAAAACCATTATATACACTTCAAAACTGTTCCATGTCTGTCTTATAACGGGTAAATTTCCCCCAGATATGGAAATCGGCAACCGTGCTGCTATTCTCGAAGCCAAGTAAGGATAGGACGCAGCCGACCAACTACCGACCCATCAGTCTACTCTCCACCCTGAGTAAGGTATTTGGACAGATTATACTCAACAGACTTGTCCCACACCATGAAAAAAACAAGATTTCGCAAGACGAGCAGTACGGCTTCAGAAAGAGGCACTCCACCACCCACCAACTCACTCGAGTATAGAAATTCATCGCAAGAAAATTCAATGACCACTGCTTTACCACCGCTGCGCTCCTGGACTTAGAGAAGGCATTCGACACTGTATGGATAGACAAGTTCGTGCATAAGCCGCACCGTACTAATACGCCCGTATACCTAACACGATTGGTTCAAGAATACCTAAAGAACAGATCCTTCAGAGTCTTCTTCAGAAACGAGCTATCGTCAATACGTGAAATTCCAAAAGGCGTACCACAAGGAAGTCAATTGGGACCCATTCTCTTCAACATATTCCCACATGACATCTCCCGAGACGAATGATGCAAGATATCAATCTACGCAAACGACGTCAAACTTTGCGTTTCCTCACTCTACGCAGACATGACCACTATGTACCTACAGCGGGCGCTCGATGCGCTTATAGAAAATTATGAAAAATGGCGCCTAAAGCTTAACGACGCCAAAACCGAAACTATCATGTACACGAGGAAACGAAAAAATAGATCACCTGACTTCAACATTGAAATGGAAAGACATGTCGTATAATGGAAAGATGAAGTCGTATATCGTCGGCCTGACTGTGGACAGGCGACTCAATTGGAAATCTCAGTTAGCCAAGGCGCAAGCAAGAACGCGCCAGGCGATTGGCGGAATGAAGCCCATTTTCAATAGAAGAAGTCCGCTACATTCTAGAACCAAACTCCTTGTCTACTACTTGCTTATCGGCTCTGTACTGTCGTATGCTATTCCTGTCTGGAGTAGCATATCACACTCTGACCACACGAGACTACAGACACTTCAAAATGATTGCATAAAAATTACATACAACACGAGACTTAGAACAAACCTAAAAAAACTACACGACCAAAAATAGATTCCGATGTTATACGAGTACACACACAGAATGACTGAACGTGTTTATAAATCACTCGGACGTAGTAAAATTCAACTAATTCAAGAAATCGGACAATACAATTCACCTAGCGACCTTACATTTAGATATATACACAGACCACCTAAACACATCCTGATGGACTAAGATCATATCTGGCACATAACAGATTTAGACGTGGACGGATAAGCAACGACCAGTAGGTATTTCCTAATCTCCCGACTTCCATCTCATTATATAATGTATATGTCTATTTACATATTTCATAATATTTAAGTATGTACTATTATTCTTTATTCTCCCATAAGTATATATAAACATAAAAACAGTCATCCATATTCAAACACCTCATAATCCAGGACATCATATACTGATGTTACTGAAGGCCGTCTCTGTTTTATGTTGACAAACGGCCGCTTCCTCCTGATTAAGGTTTTCTATAGTTTCTCTTAATACAACAGGCAAATGCGGAGGAATTTCTAAAAATTGGCCATAGCCGACTCCTTCCCACTCGGAACACAACACAAACAGATATGTATGTAATATATGGCCTTGGTTGGCTACTGTTGCTGATGCTTGGGCTGATGATGATGCAAAAACATGCAATTTTAGTAGGGTTTTTTAGGAAACAATTTTTTCCCTACCGAGAAAATACAAGGCCTCTAAGTCTATAATAAATAACCAGGTAATATTTTAAACACCCATATGAGGTAAAAAATGTGAAAAATTGGTCTATTTCAATAAATAACATCATCTTTAAATTCAGTAAATTTTAATGATTCACCACCTCATGGAAAATAAGAATCTAGAAAATGAAAAAAAAGCGTGACGTCGTTGCTCTCCATCTCATTTGAATTTCGTAAACAATGTTTAATATTTGAAATTTAAGCCTCGATTAGGCAAATATTTGAATTGTGGAACAAGGCACCTCTTGATACCCATAAGGCACTTCTTGATTTATTCTTTAATCTGTATGTGGCGAATATCAATCATAGATAATGAATTTTGGGTTCGCGTTTTTATCTTTAAGTAGAGAAAAAGTACAAAATATAATATATTGTCACCATATTATAGGTTTCTACTTACATGCTTTGTTAACTACTTATTCTTTTATTTTAATTAATCTGCTCTTTTAATTAATCTATTGGTGAAACATAATTAACTAACAACTGACAGACCATCACGCCCTTCCCCGCGGATATAAGCAGCAAGCAGAGAGAACGGACCGCCCAACAACCCACACACTCCTTGATTCATTCACATTCATGCATCGTCTCATACGTTCAATTCTCTCGTTCTAAATCTTGGCATGACCCAGCTCAAGTATTTAATTTACTAGATCGTGTCATGTATTCCTCGGACATCTCCAAATTCTTCTACCGTTTAAATTCGGATTACACACTCTCCTTATGCCCCATTCTTCGTTGATTGGCGCTACATGCTCTAATATCAGTATTGCATTATTTTTTTTTAATTTTCCTTACACAGGTGGCCCTAAGGAAAATAATTTCCCTCCAGGCCTATGTCATTTTTCTGATGCTGTATGGAGGGTTTTTTTCAAGAAAATGAATTTCTGAGAAGGTAAAAGGTATGACGGTTGTGTAGATCTAGGGGTCAGTGTGTCCAGAAGTGATGGACGTATGAATATATCCTTTTTACTGCGGCGCAAGGCGATGGGTCGAGAGACCAGTTGGAGAGGTCAAATGGTCTCCTCAAACCAGACTCTCATCTCTCATTCAGCTGGTGGGCAGGCGCATCTTGAACACACCTCACCCGATGAACCCGGGCAACCCTGCTAAATCACCAAACGTAGCGAACCACTTGGGGTGACCAGAGGTTTTCGTAATCATATAAATCACCTAAAGCGTGCGAACACCTCAGCACTTTGGGGATACTGGGTGGAGGGTCTTTTATAAGGATCGGAAAGAGAGGAACTTTAAAAAAGATAAAGGGTCAAAGGGTTGGTTAGGAATCTGTGTGTCCAAGAGTGAGAAATATCTTATATCCCTTCCACTGCGAGGTCAAAGGGTCTCCCCAAACCAGCGTCTCCCGATCTGGCACGCAACACATTTGGTGGGCAGGCGCTTCCTGAACACATCCCTCCTGATCAACCCCTGCTAAACCAGCATATGTAACAATAAATATCGTATGATAAATTAATAACCTATTTCATCACACATACGTCTTAGGTATCTCAAATTATAATAATTATTCAACATTATTATTTACTTAAAATAAACACAAATAAACTATTACCAACTTTACTCCCTTCTCGCAAAATATCAATATATTTTAAATTTTTGCTCGCGATCAACCATGAAGCATGTAGAAATAAATTGACAATAAGCGAGATTTACCAAAAAATAACAGGATTAGTTGCATTCTCTGTCATTGCCTGACTGTGATTTTGCTATTTTTGTGTTCCCGGACATTCGTTGTCGAAGTAGATTTCTATCTGCGGTCAGACGGACGGAAGTTTTGGGGAATTGCCGGGATTTTTTAAATCAAATAATTGTCCAGGAACGAGCGCCAACTGAACTGCAGTTTCCAACCCGCTACATGTATTCTGTCTGGATATAGATACTGGCTTCCAGCCGGTGGTTCAACATTTTTTACACAGCTTAAAATGTTTGATTGGACCTAAATATTTCCTAATTGTAAAAATAAGATGTTCACAGACTTTCATAAAATCTGAAAAATCTATATCAATAATAATTGTGTATAAAATAAATTAATAATATATAATATCTTATCTTTAAAATAATTCCACATTAAACTTATTTAATTTATCTTAATAAAGAACAGACTTTTTCAAAATTGTTCATTTATTAGGACGGGTTGTTTCGGAGAATTTGAACAATTCATCAAATTTCAACGTTCATTTTCGGGTTCTGTGAAAGACTTATTCAAGTTCTGTTTTTTATATCATTGTAGGCTAGTTGCTTGACAAAACTGAAATAAAAACATAACTTGAAAAAATCTTTCACAGAACCTGAAAATGAACGTTGAAATTTGATGAATTGTTCAAATTCTCCGAAACAACCCGTCCTTAGATTCTGTGTTCAGGCTATCGGGAAGGAGATTTTAAATGTGTATAGTGTATACCCTCTTGGCCTATACGTCTACAGTTTTTACAATATTTGTATAATTTATTATGTTGTCTTGTAGAGTATTCGTTTACTTATAAATGTAGTCTTCATGTGTATAAGTGTATTTTGTATTTTATATTATATTCTAATTTTATTCTATTTTAAAGTTAATATCTTACTGTAGTTTTTTCGTGGGGGAATCCGGGTTAAAATTGAGGAGTTTTTATTAATATTTTTTTTCTGTATTATTTGTTAATCGTTTTCGTTAATTCGTTAAGTATCTTATCTGTGTGTTTCCCATAGTACTATTAGATAATTTAGGTAGGACTAGATTACTAGTTTCCTGTCGGTAGAAGATTAGCTATTTTACCAAATACACCAGTTAGTGAAATGATTTTTATCTTTTAGTTTTTTTATGTGATGTACGTATTAGCACCCGAGCATATAATTTAGAGAGAGCAGTCTGCAAAACCATAAGGAGACAATCTTTGCTGTTTTTTTTTGTATTTTATGGATAACCCATGATTATACTTAAGACTGTAGTTGCTCTAAATTTAAATTACTTACAGGGCTACAATTTTTTAATAAAAAGATAAAATCTAAAAATTTCTTCTGTCACTTAACTTCAACATTTTCAATGAATGTAAAATAAATTGATAATTCATTGATTCTAAAAGAATTCTTAAATTAATACACGTCAAAAATTTTATTGGACATTTTATGTGATATAAATATTATCATTATAAAAGACGGGTGATCAAATCATATTCTAGAATGTTTCTAACGAGAGATGTGAACAGATTTCTTAAAGTGTGAATATTTTTAAAATTGTTGAAAATCTTTACTTTAAAACCCAAAAGTTTCATAGTCCTATTAGCGATAGAATTAAATGGGAGAATACTTAAATTGGATCTCAATAAAAAAAGACTGTTTTATAATTTGTCAGTTGCCAAATGCCAAAATACTTAAAGGACGAAATAAAAAATATACATAATTTTGAAACCAGAAATGTGAAGATGATTAGATTACCGAAGATGAAAAAAATAGAGTCTCAGAAATGCTAAGTATAAAGGACAAAAAAGGAACGATGAAATGCCTGAAAGTCTGAAGAATGAAGGAAAAAATCTAGGTAATGAAGGAATTTCAAAAAACTTTTTATACTTATTGTAAAAAAATATTTCGTTAAAACTTAACACCTTCAGTAATCAATAAAAAATAAAAAAAGGAAAAAAACACCTTTTTTTAATCAATAAATTTTTTTTACTCAAAATATATATCCTCATATAAAAGCCATTTCGGGCCCAAAATGGGACTGAATATTGATGTTGTGGTGCATAGTGTAAAAAAATAATTATTTTTTTTTGTTTTTTAATTTCACATAATAGCCGCCCGAGTATACTCGGGCGTAGTCCTTAAGAGGTTAAATGTTACCTTGTGAATATTAGTTTATAAACGTATGTAATATAAACTATTTAGACATATGTAATATTTTAGAGAACTGCCAAACAGTTTCAAACCACCATTCTACCATAATCCTGCATATTTGATAACTCATCTTCACCTCTATCGTTTCTCTAAAGTGCATCTCTTGGTATCTCAGAACTTCTCACCAGAGGCATTCCTTATTCATTCCACTATCTCTCATCCTCAATCGCTGGGAAGATTGCAATTAGCTTACCCTTAATCTCAAGAGTACACCCACTACTATAATACGGACATGTGTCTAGTGTGGTAGTCGAAAAACATGTAAAAAAACTGTATACAAATATATTTGTATACATATATAAAAACTGTATACAAATATATTTTACGAATAAAGGAAAGAAAAAAAAAACTCTTCTCGTCCCTCCATGAAATCCTCGTTTTAATTGCATTTAATTTGGAGATTGTTATTATTTTAGGAACAAAATGATTTTCAAACAAGAACACAGTTTGGCAAATTTGCTATGAAAAAAGCAGTGTTAAAAAGGAAGTCTTCATCAGGAATTTTTGTGATATTGAAAATAAGTTTAAGTTATTTACAAAAGTAAGATCGGTTTCAGTAATAAGATACAAAACTGTTGTTAAAAATAAGAAACAGTACGTTTTTGAGTGAATTTAAAATCAATTAATCATTACAAATGGTAGGTACGTTTGTTAAGGTCTGAAACGATTTATAAATACAATGATTTTCAGAATTCTTAATTTATAATACGCATTTAATAGGTTTAGGTTTTGTAACAATATTAGACATTTAAATAAGTTAATAGCAGCCACATCATTATTAAACAATTAAAATAACATTAATGTGGGGAAAACAGACTTCAAAATACCCCCACAGAATATGAAATCTATTGTCACAGTCATTTTATGAGTAAATCTGTTTTTTTTTTATTTTTTTTTTTATATTAACTCCACACAGGAGGCCCTGAAGAAAATAATTTCCCTCAGGGCCTATGTCATCTTTGGGGATGCTGTGTGGAGGGTTTTTTTGTGGAGAGGAAGGAGTGAACATGGGTCTTGAAGAGTCCCATGTTGTAGGAGGGAGGAAACACAGAGGCCGGCAGTTCGTTCCACAGCCGAGCTGTTGAACTTAAGAACGAATCGTAGAAGCGACCCGTTCTCATGTGACAAATGTCAACCGTGTACAAATGTTGGGCGCGCGTTTGGCGTGTATCCCGACTATACACCGGTGCCGAAGGGATCAATGACGCTAGTTCCTCAGAGCATCTTCCATTGTAATACCGATAGCACAAGGACAGCATACCTACCTGACGCCTGTGCTCTAAAGATTGCAGTCCGCTTGTTAAGATTGGGGAATCTATCAAACGGACCGCCCGTTTTTGCACAGAGTCAAGGGTTTTTTTCAGGTATTTAGGGGCTCCGGACCAGAGATGGCTACCAAATTCGAGAGTAGGCCGCACTTGCGATTTGTACAGGGTCAGCAGTTGTGTACTATTAAAGTATCTGCGGGCCCTGTACAGTACGCCCCGCTTCTGAGAGGCCAACTTTACTCTGGCTTCAATGGAGCCCCCGTACCTGAGCTGGTCACTTATAGTTACACCAAGCATATCAATGGAAGGCCTGTTCGGAAGATTGCTTCCGTTGAAGGAGACTAGATTGTCATTTGGATCCCTTTTAGACGTAATCAGACAGGATTGGGTCTTTGAAACATTAAATTCGACGAGATTATTTTTACCCCAGGAGGAAATACTCTCGAGATAACCGTCCATTCTCTGCTTCAAAGCCCTCCGAGCCGTTGGAGTTTGTGTGCCCTTTGGGGGCTTGTCAAACAAAAAGCTATCATGAACTGTACTGTCATCCGCGTAACAATGAATTGGTGCACATGTCAAAAGGTCATTGATGTGCAACAAAAACAAAGTCGGAGACAGAACCGATCCCTGTGGGATGCCAGCATTTATGGAGTGTAAGGAAGAGGTGAAACCGTCAGCAACCGCCTGAATCGACCTATCCCTTAAAAAGTCAGCAATCCACGTACACAGGGATGCGGGAAGTCCGTAAGAAGGCAATTTGTTGACAAGTCCTCGGTGCCAGACCCGGTCAAAGGCCTTGGATATGTCTAGTGCGACCGTTTGGGTCTCACCGTGACGTTCCAGGCACCGCCCCCAAACATGCGTCACATACGCGAGAAGATCACCGCACGAGCGGTTCCGCCGGAATCCGTATTGACGGTCGTTGATAATTTTGTTCTTCTCGAGGTATGTGAGCAGTTTGTCGTTGATCACACGTTCCATCACTTTGGACAGAACTGATGTGATCGCTATGGGGCGGTAGTTGGCCGGGTTGGAGCGGTCACCTTTCTTGGGAATAGGGTGAATGACCGCTTTTTTCCAACCAGAGGGCACAGTGCCACACTTCAGGGACATTTTGAAGAACTTTGTCAAAACTGGAACTATTTCCGCAGCACACCTCTGCAATACCAGGGCAGGTATTCCATCAGGTCCACTAGCTTTGTTAACATCGAGCCCTCGTATAACGTGGAGTACATCCCGATGCCGGATCCTCAGCTTTTTCATAAAGAATCCGCAGTGAGGAACCGACGGCGGAACAGCACCTCCGTCATCGAGGGTCGAGTTTTCCGCAAACATTTTCCCTAATAAGTTAGCCTTTTCGGTGGCGGTGTTCGCTAGTGAGCCGTCAGGTCTGGTAAGAGGTGGCAAACTGGGTTTGCAAAAATTCCGACCTATTGAGCCCGCAAGCGACCAGAATGCTCTGCTGCCATGCGGGCAGGCAGCCAGCTTTTTGCTGATCTGCAGGTCGTGTTCGAATTTTGACCTATTAATGATTCTCTTGCATTCCTTTGCCGATTTGTTGTATGCTGATCTGCTTTCGGACGTTCGAGATGTGTTGTAGGCTCAGTAAGCCGCGTTTTTTCGTCGAACTGCTTCGGAGCATTGTCGACTGAACCACGGCTTTGAGCCCACACCAGTTTCTTTAGTAGTCGATTGTATGAAGCCATCCATCGCCAATTTGATGACTTCACCAATCTCCTGGGCACATCTTGAAGGGTCCGAAGTCCGAAAACAAACAGCTGACCACGGAAAAGCATTAAAATGGGCCCGCATGCCGAACCAATCTGCTGACCTATAGTGCCACACTTTTCTCCTCAGCCTCTCATTGGTTGGTCTAAGGTTAACGGGGATTGATGTCGTCACCAGGCAGTGGTCAGATGATCCCAGAGGCGCTGTGACGTCAATCTTATAACCGTGTGGCACAGTAGTTAAGAATAGGTCTAACAGATTGGAGCGGTGAGTCTGGACATCAGGAACCCTTGTAGGCTCCTGAACTAGTTGCTCTAATCCGTAGCAAATGGCAAAGGATTCCGCCTGTCGGCCAGCCGAGTCCGTTGGGCCTGAGAACTTCAACCATGGTTCGTTATGAACATTGAAGTCCCCCAGAACAATAAACTCGGCCGAAGGGTAGCGGGGCAAGAGATCATCAATAGTATCGCTCAAATGTTTGAAGAGTTCGGAAGTGTCTGATTCGTTATGGTTCGGTGAGCGGTATAGACAAGCGTAGAATCTTGCCGTACTGGCAAGATTGACGCGCACCCACATTACGTCGAATCTGGAGTTTTCCAGACTCAATAGTCGCACACAGTTGACGTCAGCTCGACTATAGAGGCAGACTCCTCCTTTGGGTCTGAACTTGCTTGCAAGGGTAAAGCCCGGGCAGTCCAGATAGGAGGAGTCTGGCGGCTCGGCTATCTGAGTTTCGGATAGGAAGAGAAGGTTGGGACGTTGGGATAAAAGATGGTGATGAACGAAATTTAGATTTGTGTGCAGGCCGCGAATGTTGGCAAAATTTACCAACAGTTTTGGCCCGCACCGGGGACGCCTGCTACTCGCCGCTGTAACGATGTTAGGTTTGTTTTGTTGTGGGTTCATGATTTTAAGTTTTTTTTTTTTTTTTTTGTAAGTGTATGAGGTGAAAGGAAGGTCTGGAAAGGAAAGGTATGAGGGGTGGGTAGGAATCTGGGGTTCAGGCTGTCCAAGAGTGATGAGCGTTTGGTTCCAGCTCACCCACTGCGGTGCTAGGCGATAGGCTGGGAGAGTCCGGCTGGAGAGGGCATCCAATGCGCCCCAAACGCTGCTGCTGGGTCCCCTCCGGTCACGAACCGGCACAACAGCAGTGGCGGGGTTTTTTCACTCGCTGATGGGGCAGCCCACCCTTAGTCGTGAGCCTGAGGGTCGGGCCCCTGTACTATCGAGCGGCCCGGACAGCGGTAACCGGTTGTAAAGGGTCTCCCTCAACCAGCAGCTCCCAACCGGCCCGCCACGCAGAAGGTCGGCTGACGCACCCGCCACCAAGACCTGGGCAAACCTTAACCCATGAATCCGGGCACCCCTGCTAAGTCACCAAACGTAGCGAACCACTTGGGGTGACCTGTGGCAGAGGTGTTGGTCATCCAATAAATGGTTCCCAGGGCGGCGGTACCCATTCCCGCCTACCAAATTGACCGGTAATAAATTATTTTTAATTGGGAGGGGGTAAAATAGAATCATATAAATAAGTCGTCTAAACGTGGTTATAACCACAGTTTGAAAATGGCCTTGAAAGCCGAAACAGCTGTAACTCTAACAAAAACCAAAAAATACTTGCAGAACTTAATAATAATATTATTATATTTTACTTACACTAAATTTAAAAATTTATAAAATTAATTAATTTATTGAATTAATCGTTACAAAAAGACGTTTGGTGAAAATAATGTTACAAACTTAATATATTTTCCTTCCTACCGATATATCCATTAATTCCAATGTAGGACAAAGATAAACAATTAAAAACGTAGTAGCGGCCTGGATAAAATTACAAACTTTTCAGAATTTACCATCCGGTCGTACGTTAAGTCAATATAAAAACTATTTAAATCACGATGTTGCCAAATGAAATCATGATAATGTTGGCCGGTTAAAGTGTGTGCATTGTAGATTTTCATTTCCGGCTAAAATTGACCAAGTCAGGACTTATTATAAAGGTGAAACTTTCTCAGAGAATTAGTAAAACGTAAAACAATACTGTATTTAAAAAAAAATAATATATAAAAGAATTGATATATAAAAATAATATTGTCTTTAAATAAAGGAAAGTGTTTATGTGTTCAATGCGGGCGGTTTTATTTCTTTAAACAAATTTACAGTTTCATTTAGATATTGATGAAATTTCATACACTTGACTATCAAAACGTAAAGGAAGGTTACTGCCTTAATTCTGGTTTCCGAAAACTCTGCGTAGAGCTCGGGCAACGCCGGGGACTTCAGTTAGTAAACAAACAATATATTTTTTATATGGAATTTTTTTTTAAATAAAGGGTTTTGATTTTAGGTTAAGTTAGGTTGGTTTATTGTAGGTTAGGTTGGGATAGGCTCGGTTAGGACAGGTTAGGTTAGGTTGAGTTATTATAGGTTAGGTTGGGTTAGGATAGGTTAGGTTAGGTTGGGTTATTATAGGTTAGATTAGGATAGGGTAATTTAGGTTAGGTTGGGTTATTATAGGTTAGATTAGCTAAGGATTTTTACGTAAATAATATCAAGTTTTAACAATATATATTCACCCTCTCTGTGAATGACCTAATATCTACCTATGAAATGTAACTATTGTTAGTATCACTTAAACTGGGCAGTGGGCAAAGCCCAACCAAGTACCGCCAGCAGGTCCTAGTAGCAAAAAACCCGCGGAGCGGGTTTTTCTGCTAGCAAGGTATTATTGACGTAACGAGCTAAAAAAAATCAAGATGAAACAAAAATTCTATACATAAAAGCTGTCAAAATTTCACGACGCTTCAGTTCTTTTTGATTTAATTTAGTTCAGTGATGGCCTTCGTAATCGAGGGGTAAGGCTCTCGAGTAGAAAGCTTTAGGTAGCGGGTTGAAATCCCGTCGTGCGCAAGTAAAATTTATCTTATTAATTTGTATTATTTCATAATTTACTCAATAAAAATAATATAAATATCACACTTGCGGCATGTTCCAGATTGGAAGATACTCTCAGTGTTGACTTGGTGTAAGACCACTATTCAGAATTGAACCGTTGCTTTAAATAGCTAGGTACTCCCCCACCATCCTCTTCATCAAAAACTTTACCTACCCACTACCTTCTGCCTCACAACATACCCCGATTGGGGATCCCATAGTCTCACTGGCTCCAGACGGTTGAGAGCAGTTGGAACTCTTGTGCGGTATACACAATAAAGTTAGTTCCCTTCAAGAGTTCTGGTGGGTTCATACGAGTTTTCTTCGATAATTATAATTACAATAATAAGTACATTGTATTAAAAATAAGATACTTTCACGTCGTATTTAAACGTATTATATTTAATACGTTTATGTATATGTAATGAGCTTTATAATATGTTATAAATTACATGTTTATTATCTACTCCAAAAGGGCACTTTTTTCAGAATCCAATTGAATTCACCGATAATATAGTGGTGTTTACAATTTCACAGTTTTTTGTTTTTGTTTCCCTGTAACAAACACCACTTGTGTTGAATAACAACTGTTAAATTTCGCACTGAAACAATGAATAGAATTTTTATTTGGCGAGAATTTGATCAAATCCAACGCCAAATTAAAATAAAAAGCCTTTTCAATAAATATTCTTAATGAGTACAATTGTTCTGCAGCCCAACTATTTAATTTAATTAAATATTTTTGAATCTATCCAACAAAATGTAATAAGTGTCAGTATTCAGATTATAGAGAAAAATGTTACGGTAAGTACGTAGTCACGAGTCGTCCAAAGTAATTTTTTTAAAGTTTGGTTCATGTTTAATTACAAACGTTCATTACGTGTTCATGTTGATTAAAATATTGAAAGGATTTTTTTTTTAATATTTCAATTTTTATTACAGTCGGTTTAAAAAAAATGTTGTAAATGTTCACCTTGTAACTTAATTAAAAAATGTATTTCTATTTTTTTTTTACTTACGCTGGCTAAGAATTAATATACTGTATCAAAAATAAAACTGAGAAAATTGTGTTTGAAGGTTTGCAATCCCGGAAACATTAGATTTGATGACATAAAAACAAGTTTTTAGTTACATATTATCTGCATCGTATGTACATATAATACTTGGACTTTTGTTTAGCATAAAGGTAAATATATTTGTTAATGATATATAATACATATATGCTCATAAAATTTTTGCTTGGAGGGTAGGGTGGGGCTTTTAGTAGACAGGACAGGACAGTAGGTTTAGGAGATGCAATATTTGAGCCTTAAAAGTGTAGGCTATCTTTTTTATAATTCAGTACTTAACTTATTTTTAACTAACATTGTAGATACAATACTTTTATTCCAAGACATCCAAATTTCGATTAAATAATTGAAATAATTTTTAAAGATTGCATTTTTCAAAGTTCACTAAAACGATCGAAATCCGTTTGAGTAGGCGTGACGTCATGCGTGCCTCGGTTTTGTTAACAGTAATTTCAATTCCGCTCGGATCGATATGAAATCAACAAATTCCATTACAAGTATTTAGCAAGATTTCCAGAAAACATGAATTCTTTTGAAATAATTTGTTTACCGCAGTGATGAATTGTAAATTGTCTCCATTCTTAATTGATGCAGCCGTCCGACCCGTGAGGTAGCGGTGTAAGTTCTGTTAGACCCCTTGACCAATCAATCACAGAGCGTTTAATTTTCTAACGGTTTTCAAATGACAATTTATGAACTCGGCATATAGTTATATTTTAAGTTTTAAGTTTTAAGTTTTCTTAAGCATAAATAACTAACCATCACACCGTTTCTCCGCAGTGCTAGGCACAGAGGACGGACCGCCAAACAACTTGGTCTTGGCACACACTGTTTGCCTTATTCGCATTCATACATCGTCTCATGCATACTCTTCTATTATTCTGACTCTTTACATGGCCCGAATCAAGTATTTGATCCACTTGATCGTGCCATGTCTTCTTCGGGCATCCCTTGACTTTTGCTACCATTCACATTTGCTTCTATCTTCGATATAAATAAAAATGTAAATGTTCTTTTGTTTAAAACCTTAAATCTCGGACAGATTCATTCAAATACGCATGTTTTTTATGTACCAATATTATATAGTTGTCACCTGTGACAGTTGAAAACGTGCATTTTTTTAAATAAACGCGATCTGTTGGACGTAAAATCAAAACGCGCTATTGTTTCTCTGTATGCACAGTCAGACAGCCATTGCAATGCTAGTATATAATAAAAATTATACTTTCATAACCAGCGTTTGTTGAACTATATGAATGTATGGCATACCATTTGTTTTTTACATCAACCCCACACAGGAGATCCTGAGGAAAATAATTTCCCTTAAGGCCAATGTCATCTTTTGGGATGCTGTGTGGAAGGTTATTTAAAGGAAATGAAGGAGATGTGCAAAGGAAAATCGTATGAAGGTTATGTGGGAATCTAGGGTAAGTGTGTCCAGGAGTGGTGGACATATGGATATAGCCCTACCACTGCGACAAAAGGCGATGGGCCGAGGGACCAACTAGAGCTGTGAAGGGTCTCCCCAAATCAGCCTCTTCCCATCTGGCATGCCAGGCAGCTGGTGGGCAGGTGCATCCTGAATGCACCTTGCCCGATGAACACGGTCTCCTCTGTTAAATCACCAAGCGTAGCGAACAACTTGGGGTGACCTATCGCAGAGGTGTTGGTTATCCAATCATTTCCGGGCGGCGGTATGAAAACCCGCCTCCCAAATTGATATATTATAATTAAGCCATAATATTTTTCACTCATGTTTCTTATTTACAAATATTTTCACGCTTGCTAGAGAACCAATGTGAGAGAACACCATTAGAATGTTTCTTATTTACAAATCTTTTCACGCTTGCTAGAGAACCAATGTGAGAGAACACCATTAGAATGTTTCTTATTTACAAATTTTTTCACGCTTGCTAGAGAACCAATGTGAGAGGACACCATTAGAATGTTTCTTATTTACAAATCTTTTCACGCTTGCTAGAGAACCAATGTGAGAGAACACCATTAGAATGTTTTTTTATTTACAAATCTTTTCACGCTTAGAGAACCAATGTGATAGGACACCATTAGAATGTTTCTTATTTACAAATCTTTTCACGCTTGCTAGAGAACCAATGTGAGAGAACACCATTAGAATGAGAATTGAATTATTGAATGAAAAGCTTTTAAGTTTTATATGGTGATTTGATACGAATTGACGTGAAAATTCCAACCTTCTTTTTCCAAGTACACAAAATCCAATTTTTAAAATCCACAGTACGAGTGCAACGGGGACTTGTGGTCGTATTACTAATCACTATCGTAATAAAATTAAAACCACATGATGCGAATTTCCAAACAGTTTAGACTTTTAGATTAAGATTTAGATTTAATTTAATTTTAAGAATGTTATAATATATATGGTAAGTACTAGATGTATTTTATAGGCTTAATGATTGTTTTGCTAGCATATTTATTATTTTATCGGAGTTACCTGTTTTTTTACTAAGTTCTATATGTTTTTTATTACCTTAATGGTGTTTTCGATTTAACTTTCCATAAATCGTTATTCTATTTGAGTTAGGATATTATAATATTTTCCATTACAGGAGTTATTACGTGTTATTTAGCCTAATATATTTTTAATGGCTCTCTTTTGAACAATTCATTCTCCAGATAATGACAAGTAACAATTATTTGTACATTAGGTGTTTATGCAAACAAAATTATTTTCACAAATTCAACGTATTTTTACGTGGAATTGATTTGAAGGTTCTTTTCCAAGAAACCAACACCGTTCACAACGTGTATTCTCGGGGGATTCAATCCAATTTCCACACTGCGTTCATAATGGTTGATTTCCCACGCTACCCACATTGTGGTCTTCATAAAACATTATCTACGTGGTCTAAGATGTTGTCTTCTTGCAGGGTTCATGACACTGTCCATACTCGATGCTTCGTGGTGATCAAAACACCATTTTCATTCACAAAGAGACTTTTTGCACGATTCATAACACTGTACATACTTTATACTTCTGTGAAGTTCACCACTTTATGCTTTTTCCGAAACTGTGAACTTCGTATGTGTGATAAAATACACTTCAACTGTTTTCTGCCTGTAATTTTTATGTGGAATTCACTATACATACAACACTGTGAACACTGAGGTGCATTCATTGCAACGTCTTTAGGTACTGCATATTGATTTAAAAAAATATATATATCTGGACTTAATTGGTGTGATAAATTTAAAATTGCAAACCAGATTCAGTCACTGAATTAAGTTTATCTTTGTGCTCGTCCATCCAAATGTTATTTAACTTTATTTCGTGTACTATCGAACATTTGAAATGTTTTTTTTTTCACACAATTAACTTTCATATTCATAGAACCTTAGTTTATATAATAGGATTAAGGTTTTGTTTTAAAAAATATGGTTTTTGTTATGAAATTCTGATAAAAAACTATGATTTGAGTTCACGTAGAGTAAAAAAAATACAGGATACTTAATAATTACGATTGAATATTTGATTAGTCTTTTTTCTTAGCTCCTATTTAATTGATGGAGAACATAATACGAGAGCGTGTATCAGAGTAGTCCTTTTTTAACCCAAAATCACAATGACATGAAAAATGCTAAATTATTTTTTATCATAATAATGTAATCATCTTAAACAAATGTTAAGCGTATTTTTTGTTATCCTTTCAGGTTCTTCCGAACAATTTTCTTTCTCTCCCCCATTTATGTCAGTATGACAACTTTTCTCAAATTTAGGATTTACTGAATCTGAGATGTTTTAAGCAGCAATAATTTTTTTTATTATTTTTTTTTGTCATTACCTACAGTTAAATAGGTTGTGATCTATCATTATCAGCAAGTGGCATTTGCGCATTAAAAAAAGAAATGTGATAATAAATGGCTTACTTTGTGTGTTGGATATCAACGATCTACCATTACAGCGATAAAAATAAATTTGGGGTAAGCTGTGAGCTGATGTTTTATTTGATCTCCAGACAGCCAAGGTATGACGTTGAAATTGTGCGGAGAGAGAGTTAAATAATTTGTCATGGATAAGTTTTGAAAAAAATTGTACCTACTCACATTTTCATTTTCAATATTTTTATCGTAAGGGTTTCTTTTCGAGGCCGATAACTTTGCTGTGCATTAAACGCAATTTGATTTCTACAACTTTTCTTTATAAAAATTGGTAGAGTAACATTTTGTTATAAATAACTACAATCGGTTTTAACAAATTGAGTTTTATTCACAGTTATTCAATATATAAATTCCAAGCAAGAAGCTTATTTACCTTGCACCTCTTATTAGAGTGAAGAGCTGGGATGTTGAGGAGAATAGTGAAAGGGTATTTAAATAATCAATAGAAATTTTTAATTATAATCTTTTATAGTATACAATAAAATTTATTTTTATTTACTGTCAAACAAAAAAAAATGCCTTCAGCAGATTTTTAAAAATTGAGATGGCACTGCTGAACAGGGCATGTAGCATGGATGGGAGATAGTCAATTATCAAATAGTCGTCTTTTAACGTTTCAACAGTGTCGGGAAAACTTTAATTGGGTGGCTAGATGATGTGAAATTCAATACAAATATAGTGTCTTGGTTTAGAAAATGGATGGTGGGATCTAGATATAGATGGTCAGGAGACGCCGTGTTTCCCAATGGTGGCCAGAACTCTCTATTAATTGTAGGGTAGATTATGACCATGGTCTAAAATATAAATTTGCGGTAGTCTTTCTATTGCCTCGAATAAATTGCTCTTTCGCAACCACTCTGCCATATGCTACAATTTAAAAGTTTTAGTATGTTTCAAACTGGCCACCAAAACATCCGCCGCGGTTTAATTACCAAACTACTGCGTGATCAACACACTATTTCAAAATGTACTGTAAAATCATTGGTTGTGCTAATAGGATAGTTGTTATTACATAGATTAATGAAACGGAAATCTGGCGCAGAGTACCATATATATTTTACACAAATATTACATCTGGATTTTGTATATCAAGCTATCGACAATCAGGCTGTGTCAAACATGATAACGATTTTAAACACGACTGCATTTGATTAATTTGATTAATGCCATGGAAAGGGGGTAGGTTAATTTTTAAAGCTTATCTCTTGAATATGTTAGCTACGTTTGGTGACTTAGCAGGGGTGCCCGGGTTCATGGGTTAAGGTTTGCCCGGGTCTTGGTGGCGGGTGCGTCGGCCCACCTTCTGCGTGGCGGGCCGGTTGGGAGATGCTGGTTGAGGGAGACCCTTTACAACCGGTTACCGCTGTCCGGGCCGCTCGATAGTACAGGGGCCCGACCCTCAGGCTCACGACTAAGGGTGGGCTGCCCCATCAGCGAGTGAAAAAACCCCGCCACTGCTGTTGTGCCGGTTCGTGACCGGAGGGGACCCAGCAGCAGCGTTTGGGCGCATTGGATGCCCTCTCCAGCCGGACTCTCCCAGCCTATCGCCTAGCACCGCAGTGGGTGGGCTGGAACCAAACGCTCATCACTCCTGGACAGCCTGAACCCCAGATTCCTACCCACCCCTCATACCTTTCCTTTCCAGACCTTTCCTTTCACCTCCTACCCTTACAAAAAAAAAAAAATAAATAAATAAATTCATGAATATACAACACAAAAATTTTAACATCATTACAGCGGCGAGTAGCAGGCGTCCCCGGTGCGGGCCAAAACTGTTGGTAAATTTTGCCAACATTCGCGGCCTGCACACAAATTTAAATTCCGTCCATCACCATCTTTTGTCCCAACGTCCCAACCTTCTTTTCCTATCCGAAACTCAGATAGCCGAGCCGCCAGACTCCTCCTATCTGGACTGCCCGGGCTTTACCCTCGCAAGCAAATTCCGACTGAAAGGAGGAGTCTGCCTCTATAGTCGAGCTGACGTCAACTGTGTGCGACTATTGAGTCTGGAAAACTCCAGATTCGACGTAATGTGGGTGCGCGTCAATCTTGCCAGTACGGCAAGATTCTACGCATGTCTATACCGCTCACCGAACCATAGCGAATCAGACACTTCCGAGCTCTTCAAACATTTGAGCGATACTATTGATGATCTCTTGCCCCGCTACCCTTCGGCCGAGTTTGTTGTTCTGGGGGACTTCAACGTTCATAACGAACCATGGTTGAAGTTCTCAGGCCCAACGGACTCGGCTGGCCGACAGGCGGAATCCTTTGCCATTTGCTACGGATTAGAGCAATTGGTTCAGGAGCCTACAAGGGTTCCTGATGTCCAGACTCATCGCTCCAATCTGTTAGACCTATTCTTAACTACTGTGCCACACGGTTATAAGATTGACGTCACAGCGCCTCTGGGATCATCTGACCACTGCCTAGTGACGACATCAATCCCCGTTAGCCTCAGACCAACCAATGAGAGGCTGAGGAGAAAAGTGTGGCACTATAGGTCAGCAGATTGGTTCGGTATGCGGGCCCATTTCAATGCTTTTCCGTGGTCAGCTGTTTGTTTTCGGACTTCGGACCCTTCAAGATGTGCCCAGGAGATTGGTGAAGTCATCAAATCAGCGATGGATGGCTTCATACAATCGACTACTAAAGAAACTGGCGTGGGCTCAAAGCCGTGGTTCAGTCGACAATGCTCCGAAGCAGTTCGACAAAAAAACGCGGCTTACCGAGCCTACAACACATCTCGAACGCCCGAAAGCAGATCAGCATACAACAAATCGGCAAAGGAATGCAAGAGAATCATCAATAGATCAAAATTCGAACACGACCTGCAGATCAGCAAAAAGCTGGCTGCCTGCCCGCATGGCAGCAGAGCATTCTGGTCGCTTGCGGGCTCAATAGGTCGAAATTTTTGCAAACCCAGTTTGCCACCTCTTACCAGACCTGACGGCTCACTAGCAAACACCGCCACCGAAAAGGCAAACCTTTTAGGGAAAATGTTTGCGGAAAACTCGACCCTCGACGACGGGGGTGCTGTTCCGCCGTCGGTTCCTCACTGCGGCTTCTTTATGAAAAAGCTGAGGATCCGGCATCGGGATGTACTCCACGTCATACGGGGGCTCGATGTTAACAAAGCTAGTGGACCTGATGGAATACCTGCCATGGTATTGCAGAAGTGTGCTGCGGAAATAGTTCCAGTTTTGACAAAGCTCTTCAAAATGTCCCTGAAGTGTGGCACTGTGCCCTCTGGTTGGAAAAAAGCGGTAATTCACCCTATTCCCAAGAAAGGTGACCGCTCCAACCCGGCCAACTACCGCCCCATAGCGATCACATCAGTTCTGTCCAAAGTGATGGAACGTGTGATCAACGACAAACTGCTCACATACCTCGAGAAGAACAAAATTATCAACGACCGTCAATACGGATTCCGGCGGAACCGCTCGTGCGGTGATCTTCTCTCGTACGTGACGCATGTTTGGGGGCGGTGCCTGGAACGTCACGGTGAGACCCAAACGGTCGCACTAGACATATCCAAGGCCTTTGACCGGGTCTGGCACCGAGGACTTGTCAACAAATTGCATTCTTACGGACTTCCCGCATCCCTGTGTACGTGGATTGCTGACTTTTTAAGGGATAGGTCGATTCAGGCGGTTGCTGACGGTTTCACCTCTTCCTCGCACTCCATAAATGCTGGCGTCCCACAGGGATCGGTTCTGTCTCCGACTTTGTTTTTGTTGCACATCAATGACCTTTTGACATGTGCACCGATTCATTGTTACGCGGATGACAGTACAGTTCATGATAGCTTTTTGTTTGACAAGCCCCCAAAGGGCACACAAACTCCAACGGCTCGGAGGGCTTTGAAGCAGAGAATGGACGGTTATCTCGAGAATATTTCCTCCTGGGGTAAAAATAATCTCGTCGAATTTAATGTTTCAAAGACCCAATCCTGTCTGATTACGTCTAAAAGGGATCCAAATGATAATCTAGTCTCCTTCAACGGAAGCAATCTTCCGAACAGGCCTTCCATTGATATGCTTGGTGTAACTATAAGTGACCAGCTCGGGTACGGGGGATCCATCGAAGCCAGAGTAAAGTTGGCCTCTCAGAAGCTGGGCGTACTGTACAGGGCCCGCAGATACTTTAATAGTACACAACTGCTCACCCTGTACAAATCGCAAGTGCGCCCTACTGTCGAATTTGGCAGCCATCTCTGATCTGGAGCCCCAAAATACCTGAAAAAAACCCTTGACTCTGTGCAGAAACGGGCGGTCCGTTTGATAGATTCCCCAATCTTAACAAACGGACTGCAATCTTTAGAGCACAGGCGTCAGGTAGGTATGCTGTCCTTGTTCTATCGGTATTACAATGGAAGATGCTCTGAGGAACTAGCATCATTGATCCCTTCGGCACCGGTGCGTAGTCGGGATACACGCCAAACGCGCGCCCAACATTTGTACACAGTTGACACTTGTCACATGAGAACGGGTCGCTTCTACGATTCGTTCTTAAGTTCAACAGCTCGGCTGTGGAACGAACTGCCGGCCTCTGTGTTTCCTCCCTCCTACAACATGGGACTCTTCAAGACCCATGTTCACTCCTTCCTCTCCACAAAAAGACCCTCCACACAGCATCCCCAAAGATGACATAGGCCCTGAGGGAAATTATTTTCTTCAGGGCCTCCTGTGTGGAGTAAATATAAAAAAAAAAAAAAAAATAAAAAAAATGTATTTTTTTTTGTTGCTTTCTGATATCTTTGGCGCCCTAATTTTTTTATCAAGAAAGCGTATAAATGTTTATTTTTCTTTTCAGATGGATCTTTCATTGGGTCTCTAGAATAATTTTAATATTTGTAGAACCCCTCAACTCCGGTAGACAATTGAGAAACATGGCAAAGGCGTGCCCGGCAACTTTATAGATGACGACCTGCCATTTTTGCAAGCTTTCATGTTTTCCCCATCCTGGGGTCTCTTAAAGACTAAGGTACATTATAACCTCTCCTTAAAAACGTAATGAACATTAATTTGCAAGTGTACTAACCTAAGAGCTTAATTAAATCGAAAAAATGATTTAAAAAAAAAAAAAACTCAATCTTTCACGTTTTTCTATTGTAAAATCCATCTTATTTGAAAACCATTATTTTTACAAAATAATTTATTTGATTTTTTTAAGTGACTCATATTTTTATACTTTCTTCATTATATTCATTTATTAATGAATTGACCTAAACATTCCATAACTCACCTTTATAGAGTTTCTTGTAGAACACGAACACAGGTTTTTTTATTGTTCCTTATTTATACTCATTGACTTCTCATTCTCCAAAATTACTTGTACTGTAGCATACGTTGAAAGTACAAAAAGGATTTGTTCGAAAATATAATATTATAACTATTGTGTTCACCATGGTTGTATTATGCGGTTATAGTTCATGCAAAATTCTGCACTTTAATTAACGGTTCAGAAAATTACTTTCGTTTGTTTGAAAACAACGTGTGTCGGGTTAATGCATGGTGGGCAGAAACATTTTAGAGTTTTCGTCAAAATGCAAATTGGAAATTGTAGGTGCGCTGAACGTCGAAAATAGTTTCAAATTTAATAAATTTATTGGTAGATTCAATTCGACATGAAGTTGAAAATTGATATTTTTAGATTACAATCATGAAAGTTTATAGTAATAATGGGCTTATCCTAAAAGCCAATCGAGTGCTTTAACTTTCGAAACTTCTTCCATTAAATTTGACAGAGCCAATAGTTATATATCAAAATTTTCGATTGCCGCCGAGGACCGGTGACCTCTAAGGACGATAAGGATACGGGGTCAAAGATTTAAATCCAGGCAAGGAGAAAAAAAATATTTTTTACTCGCATTGAACTAATTAATAATTGTTGAGATTAATAAAAGCGAAATGAACTTTTTCCATTACATTAGCTGCTACGCCAATTTTGTAACAATTTTAAAGTACCTACTCACATTCAGATGCCAGGGTATGATTAACTCCAGATTTTGATATAAGACTAATTATTTTAACCCGTCGGGCTTTTAAATACTTTTTCCTACAAGTACAAATGATGGGGAAATTTCTCTAGAAATTACGGAATACTGTCGTAAAATAAATGCAATTTTGGAAACAATGAAAATTTTAATAAAAAAACTTACCGAAACATTTTGACTCGAAATGAAAAATGAAAAAATTGATAAAACGTCAGGAATTAGAAATAATTCCCTTCATCTTTTTAATATCACTTCATTTATTCTGCCATTATACAATAAATAAAATATAAATACTGACCTTATGACAGTTGTTAAAAAAACGCTAATTTGTAATCATACACTGTGACAATTTTTTGGATTATATCCATTGAATCATGCATACATATTTTTTTATAAACTGTCATTAGAAGACTCTAATGCAGGGGTGTTGAACCTTTTTTGCCGTTGGGGACATTTGGATGTTTGTAGTATCACCAGCAAGTGATTCCGCTATTTCAATTGAATCACTGCATTCTGAACAAAATACTGGTTTTAACAAGAATAAATCTGCCTACAAGTCCACCAGCTTAAATTGTAATTGCACTCAGAACACATAAACGGTTTTCCTAGATTTCGATAGTTAAATAGATGATGATTTTAAGTTTTTTTTATTTTATTTTTTTATTTTTTTTATTTATAATGTATTACAAAAAACATGGTAAGTAACACATTATTCCCAATGAGTTGAGATAAAACTCATTACGGGAAGTACAGACACATAAAATACATTTTACAAGGATATTACACTTTAAAAAAAAAATACAACATATTGAATAGGAAAAGAAAAATAAATAAAAAAGGAAAAATACATTGTTAAGAATAGAGATTTTAGAAATAGTGAGAGACATCTATACACATGAAACATAGTAAACCAACATATGAAAGCGAGCGAAAATTCACTGGTTTAAAAACATTTTCAGGAAATAATCTTTAAGCGTTTTAACTAATTTTTTTTTGTTAGTTACTGAGTGCTTTATTTCATTAGGTAATGTTAATTTAACTATCTTTCAAATTTGTCTGACACACCGTCATTAAAATGCTGTTTTCAGCACGCTGAAATAAAAAGCCTCGCAGGCCACATTTCCCCACCTACTTTCTAATGGAATATGATGTTTGTGGCCAGTATCGTCCTATCAAGGCTTGCAGGGTTAATCTGAATATTTTATTTCAAAAATATTCAGATTAACCCTGAAAATATACACCTGCACTTAACGCCAACTACAAGCAATGTCAACGATTTAAGCGCCCTCCTATTTAGTCAGACTATAGAATATGTTTCTTTATGTGATGTAATACAATATTTTAAATAATATTGATTTATTAACTGTCAACAGAACTAAGCTCCAACAGTTCAATAAATTTAATTCAAAATCATTTGTCTTTTGTAAAACTGATATGAAATAACTTGCAAAGCACACATAAATAGATTGTCGGTACAGTGCACAATGTACATTGTGAATTTAGATTCACCACTTAAAGTGGAATTAATTCCTACATCCCCTCGCGAGGGACCAAACTAGTCACATTCCATTATAGCCCGACTATTATTACCTTTTCGCAGTTCATATTCCTTATATGAATAGTAATTCACAGGGCCGCCAGCGCAACAGATCGGGCTAAGTGTGTACTGTATCATATCTCCTCCCTTTCTCTCCACTCCTATTATTTCCAAACAAAGAATAGTACGGGGTTTATTGTCTGTGACAATAATTAAGTAAGTATGATGCATCGGCTGTTATATGCAATACGGCAGTCAATTTATTGATAAATATATTTTAAAAAACGTTCTCTTGGGTGTCTCAAAAGTTGCATTGGTATGCTTAGATTATGAACACTCAGTTTTTTTTATTTTCTGATTCAGTAATGCTTTTGAACTGTAGATTTTTAGCTTTGTAAACTGATTGTTTTATAACCTGCATGTGCTCTTAACACAGGATATTCTAGTGAGATAATTACTGTACATTACCCATGTAGTGTAATTCATAAAGCCTTAAAAATAAAAAAGACACCTGCCTACGTTTTAATTTGGGACGGTAATTAATTGAATTATTTTGGAAAATATATTAAATATTAACTACAAGATTTTTCAATTCCATTACTCAAGATACGATACACAGAGAAAAATTGCGAGCATTGCGAATTTATCCGTAATCCGGTCAAAATAATCGGATACCGGTTAAAAAGGATTCAGGCTCCTAAAAACTTTCAGTAAATTACATACATTGGAACACGTGTTCGTGCATTTGTATTTGCCTTGATAATATATAATGATGAAATGTGAAAATATTAGGATTTTTGTGAACACGTATTCCGACATTGTGATAATACATTAGTTTTTAAAAAAAATTAGTCTGGAAACTTATCCATTCATTCGTAAAGGGCCTGCAATCGCGTATTCGGCCGGATTACGAATAATTTAAAGATATTTTTAATAAACTAGCAATACTTATTTTTCTATGTGTAGGTTTAATAATATTTTACAAACTAATTACAAATTTAAAGTAGATTTAGTAGGTTCTACATAATATCGCTAACCGCTCAACACTGCGTTTTTGTGCCTGCTCAAAATGAGAAATAACCAATATCCTTTAGATTTTGCCCTGTTGTTGCTGTAGGTATATATATACAAGGTGATGGAGCAGGTTTATTCAAACGAAGATTGTATTTTATAAACCTAAAGATAAATGCCGTAGAAAACGCACAAACATAACTTTAGGGATTTTATTTCATCTATTTATTTGTAATATACTGATCAATTCAGACAAGCGATAACTTAAGTACTATCATTATGTTATTTTATTTTTATTTGTAATGTTCATTTCCTTTGTTTAAGCTTTCGTCAGATTTAAACACAAGTAATGATTTTCAATGTTTACAAACGGTGTTCATTCGAAAGATAATTCTGTTCGTCTATCTTGATATTTGTCAACAAACAATATAGTATTATTAAGATAAACTGACAATAATTGTTTTTGTTAGACTCTGGAGAGTATTGAGAGATAGATAGGATCCTGAGGCAAATATAGTGTAAATATATAGATATACTTTCATCTCATAATTCTTCACATGTTTGTGCTAGATTTGTTATAAGTTTTCATAGTTTTCAAGATTCTCAGCAGAAATCTCCGTAACGGTTTCCTGAATCGATTAAATCTTCGTGAAGAGTTGAGGTTTTTGAATTGAGAAGGTTCTGGAATAATTAATATTGTTTGTGTTGCACGTAATTAATAACTTATTTCATTGCTGATGGTGAACACGATTTTATAAGGTGAATTGTTTGCAAAATAATTAAATCAATTTATTTACACTTAAATCCCAAGAGCCTATAAAAAGTAGTATAAACCGTGGGTACTTTCTTAATTGTTTTTGGCGTGTGAGGAATTAGGTAATTATTTTCATGCTATAAATTTATTCACACTGTAACGAAAACGGATTTTCAATTATTATATTAGATTACATTTACATCTACACAGCGCATACATTTGTACAGCATTGTACATACATAGATGGAGTGTTGGACTTTTTTTTTTTTTTTTTTTATAAATATGTGCAGTGTATACGTTTATATGTTAAGTAAATGTGATCAATATTTTATGTGTGGCATTCCACACCACTATGGTTACGAATACATTGTATTATATTAGAAAATAGTTGTGCGAAGCTTAATTCTAAATCACTTTTTTCGAGTTTACATTATGAATACCAAAAAATATTATTTAGATAAATTAAAGCATTTCCCATCTTTTCTCCCTAGTAGAATTAATATATAATTATTAATTAGTCAATAAAAAATATAAATGTAAGCTGCTAAAAAAAGTATTTTTCAAATAGAAATGTTTAAACGCATGAAAGAAAGAACTTTTTAAGAATTCAATATTATGGCTAAGATTATCTGTGACAGTTTCCCTTGATTATTTTGTGTTTCTTTCTTATAAATTGTTCACAAAATAAATAAAAACAATTTTGGCGCTTGAAATCGAGCGTTTTAAGACCCCGTTTGCATATAAGGCATACCAAGAATAAACAATTTTTTAGATTCTAGCTTCCTATTAGATCAAAGAAACCGCATGTATTTGAATATACAATCAACGAAATTATTCTCCAACACCTAAACCAAATCAAAGATCTAGGAGTTATTTACGACAGCAAACTAACTTTTCACCAACACATCGATGATTTAATAAGCAGAGGATACAGGCTTCTCGGCTTCGTAATTAGAAACTCATATCCGTTTCGTAACACAAAAACACTGACGTTATTATATAACACACTACTCCTAAGTGTACTTGAATCAAACTCGATCATCTGGGCTCCACATGAATTAACATACACTTTACGCATTGAAAGAGTCCATAAAAATTTTTTAAGGTTTTTATTCTCGCGGCTCTATGGACGTTACCCTTGGCTTTACCCATCGATTTATATATTAGGCATGACCAATTACCACTCCCTAGAGACACGTAGAGGTATTGCTTTGCTTAAATATTTTTTCCAACTAATAAACGGTCACTTTTCTAATAATGAGATACTAGCCCAATTAAATTTTTTTGTACCAGAGTCTCACTCTCGAGGACGTCATCACAATCTTCTATATAGTAGAGCAAGCCGCACTAATTTATTAATGAACTCACCTGTGGGAAGAGCTACGTGCTTTTTGAATGCGGTAGATAAAAAATTAGATTTATTTTTTGTGTCCTATAGCGCATTTGCGAGATTTTTGGCATTGCATATACACTGCATAAATGGTACAATTATAACGTCTTAGGCTTTATTACCTGTAATTGTTATAAATAAATGTACAAATTATATATAAATAAATAAATATAAATAAATTAAATATTTTTTAGCAAACGACAAGATTAAGGTTATTGCTTTAGAAACATGATGTATATACTTGCTTTCATAAGTAAGATTCCAAGGAATGGAAATACTGAGAATTTACGTGGTCAACCATGTTACACGGCGAGAATATGAATAAAGCAATATATCCGGGGCATTCAGAGAAGCAGGTTGCATTACCAAGCGAATACATTTCGCTCTGAAATAGTGCAACGAAAGACGCTACGCGAATAAATCTTCACCAGTTAAGGTGAGAAACAAAAACAAAACAAATGTACATTTTTAATGTAAAACTGAGTAATAAATAGTTTGCATTCGGTAATTTGTTTAATTTTTATTGTGTTTTCTACGCCTCTTTGGTTCACCCTTCGCGGTAGTAAGAACATTGTTTTCTTGGAATATTACCAAAATCTATTGCAAATAATAATATTTTTAAAACATTGCTAAATTTTGTGAATTAAAAAATCTTAATTTACTTGTATTTTAATTCAACAGTATATGATAATTGAGTAGTCAACTTGCAAAATACGCTTCGGGATTTTTCGGAAATCTGTGGATGTTAGGAAAAACTGTTTGAATGTAAAAAGAATATTCCATTTTATGCTAAAATTTAACGTAATTATACATTATTCTTTTGATATTTAGCGAAAAGTATTAATAATTTATTTATTTTCATAACGGATAAATTTCCAGTGCGGGTTTTGCAAGTCGACGACTAAAATTAATACAGTTGTAGAAATATGCTAGAATGATAATTGAGGAGCGTTTTCACGAAGAGAAATTTTTACCACAAACTTCTTTTCCTATTCTAGGTCTTTCTTTCGAATTGGCTGATTTTTTTTTCTTTCACAATCTACATTATGTAAACTAAAAAATGATGAGCCCTGAGCTCTATGGCATCTCTGGGGATACTGTATGGTGAGTTTTTTGAGGTAAGCAAGAAGAGGAAGTTTTGGAAAGTAAAAGCGTGAGAGGGGTGGGTAGGAATCTGGTTTAGTATGCTCATGAGTGATTGACGTATGAATCATACCTCCCACTGTGGTGCAATACGATGCGTCGAGAAAGTTTGACTGGAGAGTTCCAAGGGTCTCGCTCAACCGACCGCTCCCGATCCGACCCGCAACGCAGTTAGTGGGCAGACACATCCGTCGTCAGGACCTTGACCTCTCCCCACGAACCCGGACCCCCCTGGTAAGTTACCGGTTCCATGATAACTCAACACAGTGACAATTCAACACACTTTTAAAAAATGATATAAAGCCATTAGAAACGAAGAAAAATGTGTTTTTTTAACCTAACATAACCTAACCTACATAACCCAGTTAATAAAGTTTTTTTTCATATCATTGTGATGATTTATCCGGTTACCTAAGTTACCAAACATAGAGAACCACTAGGGGTCACCTGCGGCAGAGGTGTTGGTGATTCAATAAATGCTTCCCGGGGCGGCGGTACCCATACCCGCCTCCCAAATTGACTAAATGCTGTAGCAATGAGATTCCTGAGGCGTATTTATGTTAAAACCATTTATGATAATGAGAAATATTGATATTCGCAAATAATGCAAGGCTGGTGTAAGCGTAATGATTGAGATTAAGAAAGGGACGTTTAGAAGATTTGGAAACGTAGAGTAGTGTAAGGAGAACATATGACGCGAATGTGAATATTATTAAATGGTATAAAAAGTCGGCGACGCCCTGGGAAGATATTGAACGAACAAGTGAACCAGATACTTGATTCGTGTAATGTCAAGAGTCAGAATAACATAAAAGTATCTATGAATGTGAATGAGGTGGGGAGAGTGTGCCAAAGGTTGTCGGCGGTCCATTCTCCATGCTTACCCTGGGGAGAAACGGCATGATGGTTATTATTATATTAATTTAATGTATCTGAGTAGGCCCCCAGTTAAATATACCTCCGGAAGAAACTATATTTCTGATTCCTTTTCAAAATTTTGTAAAGGTATTACTTATGCATTTTGTGTAGCTACGTATCAACCAAAGACATTATTTCAAAATTTTTAAAAAGATATTTTATATATGTGTTTTTTTATACAATTAGGTACTTTGAAAGATAAAGCATTGTATTGCCGAACTAAAACATGAAAGATATTTCATTTGTGAAAACTTATTTTTTTCTGAAATCGATATATATTTTTGTCAAAATTCATAATTTCGACTTCTTTTTAAGTAAATATGTATTTTGAGTTCTCTTTATTATTCATCGTGTCAAATAGTTAATTGAATGCGCATTTAAAGATTATCGTAAAATATTAACATGAAGTAATTAGTCCGACGAAAAAACAAGTATTATGGATATATATATTTCCATAATTTCCGGTTTACATTGATGTAGTATGTATCTACCCATCTATCGCTTATCTCTTTTAAAATTATCATTGCATAACTGTTAACCATAAAGTTAGTTAATAATTTACAATTATCGTTTCATTTCGGTTTCAAAACATGCAGTTAATTATCTCTCATAAATATTCTCACTACTCAGAATATCAAGCTGTGTTCGCTATATATTGGAGTTTTGGTTTTTACGATTTCGCTGGGATTGAGCAATTTCATGTTATCACAATAACTGGAATTTAGAATGCATCAAATGAACCATTAGCTGCCTTTGAAAAATATAATGCAATATATATTCATATCTCACGCGTTTTATGTCATTTCCTATATCAAACAGCCAATTTCATAGACAGAGTGAATTTCCCAGTCGGCAGACTTGTTCAATATTCACTTGTTCTGCAAACTCCTTGCTGCTTGCTGCTACCCTCTGAATTCGCATGAACGAATTTATGCGCATCATTTTGTGCAAAGGAATCAAATTACTATAAATACTGACATTTTCATGAAATGAAAACTTATTCCAAAACAAAATGCATTGCAGAAATAAGATTATTCGTAACAACTCACTAAAAATGCGAATTGGAAGTTAAGAAAGATGATAACCATAGAATTAATTCATTCCAATGATTAATGATTATATTATTTAGGAATCAAACAGTTAAAAATACATGCGGTTTTTACATGCTGAAATGAGCATACGATAAACCAATTAAGAAAGAATATGAGCAATTATACGTACTATAATGTAAACATAAACAAAAAAAAATGTTAATCTTGTCGAATTCCGCTGTACGCTTAGTACGCAGAAAATATATAAATAGCACTTGCTTTCATCTTAATTTCAACAAGAAATATCAAATTATTATTATTATTATTTATTGGATAATTTGTATAGCGCCGCTTTTGTGAGATATCACCTCAGGGGCGCTTTACAGTTGATGCCGGTATACAAAAAATATTAATATTACAAAAATAGAGTGAAGTTAAGGTAAGTAAAATGAAGTATAGGAACAGGTGACACGAAGATAGAAGATGGAGACTCTGCAGCAAGAATCCTAGGTGGTGAAGAAACTGGGCCAGCTGCTGCAGCGAAAGAGTCCACCGCGTCCACCAACAGTGCCAGCACGAGGTTCGTCATCCGCCCAGGTATGTGTCTGCTGCTAATAAAGCGCTGATACACTATCCTCTCACAGATAACAGACCTTGGCAGCACCGCTGTGACGTTCTACGTTGATAGAAGATTTAGACTCTGCAGCAAGAATCCTGGGTGGTGAAGGAACTGGACCAGCTGCTGCAGCAAAAGAGTCCACCGCATCCAACAACAGCGTCCAGGTATGTATCTGCTGCTAATAATAAATCGCTGACACCTCACATAGATAAGAGACCCTGGCAGCACCGCTGTGACGATCGGCAAGTCCATCATTTATCTCCATGTAATCCCTTTCCTGGTAATTGTTGAAGTGGTGTATTCTGCCCGCAATAAAAATCGACAGTCGGGATAATAAATTACCCTGGGCTTAGTAAAAAACTTGCCAGGGTCCAAACTTCCCCAGTTTCTGAGAATTACGTTGAAAAGATCTGGGGTGCATTTACCGATCGCCGTTCGTTTTGAATGTATAATATTTTTGAGCAAATTTCCGAATATTCACTTTTAAAACACTGCACTCAAATCACATATTATAAAGTTCTAATAATTATTAAGTTTATTTTTATTTAAGTTCAAATGTTGATTGAATGATTTTAAAAATAATTTCAAAGGGATGTTGCCTCATTTCCCTTGAAAATACTAAAAAAAAACACAAAGCGGTTGTAGGACGCGTTAGGACGTGTCCTGCTGCCACGAAGCGTCCTGCTGCTGTGGTAGGAGATGGTAAAGGTTGCATTAAATTTCTATTTTTTCTCAATCAACGAAACGGTTACGAAATATGCAAACGTTATTAGAATAACCCAAACTAAACCCTAAAAACCTATTTTGTGCATTTTTTACTTAAACCTCCGACTTAAATAATTGCCCACATTAGATATTTAAGTTGAAATCAAGTGTTGTTTTTTATAAAGCTTTTGCATGCAGCGGAATTCGACAAGTTTACCGAAAAAAATCAAAAATAGTGTATCAAGAACCGTGAAAATGTGTCATCATGTGACATATTCAGCTAGTTTTATTTTACATTTAACTTTATACGTTTTCAATGTGAAAATGTCTACATCTCGTAGTGTGCTCTTACTTCAACAATTGCCTAAATGAATAATGAAAACATGTACTAACCTAAAGGAGATGCCTTCCAGCAGTAGTATAGGCAAATACCCCAGAATAAATATGTATGGGTCTCGTCTATCCATGCGATATGGGCAGGCAAATAATTTTTCCATCAGGTGGCACATTTAATCATTTAATTACGTTGGGAAAGAAGAAATTTGTATCTTAAAATATTTGAGATCTCAATACAATTTTTTTTAAATAACCTTTTTGATTTTCCTTAGGTAATTACTATAAAAGGAAAATGACTGCATTTGGAAATTTTTTAACTTAAATTATTTTTAATATTTAATTTTTAATTACGTGAAATGAAAATTCGCATTGGTTAAATGGTATGACAGCCATTTTGAATAATTTATGTTAACTGGTATACCTGATTCTACATAAGTGGAAAGAAAATCAACAGCTTGAGACAATTGAATAACGTTAATTTTAAAAAATATATATATTTTACTTTAATATTCCCTCAAAATAGTGCTAACCTAAAAAGCATAAATTATTTATTTCGGTATTATTACTGTAATTTTATTTAACCCCACCTTACCTATCCTAACCAAACCTATCCTAACCTAACCTAACCTAACCTAAACCAACCTAACCTAACCTTACCTATCCTTACCTAACCCAACCTACACTAGCCTATCCTAACCTAACCTGCCCTAACCTAACATGACCCAACCTAACCCAACCTAACCTAACCAAACCTAACCTAACCTAACTTAACCTTACCTAACCTAACCTAACCTAACCTAACCTAACCTAATCTAATCTAACCTAACTTAACGCAAATTATCCGAACATATTCTAACCTATCCTTACCTTCCTCTAACCTAACCTAACCTAAATTAAAAAAAAATATATATATCAGTATTTATAAAACATTCTTAAATACATTTATTTTATTTTCAGATTTCGGCCGAAATAGTACCTAGGACCTAATTTGCATAGAGTAAATTGTACCTCTAGCCACTCGTATGATATCAGCAATATCCTCAAAATAATTATTTTGGCTGTCATCAAAAACAAAGAAGGTGAATTTTTGCATAATTAAAAATTAAAATGTTAAAATTAAAAATTTCCCAAATGCAGTCAGTGTTTGTAAAAATTAAGTATTTTTTTAGTAATTGAGGTAAATGAAATGGTAAATTTAAGTGGCATTTTGCAGAGCATTTTTTAATCAGTTTCTACGAAACACCGGAAATTATTTGTTAACTACAAACATTAAGAACGTACTTTTTATTAGAAATATATTTATAAAAACAAGACAAGTTCCGACTTAATTTAGTTTCTGGTTTGTAGTTATTTTCATTCTTCAGTCGGAAATGGGAACGTGCCACCCCGCCACCAACGTCGGAAGAGTAGAGGAGTACTTTATTAGTAAAATAATGCTTATCGCTCCACGTCCACAGTTGGCGTCAAAACTTTATAATATTATCTTCTCAAAATGACTTGTTATTTATTGTATCCATAAAGTGCACGAAGCTAAATATTTGACTGAAAAGGTGAAATAATAATACTCATCGTGTTTGATACCACAATAAAATCATGGAAGTTAGTGGCAATAGCAGTGAATCCCGCCAATACAAATTTTTATATTGCGTTTTAGTGGTACGTTTCATGTTTACGATTTTCACCTTTTACTGTTATAAAAGCTTTATGTTTTGTTTAATGGTAGAATCTTCTGGAGGCAAATAAAATTATATATAACATACCACAAAAGTTAAATTTGAAATACAGAAGGTAATGATTAATTGACCACGATTTTTTTTTAAATATACCAGATAATTAAAATTGTAACTATTTTAAACAAAATACCAAAGAAAAACAGGGTTGCCAAAAAAAACTCCGAATAAAAAACAGCATTTAATGTAGGATTGGCGCACAAATAAAACATCGAAATATGAATATTTTACTCGAAGTACGCCATCTGTGAAATTCAGAACAAAGGTCAAATATTAATATCTACCATTCAGGATTATTAATTGAATTGATCTGAAATGAACTATGCTACTCCATTATTCCCAATAGGTCGGGAGAGCTGATTGTAGATTTTTTTTGGTAAAATTATTCGGTAAACGGTACATTCATTTCACAAATCAATATATTTTTATATTTAGGTAAAATATTTTTTTACATTTCAGAGTTATCCATTAATGTTGGCCTCACTGGGTGGCTTACCCGTGCTGAGGCCTTCATTTTATAAGATAAAAATATAATCTTCATTGTACATTTAAAGAGAAAATAATACATTGAGAATATAATGTTGTGTGTTTGTGAGTGTTGTGTTGTTTATATTGGTTAAAAAAACTATTATGTGGAATAAAATAAATTATATTATTGTATAAATCATTAAAATGGGGTTCATGAAAATCATTCTGAGTCACTAAATTATGTAATTATGTTTAAAGCTTCATTCAACTGTAATAATTCACATCTTTTAAATATTTGTTGAATATTAAATAAACAAAAATTTCTATAATAGTAAAACTATTTGAAATGCAAAAAGACAAGAAAAAAAGAAAATATATTTTGACCAAGATTCGAACCCTGAACCTTTCTTCTATCTGGTAGAAACATATCTTTCCATTAGGGGTAAACGGAACATACGTTATAATCTAGGCATTTATAGGTGGCGCCAATTTCATTATTTTAGGGAAAAACACAAGTTCTACTATAAAATATTGAGATGAATGATTTATTTGCGCCGTTACATACCCAATATGATTAAAGTTAAATATTTTTATCGGTAAAAAAAACTCGATTCATCGATTATCACAGAACTGTATAATCGTCTTATATCAAATTTATAAAGAATATTTAATACATGAAATTCACCCCTCAGATAGCAAAAGCAATAGATTCAAAACTAATGGCTTAATAGCCATCCCTATGCTTAGAACGACCACGGCTCAGCACCACTATTTGAATGTAGGTGTGAGATGGTACAATATATTGTTGTCCAAATATAAAATTAGTGTAACCGAAATTTTGAATTATGAACAATTCAAAAAGCTAATTTGATCTCTAAAATTGGATAATGATATATTGCACCCTTAATTTTCTTACGCTTAGTTAATGTGTAAAAAGATATATTATTTTAATTGTCCTGTAAAACCTATTTTTCTAATTTATCAATCTAATAATCTAATTTATCTCTATATTAATCTAATTTGTGTAAGCCATTTTGAAAAAATTGAGTTTTTGCACGAATAACACCATTTATTCATATTCATGTTGTGTACGTACGGGCGCAAACAAATATTTCGTCTTAATATTTTAAAATATAACTTGCTATAAGTACATTTAAATAAAATATTTTAATTTACGCCATCTTTGAATGCGTAGATTATAAGGTTTTCCCTGAAGCCTTCGAAACCCATTTATTCTTAGCAAGTTTTATAAATCTAAAATTTCTTGAAAATTATTAACATCCACCTTCTCAATTTTCGTTTTTCCAAAATCGGCAACCATTTTTCAATTCGTAAGCGAAGATTCTATTCGATCTCAATTTCAAATAAGAATAAATCTTGTTTTAAAAAAATCCATGTCAATGCATTTCAGCTACCGAAACCATTTTCATTACAATCCAAGAAGCTTTATAAATTCGAATAAACTTATGGAAAGTAAGTAGACGCCATATTTTTCTACCGTTTACGAAGAAAAATTATTCGACAAAAGATTGTTGAAATCTTATGCGAAGACGGGTAGTTACTGCTAGTCCTTTAAAACCTACATGAAAAAATATTACAAACATTTTCGATAAGTCACCCTCACTTACCGTAAAAGTCACCCCTCCCACCATCTAGTCCCAAGTCGCTAGTCACCCCGCTAAGGGCTGGCGTTGTTCCCCCATCGCCGCGGTGTAATGGCAACCCACCAATCCCTTCACCCCTCAGTCCTCCAGTGACGTGAGAAAACTCGTGTGTGTCAGCTTTACCTAATGAAGGGTGACCCCGGCTGTTAAATAAAACCTTCCGGTACTGCGATAAGGGCTCAAATCCTACGATAATTGGACACGGTACCGACGGAATAACGATTGTTTTTTTGGTTTGATTAATGAGGACGAAAATGATTATATCTTTTTCAGTTCAGCCTTTTGTAAATATGTCACATAATCCAACAAAATATTATGAAAAATCATTCCGAAAAATATGGCGGACATTCGTAATGTTAACGGCACCTAATTATAAAGCAAAATTTATTCCTCATTTCAAAATTGCTTGTCTTTTATGACTCCTTATAAACTTTGCTCAACAATCGATGGCTTTATCTTAAAATTCATAGTTAAACTCCGTAAAATACAGCGAAGTAATAAAACTTGTCATAAAAGTGGCTTACAGAAATTTTGTACGGCGCCGTTTAGTAATATCACAATCTCAAGGGCAATTGGTTTAGTTGTTTGTTAGTTTGAAGTTATGATCATAATAATCATTTATTTAATTTTTAATGAAAATTTAAAAGTTTTCATTTTTTAATTTTAAGTGCAAATTTTGATGACCGGAGATTTTAAAAAAAAGTTTACTGTTAACTTATTTTGGTATTTTGAATTATAATAAGAAAATTCTTACATCGTTTGATGAGTTATTTATAAAATTGTAATGTTCGATGTTAACTTTTATTCATGTGTACTTACGAATTTAATTCGATTAGGAATTTTAATTAAAATGTCTGTGTGCACTTTCTAAATAGTTTAATAAAAGGTTACTCTGTTACAGGATATTTTCCAGCATTTAAAAAATAAGTTTGTTGGTAATTTATTATAGTGCACAGCAGTACATAATAAGTTTAATTGCTTAATTTCTTTGAATTATGAATAAGACCCATATAGGCAAATCATACATGATTTTTAGCCTCCATCGGTGCAACACTAATTCTAAGCAGAATTCTTTCATCTATCGTGCGTCCAACACTTTTAACACACACTATTAACAATTTGACATATTTAACTCTGCACCACACTCCTTAAAATCCCACAGACACTCTCTCGATACCTTACAATACCAATAACTACAGATACCATCCAATACAACCACCACTCTATTCTTCCTTTTAATTTTTTGTTACGCATATTTTTATTACTATACCTCAACCTAACCGATCCCCCCCATCCTACCCCCTTCCTTTTCCCCCCTAAATAACTTGTCTCTTGAAATGTAATTTTCCTTAGTAAATATCTCGGAATCACTACACTTGTATACAATACCTATGTGGAAACCTGTAAATGGTTTAATTATTGTAACTCAATTATTATTATGCTTTTATTAATGTAAGCTGTTGGTATACCAAATAAAATAAATATGAAATATAATGTATTTGTTAAAATCCTTGCAGATGTAACGGACTCGCATGGACCGAATTTCTAAACTGTGTTTTATACCAAAATGCTTCAGATCCTTTAGATAAAGCGTTAATCATGGTTCGCTGTTACAAAATTCCCAACCCAAAATATTGAGACACACACAGTCACCGCTTAAATGGCGTGTCACCTGCGCCCTCTGAAATATCGTCACCTGTATTTTGACATGATATGAGAGGACCACTTAACTAGACAAAAATTTGTTTGGTCTATCACTTTGCGGCTGGAATAATATTGCCACTTACAGCGACAAAGTAAGGGCAGGCATTTGGCAGAAAGCAGCTTCTCTCATTGGCCAAACTATATGGTAGCCTGCGGTTGTGGTTTTAGATATCAGAAGAACTCTCCGATATTTATACAGTATTACATAAATAGTAAATATTTATCTTATATTACATTGTTAAGTAAAAATAATTAGGATGTAGCAAATTATTTTGTTCTTTAATTTTCGCAGAAAATGATTCGGTTATTTTATGAATTATTTCGTTTGTCGTTTCATTCGAGTCATTTTTTGGTTTTTTTTTGCCTCAACAATCGTACAGTAAAAATTCTAAATTATAATTACTATCATTCACTAGGAATTTTATAATGCTAAATAAATATTTGTTTACTTTATTTCTTGTTTAGGTAGGTACATATTGGGTTTTACAATGAATTATTTTACATCTCAAGATTTAAACTTATCTATCATTATAAGCATTTGCTTTGAGATATTAGAAGTATAAATAGCTTAATAATATGTACATGAAATAGAAAGTACATTGTAGTTTGATTAGGGAATCAGTTAATGTAGTTTAAACAGGGCCGGCCATATGCCGGCGCATTTTGAAGGCGTCAAAGAGTTGATAATACCTCACCTAACACATCGCCCTTGTGATTGTTATTCATACTAACGGCTCTACCCGAAAACACACATCATCCAAATTGTATTGATTACTGTGATACAAAGGCGTCTACTCGCTGCCTTAGTGCTTGTATGTTCAATAGACCATTTAGCAAATTTTACAGGAGACGTTTTTTTTGTTTTTACAGGCAAATTCTAAAACATTCTCGATTTTGGTCATTTCGTTTTATACATATGTGTAACAGGAAATGTTTGAAGATCATTTTTCGAAGATTAAAAACATAATATGCCCATATTATGACTTTAAAGGTGGACGTTGAACATGGCTTGAAAATGATGAATGATTATTTTGGATATTGAACATATCGTCTGGAGATTTGAGTTTGAGGTATTTTTGTTCAATTAGCCAATTAGTGGTAAATTGTATATAAAGGGTGATTTTCAGATTTCAAACACTTTACTTTTATCTTAGGTAGTAGATGACTTAAAGTATTACTTTAAAATATACAAACAGCGTCCTTGAGGTGATTTTTCACAAAAACTGTTAGCAAGTACCGCTAATATACTACCATCGGTTGTCGGTGCATGCGTGATTTGAAATATTCTTACATTTTACGTATTACGGCCTCCGTGGTCTAGAGTACTCTTGACTAGAGATCCGGAGGTTGCGGGTTCAAACCCCGGCGTGCGTAAGTAAATTTTATTTGATTCATTTATGTTATTTCACAAATTATTCATTTAAAATAACATATAGTTTATAAAGACCACCATCAGAAATTAAATGGCTTTAGCCGTGTTTCGTGACCAGATTTGAATAGCTACTCACTTACCTTCTCTCTTCTCCTTCATCCTCCTGCCTCTCTTTCTCCTCTCCATCTCCTTCCCCTCCACACTACCCTCAGCCTCAGAATATATGAATATACCCCAATTGTGGATTCCATAGTCTCACTGGCTCCAGATGGTTGTGAGCAGTTGAGACTGTGTGCGGTATTCCATCAAAAAAATCCCGAGTGATGCATAAAATTATTCAAGTTAAATTTTCAGTTGAAAATTGGAACTGATTAGTATAAAATCGAAAAAAAATAATTAATAATTCTTAATTTGAAATGTTTGTTCGTTTGTTTTTTTATTGTTTCGTTACCTAATGTAATACCCAAATTAATTACCCAAAGGTAATTTTTGAAGTTTACATGCTTAAAATAAAAAAAAATCTTTCAAAAGGTCTTATTTGCCGTGAACTTGTTATTTATATTAATTATCGTGAAAAAATATTATTTTTTTAACTAACTAACTAACTAACCATCACGCCGTTTCCCCGCAGGGGTAGGCAGAGAGGACGGACCGCTAAACAACTCGGTCTTGGCACACACTCCTTGCCTCATTCACATTCATACATCGTCTCATACATACTCTTTTATTGTTCTGACTCTTGACATGGCCCGACTCAAGTATCTGATTCACCTGGTCGTGCCATGTCTTCCTCGGGCGTCCCCGACTTCTACTACCATTCACATTTGCATCGTATATTCTCCTTAAACTCCTTTCTTCGCTCATTTGCTCTACATGTCCAAACCATCTAAGCGTCCCTTTTTGATCTTACTCATTACACTTACATCAGCCTTGCACTCTTTGCGGATATCCTCATTCCTCACACGATCATTCATGGTTTTACCACACATACGCCTCAGGGATCTCATTTCAACAGCATTCAATGTACTTTCATCCTTTCTTTGCCAGTTCCATGCCTCACTTCCATACATCGGATTATTTTTTTTAAATATTTTAATCCTAAAATTATAATATCCCGCGATTTGGGTTATGGGTCTGCGCTAATATAACAATACATTTATTATTGTTATTCGTGTGCCTAGTTGGTTTTATTGTAGTTCCTAAATAAGAATTTATTTACTGTTTTTTTATGTGACTAAAAAACAAAAAATCGGAAACTTTTAATTGAATGAATTCAAAATTGAAAGATTTGGACATCGTTTTCATCAGCAATCTTAGCAGTGATAATTCACTAAATCTGTGTCGTAGATGTTTTTTAATCAGACTATGTGGACAGTCGATTTCTTGCACATTTCCATATCCTCGCTCTTTTGTTGTATTTCTTGAATAAAAATAAGTTTTAGTGCAATAATATAATTTTTCAAGACTAAATTTAGGTAAAACCAAAGATGTAAATAAATAATTGAATAAATAAATAATAAATGAAGTATCCTGTATATTTGCCTAGCAAATTCAAGAAGTGCATGTAAAATATGGGGAAAAAGCCTATAAATGACATAATTTTAAGACTTACCTTTCTATTTGAGCTACTGGTCTAAGGTTTATTGATTCTGGAGTCAGTGAAGTCATTTTTCAGTTTAATAACAGTATATATTCGCAATTAAACCTATTTTTAGTGGAACAATTTAGTTGTTAGAAAACAACTAACAATCAACATGACTGCACATCTTAACTAGTCGACTCCTGATTGATTGAAAGTGGAGATTGAACATTCAAGACCTCAACGTTCGGCGGGATGTTGAACAAATATCTATGAACTTTTAAAAGAATATTATATTCATAACGTTGAGGGTTTGAATGTTCTATATCCGGGAGTTTGAACAAATACGAACTAAAAAATTGTTCCGTGAGTGGATATTTGCACTCGAAAAATGCTGAAAATATCACTTAAAAACAAAAAAAAATGTTTTTTTTTTAGCTTTATTAATGCGCAATAGACTACTGAACATATTGGCATTCATAACTCAGTTTTGCAAAAAAAGTTCTATTGAACATACAAGAACTAGGACAGCGTACTGGTTTTAACAAGGGGCGTTAAGATTTTGCTTGCGCCAGGTTCGGCCCTTGGTATAAAGAGAAATTTACATTGATTAAGTGAAATTCGTAGAATGTAAATAAGAAAATGAAATGAAAGTATATAGATTCAGATAGATTCATATTACACATCTGCCCCCCTGATGATGGACACTGCAATGCTGTCCGAAACGTTGGCTAAAGAAGGAAGTAGCGCAACACGGCATAGTACCCCAAAAACAAATCACTATAAAGGTATGTAGATATTTATGTAGATAGAAAGAAGAAGGAAAACATATTGAAGATAATTAGAATATTGTACGATCGGTGGAAATAGTGGAAACAGTTTTTTTGATATATTTTATACCATAACATCAATATCCTAAAAGATATACATCCCTAAAAATTTTAACATTATCATTCATGACAATTCCAAAATACATAATAAAAATTACTGTCTCCAAAACTGCACAATACTAAAAAACACAAACACAATCAAATATCTAGGAGTAATTATCGATAAAAATTTGAATTTGAAGGAACAAATATGTCAAATTGTAAAAAAAATCAGAAAACTGATATATGTATTTTTAAGAATCATAAATTTTTTTTCTTTAAAAAACCTATATTTAATATATTATGCCTTGGTCCAATCAACTCTACAATATGGTATCAATAGTTAGGGATCCACATACAAAACTAACCTTACTCCAATAGAAGTGGTACAAAGGTTAATAATTAAAATAATATGACGAAAACCTTCCGATTATCCAACAGATCGATTATTCGAAGAATTTCAAGTGCCTTCATTTTAAAGATCTTTATAATAAAAATGCATTAATACAAATCATAAAAGAAAAAGACAAGTATCAATTTCTAACTGAAAACCGTACTCGACTTAAATATATTTTCCCATGCCCAAAATTAAACACTTCCTTTGCACAAAATTATTACACTTACCGAGCAAGAATTTTTTTCAATCGACTACCTGAAGAAATTAGAAACATTAATGATAACATCCAAATAATAAACACCGTGAAAAAATAATTTAAAGACAAACTTACAAAAAATAAAAATGTTTCCAATTGAATTAATCTTAATTAATCTCAATATGTTCATTGTTCGTTCATATTTTTATGTAACCAAAGTAGAAACAGATATGTTGTTATACAGGAAAAAATTACATTTACTTTTCTCACAAAATTATCCGATTGCCCAAGTAAGCGAACAAAGATTAGCAGACCAAAAGCGAGATATTTTCAAAAATAATTTAATTTCTGTAGTCACATTAGAACAGATTAAAAGGGAAGTAGCAGATAGATTGCAAAGGGGAAATAATTTAGAACAAATTAACACAAGTAATAATGTCATATCAGATGCATTGAATGTAGATAGTTTGGATAATATTCTAGTCGAAATGTCCAATGATATTACAGTAGATTCAAATAACTTAGACGTTATTTATAATCTTAGGGAAATCAACATTGCAAATTTAAACTTTGTTGATGAAAATGTAGTAGAATTAGCTAACTTACTTCATAATAATATAAACAGATATATAGATGTAGAGCCAACAGTTAGACCAAAATTACCGAAATTGCATACGTCAAAGAAATTATCTAAATTAATATTTGAATTAAATAACATAATTTTACCAAAAATCATATTTGACGAAATTAGTTTTTTAGATCTTCATACAATAGTATACGCTAGTGCGATTACTGTTTGTAATAAGTTAGGAATTAAATTATCATCCTCTGACGATAGATCATATAGTTATAGTAAATCAGAATGGCAGATCAGATTAGAAAATGATGTAGTCTTTTTAAGAAGTAACATAGCTAGAGTAATAGAATATAAAAATGGAAATAGAAGTAGGAAAATTTTGAGACATGTAGATGAAATTGGTAGAAAATTTGGTTATAACATTGATAGTCATAATAATGAAAATATAATCAATGATTTATTGGATTTATTAAAACAAAAATTAGGCGTAAAAGCTAGTAGATTAAAAAGATATAATTATACGTATAATAAAAAAAAATAATAATAGATTATTCCAGAAAAATGAAAAAATATTTTATTCCAAACTTGACGATAAACAAAATATTATTTCGAATAATAATATTCCGTTGCCATCTGAATCAGATATGCGCGATTTTTGGACTAAAATTTGGAGTATAGATATAAAACATAACGATTCAACTCCATGGATAGAAAATGAAGAACTCAATTTTTCAGGTATTGAACAAATGAGTTTTTCTAATATATCGGTTGAATTGTTAACCAAAATTATTAAAAATACTCATAATTGGAAAGCCACGGGTTGCGATTGGATACATAATTTTTGGTACAAACGTCTGACTACTTTACATCCTCTTTTGGCAAAAAATCTTTCAAAATTTGTCAGTCAACCTCAAAATTTTCCAAATTTTCTAACTAAGGGCATTACTTATATGTTACCCAAAAGCGAAAATATTAATAATCCTTCTCAGTACAGACCCATTACATGTTTACCGACAATATACAAAATTTTAACCTCTTGTTTAACAGATTTAATATATACTCATTTAGATGAAAAAAATATTTTATCTGAACAACAAAAAGGGTGTCGCAGAAAACATATGGGATGTAAAGAACAATTAGTTATCGATTCTGTAATTCTAAAACAGATTCAAACTCGAAAACGTAATTTACATACTTGCTATATAGACTACCAAAAGGCTTTCGATAGTGTCCCGCACTCGTGACTGATCAAAGTATTAAATATATATAAAATTAACCCCATTATTATTAGCTTTTTGGAAAATATTATGTCCTTTTGGAATACCAATTTACTTATCAATTTAAAAGGTAAGAAAATAGTAATACCGGGCATTTCAATTAAAAGAGGAATTTTTCAAGGAGACTCATTGAGTCCTCTTTGGTTTTGCTTAGCATTGAATCCTCTATCTAAAATGTTAATTAAAAGCAAGTTTGGAATAAAAGTTAAGGGTAATACAAGGGAGAGTAGTACAATTTCGCATTTATTATATATGGATGACATAAAATTATTTTCGAATTCTGAACAAAATTTAGAGAAAATGATCGAGGTAGTTAAAAACTTTTCAGATGATATCAAAATGACTTTTGGTTTAGATAAATGTAGAACGATCCATATAGAGAAAGGCAAAATTGTAGATGGGGACGAGAGTATATTTAGAAATTTCCAAATTACTAGTATGAAAAGGGATGAGGTTTATAAGTATTTAGGATACCCACAATCAAATAGATTAGACCATACTAGTATTAAAAATGATATAAGGATTAAATTTCAAACTAGGATCAGGAAAATTTTAAAATGCAATCTATCTGCTAAAAATTTAGTAAAAGCAATAAATACTTGGGCAATACCTTTATTAACGTACTCATTTGGCATAATTAAATGGTCTAATACAGATTTAGATAACTTAGAAAGATTATTATTATTTTTTTTTTTTTTTTTACAGTAATACCGCACAAGAGTCCCAACTGCTCCCGTCTGGAGCCAGTGAGACTATGGCATCCCCAATTGGGGTATGTTGTGAGGCTGAGGGTATTGGGGAGGGGAGGGAGATGGGGAAGAGGAAGGTGGGGAAGTACCTGGCTATTCAGATCTGGTCACCAAACACGGCTAAAGCTATTTCAAGCAACGTTTCAATTCTGAATGGTGGTCTTACACCAGGGCGATACTGAGAGTATCTTCCACTCTGGAACGTGCCGCAAATATACTATATATTATTTTAAATTAATTAATTTTAAATTAATTAATTGTCAAATAACACAAATTATTCAAATAAAATTTATTTGCGCACGCCGGGTTCGAACCCGCGACCTTCGGATCTGTAGTCAAAAGCGTATACCACTAGACCACGCCGGCCGTCAAGAACTACACTTACAAAATTTAATTGCCATCATCCAAATTCAGCTATAGAACGAGTTAATTTACCTAGAAATTTAGGAGGTAGAGGCATAGTCAAAATAAATTCTTTGAAAAATAATCAGGTAGAAATGCTAAGAACTTTTTTCCATAGGAAAGCTCATAGCTCAGAAATGCACAAAATAATTTGCAAGGCAGATAGAAATATTACACCTTTAAATTTATACGATGAGAATGCCAACATTTTTATAAATCCCAACCAGGAACTATTAGATTCCTGGTCAAATAAAATTTTACACGCAAAACACTTCAATTATCTCAACCAAACGTATGTTGACAAATTTTCGTCAAACAAATGGTTGAGTATTGGAGAGTTGAGCGCAGAAATAGAAGAATTTATGCTTGCCATTCAGGATAGAGTCATTAATACTAAAAATTATAGAAAGCATATAATCAAAGATACAAATCAAATTGATGATTTGTGTAGAAAATGTTTGGCTTTTTCGGAAACTATAGAACATATTATATCGGGATGTTCTATATAAGCACCGTCCGAGTATACATTTAGGCACAATCAAGTTTTAAAAATAATTCACCAAAATTCGGTAATTAAACATAACTTGATTGACTGCCGTAATATAGTACCATATTATGAATACGAACCAAATTCATTTTTAGAAAACGAATTTTATAAAATATATTATGATAAAACTATACTGACAGATCAAACGATTAGTCATAATAGACCCGATATAGTTTTACATGACAAAATTTAAAAAATAACTTATATCATTGATGTCGCTATTCCAAATTCCTGTAACATTCAAAAATCTGTTAATGAAAAAATAAGAAAATACACAGATTTAGGAAACGAAATAAAAAGAATTTGGCATTCTCAGACTATAAAAATAATACCATTCGTTATTTCGGCTACTGGCATTATACCTAGCTCTCTCATTAAAAATTTAGGCGTATTAGATCTATCAAAAAATTTATATATAAAGATGCAAAAGTCGGTCATTTTGAATACATGTAGGATAACGAAAGATTTTTTAAATATTTATGTTGAGGGATCAGTAGGATTTATAGGCCCTGTTAGAAGTTCTACCGAGCCGAACCCTCTGATATGAAAATATCTGGAGTCGGTGAATTTTTTTTTCCTATTTGATCTCTGGTGAGTTGACATGTTGTTGTTCTTGTATTGTTTTGTATTTATTTTACTTATGTAATGCACTTGCATAGTGTTGATTGACTAGCTGATCATTTGTGGAAAAGTGAGTGGAAGGGTTTAGTTTTTCCTATGGGGAAGATTTAACCCGGACAACAAAATCGGAAGCATAAAAAAAAAAACTCACTTCAAATAAGTTTAAAATCATTTTATTTTTAATTGCTTACTTATTGTAATAAAACAATGTACACTCCTCTTCCAGCCACAAGCTAATGCTTCTATGGAAGAGGGGTCTTGAAATATTTGATCATATATTGTAACAAATAAACAAACATGTACTTATACAATAAATAATAAAAAATAAATAAATAAATTCATAAAAAAAAAATATTTAAAAACAAAAAATGCATTATTTGCATCATATATAAAGAAAAAAATTGAGAGCGTCAGACTAAGTTTTCAAAATCAGTTATAGTTATAAATTTGTTTCATTTCCATCTTAAATAAGAGCGATTGAAATTTATTGTGGAGCAAGGTACCGACTTTTTCCCAATCTCCGCCATTTAAACTCTTTTACGAATTCTCGGTTAAATTTATTTTCTTTCAGATACTTTCACTTTTAGAGAAGTATTTGTATGACAAATCTTGGTTTTCAAACGATTCTGAAACAGCCTTTATTCTGTTTGTTTACAAACATACAGGACTTTACATAAAGAAAACCTGCAAGTGTGTTTCCGAAATGCTTCGCGTTTAGAAATGTGTGTTTACGTAAAGAATTCTTTGAAAATGTGAAAAAAGTTTTCGTATTGAATAATATATCATTATTCTTTCTGAAAGCTCAGCACTAAGTTGAAAGCTCATTCAATACAACTTCAAACCATTCACACGATTATTAAGGGAGCAAAGCTGTCACTTACATGGACTACCGATCACATACAGACACTTACCACCTAGTTACATATACGAAACAGGGCTGCAGTAATGCTCTTTGGTCAATCAACCTTTAACATTCGTACTACTTTCCATTATTACTCGTTATAATTCGTCTGAATCACTGGTTTTGTCGACTTCATTATATCGTAACACTCCATATAATATTAACGTATTTTTTCACAGGTTTTCAAATAAATATTTCGAATACTGGTTTGGTGTTGCTGTTTTTTTCTATGAAATTGTGATTTTGTGTTACTCATAAACACATGGATTTTTTTTTAAATTTCATAAAATTCTTAAGGTATGTTAAATGATCCTAAATGGAGCACATTACAAACAATAAAGTAGGTATACAGATTCTAGTTAGGAAATAAATATTTTGACAAAAGGTCACATTATAACCTTTCGTCAAACATTTAGGGATGGAATGATCGAGGTAATAGCTTAATCTAGTCGGAAGAGAGCAATTATTATTTTAAATAGAAAAATCAGTAAAGAAATGCAGAAGATTTAGAACATTACCAAAATTGTTCTCGTTGCTTTCCTTGGAAATGATGGCGTCGTAAGAAAAAAAGACGCATTTTGACGTGGTTTACAAAAGAGAAAACACTTTTTTTTAAGACTGTAATTTGATATTTCACCAGTACAAGCTCCCTTTGTGTATTTTATCACTGCAAAGTGATTACTTTTTTATTTCTTGCACGCCCTCTTTTTATTGTTGTGATAAAAAAAGTTTGGTGTTTTATTTCTTCCATTTGAAAAAGTTTATTTATTTATTTATTTAAGGAGAAAACACAGATACAGACAGTAATTAAAAGATAATTTTATAAAACAATAACTTGAGAATTCGCCTGCATCCTAGCTATTTCTCACAGATTGAGTGGTAGATAACAATTTTAAATATTTTTTTACATGTAAATAAAGAAAAAGTATACAAGAAAATTATTTTGTATATAGATAATGATCAGTGTCAAATAAAAGTGTACAAAAATTTTTTATACAAGTTTAGAGATAATCATAAAAAAGTACTTAAAGAGTATAGTGAATGAAGTAAGTACCTACACATTTTCTTTTTTTTTATAGGAAAACAGACTTCAATTTCCTACCAAAAGTACTATACGTATCAAAAAATATGTCAGAATCCTTCAGGTTTTTCGTTCTCGTTTTTTCAGTTCCTTCCTATATACTGATAAGTGAGTCGACATTCTGAAAAAATGGAAAATAAATTAAAATTTCAATACTATTGTGACCGTTCAGCGATAAAAGAAAAACGTTTAAATACTAAACACAAGTTTTTTTTAAATAGTGCATATGTACAAAAAAAATATTATTCAATTTTGATATTGCTTCTATTCTCCTTCATACAGTTTATCAGCTTATTTACCGTGATAAATTTACTATTCAATTGATTATCAACCTTTGGATTTAAAAACCTTTCTTTTTTTTTTTTTTTTTTTTTATTAGGTACAATATTTTTTTACAATTCAAGGTTATAAGTAATGTAGGCCTCACTGGGTGGCTTGCCCGTGCTGAGGCCTTCATTTTATAATATAAAAAAAACTACGTAATACATTTAATAAGAAAAATTATACATTTAAAATTAAAAATACATAATAATATATTTAAAATTTAAAAAAAAAAAAAAAAAAAAATAGTACCTTGAAAATAATCTTGTGTGTTTGTGAGTGATGTGTGTTTATATTGGTTTTGTGTGTTACGTGTAAGTTTTATTTTTATTTTATGCTATGAAATTTTGGTAATAATTTTTCTAATAGAAAATGACATTTAATAGCCGTAAAATAGTTTACAGAAAGATATATTACATTGTTTATACAGCAAACGAAGGTTATTTATCTGTTGCATAAACTGGAAATTTCTCATAGAATTTCATAATATTTCCTAGGTATTTTAAATGTGCCATATGCATTTGTTCTTTTTGAAGATGTTGTCACAACAAATATCATTTTAAAAACAAGATCTAATTACATTTTAGATTGTTGTTTTTGAAAAATATTTTAATATTTATAAACTAAAATATTTTAGGCTTTTAAAATGTCAAGGTATCCCGTAAAAATAACAATTAGATATGTTTATCCAAGACACTATCTAGGTTACAAACCAATTTCGTAAGAAATTTAGTTTCCATTTTTAAAGATGGATCAAAACATGAAAAGGGTGAAAAAAACAAATACATCGAATTTTCGAAAACCACAAAACAACCACACACTCCAAACGCCGAAAATGTCATGTCATTTTGGATTTATTGTTTGCGCAATACAAAACATGCATAAAGCATTTATGTCATTAAAAAAATCGCTTTTATGTAATTATTAATAAATTCATGTATTAATAAAAACAGTGAACAACAAAAATAATATGTGCAAAATAACCTCACTTTTTCGAGATGGGAATTTCAGGGGTCATTCTGCCAAAATGTAACGCTTCCAGCTCTTTCGCAGCCTAGTTAAAGACATTTTTTATTAGTAACATATCAAAATAAAGCTTGCATGGTGTTTGCTCAATGCGTAAACACCGTTTAACAATAAGGACGATTTTTTTATTATACGTTTGTGGAGTTGTCTCATACACCGTGTTCCTTGCTCATACCGCAAAATCACGCGTAAATCAGATTTTTTTTTCAGAAAAATATAATTGAAATAAAAAATTATGTAATTTATGAAAACATTACATACATAATTTGAGTTCGTATAACCATACTAACACTTTTCAGAAGTAGATCTAATTCGTGTTTATACGTTTGAAATATATTGATGATAATAAGCAATACTAATCTCTCTTTACACCTACCGACCAATTAAAAAATCGCTTTGTTCAGAAAACTTTAAAGTTTTTCTAGTCATACTATATGAACTTAATGGAAGATGTATTCCTTTGAGCTTTACACATGGTTTTTATTCTTTGAACGTGAACATTTTACCTAGCTGAGTTCACACCCCTGTTTACCGTAGAGTGAAGTGGGTAGTGGATTGTGGGTGGTGGTCACGAGACAAGTAATGCTTGTACAGCGTGCAGGTGTTACCCCAACGTCATCAGAACCGGAGCGCTGATGTCGAAATGGTTTTATTTGTGAGAGCGGTTCGCTGACAAATAGGATGGAATTTAGCAGTGTGAACTAACGTTTATCATGATTATGTCAAGGTCCTCAAATAACAGGTAAACTTCGGATACCGGGACTTGGAAAAATGGGACATCCCTTGCGTAATTCGACGTTATGCATTGGGACGATTTGTCACACTTTATGCATATTTTATACAGAATTTGTAAGAAAGCGGGCATGACAGGCAGAATAAATTCGTGAAAAAGTTTTCTTCTCGTATTTCTCGCGTGTCAGAAAACAGAGTGGATGTTTGAAAAGTTAGTGGCTTACCGGAGGAATTCAAATATTTAAAAAAATTTCCTCATGTATCTTTTTTGATTTGGTATTGTCTATAAAAAAAACACATACATAGTTGTATCCTACTTGTTAACACAATTCAAGAAGTAAACGACTTCTATCCAATTTTGTTTACGGATTATATGAAATATATATATATATATATATATATATATATATATATATATATATATATATATATATACATTTATGCAATATCTATAATTTATTGCTAACTAAGTTTTGGATGTTTGACTATAAAATTGTATTTGAAATATAATTAACAAATACATCTTGTGATGAAAGGTTTAAATCACAGTGAAAAACAGATAAACCATAGCTGCTAAAAATATGCAAATTATTTATGAAAACGGACATGCTAACGACATCTGGCGGAGAAAAAATTGATTCAGTTTGCTTGCAGTAGACACCTGTAATAGTTGGAATTATGTCGAGATTCTAAAGCGCAAACACAGAGGTCATTAAAATCGTCTAGGAACGACTGGGACTTCCCCTGTCTAGGCTTAAAAACAAATATTGAAGGTTGTCGACCAATTAGATCTGGACGAGAGCTATAAAAATTTTGAATAACCAATCAGTGAACGGAGAGGCGTGCATCAACTACAGACAAAGGATTGAACTTTGGACCGGGCGATAAAATAGATAATTAACGACATTTCGATTCCCATAGAAATTAGAGTTGAACGCACTATGGTATAAACACTGACGTTCAAGGCGACAAACTCTAGGAAATGTTTACAATAACTGAGACATTTAGGTGATAGCGAACCGTTGACATCGAGGGCTTTTGGCCTTTCATGTTGGAAAAACACACACACGAAAATGCAATGAAAAAAAACTATAAACGTGATACTATAAAAAAGGACGGGTAAAACGAAAGAAAGTTGCTGGCAGAATTTTCAACTGTAGTGCGATTATTTATGATAGAAGTTGGGTGTCAAGTTCGATAGAAAATCGTAATAAAGGAAAACGAAAGTGTTAGGAACATTAGAAACTAATCGTTATCAATTTAAGATGAAGCGGACATATTGGAAAATCAATTTGGGAATGAAAATCTCGCATTAAAATAGACATTTTAGAAACAGTGCAGAGACTGGGCGAAGGAAAATACAGAGATTTTGAGCTGCTACAAAGGTCTTAGGGACATGAAAATAGGGTACCATAGGAAGGCAATAAAACTAAACATTTAGCGATAGATTAAATTCAGGAAACGTAGGCATTTTACATGATTATCAGGGTAGATAGATATTAGAGTTACACAAGATTACAGAGGGATCGAAACAAGATAAAAGGTTGACGGTCTCATGTGTAGTTTAAAGGATAAACAATCGAAATTCGAACATGATTTTTGTTTACGTTAAGGTAATAACCCATTAGAAAAGCGATTAAGTTTAACGTGGAGCTTATGAGATGTTTATTTAAAGCAAAAGATATTAAAATTAATAGGTTTGAAATTAAATTAAATTTACGAGTCTAGTACCAAAATTTTAAACGTAAACAGATGTCAAAGCGGATATTTTATGTGATATTTTGTATGACAAAGATAGGAGATAGGGCGGAGATCGAGTAAGGCAATAAAAGTGACAGATATCCCAGAGTCAAATAAGGTATATCTCCCACGGAAGTGTGGAAAAATATATATTAATTAATAATAAATGAAGTATGAAATTTTCCTGGAGACAACACACATCGGGAAAAGCGAGGAAAAAATAGAGAAAGGGTAAAGAACGGTGATAAAGAATGATCCAAGTGGAGAAAAGCGATACAATTCTAATTTATCCGTAAAATTAATAAATACGGCTTGGAATATAATTATTTATAGAGTTATGAGCAATAACATAAGGATAAAGAAGAAAATTGTGCAGGAAAACGTCGCGAATAAAAGAAAATTCAAGAGGAAAAAGGTAAAACTCAAGTCTGCGACATAAAGAAAGAAGGTACGGGTGAAAATGGAAAAGCTCATATAGGTGACAATAAAATTAAGTAGATTTTAAACAAATCGAAATTCAAAAATGCATAGTAAAGATTTCGCCATGGATTTAATCATGTTTCGCACAAGATGCATAAAATTGAGATCTATATATATGTTGCTGGGGACGGACCTATCGCGAATTGAGGAAAAAAAGGAACGCAAAATCATGAGATTTTAACTACATTTTGTATGAACAGAGGACAAAGGGAGCTTGGGCGATTAACGCAGACTTACCCGATTCGGACCCTATCAAGTTAGCGACGTGAGATAAAAATTAACCGCCACCCAAAGCCGGACAACAGAAGATCGTATGTAGGAACGATCGAAATTAGGGGAAGGGGTGTTTGGATTTACGAGTTGATAGGAGATAGAATTAAGCATCAAGAGAAATTCAGATACGTCTTTTGGGACCTGAGAGGGGTATAAAAGAGGGTACACATCAGTCAGGAGACAGTCGCGCCGAGGATTCGAAAAGTTGTTACGTGGCAGTACTACGTCTTTGGTAGGATTTACAGTGAAAAATCTTTAAGTGTTAAATTTTGAATAAGTCCCTGGGACTGTACTGTGTGAAAAGTACAAGTGCTAGAGTCAGTGAAATTTAATAAGTCAGTTAAATTAAATCAAACAGTGAAAATAAATACAGTTTAAACTCAGTGCTTTAAAAGTAAAGTGTGAAGTGCTTAAAAGTGTTAAAAGTGAATAGTGCAAAAAGTGTTAAAAGTGAATTATTAAAATTTAAAAATAATTATTTCATTCAAAGTGAAAACATTAGAATTTAATGGAGAGTTTTATCGTTAATCTAGAGTGAACGGGTTCGCGGATTGATATTTAAAAATAGATTATAATTTTGCATCAATCAAACACAAAAACAAAAAAAAAAGGATTCAATAATAATAAACGCTCAAACCTTTGTTCTAAAAGTAACAATTCGAAAAAAAAAATAATTGTAGATACTTTAAAACATTGGTGAAAACAGTGAAATTTAGAAGAAAGTTTTAAACAGATATTTAATTTATTCAGAATCGAAATAATTAAAAGTTTACGCATTTCGAAATGAATTTTCTTATAAATTTTTATAAAAAATTAAAAAGGAATGAAAACAACAAAATAGTTCGACCTAAATAATTTATAATTTTCCGGCACATCTATATCACGAATTTTAAATATCAGCTAATTTATATGAATCGAGCAAGAATAAAATATTAAATAGGAATAAATAGTCGAAAAGATTAATTTTGAAATTATTTGAAAAATACAGTTAATTAGGTAGGATTTCTTTGACAAGATTTGTTGTGTGGCACCCAACTGGAAAAATCTTGGTGGGGGGTAAGTTTTCCTTTTATAAATAATTTTCAGGACCTAGGAGTGAGGAGATACAGCTGATTATGGTATATCAATTAAATTATTAAAGAACAACAAAACAAAGCATTACACATTAATATATGTATATTATGTATTTATTTATATAAAATAAAGTAATATATTGTATATAAAGAATAAATATATATGTAATGTATTTATATATATGTATTTTATTTATTAATCAAAACATCGGAATGGTAACGATTTAAAATACCTACTCATGGACATATCTATATTATTGAAAAAGAAAATATGTATTTATTAATATTCAAGACTATGTAGAATCATATATTTTATATTTATTTATTAATATATGTAATCTTATTTAACGTATTTTGACAATCGAGATATGTGTACTTATATATATATTTATATTTATTTTTCACCTAACTTCTAGTAAATTTACTAAATTCGGGTAATGAAGTAAATAGTTTAACTTCAAAAGGAATTAAAAATATTTTAATTAATTATGCACAATAAAAGGTAACATAACTGAATTATAGGGATAGGTAGAAATATTTCTTAAATAAACAATCTCACATTCGGGTTAGTGTGTCAAGAGATGTTTACATTATCGATTTATTTACAAATAAAGACACTGAAGAATTGGGTCAGTCAACTGCATAGTTTGAAAACGACCTTGGCCGTAACTAGATTTTTATTAGTTACCTGAACCAGCTGGAAGCTGCGTGCTCTCAAATGCCTATCAATCACAAACGACAATTGAAAATCACGGGTTAGCCAGATTTATATCAAAATATTACATGAAACATTTGAATACCATTGATTAGATAGTCACATAGATTTTTATTAGTTACCTGAACCAGCTGGAAGCTGCGTGCTCTCAAATGCCTATCAATCACAAACGACAATTGAAAAATCACGGGTTAGCCAGATTTATATCAAAATATTACATGAAACATTTGAATACCATTGATTAGATAGTCGCATAGATTTTTATTAGTTACTTGAAACAGCTGGGAGCCGCGTGTTTACAATTACCTACCATTCACAATCTACAATTGAAAAATCACGGGTTAGTAAGATTTATATCGAATAATTATACAAAACATTTGAATGTTATTGATTGGGTGCTCATACAAAACCCCATCAGTTGCCTGAGACATTTGAGAGTCGAGTACTCTCTAATGCGGCAATCAACTACTTGAAACAATTGAGAAATCACGGGATAGGATGAACAAAAATTAATGTTGAACCCTGGAGGTAAAATTTAAAACAAATACAGTTCACCCAATAGGAGGCAGTGGTCGCTCCTATAACAAGACCATTATCCAAACCAAATAGAGATGGCGATTCTCTTAAATAAAAACGTCAAAACCAAACAAACAAAAGCCTGGAGTTCGATAGCTCTCCAAAACACACTATCAAATAAGATCTTATTTTACTAGTATCTATTAGTATCACCTTATTAGTACGTATTTATTCGGTAACCAAACTTAGAGCTTCGCAGAGTTCTTGGCGCGAGATCCGAGCTTGGGATGCGAGGTAAATAGCCTTGTATTGCAAGTTATAAACCCTTCCCAAAAACGTATGTATACATATATATCTTCTTATGTACTGTTTACTGGAGAATGCGGACCTGCATACAGCTTGCATTTAGGTCGGTAGACCACTCTCGCATTCTCTTTTAAACGTGGAATGAGGATTCACGACCCGTAAGTCCACACCAACCGTGAGTATATGATTGTATATAGGACGAAACCGGTTCGCCCTAAGTAAATAGTAGACCTTGGAGGAGATGGAATTTGGAGGTATCGGGACCCGAGGGGAAACTTGAAGGCAGTGCATGATGACGTGGAAGGCTTTTTGGGACGCGATAACTTAGGTATCAATCAAAGAGCCGTGTCAGAAGATTGAGCGAATTTTTCGTTGACTCACGATCATCTCGTTTACTTGCTGGAGGATAGGAGCCAAATTTTGCTAGCAAAGGGTTATTCTGAGTTCGTCAAATATACAATTAACTAATTACATTAACCTACTAAATCATTCTTTACATGTACCTTATAGCAGCAGAATCATAAAGGAGTGGCGCCAAACAGACAAGAGTTAATCAAAATCAAACTTACTAACAATTAACCATTTGAGTTATATTTAATTACCTGTCCAAATAAACATGTATAATATCTTTTATCAGCGTTTAACTACGACTTTGTTAGGGTGTAGGAAATCAGAATAGTTACAATAGGAAAGCTAGCTCATTCAGAGAAATCATTTAAGTCTAGGTTTGCAATGGAAAGACCAAGTAAATTTTGAAACTCAACGCCTCGATCAGAACCAAGAGGGTTACCACAAAAATGAAAGTAATTAAAATCCTATATCATAAATCAAAAAATTACACAACGTTTTATGGAATTTAATTACAATATAAATACGAAAATATTTGCGTTCAATTTCGTAAATAACGTATTAATTAGTTAAGTACATATGTCTATAAAGATATACAGTACAAGAGGGCTTTAAGTAGCTTTCTGAAGTTATCAAAGAAATTAAGGGTCCAATTTTCATGGAGGCTTATGTGTTGTAGGGGAGGAATTTTCCATCCCTGCGAACACATATGCAAAGCCTTAGAAAAAAAAAGAAGTATCGGTCATAGCCAAGAGAGAAGAAAATTTTATATTGTTTAATATAATAAAAAGCAAGACCGAAATAATGAGAATATTACAATCTACAATTACAGTACGCAAAAATAATTCCTTGTTGCATCATTTTTACATCTTTATAATATTTCCCAGCTTATTAAAATTCAAACTGATAAGTATTTGACAGAGTAAAAATAGTGATAGGTCGTGTAAAGCTATCGTTCACGTTTATTAAATATTTTTTCAGGCCTAAGGCAATCAATTGACGGCCTCCGTGGTCAAGAGGTGATGCTATCGATTAGCAATTCGGAGATCATGGGTTCAAAACCCAGCGTGCGCAAATAAATTGTATTTGATTAATTATTAGTGTTATTTAACAATTTAGTTAAAATAAATTATAGTATATTGGCCCCACGGTCCAGTGTAGAAAATACTCTCAGTATCGTCCTGGTGAAATTCCACCATGCAGGATTGAAACGTTGCTTGAAATGACTTTAGCCACGTTTGGTGACCAGACCTGAATATCCAGATACTTCCCCACCTTCTTCTTCCCCGTCTCTTTCTCCACACTTCCTTTAGTCATATTAAACACCCTTATTGGGGATGCAATAGTCTCACTGGCTCCGTACGGTTGGGAGCAGTTGGGATTATTGTGCGGGATTCACATTAAAAAATCCAACCGTCCTCACACTTGACACATTTCATAAAAAAAACAGTAATTAGTGGAAACTGGTTGTACTGAATAAGCATGGTATAAATTGTAATACTTATATAAATATATATATTGTAATAAAAAATCAGAAAAAAATATTGTGAGACTTCAATTAATTTCTTCCTGTTGTATGAAAGCATTTAAGACTCCTGCGATATTATTAACGACGTGATAACAATGAAAGTACTTACAAAAGTTCATGAAAGCAATCCGCGTGCATCATAGTTCATTCCTGAATGTCATTTTACTATTGTATATTATCTGCAGAATAGAACAGCTATTTCTCTCTCCCTGGAATGTCAGCCAGTGTTTTATGAGTGCCTTTGCTTCTGCAACACTTAAGTCAGGTTTATCAATATTTATTTGAAAAATATTAAATCGGTTGGAAAAGATTTTAATTTTTAAGTAGTGGTAAGGGAAAGGAGAAAAGGAAGATGAAGGTGGGGACATACCTGGCTATTGAGATCTGGTAACTAAATAGTCATTTCAAGCAAATTTTCAATTCTGAATGGTAGTCTTACACCAGGGCGATACTGAGAGTATCTTCCATTTGGAACGTGCCGCATAGATTCTATATATTATTTTTTTATGAAGAAGTTTTTAAATAACACAAATTAAGCAAATAAAATTAACTTGTGCATGTGGGATTTTATTTTACCACGGAGGCCGTCAGATGTTGTGATTGGTAATAGTATGGAAGATCTACAGTCTGTCGTGTCTAGGATGAACGAAGTATGTATGCAGAATGAGTTCATGATGAATGTAAGTAAGTCGAAAATAATGGTGTTTGAAAGAGAGAGTACGAAAACAGTGTAAAATATAGTTGTGAATGAGGAATATTTGGAGCAGGTGGATGAGTTTGTGCATTTAGGAAGTATGTTTACGAGAGATAGGAAGGCTGATAGAGCTATTGAAAGAAGAGTAAATACAGGTAATTCCATTAATGGAGGAATAAACGCAGTTGGCTGAAGTTAGCAGCCCACAATGAAGTGCTGGTACCTACCCTGATATATGGAAGTGAGGCATGGAACTGGCAGAGAACGGATGAAAGTAGACTGAATGCTGTTGAAATGAGGTCGCTGAGGCGTATGTGTGGTAAAACCATGTATGTTCGTTTGAGAAATGTGGATATCCGCAAAGAATGCAAGGCTGATGTAAGCGTAATAAGTAAGATTAAGAAAGGGACGCTTAGATGGTTTGGGCATGTAGAGCGGATGAGCGAGAAAAGGAGTGTAAAGATAATATATGATGTGAAAGCGAATGATAGCTGAAGTCGGGGATGCCCGAAAAAGACATGGCACGATTAAGTGAATCAGATAATCGAGTCGAGCCATGTCAAGAGTCAGAATAATAGAAGAGTATTTATGAGACGATGTATGAATGTGAATGAGGCAAGTAGGGTGTGCCATGACCGATTGGTTTGGTTGTCCGTCCTCTCTTCCTACCCCTACGGGGAAACGGCGTGTTGGTTAGTTAGTTAGTTGGCCATCAAAAAATGCACTAGTATTTTATTCGTTAAAGAGCCCGCAATTCACAATACATTTTAGAAACGATTTTTGCTCTTCTAAAAACAACGTTTTTCAAATTCCATCATTTTAGGTGGGTATTCTAGTTCCTTTGTCAACGAACAGTTAACATAAAACGGAAATATTGAAGGTACCTGTTGTTTGTTTAAAACTTGGTGCTATCGGAGTATTGCTTTTATCAAGAACATTTTTATCCTTCAGGCTGTGTTTTGTAACGTCTCAGCGGAACTGCGTGAGAAGCAGTCAATGTAAGTTAATGCCATTTTACCTTCAACAACTTCCATAAATCTGGAAATCGTATAACGTCAAATTTCTATTTATTGATTTTCGCCCCGAATGATATGACGAATACGTTTTAGTGTATTGTTTTATTTGAAACCCTGGCGTTTTCTAATCTTTTCAATGGAATCATAGTAGGACAAAAAACGTATTTATGTTAATTGTACGATGTGTTTAAGGTGTGGCAATTATTAGCATTGTTTAGATATGAATATTTTTACGGACGAACAAAAAATATTAAAATCATAATTAATTTACTCAAATAGTAAACGGTAAACGCAGATGAAAAACTACGCCTCGCTGTTATAACAATGCAATCCATAAAGTCTTTATCTTACTGTTAAAAAATGGCTGGTAAGTAAAATTTATCGAACCTTTGGTTTTCTATACCTCGTGTGTTCGCCACGAAATATTGCAGCTGTCATTTTTATATAAATAGCTGAAATTTCTCCAATGCTGCTGCAGTAAAGGTTGAAAGCTGAAGGTCATTTGTATCTGACAAAAATATTTGCGTTAGAATGAAAAATCGAATGGGTTCAAGATTAAACGTTTATTTCGAATGTAGGCAGTAGGTGCAAAAGAGAAATATGTAGTAGTTGCATAGAGGATATAGTTTATAAAGGAAATCTCTTTTTTTATTTGCTGCACAATACCTTTACTTTGAAATATTCTTATTACATATTGGAAAACGGGTATGGGTTTTGCATAACCCGACGCGTTATCCATTCGGGATAATTCAGCAGCGCTCGAGCGCTCAGGCGCCCAGTCTCGTGACAATACGTCAGCTATTTACCCCTTTCTTAATCAATTTAGATTTTTGAACCGAAGCGCCAGCCGAAGACCATTGGATTTTAGCCGATACCATGAGAATGCCATGGGTCACTACGTTTGGTGACTTACTAAGGTTGCATGGGATCATTGGGTGATGTTTATTCAGGTCTTAGCGGCGAATTCGTTTGCCCATCAGATGCTTTGCGGAGCCAGATTCCAGCCGGATTCTCTTGACCCATCGCTTTGTACAACAGTAGAATTATGACTAGACATACTTATCCTCAGATTCCTACCCTCCCCTTCCACCTGTTTTCCTGCCCATAGCCATAACCAGAACCAGAACTTACCAGAACCTCCGCTTTTTTATTTCATTCAAAGAATATTAAAGTTTAATTCTTCACACAGCATCCCCAAAGCCGATATAGGCCCTGATGGCAATTATTTTCATCAGGGTATCCTATGTAGAGTAGATGTGATGTAAACAAAATAATAATAAAACAAAGGTTTTTTATTCCAGCTGAGATGTTTGGCATGTCAACCGGTTTTAGGACCACCTGTGAGACGTTCCCTACTTTCCTGCTGGTTGCTGGTTGCTGCTGGCTAACTCTGAACATGATATAGATAATCTCTAGGGAGGGAATTCGACCTCTATCTGACATGAACAAGTCTGGCTTCCGTTAAAAAAAATACAATGAATGGGTAACAAATAGGTTTATTACAGCATAGATTTAAAAGGCAAAATTAAACAGGTTTAAACCTAACGCCTGGCTAGATTGAATCTACTGGTTCGGAATCTATTGTTAACCATTAACTTTGATTGTGCTGAGGTATTACGTGGGCGGTAAAAGGTATTTATCGGGGAGCAATATTATGAGACGGGCCATACCTCTTGTCGTCTTGTAGCAAAGACGTCCTTCCGAGAACCTGTATCATTCATGTAGTAATTTTCGTTTGAAGAGCGTTTGAACTATTTTTCTGCCCCCAGTCTGGATGAAAATGGACGAGATGCTCGCCACTCCTCGTCAGTTCCCTGGGAAAATTCCTTCTTCACTTCTCAGTTGATCGTCGCGTGATCTTTAATCCGTATATGAATATCTGTTATAAATTATCTTCGGACCCACGCTCGATGATTTTTCGTTTGATATCGAGCAAACGGCTCGATTTGAAAAAGATTCCAGGGCTTTAATTCTTAGTTAGACAGAAATTATTTATGATTTTACTGAGCTTTGGTAGCATATCTATGATGCCTTGTGTCGAACTGCTAGAGCATATGGACGCAAGAACGAGCACGAATGTACGTGTTTACCTTCAGGGTGTATCGTATGTTGGCATTCCTTTGGCAATCTCAGACCTTCCTGTCAATGTATTTGCGTGCTCGAGCGTTAGGGCGTATCATCTGAGCATCTTATGGCTATTGGGACAACCGAACTTTCAGAGAATTTGTACAACACACAACAACCTACTTGAACATAAAACACGGCCATACGTTATTAAATAAAAAAATTATCTCTATTCACATAGCTATTTTTTTAGTGGGTGGAAACCTATTTTACTTCATCAATGATGTGAATATTTGAATTTGTCAATTCTTTTAATAAATATTTCTCTTCCTGGAATGAATTCAATCGAGGCCCCTACGAGGATGTAATGTGATGAGTTGTTTGTTTAGTATATTTTATTTATTTGTTTAGGCTTAACAATTTGCTATGTAACAAATTAGTTGGTATAAATATACATATTATGAACTTAAAAACACAAATAATACAGAATAAAATTATTACAGGCAATCCATATAATTAAGATTTTGAATACAATTCAAAGATATTATTGTTTTCCTTTTATATAGGAAAGGACAAAGAATCAATATTTTTCATAATTATTAAAATCTGAATTTGGTCCTGTTTTAATTGTAACCAGGAACCTTGGTAAATAACATGAGCGTCTCCAATTATCCAAGCAGATTTTTTTCTGCTAAATGTGATCTATTTTCAGACTGAATGAACAACAAAGAGCTTTTAAAATAAATAAAATAAAAACTATTTTTAAAAAGAAATCACAAAGTGATTATTTATTATGAAAAAACCTGGCACGCCACTGCTGGCTGGTTAGGGTGGATTATTTATTATGTAATATGAAAAGTTCTGGCACGCCACTGCTGGTTGGTTAGGGTGGATTATTTTGATGGGCATTCATATTTTGATTGCAAAGTTATCAGTCAATAAAATATGGAATGTATGTAGACTGTAGTAGTAAATTTTCTTAACAAAAAAATAATAAATTCAACCATTGCATTTAGCTGTATTCATCTCATTCAATGGGAAACGATTGCCTTCTCTTATTTAACCAATTTAATATTTTTTTGAAATGCAGTTAACTCACTAGCATTCGTTTCTCTACTGGTAATGGCAGAGGGGGCGAAGTGTTACACACTCCATACTTTAGCCGCATTCGTACATATTTTTCATTTTTTAACCATCTCTTTCATCGTACCAGCATTCTTTATCATTATTATAATACAGTCACGACTAGATTTTTTTAAATACATGCTTTAGACGCGTTATCTCTAATGTATTAATTTTATCCTTTATCTGCCAGACCATGCGTCATGTATTTATTGTAAGTGGCAGTTTCTTGAATTAATTAATTTCAAAGCATTTCCATAATACCTTCCGTGAACCTGAAACTCTGCGAAATGGGTTTGGGAATATTGAAACTTGTCGGTTAAGACTAGTACGGATAATCATTGAAATCTATCGACTTAAGTAATTTTGGAAAAGATCTATATTGTTAGCTTGAATTTCACTACAGACTTTATACTGTACTTCATTTATTTATTCGACAATTTGTTTAGCGCCGCTTTTGTGAGATATCACCCCAGGGGCGTTTTACAGTTGATGCAGGTACAAAAAATATAAATATTAGAAAAATAAAGTGATGTTAAATAAAATAAAGTACAGGAACAGGTGACACGAAGATAGAAGATGGAGACTCTGCAGCAAGAATCCTAGGTGGTGAGGAAACTGGACCAGCTGCTACAGTGAGAGAATGCACCGCGTCCACCAACAGTGCCAGCACGAGGTTCGTCATCCGTTCAGGTATGTGTCTGCTAATTAAGCGCTGACACAGTATCTTCATATAGATAACAGACCTTGCCAGCACCGATGTGACGTTCGGCAAGTCCATCATTCATCTCCATGTAATCTTGTTCTTGGTGATTGTGTTATTGGTGCATTGTGCCCGCAATAAAAAGCGACGGTCGGGATAATAAATTACCCTGGGCACTTGTTAGTGCCTTCAGAGTTTCCAATAATTCCGTTGAAAACATCTGGCCTACCTATAGTTACCGATCCTCGTCCCAAGTTCAACTTCAGCGAATTTTAACAGCGCTACAATACCTCATGCCACGTAAGAACATATTTTAATGCTAATTTTCAAGCTAAAATAAAAATATATTATTATACTTATTTGTCAAAATCAAATTAAATTATACATTCACATGTTTTCATAATAATAAAAATTTGATAGTGGCATTCTGCCGTTATATTTCATTATAGCAGTTACCTACAAATTACGAATGATTAAGAATGAGAATCATTAATTTATTTGGGTGTTTAATTTCCTTAAATGTCTTCTAATTATTCGAATTAATTGCACATAAAAACAAACCTAAATCCGACCCTCATTCCTTTCTTTATTACCGGATTGGACAAAAAGGACCCAAATCAAGTGAAGATAACAGTCCGATCCTATCCCGACATTTGTAATAACGCGAATAGTTGGGTAATAGTTGCCCGTGTTACCTTTTTACCCGGTGTGATAAATGACCGCGCTTCCCCTATTTTATATGAATCCGACCCGGGAATAATGCATTGAATACAAAAAAAGGCTTTGAACTGGAGCGAAAAGCGCGCTAAGTGAGATTTTCGTGAGTTGTTATTTATCGTTCGTAAATTTTGCCCGTTTTGGTTGGAAATTTTTCCCATAAAGATTGCGAGCCTTGTATTAATGTGCGAGATAGCCGAATAATGAATGTGGGCAATCTTTTATACTGAGCTGTTTGCCATATAGCTTTTAATTGAAATGGCACAATGGAGGCCGATTTCAAGGTTGGCCCCTTTTCGAGCAGCTCGCAGATCAATCGGAAACAATGAACTTTTTACCAAAAGAAATTTATTCATAATGATTCTACCCTGGATGAAAAACTTTTGGATTTTGTAAATGTATCACACTACACCACCTAAACTGAAATCGTTTAAAACTTTAAATATATTATACAATGTTTAATGCAATTAGTGTCCAGGGGTAAATTGATTGAACATAAGATTCTTCATAATGGTAGAAGTAAAAGAGAAAAATAACTTTTTCCGAAACTCCAACTTTTTTTTTCCCATAAAAAATGTCATACTTAATAATAATCCTCATTGTGAGGACAAACTTATCCGATAAATTTGCTGAAAGAACTGGGTGGCAACGTTGTGATCGGCCCGTATCCATTGAAACCGCGAGTAAACAATAACATTAGGCCGAGTGTTTAAAGTTTCCAATTATGCTACAATTCGTATGTTTAAACCAAATTTATAATAGAAATGTACTAAAATTAACAAAATTTAGTAACACTTTCAATGATAAAATTATTTAAATATTAATTATTTACCAATGTCACTGCTTTTGAATAATTTAACGAATTTTCAAAATGTCCACTTTTCATGGACTATTCTTCGTGGGTGAAATCAGACATTATAATCGGACGATGGCGATATCGAACGACAAAGGAGAAGCCTAAGCATAGTGTCCAATATGATTGCCCGCAGATTTTGCAAATGCAGCAATACCGTTAAAAAAATACTATTCAACGCATTCTGTACTGGCCTGTATACGTGTGAGACATGGTGTCACTACCGAACTTGCTCGATGGAACGACTCCGAATTCAATACAATGACGCCTGTAGAATAATATTTGGATACCGACGATACAGCAGCGCATCGACGATGTTCACGGAACTAGGACTGCATGAATTTGCCGGCCTGATGAGACACCGGGTCACTGGAGCCAGGATGCGGCTAATGGCCTCCGCCAACAAGTTGGTGACCGCAGCCTACCAGCACCAAGCGCCACTCCTGAGTGAGCGCTGTGCCCAAGCGCACTCAAGACCACACCCTGCATAGTTGTCCTTATTAGTAAATTTATTATATGTATTATACAATGTAAATCTATATGTATATTTATATGGGACGTGTGGGATTGCACTAACCTCCCCACATCCTGGAATAAAATATTATTATTTTTATTTTTTTTTTTTTAATGCTTCCGATTTTGTTGTCCGGGTTAAATCTTCCCCATAGGAAAAACTAAACCCTTCCACTCACTTTTCCACAAATGATCAGCTAGTCAATCAACACTATGCAAGTGCATTATATAAGTAAAATAAATACAAAACAATACAAGAACAACAACACGTCAACTCACCAGAGATCAAATGGGAAAAAAAATTCACCGACTCCAGATATTTTCATATCAGAGGGTTCGGCTCGGTAGAACTTCTAACAGGGCCTATAAATCCTACTGATCCCTCAACATAAATATTTAAAAAATCTTTCGTTATCCTACATGTATTCAAAATGACCGACTTTTGCATCTTTATATATAAATTTTTTGATAGATCTAATACGCCTAAATTTTTAATGAGAGAGCTAGGTATAATGCCAGTAGCCGAAATAACGAATGGAAATATTTTTATAGTCTGAGAATGCCAAATTCTTTTTATTTCGTTTCCTAAATCTGTGTATTTTTTTATTTTTTCATTAAAAGATTTTTGAATGTTACAGGAATTTGGAATAGCGACATCAATGATATAAGATATTTTTTTAATTTTGTCATGTAAAACTATATCGGGTCTATTATGACTAATCGTTCGGTCTGTTAGTATAGTTTTATCATAATATATTTTATAAAATTCGTTTTCTAAAAATGAATTTGGTTCGTATTCATAATATGGTACTATATTACGGCAGTCAATCAAGTTATGTTTAATTACCAAATTTTGGTGAATTATTTTTAAAACTTGATTGTGTCTAAATGTATACTCGGACGGTGCTAATATAGAACATCCCGATATAATATGTTCTATAGTTTCCGGAAAAGCCAAACATTTTCTACATAAATCATCAATTTGATTTGTATCTTTGATTATATGCTTTCTATAATTTTTAGTATTAATGACTCTATCCTGAATGGCAAGCATAAATCCTTCTATTTCTGCGCTCAACTCTCCAATACTCAACCATTTGTTTGACGAAAATTTGTCAACATACGTTTGGTTGAGATAATTGAAGTGTTTTGCGTGTAAAATTTTATTTGACCAGGAATCTAATAATTCCTGGTTGGGATTTATAAAAATGTTGGCATTCTCATCGTATAAATTTAAAGGTGTAATATTTCTATCTGCCTTGCAAATTATTTTGTGCATTTCTGAGCTATGAGCTTTCCTATGGAAAAAAGTTCTTAGCATTTCTACCTGATTATGTTTTAAAGTAGTTATTTTGACTATACCTCTACCTCCTAAATTTCTAGGTAAATTAACTCGTTCTATAGCTGAATTTGGATGATGGCAATTAAACTTTGTTAGCGTAGTTCTAATTAATCTTTCTAAGTTATCTAAATCTGTATTAGACCATTTAATTATGCCAAATGAGTACGTTAATAGAGGTATTGCCCAAGTATTTATTGCTTTTACTAAATTTTTAGCAGATAGATTGCATTTTAAAATTTTCCTGATCCTAGTTTGAAATTTAATCCTAATATCATTTTTAATACTAGTATGGTCTAATCTATTTGATTGTGGGTATCCTAAATACTTATAAACCTCATCCCTTTTCATACTAGTAATGTGGAAATTTCTAAATATACTCTCGTCCCCATCTACAATTTTGCCTTTCTCTATATGGATCGTTCTACATTTATCTAAACCAAAAGTCATTTTGATATCATCTGAAAAGTTTTTAACTACCTCGATCATTTTCTCTAAATTTTGTTCAGAATTTGAAAATAATTTTATATCATCCATAAATAATAAATGCGAAATTGTACTACTCTCCCTTGTATTACCCTTAACTTTTATTCCAAACTTGCTTTTAATTAACATTTTAGATAGAGGATTCAATGCTAAGCAAAACCAAAGAGGACTCAATGAGTCTCCTTGAAAAATCCCTCTTTTAATTGAAATGCCCGGTATTACTATTTTCTTACCTTTTAAATTGATAAGTAAATTGGTATTCCAAAAGGACATAATATTTTCCAAAAAGCTAATAATAATGGGGTTAATTTTATATATATTTAATACTTTGATCAGCCACGAGTGCGGGACACTATCGAAAGCCTTTTGGTAGTCTATATAGCAAGTATGTAAATTACGTTTTCGAGTTTGAATCTGTTTTAGAATTACAGAATCGATAACTAGTTGTTCTTTACATCCCATATGTTTTTTGCGACAACCTTTTTGTCGTTCAGATAAAATATTTTTTTCATCTAAATGAGTATATATTAAATCTGTTAAACAAGAGGTTAAAATTTTGTATATTGTCGGTAAACATGTAATGGGTCTGTACTGAGAAGGATTATTAATATTTTCGCTTTTGGGTAACATATAAGTAATGCCCTTAGTTAGAAAATTTGGAAAATTTTGAGGTTGACTGACAAATTTTGAAAGATTTTTTGCCAAAAGAGGATGTAAAGTAGTCAGACGTTTGTACCAAAAATTATGTATCCAATCGCAACCCGTGGCTTTCCAATTATGAGTATTTTTAATAATTTTGGTTAACAATTCAACCGATATAGATATAATAATATATATATATATTATTATTATAACAATAATTAAAATTGCTCGATGGTAAAAAAAAAGTCTTTGGAGAAAACGCGCACTAAATGGAGATGTTCTTTTAAGTAAGTCTAAATAAATGCACACTAAGCTAAAAACAAACTACATTCCTAAATGTTGATTAAAACGATAAAGTTTATAAGTTAAACACTGCTAGATACGATAGATTATCAGATCCTTTGCGAATAAATAAAAAGTTATTGTCACGAAGCGCGGCAATGATTGACGGAACGACAGCGCTTGGACGTGGGAAGGTAGATTTACCAACAGCGCAGTAATTATTCCAGACCCACACAGCAGACCAGTTTTACGTTTTTACCTGAAAAGTATCTATAAAAGTTGGAATTTCGAAAAAAGTAATAACCTTTTTTACGTACACTATCACGTAGAATCACCTTCCGAAGTTAGTGCACTTTACCCCCGGACATCCTGTATAGGTGTTATTTTTAGTTGTTTTCAGAATCAGACCTAATTTCACAGATTTTTTTTTTCATTTTTTACGTGCCGTGGCAGTAGTCTATGCTTTAAACTCTAAAAAGTCTCCAAATAACATACCCATATATAAGGCATATATTATTATGCTACCGTGTGGATTTTTCTTCGTTTTTAGGTTAAAATAACAACATCAGAAGAGCTGTGTTCCACAATATCGCTGACAAGATTATTTTAAAACAGTGCTTCTATGAATTGTCTATTTTCATATGAAAGCAAACATTCCCCTCAGATCGATCATAGCCCACGGTTGGAAAAGTCAGACATTTTCACTCCACTAGATTATTTCTTATGTGGAAGGAAAAGTGGAAACATTGAAGCAAAATGCACTTTATTGCGGAAAATTCAGAATGTAATACTTGAGCTAAGAATAAAATAGTGACAACGGGAAATGTCTTAAACGTAACGTAAAAATCTTTAAAAGAGCGAAAACAACATTAAAAGATGCGCAAAATAAATTTAGCTTCACACCTGTTACCCAGATTCTGAAGCATTCTACGCAGACTGAGCGAATAATATAATAATATATCTATAATATTTAAAGTGTTACTAAAGTAATAATTATAATATTATGTAGGTAGGGGTCATGGCGTCGGCAGTGATGCAGTACACCGAGTGTGAGACTATTAGTGCATTTTAGTGGTAATTTTGGGAAATATTCAATTCATCCGCTTTACCTGGTACATTCGCTTTGCATGGGTGTCCCCTACTGATTGAAAACATATATTTTTTTATGAAATAATAAAATTAAAATTTGTACATGCCGACAAACGCTAAAGGTATGTAGAAGAAGCAGGATTAACATAAATAACATTACTTTTTTGTAATATTTGTGAAAAAACATGGCCACTGGTTAAAAGAATAATTTAAAAATATTTGACTATATTTAACTGAAATTATATTGAGAAATTTGCGTAAATGTTATTATTTTTTTCTTTCAAATTTATTTCTGCTAAATACTTCAGCTTACTAACATTCGGGATAAACAATATTAAAAAAATGTTCATTATAAAATTTTCTGACACGATGTAAAATAAGAAAAAAAAAAATTATAACTACTAAAAAAACACTAAATAATTTCTAGAAATATGGCTTAGATAGTTTAAGAAACATTATTTGTCAGTAGATAATAATATTTCCTAAGGATACTGTAGTGAGGAAATAATTTATTTCCCGTTCATTTCCATATAAATTTCATAACCCATCGCTTAATATTTCACGTTAAGCATTAGATTAATATACGGTTTGACTGCAAGTCAACCAGAACACACATGATTTATTTTACTAACACTAAGTGCTCTGAAACTGTATTATGCAAATGGTTGAGCAAAATATACACATTTCAGCTTCTAGTGGTATTTAATACGGGAGACATCGGCTTAAAATGCATTCAATGCACGAATTGCAAAGAGCGGCAAATACCAATTAAAACTTGTTTAAAATGATTAAGAATTATTGGTTAACGTTAGAAATAAAAACATATTATTTTAGAAAACGTTCGTTTTTTGCTGCCGGGTTCATTTTTTTTTCTTTACTAAAAACAAATAAGAAATATTTTTCACTTTCTGCATTTGTTTTCTTTGTATTTTCAGTTTAAAAATATTTTAAGTGGAAAAAACTGTCACTTAAACCAGACAAAAGAAATTTATCGTTTAGAATTGAAACGTTGCTTGAAATTGCTATATTTGGTGACAAGAAATGAATGTTTGATCCATATGACCGGTCGGTGGCCGATTTGACATCGCGTTTGGGTCCCACCCAGGCGTAGTATGTTCAATTTCTCGGCTGGCTAAGTCCTCCATCACAACACAAGCAACATTTTCAGCTTACTGTGGTGGTAGTAGGAGATTTTCAAATATTGTTAGGTTATTAGTAACCCGGGAATGTTTAACTTTCTTTTTAAAAAAAAAAAAATATATATTCATACAATTACATTTGCATACAATATTCCTAAAAAAGTGCTTCGATGACGTAAGTAGCTTCAGGTACAAAATGATGCAATATACTTCGCGTGAAAACAATAATTGAAATTTAATATTCAAAGAACTCATGAATTCCAATCTTAAGATGTAATTTTGATTTATTGTTAGTAGGTAGAATAGAAAGTAAGGTCAATTTCTCTTAATATGGAACAACCTTTTGTCTAACAATCTACATAATCACCATCCACCTGGCTGCGAATTTACCTATTTCGTATCCGATATTCCTACTTCCTAGAAGGCACGCTAATATAAATTATCAAGATTTAATTAAATAACACTCATGCTAAGGATGATTTCAATGAGCAATCGATCACTCCAGCAAGTCAAACCAGTAATAATATTAGTTCCTTATCGCCGATGTGAGTAGGATTTACACACAAATTCCCAAGGGTTGACGTGAATTGAAATATTGCTATGTACGATACGTATTTAGGTGCTTATCGATACATAATTAATTAATGTAATTTAATTAAATTAGAGTGATTTTCGTTGTCTGTCTGTTTTATAAATACGTTAATATAATCTTCAACAAAAATCCGTTCCATCTGCAACGGTATAGAGTATGTGGAACTATTGGTACCGAATTTCGGGAAATTTTGTGAGGCTAAAAGATATGGTTTGAGGAAAAAGGGGAAGAAAAAGGTTAGAAAGTAGGCATATTCTAAAATCTTTTCTCTAATTTTATTTTATTTTATATTATAGAAACAAACGGAACATGATTTACCGAGATGAAACAATAAACAGGAATAAGATACTTCATTTTAGGTACCTATGATATGTTTCCTTGTAATTTCTGCTAAGTGGTATGTTTATTCCTTAATTACCAGGTGACGTGTGTAGTATATAGGTGTGAGTGTTTGTGTGTGTGTGTGTATGTGTGTGTGTGTGTGTGGTATGTATGTTTGCTCATTGTTTAAATTATTGAAATGATGCCACGTTTGAATTTGGGCAATGAATCCGAAAAAAGGTCAATGTTAGAGTTTAGACAAATATTATTTAGAGTATGGAGAGCTCAGTTAATTGGCGAATTAGATGCTGCATTTGTTTTATAATTAAGCGTGTGGAATAGCAAATAATAATAATCAATAAATAATCAGAGCAAAAGTAATTTTAAACAAAGTGTAAGCTCTCGTTTATGATCATCATTCACCAGGGCGGTACACTTTCACTAATGTCTCTGGAGCTAGACTGACATAAGGGCGGTACACTTTCACTAATGTTACTGGAGCTAGGCTGAAATTAGGGTGGTACACCTTTACTAATGTCACTGGAGCAAGGCTGACTTTAGAGCGGTATACTTTCACTAATGTCACTAGAGCTAGGCTGACATTAGGGCGGTACACTTTCATTAATGTCACTGGAGCTAGGCTGACATTAGGGCGGTACACTTTCATTAATGTCACTGGAGCTAGACTGCGAAAGAAATTTTTTTGTACGAAAAAAAAATCATAATTTTGTGCACTTTTTGATTTGATCCCGGGAATTCTAGGTCCAGATCAAAGTAACTTGCCTACAACTTAGCCTATTGTCAACGGTACTACTAAGATATGGTTGAATAACGTTAATATGAAGTTCCTTAATTCGGAGAAATCATTTTCTAGTTTACCCTTCAATCAGATTCCTCGAAGTCATATTTAAAAATTTAAAACAGACGAACGAATATAACAAATAAGTCAGGAAATTTTTCTTTACAATATTTCTAATGTTTTGTCCGTATTCGCTGGAATTCAGGAAGGAACCAATTTCCCTTTTTTCAACTCAATAAATACTATTTAAATATTCGAGTAGGTCGAAATTTGATATTTACTTGTTATATTACGTAGATTTGAAGGACTAATTTATATAACCGGACGAACTGATATCAATTCTCAGAGCGAGTACAAACTTGATCCCTTTTCAGAACAAGTTATGCTTAGTGAAAGGGCCCGTAGGCGTCGGTACTATAAATCTTGATATTAGCCAGCGAAAACATTGAAGATACCTCGAATTGTACTTTGAAATATTATTAAAGTTTACGTTTGTGTTTTATTGAATAAAATATTCCATTTTTCGCAAATTGATTGATTCGAGGTAATTAATCAACTAAATAACAAGAAGCATTCGAATAAAACAGAAATAACAGATAAATCCAACGTTCCTTTTTCTCTGAGAAACTGAACTTACTACTGATCGCTTTTGTATTCATTGAATTCACTTGGGCAAAAAACAAAATTGGTTCCAACTTCCCACTAAAAAGACTCACCAACTTTTAAGTGAAACTAATTAGAGTTCCACCCGCCGACGATTTCCTCCCGACAGCAGAAGTCGCGGATGGAAAGCAAAAACGACCGAGTTGACTCCTTCACGTCAGGTGCATAAAAACAAAGAAATAATTCAGAAAGACGAAATCTTCGAACAGAGATTTCCAACCTGGGCGAAATCACTCTCCAGTGGGCGATTTAAGTCGCTTGTGGGCGATTAAGAGTTAAAAGTGCTTTGGGATCTATTTTTATTTGATTTTGGGCGCTAGGCATGCTTTGTGCACTTACTCTATTACAAAAAAATTGTAGATAGTTCAGCACGTTTTTGAATGAGAATTAACAGCGTTTATTGGTTTGTCCTTGGGCCCAGTCTGATTTTCACCGGCGGCGCATTCTCGTAAGCGCTGTTATAAATATTTTGAATATTTTCCTTTTTATTCGGGTCCGCCAGCAAATTTTGTGTATATGGGGGTAGAAAAATATTCTTCAAAGTTGGCCTTAACAGGTTGGGAACCTCTGCTTCAGAAATGCTGGGGTTCTGAAAGCCAAAATATTTTTTGATTGTGAAGGGTTCCGAAAATCTAATCCAAATGCTCACTACACAATAATAATATTCATGTTTCATCCCACTAAGTTTAGTAACGACGTTTCAAAAAGGTATGCATATAACATCGATTTTATCCATTTTTTTTACACAGGTATAAAAAATATATAATATATTAAAATATAATTTAATGGAAACCCACTAAGGCGTTGCCGGGGTGTGGGTAGTATAAACAAATATAAACTTGTTGGATCAATCATTGTAGGATTAGTTGAGTTGTTTATTTCCGATTCTAATACACTTGATTCCAGATCAGATTACTATGGATTTGATTTTTAAATAAACGACGCTGTACCAATTATGTTATTATTATTAATTACGTATCAGTATTATTATGTATAAACATAAAGGTTAGATTTAAAGATTACAATATTGTTTATTTATTTTTAAGTTCATCTGGCAATCTGAAATCTTTCCTATTAATTGTAGGTAGGTACCATGTTCTTCTGCTTGATCTATCCACTGCACACCAATCTGTCAGTTTAAAAAACGTAAAGCGAAAAAATCGCAAATCAATCCTAATTGTTTACAGTGACCGATTTTAAAATAAGCCTTTGAAGCCACTTTAAAATTGAACAGGGGTGGCTCCGTAAATTATTAACGGTATGAAAACACCATCCCACACGCAGAGAGCGCGGCCATAGTAAATTAGCCCACCCCTTCCGGGTCCCCGTGGCGGGGATATTAAGGGAGGAATGGGAGAGATGTGAAATGGGGAAGGGTTTGGGGGGAGGGAAAGAATAATCGGATCAAATTAAGAACGTCGGAAATGGTGACCCTGGCGGACCTTTTCAAAAGTCAAATGACGGCATTGGGCAGCATCATTATGGACGAGCTGTTCAATGAACTAGTTTTTTTTACTACGGTGAGTGGAGTGATGCCTTAGTGAATTTATTTGGCCCAAACAAACAATTTTTCATCATTCCTTTTTTTGCGTTTCGGAGGTTTCGTTTACACTAAAAATGGTTATGGTGGCCGTATTATATACCTACTTTCGTACAATAATTTGCAAAACGTTTTAAGAAATTTTGTTATTTTTCGATTTTTTTGTTTGTAATCTATTAATACAATTTCATGAAAACGCTTATTTTTGTCCGGAGAAGAATTAAAAGCCTTTTAATAATGTCGTAAACCATTATATTCTTTGCAATAAGTTTCTTATCGAAGGGTTTTCCATCACGATGCGTCAGCAGATACATCAAACTATCGGAGAAGACCTTGTTTTCTCACTACGCAGTTATGATCTATGGTAGCCACGAATTTTATTAATCTGTACTGCCTGTACCGTATTGTATTAATTTGTTCGCAGAATGTTTATGTCTAAACGACATACTTACTTCTTCCACGAAACCGTACTGAATTAAGTTTACAGCTAAATTAAAAAGTCGTATTAATATGGTTTATTCTGCAACTTTGCAGAGGTTGGCGGCCTTCTTTCGTTGGAGATTACCGCTGCTTTTCTCTTTTGTTTTCTTTTGTTGGCGGCCCTTATCCGGGCAAGTGTTGCCAACACTAGCGTACTTTATGGAAATTTATTCCCGGGGTGTCTCCTTATTCCCGAGTTGTAGTTTTATTTCCACAGAAGTACCCGAAACAGAAAACGAAAACAGAACTCTGATTTTAAACAACGTATAAATTGTGTAGATAAGTGCGCCAACTCGGGCAAATTGCGTTCGGGAATTTTTTTCGGGGTTATCAAATTTTCTTTTTGCCGAACTTTTCTTTGATGTCTCATTATAGTTAGTGAGTTGTTGTGTTGGGTGGATTATCGACACAAAATAAGAATTGTCTGAGAAGACGTGTCGCCAGACTCCCGTATCACTTCGTATTTGGCTTATTTGTTTACTTTCAATTTGAAAAGTTTTGTGGTAATATTGTCTGACGCGCAAAGTAAATTTTCTTTATATATAAAGCCACACTTTAGCAAGTAAATTACACCCTTGACAAAAAATAAAATAATTTTTAAATAAATTAAATATTATTTAAAAAATACCGCAAAATATGTTTGTACCTACCTACTAACACACCACATGCAAACACTGAAGAGAAAAATTTATAAAGCTCTAATAATTTTTTCGAAAACCATTTCGGGCTGCTTTTCTTTTAACATTTTCGCAAAAGATTCATAAGTCACTTACTATTGTGTTAACAATTTTAAACAATAGAACGCATAAAACATTCCTTTCAGATGCCTATAACAAAGCCAATCTGAATTTCAAACCCTCGAACAATACAAAGGTGTCTTCGTGTTTCTTTCCTATTCCGATCTCACTCGCCGAGTATTTATTACAGTCCGCATTGTCAAAAAATACAAGGAACCCATATCTGTTTCATTCATTTTACGGCCTGCTCTTACCCCGTTAGACCGCATACGGCATTTTATGTTCGGGTATTGAAAGTCTATTTGTTTTCACAGGCTTTCAAAAGCCATTTGGACCTGTCCTAATACTATCAAGCAAACTTTCAACGGGCTTCAGTTTCTAAAACTCTATTTTTAGATGAAATTCTGCTGTTCTTATTTTCGTTATTTTTTTAAGAGTTCATTAACCGTAAAAGGGCTTTGAAAAGAACTCTATTCCAACAATAGCGGAATATTCTACCAATGGGTTAGTAAATTCATGTTTTTAAGTTCAATATTACTAACCAAGATTATGTTTTGTACATACGGATTAATAATTACGGATTTTACCTTGATAATAGAAATCATTTTAGTATTCTCAAAAAATAGATACACACCTGTAAATTTTGAATCGCTTAAAAATCAGTTACAAATAAAAGTAATATTTTTTTCAAAGAAAAATTTATCTCATATCTTTATCAAACAAAATAATAGGATTGGTTAATGAATGGGTTAGATTTTTTGTAGAAATATCGTTTTTCAAAAAAGATTTATGCAATATAAAATCCAGACAATCTTATGCTCTATCTTCTCTTATTGATTTATTTTGCTTTGGTTTTAAGAGGGTAAAAATATACTTATAAAATATATCAAATACATGTGTTTTAGACGTATAATATATGTTTTTCATTATGGGAGTTTTCTGGAATTCATCAGTTAAAATGTAAATCTATGAGCACCAAGGTACATTTAATAAAATTTTAGAGACAATTTTTTTCAATAAAATAATAGTGATTGGTATAAAGCAAATACGTGTAAAATTTTGTAGACAATTTGATCACTATCAGAAATTAAAACTTTAATGATTAATAAATATTACTAAAAATATAATTTGATAAGTATTTATCACGAACGCCTCTTATGTGTCTTTTATGTATCATCGTTTTAACATACTTATTTTCTCTTTTCCTTAATCCTTTATTCCTCTTGGATAACTTGAAACCTGTAAATTTGACTGTCCTAAAGCGGGAAACCTTCGTAGTTGAACAGTCAAAAGCATAAAATGTTATGAATATTATAAAAAAAATAATAAAACTGAATACGGATAACTTTGCTTACCAATTTTATTCATATATTATTGGTAAACTTTATTTATTGAATGCAAATATAATGTTAATAACACTGGATACAGAACTCTATTTGAACACAACTTACTCGATGAACCCGGGCACCCTGCTAAATCACTAAACGCAGCGAACCACTCAGGGTGACCAATCGCGGAGGTGTTGGTTAAAAAAAAAATGTTTCCCGGGGCGGAGGTACCCAAACCCGCCACCTACATTGGATTTAAGGCAGCATGTGCGTTGTGTAAATAGGTTCAAATTGTTTTTGAATTTCCAGAAATCAAAGATAAGTTTGACAATCTTTCTAAAACAAATTAATGTTTGTATTTGATTTATGAGTTCAATTCTCTCGCATTACGGAAATTCATAAATTTGTTTGTTCCCTTACATGCCACTTTAAACGTTTGCGATATCACGAGAGTTATTCCATTAAAGTTTAACAACTGTTCAAAGTAAAGTGCGCACAAGATGTTAAGCACGTTAATTTGACACTCAGTCAAAATGTGTTGGGTGACTTTCTTTCTCAAAATCGATTAGACGTCCTGAGACGCGAATTTGGGGTGGCGTCGCGCGTCGGGACGCCTCGCCTGCTCGAGGACGTCCCGCGGCTTGACACGTTAAGTAGTTTGTCTTTATTGTATCATGTTCAAAATTTTGATTCGAATCTTACCGCATGGCTTGCTTTTAACTGCAAAATATCAAACATTTTTGATAACGTTATTAAATGGCAGAAATATTATCAAAGGTCATTAAATTAGTCTATGATGTTTAATAACTATTTTTTAGTACTGAAGAAATCGAAAAAATTAACCGAACTATCCAAATATCAATCATTTTTGTTTATAAATAGTTGCTTATTTGGTGTCCCATGTTTGATCAATCTCCTATGGCATTTCTCGTTTTGAACACAATTTTAAAAAAGTAAACACACGTAATTGAAAAACTAGCTCAGTTCCATGATTACTACATCATATAAATGTAACCGAAACCTTCATATGCTGGCAGAAAAATTTGTAAAATGGTAACAGTCGTTTTTAAGCATTTTCAATGTTCTTTATGAGAACATATTATTTTAAAGAAGTGAATATGCATAGTATTATAAACTAATAATAATACATAACTATCAGCAAATGTAGATGCTATAATTCTCCAAATTAACTTCTCTACTACAAAGGGTTGATAATGGTGAACGTAAATTCAATAAACGCGTACATATATTTAAAAATACAGGACGTAGTTACATTTATAAAAGTAAACGAAATGGTTTATCGATTGCCAAATCACGTTCCCGAAACCAGACCTGCGGCAGACGCTATATTTCGTCAGCTATCCGAAACATATAAACGCAAGATGGCTTACAGTTCCCAATTAAGTAAGTATCTAACTATATAGAGCTCTCGGTATTAAATTATACTGCCAGGACCGCTTGCTCTCTCAGGTGCTTAAATGCGGCCAAGGGTTTACCTTCAGGTAGCGGTGCAGAATTTGAAGATCCTTCCCAATTTACAGAACTATCTGTCTTGCCGCAGCCTCAGATAGATGCTGAGTAATTATAACGTAGAATGGTCATACATCTTAGTGGTTGCAAGGACTGATAGGTATATGTTGAGACAGTGGCGGCTGTATTAAAGTAAAGGATGTCAAGGTGTAGGGCTCTTATCGACATAATAATATCATTTACTAAAATTTCTTCTTAGTAAACGAATCTGCAATAAATAAGTACCTATCTTGACTTGAAACAGTAGAAACCTTTCTTAACGATCTGTTTACATTCCAGAATCTTACTTGTTATGTGAACATTTTTTCCCACAGAACTCAATGTAAAATACCAACTATAATGCGTTCCATGTCGAAAAAATACAATTTTATTTTTAACCTGGAATGCGATTTCGATTTGCAACATTTTCACATGCTTCCAGCATTTCTGTTATTGCGCCACAAGATTGTTGCCATGCTACCTTTTCCTCATCAACTAACAAACTCTCCTCCATAACTTCTTGCTGTGAAACACATTGCAACTCATAAGCTCTTGGTCAACTCTCGACTGTGCTCTTCCACAAGCTGGCGAAGGCCACAATCTCGTTGACTGTAGACTCCACAGGTACTGTTTCAAACCCCTCAAAATCACATTCGACAACGCTCTTTGGCCAAAGCTTCTTCCAAGTACAAGTGAGGGTCCTCTTGGTAACCCCTTTCCACGCCTTGTCAATCATCTTGAGGCAAGTAACGATGTGAAAGTGATCTTTTCAAAAGTCTCTGAGATTGAGACTTGTCCATTCAGTCATCTCAAAACAACGCTCGAAGAGTGTCTTAGTGAAGAGTTTCTTAAAGTTATAAATAACCTGCTGGCTCATAGGCAAGAGTAATGGAGAGATGTTGCCTATCATAGCATCTTTCAAAGTGTTAGCTGAACGAGTTTTAACCAGAGACTGACGCACTGGCGTGGAAGTCCCGACTCACGAGTGAGTGACGTGATATGAGACTTTCCCTTTCTGCGTCGCTCGTTATGCGAATGTCGCTCGTTAAGAGAGCATTTTTTTCGTCATCTGTTTTGCTCGTTATGTGAATTACTCGTTATAAGAGGTGCACGTTATGAGAGGTTTCACTGTACATGGAATTTTTTTTAGGTTAAATCATTTGTGTAACCTTTTCTTAACCATAAGAATATTATAAAAATTTATTGGATCTGTTAAATAAGACATTATAAATAGCACACCCTAAAATCGTAAGCTTAGACATATTCAAAACATACATTCAAAGCACGTAATAATTTTCATGTGTTTTTCAAAACGCAGAGTAAATATACATATTTGATCGATTATTATAATTTCATGGCATTTATTTATTCTAAAAGAGTATAATAAATAAAACCATAAGCCGATTATCTCAGTAGGGCATTCCTATGTCGAGATGTGCAGCTTTATAATCACAGTAAACTAGTTTATTTTATCCTCGGCTTCGATCGCGTAGTACTATGGAGAAATAACTATTTTTATATTTTTTCACAATGAAAAGTAGCCTATGTCAATTCCCATTCCTCCATTACCACTTTAAAAAAATAATGTCTATCGGTGGTTCCATTGCGCATCGAAAGAAGGACAAACAATCAAACAAACACACTTTCACATTTTGTTATATTAGTTAAGTTAATGAAAATACATTTGAACTTTTTATAACATTAAAAATATAAACTTATATAATTATTCCAAAAACAAACACTACAGTTATTCAAACTAAAATTACAGCTGGGCAGTTTATATATATTTGTTCATTTGAAGCAGATACTTATTGATGTGACACTATAATTAAAAGTTAAACAAGAACTTGGAAAACACTTTTTTTCCTTTTTATATTTATTTGTAGATTGTAGATTTTAGTAGAGTTTTGTCCTTCCCTGCAGAAGCTACGGTTGTAGTAAAACCCGGACAGCATTAAGTATAAAAAATAAAAGTGGTGTTTACTAAGGAATCATTATATTATATATTAAATTAGTAGTTACACACCTACACTACAAGGACGAAATCCTCAAATCTATTAAACATTCCAAAATTAAATACATCTTTCGGCCAGAAAAACCACTATTTCCATGCTATAAAATTATATGATTTTATTTTATTTTATTTATTTATTCGAGACACAAACAGGATATTTATAAAAACATTAATTATGGATTACAAAATAAAGAAAATACAATTATAAATATCCCTAGACTAATGTGTCTGCAGCAATCACATTTGCACATTCACATAAGCAAACATGTAAAACAATGACAGTATTTATATACAAAACTTAAAACTTAATTACAAAGATTGAAGCACATAATAAGGAGAAAATTTTAAAGAGTATAGATTAAAAAAATTTTAAACCACTTAACAATTTTTTTTATTTATTAATTTTTCTTTTTTTTTATCTAAGTACAGAAATCGTGGAGATATTTCTTGAAACAAGTTAAATTATTTGCAAAAATATCTACGACAGTGTGTGTTTTAGCAAGATCATTGTATGATCGAGACATTCTAGACATAGGATTAAAATATCCAGTGTTATTGGCAAAGATTTCGGTCCAAAATATGTTCATATTTCTAGTATATTTGGCCTTTTAATGCCCTTCCTATTGAAATTAAAAACACCATGGATATAGAAAAGTTTAAAAAAGACATCAAATAATGGCTAACTAAACATGAAGATGAGGAAAAGGTAACCGCAACGCAACCTAGAGACAAAAACATAAACACTTTTTGTTTTATTTATGTTATATTTTGTGAGAACCAACAAATTAGAAGATGAGGAAATCATGATCAACACACATACGATAACCTACAGTCCGCCTCGGAACAGGAATACCTAGTGAGGAGGACTGAGAACAAACTACATCACTTTTTTTAATTTATTGTTTAGGTAAAATAAAATTGTTTCTTTTTTACAAAAACAAAAAAAAAAAGTTGACCATGATAACATTCCACTGTGAACTAAATAAAAAATTACAAAGTGCCTGTGGTGGCTCATCAGCCACAGTCATATAGTGACCATAATGTCAATTACAAGGGGGATAGAATGAATAATTACTAACAAAAATTAGCGATAAGTAATCAAAAATAGGTAAATAATAAATCGTAAATCAAGTAGATAGTAATAAGTAAATGATTATAAGTAAATATCATAAAAATAAATAAGTACATATATAATAATAAGTAGGTATATTAAGTACATAGCTATTAGTAAGTATATTAAATATGTGGATAAAATAAGTATATTAAGTAACTAACCATCACGCCGTTTCCCCGCAGGGGTAGACAGAGAGGAAGGACCGCCATGACTCTTGACATTACCCGACTCATGTATCTGATTCACTTGGTGGTGCCATGTCTTCCCCGAGCGTCCCCGACTTCTGCTACCATTAAAATTTGCATCACATATTCTCCTTACACTCCTTTCTTCGCTCATTTGCTCTACAGACCATCTAAGGGTCCCTTTCTTGATCTTACTCATTACGCTTACATCAGCCTTGCACTCTTTGGGGATATCCGCATTTCTCACACGATCATACATGCTGTTACCACACATACGTCTCAGGGATCTAATATTAAGTATATGGATAATAATAGTTATTATATTATTATTGTAATTTCGGCTACTGGCATTATACCTAGCTCTCTCATTAAAAATTTAGGCGTATTTTTTTTTATATTAACTCCACACAGGAGGCCCTGAAGAAAATAATTTCCCTCAGGGCCTATGTCATCTTTGGGGATGCTGTGTGGGGGGTCTTTTTGTGGAGAGGAAGGAGTGAACATGGGTCTTGAAGAGTCCCATGTTGTAGGAGGGAGGAAAGACAGAGGCCGGCAGTTCGTTCCACAGCCGAGCTGTTGAACTTAAGAACGAATCGTAGAAGCGACCCGTTCTCATGTGACAAATGTCAACTGTGTACAAATGTTGGGCGCGCGTTTGGCGTGTATTCCGAGTACGCACCGGTGCCGAAGGGATCAATGACGCTAGTTCCTCAGAGCATCTTCCATTGTAATACCGATAGAACAAGGACAGCATACCTACCTGACGCCTGTGCTCTAAAGATTGCAGTCCGTTTGTTAAGATTGGGGAATCTATCAAACGGACCGCCCGTTTTTGCATAGAGTTAAGGGTTTTTTTCAGGTATTCATTCAAATTCGACAGTAGGGCGCACTTGCGATTTGTACAGGGTCAGCAGTTGTGTATTATTAAAGTATCTGCGGGCCCTGTACAGTACGCCCAGCTTCTGAGAGGCCAACTTTACTCTGGCTTCGATGGAGCCCCCGTACCTGAGCTGGTCACTTATAGTTATACCAAGCATATCAATGGAAGGCCTGTTCGGAAGATTGCTTCCGTTGAAGGAGACTAGATTATCATTTGGATCCCTTGTAGACGTAATCAGACAGTTATTATTTTTTTGGTAAACTAACGTTTAAGACAAGATTTTTTATGCAGAGCACAAAGGGTAACAATTATTTTACAAGCAATAATTATTCGCCTGAAACACTCATCCACATTGAAAAATCTCCTGATAAAAGATACATGACGCCAACGGGACTCGAACCCGTGTCCCTTCGATTTCCGGTCGACAGCTCTGACCACTGAGCTATGGCGGCTTATCCCTTACCCGCGAAATTATTCAATATATACTAGTGTTTCATTCAACAATTATATATCTTATATCTGCATAAAAAATCTTGTCTTAAACGTTAGTTTACCAAAAAAATAATAATTAATATTTGACAAGTTCAAGTATTTCATCTAAAAATGTAGACAATTTGTCTCGACGCCATCTAGTGAGAGAGTTAGCACTTACAATGCCTTTCTCATATAAAATAAAGTTGGTTGTTTTCAGGTGAAAAAATGTAACAAGCAGTAATTGTTGAATGAAACACTAGTATATATTGAATAATTTCGCGGGTAAGGGATAAGCCGCCATAGCTCAGTGGTCAGAGCTGTCGACCGGAAATCGAAGGGACACGGGTTCGAGTCCCGTTGGCGTCATGTATCTTTTATCAGGAGATTTTTCAATGTGGATGAGTGTTTCAGGCGAATAATTATTGCTTGTAAAATAATTGTAATCAGACAGGATTGGGTCTTTGAAACATTAAATTCGACGAGATTATTTTTACCCCAGGAGGAAATACTCTCGAGATAACCGTCCATTCTCTGCTTCAAAGCCCTCCGAGCCGTTGGATCGATGAGCCGATCGTATTAGATCTATCAAAAAATTTATATATAAAAATGTAAAAATCAGTCATTTTAAATACATGTAGAATTACGAAATATTGTTTAAATATATATTGAGGGATCAGTAGGATTTATAGGCCCTGTTAGGAGTTCTACCGAGCCGAACCCTCTGATATGAAAATATCTGGAGTCGGTGAATTATTTTCCCTTTGATCTGTTGTCGTTTGACGTGTTGTTCTTGTATTGTTTTGTATTTATTTTGCTTATATAATGCACTTGCATAATGTTGATTGACTAGATGATCATTTGTGGAAAAGTGTGTGGAAGGGTTTAGTTTTTCCTATGGGGAAGATTTAACCCGGACATAAAATCGGAAATAGGGGTTTTAGGTAGATAATAAAAAATAGATTATATTACAAGGTCGATGTTTGTCCATAAACGACTTTTTCGCAAATTATCGTTTGCATATAAAATAAGTGAAGTCTTGTTATTAAAACCTACTACAGATAATTTTAATTTGATTTTGCTTTGTCGTTTTGATTACTTTTTTTAATAATTTTTGTTCATTCTTTAGAAAAAAATGTATCGTACAACTTGATAAATAATAAATATTTTGGTACGCCAGTGACATCGAATGTCTATGACACTATCCGCCTTACCAAAAAAATACACCAAAAGGGCCAAGATAATCTTGCCGGAATGAATTCATCAGTGTAGTCACACCATCTAGAATCTAGACTATGAATGAGATTGTAGTATATGCCTGTGCTGTACACTGTTGGTTTAACATAATAAGATGACAGGCATGATTGGATGACCTGTTATGATTGATGATAACCTGCCAGATATAAGTACAGGCATAATCATCCTTTCTCATGGTGACAAATTTAATATGAACAAATTCTGTGTTTCATCTTATTAATATATTATTATCAGCAAATGTATTTACATACATTGGGTTCAACATCAAAATGGGATGATAGATTTTTTTACTATGTGAGTACTGCATAAGAGTCCCAACTGCTCCCAAACGTCTGGAACCAGTGAGATTACGGCATCCCCATTAAATATATAGTATGCTGTGAGACTGCAGGTACAAGGGAAGGAGATAGGGAAGAGAAGGTGGGAAAATAACTGGCTGTTCAGATCTGGTCACTTAACCTGACAAGAGCCATTTTGATCAACGTTTCAATTCTGAATGTTGGTCTTACACCAGGGCGATACTGAAAGTTTGTTTTCAATCAATAAATTGTTAAATAACACAAATTTACTTTCGCACGCCGGGATCAGAAACCGCGACTTCCGGATTGCTAATCGAGAACCTCAACTGGGTAGTGGGTACCCCTCGACGTAAAATTTACCTCATTAAAATTTCGCTAAAAAACCACTCGACATATAATGTTATATTCTAGATAATATCGGAAAAAGCTGCGTTTATCTTCGCATCACGATTCAGAAAGAGGTAAATGGCGTAATGGAAAACTCAGAGCCGTTTGTAAGTTATGCCAGGGCCAGCCCTGTGCAGGTGCAATTGGAGCAGTCTGCCCCAGGCACCGACTTGCCAAGGCGCCAACGAGCAAAGGAGCCAAGGAGCCATGGAGCCAAGGAGTAAAGGAGCCAAGGAGCCAAGGAGCCAAGGAGCCAAGGAGCCAGGGAGCCAAGGAGCCAAGGAGCCAAGGAGCCAAGGAGCCAAATGATAATATCTACCACCTAATACAACGCCCTTGAGGTTTTTAGCGCCAGGCGCTGTTTGGTTAAGTGCCAGCCCTGAATGATGCAAACCACGCATTTTTTAACAACAACGTTGTAAACATTTTTCCTTTCATTACAAGTCGGTTATTGATTTGAAATGTTAAAAAGTATAATTATAAAATATTTTTAAAACAGTATCGCTCCTAAAATATTTGAGGTGACCTTTATTACTGGTATTTTTAACTTCTTAATTCGCTTCGATTAATTGATTTAATATTCTGACCTTTTGTTATTCTGGTATCAATCCCTACCATCACCATTAAAAAAACAAATAGTGTTAACTGTACAAAAGCACACTTGTGTGGTAAAATTAATACTATTACATAATATATAATCAATAGCGATGTCAACAGTTTCTTGACATGCGTAATATTTTTTAAAGTTACAATATTTAATAAAAAAAAATAATTAAAGAAAAAAAAAATTTTGTTAAAACATATAATTCGTATGTAAACATATCCAGGCTCTATTACTCGTTAACCTATATCCTAGTATAAATTTGAAATATAAACCTTCGCAAACGAGCGCAAAACAAGATAAACACATTATCTTATATATTAGCCTTGAAAGTTTAGGCAGTCGGACTAACTGAAAAATGTTTTATTTATCAAGAAACCCATCAAAGTTAACAACCCAGACTTGAAGGCTATATTGAGGAAGGAATCACATTGATTTTTAATTAAGACAATAATGATGCCTCATAAAAAGAAATTTCTCTTTCACGAGCTAAGAAAAAAATATACAACCAGGATATTTATATCTCTAAGAGAATAAATTTTTCAACAATAAACATTACCCCGTAATGCGTATACAAGAAATTCCGAAGGACATAAAAACCAGACTCCGAAAATCAAATAACGTTCATATTTTATTGTACGGAATGAGAATATCAATGAGGCTACAAATGAAACGAAGAAATAAAAAAATCGCATCAAGCCCAGACGAAGCAATATAAAGCATGATTTACGGGTTAAGTTTGGTGGAAATGAAGGGTTACAGAGTAAACACCGTTTGGACGGGGAAAATAATAAAGGCTTTACTATTTCTTCCAGCTTCTAATAGGGATTGTTTCAATACTAAAAGGAAAAAGTAATTGATTGGCGCTGTATAGCGTCCATACGAATTATCAACATATTCGATTGAAATAAATTAGTTTTTCAATCCTTTAAAATTTAAGGTTTATACAAAGTCGAATTTCTGATGAATAAGGTATAATATTGAAAATGTATAATTATAATTTAAATAAAATATTGATAAGGTAATTTAAAAATAGTTCAGAAATTTTAAAGACTTTTTGTACGTAGTTATCCAAATGAATGATCGCTGATTTTATATTGTGTAGGAACATGAGACACAAAATATTGTTATTGTTTTACAATAAAATACTAAAATAATCGATTTCGCTGTTATCAATACGAGAGTATAGGCACCGAATATACCTGATAAAACACATTATAACATGTTTTTTTTGTGTAGAAATCCGTTACTTAATGGTAAGATCCTGGTTTTAGGGCCAGATCACAGAGTCCAAACTTAGCAAGGGTAATAAAAACGTTTTCCTTCTCTAGATAGATTTTAGTGGTCGGGCTCTCCAGGGCCTCTCTCTCCCTCCAAACGGAGGTCGCGGGTTCCAAACAGGGGGTGAAAAATAAATTTTAAATCGTGAGTTAAGTAATTATGCACATTTTAGGTACTTGTATAAAAGATAAAATACTGGATTCCAGAGAGAATGGACTCTCAGTAATGTTTTGGTGAATGACCATTAGAAATGGCTGTAGTTTGAAGAATCACCTACTTCTTAATCTTCCCACTTCTATGAGACTTGCAACATACCCAATTGTAGAAGTCACAGTCCCACTGGTTCCGGGCAGTTGGAATTCAAGTGTCGTATTTTGGGATATAGACTATTTTGAATTGTTGAAGCTACGACTATTGCGATATTAGCTTATCCAAACACTGGTATATTTGTATGATTCATAGGTAATTCGAGTTTTGCTTTTTATGGGCTGAGAGTTTTGGGAAGGGATGGCTGCCTGGAAAATGATCATCCCCGGCCCCGGGTGAAGGGGTAGAGTGCAGCCCTTTGAAATAAACCCACTGAACTGTCATAATCTGTGCTATCAACCAGACATCCCTGGCGCGTCATTAATCGATTGCTAAATGCCAAGCGATTGTTAAATTCCTTCTATGACTAAATTACAAGGATAATATTTTAAACAATATAATTCACACACCATTCACAACAGATTTATCGAGAATGAAGTCGATAAATCTGTTGTGACATTTCATAGTTTTTAAAAATATATATAATTAAGGACATAATTTTTTGAATTTTTGTAAAATTCTAAATTGAAAAAATATTGATATTTGCGACCGGCCGAAAAGCTTGTTACATCATGGTACATAACATTGGTAGAGGGGTAAGGCTCTTGACTAGCAAGCCGAAGGTAGCGTATTCGATTCCCGGCGTGTACAAAAATTTTATTTGAGTAAGTTGTGTTATTTCACAATTTATGAATTAAAAATAATATATAGTATAAAATAATATATAGTATAAAATAATAAATATAAGTATAATCTTCTTTACCGACAATATACAAAATTTTAACCTCTTGTTTAACAGATTTAATATATACTCATTTAGATGAAAAAAATATTTTATCTGAACAACAAAAAGGTTGTCGCAGAAAACATATGGGATGTAAAGAACAATTAGTTATCGATTCTGTAATTCTAAAACAGATTCAAACTCGAAAACGTAATTTACATACTTGCTATATAGACTACCAAAAGGCTTTCGATAGTGTCCCGCACTCGTGGCTGATCAAAGTATTAAATATATATAAAATTAACCCCATTATTATTAGCTTTTTGGAAAATATTATGTCCTTTTGGAATACCAATTTACTTATCAATTTAAAAGGTAAGAAAAGAGTAATACCGGGCATTTCAATTAAAAGAGGAATTTTTCAAGGAGACTCATTGAGTCCTCTTTGGTTTTGCTTAGCATTGAATCCTCTATCTAAAATGTTAATTAAAAGCAAGTTTGGAATAAAAGTTAAGGGTAATACAAGGGAGAGTAGTACAATTTCGCATTTATTATATATGGATGACATAAAATTATTTTCGAATTCTGAACAAAATTTAGAGAAAATGATCGAGGTAGTTAAAAACTTTTCAGATGATATCAAAATGACTTTTGGTTTAGATAAATGTAGAACGATCCATATAGAGAAAGGCAAAATTGTAGATGGGGACGAGAGTATATTTAGAAATTTCCAAATTACTAGTATGAAAAGGGATGAGGTTTATAAGTATTTAGGATACCCACAATCAAATAGATTAGACCATACTAGTATTAAAAATGATATTAGGATTAAATTTCAAACTAGGATCAGGAAAATTTTAAAATGCAATCTATCTGCTAAAAATTTAGTAAAAGCAATAAATACTTGGGCAATACCTCTATTAACTTACTCATTTGGCATAATTAAATGGTCTAATACAGATTTAGATAACTTAGAAAGATTAATTAGAACTACACTAACAAAATTTAATTGCCATCATCCAAATTCAGCTATAGAACGAGTTAATTTACCTAGAAATTTAGGAGGTAGAGGCATAGTCAAAATAACTTCTTTGAAACATAATCAGGTAGAAATGCTAAGAACTTTTTTCCATAGGAAAGCTCATAGCTCAGAAATGCATAAAATAATTTGCAAGGCAGATAGAAATATTACACCTTTAAATTTATACGATGAGAATGCCAACATTTTTATAAATCCCAACCAGGAACTATTAGATTCCTGGTCAAATAAAATTTTACACGCAAAACACTTCAATTATCTCAACCAAACGTATGTTGACAAATTTTCGTCAAACAAATGGTTGAGTATTGGAGAGTTGAGCGCAGAAATAGAAGGATTTATGCTTGCCATTCAGGATAGAGTCATTAATACTAAAAATTATAGAAAGCATATAATCAAAGATACAAATCAAATTGATGATTTGTGTAGAAAATGTTTGGCTTTTCCGGAAACTATAGAACATATTATATCGGGATGTTCTATATTAGCACCGTCCGAGTATACATTTAGGCACAATCAAGTTTTAAAAATAATTCACCAAAATTTGGTAATTAAACATAACTTGATTGACTGCCGTAATATAGTACCATATTATGAATACGAACCAAATTCATTTTTAGAAAACGAATTTTATAAAATATATTATGATAAAACTATACTGACAGATCGAACGATTAGTCATAATAGACCCGATATAGTTTTACATGACAAAATTAAAAAAATAACTTATATCATTGATGTCGCTATTCCAAATTCCTGTAACATTCAAAAATCTGTTAATGAAAAAATAAGAAAATACACAGATTTAGGAAACGAAATAAAAAGAATTTGGCATTCTCAGACTATAAAAATATTACCATTCGTTATTTCGGCTACTGGCATTATACCTAGCTCTCTCATTAAAAATTTAGGCGTATTAGATCTATCAAAAAATTTATATATAAAGATGCAAAAGTCGGTCATTTTGAATACATGTAGGATAACGAAAGATTTTTTAAATATTTATGTTGAGGGATCAGTAGGATTTATAGGCCCTGTTAGAAGTTCTACCGAGCCGAACCCTCTGATATGAAAATATCTGGAGTCGGTGAATTTTTTTTCCCATTTGATCTCTGGTGAGTTGACGTGTTGTTGTTCTTGTATTGTTTTGTATTTATTTTACTTATGTAATGCACTTGCATAGTGTTGATTGACTAGCTGATCATTTGTGGAAAAGTGAGTGGAAGGGTTTAGTTTTTCCTATGGGGAAGATTTAACCCGGACAACAAAATCGGAAGCATAAAAAAAAAATATATAGTATAAATAATATATAGTATAGTGGAAGATAATCTTAGTATCGCCCTGGTATAAGACCACCATTCAAGGATGAATCGTTCCTTGAAACAGTTTAGCCTAATTTGGTGACCAGATTTGAATAACCAGGTCCTCCTCCAACTTCCTCTTCCCCATCTCCCTCCTATCAGACTACCTTCAGCCTGTCTCACTGGCTCCAGACGATTGGGAGCAGCTGAGACTCTTGTGCGAGGTTACATCAGCATTGCCATTCGGATTATGAATCGTACTCTATCATGTCTCGTGTGACGTCACTAGACATCATTACATGGTATACGTTCTACCATAGACATATGAATATTAGTAGACCTGCCCTAAGTGATTAAAAGCGTATTATCCCCACTCCCCATACCGGTTCCATTGAGCCGGCTGGGCTCGCGTTTGGCCTCAAATGAAATTTGAAAACGTGACGTCATCATTCTTGTGCGAACTATGGTCGAGGCATCATCGGTTCATTTTACTAAATAACACGGCAAAATTTTGACTTGTACTATGAAAACTGGTAAAAATAGATGTGAAAAAAGAGAATAAACCCAATTGTCGTATTACATTCCATATATAAGCATTATTTTACTTTATTTTAAGCATATTCACATCGTATAATATGAATCAGTTGTTACTATCACATAGAGAAACGTCTGGACGCGAAACACAAAGCTGGTTGGTTGCTGGGAAGTAAATTATGAACATTTATAAAAGTGTCTTAACTAAATACTCTGAAACTAACTACGACTCTGAAAATAAAAGCTGCCTTACTTTGCCGAATTTGGACTTCGCAAATTTGTTCATAACGTGGCGAGTAATTTGCGCTCCCATGTAAAAATGTCTATTCATTCAAAGCAGATTTTACTTTTAAGAAGTAAATGGTGATATTATAATGCGAGATGCCTATTTACTGTCAGATTGATTTATTGACGAATCACAGTCAGCTTCACTCGTTCCCTCGTTCCCTCGTTCTTCAACAGTTGATTTTACCCCTCGCCCATATCTTCTCGTCTATTAATTCCTATGTCTGTGCGTTCTACCCATGTTCACATTTTTGAAGATATTGAAAAACGAATTTCACTGTCGTTATTAACTGATAAAATATAATACATTTTCTGCAAAACAAAAAAAAATAATAATTAAGAAACGATAATAACATTGAAACAAGCAATTTTTTTAAGCATTAGAATTTCGTCACCAATGAAATTTTGTTAACAAAATATGGAAAAGCATTGAAATGTTTTTAAGACAACATTTTTTTGAGAAATTTATGTATGTGTAGAGAGACTAGGTACCTACAGTATTATACAAAAATAGATAATTTTGGAGAATTTAACTAACATTTTGATATTTTTTTAATATTTTGCGGGAAAGTCAAATTCAATATAATAACTTTTCGCTCTCTTGTGTTAAGATATATGAGCCACAGTCACTGTTGCATGCGAAACTGCATACGAATTATGCAGCTTCGGGTTAACTTGGAAGTGTACAATAATGAAACGAAATGGTGTTTAATGGAATTGGATGATAGTATAATATATATTATGTACGATAGAATAAGGAAGTATGGATAGTATGAAAGGAAAAGAGGATGACCAATCAGTTACCTTTGTACCGTTTCTGCGAAGGAGCACTTATTAACCAAATAATTTTAAGTAAGTTCCGCCACGTCACGATAATTATTATCACCCAACGAACGAATGAGTTCTAAAATACGAGATTATATACTTGCTCCCATATTAGTCCGAATCTAAAACAGAACACTAAATCTTGCCCCATTTTTTTCAATTGTTCACCAGTAGAAATCAACTATATTCCGATTTCAAAACTAAACAGTTACATTTTTTTAACAGTCAGCGTTAATTTCAAGTTTTGACATTTGAACGTTACTGTTAAACGCAAGTCCTCGGTTCATTTCTGCTTTTATTTATTTATATCTAACGGGTTTTTACAGATGCTCCCACTTACCTATGTGTAACAATTAACATACAAAAACTCAATAATGCTCAGTGGTTACGCTATTACGGATTATATATTAATTTACACATACATCTCATGCGCACATATGTAAATAGATGAGAACACTGTACTGAGATAATATTGTTGTTCGTTGTCCTCTCTTCCTATCTATTCGCGTACTCTTTCGCTGCACATTGTGCGTTACAATAACCCGCACCGCATCGTTCACTATAAACCGCATCCGCGTGAGATCTTATCATAGCTTAAATTACTTTACCTACACACAATAACCCGCGCACTTCTTGTACAAAACTGTTTTGTGTTCAGTGCCACCGCCGTGATCCCTGAGGAGGATAGACAGGGAGAAAACGAGTGCCCCTTTTCCTAATGGTGAGTCCTTCCTTATCCATAAAACATATTATTTTCTTATGTGCAGTGGTAATTACACTAACACTTAAGGTCCTTCGACAAACATTTATTATACTCCTTAAAAACATACCATGATACCTTTTACACATTTTTGCTTGCTTATTGCTTGACGTTTGACAATTTGAGCAATAGAGATGTACGTTTACTACGATTAAATAAAAGACACTGTATAATATTGATGGATCTAGGTCCATTTTTCTTACATGATGTAACAGTGAAGGCTCCTATCTTCGGCCCTCTAGCTTTCCGTACAGCATTGTTAAGTAAAAACAAATATGCAACAGTCAAATATGTACCTACCTAGCACAAAGTTTGAGTAGAATATTCTGATCAATATAGGCTGTTGCCATGCGAGAATTGTTTCCCACGTCCCCTCTTGGTTCAAGAATCAGCCGGGAGCACGCGGATCACGCTTTTATAATTCTATTTACATTATTTTATGGTTCGCTTCCGATAAACGTATAAAAATGCCATCTATTATTCATGGCGGCAACTAACTCTCGCCTGACGTTCATCCGCACCGTTTTTCTCCAAAACGTTCGCTAATCTGAACCTTAAGGAAGTTTGATATATGCGTTGGGAAATCGCTGTGAGGGAAAATCCGCATGCTCCGCGTATCAAAACACACTTTACAAAAGTCGAAGAGGTATTATTATACATCTGTATTTGGAGGGAAGTGGGAAACGGGGTGAATCCATCCGAAAATAAAACCTTTCTTGCGATAAAACACCGATTCTTTTCTCAATTAAATACAATGCTAACTACGTTTTTCTGCACGAAAAACTTCTAATGTAAAGCCAAATACATAATATTTTCCAACAGAAATGTATTTTTTCGAATAAAATAATACGTCAGACAATAATTATGCAATAATTTTGACAGTTTATTGGTGTCAATCTCCCCTCTGATGCCACAAACCGATGTTATGACATTGTATTCCCCCAGTCTACTATCAATAGTTAATAATGGAATAAACCAACCAACCAACATTCCTGACAGTCAATGATATATTTTTTTGGCAGAAACATCGTAAAATTTATCATTGATACCAACCGCTTTTTACGCTGCTTCTAAATTTCGGATATGAAATAAGACCTTTGATTTATGGCTTCTGACAGCTAATAAATGTATTTTATTGAACGAAAAAGCACCTACTCCCAAACGTTTTCGTATTATTAATGTTAAAAATGAAAGATTTACTTAACAAACGTTCCATTTTTCAGCTGCTAAAACATAAAGACTTTCTCTGATAAGAGAAACCGCACAGAATGAGAAAAATTTTCCACGACTTGGAGAAATAAATTCACATGTTTCTATCCATGAATTATGCTATTCTCTCTTGCTATGAAAGATCCATTCTTTCTCGCGTCAAAACTTTGAAAATAAGGCGCTACGTGACCAAAGCGGATAAACTGGATAGTCAGAATAAGAAAGAAAATAATGTGGATTACTTTTTATCTCAATTTCATACGCGTGTTATAGAGTTATTGTGCTTAGAGTTAGGTATACAGTATACAGTGGAAGGCACGGTACGCTTGGAGGAATTGTATGAATCTTTGGTTTCGCTCGGTAGACAATAGCGTCTTGTCTTGTGACCGCTGACCTTGGCAGTGATAAAGTGAATATTTTTTAAATCTGACTGTTTTTATTCGGAGATTATGATCTGAAATTAATGGTCCTTAACTTCTAGTGTGCTGGAGTTGCCACTATTGCATCGGCAACGCAACGTTTGTACCGTCATGTTTAGGCGTTACCGTTTTCTTTTCGTTGATTTTTATCACAGACATAGGAATTAATAGACGAGAAGATAATGGCGAGGGGTAAAATCAACTGTTGAAGAACGAAGGGGGTAAAGCTGACTGTGATTCGTCAATAAATCAATCTGACAGTAAATAGGCATCTCGCATTATAATATCACCATTTAGTTCTTAAAAGTAAAATCTGCTTTTGAATGAATAGACATTTTTACATGGGAGCGCAAATTACTCGCCACGTTATGAACAAATTTGAGAAGTCCAAATTCGGCAAAAAATTCGAATATTTAGAAAAAGAGTCGAATATTTCGTTTAAGTATTTGGTTAAGACACTTTTCATAATTTACTTCCCAGCAACCAACCAGCTTTGTGTTTCGCGTCCAGACGTCTCTCGATGTGATAGTATATGCTTCTACAACTGATCCATATTATACGATGTGAATATGCTTAAAATAATGCTTATATATAGAATGTAATACGACAATTGGGTTTATTCTCTTTTTCACATCTATTTTTACAAGTTTTCATAGCACAAGTCAACATTTTGCCGTGTTATTTCGTAAAATGAACCGATGATGCCTCGACCATAGTTCGCACAAGAATGATGACGTCACGTTTTCAAATTTCACTTGAGGCCATACGCGAGCACAGCGGGCTCCAATGGAACCGGTATGGGGAGTGGGGAATAATACGCTTTTAATCACTTAGGGCAGGTCTACTAATATTCATATGTCTATGATTTTTATACTTTAAAACATGTCCGTAGAATGATTCACATATTGTACTTGTCAACTAAACTACGAATGACTGACAATTCAGATTTTTTTACTTTGAGTTGCTTGAAGTGGAAAGCAAGTCATGAAAAAAATATTTAAAATTGCTGATGTCGGTACGGTTCGTAAAGTAAAAAAATCTATTTTCAAAGTTCAATTATCATGAACTTACATGAAAATAGAGTGTGATTTTATTTTTATTTGTAATGATTCATTAGTTAAAAAATACAATAAAACAAAAAAAAATCTTCACATTTTAGTAATAACCTGAGGGAGAAAAATATTTTTTCTCTAAGTAGCTATTCTGAGAAAACCACTTTAATATAATTTTGATAAATACATTTACATATTATCTGATAGAATGTCACACACAAAACATTATATAAAAAAATCTATAAAGGTTCAAAGAAACATAATATATAGCTATCTCGGAAGAAAGGTTTGAGGTAGGATACTTTCCCTCCCCAATCAAATAGTACTTTCTTGACAATCGCCCCCCACCCCTTATACAATCCCTCTACATTACATCTTCATCCCCTCGTTCATCGATCCGGCGAACTTCATCCCCTGTGAAGAATTTGAGCCGGGAAGAGCTTAGGACCACGAAATGCGGCATTTCCGTCACATCAAATTTGACGACCGCTATCGCGAATAATAATAATCGGCTCTATTTGAATTTTTTTATAAAATGTTCACATCCGAATCGATTTCACATATTCCCGGTTTTATCGGAAAAATTACACGCAAAATTGGTTTGCTATCAATTTTTCATTAATTTTGTTATTTGCGCCTGCGAGGATATTAATTTACCCGTCAAAATCAGATTACGAATAGTAATATTATTGATACGAGTTTATAATGTTTAATTTGTGAAAAAGCTATGTATCAAACGTGAAAGAAAATTTAAGTGTTAAAAAGATGATTTTTTTTGTGTTTTTCAATAGAATTTATAAATTATATTTAAAAAAAAAATTATGAATTCTATTAAACATATAAACACCCAGGTATTAAAACTTTACTAAGAAAATTACACTAATGAAGAAAAGGAAAGCAAATTCGAAAAACCAAATTAAACACTTTTTTTTAGTAAGAAGGTTTTTTCTCAGTCGATATAATCTTTCCTCAATAACCAAAAAATTAAAACTGTAGAATTCTTAATGACCATACGACGTAGATAGTCACACAATGGAAACTTAATGCGTAAGTTCCGCGGGGGTTCCATAACTGAATATCCATGTAGAACTGTATACTTCAAAACCTTCCTCTCTCTCATCTCCTTACCCCCACCCCACACTCCAGCCTCAAAACGTACCTCAAACGGGATGCAATATAAAAACAACTGGTTCGTCCGGAGCATGTACAAGTTGCAATATTTAAATAATAATAAAAAAACTAAAAAAAATCCAAAAAAATGTGAAACCCCAGATGCTCTATTCATCAACATTTGGGTTTCGAGCATGTGTCAAATGTATACCTCCTCCCCACATATAATGTAAGGCGGGACTCTTTCTGACTACCTCCTGTATGCACGCTAAGTGCATGTTGTATAAGTGGCCGGCTTACCGGAGGGCTCTCGAAGGAAAAGGTTCGTTATGCCGCGTGAATGCTACCAGGTCATTACTGCGCCCGTACTGTGGAACCCGGCCTTTATGCGAGCCTTCATTATTCACCTGGCAACACCGGCAACCCTCTTCTCCATTCATGGAAAAGCATACTTATTTAATGATATTTCCAACGAATATAGATAGACAGCATATTCCTTCCTGCAAGTAAAGTATGAAGTATTCCACAATTTTTATGTACTTGCTTTGGTTATGTTATGGTGCTTGTTTTGGGTAAGATGACATGCCACGGGGTGATTATTAAAGACAAAATCAATGTTGAAGTTATTTGGTCAGAAACGAATTATTTATTCTATTTTAGTTACTGAACATTTAAGATTACAAATTACTAATTATAGCTTACATACATTTCATTTTGCAATATGGTTCTAACAAAATATTTTGAATTTATTATAATATATATATATATATATATTTTTTTTTAATTTAATAAAAATAAAATTTAATAATATAATTATTAAGTTCTGGAAGTATTTTCTGGTTTTTATTATTGTTACAGCTGTTTCGGCTTTCAAGGCCATTTTCAAACTGTAGTTTAGCCACGTTTAGACAACTTGTTAATATGATTTTATTTTATCCCCTCCCAATTTAAAATGATTTATTACCGGTTAAACCAATTTACTGATAAAAATAATTGTGACAATAGATTTCATATTCTGTGGGGGTATTTTGAAGTCTGTTTTCCCCAAATTAATGTTATCTTAATTGTTTAATAATGATGTAGCAGTTATCAATTTATTTAAATGTGTTATATTGTTTAGGTTTTGTGAACATACTTAGAAGCGGGGAATAAATAATTTTCCATACTTTCTATCTTACTTGATTTTTAATTGCTCAAGTAAATTTAATCTAAGGCCCTTTCTTTCTATGTGCGAGGGTTTAAGTTCATTGTTGTCAAGCGGGATGTGATTATTTACTAAAAGATGTTCTGCGAACATTTGAAAAGGTGCTTTTATTATTCTAACATCTTATATGTTCTTTGAATCTACGTGAGAAAGCCCTTCCCGTCTGTCCGATATAAGTAGCGTTGCAGTCGGCGTGGTCACATTTTAATTCATATATGCCAGTATTATTAAGTTTAGGATTTCTACTTTTAGAGTTTTTAAGGTTTGTTCATGTTATTATTGGTTTTGAAAGCTATATTTTTTAGAAAGCATTTTTTAATTTCTTTTGCTATTTTTATAGATATTGGACCGATAAATTCGAGACATGCAAATAGTTTCATATTTTTATTATTTGCCGGATATATTAAATTAATTTTATTTATTTATTTCTTATTTTTTAAAATTTTTTCAATGTTATTTATATTATATCCATTATTAACCGCGATGGTTTGTATCGTTGCCTTTTCTTTCTCATACGCTTTATTGTCCAAGGGAATGTTAATGAGTCTATGTACCATGGAATGGTAAGCTGATAATTAATGAGACCAAGGAAGGATGAGTTGAATTTGCATTTATTGTAGTATCTGTAAAAGTTGGTTTTCTAAATATTTCAAAAGTATGTCTATTATTGCTCTTTCCAATTGTTAGATCTAAAAAAAATATTTTACCTTTGATTATTTGATTATTACTTTGATAATTATTATAATATAATGGTGAAGTTTTTATGGTTTCTGGCGGTGCATTATAATATTTCATCCCTTTGTAGAATAAACTGTTTAACATATTGGCTGTGTTCATTTTGGAGGTTTATTTTAATTGCACATCTTTGTGTTATGTTTGTGAATTGTTGTGTAAAAGTTTGTATGAAAAGTATTTTGATAATAGGTTGTTTATTATTCTCTGCATGAATATTATCGCATTCAAGATCAATATCTCTTTTACTGTTCGCCAAGTTAGATCCTTCAGAAAGTCAGGTACTTCTGAAAATAATAATATTAATAAAATATTATATTTATATCATTAATATCATTATTAAAAATATAACCATTTGTTATTTCGGCTACTGGCATTATACCTAGCTCTCTCATTCAAAATTTAGGCATATTAGATCTGTCAAATAATTTATATATAAAAATGTAAAAATCAGTCATTTTAAATACATGTAGGATTACGAAAGATATTTTAAATATTTATACTTAGGGATTAGTAGGATTTATAAGTCCAGTTAGGACTTCTAGCGAACCGAACCCTCTGACATGAAAATATCTGTAGTCGATGAATTATTTTCCCTTTGATCAGTTGTCATTTGACGTGTTGTTCTTGTATTGTTTTGTATTTATTATGCTTATATAATGCACTTACATAATGTGTATTGACTAGATGATCATTTGTGGAAAAGTATGTGAAAGGGCTTAGATTTTCCTGTGAGGACGATTTAACCCGGATATAAAATCGGAAAAAAAAAGTTGGCTAATTATAATCACCTCAAGGACGCTGCGTGAAAATCACATCAAATCAAATATCACGTATTATTCACATTTATTTATTTTAAATTTTTCTATTGCATTGAACAGAAAAGTGTATTTTTAGAATATATTATAAGACAAAAACATATTTCGCATAGCAGATGAAAAAGTACTTAGTAGTCAAAATAGTTCAACAACCTAAATTTCACGCTTATATTCAAAAAATAGATGTGTAATTAAGGAAAAGGCATCACTTGATTACAATACTTACAAGGTATTTATTACTATAAAAGGCAGCGATATTTATTTATATTTGTTAGCATCAAATCCTGAAAATAAATAAATAGTGGCATTAAGTACGGATATAAAATTTATTCTCAAAATTTAAGTAACGAATATAATATGTACATCTAAATAAAAAAAATTAATATGCATATAATTGCGACATATCCGGGTAACCACACGAACAAATTATGGTTTCTGACAGTAAATTAACATATATTATTTTTGCAGAATTTTATTTTTAAATTGTTCTATTTCATAAAAGGCTCTATTTTACAGAAAAAAACAAAGTGTAAGCTTTCATTGCAAATTGAAAGGACACCTAATTTTCAGTTTTTATCTGTCTGATTATTTGTGCGGTTGATAATCTGTTTTTCCGTTTCATGCAATGTTTATATGATATTCGTAATAATAATATGTTTAGTTGGTAATATGTATGTTTAGTTAAAATGGCAAATGACAAATATTGGACTGCGCTATGATGCTGGGGTTATAAAAAAACTGCAAATATTTAATAAATCGTTACATACATCAGAAGTTCATAAGGAGAGATTTATCTCACAAAAATGAAAACAAAAATTCTTTTTTTCTAACCTTAAATACGATCTTATTCTTTCCGCTCTCGATTCTAGAGTTGTCAAATTCAGTCAGAATATCACGATTATATTGATATTCGATATTTTTCCAGCTGAACTGGTTTGAACAACTCGCCGTTCTGAAATACATGCGAAAAGGGTAATTCATCATATCTTCTAGTGATATTGTGATTTCTAACAAAACACTTGCTAAACTATTGTGTCTAAGTAAATCTTAGTAAATTATAGCTTACGTTATATACACGAGGTAAAAGTTGCTGCCATTCGGAGACACCGGGGTGTTTTACAATGTGAAAACCTAGAAAAAACTTATGTAAATGCTTCAAGTGCATAGTCGATGATTTATATAATACATGGTATTTGGGTGGACAGTATTAAAGTAATAGTAGATGATACGGAAAGAAGTAAGGAACTGAAAAAAAATACATATTAAGGCTAATTTGAAAAAATATATTTATAAGTGAATATAAAATATTTGATAAAACCGTTTCTGACACCAAATATCAGAAAATACATAAAAATAAACTATCGTGAGCTTCGTAAGTAAATAATTTCAATGATTCCTTTCCGCATTGCCCAATTCTACGACAAAGAAGTTGTATCTAATATCTAACAATAATATATATAATCGGAAGTTATGGATACAGTTCATCTTATGATTAAGGATAGCGATACACGAATATTTTCAAATGTTCTTCTTCATATTTTACTTGCCGGAATCTGGAAAAAACAACTCGTTCTCATTTGTAGAAAATCAAGGGACGTTCTTGTGGATGTTTCAGAAGAAAATCACATTTTAAAATCATCACACGTTTAGAACAAGGCTTTGCAAGTTCAATGATACTGTAAAATATATGTTTATTGTCACTTGTTTGAATTTGTGTTATTTCACAATTTAAAATAATATATAGAATACTTGCAGCACTTTCTAGAGTAGGACGACCATTCAGAATTGAATCGTTACTTGAAATGAATTAAGCCATGTTTGGTGACAAGATCTGAATAACTAGATAATGAACGTTTCTGGACGAAAGATGTATTTAATTTTGGAATGTTTAGTAGATTTGAGGATTTCGTCCTTGTAGTGTAGGTGTGTTGTTCGGCAAGGTACTCATATTTTTCTTTAAAATTGAGTAGTGCATTTGAGTACAGTTTTATAATGCTGAACACGTTATTTTTTTTTTTTAATTCTTTTGATATAGTCCTAATGGGTACTTTCAGGATTATTTTTATTATTACTTTTTGTGTTTTAACGAGCTACTTCATGTGAAAGTTTGAGGCAGATCCCCATCCAATAATTCCATATTCTATGCGTGATTGGCAAAGAGCATAGTAGATTTTATATATATCATTTTTATTCAGTATATTGCGTACGTTTCTAAAGTAGTACATGAGCTTTGTAAGTTTCTTTGTAATGCTATTTATGTGAGTGTCCCATCGAAGATTTCCATCGATTTCAACGCCGAGATATTTTATATTTCTGGAGTGTGTTATGGTGGGGCAGTGACGTGATTGCGCTAAGTTTTTTCCCTGACAATCATGTATTTTGAGAGAATAATCCTCAGCTGGTTGTCGTCTGGCCGTTATAGAAAATGTTAAGTATTTTGTTTTGTTGACATTAACGGTAACGTTTGCACAATTTATACAAAAAACATCTTGGTGAATTAAAATCTAATTATTAGATCATCTCATGTTTAAGAAATAAAAATACGGTCCAGTAAAATCATTTTGTAATACTGTATCTGTTTCTACTATCTTGGTACGAGATCACCCAACGGTAGGCAGGGAAAAAAATTATCGATTTTTTCTTCACATCAGTTTTATTAAATATTACTAACTATCAGCCGCAGCTGAAGTTTGCCGGTAGGTACTAGATTAAGGGTCTAATTTCACTTAATCAGAAATAAAATTCCACTACCAACCACTTCTGATAGACTACTGTCACAGACTACTCTCAGATGCTCACTGTCCGAGACCTCACTATCAGCCTCATCTGAAGTTTACTGGTAGGTACCAAATTAAGGGTCTAATTTTCCTTTTAGTAGTGTTACTACATACTACTGCTGACATACTAATGTCACAGTCTTCTCTCCGAGACTGACCATCCGACACTCACTCTCGATTACTGACTCCCCATACTCGGGGTATCTGCTTTTTAAATTAAAAATACAAAAACACATTAAAAAAGTTGACCTTACCAAAGTTATTTTCTAACACGTCTCGGTTGGCGTGTGGAATACATTTTTTCTTAGCCTAAAAATAATTTTAAAGGGATGTGACATGAACAATATGGGATATGTTTACAGTATATTAGTAATGAATTTTACAATTTGTAATTTCTTATTCTATTATGGGTTTAAAATAATAGCATTGCCTCGGTCAGCGGCATCCCTGCAATTATTACACCCGTATGGGCAGTAAAGTTAAAACTTCTTTTTGGATCTGAGGAAAATAAAATTGGGAGATTTCAAACTAAACAAACAATATTCAAGTCCTCTAAAAAGTAGATACTTAAAAGTATTGGTCAATGCATACGAACCAATCCTTAAACATACATTATAAAGATAAATAATTTAATAACATTGTAATTATGATATACCAGGCTGTAAAATGTTATTTGGGATTTTATATTGCAGTTGTGGGAAAGACATATTCTGTCGTGATAATGTTAATATTAAAAATGGTGGGAAAATGAATCTTATATCTCAATTATTTACAATGGGTATTGTCGCATTCATTCTGGAATGATCAGTATCGTTGGAAAACTGAGGAGTAGAGGGAACTGCATTTGGTAGTTACAAACTATTTCGAACCATTTTAAACTAATTTCGATGTGCACAAATGCATTCAAACTTACGCTCTTTAAAATGATTTGCCTATACAGTAGAATAATTTTATCGACATTCTTGCTCGTAGTAGTACACTGTATCGTAAGACAACTGCTGGGTAAGAGGGGTCTGCTGGCGGGAGTTCAAAATAATTCGAACAAATTTGAACCACTATCAGAATGCACAAATACATTCAAACGTGCGCTGTTTAAAATGATTTTCTTGTATGTAAGAAAATAAAGCAATTTATTGAGGTAAAAATAATTAATTCATTATTTAGCTGCCAATATACTGAAACGGACGGTAGTTTCATAAATCCGGTCTTACATGCCATTCTCGTCTTAATGCACCGTGTAAGAGTCCGTACAATGGATTGGAGCACAATGAAGTGATTTCCCGGGCAAGTAGAACTCGAAGAACAAGCACAGTACGGTCTATAAGAGAAGAGAGACTTAGATACAGATACGAACAAAAAATAAGTTTCTAATATATATATATATATTGCAGTATGTCTAAAATTAGTTAAAATAATAATTTTTACAAATATATTATAACACACCGTAGAAACAGCGAAACAAATTAAGGTGCATACCATAATGCCCTTCCTATTGAAATTAAAAACACCATTGTTATAGAAAAGTTTAAAAAGACAACAAATTATGGCTAACTAAACATGAAGATGAGGAAATCATTAAATTTATGAAGTAACCCCAACGCAACCTACAGACAACAAACAAATACTTTTTGCTTAATTTATTTTATATTTTGTGGGAACCAACAAATTAGAAGATGAGGAAATCATTATCAACACACATACAACAACCTACAGTCCGCTTCAGAACAGAAATACCTCGAGAAGGACTGAGAACAAACATCATCACTTTATATTTTTATTTTACTTAATATTGTATCTTTTTTACTTTACTTTATACGTATTGCCGTTAAATAAAAAAAATATATATTTTCCAAGTTTCAAATAATGATTTTTTTAAAAGTAAGGTTTTGTTGATGTTCGTGAATAACATACACGCACTAAAAAAATTCAGAAATAAAATTTATGTTCCAAGACGAAAATTGTTGCTTTGACTGTGTGCAAGTTGCAAGATGCCAGCGCTTGCCACTCGCAGTTTTTCCCGGTAGAAATCAAATCTATATTTAATGTCAAGATGACCCGATGCGTTCAATTTAGTTTTTTTACATATTTAACACATGGCAAAAGGGATCATCTGCACTTTTTTCACGTTTTCAAGGTTTATTCTACCTACAAAAGTTTTAAAATGTTCTAATGTCACCTGAGGCACACGGAGACCTCTGACAGCAGCCTACAATAAAAGTTAGAAAAAGGCCATCTGCAATTGATAAAATTATAAATGTCGCAGAAAAACCGCAAATTGAAAAATCAAAAAAGTGCAAATTGAGTCTCATTTTTTCTAAATAATATCGTATTTTAAAATATAAGACACATTCAAATCTGTCTCTAATGTAAAATAAACATTGCAACAATGACGTGAATATTATTATTATATTTTTTTTATTTGAACCTTGCACATGTTTCTTAAGACATAGCGAGGCATTCGAAAAATTACCAAAAAAAAAAAAATCTATGGCAAAAGATCCCAATTGCTATAGTTTATCAAGTATCTCTGCTACATTAAATAAAAGCACTTTTTTGGAAGCCAATAGATAACACCTTAGCAGCTATGTAAATTAGTTTAAAACAAGAAAATTAGCCCTATGTGTCTATGCTATCCTTAATAATATTGAAATTAACAGATTACCCCTTTTGCCATATGACGACGAAAGTAAAAAATTTTTTTTTTTCTTTTCTCATCTTTTTCTCAACTTAATTATTTTTTTTTTTTTTTTTTTAATGTATATTTTATTTAGTTATAAGAGTTTACATCTTATACCTAATATATTATTTTCTATGACTACTACAATATTATTTACTTCTTACATACTAAAATTTAGATTTCACAACATTGAGACATAATCCACGAAAAACTGCAAGACTTTTAGCTTCCTTAACAATTACCGGGAGTTCATTGAACATTTTGAAACCTTTATAATAAATATTGTTTTGTGTTTCTGATAAGTGTGTTTTAGGAAGCCTAAAATCGTTGCAGTTTCTCGTAGGATATAAATGAACTGCACTATTAATTCTAACATTCTTTGACATATAGTCAGGTAACATTTTATTTTTTAGCTTATAAATAAACACTAAGGTATTATAAACTAATCGTTGCCACACACTTAAAATATTGAGTTGACGTTGCATGGTTTTTATTCTGGTGTATCTGCTACAACACAGTATTGACCTCATGCCTCTGTTCTGGATTACTTCCATTCTCTTAATTTGGGTTTTGTTACTTAGAAATATTACACTTGTACAATAATTTAGATGGGATGCTACAGTGGTATTGTAGACCATCCTTGTTTTAATGTCCAATTTTCCTTTTATCCTACTTAAGAAATTAACCTTTTTCGCCATTTTTTTATTTAAAATTTCAAAGTTAGTGTTAAATTTTAACTTGTTATCTATTATGATTGATATGATTTTTGCTTCTATAATTTTAATAACCATTATTAATCCTAGTCAAAATTATCTTTTAAAACTAATATACGTTAAAAAATTAGAAATATGTGGAGGTCCTACATCGAAATACATGTGGATTTTATATACGACCATACGTCCCTAAAATCCGGTAAAGCACTTAAGTAATCTAATTTTAGGAAACCATTATGAGGATAATTCGTTTTAAAGCCGATTAGTAGTATAGTACATAGTAGCACATAAAATGTGGTAAAGTATTTAAACGAATTGTTAATTTCTCACTTTCTCCATTGTTAAAAATAATTCAGTTTTTTTTTGTTTCTTGTGTCGATCGTACGAGAATATAGAAGGGTTTTTCTTACCCGAATTCTCTAACACAAAAGGATCCCGTAGAATAACCTATCATCGGTAAACCAACGAAATTTAAGGTGGTTTTTTATGCCCGCACGGAGAAAACTACCGATATAAAATAATGAAAATTTATTTAAGAGATCTTTAAATTATTCGTATTCCTGTTGAAAACAGGACTGCAGGCCTTTAACGAATGAATCAACAAATTTCATAATAAAATACCTATCAGTAAAACACGAGTTTTTGCAACGTCTGAACACGTGTTCATAAAAATAATAATATTTTTGCATTTCGTCCTTATATAATAACAGGATAAGCGCAGCTGCGTGAACACGTGTTCCGATATATTAAAGAAGTACGGATAGTTAATTGGGAAATGGCATGCTGTCACCATTTCATTGTTTTCGTGTGTGCGAGGAAACCAATCTGATGAAAGGTTCGGTTGAACTCTGGCTACCCCGAACGCGGTAGGCTCTAGGAGTCTAGGATTTCTAAATAAATTAGTAGGTATACAACACAGTTAAAACAGTTAAGTTAAGCACATAATATATTATTAAACTTAATTTTCATTACAAATATTTATGATATATTATTTATCGTCTTGTATTTTCGTATTGAACAATTGAAATTTATAAAATAAAACATATCACTAGATTTATACCTTGATATCCCAAAGCTTCATAGTTCATGATTAATTGCCTTGCAATCTCAAAATTATTACTTTCAATCAGAAATTATACGTAGAAAATCTGTGCTAATCACATAACATTGGATTGAGCACGTGGAGTCGTTCAAAAGTTTATAAATAGATATTCAATGAAGTCCACATTATCCGATTCACGTATAAATTGGATATTTTGTGACCGTATGAACTGCAAATACTTGTCAGTTACAATATACTATCCATTGTAATGTTCAAGGTTCCGCGTACACTATTAGTATCATGGAACCATTTACATCGTCTGAATTATGTAGGATCACGCACACATCAAATTGGTAGTGTTTTCTCAAACGACACGGAGACAGATGAGTACTGCAAATTTATTAAAAATCTATTATACTTAATGATAAACTTATATAATTTTTGAGCGATAATTATAAGGTTGAAAACCCTATGTAAAATGAAAAATTTTCCGAAAAAAAAAATGCCGCCGACGGGAATTGAACCCGCAGCCTTCTGATTGCCGGCCAGGTGCTCTACAAATCGCGCTACGTTAGCTTATTCAAAACCCGACAAATTATTAAATATGTTCTGGTATTTTCCATACAACAATTATTGCTTTTTATTTTTCCTCAGAAGATTTTTTCAATTATAAGTATTTCAGATTAATATTGATTACTTAAAAATAATATCTAATCCTTTGTAGGTACTATGCGTAAATATGCATTAAAAAAATCATTAAAAATTCATTCGCTAGGGGCCTGCGATCCCGTTTTCAACTGTGTATTTTTGTAAAATAGGTTGAAATACTTTTTATTAGTATGAAGGGTGACTTTGTAAAATCTGATGGTAGATGCGATGACTTTTTAATAGTCACTCAAAAGGTTTCTTTTTAAATCGTCCTCGCTTTAGATTATGCTGTTTTGTAATATTAACATCCAGATTCTGTTCGGTTAAATTCCAGAATCAAAGTCTTAATATTTCAACCGTGATAAACTACCATGCCAAACGAGATTTTTATTATATCTCTTCGGTACTTTAATAAACAACACAGCTTTAATAGCAGGCAATTTCGGTTATCTGATAATGTCTGAAGATTTCAATCTGCGAGGGATAATGCTTAATTATAATAGCGATACTGAAATTTTCTGCTTTGTTTTTTTTTTAATATCCGACGTCTTCTGGCTTCGCCGGCAGATTAGAATGTCCCCGGAAGAAAATTAATGGCCGCCCTACCATCTCATCGTCTCGGAAACAAAGGCGGCACGGGCGCAAAGCTTGTATTGCGAATTTATATCCACTTCTTTAAAAATAACAAACTGTCCTATACAAATACGAAATAAAGACTAAACACCGAATTACGGTTGTGAAAGTTATAAGCCGTCAATTGTGGTGTTAGTCTTTATTATGGTTTAAGACATGAAAACAGCAAGTGAAATGAATTACACAGAGTGAGAAAATGTCTACTTAATGCGTACCTATCTGTACATTAACTTACATTCACGTTAAGCGCTCAGCAAAAATTTGATTATTAAATTATGCTATCCATATTATTTGTGAATAAACACATAATGTGAGAAATTATGCATGTTTGTCAATAAACCCAATTGACACCGTATGTATGTTAAACCGAGGCCTCCGCGGACGAGGGGTAAGGCTTTCAACAAACAAGCTGAAGGGTCGCGGTTCCAAATCCAGGTATGCACAAACATAATTTTTTTGATTAATTTGTGTTCTTTCACTATTTAATCGTTTAACATTATATGTATATTTGAGACACGTTCGCGAGAAGAAGATACTAACAGTATCGTCCTAGTGTAAGACTACCATTCAGAATTGAAAAGTTGCTTCAAATGGCTTTTGCCGTGTTTGGTGATCAGATCTGAATAGCTTGGTACTTCCCCCTCTTCCTCCTCCTCTTCCATCTCTTTCTCCACCCCACGACCTTCAGCCTCACAACATACCTACCCCAACGGAGAATGCCATAGTCTCTCTGACTCCAGACGGTTGGGACATTTACAGAAAAAAAATGCGAACAAAACGACATATTTATGACAGTATAAAAACTTTATTTCCACATTCTTGATGGTAATAAAAAATCCATTCAAATATATTGTAACTACTTTATTTAAAAAATATAGCAATATATTTAAATCCGTAAAACCATAAATTAAAATTTGATAATGCCTACATCAGAAGCAAACTTGGATACATTACATCCCTTAATTACATTACAATTTTACGTCACTTGTCAAAACTTAATTATTATTTTAATATCTTACGGCACTCTATGGAATGGGTACTCATTGTGGTTTCATAGAAATTTACATGAATTTCGGCGAGGTACCTTTAATAAGTATTCATTATGGTTATTATGTAACTTGTTTCCACCCAGAACCCGTCAAAAACATTAGGTGCTTAGTTTAGAATTGAAATTATAAAAGATTAGAGTGTGTTGGTACCTCATACGGTTTTCAAATCAGTATGTGATTTAATTTGTTCAGAAAACGGAAAATCTATGTAACATTTCAACACTACTCTTCTACGTGTCAGGTTATGTGAGTGGAAGCATGTTACCTCCCTTTTAACCTCAAAATATATTAAATATATAATGTATAAATTCTATGCCCACGGACAGTTATTGCGAGTATACGTACTATATTTTATAAATACACCATGTGACTGTAGCAAATACCTTCTCGTAAACTTGTTCCGCCCGCCCACACGACATTTTCTACCTTCAGGTTTCTATCAAAATCACCAATCTAAATATATATTTATTTACATAAACACATGGCATTTCAAATTTTAAAGACGTCATATTTTTTTGAATGTTTAAATAAAAAAAAAATTAACTATAAAATTTATTTTGAAAATATTTTATAAATATTAAGTAATTATCCTGCGATTGGGGGCATTTGTGAACATTATTTTTTTTGTTTGTTTTGCATTAAACTATCTTGTCCATATTTTCAAGAGGCTTGAATAGTAAACAAACCATGCAAATAATATTATGTTGTACCATCATTTCATGATTGGTAAAAGTGTTTGATCATTATAGCCATACGAATATAATAAGGGGGTAAATAATATATTTCTCCGAATTAAACACACGAAAACATAAATTGTTTCTAAATAAGCTACTTATAATATAGGAAGAGAATGTGGAAGGAAAACAATATCTTTTCCATATGTTAATATTATGTGGAATGTGCTTTCCGTGTATGAAAATATTATGCAAGCAGTGAGCTTGGAAATCAAATGGCTCCTTCTCTTGAACATATTATATTTTCTGTGCACTAAGCACCAAAATGTGTTGCTTTTCTTATAATACAAGGCAGCTGCTTACCATATTACGAAAACTTCTAAGGAATTTTACAGAACTGCGTTTTAAAATGCTCGATACTGTTCCCGAAGGTTCGAAGAGCTTCCTCCCTTCGAAATAGCATATGATTTTGAATGTCATAATATGATTTTAACAATCATCTAATGAATAAATCAATGAAAGAACTAATAAAAAAGCTTTAAACAGAAACTTACAAATCCGTTTGGTACTTGTCACATATGGACTATAGGACCAGTCTGAAGATGCCGGTCATACAGTGAAACCGGACCTGTCATTAATAAATAAAGTTAATACAGTGTTTCCAATCAATAAAAAAATCATATTTCAATGTTTCGCCACCTAGAATTCCATGGTTTTCAATGGAAAATATTTTCTACGTCATCTTTAGGATGCTGGAGAGTCTTTTTATTTAGGGAAGGAAGGAGAAAAAGTTCTGGAAAAGTAAAGTATATGAAAGGTGGAAAGGAATTTAGGGGTCAGTGTACCCAGGAGTGACGGACGAATGATATCTCTTCTTGGGTCTTCGGTTGGTCTTCTTTTTTCAAATATTCCATCTTGATTTCTTTTAAGGTTTAGAAATTGAACAAAAACAAGGGAAAAGGCAATTTGGGTCAAATCAACAGATCATGTGGAACAGTCATAAAAGTGTTTGAATCCTTAGCTTAAATTTCAAGCTGAGAACTATGTATCATTATCTTTACGATATTTTCATATCAATCATATGGGATGGCGATAAACGATATCAGGCAAGTGTACGAGAGACAGAGTGGGTACCCACAAATGGGCTAGAACCAAAAGGTATAAAGTCAGTGGTGACATTGTTTTCCCTTCAAATCTACATGAAAGGCGTTTCTAGCATGTATTATCTATTCAGTGGAAGGGACGTTAGAATTAACGGGTAGAATTCGTGTCGTTATTTGATTTCGTTCATTTGATGTTACCTCGAAAATTTTGAGCACCAAATCTAGTGAGGCATTATTTCATGAAGCCTGACATCATTAATAATAAAAAATTGATGGCATTAAAATTTTACCACCAGACTAGAATAATATTCCACTCAGAAATGTGAGCAATGCTAATCAAACTACCAATTAACTATTTAAAGCAATTTTCTAATGAAAACGGCGCTACACAAATAATCCAATCATTATTATTTATAATCTGACGTTTTGCGCTCAAATCTTGCTTTATGAAGGTGACTTCTACACTGTACATAATACCGAATGTGATTTTAAGGCAAATAATAACACGATTACACTTCTACGCTTGAATTATTATTAGCTGATGAATCAAACACTGTATTGTTACTCCTGCTTTACTTGCCTAACTGAACATACCTGGAAAATTACTTAGCATATTATAGCACCCACACATTTGGATTCATTCATTTATGCATGTAATCTTATGTACAAATACGCCTATGAGTGATTATGTTGTATGCCTTTGAGTGTGTGTATTTCTACGAATATGTTGCCTGGATTATGTTTATATTTCTGTATATTTTATGTATTTGTATTGTAGTCACTTGTAATAAAAATAATAATTGGATAATTTGTATACCGCCGTTTTTGTGAAAAATCACCCAAAAGGCGTTGTAATATTTATTTATTATTCTTCTATCTCTATTTTCTATATTGTGATTTCTTGCTATATTTATATATTAGTATTATAATTATTTTTAAGAAATTGAACTGCTTAAGAAAATAAACTGCTCTAGCAGTTTGTCGGGCTTTTATAATGAAGAATTCAAAAAAAAAATTAATAAAAAAAAATTAACATCAACTAGTAGTCCACGCCCGGCGTCGCCAGGTTTTAGATCATTTGATTTAAGTTTTTTTAGTGCGAACTACCCGTAGTAATTCCAAGTATTGCACCTTCCACTTAATGGACATTTTTTTAAATTATTTTACAAGCAATAATTATTCGCCTGAAACACTCATCCACATTGAAAAATTTCCTGATATAAGATACATGACGCCAACGGGACTCGAACCCGTGTCCCTTCGATTTCCGGTCGACAGCTCTAACCACTGAGCTATGGCGGCTTATCTCTTATCCGCGAAATAATTCAATATATACTAGTGTTTCATTCAACAATTACTGCTTGTTACATTTTTTCACCTGAAAACAACCAACTTTATTTTATATGAGAAAAGCATTGTAAGTGCTCACTCTCTAAAACTAGATGGCGTCGAGACAAATTGTCTACATTTTTAGGTGAAATACTTGAACTTATCAAATATTAATTATTATTTTTTTGGTAAACTAATGTTTAAGACAAGATTTTTTATGCATAGCACAAAGGGTAACAATTATTTTACAAGCAATAATTATTCGCCTGAAACACTCTTTAATAATTATTGCTTGTAAAATAATTGTTACCCTTTGTTCTATGCATAAAAAAATCTTGTCTTAAACATAAGTTTAATAAAAAAATAATATTTTTTTTTAATGTTTAGTGAAAAGATATTAGAAAAACGAGATATGATATGTTGGCCGCCGGACCGTAGGCGGAGTACTACCTAATTAGGGTACTTTGAATGCTGTCGGGACGTGTACGCACAGAAATCTGTTCTATGTATTAGTGCGGATACCTTAGCGCAAGCGAAGGTGTGCAGTAGTATTGGTGAACAAAACCGGCGACACTGGGCAAAACAATTCCACGCAGTATGAACTGCTCATAGCACATCTCGTTCTTCTAATATCTTTGGTTTAGTGCGTCACAAGATTTCCAACTGCTATGTGAAAATGGAAAATGTTTTGAGGCTGAAGGTCGTGGGGAGGGAAAGGAGATGAGGAAGACAAAGGTGGGGGTAATATTTGGCTATTCAGATCTGGTCACCAAACACGGTTGAAGCCATTTTAGCAATGTTTTAATTTTGAATGGTGGTCTTTCACCCGGCCGAAACTGAAGTATCTGACATTTTGGAATGTTGTTAGGCAAAAATCTTTATCTTAGACCGACTTAAGCGTTAGCGTAATTATTTCGTTCAGAAGTTTTATAACGAATGTATTCCGTCGATTATATTAAATTTTGCTAGTGAAAGGAAGCTATAATATTTGGAAGTTGGAAGATCACAAAGTTCCTACTTTTTAAGAGATTATTTACTTACACTAAAACATTTATCATAACACATATTCTAGTATTTATTTTTTCGGAATAACTTTATTGAGTAAAACCTCAAATTGTAATATTTAAATATTGAAGACAATATTAGTGATTTCTAAACGAAAATCTGAAACAGAAAAATCAGAAAAGGAAACGGTCACATCTGGGACTCGAACCCAGGACCCCTGTCTTTCCGGGATAGTGCTCTACCAACTGCGCTAATGGGACCCTATTTAAGGCAGGGGTCCTGGGTTCGAGTCCCAGATGTGACCGTTTCCTTTTCTGATTTTTCTGTTTCAGATTTTCGTTTAGAAATCACTAATATTTTTTTTTTTTTTTTTTTTTTTATAATTATTTTTTATTTTTAATAATATGTTTTACATGGGACATAATTCATTTTACATCATTGGTTTTTTACTACTCTTCCATTGAAAGCATTTGCTTGTGTATGGAAGGGGAGTGTACATAAATGTTGTTGTTAGTTAGTACTTAAATAATTCATTGTACATAAATGTATGTTTGCTGTAATATTTCTTTGGAAAGTAGTGAAGGATAATATATTATTTATTAAATTTTTAAAAAGAAAGGAAGCTATGGAAAACTAAGGATATTTGTGAGATTAATTAAGTGACAGTAGTTTTTTTTTTTTCAGAATATTTTTAAAGTGTCTCTTGACAGAGAGCAGTATTCGGGTTTTATCATTAATGCTTCTGATTTCTTCTGGTAAACGATTGAAAAAAGTTCTTCCCTGGTAAGTATAATGATGTTGTGCAAAAGACGTATTTAGTTTTGGGCATAGAAAAACATGTCTAAGTCGCGTTCTGTTTTCATTTAAAAATTGATATTTATCTTTTTCTTTTATAATTTGGATTAATGAGTTTTTAATATATAGGTCTTTAAATGTAGGTACTTGAAATTCTTCAAACAGGCGTTCTGTTGGGTAGTCAAAGGATTTTTTTAATATAATTTTAATAATTGTTCTTTGTATAATTTCAATTGGAAGAAGGTTACATTTATACGCGGATCCCCAACTAATAATAGCGTATTGTAAAGTGGATTGAACTAAGGCATAGTAAATTAAATATAGATTTTTTATCGACAGAAAGTTTCTAATTCTTAAAAATATATATATTAATTTTCTAATTTTGTTTACTACTTGACTTATTTGTTCTTTCCATTTCAGATTTTTATCAATAATTACTCCTAGATATTTAATTTTATTTGTTGTTTTTAGTACTGTACAGTTTGATTTGCAATAGTTTTGGCTGTGAATTTTAGTATTATTATGTATGACAATGTTAAAATTTTTAGGAGTATCATTTGTATGTATTGCAAATGGAATTACAAATGTCTTTTCATTATTAAGTGACAGTAAATTAGTGTCGAAAAAATTCTTGAGCGTGTTGATGTCTTCCGTGGCCTTTAATTCTACATTTTCCCAAGTCTTATCACTTATTATTAATACTGTATCATCGGCGTATGACGTAATTTGACCGTGTAAAGGTTGAAAAAAAATATCGTTTACATATATAGTAAATAGAATTGGTCCAAGCACTGTACCTTGGGGGATTCCAAAGCTTGTAATCTCTTGATCACTATTAACACCATTGATTTTTACTAATTGAGGACGGTTTTTTAAGTAGTCGGTGATCCATTTAATCGCGTTGCCTTTTATGCCGATATTATTCAATTTTTTTAATAGCATCTCATGGGATATGCTATCGAATGCCTTTCTAAGGTCAATAAATATACCCGCACATTTTTTACTTTTATCTAGTGATTCGTAAATGTATGAAGTTACGTTAGCAATAGCATCTTGTGTGCTGAGTGATTTTATAAAGCCAAACTGGTTTTTGTGTAATATTTTATTATTATCTAGAAAATTTACCAATTGTTTTTTAACTATTTTTTCAAAGATCTTTCCTATATTAGAAATTAGACATATTGGGCGATAATTCGTTGCTTGATGTGGATCTCCAGATTTGTAAATAGGTGAGATTATTGTGGTTTTGTAGTTCATTGGAAAAATTCCATTTGTTAAACTTAAGTTTATTAAATGAGTGATAGGTTTTATTAAGTGAGGTTTCATAGTTTTTAACATGTGTGTCGTAATAGAATCAAAACCGGGGGACGAACCTCCTTTCATATTTTCTATTATTTTCGAGATTTCACATTCTGTTGTTGTTTCAAACATTGAAAGTATATTACGTTTCTGTATATTTTTATTTTTATGGTTTTCTTGGTTTGAAGGCTTATGAATATTTTTCGCAAGATTTTTCCCAACATTTGCAAAGAAGGAATTAAATATGTTTGCACATTGTTTAGGCTGTATATTGGCGTCTATAATTTTTTTATCATGTTCAATGTACTTAATGTTTTGTGTTTTTTTTGTATTTTCTATGGCGAAATTAACAGTTTTCCACATTTGTTTATGGTTATTTTCTGAAGATAATATTTTATTTTTAAAATACTCTTCTTTACTTTTTTTAATATAAGATGTTAATTTATTTTTATATTTTTTATAGAAAATATATGCTTTTTCATCTTGGGGATTTTTTAAAGTTATTTTGTAAAGTTTTTCTTTATTTCTGATAGATATAATAAGTCCTTTGGTAATCCAAGGTTTTAAACATCTTAATTTTGATTTTATGTGTGTTGTTATCTCAGTTGTCGAATTTTTAATGTGTTGTGACATAATATTTTCGAAGTTAGTCGAACAAATTTCAGTATCATCACTGTTTAAAACATTATTCCAATCTTCCTTTTTTAATTTTTCAGAGAGAATAGTCATATCTATTGTTGATTTTTTGGTTAATAAATTATGTTTTTTATGTTTAATATTATTATTATACAGAAGTAAGCATGAGTGATGATCAGTTATGTTAGTTTTCCAAACAATTGATTTTATTTTGTGAAGATCTTTAATGTTTATATTTGTCCAAATGTGGTCTAAACAAGATGGAGTATGTTCTTTTATTTCCCTAGTATTTTTATTTATGCAAGATATAAAATTTTGTTCAGTCATACAATTGATGTATTCATTTTTGTTATTATTTTCTATTTTTTCATTAATATTAACGTTAAAATCTCCTACGACGAAGCAAAGTTTATTTTTTAATTTTAATAATATGTATTTGAGGTCATTAATAAATGTAATAATACTCGAGCCATGCGTTCTATAGATAGCTATTAGATGGTATATGGATTTGCCGAGTTTGAAATGTACTTCGATGCAGTTTACTAAGTGTATTGGATGTTCTAATATGTTAACAATACTAAATTTATTGCTTGCAAATATTATTATTCCCGAATTTTTATTGATGTCTACTTTGGTAGAAATATAGTTGTACTCAGGTAAGTGGTAAGACGGTGACTCAGCGTTCGTAAATGTTTCGGTTAACACTATAAAGTCCGGTTTTTTAATTAAATTATTTATTTTTAGAATTAATTCATCTAAATTTTTTTGAACGCTACGGATGTTTATGTGCATAATAATTATATCATTGATGTTTTTAGAAATAATTTTGTTACACGAATCGGTACATATACATTCATATTCTTGAATTTTAATATTTAACTCTAATTCGTTACTTAAGAAATCATCCATTTAATGCATTTTCGGTTGTATTTTACAAAATTATTTATAAGGTTTTTATTCAATGTCGTAGTTAATTCTTTCTTTGGCTAATTTAAGCATGTAAGATCGGAACTTACATGTTTCGCTGTTTGTTCGGTGGTCTACTTCATTCATTTTACTGTTCAAGGAGTTTATTTCTTTCTTCTTGTTAGCTGAGTTGCAGTTAGCGCATTTGGGTGGCAGTTCCAGGGATTTACACTCGGAGATGGGATGATCTTCTGAACAGTGCTTGCATGTTGGTTTATTCATTCTATTGTAGCATTTTTGTGCTGTGTGTCCAAATCTTTGACAGTGGAAACATTGGGTAAGAGGACTGCAGTCTTCTACATAGATTCTCATGAATCCTAGATGAATTTTTTTTTTATTAACAAGATGTAGTCTCATTTCGGGATTTGTTTGTAGTATTAAGTTTTTGCTGTTAGTTTTTTTGTTTGTAATGATGGCCTTAACTTGTAATATTTCTTTGTCTTGGTATTTTTCACATATCATTTTGATGTCGTTGTTTTGTTCAATGATGTCTTCTAAGAATTCTTTTTCGGTATAGTCTTTGTCAAGACCTTTGAATATTACGCATGGATCCGTTTTCAGAAGTACCTCCGCTATTATGGTTTTGTCGACTTCATTTATCTTATCTTTTAATTTTTTTGCGTCTTCTTTTTCTGGGCATGTTATTATAAGGTTTTTTTTTGTTTTTTTAATTTCGCATACTCGAATTCCCAACTGCGATATTTTAATCTTTTGTATTTTCTCTTTTAATTTTTCAGTGTCTTCTTCTTTTAAGCTTTTAATTATTATAGGAAATCGTTTTTCTTGCGTTTTTGATATTAAGTTTTTTACTGCAGAAGAGTATGAAAATGGGTATTTTTGTGCTTGGTTTTTTTCTTGAATATCACACTTTTCTTGTAATTTAGCTAATTCTATTGCCATGTGCGATATCATTTCCATGATGTTATTTATTTCTTTCATCATTTTTGATTTGGTTTCTTTGGTAAGTTTATTTTCTTCCATGATTGTATGTAAGTCACTTATGTTTTGTTTCGCCTTTGTTATGAAGGCATGCGGATCAACCGCTTCCTCCATTTTTTCAGGTTAAAAAAATATATTTTCCGTAAATTTATGTATTTATATAATTTGTCTTGGATTGAAGGTGTTATTTTATTTATTCACCGCTTACGGCGCTCACTCGCGTCCAACACCGTTAGAGGTTTGGGCGACACTGAATATTGTCTTCAATATTTAAATTTACATATTATAATGTTAGTAACTAAAAGATATTAGTTACTAACTCAAAAATATTTGTCAAACCACGAAGAGTCTTATACGAAAACCCAGATTTATTTCGTAATAAAATTGGATAATCAATTTATCAAAATCAAATTTCGCTATTTATGACATATTGGTTCATTGTTTATTTTAAGCCAATCCCATCACACATTTGAACCCCTCGACGCAAGCAACATGAACCCGTCGCATCGTGTTAAAAATCCGTAATAAAAATGGTTATTTCTCTCCCTAAGCCAGTGCTTTAAAACTTCCGACCCTCGTTATTGCAGGCGTCACACGGACTTATAAAAAAGTAACGCAAAATCCAAATAGAATTTTAATGCGTGTGGGTAATCGGCAAAAGCATTTAATGGGCATGGCCCAGTTGTAAAACGAGAATATGAAATATCATACACACATATATGTACAAATTTCGAATAAATTCACAGTGAGATATATATTTTTTTAAATATTGAAATTCTCTTTTTAGCTACGGTAGCCTTTGAATACGATATTTAACGCTTTCATTTTAAACTTGCTGATGTGTATCCGACCTTTCTCGGGGTTATTATTGTTTTTAAAGTAATACAGGATATCTGATATCAGTGATAAAAAATATGTTAGATACTACACGACGTAATATTTTTGCTACAAACATCCTTAATTCAAATGTTTTTTAAAACCATATTTGAAGATAAGTACATAATAATTCATGAATATCTTCATTCCTTTTCCCCGGTGTTTTGTTCAAATGGTATTAGAAATCCCGCCAAACGTCTCTCTGTCCCCAGTAAAGCGAAACAGCTCCCCACACCATGAACTGACGAACTTTGCATTGCAATTACGAATTTGAGTTGGTAGGGGAGTGTTACCATGAAATGGGCATTGGACAGCTTAAGAACCGGACACTAGTGTATCTCAACTCTCGTGATTCGTTATTACTGTTACTAACATCTAGGGGTAATGTTTTTTTTTATGTTGGTATTTAGTGCCCCGATATGTCCGAACTAGTTCGACGAACCTACGTAGTTGTGCCACGCAGACAGCGAACCAAGACGATAATCGTCAACATACGATTGTTTGTTGAGGCCTAATCTATTTGAATACTACCGACCTACTACACATGCACAACTATTTACCTACTGAATGGTTTGCAAACATCTAAACAATCATATATGTTTGTGGGATTGTGTCATTATATTTAAAAAATGTCACCATGTCTTGAACTGGTATATTATATTTTTGCTAATATCCAAACAATAATTTCTCACAAAAGTAAGTCCCCACAGAGTACACGATTAATAAATTGAAGAGATATTTTCGTCTTTTATTTATTTTATGTGTCAGAAATTATATCATGGATGATTGATTCAGTCTTGTAATGTGGAATACAGAAAATAGATAATTTGTCATGTTGATTCTGTTTTGACGTTTTGATTGTGCTTGTTTTTTTGATATCCGATTTTATTTTTGGCACTTCTTACTAATAAATAACCGCGCATTACTGCTAAGTATAAATTAATATTAGTGGTAGACGACATTTAGCACCTTTTTTATGTAGGCGTCAGTCTTTTTTTAATTTCCTTTTTAGAAATTGAAGCACAAGATTAGATGGTTAATTGACTAATATATGAATTATGCAGTTTCAGATAAACAGATGATGATACTGAGATGAGCCTAGTATTATGGTAATCAAAAGAACACAAATAAGTTGTAATTGAAACTTAATGGTGTTTGAATGGTGTTATGAAGTACATCTACTTAGGATACAAAACAAAGTATGAGAATGAAAAAGGATAACCAAATTACTTAACACTATATAGCATCTCTGCAATGTAAGGTCAGTTGGGGTTAGGTTTCAGTCCGAGCATAATAATAATAATGATAATAATATTTGGATGATTTGTATAGCCCCGTTTTTGTGAAAAATCACCTCAATACAAAATAAAATCACTTTCCTTTTTTTGGTTATAGTTTTAATGAAAACACACCTATAATTGATTGTTGATATCTCTAGGTAATTGCCGTCAAACTTCAAACAAGTGGGATAGCGATATTTTCCTTCATAAAACTAATCACAACCTGCTTCAACGATAATCTTTGTTTCTTTCTTAAATTCAAAACAAAAGCATTCGAACTTACACATCTTCTTGTGTAAGGTTGCGTGTAAACAAGACAAAATTTCCGCTAGCAGAGCTACGAATTCGCTATTGCTTTGTTCCTTTCTCACAATTCGGGGCTCGGTTTGCAGAAATTTTATCCTGTTTATACACAGCAAAAGATTCACACTTTTTTACAGTATTTGGTAGGTGAAATTTGGACCGTAGGTCGGTGCACGGGCCGCCAGGCCCGGGCCACCAGAGCCGCGTGTCGCATACTTTTCGGACTCGCATTTTTCCCTTATGTCGTTATGATTCCAACTTTATTTTAGGTTGTGTCACCTAACCTGTTAAATATTAGGAAACCAAATTCATATATTGTTTGGACCCAAATTTGGTTTCCTAATAATTAACGGGTAGGATAGAGTACGGTTTGGAAGTACCTGAAAATTCAAATCAGATCACTAAACAAAGCTAAATGCCTTTTTCTTTCATTGCCTGCAATCCAGGAGTTTGTAGTCTCTTACGTTTTTTAGTTACCTAACACGCTACACAACATTACCATGGTCCTAGAAAAACTTTGACCGTCTTATATTTCGACGCCGTCGACAATTTTTACCCTGTGGTTACAAAATTACGAAACATTCTTCTTTTAACTTATTTCGAAACTGGAGACGACAGCGAATATTTTCTTGGCACAATATTAATTAATTATGTCCTATAGCTTGTGTTAATATTTTAACTTTTATGGCACTTGGGATATTTATAAGAAAGATACAATTTCAGAAAATGGTATTTTTAGTGGGAAATACCTAAAACCTAAGATAAGATAACCAGAATACCTAAGATTCATGATGTTAAATCAATGAGAATATTTGTTGATACCCACTTTATCATACTATACGTCGTAGCTTTGTAAGCATAAAACTAGACTACTCTATTTACCACTGAACAGAACATCTCACGAAGTACATATGATTGATTTTTAAAAGAGAAAAACTTTTTTTTTTCAAATTCACTTTGATTAATAACACGTTTAATTTTATTAGAAAAATATCTAACTAGCAGTTCAGTGAACAGAAGACCTCACTTCTAAAACAGTACGTTTCTAATTTTCTCTCATACAGATAAAAAACAAAATTTCCTCTGAAATAAAGCTCAAACAAAGCTTTTACATTCGAAAAAAACAATCTTTACTGCACCGATAAAACGGTTAACATCTTGAGCTGGATACGGAATGTGCAAACAAATATACAGAGAGACAAAACGTATATTTTTACAGTACCTACACACAGGACACCCTGAGGAAAATAATATCCTTCAGGACCACCACATCTCACCTTTGGGGATGCTGTATGGAAGGTGTTTTTTAGACAGGAAAGAGAGGACGTCTTAAAAGGAAAAAAGGTTTAAGTGGTGGGTAGGAATCAAGTGTGTCCAGGAGTGAAGGACTTACGAATCCATCCTTCCCCCTGCGGTGCAAGGCGGTGAATCAGGAAAATCCGACTAGAGAGATCAATGGGTCTTCTTCAACCATTCCCTGCCGATACGACCCGCCATGCAGACACATCCGCTAGCAATATTTGGACAAATCTTATCCATAAACCCGTGCATCCATGCTAAATCACCAAACGTAGCCAATCACTTGGTTCATAATGCAAAACAATCGAGTCAAAATGGGATTTTGTTAATCTCAGTCAATAAATAATAATTATTAAATAAAGTGGAATACCTACAAACACAAGTCAATACTTCTGTTCTAAAAGAAGGGTTCATCTACTAGTTCTTAATCACCACACACGTAAGGACACTACGTTCTTATCATAAAGTCCCAAGGATAAATAGAGGTATTTGTATGGAAGCCGAAAGTGTACCGAAAAGGGGGTAAGCCACGAGATAACGACTTGAAAAAAATTGTCCCTCTCGTTAGAATGGTCCGTGCTAATGGACCGGAAGTGATTTTTTCAGACAATAGTTTTTCTTTCCTTTTCTGAGAAAACAATATCAAAGAAATTCCAGGGGAATGTTTTATCTTTGCCGTTTATTAAACAGTGGTGTAGTCGGGATGAATTATTGTTCCGCTTTTTACGTTGTTTTGATGGCTGATTTAAGCGTGAGTATTTATTGTAGAAAGACTGCAGATTCATCACACGATCGACAAATTTTTCAAAGTTGTATTACTATATCGCATTAAATATTTAACTGTTATTTGATGTTTGGTTGATTGCGAGGTCGTTATTATTGCTTTTATTGGAAATTTAAATTACTAAATAATGAAAAAAAATTCAGATGACTTTTAACTGATGAAACGGATGCAAGTTCTGCAATTATTTTAACTAAGTAACAGTTTCACTTATGAATATGAAATTTTCCTTAACCTTAATATTAACGATTTTTTCGTTAACTAGAGCCGATTCCAGTTATACTTTCTATATAAACTATTGCTCATTTTTATGAGGAATTGTCCTTAATCATAGAATTAACAATGTTTTCGTTAACTGTGATTCCAGTTCTCTCGGACGATACGATTGTACCACCCCAACCAGGAGCACTTCTGGACACCAGGGGGCACTGATTTATTAGAACTAGGAACACGTGCTCTAAAGATAGAAAGGAGATTGAAGTTTAATCGACATGGCAACCTAATAAGCCATTATTGGAATGTAGGAATAGAGGAATTGATTGAGCTTTGGTTTTCGTTTTCCGCTTTCCGCCTCTTTTTGCTTCCCATTTCTCCCGCTTTTGGCTTCCTCGTTGTCCACTTCCAGCTTCCCGCATACATCTTCCCACTCCCAGCCTCCCGTTTCGGGTTTGGATGTTGCTCACCACTTCTTCTTGCTTCCCGCTTTCCGCTCCTGCTGCTTCTTGTTTCCTGATTCTTGCTTCCCGACATACCGTAATGTGGAAAAGTTACATTCTACCGTCACTAGATCGTTCATTTGTCCAAGCATTTGATTTTTCACATTAGTTCTCATTGGTTTTCGTAAGTGTTCCTTAAGTTCATTTTCCTTGTTGAGGGTATTTCACATAGTTAAGTATTTTCTATAGCTGGTAAGTGAGTTTTTTCTCATGTATCCGTGTTTCTTCTTCAGTGTTCCGTCGAGCACCACCGCGTTTTCTTAAATTTCCAACTAAAATAAAATCTAACCCAGAGTAAACATCAAACGTGAGATTTTTGTCTACTCGTCCAAATAGATTAATCTTTGTCACTCAACAGATTCATAATATTTATCAAATCATAGTGTTCCGCGTTCTCTGACCTTTCCTTAAATAGTTAAATTTCAATCAACTAGATCGCGCCTCAATGAATGCAGTAAATCTACCTTCGCCGATGGTTGTGGAACACCGAACTTAATATTATTGTGAGTTTGTTTTCTAAACCAAAGTTGAAAAAAATAGACATGTATTTGGATGACAAATAAAAATACTGAAATAAAGAACTTATCTTCTCTACTTGATGTGGTTTTATCCTTCGACACTAATAACCATTAATTACAAGCGTTCGAATAATTTCACCCTTCGCTTAATGCGCGGAGTTGGTATACAAATATGCAGTTCAATTTTTTAGTCCGATTGAAAAAGTCGTTTATTTTAAGCCTAAGGACAATTCCTTATCATTATTTTTTTATTAAATTTTTCTTTTAAAATATAATGTAGGAACAAAGGCATAGATGTAGTTTTCTTTAGATTTAATTTTTAGGAAAAAAAATCTTAAGGTGGCGGAAAATAGCTACTCACGGTTTAAGAACAAAGTGTTTGTATGTTAATTTCATCTTGCATTGTTTTCTAACGCGAAGCAATCATATTATAACTCTTTCTCTTTCTCGCGTAGTAAACTATCACACACACACAGCGGCAATTATTGGTATAAAATACATGTATAACGTGCTATGGTAAAAAATTACTCACTTATGAAAGATTGTAGCTCTACTTTTAATGCCTAAAAACTGTACAGATAGTAAAAGTGTTCCCAATTTATAAAAGCTTTCGATTGAATAGTTTTCAAATATATTCATGGATATAAGTTTTAGATAGTATGCCTAAAATCAGAATTATTGAAATAAAAGGACGGTTTGTATATGAAAGCTTGCCAAAAACGTTTTTTTACACAACTTCAAGATTTAAATGCGAAAGTTCAAAGCGTTTTTGTTTTAAGTACGCACTCGCTCAGTTAGGTTCATTGATATTAAATCTGGTTGCTCAAAAACAAATCATTTTGGCTGGCGCCCAGCAATAATTTTTTACTGAAATTTTTTATTTAAAATAATACAATAAAAGAACAGTAAATTTTAATAAATTATTGATAACAGTCAAAAGGAACGTGTAATGAAATAATAACATTATTGGTAATGTTAGGAATAATGCAATATGATTTTAAGATAACTCGAATAATTTAATAATAATACAAACGTTGTAAATTTCAAGATTAATATTAATGTCCCGGAACGCTTTATTATCAAAATTTTTTTGGCTTTTAGGGATATTGACTGAAGTGTCTCTTGAAGGAAATAATAGGAAAGAAGTGAAACTGAGTTGTAAAGAGACCCATGATGAAGGACAAAAAAAATAGGGAGGCCCGAAAGTCATTCCACAGCCACGCTATTGAGCACGAGAACGAACCGTAAAAGCGACCCATTTTCTTGTGAAAAATGTTAACCGTGTGAAAAAATTAACCGACTATCTCTTTACTCTACAGAATACGGGTGCCGAAAGGATCAAATCAATATTTTCTTCGAAGAAACTTCAACTGAAATACTTTTGGCACCGCATTCCCAACTGACGTCTTAGTTCTAAGCAATCTTAACAGTGGGGCACACTTGAAATTTGTACATAGTCTGCTGTTATTCTATACTAGTGCAGACCCGTGAAAACTCATAGTTTATTATAATAATTGTAGAATTTGTGGAACTGAAAGTATTTATAAAAATATTTTTGCCTCAGGATCATTTCCTTTCAAAAGAAGAAGTTTACTTTTGATTGTTGGTAAACTTGAAAAATTACTACATTTAACAGACATCTGTCAAACGTTTGAACAAAAAAAAATACATATTTCAAATAAGAACTTATATAAAGCAATAAAATTTTGGGTACCTACTTTATAGCTTACATTATATTTAGGTGCCTAGCTACTTTATTGCTTTCACAATCGTACAATCTAATTTTGAAATGACTACGATTTGAGGTGTCACTTAATAAGTTAATATCCATATATATAAAAATCACGTGTCCCTGTGTTCGTATACGCTAATCTGGAAACCGCCTAGCCGATTTCAAAGAAATTTTTTATGTGTTTGGTTGGTTCTATCTTGAAAAATAGGATAATTTATTGATTTGACTCGATAAGTGGCTATGTTGTCGAGATATAAATGAATAAATTTAGAAGAATTTATTCTTTCTCATCCAAAAATACATTAAATCACACATTTAAGCTTTCCTACATAGAAGGCGGTCTATGGAAGGACAAGAACTGACCGGGCGTCCTTGTTTACTATAAAAATACATACATTTGATTTCAGCATTCACATAAAGCCGTGTACCTACTCACCTGGTTTCTACGTTTGTTATTTGCCTTTTTATTTGTCACTTACAAATTGGTTTGTGATTAGGTTGTCAAATTGAACTCCATCGCACTGTATTGTTCATTTCCCCACCATGGGGGCGGATAGACCCTGTTCCTGCATCCAGTCAGGTGACATTAATCCGGTGCGGCCGTTCCACGAACCACGGGTGCCTCCCCGGCATCATGAGCTGGCCTGAGGAATGTTACTCTTCCGTCCTGCCTCCGGTGACCTTAGGCTCACTTAATTCCCTAGGGTCTTCGAAAGTATCTCCCACCCATTTACATTTCTTCGAGGGTACTCTCGGAAAACCGGCTAAGGGACGCGGGTGCTTGGGCTCGTTGTGGCCAGGCTGCTTGCCACTGTGTTCTTATTTTGTGTTACTATTAATGTAAGTATGCATACGTTATTTTGAACTAACAATCATGCATGCAGGGACAATGGAGGGCCTAGAATCGTTTGGAAATAAAAATAGCTTCTTTTTACAAAAAAAAAATAGAGTCCTGACGTGTGCGGCTAAGGAGGTTAAACAATCAGTTTCCTCACACATCCGTTGAGAAAGGGTGGGTCCCCTCCAATGTATTCACCTAGATACTGGACACGGTACGTACTTGGTTGCAGACACGGAAACTAGGCTCTTTTAACTCCACTGTGAAAGCTAGGGCTATTATATAAACATGCTTCGACTTACCGCGAGTCATTCGCGAACAAAATCGTATAAACAGCTCGCAGGTGAGTATGCAACTTTACAGAACAGGACAAAAAAACCCAAAGCCGAAATTAACGTGATGAATTAAATGCTAGGAAGAACTAGAAAAATGTTTGTCTAAATACTTTACCAATTTTAAAAGCCATGTCATTGATTCTTTAACATTATTTTTTCTTAAATATTACAACAGTTAAATTTATTATTAAACTACGCTAATATGATTTTACAATTTATGTAATTTTTCTTCGCGGTAGTAGCTAACTTCAAACTAACTTACTAATCTTCTCTAAAATACATTAAACATTTCTTCCAACGCGACAGTAGCTAGCTTCAACCCAACTTTATTAGATAGCACAACCCCCTCCAAAATATATAAAAATGACGAAAATATGATTGAAAATCCTTACCAGGCCACCACGGCGACAAAATATTTATCCACTTCCTATGATAGCTTATTTTAAGTCATATAACATGTGGGAAATCAACAAGAAATCAGGAAATCATGATTACTTCATCTTTATATTTGTTGACTATGTTTATTGATTTCCTCATTTTGTAAGTGTACATTTTGCCATACATGTATTTTTTATTTCTTTATTAGTTTACACTTAAGCTACATAAGTTCATTTATAATTTTGACTTAAGTGGTAATTACGGGAAGTCAGATATTGTATAAAACATAATAACAAGGAATATGTGTAAAAATAATGTCATAGTTTCACAGTCCCCCTTACCAGGATTTCCTGTTCTGAGGCTGCCTGTTGTATTTTTTTTTATTGTCGTATTGATTATCCACATTTCTATACATTGCTTTCATGTTTGTAATTCGATAATCACTGAGTTCTCTCATGCATCTTTGGACTTTACTTTTAAATATTACTTGTTCATATTCAAACTAGCAATGCAAACAACCAAGTAAAATTTTCTGTTGCCAGATTCTGAATTAATGAAAATAATATTTATTCTATTTAAAAAAATGTATGGTAATATTCTACTCAATTGCTTTCATCTGATGTAAACAAAATATTATGTAGATTAAGGAACATTACTTTAAAATAAGCCTTAATAAACGAGAAATTAATTCTTCTCATGGCGAAACTCTCATAAGAAGGATTGAAGTAATTATTTAGGAAGGTGGAGAAAGAAGGTACTTATTCTCCTTGCAGTAGGCAATATAGAAAGTTTAAACTCATTAACATTTGTATAATCCATTAGACTGATGATTTAGGTGTTGGAATTTTCAGCAGCACTTCAATTATTACTATCTAGGGTGTATTTTGAAGTGCTGCGGTAGAAAATATTATACCTAATCAGAGTATGCCCGACTGCATTAAATCCAGAGAGGGGAGAAATTATGTTCCTGGATATGGGGACAGGAGTGGACTGGCTTTTATATTTGGCCCAAATTTTTTTTTTTTGAAAATCGATATATTTTTATCTGGAATTTAAATAACAAAAGGGAACTGTCCTGCACTTCCTTGAGAAAAGTTTCTCTAGGGATTTCACTTTAACTCGGAAAGCCGCGGCACAAATTATACTCGCATTTTGATGTAAACAATATTTTAACATTCAAATTGTACATGACTGTGACCATTTATCTGAAAACTTTGAATAAAAACCTTTATCAATTAATTCTATGGTTATGGAAAATGCCAAATAATTCAATAACCATAGAATCTAGATACAGATTTACACGAATATAATGCATGGCTGTATGAGCAGGGCACAAGTTATTTATCTGATTTCTCGATGTTCATCGGATTTTAAAAAAGGCTAAATATTAAAAAAAAAAATTGGTATTATTATTATAAGTGGGCATCTCTAAACATAGTGCCAAAATCAAACTATTGTTGAAAGTTACCCACTGGCTATTCCCTCCAATCATTTCTAATAAATATCCTGCTTACTGTCCATTAATCTTAGTAAATACGATAATAAGTAAAGAACGGAATGCATGAATTTGCTGGGTATTTTGATTCTCGATATGCGGCAGTTCTGGATAAAATAACATCGTTTTTAAAACATAAAAATATAAAAATGAATTGGTTTTATAAATGCAAAACGTGAACAAATGATCAAAAGAAAAAATGCCGAGATTTATTTTAAGTAGAAAATTTGCAATTTTTGAAACTGATTGGACATCCCATCCTATTGGGCCAATTCGCCTCTGACCCTTCAGATCCAAATCCTAGGGGTGGTGAGGGTGTAAGTACTGCCTCACAAATGCATGTTATGGCCCTTCAAAGATATTACCTAATGGATTAATGTTTCTCTGCCAATTACAAGGATTCGCCGGTTTGTGTAAATGTAAAAGTACCTATTACAAAAGTAGTTGAATTTTTAATTAATATTTTGTAAAATGTTAAGGCGAGGCTTTTTTAGTTTTTTTAGTACAAAAAAATATTCTTCTCTTTCTGATGATCATATCGAAATATACTTATTTATATGAAAGAAACCAGTGAAAATTTCATGTTGAGGGAGATGAACCACACCGGAAAATATCTTGTAAAATAGTAGAACTTTTCTAATAATTAAAAAAAAAAAATTAATAAAAAAATTTAAAAAACACCATATTAACAACAGTTCTAAATATATGTATTATATACAAATGTAAATATTTGGTAGACACTGTATGTATGTATAGAAATAAATAAATTAAAATAATTAAAAATTGATGCAAAAAATAAGTAAGCGTTATTCGTATCACATAACTTCAACTAAGAAAAGAAAATGGGGTTATGTACAATATTACGATAATGAAAAATAAAAAAAATGATAGGTATGTATATATTGTACATGTATGTACGTAGTAATAGAATCGGGAATTTCATAATGTATAATTTACGGATGCACAGTAGCTGAAGGTTTTTAATGATATGTATTACAAAAACAAGTTTTTTTAATAAATTATCAACAAATTGTAAATTTATTTTTATAAAGGTATACAAAACATGTATGTACGTATATGAATAATGTATTTTATAATTGAAAAATCTACACAGGCAAGCTCAGAGGATGGGTATTATATACTCGGGATTAGGAAGCGGTTAAGATTTACCAAATTTGGTGTGTATTTATTGTTATCAAGTTTACTTTGTAGAAGTCTATTTTGATTTCAGATTTTTCCATCGTATATTTAATTTGACTCAAAATAATATTAAATAAGTAAAAGAAAAATTTAAAAGTATGGTATGTATGTATAATGAATATAATGTAATGCTTTCACAGTGTGTATCAGACCCAACAGACTTTAACCTAAGATACCTGAGCCTAAAATGTCGATGTTATTTTGCTGTCCAATGACATTTTTACCATCGCACGTCGGCGTCGCCATTGATCACATGTTACAACGGATCTTCTTCTCGCGCTCCTTCTCGAATGTAAGATGCTGCTCGAACAAGACTTGAGGAGTGCGTATCACGTGATGAAAAAAACCTACTTATAAAAAAATATATTTCAGGTTCTGTTTTTTGTGAAATTAGCCTCAAAAGTTAGTTAAAGTAAATTGGAGACCTAGTAAAAAGATTCCTGTTTTGTGAATGTAGTGTCTGATTTGATTCTCGCTGAAAATAATGCCAAAATAAATCATTTATAGAAAAAACACAAAAATGTGGAACGTTTTTGAATGTTCTCATGAATATAGGTACTTATTTTTGATAATAATTTACGCAAATACTAGTAAATTACAAAAAATTAAATAAACAACAGTTAAACGCAATACGATCGGTCATTAGCCTTTTCTAAGAAAGATAAACATTCCCGGGTTCCAAATAAAATGGGAATATTTGAAAATCTCCTACTACCACCACAGTAAGCTAAAAATATTGCTTGTGTTGTGACAGAGGACTTACCCAGCCGAGGAATTGAACACGCTATGACTAGGTCGGACCCAAACGCGATGTCAACTCAGCCACCGACCGGTTAAACCATTAAACATTTTCTGAAATAACCGGCTAAGTATATATATATTGTTTTGCCCGGAGCAATCCAAAACCTGTTTCAAGCATTTCAGTACAATGTACCAGTGCACTTACAGAAGTTTCTGATACGTATCACGAAAGTAATGCAAAGATATTTAGCAGAAGCCGGTCATAAACTGAGAATATCCATTAACAGGGCAGCAATAAGACGTGGCCGGGGGCACCGAGTAGGCACCGACCCTGCGCAACTTACTTTGTCTCCTGATTTATTTGCACATAAATTGTGAGTCTTCTGCTGTATTTGTCAAAAGTTTAGCAGTAAATTTGTTCAGTTGCAAGGGTAAAGTAGTTCAGGACGCGTTGGACGAATCATTTTATGAGAAAAGTATTCGACCCTCTCCATGCAAAGCCTGAATTTTATACTACAATTCATATCTATCGCAGTGAAACATTAATTTCAGCACTGTTTTATTTTGAATAATATTTATATCGGAAGCTTGTGCGTTATATTTTAAAAATAAATTTTGTGTTGTTTTTGTTTATATCTGACGCTACTGTGTTATATTTGTAGAATTAAAAAAATATTGTTTTTGTGTATAATGTGCGGATGTGACATTTATAAACTATTTGAAATTGTCCACATTCACGGAACCCTGCATTATGTACCTAGCTATAAGATTGACACATTCCTGAAAATAACTTGTAAAAAATAAACAATAAACAAATGGCTGGCGGGCAGCGGGTAGAAAGTGTGGGTATCCGAGGCTGGCTCGTACGCTCCAACGGCAATGAAAATCCGACCAATGAGAAGCCATAAGCGAGCCGCCGGAACTTAGCCGACTTTTTTTATGTGCCGTTGTAGAGTCGCAATTTTAACAAAAAGCGTTTATTTTTTATTTTAAAGTCTCTTTTCCATTGGGTCGCCCTCGCCTCGGACATATCTTCCCACCAGCTACCTGTAGCAGCCCCCTTTCTGCTGAGTTCCGAGAATTTTACTGGCCCTTCTCCCTCATCGAATGAAGTAACAGTCCGGCGAAAACCATGAGGCTTGCAAAGACCCTAACATACTTAACCGCCTTTTTAAAGGCAATTTTTCACTTATTTGCATTTTGCACAAAAGACGTGTATGTACCAGAAACGTCCTTTTCAGGATGAAAGTCAATTAATTTGCATTTTACAAAGTCGTTTACGGCGTGTAACTAACCCCTATTTTACAGTCTGTGTGCACACGACATTTAGTCGGGTACAATATTGTAGGAATATGAAATGAAATATGTTTTTGCCAATGCACAGAGAAATTTTTACCAGTTCAAATTTTTTTTACGGAAAGTAGGAGAAAAATACAAATATCATTTAAATTAAATTCAATCATTTTTTCGGCAACAAACGCTGCATTTTGTAAAACGTAATAATTACCTTAACTCTGATTTAATTTTAACGATTCGTTATTTACTTGGAAAATATCGTCATAATCTTGAATATTCTAGAAATGTTTGGAATAAAATAATATATTAAACGGTCCTTAAATGTGCATAATAGAAAAGCTACTGAATACTGCGTCATTCGCTAACAATATATCGCTGACCTAGCAAATAAAGCACCCCATCAGCAATGGAACCAAGTGAATTGTGTTATATATTAGGTTAATTACCTTAAGGACCTCTTAGACAGAGTGCTGTGATCATAGGCTTTGAGCCCATATGTTGTGATTTCAAAATCCGGAGCACACAAATTTCTAATTGCGTTGATTTAGGTCATATATCTATTTTTTGTAATATTATTGCGGAAAAAAAATATTTTGGGGAAAATTATCATTTTGGTTTAAAATGTTGGTTATTTTTTTTTCACAGTTTCCACAAAATAGTTGTACACCAACATAATTCAGATATAACACACATAAAGATACAGTAAAGCAGAAAAATTGTTTAAAAAATACATAAACAAGTAGTAGGAATAACATATAGTAGCAGTAAGTTCGATGCCTCGTACATATTTACTTTTTTGATATTAAAAAAAAAAAATACATAAAATCTGTACCAAACGTGCAATAAATGTAACTATTGTGTTACGGATGGTACAACTAGAATATATGACGTTGATAGAAGAATACAACAAAGTAGAAGTATTATACAGAGGTCATGGAGATAGTTTTACAAGTATTTTTTGATATGGGTCAAAAGATAATCGATATACTGTCCATAAGTAACGTAAAAAATATCAACACTCATCCCAGTATTGCCATCGTTAAGCAGATAAGCCGTTTTGTTGATTGGCGCGTTTTGATCTTCTGCGAAGTTCCTTGCATTACATTTTGGAGCATAACAAAGTGTTGGGATCTCCCACGAGTATGAGAAGTTAACCTCTTTCAACGAAGATGAATATTACCTAAATACCTATAAATGTATTTCTTTAGTTTGAGGGATTAACTTTAAAAAAAATTATTGAAATATTTTAAGGTGTTAAAATCAAGCATTCCTGTAAAGAACAAGGATGGATATTATGTATATTCCTTGTAATGTAAACCTTTTACCCTGTTTCGTAATTAGTAACTTACCAATTTTCCTATTCCCTTTCTCTTCTCTTTCCTACTGGTTTCCACAGCCACACAAAATTTCCTTATTGGATACTTTAGCCATTGGCGTCGACCTTCAGGCAGTGGGCCTTTTGTGAAGCACGTATTACATAATTCACTTTTTAAAAAAATCTAAGAGTTAATTAATCAGTACGCTTGGCAAAATGCACACACCTGTGTTTTAAACGGAAGATACAGAGTTGATTTATGGTCGTAAGTGAAAATTTCCTGATTTTTAATTATTTTTCACAAAAATATAATAGGTTTTGATTATTTGTATTCGGTCGCACGCGAACCTCTGAACATTTTCATTGATTTATTTGGTTCATTAACTTACACATGTATATGATTAATTCGACGCTGTAAGCGTTTTTATTAACTGCTGCGCTGTGTTGCGTTAAAATATTTGCATAACGAGATGAATTCATAATATTTTAAATACACTATCAATTTTTACAACAAAAGCTTTTACACTGATTGCTTTATTCAATTTAAATACCTATTTACGTGTTCGAATACGTAATTTTTGCTGCGCATCCAATTTTGTGTTGTCTATAATGTATGATTCAATGATATCACAAATTTGCACGACTAAAAAACATAATTGTTGTAATTTATTGCGTTTTGAAAATCAATTATAAATTTACACTGAATCTATTGAAACTTTCAAACAAAAATAGTTATATAGTTTAAAATATTAAAATTATATCAAACGAGATAAAAAGCTGATTCAATGAAAAGAAATTTTCTAATGGGAAGTACCTGCATAATATTCTGGATTACAATTCCATTTAGAAATAAACTCGTGTTTTGAATTTAATATAATACTTTTGGTAACATAAAATATTATATTTTCATAAATATTTCCTATAAAAATATAACGTCCCTTCAAAAAAATCCTAATCTTCGAAAAAAAGTATATTATAAACGTAGAATCAGTGAAGCTGAAAGTATTAATAAAATATTTTCATTAGATCCATTATTGCCTCTCAAAAACAAATACTGTGAATTTCATTTATTATGTAATTATAATTTTTGTTGACAAATTTGAGAGACGTTCAGAAATTTAACTTTCAAATGAACACCGTTAATAAAATTGAAAAATCAGGAATTCTTTCAAAAATTTAAACAAAAGAAATACCTACATATTTCAAATGTAGAATATTTTATCATTAATGAATTAAACTAAATAATAGCAATCAATTACAATTTTTAAAATGACACATTCAAAGCAAATCTAAGTTCGTTGAACGTGAAATACTTCCCGCGAGAATTACTATCATTTTTCAGAATTACTATGACAAAACAAAATTAGTAATGTTTATTACGTTAAATTTTATTTTTTTACTAAAAAAACCCGGTAAACTGCCAATGCAGTTTGTCTGGAGGAAAATTTCACAATTAAAATTATGATACTAAAACACAAATATAACGAAAAAACACAATAAAGAAAATAGAGATAAAAGAACAACATTACAAGTGACTACAATACAAATACGTGAAATACACGGCCCGGTAGATATAACACAGACAAGAAAGGTAATCATAGGCATATACTCACTCAATGGTACACAACATAATCAAATACACTCAGGTATCCATAAGATTACATGCACTAAATCGATCGATACTGAGATTGTGCTTAGATTCATATTTGCACTTCAACATTTCATATCTGATGGAGTCAGTGTGAGAGTGTAAATATGGATGAAATGCATATTGAGTCTTGGGTACAAAGACACGCCACTGTACACGTTTTGCAAATTTGCAATTTGCCATATTGCTTAAAATATTCACCACCCACATTTTTATTTATTTATTAATTTTCGGGAAATCGACGGTTTACATTTATCAGTTTGTACATGTTAAAATTGTTCAGTAAATAGCAAAAATAAAACCAACTTGATTTCCTCCTTGTGAATACCTCTAATAAGACAATATACGAAAAATTATAAAAGTTATAAAAAAAATACTAAACAAAAAGTCGTTAATAGTCGTTTAGTTAGTATACGATTTGGAATTGTTGATTGATGACTGACTGATATTTTTTTTTATTTTTTTATGAATTGTTACTTAATGTTCTTACTAAGTGTTTTTAGCGGTGTAAACTGTAAACAAATATTATATTCGTAAATTGGAATAAATGAGTTACCTTGTTGTCTATTTTATTAACATAAATATTTCATATCAATTTTAGTGATTTTTAACAAAAAAGATGTACAAAGTTCTCTTTTTTAAGCTTTTAAAAGGCGGACAAGTGTTGGTTTTTACACAAATCTATAGTTTTTACATTTGACTTTCAAAAAAAAAGAAAGATCACTGTTTTATGAGATTTTCCCACCCCGTAAAGCAGATGTTGATACTTCTTGGTGAAATTTTGCGCACTTGTCATTGAAAGTAAGAATAACATTCCTGTCTGCATCTGATTTAAAAAAAAACTCGGCATAAAGGCAGTGCAACTTTTAGAACTCGTTTAATACCTACTCGTTCTGAAAATAATGTGAGTAAAGAAGCTTTAATTTAAAGGGAAACAAATCTTATGAAATCAGTACTCGTTAACCAGTCGTAAGTATCACTTTTTACTCAAAATACTACGTAGGTACCTACATCTGTTTCTGAATTTACATTTTTCATAATCAAAAATAATAAAAATCATACAATCAAAGTTAGGTTTCTGTTAACAGCAAACAAAAAATCACACAATTCTAATGAAATCTTTCGTTACATAATATTCGCTGTGGAAATTTAAAGAATCGTATTTCTTCACGAAATGCTTCCTGGGTTCTTTTTACTTCGCGGAGATTGTAGTAAAATTGTGTTCGCAAATAAAGCAAGCAGCAGTGGAGTCATGGAAGAGATTTATATTCCTATGTATTTCCTTAATATTTACAGATTCCGCCTTGCCGGTTTTCACTCATTTATATTATTTAGCCATAAAACTTAAAGAGTAGCGTACGGGAGGTAACTTAGGAGACTATACGGTGGCTTTATTATACGCTGGGCAGATGATGCAAGGAAACAAACGGTTGTAGAAATAACTAATAACTTTTTCATGTACACATACTCTGTGGTTTTTTTTGGTAATTTCTTTAATAATAATAATAATAATACGTGGATGACTTTTATAGCGCCGTTTTTGTGCAAAAACACCTCAAGGGCGCTGTACAAACTTATAATACATTTCTACAGTGTTATTACTTAACTATTTATGGAGAAAATATACAGTACAATACTTACCTGGTAGGTCACTTGAGATTAACACTTAATTAACATTATCTAATTGTTTATTGGCGAAATTTAGATACAGGGTTTAGGACTTAATTGAAAAATTGAATATAACTGGACTTTCTCTTAGCATTGGTATATTTAATTTAAGGGTACGACAACTTAAAAAGGTAAGTTCTTTCCCTCCATAGTATGTTTGTTTAGTTTCTTTCTCTTTCCGGTTGAAGAAGAGGCCTGTTTTATTATTTTTTTATTCAATACATAAAATTACAAATATGTTTGGAATAAATATTAATAAATAAATAAAACCTTTGTCTTTAACGATAAGGAACATAATATATCGTCACAGAACATAATGTTTGAGCAACTTTTTTAACTTATTTATTCATGAAATTTATATCAAAATCTGTATATTGTGATTTATTGTGGCTATTATTTGTTCTGTACTGAAATCAAATAAGCACTATCCATTTATTGACTTAATTGTTATTGTTTATTTTGTGGGACTTCATATTAAATTTTTACTTAATTTATCAATCAAATGTGTAAAAAGTTATTTGAATATCAGAATTGAGAATAAAATTGTATGCTCTGTTAAAACACAAATGATATTATTTTTAACGCAACCTCATAAAACTGGACCAATCTTTAGACCCGGCCAGTTTTAGACACAACGCAGTATCTACATACTACTTGACATGTGAAGAAATGCAAATCATAGCAATTTTCAATATAATAATGTTTAAAGTTAATAACTTGAATGAAAATAGCGTTATTTGAAATAATTCTCGCTGTGTTTTTAAAATTAAGTCTCATAACCCAGGTGTCTACTTAAAAATAAAACAAAGGATCATAACACTTTCCCCTTTAATTCTCCTTCAGCCTCTTTTCTCTGTCTGCCAGTATCCATATCTTTGATCATGCGGTTATCTTGAATTGACACAAACTCGTTGGTTTTCACTACAACGTGTCAAATAAAATGACGGAAATTACAAAAATAACAAAATTTCCACATAGAATGACTTCCATCTAGACTCCAGACTCCGCAGTCTAGCGTTACCGTAATGTCGCCCAACAGAAGTAGCATGGAACTGAGGCGATGGGATTTTCGAAACGGGAGAAGAAACAAGAAGGTACATTCGAATTTGATAATACTTTATTATTTAAAATGTTTACTGACAATTTTATCAGGGCATTAGCCTGTCACCACTTATTTTTCTAATTTAACTATTTTCTGAATATGTATTACTGTTACGCCCATCGCACACGGGGATATTAACACGCACTTGAATGCACATGGAATTTCTAAAAAGAGTTTTATTTACTTTTTTTAACTTCTACAATGTCTAGAAGCACCTCCTTTAACTTAATGTTCTTTACCTCCGGACAACTGTACATAATATGTACCTGCAAGTTGCCCGGAGATCAATTATAGTAGATTTACAAGCCACAAAGTAAAAAGAAAGAATAAGAAAACCCAAAAAGATTATTTTCTTTATCGCTGGAGTCATTTGACATCGTATTTACTCTACTGCAGTACGTGAAAAAATGATCAAGTATATTATAATTCGGATAGCGCTGTGTACATTATGGAAACCAGCATTACCATGTATAGTTCCCGACCATTCAAAGTCTTATCAAAGATATTGTTCTGTTTTTCGGTAGGTATTCTGTCCAAATTTTGTACTGAAAAAAAATATCGTATCAGTAGGCGACTTATGATTGCATTGCAGTTGGGTAGCTTGTAAATTTATTATACTTTACCTCCGGGCGAAGGTACATGTTGTGTACAGCTGTCCGGGGGTAAAGTGCTTTATCTTCGTAAGGTGATTCTACACGATCTTAGAAGTAAAAAATGGTAAATAACTTTTTTTTAAATTCCATTGTTTTTTTCCCGTACGAAAATATTACGTTTTTCACTAGGAAATCCTGAGTTGAAAAATAAATAATATGGCATACTGATGAACAATTAATAAGGTATTCATTTTGGTATAGAGCACCACACACTCAAAACAAACTGCCACTTCAGACCATAGCAACAATAAATAAAATAATAACTACAAATAATAACACTTATTATGTATTTCTTCTTTATATATTAGCTGTTCGTTGCCTTTTTAACCAATATGTATAAAAATTATATATAATATGTGATTTTATTATATCTTTTCTTTCAAATACTTATTTAAATTTAACACTTTCTTAATCTGTCAAAAACGTTGCGATGAAATATTTTTAGTGTGCATTCCTTTCACCTACCTCAGAAAATATTACACCTAGTTAAGTAGGTAATTTAAAGAAAACAATTAAATTATATAGAAAACTCCCGTCGATATGTCCATACAAAAAATGGATGGGTAAATAAATACCTTGGCAAAATATTTGATAAGGAATAAGAAATCATTGTTATTTTGTCAAAAATTTTATATTTAAAATATTTTATAAATTTTTTATGGTAATGTGATATTTTTATATTAAGATGAACATTGAAATAAAAAAATAATAGTTTTTTCACGTTATATAGGTATCTATCTAGTTTTTACACTTTCATATTTATGTAGGAACGTATATTACACTTGGTGAATATTTTTCATTTTCCATTAAAAAAAGCGAGTAAATAAAATAGTTTATAATAGACACAAATTGTACAAAATTTCTTTAACACAACGACGTGACGGTAGGTCGATATGTCCACACAAAAATGTATGAGCTTACCTAGGCAAAAAATATATAAGTAATAAGATGTCATTGTTATTTTTTGAAAAATTTTGCATAATTTTTATAGTAGTGAAATTAACAGATCGTCCCTCAAGGTAATGAAGTTAGTTAATATTCTGTTTGGGGTTTGAGTTTTGAGATTTGAGCTTTTTGCTTTTGCTTTGAGCTTCGACCTTTGAGCTTTCAGCTTTGAGCTTTGAGCTTTGGGTTAAGAGCTTCGAGTTTTGAGCTATGAGCTTCGGGCTATGAGCTTTGATCTTTTGGACTTTGGGCTATGAACTTTGAGCTTTGGGCTTCGAGCCTTGATCTTCGATCTTTAAACTCCGGGCTATGGGCTTGAGTTTTGAGCTTTGGGCTTTAGACTTTGAGCTTTGGGATTAAGCTTTGAGCTTTAAGCCTTGAGCTTTGAGCTTGGTTGAGCATAGTGATTTTATTTTTAAGTATGTCAAGAAAGTCGAAGAAAGTTTTATGTCCCCACCGTAGCCTGGTCTTCATGCAGAGTTTTTCAAACTCAGTTGGAAACAGTGCGACTGTAAGTTTACTCTTTTGTAAATTGTGACATTCCTCTTATTTTTAATGTCAAGTTTGCAAAGTTTCATCAATCGCGGAAAAAAACAGTAGATATGGGTAAAAAACCAACCCTCACCAGACCGAGTTTAGACCAGGTTCTCACCAGACAGACTGATTTATGTGAGTGAGTGAGCTATGCATCTATATTTGTAAAGAAGAGTTTCTTTAAACTGCCTAGCTGCGTTCCCAGCGTTGCATAGTAGGTAGTTATGTAGGATTTTCAAAAACAGAGTTGCGTCGAGTTCACCGAAATTTTAACGTCCAATGTTGAAAAAATCATCGAGTTGCATAAAAATTCTGCTTTAAACGACATGAAAAGCGATTGGGCGTAGTTTTTCCGAATCTCAGTTCCAAGGTCAAGTGTGCAAAATTTCATCGATCAAGAATAAAACTGAAGATTTTTTTATTTTATTTCGAACGTCAAGCGTGCAAAATAAGACTATGCTGACTATTACTCCCCACACTATTTTAAGAACGGCGGTATGCATTCTTTATATGTACTGAAAATAATAAGAGTTAGATATTTTAGAATATTACATACTCACATCACAACACAACTGAATATATAGTTTTAATTACGTGACTGATGTGAATAAAGCTTCGCTACTAATTCACCGATATTAAAGAGAGTAAGTTTTTGGTATGATACTATTTATTCTCTTTCCGTATGTAGATGCGCAAACAAACAATTTACCTTATGATTTTACAGCATAACTTGCAGTGTGTTTTCATGAAAAAAATCAATTAGCGAAATCACAGTTATGAATAATTTTAATCTTTGACTGGAATCGTCATTTCGACAAACGTGTATAGAATCGTGGGTCCAAATGGACCCAGTAGCAAAATACTAAAAATTTCTTAACATTTTTTTATTTTATTTTTACTGTTTTTTGATGGATTGTAATAAAACAAGCTTCTTTTATAATATAAATCAACATTTATTTATCAATATACGTAAAAAACCTTAAATTTTAACTTTTATATTGGTTTCAATATTTTGGTAACACATTTTAGTCCTGTAGTCCTGAGTCCCCACCTCACAACGCTGAACAACCGGGTGGCGACATAAAATCCCCTGATCTTACACTGTACAGACAAGGGTGCTCTTGTGAGGTTTCACATTAAAATATAAAAATGGTCATTGAAATATCCCGCTAAACTAAAAAGCTCTAAAAATACAAAATAAATTAATATAAAAACACAAAAATTAACTTTACTGGTATCGTGGTCCATTTGGATCCGACAGCAACCTGTACCTCGACTTCTAGTAAACTTTAAGTACCGAACTTCCAGCACCTGCTGCGCCATAGCATGCGACATTATGAGTTAGGCCCTAGGCCTCGATTCTCGACGAAGATTTCACTCGAACAACGAGTGGTTCGAATGGAATGACTTTTGATGTTTGACGAATATAAGTATGTACTTACGACAAGACTCAAAAATAAGAACGTCGACGAATTAATGTACTTTTGTGGTGATTACGAGCGGCCTGGATTGGAAAATCGATACCCAGGAGGCCAAAGTTGGGAGAAATTAAGTGTTTTTTTTTTGGGTCTAAATGGACCCGGAATTCCGGCTTAGTATTAAGTTTACCCTTAAGCTAAAAACTTACTCGCTTTTTGGAAAATTTCGCCAAAATTAAAAAAAGACATTATTTAATCCGACGCTGTTTAACCTTTTAAAAGTGCGTATTTATTGATATAGTAATTTTTCTTAAGTTGAACAAACATATTACTTTAACCCATGAATACCAATTTCTTAACAGTGCGAATTTATCTCAAGTCTGTCAATAACAAATATACAATATAATATGCCAGCCAAAAGATTCCTAGAAATAATCTAAAATGCGGTCGGTGTTGCCATGATGGTAAAATTGAGACACGGTCATTGAATGTAGAATGAATCACGCTGGCAACATTGCGGCCGGAGATTATCTGCCATTCTAGAGGCGAGTGAATAGTGCGTTAATGGGGGGATTCCATTTTTAAAAAAGACCTGTGAAGCCGCAGAAAACCGTTATTCTTGTTCTGGAAATGGAAGGGATCACCGTAAAAGTACGTATGGCAGAGGCGAACAATCTACTTGACCCATAATCATTTTTTTTTCTATCAAATTGTGTTGACCAAAGTAGATTTAAATATTGGAAATTAATTATTCTTGGGGCCTAATTAGCCATGGGCTTGGGTTTATTTAAAAATCGCTCTACGATGGCAACACTGACAACATTTATCAATTGTTTGCAGGTTTTAAAACGAAAATTCGAACGTCTCCTAAAATTATTTCGGGCGTTAGCTGATTTTCTTTCACTAATAATTAATTACCTGTAATATCATGAATTATGGACTACTGATACTCCGTTTCAACAAAATGAAATCTGTCTCCTTTCATTAAAAGCAGACAAAGATGTTGATTTCCGCTCGTTATTTTGACTTGATATTTAGTCAAACTAAACTCAAATCAGCCGATCGAAAATCAAACAGATTTTAGTTAATGCGATCGACTTGTGTGACATTGAACGTCAGTGTGCGACACATATCATTAGCAATCTAGGGAACGTTTGAAAATAACCGATATTGTTGCCGATGTAAGCTTTCCTGCTAGGGTCCCAAAGATCGATGTAAAACTCTATTAAAATTGATAAGTATTTTTGCAAAACTGACTTTGTCTACCCGAACGTTTTATTGGGATTTTGCGAAAAACTGATACATGTGTGAAATATGTGATTTCATATCTTTGTTTTCATTTGAAATAGATTACTTTAATAACATTCAATTAAAATCATAAAATATAAACAAATATTGAAAAGTAATGTTATTTACAATTTATATTTGTAATTTTCATGTTTTACAACCAACTGTCTTGGAATAAGCTAATTTAGAAACGTCATATAACGCAACACGTCATATAACGTAACATTTAATGGAGTAGGACGAGTTTGCAAGAAACTCTCTTTTTATAGTTATTTTTCTATTATGAGTATTTCTCAAAAAAAGTGTACATTTTGGAAAAATAAAGTGTGCCTACAAACAGTTCAAAAATTTCACATGTTTTTAATTAATCATACAAAAAAAATATGCACCATTTTGTAGAATAAATATTAGGCTTTAAAATATCGAAAAATAAACATTACAATCGTATTAATTCGCAAATATTTTAATTTTTTAAAAAATATCGATTTTTACCTTCCATACAAAATAAAATTGCCACCCTACCCACCTCATTTGTTTATACTTCATAAAATGCGATAATAACGTTATAATATGTGAATTTTTGTAAGTTTTAGGGTCTTAATTAAATGTAGTTTCTGTAAAAAGGTAATTTTCTATGGGGTTTTATAATAAATTAATAATTTATGCACAAAAAACAAAGTGAGACATCATCATTTACTTTTTAGTAACTACTCTTTAGTTACGTTTTATTAGTACTTCCACCATAATTTTTTAACCCATTCGTAAAATTTAACATGGACAACACTAGCTTCTTTCTGATTGGTTGTTGGTCTGACTTCTCCGCCATAAAATTAATTGTTAAAATCAGTAACAACGTGTTTCTTTAGTGGGACCACTATTTCGTAACAGGAAATATTTTAGCCTTTTTTCACAAAACGGTAAGTCTTTTTCTACTCATCTTTTTGTAACATGTGCGGTACGAACATTGCTAAGCTTACATATTAACACTTTTAAATTTTATCAAACCATTGACTTTTTATAACATAAATTCTTATTACAATTTCGTACGTTTGTTATGAATTTCGTAACGTAACGAAAAAGTTCAATGTAAAGCTGAGTGTACACAGTTACAACGTGATTAAGAAAAGTAAGTATATTGTAAGTGTGTCTAGCATTTTTATGAAATTCTTATGTAAGTTTAGTAATAATGTAATATATTATGCACAATGCACCAATATATATATGTATTTAGATATAATACGAAAAAAATAAAATTTATTATACCATAGAGCAGATCTGTTGATGGCGCTGGAAAGTAGGTTGGTTGTAATACATAGGATGCGCTGGAAATTCCTGATGGTCAATGGCAGAGCAGGTGTCGTCGGACTTGTATGTTTTATCATCGCGATTATATGGCATTATACATAATGACAAGTACTTGAAGATCAAGCTGAGCCGTCCAATACTGGTTTTATTTTAAATAAGCTTGAGACAGTCATACACACTATCCGTTCTACAGGCGCTCTATACAATATTTATAATTGCCTTAAGTTTTTTATAAAAGCTTATTTAAATATAAATTTATTTTTATTTACTCTGATAAAACCATAACTACAGCATAACTTTTTTTTAGGAATGCCCCCAAAAACCAATGCCGAAAGGCAAAAAGCTGACAGAGAAAGACTGAAAAAGGAAAAGCCAAATAAATATGAGGTAATCCGAATTAAGCATTTAACAAAAGTTATAGAAAATATCAAAAATAAAAAATAAATTCTTACAGAAGAAGAAAAAGAAGAGCTACGAGCAAAGTGGAGACAAGCCAATGATAAAAGAGCTGAAAGAAAGAAAAAGGCTAATCCTACGACACAAGACAATAATACATTTGAACGTAGAAAAAATAATAAAAAAATCCTAAAGGAAAGACTACAAAAGCTGACTGAAGAAAATACTCGATTAAAAAGTCGAAATAAGAATTTAAGACAGTGCTGTAATCAGATGAAAAGGCAAGTGAATATTCTGAAAATATTATTGCATAAACAAACTAAGACTTATAATGATGCTATTCCCATTGAAACTGGATTATATAATAAATCGGAGATGTTATAATAGGAAATAATAATGCCATAGAAAATAACACTGATATTGAAAATGTGAATAGTGAAAATGAAGATTCTAACAAAATCAAAGATAAACCATGTGGAGTGACTATCTTAAAAGCGAAAAACTGGAAAATATACATACAAAAAAGAAAGTGGTTTGTAAAGGCCTTATCTCTAAATCTCTATCACTAAATGACTATATTCATGCGCCAAAGCGGAGTGATAAACCAAAGACTTAAAAACTGACTGTGAAACCAAATGTGTCTCGGAAAGATTTCAATTATTATAAAGATGAAGAAGAAATTTATAAAACGCTAATGGATAGATATTCAAACTTAATAATTGTATGTTATTAAATTTTTAATAGTTTAAACAGTGCCTGTTCTTTAATTTCTTAAGATTTGTTGAATATTGTGTTAGGTACTTCAATTTGGGAGCTGATAATTTGATTAAAAAACATTTATTTATACTCCCTTGTTTTTTTTTAAACCCCTTTGGTATAACAAAATACAAATATTTGGGTCGTGAGTTTATGTATGTTTGTAGGATGTACAATAAATAAAAAAAGTAAAGGATAATTACTTACATTTAAAAAAGACGACAACTAATAAAATTTAATAAATAATAAAAAAAGCAAAATAAAATTTGCCATTGTGTAAACAAGCCTTATGTTTACTATTTAGTTAGGTCTTATGACTATTTCGTAACACTATTTCGTAACTACATTTTCGTTACGTACATTTATTTTGAGAAATACTCTTATAATAAGTATATAATATTATAAGTAGTTTTCATATATCGTATTTAAAAAATGCTGTGCAGACATATATTTAAAAATATTGTATTCATGGGTAAAATTTTTTAAAAATTGTCAGTTTTGCAAAAATACCCCTCAATTATAAATGGTTTTCAAAGAACGTTTCTCACCACTTATCTTTTAATCCCTATTTTTTATTTTCTTATGAAGTCATTTAAGTTTTTTTAAATTTTTTCACCAAAACCATTTTCTATTCACAGGAAAAACATTTTTTACATAAAATTTTGACAAATCAGACAAAAAGCTAAATTTCCCCGTGAATTGGGCGGTGGAATTTAAACACGTTTGATATTCCTCTCAGAGCGGGCCCCGTCACTTGAATCGACCAAGTCCAAACTAGTTCACGTCCAAACAGGGCAAACAGCTCCTAATGATATGCACTCAGCCCGGATCTGAAACTTTGCAAAGTAAAGTAATACCTACCGCCTGCAAAAACACCGGACTGCTAAAACGAAAATTTGTTTGATTAAAAAGAGCATAGCTCTTTCAGGAGAACGTGCCGCTTTTTCAGGGCGGGTTTAATTTTTATAAAAGCATTTACATTATACCTTCATAGCTGCAGTGTGTTTTGAGTTTAGTTTTTGAGGGGAAATCTGTGCTACATGACAAGTAGAATGAATGGATTTAGAATGCAGATTGCGTACAAAGTAAATTTAGTTATTCTATCCATGACAACATCTATGTTGTATTTGTATCCAGATAGAAGTAAGCTTACGAATGAAAGTGAAATCCAATTTTCGAATAATGAAAACTGGAAAAGATGTTTAGTATTTTTCAAGAAATACGAGTTTTTAAAAAATGACAGCCGATAAATAGATTTCAATAGAGTATATATATACATACATAATAAATAGATGCATTATTCCTGGATAGAGGAGAAGTCCCGAGTTCGAGTCTTGGCCGCAATAATATTTTTTTTTTGTTTTCTGCTTCGTTTCAATTTCAAATTTCGTACGCTTTAAATAATAATTACATAACATTACAATATTTAAAGCTTTGTTACGAGGAATTTGCAAAAATATTAGTTTTTTATCGCATCGATTTTTTATTTGATGAGTTGAAACCGAGAAACAAAAAACCAAACCAGTGAAACCGAGGTTTTACCATACAATCTGTAACTATTTAAAAAAAAAACGTTTATTGTTTATATGAGTGAATTGAGCACAATTACGAAAAACTCAAGAATCCTAATATATTTGTCATATTTCGAGATTAACCGCGGGCTTAACAAAGGAGTGCATGGTCGTACAATCATACAGTTACCATAAATCCAACAGGCTTAGTGCAATAGTAAATAACGCTTAAGGCAAAAATGCCATGTAAAAAAACTCGTATGAATAGCCGTAAAAAGCGGCACCCACCCCGCCCGTTGCGGATCATGAATGGCATTAAAAACCCGCCATTTGTTTTCATGTTTTTGCGACTGACAACCGACTGCGGCGTATCTCGCAAATTAATTTTAACCAAAAATTTTCACGACTTCCATCAAAACAGCAATACAGTGACCCCTGGCAACTGCGCGCCAAATTGACCCCAGTGAAAGCCCCCGCATTCAGCGCCGGGTTATCCAATTAATTTTACAACCACCTTTATTATAATGTTTTTTTTTAATATTTTTATGTGGCTAAGTTTGTAAGGATCGGTCTGAATTTTTTTTTGCAATGATCATACCAGGCTGTAGTTCAAATTGAAATGAAAAACAATATGTGTGTGTGCCGAAAGTAACAAATATTGTTTTATGTTCATTAAAAAGAGTATGTTTAACTGTTCGACGAAGTGACACAATGCAAGTACGAAGTGACACAATGCAAGTACGAAGTGACACAATGCAAGTGACAAAATGCAAGTACAAAAAACAGATACGAAGATAATCTCTACTGGATTGAGTATGAGTATTTTTTTATGGCCAATTCCTGTTTTTTAGTACAACCTTCAAAATTGGTGAGCTCCAAGCTCAATAAGAATTGTAACTATTGAAATTTCAAATCTTTGGCAGATTTCCAACATTTTGGGCTAAGACAGTTGGGCACGGAGAATGAAGGATGAACGGAATGAAATAAACCCAAGGTTCTGGAATACATTTATTTTGTGGGACAATTAGATTCAAAGCGATCAAGTAAGAAAGGTACTTTGAGATCAGTCAAGTAATCGAATAGAACTGTTCTCCCCATTTAAGTATAATTTTGAGTTCAGAAGTTTGTTCAACAATTTATGTTGTAACTATAAGTCACTTGAGGTCTTGAGAATTTGAGGTTACTTTATACTTTTTCTCTTGTGATCTATAGGTAGTTCATGAAGACAGCTGACGGTAACAATATTTTATGATATTAACGGATACCAATGTCCTTCAAATAACTTATTTCATTATATTATCAAAAAAGTGTTGTCCTTTTTCTCCTGTCTAAGAACTAGTACCTACATTATCTCATTTGCCTTCATGATGAACCTTGTAATGTTGTCCGAAATGTTTGTTGAAGAAGGAGAAGGAGAAAGAAAACCACGATTATTGGCCGTGACAATATCAAATCCTACCTAGGACAGAAATTGTTGAAGCTATTACTCATTCTATCTGAAAGAATGACACGCATTATAATTTTACAATATCACTTCTCTAAATTTTTTATAACTAAAGTCGAGAAATAATACGTTAATCGTTGAGAAATATTATGACTTTGAAAACGTTAACGACACTAACACACTTTGTTTCATGTTCCATGTTCCATGTTCCATGTTCAATGTTCAATGTTCCATGTTCCATGTTCCAGCTACCTATTCGTAATGAAGAAATTAATATTTTGATTAGATTATGAATTCGTGTAAGTCCTAAAGCAGCTTAGGTATAAATCATATGAAATTCCTCGTTTCTCTCTGAAATCTTTGCGAAATAATTCCTGTTAATCTTAGATGTTAACTCAAAATTGGATTTTCAATTATCTTTCTTGCTACGTTCTTGACGTTTCCGTGAAATTCCATTAATAACTACTACGAGGAAGGCTGCTACTGACTAAATCACACTATTACTTTTATTTCATATATGTTTTTATACATAAAATGATAGCAACAAATATTAAAATACGTATTTCTCCTTTTAAAGCCAAATTTATTAACAAAAATTATTGTGGTCGAGTAGTTGACGTAGATGAGTTGGTAACCCGTTCAGCCCCAGGGTTAATTCAAATTAACACGAACTTTGTGATTATTTTTACCGTAACGATAACAATTTTAAAAAGTCAGGTTTTTTATTTCGTATAGCTTGCACTCTTTTCTGTGGCGTCCGGTCGGTTTATATCGTTATTTCAGCCACAAAAACGAAACATTTGTTGAATCTGCTGATTGTGAGGTCCATCAAATTTTGGCCGTCATTGATTACTTAATTTAAGGTGAGATGTCAATATTTTCTACTCGAATTATAAATATTTTAACGCATGAAAATGTGTTATATAATTATAACATCAGTTCAATTTACTGTTATTTGCCAGAATAGCGTAAATTAGTTTCAATTTTCATTCAAATTAACACTGGTAACACATATTTTCGACAAGTATGGTGAATTTTTAAAGATTATTATCCTCGAATATTTCTTAATTTCTGAATGAATTTTATTAAGAATGTTATTTGTTTCACACCTTAAATTATCACTACATTGTAAAAGTACTTATAAAAAATGATACGTTAATGTTAGCTCAGAGGGTTGGAGCTGGCAACACGGTATCACAACCTCATACATAAGCTCACATATCACCACAACCTCAAATAACACATCTGCCCTGATGATGGACACTGCAATGCTGTCCGAAACGTTGGCTAAAGAAGGAGTTAGCGCAACACGGCATAACACCCCAGAAACAAATAACAAAAAAAAGCCAGGTACTTACTCAACTTCCACCTTTTCCTCCCATTTCCTCCCTCTCCGGTCTATTTTTAACCTCACAACATACCCCTAATGAAGATGCCGAAGTCCCACAGGTTCCATACGGTTGGGAGCATTTGGTACCAATTCTTGTGCGGAATTTACATAAAAAAAAAAAGCTTTGATAATCACAGGTTTGTAAAGGTAATAATTAAAATATAAACATGAAAAATAACATACAGTGTATCCGGGGGTAAGGTGCGCTAACCTCGAGGGGTTATTTTACACGAGAGTATAACTAAACAAGATAAATAAATCTTTTCAAAATTCCAACGTATTTAGTAAGTTTTGAGGAAAAAAAAATGAATTGTTTACTACTGGTCGGGACAATGAACTTTAGAATTTTGAAAAAAGTCATATTCCTTTTTGACTCCTACAATAATGTAGAATCACCTCCGGAAGAAAGTGTACTCTACCCCCGGGCACCTTTTACAATTATCATATGCTATTTTACATGCATATATTTTATAACACATTTAGTAATCTTCGTTGATTTTAAAATCCGATCACCATTAATGAGTGTTTCAGAAATAACAACAGTAGTGTAATATAATATATAATACGTGGAAAAAAGTAGTGAGTTACTCTGCGTAGTCAGTATTCATGATGTAATAAAGATCTGCCTCAAATCCTTTGTGTGTTATTTATTTTTTACAACAATAAAACAACATAGGTATATTTTGATAACAACAAGAACATGACTAGTACGTGATAGTCTACTTTCGTACTTCCTCCGACCTTGCCATACTTCCAATATATCGGAGTTGATATCAGACTCCGTTATGGACTGCTAGCCTCGCTTCCGTTTACATCTTCTTATTATGGAGAGAACATGTTGAATTATTATTCCATTGTATCAAAAGAGTATCTTACTGGCAGAATGGTAACAGAAGGCAATTCTGGAAAACTGCGCGAGGACGAGTTTGCATTTTACCCTCAAATCGAGTGCAATACATGTCAGTGTAGTTATGTGTGGCAATTTGTAAAATTATTCCAATACACAAATATAATACAAGTAAAGATCATTTCATCTAGATGTTTGCCACTGACCCCGCATTCTGAATTTGTACCGACGTATAAATTGTAAAACTTGAAGAAAACCACAAAAAATATATGTCTTCCACTAGGACGTGAACCCAGATTTTTCGCTTTCTATTAAACCTCTACTGTAACCAGAAAGTCAATTTTAAAGTTAATGATGAATCGTTAATCAGTTGTAAATTTTACCACCTCTATTAATCAACCTTTTCTGCAAAACTAGGTTTTACGAAGCTTTATACATTAGTTTGATGTTTGGTATAAAGTTATTTCATTGAAAATGTCACAATTCTCTATCAACGGGTCCCAGAAATTCCCCATGCCAGGAGAGTTAAGTGCGGTGAAAATTATGTTTCAAAGTGTCAATCACAATTTATTTGATAATAATAATACTTGGTACTTCAACGCGAACTTACGAGGAGTTAAGTTTTCAGTTGGGCACGCCACTACCGCTCTGTCAGTTCAAAGCTTAGACGATACAACTGTAGAATTCTGAGAACTCGTATAATTATTCCCCTTCACAAAATGCGTTAAATAAAACGTTTCGTGGTAAAATATTTTCTACAGCACAACCACCATCCGGCAGTCGCTTGCAATGACATTTTTACGGTTTACGCGAATATTCTGTTTTGTTATTTTTTTACCAATATGTTAGGTACCCACCTTCTTCTACATAATACGTATTATGAACGTACTCCACATCAGTGGCGGATCTTGTCTCTTGGGTGTACTACAGTGCTAATTTTAAGAAATGGCATTATTTTTGTTTGCAGCAACAAAAAGTGTTGTAGTGCAGCATACTACCAAATCTTTATACAAAAAAACCGAAAATTAAAAAAAAGTAAAGACAAAATTAGTAATTTCGATTTTTTTTAATTTCAGTAGTCTATCACACTCAAAATTCATGCCGTTGCTCAACGTAAGACATATTTTGAAGATTGGTTTATGTTATTGCAAGAATTTATTATGAGGATATTATTTAGGTGATAAGTTGTTTAGCAAAACCATAGGTACTTATTTGATCAGTATTTGTATAAGTTTCTCGTTTGGTTGAACGTTATAAAGGTCAGTTTCAAAATGAAGCGGATCTTTTAGATTAGTCCAAGCAATAAATAATTAAATAAAAAAACTCACTAAATGCCGAAAAAGAACAACACATTGATACGCATATTTCTATAATATTTATGTGAATAACCGTTAAAGGGATTTTGATAAAAAATAAATCAATTTTTATATTTGAAAAAAAAAATAGTTCTTCTGTTCGTCAGTATTTCCTTTGGCCGTTGCAATGTTAACTGAGTCAAACAGTTGAGAAACAGGCAAGATAAATGTTTGTTGTCATTATTTTTCCTATATGAGTTGTCGGATATAAGTTGGTATTATAAGTTACCTTTCAGGTCTACAATTCATTATCAATAATTAACGGATTTTCAGTAGGTAACGAAAATTTCTTGTACTGGTCAACAGTTAAAAACCCTCGAAAATTATCAGTCACTGGTTACAATTTCTTAGTTAGAAACGCTATGTAAAAAGTCATATTTACAAAGTTTTTATTGAATTTATAATTTTCAAGTATGTTTTGATAACAAACTATTTCAAGCTTACTCCTGAGATTTGATTTAACACGAATATGGGAGTAAATCAATGTATTATGACTGTCAAAACGGAAACTGATGCCAGAGGTAGGTACTGTCTAATACTGAAGAAAAAAAATCGTTTGCTACAAAATAATCTCGTGGCGTCAATAAAAAAGCCATTAAATATCCACTGTATTGTCCGTCACCTGACACAAGCAGAAGAACGATAACAGAAGAATGGCGATAAAGATTAATAAAAAATAAGAGAGCATCGTTCTTAGAATAGGGCAGCATCAATCTTCCGGAAGTCTTCGTGTATGTGTTTGGTGACACTGGTGATAGATCAACTTCCCGGTCCGGAGAAAGACGGATAGTCTGACGTCTCTTTCATCACAAGCATCCCGGTCCAGCCATCACGCCAAATAGATTACTCTCGTGATTGTAACAAGTAAGTGGGCAGGATTGGCATCAAGGTCTGAGTGAATTAAGGACTCTGGGGAGGGAGGAATCACTAAACATCACTTATTACTAATACCATTCGGAAAACCATTTTATATAAATATCTAATACAGTTGTACTGGGAGTCTCTGAATATATATGGCTAATTATTGGGGTATGTGTGTAGTGGTGAGTTAGAAGTAGATACCTACCGAGTTGGACCATAACAAATTTCTAATCAGAATGTGTTTTTTATAAATCTTTACCAAATAAAGCACATATTTTGGGGAAAAAATGCTTAGCATCAAGGAATCGTTGATAAAATCTAAACATTTCATGATATGCCAAAACTAAGCCAATTAAACATACCTTTAAACTTTCAAAGTGTCATGAAGTAATAAAAAGCAATGAAAAAAACCTGTGGGCCTAACCTCTATAACATATTAACCTAGTTTTTGTTTCATCACTTTTCATGACTTTATATCACTTTTTAACGAGGTCTTGAATTGTAAATATGTTGAGTTGTACGATTACCGAATCAAAAATATCTGTTACCAAAGAAAAAAAAAGTACTATTGGTTACTAACTAACTAATCGATCCAAACCTATTCGTAATATAATATAATATAATATAATATAATATAATATAATATAATATAATATAATATAATATAATATAATATAATATAATATAATATAATATAATATAATATATTATAATATAATATAATATAATATAATATAATATAATATAATATAATATAATATAATATAATATAATATAATATAATATAATATATGTCTGTGAAAAAAAAAAAAAAATTTTCTACTACAACACATAAATACCTGTCACACTTAATCACAAACACGTTAACACCTCAGCACAGGTTCTCCTAGTGAGGTGTTCTCGTAACATACAATATCACCCACACACAGTTTTACCTATATCAACCTATGTTCTTTATTTTTTATACCTTTTTTCTGTACTTTTTTCTCTGTACTACAATATAAACCACTGTAATCATTTGTAAAATGTGTATTCAAGAATAGACATAAATAAATAAAATATGATAAAGAACGGTCTAAAAAGCTAAAGGATATTTATTTTTATGATATTTCATAAAATCGGTACATTCAATAAAATATAGTTTTTCATACCAGTTAGTTATGAACCATTTTTTATCAACGACATTTGGCATTACGTTGATTTAAAGGCAATTGTTTGATGATAGCTTTATGCGAAAACTTCAAATCAAACAAAATAAATCAATTAAACCATATCCGTGCAGTAAAAAGATGACCCAGTTTTCAGCCATTTACAATCGTATATAAATTTGGGCTATCTTCATAATATCGGATGCCGCTAGTTAAATCGAGATAAATGGTCCTCCGCATTCGATAATCTGCTCTGGTGCAATAAATTAATGTGTGGTGGGGTCGCGGTCGGCCAATGTTATTGATAGATATGTACATTACTTTACACCAGACCTATTATCGACTAACAGAGATACTACTAGCTAATTGGAGGATCGCTGAGTTTGCATTTAGTACCCCCGCCTCTGTAGGGTAATTTTAATGTTGGGCCTATTCAACTTTCGATGTGCAAACTGAGTTGACTGTCGCAATCTACTTTTATAATGCACTATTATATGACCATTACTTACTTCGACCAGTCTTCAGGCATATGTATACACAAGTTCATAGTTCATAGCAGGCCCAATCTTTGCAGATATGTATCATTAGTGCAATGGGTGCTTAGAGATGTTGGGTGGTTTGAAAGGTAGAAAAAGTCGGGGACGCCCGATGGATAATTTACGCAATATCTCTGCACCGGAATAAGATACAGAGTCAACCGAAAAAGACATTAGCAATGTTAAATCATGTATCTAATTACTTATAAAAATGTATGATACTTTCATTTAAAAAAATCACTTTAATTCTCAATCAACAAAACACTGAAAGTGAATAGTATTGTTTGTAATGTATTGGTTAGTTCTGGTTAAAGAAGTGAAAAAGTAATTTTCTTTTATCTAGAATAAAAACTTAAAAATATATATATTTTTTAAATTTCTAAGCATATTAAGCCTCATAGTGGTGCTTCATATTAAATGACAACAAAATACAACGTGTCGTAAACTAAAAAAAAATAATAATACTAAAAACACAACCCCAAACATATTTTAAAACCGCAATTTTTTTATGATTCTGGATGGGGAAGAAAATTTTTCAAATCTTTGTATTTTTTTAATTTACGTACGATACAAAAGGGTTCAAATCACCACACGATATAAAGGTTCACAAAAATATACAGGAAAACTATGTAACGACTGAGTGATGATAAATCATCCCTTCTTTTTAACATTTACTGCACATGGAAGCCGCACACTTATAATGGATTTCTGAATGCCGTTCGATGCAAGGGGATACATTAGACGCTGCGTGTACCAAATAAGTCTCAGAGAAGCATTTTATTTGAAGGATTGTGCAGCTCTTTTACTTAAGTCTTGTCGTTGCGAGAAGAATATAAATGACAATTTAATGTTCGATGCTTTCCACGCCACGGCTTTCAAGCTTCCAAAGCCACATGGTAACTAATAGACGTTTGCAATTTATGCGATTTGTAGAAGCAGGTACTTACGACACGAAGTACAATGTACGGATCTGATGTTAGAGATAGCTATCCGCCCGATAATTCCAAATATATCCAACAAATACAAGCTTAACTTTATTAGTTTTTAGGATTTATTTATTATCATTTATTAGTTTTGTTAGGTACTTTACTAATCGTCTTGGCGGGGTGACCATTCGAATTAGTTTTTTTTAAGTTTTATAATGGAAGTTGCTGAATTTGAATATCCAATAATAGTATTTTTCTGCTCTTATGGGTAAAGCAACAGAGCAAGAATGTTGACTAGCAGTCGGACTGGCCAACTTCTAAACTCACAGCGGGTAACCATCTCACTCCCTTTTCAACACAAATTGTTCGTTTCTTCAATTTCAATAATGTAAATTTCATTTCGTGGCTTAATTTTATTTTAATGAAAATAAATTACTTTGTATACACCACTATTTAATCAAAATAGTCGAGATGTTTTGACAGCAATGGTTTCTTCGTCAGGACAAACATATAATTAAAACAAGTGATTTATTTCCGTTGAAACATTTTATTCTTATTAAAAATGATTGTTCTATAATTCTGCGTTTGGATACAGCTTCTTCTATATGTTTTGTAAATGTAGCCAACAACAAACGAAATCAATTTATGTCTACCAAACAACCACAAAAAAATCTATTTAACAGCTTCATTGTACCGTTGCGTGCCATCGTACCCGTAGCGGATTTGTTAGTAGATATTTTCATTCCTAAAATTGCTTCTAGCATACTAAAATGTATTATATTCGCTTGGCAGGGCATTAATGTATCTTAATATTATTTTAGTTTGTCATTTTGTCACTTGCAAACATATTTATTTTTTAAAAGTAATAGTACTGTATTTGTTTGCCGAAAAATTTCATGTCACTTATTTTTATTGTAAAGAACGCCTTTTTTAAAAAATACTTAAGCTCAAGAACATTATCGTATTTCGTCATCATACATGTAACATTTGGTAGGATGGTACAATTTACAAAAGCAAGTTATTACAACGCGCGTGCTGCTAAGAATTTTACACTAAGGTAGTAGTAGTAATAGGTCGCGGGAGCTTGGCATTCCAAAGGAAGCTATCAAACATCACAAAATTGTTGTAAAATTTCTTAAAACGTTCGAAAAAAGCCCGACTGGGCTATAAAATAAAATGCTGCCGATCAACAGATACAAAATTCTAATATCCAATGGTGACTTTGAAATAAAATAAATTAATAACACATCAATCGTCATATCTAAATTAATTTATTAAAAAATATACAAATCAGAAAAAATGCATATTCAAGAACTCATGAAAGTTCCAATCAACAAAATATTATCAATATAAAACTTTCGAAAAATAAGTAAAATCAATAAATTTAAAGTCTGCATAATAACAAACACATGATAATGTAAAGCTTCATTACGGGAAAACATAATGAACTTATTGCTTCTTTACAACAAAATATTATCAACATAAAGCTTTTGAACAACAAACCATAAACATTTTAAACACTTTAACATCAAAATAGTAACTCCATGAATTCTGCTCGTGTATTTACCAATCAACATATTCTACAATCTTCCGAACAACACAATAAACATGATCAACTTACTTCGAATACAGTTTATTACTATGGCGCACATTTATACAGGTTCGGAAATGTTGGAGCCAAGGAACACTGAGCGTCTGTTGCAACGTATAGCGTATTGGCAATACAAAAGCTTCTAGGTAATTGAATGAAACAAAGCTCAATATGACCCTAAGGCGAGCATGGCCAATCTCATTCGAAGCTTTGTTGCAGAATATTGTTTAATACTCAGCGTTATTTTATTCTTCAGGTGACAGGCTTCCGTTTTCTTGCATGATTGTATTATTATTTATTTACTAGGGACCAGAATATTATACCATTGAATGTTTTCTTGTTAATTCTAATGGTGGAATAGCGTTAGAAGCATCCACGACAGCGAAATGTATTATTAAGACAGATTCTCGTACCGCATAATGTAAATGGTAGATTCCACGGAATGTAAATTATTGAATTACAACAAATAGATGTTCTGGAAAATCGTGGACATTACGCTAATAATTCCTTGAGTGGAAATTGTTAATTAAGTTATGTAACGATAGTTAGCAAAAAAAAAAATTCATCGCAATCATATTATTATACTCACACAATCAGCACAACCCCAATCATGCATACACATTAACGCAAATTAAAATTTATATCATTTCATATCCGCAGAAAACCAACGATTAAATTATTGGAAGCATTGAAACAATGGGATGAATTCCAGAATATCCACCGTTTTAGTTATTAGAAAACTAGCGCAGACCCGTGAAAAGTCACGTCATAGAGGCTCCATTGTGTACCTACTTATATCGAAACGTGTATTACGGGAGTGGCAGTGCGCGGGGACCGGACTCGTTTATGGAAGTTCAACGTTATAGCGTTCGAAGGCAAATATGACTAATTGGGGGTAAATAATTAGAACCAATTTTTCGCTTCGTGTCTCATCTAAATGGGATAGTGCGAATTCTGGATTAGGGACAGATTGTTTCACAGAATTTGAACAATTCATCAAATTTCAATGTTAATATTCAAGTTCTGTGAAGGTTCTGTTCAAGTTTTGTGATTATTTTACCACAGGCCGGTTGTTTTTCAGTACTTGGATACTAACAGAACTTGAATTTTAACTTGTTGAATTGTTCAAATTCTGTGAAACAACCCGTTCTAAAGGTTGAAATTTTGAAAACGGCAAATGAAATGATTTTCTGTTAAAACATCATTTTATTTTAGGCACTAAAGAATTTTTATTGAATTCTCCAAACAAACACTTTTAATTTTGAAAATGCAACATATTTCCAGGCAAAAGTTCTAGAACTGGAGTTACATTCAGACGCACAAACGAAACCAGTGTTTTTAAGAATGCGCTTACTTATACGTTTTTGAAAATCATTTCGTTGAGTCATCACAATAAAACAGATTCTTCAAAAAATCTTTAACGTTTGCTGCAAGCTGTCTCTTGTAATGTAATTTATATTGTGAAAATCATAAAATAAATCGATAAAAAATTGCGATCACCCATGTGGCGTGTGTATAAAAATACACCCGTTATCATGGTATGACAACATTCGCAAAGAAAAATTCAACTCTCCTCTCAGATTGCTTTCATTCAACTTTTCAAACATGACCTGGAACGACGTCAAAATGTCAAAGTGGGGAAAAGAGGTAAATATACTGACGTAGTTTGAGGTGACCTTTCTTGATCAGTGGGTGTATTTTGTTTGACTTTCTTGGGAGTTTTCATTTTCCAGTTGAGTGTTTTATCTCGGGGTAAGAAAACTATTAAATGACGATACGTGGAAAACAGACTGGCGTGACTTTATCACTTGGGCCGCACTTTCTAGTTTTTATGTCGCCTAGAGAGCCTTGTCATTAATCTCGTCATACTTAAAGTGTCATTCATGCTAGCGTTATGCTGGGCTCGCTGCTAGACTCGTATCTCTCGCCCGCAGTTAATGTTGGCTTTATATTCTGTCGGGAGATAATCACAGGTAGTGTCTGCTGACTGGCTGTAAGCACTCCTACTCAGGTACTCGAGGATGGATTTTGTTCAATTCCATCATCGAGAAGCAGACTTGTGTGTTTGAATATACATATAGAGCTATTACGTTTGCAAAGTTTTAAAATGGTATTCCAGCAATTTTGCTGAACACTATTTTAAATTAAATGAATACGCTTTAATTGTCTGACAGAAAGATTTTCACTGACTGTATTGCTATTTAAAAATCTAAATAATGCATTTGATAGTCCAGAATTGCTTGCCTTGACAAGCTAACGGATTCCATAACGTAATACTAGAAGTCAAGATTTATTTCAGTACAGAAATTTGGGTACTAACCACCATATGTATGCCCAGTGAATAGCCAGGTACTTCCCAACTGCCCTCAGTCTTATAACATACCCACAGCATTTGGGAGTCTTGTGCGGTATTAACAATAAAAATTCACACCATTAACGGGATCAAAACACCGCTTGCAAATAAATGTATGTACATTTAAAAATATCTACAACTATTTGAATTTCGATTTTCTTTTCGTGAATGAATATAAATCTTGGAAGTGACAAATAACCCACTTCACTTCAACAGATTGAATTCAAATTCAGCGGATCGACTCGTTGTCGATGACAATGCATTCTACAAATACATTCATTTCGTGGTAATTTAGTAAACACGCGCGGACATATTAGTATTTCTATGAAAATCGATGGTGTTACAGCAGTTAATATACGAAATAAATTTCGGTCCTACCCAATTGGGATTTGACTCAATTATTAGTGCGGTTGACTAGAATGCGGGGGAAGAATACTCAATCAAACTATGTTTTTAAAGTTTTAAACTTTAAAGTTCACTGCAGTTAAGAGCCAGTCCTTGGGGAGGAACGTTCAATCCTCAGTCAAACCAAAAAAAATGGTATGGGTACCGCAAACCAGGGATTAATTTATTGGATAATCAACACCTCAATGTCACCCAAAGTGGTTCACACAGCATCCCCAGAGACGACATAGGCCATGAGGAAAATTATTTTCCTCAGGGCCTCCTTTGTGGAGCTAATATAATAAAAAGTAATCAAAATAGATGTTTTATAATAAAAAAACAACTTTTTTTGGCTTATTTTTTTTAATGCGTGCCTTTGTGCTAGTTAATTATAAATTTTAAGTGTGTCCAAGGATTATATATTTGCGACACGAACCAGAGTAGTAGAGAGTGGTATCCAAGGGTGTATAAAATCCTTAAGATTCGGAATCTAACCGTTGCTTGATATGGCTTTAGTTATGTACTTTATTTGTGAATGGTAACCAGATCTGGATAGCTATGTACTTCGTAACCGTTCTCTTCCATATCTCTTCTCTCCCGCTTCATTCAGCCTCACAACATACCGTAGTCCACTAGGAACACCATAGTCGCACTATCTCCGGACAGTTCTAACCACATAAAAAACGTTTTTATCTACCTGCTGGTATCCACTATATTATTTGGTGTTTGAAGGTGATGTTGGGAAAAGCCCTATGTCACATATTGAAAGACCCATACAAAAACTACGTCAACTGCTATTGTACATCGGACAATATTTTTTTATGCATCCGGTAACCCTGATGGAAATTGTTTCTCTATGTTTTTAATCTGGGTTTCTGGAACATAAGAAAAGCCTAGATTGGAGTATAGGAAACAAAGGACACACCGTTGCAGTTTGGGCCATAAGTTTGCCAGATTCTGGATGCTTCACTAGTAATATGGATATTAATAATATATTGAAATATTAAATTCACAATATTGTATTCAGCGGTCGAAGGTATTATTTTACAATAATGAGCATACTGTCTTATGGTAAGGTTTGACATTTTGCAACAATTATACCAGTCATTGTGACATTTTTGGATGGGTATATTGGATATACAGGACAATTGCTGGATTTAATTTTGAGATTTCCTATCCATCAAGTCTTTGCAAAAACATGAACACCTACATCCATATATATTGCGCATACACCTGACAAATCTCACTTTAATCAATAACTTTAAAAGATTATTTAAAATTAACGTTTATAATTAATATACCTTATGATATTGTCAGTTTTTTACCTAAGCACTACTTTTTCAAGCATATTATATATATATATATATTTTTTTTTTTAATCGGCTTTTCTGATTTATTTTAGTAACTTCTTTTGTGGAAGAGAATTCTATATTAAATAAATTTTCCAGCCTTTGGAATTTTTAATATGATTCTATCGTGTATTAAATGTGTGTAGATCATAAATAAATTGGTTCGCTTTTTTAGTTTGGAAGCAAATATTATGAACATTTTTTGAAAATCAGCAAATAACGCAGAAAATTTTCGAAAACTATTTTTGATTGTCATTTCCAGGAATAAAGTAATAATTGTAAGATATCTAAATATTGGTTCCATCTATAAATGTTAGTTTCCAGTACTCATTAGCAACGAGTTCCTCGACACTCTTTTACAATAGAAAGCCATTATTGTTTTTTGATTTTCTTGATCAAAATTTCAAACAATATTATGAAACCGAAATTATTTTTTTTTGTCCAACTTTTTAAATGAAAAAAGCTCTCGAAAACTGCGAATGGCCTTCAAGTAGCTGGGGTAACCTGTTGAAATGTTAGGCCTATGAGGTTACAGATACTAACTGTATAATAATTTGCAATTGAAAATTTTCTTTGAAATTTGATGAATTGTTCAAATTCCTGTAACAACCCATCCTTAGTGACTCACACAATTGATATTCCAATTAGGTACATTTGTTTTTCACTTTAAAAAAATATGGTGACGCTAACTTTAATTCGAACCGGAACACCGAAACATCTGTCACAATAATTACATTTATTTATTAATTACATTTGTTTATTATCATTAAGTTGAATCAAATGATTGTTTTTTTTAAATGCGTATTAAAAACGGTAGTCATAGTTAAATAATTACCCAACATTAAAATACTTACAGAACTTAATAGCTTTAAATTTTAAAAAAAGTGAATGCTAAAAATTTCTACAAATTAATCGTAAATAAATTTAATATCGGAAGTTGGGTGTTATCGAGACAATCTTAACATTTCAGTTTTCAGTTTGGTTAATATAACTTTAAAAAACACCACGTACTTGTTCCAGCTGCAGGCCATGAGGTGAGTCGTTATCCTATACCAAGTCCTCCATTTATCTTCCCATAGTTTATTGGTCAGTTGGGAAATCTTGTGTTTGTCGCCCTCGTAGTGTGACCAAGATGTTGGAGTTTTAGGAAATGTATGTTATTTGCCATCATGTTATTTTATCACCATACTTACAAAGTAAACGCATCACCAATGTCAAAGTAAGACTAACAAAAAAAATACGGCTTCACGTGATTAGCTTTCAAAAAACGTCAAAAAACGAATGAACTGTTTAAAAACTGTTTAAACTGTTCCAGAAGGTACTTTACGTACTGCGCGCTGCTCCGAAAGGTCTCGAGCGTTCGATGTAGGTACTATGAATTATTCTAGTAGCTACCACTACACTGTGAAATAATCTTATCGTGCCCAAAAAATTTAATACACCACCAATGACAATTAAAGAGAATACCATTGAATAAGAAAAAAATACTAGTAACTATAAACGAAACAGCACAAGACACATACAAATAAAAAGATAACGGTCACAGCTAGGAATCGAACCCAGGATCTCTTGTCTTACAATTTATATTTATTTTAGTCATATTTGTCGATCTTTTATTTAAAATTCAGAAATAACAATAACATTTGGCAACAATTTTTTTCCCATATTTTTGGCATGTATCTTTTAAAATTGAAACAAATTTTCTAATCAAATTGCTTTGTAACCTACATAATGTCTCCGATAAACATATCCGATATTTATTTGTATGCGACACTTTGACGTTTTAAAAGTCTAAATGAATATTCAGGAACAACTTTGCTTGTGTCGTGATGGAGGACTTTGCCAGCCAAGAAATTGAACTCAAGATGCCTGGACGGATCCACACGCGATGCCAACTCAGCCACTGTCCGGTATATTTTTAACCTTCTTTGAAAGGTTGAAGAATTTTTGTGGTTAAATTGACAGGTTGCCGTAAGGTGAAAGTTTTATTATAATTAAGAGCAGAAGATATTTAATAAACAAAAAGGCGGACGGTAACCCTACATTTTTAATAATAATAAATGGATAGAAATGAATTTAACCCGGCTTAATTCCGACATTTTCACAACACGTTTCTCAATTAATCTTTTAGGACGAGTATTTACAATATTTCGTTACATTTTTTCGTCTCTGTTTTCCTCCTTTTCTCTTCAAATCCGGGAGGACTTAATCTGCGTTGAAGCTTATTAAAAGGTAAGTAATTTAATAAAACATTCCGCTTGTGATGGTGATTTTCTCGTTTATTTAATTATTTAACAAGATATTATATAATTTAGTTATGACGTTAGGTCAGTTGAAAGATGTAATATTAAAGCGTTAAGAATTTTATCTATAAATATTCTTACTGTCCTGCTTGTAACGCATTATTTCTTAAATGTCAACGTCTAGCTTTGTCAATTCTTCTCCTTCTTTTGTCGACTCTTAATTTTTTCAGAGTGGTATATATTCTCAGTATCGCTCTAGTAGAATACCATCATTAAGAATCATAACAATACATGAAATGGCTTTAATCCTGTTCGGGGACCAGATCGGAATAGTAAATATTCAGCCCCTCTAATATGATATGCCAAAGTCCCACTAACTCTAGCCAGCTTGAAGTATTTTGGTTAGGGTGAATCGATTTTTTCATTTGTATCATAAATTGGACAACGTATTTATACCAAAATATGTTTCGTTCTCCCCTACATATGAATAAAAAATTATAAATATTTTCCTGATTCATAATCAACCGTCATGATTAATATTTCTTGAATTCCAGTAAAGATTCGAAGTGAAATTCCTTCAAATTTTCTTCAAACAGATGGTGCTTTGAAGATTTTTTGAGACGAATATTCGGTCAAGACTGAGCCACAGTTTCCGAATAAATTGTTTGCTACGATCTGTGATTCGAGTTTTAATATTAGGTAGATCATATGATGAATACATAATTTCTTGCTATTCCCGAAAGAAAACGTTATGACTACCTTTTGAAGCTTTTATGAAGGTCGTACGGATTTCATTTTTACTATGTACATTAGGGTGTCCCAGGACATAAGGAAGATTTTTTTTCATGAATTTAAATATGCATACCCTCTTATTTTATTCCATTTGATCCCAATAACTCATATAATCAATATTATTATGATTAAACACCGGCAACCCGTGCCGACTTGATGCCAAACATATGGTACAGAGTTAATATGGAAGGATTTTCAACGTTCATTTTTGTCGGATGAATAAAATTTAAAAATGCACAAATGTTCAATTATGTAGTATTTCATATTTAAAAATGGTTTATTGATTAAATTATTTCTTCATAGTTTGTTTTTTACAGTCAGGGTAAATCTTCCGGTGTTCCTGAACGCATCGTAACCAAAATTATTTTTGTTCTTCGACCGTGAGATTAAGCCATGAAAATCTTGCATTAACTTAACAGTTCTTTCAGCTGTATCATTCACTACCCTCAGCGGCGACAACTTCTTTCTGACTTCTTAATACGAAGCATTATTTGACCACATCGTAGGTAATTCGTTAAGAAAACTGGCATATGTTTTCAGACGATCAAACAAATACTTGCTCTTGACTGAAATGAAGTCGTAAATATTTTTCTCTGAAAGAAAAGTCACAAAATTATGATATGAACAAAAACCTCAATACAAAACATAATTTAAACTACTTAATAAACTTACCATTCAATTTAACATCAAGATCTTCCTTCGATTGGATGTAACGTTTGTCATGGGATGATAAATTATTTTTTTTGATATTTCGAGCATTTTTATTTTAGTTGTTTGATCCACAGCGTCATCAAACAGCTATAAAATAGATCCTTCATCGGTCAAATACCATAACTGCTTACTGAACAGAAATAAAGCTGCCATTGAGATGTTTTCATCAATTTTTTCTTAAGCCTTCATCGATTTCAAAAAGCACAAGTCCTGGTAAGGTTCTTTAACTGCTATAATACATTGTAGCCATGGCTTGACATAGGATGTTACTATGAACAGGCAAACGTCTAAAAGTGCCGCCTTATCCTTACCGGTAATTTTAAATTGCGCACAAATTAATGATATTTTGAAGGAATAAAGCGCCTTTGCCATCCATCGAGCACCTGGAGGCCGAATCTTAAATTTTCTCGCTGTATCTCCTCCTAAAACTATCACACAGAGCTCTCAAAACTCTCAATAGTCATCTCCAAGAATTTTTGTTGTCAGTGCAGTACGGTAAAAGTCAAGCAAATCATCGATTTCGGAAGCGGTTAGGTGCAATGTGAGATTTTCTCTGTAGCACTGAATTTTATCGGGATCAACATTTTTACAGTTATCTCGAAACTTTTTGATTTGACAATTAAGGCAAAGCTTAGTGCCAAATCACTATTTTGATTAATCTTTATAACGAATTGGTGTACATTATGAATACCAAAAAATACGCTTTAGATAAATTGAAGGTTTTCCTATCGTTTCGTTTAAATAGAATACAAATAAAAATATAAATTAGTCAATAAAAAATATAAATGCAAACTACTAAAAAAAATATTTTTTCAATAGAAATGTAAGAACGGATAAAGAAAACAACTTTAAAAAAATGCCGTATTATAGCTATGATTATCTGTGATAGTTTTACTTGATTACCTTTTTTGCTTTCTTGTAAAATTATTTTAAAAATAAATAAAAACCAGTTTTTTGCTTGAAATCGAACGTTTCTAGACTCCGTTTGTCAAGCGATTGTGATGCCTATTACCTACGATATAAGGTATACCAAGAATATACACATTTTTGGTTTGTAGCTTCCTCTTAAGCTTTACAACACACCCCCCATAATGGATGCTGAATATTCATATAAGAAAAAATATATTCGTTGCATCATAACCACCATAAGGTGTCGGTGTTTTGCTTTCGGTACATTTTACTGCTTCTCTTGAAATGTGGGAATACTGCAGTAGTGAGTTATAAAGGCGGCAGTAAGAATAATAATAAATTATTAACGGGGGAAATTAATATTCAACGGTTATAAATTTAATAGCACAGTCTGAATACACCGGTCTGGCGTCTACAGTTGAAAGGCTACAGAGTTTACCATTCTGACGACTGGAATATCTATTATATATCCCCTAATATAATATGGAGGCTTTTATTTTAAATGGTTTTTACGCATTCACGTCATAGAACGAATAATTTAAATTTGGAAAATGCACTACAGAATAATTTAGCTTGATCGTAGGAAAGCTTTTACCACTTTCTACATCATGTTTGATAACTAATTGTAATGTATAGCTGGTAAAATAATCTAAAACATATCTCATTATGTGCGTATGAGATAGAAACATAACAACGCATCGCCAATTACGTGTTTGTCTATTCTTTGTGCGGTTTGTCTCGTGATTACGTTTTGTATTACCGAACGTAAAACCGACAATATAATACGGTGACAGCGTATGTCAATAATTTATTGTAGAATCATTAATTTTCTCCCTTTTTAACTAGTTTAAATTTTAATAAGAAAAAGTTTTAAGGTTTATCAAATATATTTAAAAAAAATAATAATGTAAGTCTTCATCCAATTACCAAAACTAAAAATGTTTGGTTACACAAAAGCAAAAGAGGGTATCCCAATTTGATATTAAAAAAATAATAACTAAGATGAAACTTAACAAACAAAAATCACTCTATTTAAAAGAGAGTATGATATTCATACTAATGGAATTTAACACCAAAATCAATTGTCATCTGCTCTCCTGGATATTTTCATTTTTGTAGATACGTTTTTCTGTTTTGTGTCATAATTATTTCAGAAGGAAGCAAATGTATTACGAGCTATTACATGGGTAGACCAGAAGAACGTGGAGAAAAAACTTTTTTTATGTTATTACCGAAAAGAATTCCACCTGCCTGAAGCCAGTGAGACTATGTCATCCCTAAACAGGGGTATATTGTAATTCTGATGAAAGTAGGAAGCAAAAAACACTTATACGTAACAACCTTGCAGTGAGCGACATATTCTCCATTTTGCATAGCAATAAAAGTAAATATTTTGATGATGTAATTTTTGCTCAAACGTGCATTTTAAAGACGAGTAGTTAACTTTACCATTGAAATGTTCACTTTTAAATGAAACATCAAACGCAGCCAGCTTTCCAATATAAAAGTCTGCACAGTATATATTATTTGCTCGGCAGTTCACGGCGATTTGCGTTGCGCTCACTCTAATAAAACCGTTTGATGGAAACGAATGCAGGACAACGATGTTGTTGTGTATTGCGCATTATTTACACTGGGGGGTATTCCAACACCATTTCTATTGCATGAATCGCATCGCTTAGATCAAATATTTGTAGAGAAAAACGAACTAACTTCGTCATAAATTTTACTGCTTATGTAACCTCAAGTTACACCCTATATAAAAAAAAACAATTCTAGTAAAGATTATGTATTTATATAACCCTGATCACGCTCGGCCGAAACTTGGTTCGTTTACTTACGCTTTTGAGCATTCTAACGCTATGCTGTTTGTCTCATGACTTCTTAGAAACGTATCACGCGCCTACTGTTTTGTGTTACCAACCAAAACTACAGAAATTATCCCACGGCTGCAGCGTATCGCGTGAACGTACTCTCGAATCATTAGTTTTCTACTTTTTTAAGTAGTATTAATTTTACTGAGAAATAACTTTTTAATATTTAAAAAAATTGTTTTGAGGTTTTAAAAATATATTAAAAAAATGAAAATGTATTTCTTCATCCAATAACCAAAACTGAAAATTTTCGGTAACGTAAAAACGTAAGAGTGTATCCTCATTTGAAATTTAAAAAACAATAATTTTTATGGTCAAACTTAACAAACAAATCACTCACATCACATTTATTTAAGGCGATGCACTGCGTCGTGTAGTATTTTAAATTGAGCCGCTATCAATAACAACCCTTACGTAGATGGCGATAAGGTTTAAATTCCCGCTTAACACAATCCGCCTGTTTTGATTTATGCAAGAAAAAAACATGGCCAAAAAGTGCCTTTTATTTTATTTTGTGTATGTTCAGGCATAAATATTATTTTTTTTTTGGATCATTTTATAAATAACTTAATTTGCCACATTATACAATAAAATCATAACCGAAAATGGGTTCGTAAGTAGGAGATTTTGAACTTTAAAGCAGTTTTCATAGGCCTTTACATTATTTTTTTCTGGGATTATAAAAAGACTTTTCTAAAAAATACTCGAGTTTTTCAAAGACCAAGATGTATTCTACTCGAAGTATTTAATTAAAGCATCTGAAACATTTCTAGGCGACCAAATTTTCAAACCAAAAAACATTATTTCGCATTACTACGTATGGCATCGCCTTAAGATAGTGTGATATTCTTACCAATGCAATTTGGAACTTGTAATGATACGCCCTTTCTACTTCAAACTTTTTCCTTCTCTTCTTTCTACGATAAATTTTCTTTAAGTCCCATAGGTAACTTTTCCATAAGGCTTTGGTTATGTATATATCCGGGGTAGGAAGGTTCTCCCTGCCGTCTTTCAAGCCCTTGCCTCTCTCTTTATTACACACCCCTTCAAGTGTGTACATCCTAGTTTGTCTACGTGACGTACGACCTTGAACGTACTCATTTCACGGGACGGTTCAGTATAAAAAGGCTTCACCGAACGTTGTGTTGGTTTTTTGTTTCTCGGTTTAGAAACCTAGTTATCTATGTATGTGTGGTATCCCTCGGTTCTTTTGAGATAGAGTGAGTTGAATCCATTACCGCTGTGTTTTAAAATCATTTCATAAACCTTATCTTCTAAGCCGCCTGCTCCCCAACTAACTACGTGATTCTACCTGTCATATGGTTATGTGAGTATAATAAAGTGTTAGATTTTATGTGTGTGATAAACATGCGATAAATTTATGGTGTTAGTTGTCGGCGCCATCCATGTATATATTTTAGGAGGGGAAGGAGAGGAAAGAAAATAAATTTGATCAAGCTAAGATTGACTCCTCCTCTTTACCAAACAAAACCGATGGATGATAATTTGAGCAAGGCGATCGATATCTGCGTGTCTGGATATCGCAACCGGCCGGGTCTCCCCTTGTTCCAAATCGGCAACCGTCACGCCAGAATAAAGAAAACCAGGTCTCATCACCAATTTCAGAATTGCCCCAATCTCATACACCTCCAGGAAAAACTACTTTACTGAGTGTAGAAGGGGAAAACCATGACATCCCTTGTCATGAATCTAGTCGCGAAAATGTGACACGTAAGGTCCTAAGTTACGTGCCACCTCTAGAAAACGTTGTAACTCCCTCGTCGTCGGGGATTTACATCCCTTTCTAGGTCAATAACATATATAACACACGACGATCTTGTCGACATTTAGCCCGCTTATTAACGATAGGTTGTGTGCCTACCCATTCAGCCAATTATCATGTGAGATATATGTAAGGTCTACTCGAAATGCCAAATTTAGGATGAGGACTGTCTGTTTTAATATTTGGTTCTAGTAATTATTTTATGAGGTTACTAGCATCCTCGTGTATTAGGTATGGGTAACTTCTATTGAATACCTATCCTCTCAGGTAGGTATAAACGGATAATTGGTTTGATTTTTGCATTTAATTTAAAGAGGCTGCCTACCTCTCGAAAGGTACCTGTTGAGAAAAGTTGTTCGGTTGGTAGTTTTATTTCGGAGATTATCATCTCCCTCTTTTGACTCTAGTTTTGTTTTGTGCATCCCAATTCGCAGCTTAGAAAGTCAAACAATAAATGAAAAGTATTAAATTAGAAAGTCAAATAACAGAAGAAAAGTATTCATTTTGTTTTGTCTGGTTGCATCCGAACGCTTTCTATTCGGGCGGTCATACGCTAGCAAAACTTCCCCTTTGACTGACTGTACACCGCGCCTCTCGGCCTCATAGTGTTCGCTGTTTCAATTGTACGCCAGTGTTGTGGTAGGTACCCTGTAGATAGGTATTTTTATACTGCAAATTTATATTGGTTGGCCTAATTTGTAATGGGTATTTTATATTTCGTCGGCGATTCAATACCTACCGCAGGGACAACGTCATGATTTGATTCGTAATGTTTTAAAAGAATAACAGATCGGCAGGTAGATTAATTCTCGATATTATGACCCTCGGTCCAAGGCATTCCCCTAAAACAAAAGTTATCGGCCCACATATGAAAAGGTCGTTGACTCGTCTCTCGCTCACAGCTGATTGACAGTTCGCCTAGCACATCCCTTTTAATGATAACATTATTTGGGCGGCAGGTGTCGTAAACTTAATTCCTGTACCTCGGTTGTATCCGTCTTTTAAAAGGGTCCTCTGAAATTTAATAAATAATATAAAAACTCACCCAGTTAGTCACCTCTCCTTCTCAGCGTGAAGCTTACCTGGTTACACTCTACATAGCTAAATCAGTTTAGTTTTTCGGTCCCCTCCCTACCGGCATTCCATTACATTAATCATTTTCTCCTTTTAGCGAAATCCTTGTAATTTGTTCAATTTTGGTCCCCTCCCTACACCTTTAAAAGGGTAATTAAATAACTCTGTAGAAAAAATTGTACCTCCCTAATTTAACCTAATCTCTGTCAGGATTCGAACCCGAGTTTTTTATGATTTGTTTGGGTTCCCTGGTTTACGGTCTCAATGTGGTCAACGTGTTAGAACACCACCTGAATCAAACACTTCCTGTCTTTAAATACGTTCAGTTTGTTTTAAACGCAATCATTATCGTTATTATTTCCATGTTTTTAAGACGAGTAATTTAGTTGGAACCGTATACACGTTTAATTTAACACATTTTATATTATAATCGCGATCGCACAACCCTTAGCGCCCCTGGGGTGATTTTTCACAAAACGGCGCTCTACAAATTATCCAATTATTATTATTATTATTATTCTCACTGAGTCCAATCACTTTTTCACTTTAATTCAATATTCAGGAAAGCTTTCTAACACCGTCTGAATTCTCTAATTAACTGTAATACACAACACTTCTGATTTGTATCGATTTCCCGGAGCTGTCAACGTACACAAGTTCAAAACCCGACTGCCCTGCGATCTCTTTCTTCCTTCCCGTGGGACATATGCACTTCAAGCCCGCCTGTCATAAATCTTATCTGTTAGCTGCCATAAAAAAATTTTTTGGAGCACGTTCGTTTATTATTTATCGTTTATTTATGTGGATATTCAAAACATCACAGCCTCCCTTTAGTTCTAAGCCCAGCGGGTAATCTCGCTTCCACGTGTTAGTCGATGGGATTAGAAATAACTATAGGTAATTTACGTTTCTCGAATACCTCTGTATTTATTTTTTTATTTTTATTTTAAATTTTATTTTAATTCTTCCAAAATGTTGAGCGCCCCTGTTCTTCGGTTTTTTCTTCGCAACCTACCATCTGTTTACATTTTGGTTCCCGTGATTATCGGCTTGTTCTACTGGTGAGTTTTTTCGCCCTCGGCTGTTTCAAGTGTTTTGTGTCTCTATGGGTAGAAATTCAATATGTCATGTCACACTTGTTTATTTTCGAATTTTAAACTCTGAGTTAATTGTTTAAACAGTGTTGTTTCATCTCAATACGTTATTTGTATTATGTTCGAGTGTTATTTATTTTCATGTTGATTTGTTTTTATTTTGTGTCCTCGGCGGTGATCCGATATTTTTTGTCCGACTTTTTATTTATGACTTCAACATTCTCTGCCTTTTAGATCTGAAATAAACAATAATTGTTTACAGTTATTCTAATATCAACTGTATAAAATATGCCATATACTTCACGATATCCGAATGCAATGTTTATTTTAGATTTGTCCCAGCTATCTTATTCTTGTGTTATTATTAATCCGATTTCGATGTTTGTTTATCCTTTGGCTTCGTTGTTTATGAACATTTTAGATGTCTTTTGTCTTCACAATAAATTCGATGTTTTCCGGGTTTGTCTGTTTATTCTATTTGCCTTTGAAGTACGGTGTCTCTGTTATCATTTTTGACGATAGGTACCATTTCTTTCGCTGTTAATGTGAATTAATAAGGTTTATGAAATCCATTTTTTTTTTTTTTAACAACAGTAATGAATTCAAGCCAGCTTTTAGATCTATCTCTCCTGGTTTGCGGCATCAGATGTAATGATACGCCCTTTCTACTTCAAACTTTTTCCTTCTCTTCTTTCTACGATAAATTTTCTTTAAGTCCCATAGGTAACTTTTCCATAAGGCTTTGGTTATGTATATATCCGGGGTAGGAAGGTTCTCCCTGCCGTCTTTCAAGCCCTTGCCTCTCTCTTTATTACACACCCCTTCAAGTGTGTACATCCTAGTTTGTCTACGTGACGTACGACCTTGAACGTACTCATTTCACGGGACGGTTCAGTATAAAAAGGCTTCACCGAACGTTGTGTTGGTTTTTTGTTTCTCGGTTTAGAAACCTAGTTATCTATGTATGTGTGGTATCCCTCGGTTCTTTTGAGATAGAGTGAGTTGAATCCATTACCGCTGTGTTTTAAAATCATTTCATAAACCTTATCTTCTAAGCCGCCTGCTCCCCAACTAACTACGTGATTCTACCTGTCATATGGTTATGTGAGTATAATAAAGTGTTAGATTTTATGTGTGTGATAAACATGCGATAAATTTATGGTGTTAGTTGTCGGCGCCATCCATGTATATATTTTAGGAGGGGAAGGAGAGGAAAGAAAATAAATTTGATCAAGCTAAGATTGACTCCTCCTCTTTACCAAACAAAACCGATGGATGATAATTTGAGCAAGGCGATCGATATCTGCGTGTCTGGATATCGCAACCGGCCGGGTCTCCCCTTGTTCCAAATCGGCAACTGTCACGCCAGAATAAAGAAAACCAGGTCTCATCACCAATTTCAGAATTGCCCCAATCTCATACACCTCCAGGAAAAACTACTTTACTGAGTGTAGAAGGGGAAAACCATGACATCCCTTGTCACGAATCTAGTCGCGAAAATGTGACACGTAAGGTCCTAAGTTACGTGCCACCTCTAGAAAACGTTGTAACTCCCTCGTCGTCGGGGATTTACATCCCTTTCTAGGTCAATAACATATATAACACACGACGATCTTGTCGACATTTAGCCCGCTTATTAACGATAGGTTATGTGCCTACCCATTCAGCCAATTATCATGTGAGATATATGTAAGGTCTACTCGAAATGCCAAATTTAGGATGAGGACTCTCTGTTTTAATATTTGGTTCTAGTAATTATTTTATGAGGTTACTAGCATCCTCGTGTATTAGGTATGGGTAACTTCTATTGAATACCTATCCTCTCAGGTAGGTATAAACGGATAATTGGTTTGATTTTTGCATTTAATTTAAAGAGGCTGCCTACCTCTCGAAAGGTACCTGTTGAGAAAAGTTGTTCGGTTGGTAGTTTTATTTCGGAGATTATCATCTCCCTCTTTTGACTCTAGTTTTGTTTTGTGCATCCCAATTCGCAGCTTAGAAAGTCAAACAATAAATGAAAAGTATTAAATTAGAAAGTCAAATAACAGAAGAAAAGTATTCATTTTGTTTTGTCTGGTTGCATCCGAACGCTTTCTATTCGGGCGGTCATACGCTAGCAAAACTTCCCCTTTGACTGACTGTACACCGCGCCTCTCGGCCTCATAGTGTTCGCTGTTTCAATTGTACGCCAGTGTTGTGGTAGGTACCCTGTAGATAGGTATTTTTATACTGCAAATTTATATTGGTTGGCCTAATTTGTAATGGGTATTTTATATTTCGTCGGCGATTCAATACCTACCGCAGGGACAACGTCATGATTTGATTCGTAATGTTTTAAAAGAATAACAGATCGGCAGGTAGATTAATTCTCGATATTATGACCCTCGGTCCAAGGCATTCCCCTAAAACAAAAGTTATCGGCCTACATATGAAAAGGTCGTTGACTCGTCTCTCGCTCACAGCTGATTGACAGTTCGCCTAGCACATCCCTTTTAATGATAACATTATTTGGGCGGCAGGTGTCGTAAACTTAATTCCTGTACCTCGGTTGTATCCGTCTTTTAAAAGGGTCCTCTGAAATTTAATAAATAATATAAAAACTCACCCAGTTAGTCACCTCTCCTTCTCAGCGTGAAGCTTACCTGGTTACACTCTACATAGCTAAATCAGTTTAGTTTTTCGGTCCCCTCCCTACCGGCATTCCATTACATTAATCATTTTCTCCTTTTAGCGAAATCCTTGTAATTTGTTCAATTTTGGTCCCCTCCCTACACCTTTAAAAGGGTAATTAAATAACTCTGTAGATAAAATTGTACCTCCCTAATTTAACCTAATCTCTGTCAGGATTCGAACCCGAGTTTTTTATGATTTGTTTGGGTTCCCTGGTTTACGGTCTCAATGTGGTCAACGTGTTAGAACACCACCTGAATCAAACACTTCCTGTCTTTAAATACGTTCAGTTTGTTTTAAACGCAATCATTATCGTTATTATTTCCATGTTTTTAAGACGAGTAATTTAGTTGGAACCGTATACACGTTTAATTTAACACATTTTATATTATAATCGCGATCGCACAACCCTTAGCGCCCCTGGGGTGATTTTTCATAAAACGGCGCTCTACAAATTATCCAATTATTATTATTATTATTATTCTCACTGAGTCCAATCACTTTTTCACTTTAATTCAATATTCAGGAAAGCTTTCTAACACCGTCTGAATTCTCTAATTAACTGTAATACACAACACTTCTGATTTGTATCGATTTCCCCGAGCTGTCAACGTACACAAGTTCAAAACCCGACTGCCCTGCGATCTCTTTCTTCCTTCCCGTGGGACATATGCACTTCAAGCCCGCCTGTCATAAATCTTATCTGTTAGCTGCCATAAAAAAATTTTTTGGAGCACGTTCGTTTATTATTTATCGTTTATTTATGTGGATATTCAAAACATCACAAACTCAATGTTTATTTATATATTTTTGCGAACAAGTTAAGGCGACATATTACTCTAATAACGGGGGTTTTCTCGACCCTCACATTTTACTTATTTCTGATAAATGTATTACAAAATTCTCAAATGTTTCTATAAGGGTCTCTAAAAGTGTAAGTTATTTATATTTATGATTGATAAAAACAGGACCTAACAATTAAAATATTTTATGTATAACGGTTTGAAAATTTTGTAAAATGTTTTTCAACTATAAAATTAGTGGTAAGCACCAGGTTTTATTTTTCTAGACGTTGAATTCGTAACTTCCGAAAGATCCTTTGAGAAACATTTAAGATTTTAAAAATACGTTCGTCAGAAATAATATTTTCTGGTTTCATTACGTTGAGATTCTGGCTTTATTTCAGGGAACTTTCTTGTCTTAAATCAAAATCCAAAAATAGTCTTTGTCCGCTCTCCTGAATATTTGCCTTTTTGTAGATACGTTTTAGTATTCAACAACTAGCTGAAGTCCCCCGCGTTGCCCGGGCTTTGCGCAAAGTTTTTCAAAATCAGATACAGACAGAATTGATTTTCACTGCCAAAAGTATTTTTGTTATTTGTTTTTGAGGTGTTATACCGTGTTGCGCTAACTCCTTCTTTAGCCAACGTTTCGGACAGCATTGCAGTGTCCATCATCAGGGCAGATGTGTGGGGGCAGATGTACGGCGCAACACGGCATAACACCCCAAAAACAAATAACAAAAAAATAATTAATTTTCCTCTTATTTTGAATGTCAAGTGTGCAAAATTTCATCAATCTCGGGAACAAAACTTTTTTTTGTTTAAAATATCAAATCCATTTTATAAATAGATTAAATGATGTTTTGACAAAAAACATTTTCATTCGTTGTGTAGACATTGTTTTGTCTTTCGATAAGAAAGAAAGAATTCTTTTAGAAATTAAAAAAAAAAAACATATCAACCAAACGATTTATATTTATATTAATTATTAGACGTCATAATCGATCGAATAAAACTTAGGCGATAAATATATACATATTTTTTTAAAAAACATTTATGGTGTAAAAAAACCTGATTATATTTTATTTCCTTTACATTCAAAATTGATATTTTCACAAACTATGAACACCGTTAAGATGTTTGAAAGATTTAAAGTTTATATTTCTGATTCTGATCATTGTACTAAAACTATGTAATTTAAAATTTTTCATTAATAAATTACTGATTTTAAAACATTCTAAGACCGCACAATCCCAAATGGTTCCAACTGGCTACAACGTCATTATGAGAGAGAACGCTGTCGCCAACGTCGTCCAGCGTGGCGTCTACACGGCCAAATTCACTAACAAAAACGAACATGTCGATTTCGCGACAAATCGAAAATGGTATATTCAATCGTTTATAAAAATTAAATTTAAAGACCTCAATCATCGTAAATATTTTCTTAATTTTTTCGAGAACAAAAAATCAGTAAAACTACCCTATTATTAGTGTAAAATGTGCAGTGGTACTGAACACAACTAACAAAGGATTAAACATGGCAACTAACAGAACTAATGTTGTCGTTTTTAAAATAAATAAAAACTGCATTTTTGGTTTTCGAAAGATACAAAGAGTGAAGTTGTTTTATATCACAATATCAAAATGTTAACTGCTACTTTTTTAAACTCTGATACTGCTATCGTAAATATATATAATATATATCGTATCTTTTTCAAATCAACACATTCTCCATACTTATTTTCTTACAGAATACGAGCTATTCAACGTCTTCAGGGAGTAGAATGTCACATAGTACAGCTTTAGAGTTCTAATATTGTTTTCAGTGTTATCCGTACATCCCGCAATGAAAACACGTAGTTTCAGAATGCCTAAAAGCATTTTAAATATTGCACTATTGATAAGAATATACCGGATGAGCTTTGTACTTATAAGCAATTGAATGACTTATTACTAATTTACAAACTTCCGCTGCTAAATGAGAGTAAAGTTTTAGAGACTTGAATAGGTAGTTTCTATTACTGCAAACCAATTTAAAGCATTTTCTCGAGCACCACTAATACTTTTAACTATTCTTGTCAAATCAATTACACGATAAACTGGCCAGAAGCCGAGATATCAAATGCATCGAGTTTCCACCCAGACGTCGCGGGTCTAATCATCTGCTAGTGCTAATCATTACAAAAATAATGTTTTCCGCCTTTAACGATGGTAGTATGAGTGATTAAAATATTGTTCGATTCTTCGACAGAAAGTAATAGAATTTAAAGAAAAAAATGAAACGCATCCACTATCGTTAGCAATGATCAAAAGGGATACAAAACGATTTCCTTCTGGTTGTGTAACACGTTTGACGACGGAATATGCTATGTTTTGATAGTATAATATCTCAAGAAATATTTTTTTACTTTGTTTTCAGCCCATCGCCTAACTAGAACAATTCACGCGGTGGCATATACTATCTACATATTTTATATACCCATGGTTAGAAGGTTAACTTTCCTGGGTCCTACTTTAATTCCGCCATTCCAGTTTTAATTAGTGTTTTCCTCAGGATATGCTCTACATGGAGGTTAAATAGGGCATGAGGAGGTTGTTTGCACCCTTTTAACACCCTTTAACCCCTTTAAATACTTTTAACTATCCCAACGACGTGGAGTTGACTCCGATGTAACCGCATTGTAGGTGCAGTTTTTGGATTAGCCGAATGAGGCAAGCAAGAGCTTCCATTTCGAAACGCATCTTTAACTTGCAAATTAAATTTTCACATTTTCATAAAAACTATACTTAATAACGGGTCTTGAAAATTTCTTACTAGGATATTGGATGTGAGTTTTCGGGGAAAACTAAATGAAATTTGTTTATTTTTTTCTTATAAAATTCACGTAAGGACAACGGAATTAAATGTTCACTTTAAAATTTAAAATTACATGGAATTGAATGGGATATTTGAAATTCATTATAAAACAATAAACACATTTATGTATCTACTGACATACCCAAGTGATTTTAGTTTTATATAAAGGCTCGTTGTAGATAATACGTATTATTTTTTCCGATACACATTATCAATCAATCAGATTTTCATAGAAAACCCTTTTAAAAACAATTTATGATAAGATTCATATTTATTCAGATAATATGCATTTTCTTTACTCTCGTTTTACGAAATACACCAACAATACTATCTTTGGCGGATTCCGATAAGATATGGAATAACTGCAAGGAGATAATCAACGAAAAATAATTTATTAGTTTATTTCGAAATGTACAATATTTCCCTATCAAATTACATTTAATAAAGCTGAATATAAACAAACACATGATGTACCTAAATCATTGTTGTGCAATTCTGTAAATTTATTATCCGTTGGTGCTATATTGTGGCTTAAAATTGTTGTTAATTGCTACAAGACGAACTGCAAACGATGGACTATTCATCTATTGATATTCATATATTTATACTATTACCATTGTTTTGTTTTCCTATTCCATCAGAAATTTACATGTTTTAATTGTTGTTAAGATATTAATTTTTCTAGAAATTCTGTTTATTGACAGTTATAAAATAAACATTAAGAATAGAAAAGTAATAATGCAAATGGTTCAATAAGTTTTTTTAAACCTGTTTCAATTTATATCTCTGAATATAAGCAAATATAATATATTATGATAAAATGTTATTAGAATTTATATAAACCGTCTAAATTACTTCTAGCTTACTTAAATACTTCAGGTGTGAATTAATTTGGAAACCGTTCTGAAATAATAATATTTCGTAACCGCCGAATAATTAAGCAAAGCCTCTGCCGTGATGACATGCATTCCAGCTTTCAATTAACTGCAGAGCAAAGCCTGTATGGTAACATTCTTATTGAAACAAGTGCCAGGGGGCTATAAAATACCTATCCACCCCTCTGTGCTCCTAGCGCTGGGGTGTGCCATAAACTATCTACGTTATCGATTACACTACCAAACCTGCATAATGGTGGTAAACATATATCATCGAGAGTTCTGCTGAAATATAGGATTGGTAGGTATATTTATTCCTATTCCGTAACGCTTTAGATATAATATATACAGAGCCGGCCCCTAAATTTGATATTATCGTTTTTTATCAAATGTTGTAAAATAATATCTTCTTTATTAAATGTCGGGAAAGTTGACAGCAAATCTTAAAACCAACATATTATAGTGGTTAAATATGCTAATAACGAACTTTCCAGTGATGATAGTGAATGATAGGCGTGCGACAATCGACATTATATGTGTTTTTGGAATGTGGGATTAGGTTAATGTGAAGAAGGATGGGAAGATAGATTGAACGATCTAGTTATTGCATGATGCTTAATAAATGTTCGTTTTATGTCCCGTATAGTCAAGTTAAAAATGTCTGCTGTCGAGATTTTGAATATGAAATGATAGGCTTTGAAGAAGACTATGACTAAGAAATAAGGTTCTACAGAATTAAACACTAATAATTAAATTAAATCTCGACTTAATATGTGTAGTCAAAATACTTGACCTAGGCATCATTTTTGACCCAAAACTGTACAGTGTATCTCATATAACTAACTACATGATATATCGCTAACATCGCTATGATAATATTGGGTTTTGTAGTAAAGATCAATTTGCAAAAAAATCACACATGAAAAGTTGTGTACACATCTCTCGTTAGAATCATTCTAGAATATAACTCCACAATTTGGTCTTCTGTCTTTAATAATCATATTTATGTCATTGAAAGAGTCCAAGGCAAATTTTTGGGGGATATTAATTTAAGACTTAGAATTCCTTTGGAATCAATAGATTGTGAGTTTTTATTACGTTCTTTGAAATGGTTGAAGTTTAGTGAAAGAAGAAAATTTTTGGTCTTATTTTTATTTATAAATTGGTACATTATCAGTTGTATAGCCCTGGTATATTAATGTTAATTCATTTTCATGTTCCTACCACTAGATCAAGTTTCCTTGCTTTGTATTATTGTAACAATCACACAACGGTTTCAGGCTACAGTTCTATTCTAAATAGATAACACACCACTGATAACTTATATACAATGTTAACTAATGATTATTTATTTCTTTTAATAACTTTGTACGGTTGTGTTCTCTATTTTTTCTTGTTAATTTATATAATCTTATAATTTTCCTTTCTTTCCATATTGTACTAAGTCTCTCGATGACTTTTGTATGTGTAAATGGCACTTGCACCGTTAATTATAATTAAATAAATAAACATAGGAGAAATAGATAAATTGTATTTTGAAAGTACTAAAATTTTTGAATATTTTACAGGAACGGATTACGAAACCAAGTATGGAAGATGCGTTGGTGACTATGTGGTCGATATGTTTATTGAAATTCAGTTTACTATTTTAACCATAAGGTCCACTTTCTGATTTGATAGATAATGGGCTGGTAATTAATTTTGAGTATTCACGGATAAACTTGTTTATTTTTATAATTATTTTTTGTGAAACGCACAACGATGAATTTGCAAAAAAGGACTTTAGCGTGATTAGATGTCAAAACCCGTTTAGGTTTTTTACTTATTGAATACTTATTGGACGTTCCAGAGTGGTAGACTCTCTCAACTTTGTCCCTGTGAAAGACAAGTTCAGTTTTGAAATGGCTTAAGCCGTGTATATGGACCAGATCTGAATAGACGAACCCTTTACAACTATTTTCATACCCTTCCCTTCTCAAGCACCTTAAAAATCACAACTTACCAGAATCGGGAGTTCAATAGACCCACTAGCAGTTGGTGCTCTTTTCCGATATTCATATAACAAAAAAATGATGAATGAATGATGTTAGTCGGTTTATTGAATATGTTTAACCTCAATAGCTCTCTTTGAAAATGGTTAAGCAATCTAAAAAAAATTGTGTTGACTTTTATAAGATAAAACTGTGAAAATTTCACGACGCTTGCGTTTTTCTCCAACAGTTTTTGTAACTAAGAAAAACACTTCTATGTTTAAATCCCTCATCATAATTGTTGGTAAGCTCGGTAGCGCATGCAGAATTCTCTGGAACTAGAATACAGAACTAAATTGCCAGACAGTTAGCGTTTCCGTGGTCGTGAGATATTCCTATATCTCACGAACACAGATAGTTAGCTTGGTTTCTTTGATAGACTCCTACCACTTTGCGGACAATGATAAAATGGTGGAAAAGTAACCCTACAGATTTGAAATCTTCGCAGTACTGAATTTGAAGTAGGTACATACTTATTTACTTTTTTAAAACAAAATTTATAACAAATTTAGGACGGATTTTTTCACATAAATTCAAATGTTAGTAGATGTATTAGTTAATGCGGATTTCTACATAAAATTATTAAAAGTGATTTGTTAAAAAAATACTTTTATTTTTTAATATTATTACATTCTTTCTTTTTACAGCTATAACTTCATAATACCTAATAGAGTAGTGTACAAATATAAAAAAATAGTGTTCTGTAAATGATCAGATAAATTGACGTTAAAAAATAATAAATTAATTAATATATTTTGAATTTATTAGTAATACTCAGATAGAACAGGTGTAAATAAATTTTAAATTCTATTTGATGTTCCAATGTGCACACGCATACCATTAAGAAGGCACCGGTTTTTTTTTTAACCGCACATGAATCCCAACTGCTCCCAACCCATCCGCAATTGGGGCATGTTGTAAGGCTAATGGTAGTAGGGAGGGGAAGGAGATGGGGGAGAGGAAGATTGAAAAGTACCTGGCCATTTAAATTATTTAAATCTGATCACCAAACATGACCAAAGCAATTTCAAATGACGTTTCAATTCTGAATGGTGGTCTTACACCAGGACAATACTGAGAGTAACTTCCACTCTGGAACGTGCTACAAAAACACCATATATTATTTGAAATGTGTTAATTATGAAATAACACAAATTAATAAAATAAAATTTAGTTTCGCACACCGGGATTTGAACCCGCGACCTCTGGCTTGCCAGAAGGTGTTCTAAAGTGTGTAGAAAACTTAAAGCTCATTTGAATAAAATAAAATAAATAATAATTTTAAGACGCTTCTCGGCTAGTTATTCCATTTTGTTACCAGTATCACAATAATCAGTTTTATCTCCTTATCATCGTACCATAAAATTCTCTTTCATCTTAACATCGCGTATTAATTCTCAGCTAACAACAATTCATTTTAAGACGTTATCTAATTTACGATTCTACAAAATTTATGTCATAATTCAGGAGTTTTAAGTCATTCTAACACAAAAGCAATAGTATGATTTCATTTATAATAAATTATTCTCAATATTATTAGGACTAACAATGGTCACGCCATAAATTATAAGATACACCGTATGAAAAGACTATTTGGGGATTTATTTAATTATACGTGAATTAATTGAGTTACCTTCCAAACTCGACCTGCTGAAAACTAATTAAGAAGTGGCGTAGATATCCCAAGCCTGCTGCTGAGAGCTCCGTTATATCCAGTAATACTTTTACACGTGTCGTTTTTGAGACGGAGGAAAAAGTAACAACAAAACTGTCATAACATGCCAATAGGTGGTTTTATTTAGCACACGTACATCTTTTGCGTTTCAGAAATAATAATGCATTACTATCCTAACTTATCTGGTTCTCTTTCATATATTTGCTAAAGTAAGTATTTACAAAAAAAACATGTTTATTCGAGTAGAAAAATATATTCCGAGTAATTTCGGAGCACTAATGATTTTTGGAAATGTTATGTACAAAAAGCTTATTATATTATAAACACAATACTAATCTGTCCACAAATTCTCCTGAAAACAAATGGTTGATATAACTTGAATAAATCGTAGGCTATTGTTTACCAACACTTTTGTTTACTGAAACTGAGGTGTATTCACGATGTAAAAAGAACTAAGGTACCTACCTTATTTATGCAAAAAATCTTCCAAACAAAAAGGAGGAATTAAAAAACTAGATTTTCCGTCCTACTTTATGGACCTTGGCGTTTTTTTCACACTTCAAACTTCACACAAAAAATGAGATTTAAAATAAAACACAATATGTAGAAAATCTTTACAAAGCATCATTTCACCCCATTGCTTAACAGTAAACATTAAATATTTTGTACGCATACAAAAGTTATGATTTCGTCAAATGTTTCAAAGGCTTCAGTTGCACACAGCCTAATAATATAATATTGAGTGAATTAATCGCCCTGACAAAGGAACCCTTGCCCCGAGAACAATGAGATACACGAGAAACAAGTGAACGTACGAACCTCCTATGTTTGGTAGGTATAAAGTCTAACGCCATCAACCGGAAGTGGCGTGCTCGGTGTTTAATCCCGACACATCCGGAGGATGCTACTCTCAAGTAATCAAAGAGTGATATTTACCTGTACCGAGCACCGAACCAATTTAAGCGTTCTGTGTCGCGAAGTTTGTGACACGTGTAGGACCCACCTACTGTTATGGTTTATTTATTAGAAATATTGATCTGCCTACGTTAGTATGTAGGTGCTTTATGTATATAATTCAGTAGTATGGGGATACCTCCATTATTAGACATTCGGGCTTCAAAACTTTTTTTTAAATCTTGATACGTCAGTGGTCTCGAATGTTGAGAATTAGAATGTACAAAATATTTTGTATTTTCTTTAATTATTCATTTATCCGCGCAAGGTTTTTATATGTAAACTTTGCTTTATGTAAATTGTTTAGGAGTACAATAATAAGTTTACGGTACATAAGATAATAATCTGAGTATGAACGATATCAGCAGGTACAAAGCAAGTTATCATAGAGAGTTTTATTGTATAAAGGATTTCAATAATTAATTTTATCTAATAACAAGGGTACGTCATAAGTTCTTAAGGTACTATTAAAGTGGTTACAGAGCAATGAGTAGTACTTTGATAATATTTTTTTATAAAGCATGTTTTTATTTAGCATCCCTCTATTACTCCAAATTGGGTGTTTTACAGAACATAACTAAATTAATGCAGCGATAAAAGTCGATCATGGAAAAGTATCAAATATATGAAATACAAAAACATTTGTCGAAAATTGTATAAAGGGGTTTTACAAGTGTGTTATAGTAATATTACAACGTTCTTGAAATAAGGTTGTTATTTAATATGATTTAAGATTTTCACGGCCAAAAGTATTTTTGTTATTTATTTTGTTTTTGGGGTGTTATGCCGTGTTGCGCTAACTCCTTCTTTAGCCAACGTTTCGGACAGCATTGCAGTGTCCATCATTTGTGTTAAATAACACATCTGCCCTGATGATGGACACTGCAATGCTGTCCGAAACGTTGGCTAAAGAAGGAGTTAGCGCAACACGGCATAACACCCCAAAAACAAATAACAAAAAAAGGTTGTTATTTATTTATTTGCTACATGCCCTAATGTGCTTTGACATAATAATTTACAAGCTATTCGTCAAAAATTAAAACAATAAATAAAATATAAAGATAATGAAACTGGGTTTTAAAAAAAAACATATAGTAAAATAGATGGATAGTAATTTTAACCGAAAATAAGAATCCACACATGGATAATTGAATTTAAAATATTCCAAATAAACGTAGAAAAGAATAGATGATATGATATCATAATTATAAAAAAAAACGTGTTTTACATTTTGTTATAAAACACGTCTGTAATTAGCCAACCTTTAATACGCAAGATTGTGTGCTTTACAGAACTTAGAAAAAATAGTATAAAGATAAAATTTGAATAAATGTATAGACCTGTCACTAAAATTCTAATGGATTGAATTTTAGTTCGGGCACAGGGTGGTGGCGGTAAACATCGATTGAACTATACTTATTACCAAGTCTCTGCAGCCTTTGGATTGGCGAATTTTCGAAATAATTATGAGCAAGCTTTAATTGGAATAATATACTGAGCAATCAGTCATATGTCACTCGTAGGTACACGCAAGGTAATATGGTTAGTTAAATCCATGGCGTCCAATCTGCCATTCGCTATTTTGAAAAGATACACGAAACATACTTTTGCATTTTGAGTGAAAGTTTTAACAGCAGATCCATGTACAATATATGCATATTGTACGATCCTTTCATCGAATTTCTGAAAAGGTAAGATTGTGATCTAAAAAAGTATGTATTATTATTCGTATTGTTTTTGGATAATTTATATCTTAAGAGTATACCGAGTGTGAAAGAATTTATAAAGTAATATGTTATAGTACATTTAAATATATTTTTGAATTAGCATTCTCTTCATGGTGGTGTAATAAGCAACTATGTTTTTATGGATTTGTGGCAGCCCTGCAACTCTGCAACTACCAATAACGCCAATCATCGGCCAGCTACCAGAAGATACGATAGCATTAGATTACGATGACCGGAAACCTTTGGACGTTTGGAGATAACACGCCGACCTTCTACAAGACACTGCACCGCGGGAGCGCCTGTGAAACGCTGCGTCTGAAGTCCGCAAGACAGTTCGTAGACAGTACGGCGCGACTCTTCTCTCCGAGTAACATCTGCTATTTAAGTCTTGGCATTCTTCAATAATTTGTGTAACAGTGAATAAAACTGAGTCAATTTCATTGATAACTTTTATTAATCTCTACCACCTTTCCATAGCGAACCATACCCACAGATTCATAACTGCCATACGATATCATTTGTCATTCCAGAGGACTGCTTTGAGAGCGGGATACGAATGTATTTTTATCGTCTAGAAATTACGATCGTTCTGTGGCAACTGGAGACTTGATTTCGGAGTATGACAGAAATGGATTTTCGACATCCTCGAAGGGTCAATCATGACCGCTTTCGAAAAAAAGTCTGAGACACTAAACTCGATACGCAAATGAAGATACATTCGTCACATTTTACATCAGCGATCAGGCCCATTTTTGCAGTACTTGTCACAAAAAGAAAGTTCGTATTAAGTAACTGCAGACTCTTGGACCATATCAGCGTTATATCCATTTTATTAGTAGTCAATATCGATCAAAAATGTTTATATCGATGGCAATTAAACAAAATGGTCATAAAAATTTAGCCACTTGCAGATAAATCGAAATGAAGCTGATGTCTAATTATTAATGTGACGGGATTTCAAACACTACTTTGGTCTTAGTCACCAAAAGTGCGAACTAAATCTTGACTCACCACACCAAACCCTAATCACTAAAATACAAAGAAATGTGATTTTTGAATGGTTTCTTTCAGATTCTATGAATGAATCAATATCGATTAAACCTAATTCACATGATATGTAGCTAGTCCTATACAGTATTATCTAGTTAGCCCTCAGTTATGTGAACAACCTGTACATACAATAATCACAATTGCATTACTATGCATATCTCTTGTGACGTGTGAATAAACTTATCTCGCAGTATTTGCCTAATTATGGCTGATTGCATCTGGCATAACTTTGCGTCCCGCATTATACTCATATGCTCGCTGTAGGGCGGCTCCATAAGCCTCGAGGCTTGCACGCGGAGATAGGAGCAAATGGGCTTTCGTCATTCCGCCAGAATTTTCAGGCAAATTGAATTGACGATGCAGGTTTAGATTGAAATCATTCCTGCGGCTTGTGCTGCGAAGAGGAATTATATAAACATGGAGTACGCTATTTGAACATTAAAATTAATGTACCTACAAATGTACACAAATAATTAAACTTGTGTGTGTTTAGACTCATCAGAAGCAAGGATTAATTTTGTTTATTCAAATAGTATTTTCCACGTCGTAGAAAACCTTGAAAATCTTTTACCTCAGTGCCCACATGATCTTCGGGGATGCTATGTTTAGATTGTTTAGGCTCTTTTCGAGGAAAGGAAATAATCAATTTGGGTCTTGTAGGCATCCATGTTGAAGATTATCTTCTTGGCGGATACCTCTATTACAGAGAGATCATCTGATTCGCTATGGACGACGCTATTTGCAGTTTAAAAACTCATTTTAGGAAAATACTTTTATTGGTTCGATTCGTTGCTAAAAATGGAATTTGGCCGTGTTCAGTGTAGAGATCTTAAAATTCAGCTTATATTTTCCCCTCCATTCATATCAGTTTCACAATATGACTCTCCAAAATCTGGATGCCATAGTCACACTGGCTCCTGACAATTTCTGACAATTTAGATGTCTGTATGGTATTCACATTAAAATCATAAAAATAATCATATCTCTCTTCCTTATTCATTGTTAATTTATACCACACCACTTTCCAAAAGCCCAAATTGGATTGCCATAGTGACTTCAGACAGTTAGTCTATGTTAGGGTACACACACATACAGTAGCAATATTATGGATAATTACTTTATTAAATACTAATTGGATTTTCGTAAAATCAAAAGTTCCGGCCGTTAGAGCTAGATAAGTCTGGTGGCTACTCAAGGAAGTACCTATGCACGGTGGTTCGAACCGAAACATTAACTGGCCTAAAACATTTGGGCATAAAAATATTGTAAATAATGAAAATAATAAAGGTTTCTTATCGTCCTTTTTTGTAACAAGTTGAGATAATTAGTAAACACTAATTCCCTCACTGGTATTTCCCGTGCTGAGGATTATAAATAAAAATAAATAATGGGATAAGAAGGTATTTGATGTTCAAAACTTCAAGGTGATTTTCAACGATTTAATATCATTTTTTTGAAAATATTATTAGCAACACTTTTCAATGGTATTTGTTTTTGGGGTGTTATGCCGTGTTGCGCTAACTCCTTCTTTAGCCTAAAGGCTCAAGAAGGAATTGGCGCAACACGGCATAACACCCCAAAAACAAATAGCAAAAATAATTTTGGCCGTGAAAATCTTAAATCATACTTTTCAATGGGTTTTATTTTGCAATTTATTTGATATTCATAGTAAAATATGGTAGTTTTGTATCTATGTGTGCTGAAACAAATCTGAAAATATGACACATTTGCTAAATAGCGTTAACTTTTTTTCCGATTGAGGCGGAAAGTTTATTGGGTCCCAAAAAAATATAATATATATTATATCATAATATTTACAGCATCCTTGAGGTGATTTTTACAAAACCCACGCTATATTAAAGAAAGGTGTTAAAACAAACAAAAAAGTTTCTGACTAAAGCTCTATGAAATTTTTTTTACAGTCCTGAAAGTAAAATGCATATTATAGTTAGTTACACGTTCTTCACAACAAAATACTGACAAAAAAATGTCGTTCCATCACTTGAAATTTTAAAATATATGTTTCCATTAAATAAATGTCAAAGTTTAATAATGTTCATAGAAAAACAATTCATTAACTTACTAAAATCGGCCCAAATACAATAGCATAGCGGTATTTTTATGTATGGTTTCGCGGTGTATTTTTTTATAGCTTACCTACCAACAAATTTGATCTTCCATCAAGATATTACAATTCTGATATTTTTGCTGGCGAAATCGTTATTTTGGCCACCTAAAGTTTCGGTTTGCACGTTTGCTATGGTCTGTTTTCACTAAGTAGATTTCGGTTTATCGAATTAAATTAACTTCTACTTGATCTATGAATGTTTTTGACATGTTCAGACTGCTTCCATATTATAATTCACGATCCAGGCATTAGAATTAGTTTCTTCAAAAGAAGAATCCATTAAAAATACATTTTTACAATTAATACTTATGTGATATGGTTTCATAATGGATACATTGTCATTATTTAGGTTTTGTACGAAATTATGTAGCTTAAATTACTATTCATTAGTGTACTGTACCTACTGATACTGGTAGTCATTTCCAAAAGCAAATATTAAAAATGTTTTTAGTTTTCAATCTGCATGCGCCAAAACTTGTAACTAAAATGAGTATTTCACGTCCAATTCTGCAAAACTTATTTTATTTAACAAAGTAAACATAAAACGGTTATACAAACATATCATATCATTACCAAGTTATAAAAAAATGTCGATGAATGTTGATCAGTGATGGGATCAGAGGGCACCCATTTATAGTAGATTAATTGTGCTAAACTTCATAATTATCCTTTGATTCGTGAAATATTGATGTTAATCTTATTATTTTACAGTGTGAAGATATTATTATGGACACAGTGGTTGATGAAAACACAATACAGTCAAAGGACGAGTTGTTTCGGAGAATTTGAAGAATTCATCAAATTTCAACGTTAATTTTCAAGTTCTGTGAAAGTCCTATTCAAGTTCTGTTATTATATCATTATAGGCTAGTTGCTTGACAGAACTGAACTAAAAACAGAACTTGAAAAAGTCTTTCACAGAGCTTGAAAGTGGTTGTTGAAATTTGATGAATTGTTCAAATTCTCCGAAACAACTCGCCCTAAATGAAAAAAATAAAAAATCCTTATTTGAATACAATATTAACAAAGTAATATGTATGTATATCAAAGGAAAATATACAAAAATATGGGCAGCATTACAGGCTTCAACGCACATATGTCACAACGCACTGCGATGAGTTATTGAATCTTATATTACCCGGATCTTACTACAGATATTTAGGTACATGTTAAGCACCCAATTATTGTGGATCGTATAGCGCTAAAACTAGGTTGTTCGTTGTAGAAATCGCGACGCGCTCGTCACGTACTATTCCGGAAGGGTAGTATATAATTGAAACATTCGGAGGGTTTGTCGCCTAAAGGGCTACTTAATCCAATATGATAGGCCGTAGGTACGCACGAATTGCCGTTATAGCCGTATTAAACCTTCGTCCACCGGGGACTATCATTCCTATACGTGCCGCGCGACCCTATCGCTTGCCATCCCTCACGCAATTCACAGACGTTTTACACTACCCTAACGGTGAGTGGTTAAATCATTATTTTATTTAAATAAAGATTAATAAAATTAATAACGATTGCCTAAATATTCTCGCGGCTAAAAGTTAGGGCTATACGAGAGTATCACTTCTGAAAATTAACTCGCGCTCAGATTGGACTTAGTCTTGTGCTCCAAACAGACTGATTGAATCTTCTCGTATTAATGTAAAAATTTTTGGGGACAAAACATTCAAGGACATTGGAATGACCTGCATTTTAGTCTCAGTTAAACTGGCTTTGAAAACTTTAGAGTCAATAAACAACCTCTTTTGAAGTGAAACATCTTTTGGTGCGCTTAGGGGGTTAAACCGACTCTTGCGTATCTAGCGTGGCAAAACAGTCCGACTCTTTTGCACGGATACGGTACGAGGATCTTGCACGGAACGACAATTCATTCGGCCAATCTCTTGACTAGTCGGCTTTTCCGCACGGCCGTCAAAACTCTGTGCGGTATATTTGCTTCTATTCTTACTTAAATTGGCAATGGATCTATTCTAAATAATGCAGACTTTTTTCATGTTCAATATATTTCTTTGTGTGTATTTTGGTAATAATAAAAGGATTATTTAATCTTAAAAAATGTAAAAACATGTTCACTTACTTTTTAACTTCCTTCAATAAAAATCAATTTCTATGAAATCGGATGACATTACAGCAGTATTCGAAATAAATTGCAGTCCTATCCGATCGACATTTGGCGAGGTTGGTAGGGTTGTCAACTCCAGTTCCTGGGTAAGAAGGTTCAATACTCAGTTATTTTTCAAGTTTCAAAATAAACATTTTATTTTATCCTAAAAAACTTTGTTTTTAACGGGTTAATTTTTTGAGAAAATATATTTAATTACAGCACGAAGTTTTAAAAAAGAAACCAAAAATGTAAATAACTTTAAAATAGGTTTTTTGCCAATATATAATAGAAATACAAAAATGTTTAAAATTATAATATAACAATAATTTTTAAACTACTCGTATTTAGAAATCGCTAAAGCTTAGGAGCTTTTGAAGTTTGCTAAAATATAATTATTTTCAAATATAACAAGACTGTGTAAACTTTGAATTGGGGAATGTAAACCACAACTTAAATGAGATATATACTCATACGAAAATTGTATTGTTTGTCTAGTCGTTCGTGCCTTATGTACGTGTAGCCTGATTAAATACAGGAGTTCAGAACAATCAAATTTAGTTTCATAATTTTAATGAAAATGTTGGGTCATTTATTTTTTACAATTTTATAGTATTTTAACAATGAGTAATTTATGTGCTCTAAAGGAATGTTAGATTTTTTACATTAGCTCCACTCGGGAGGTATTTCATCTCAGGGGATGCTCTGTGGAGAGTCTTTTTTAAGGAATTGAATGAGGAAGTTCTGGGAAGGAAAAGGGTGTGATGGATGGGTGAGAATCTTGGGTAGGGTGTACAGGAGTGACGAACGCATGAATCCATCCCTCCCACTATGGTACAAAGCGATAAGTCTGGAGAGGTCAAAAGACCTCCCTCAACCAGTTTTCTAGATTCGGTCAGCCACGCAGTGGGTAGGAGACGCATCCACCTTCAAAACCTAGACAAACCTCGACCCATCAACCCAGACACCCCTGCTAAGTCACCAAACACAGCAAATCACTTGAAGTGACCTATGGCATAGCTTTTGGTTATCCAATAAATGGTTTCTGCTGTGGCAGTTCCCATATCCGCTTCCCAAAATGTTTTAAATTTATTTACATTATTACATCCTCAACATAAATATATAACATGCATGGCATGTTGTAATTATTGTATTGTAATTCGATTTAGGGTGAAATTTTAAGTCATAGCTGTAAATACGATTTTTTACATTTTAATTAAGTAATCATGTAAATTTTTTTCAAAATATTTCATGAATGCTTTTTCCTCCAAATATCTTCAATATTACATAAAATAGAAACCCTATCACCATGATCAAATAATAAAAATACTTGGATGATTTGTAAAGCGCCGTTTTTGTCCAAAATCACCTCGAATCCTACCGAACAACGGCCATATTGTTGTTTTCTTCACGAGGTCGATATGTCGATAATACAATAAATAATATTAAACGCATGCCTAAGTAATTTAGTTACAAACCCTCAATGCTTTTTCTAAACCAAATTTTGCGTATGCGTACTAATATTCAATGTCAATGAACTTTTATTTTCAAAATCGGAACTGATAAGTATAAATCATGTCAGACAAGTGATAGAGTAGGCACCAACATTATTGTATTAATAATTGATTCTTTATTTGAAAAGTGAAATCTTTTAGTTCTTAAATGTGTGACAAATGCTTGAATTAATTAATAGTGTGAAGATATGTTACTGAGACAAAGTCCGTGGTTTCATCGAACTAGTTCCAGTGGTCATACTTTAGCGGATTATTTCATTCGTAAATACATAATATTTGAATGGCTATTCTTCTTATAAGCACTTCAACATTTTTTGTTCGATTAATATAAATTTACTTCCGAAAGGAAAATTTCTCTTTTTGAAAGGCCCAGATAAATATTATAAAATAAATGCTTTCATCGTTTTTTTCCCTTCCAAAAACAATAGAAAACGTGATTCACCAAGTAATATGACTTTATTCGCAGCACTTTGGCATCGACATATTGTGTTAAAGCTTATGAACCATGGGTCAGTAACCAGTAACCAGTCACTGCGTAATATGATGGGATTTAGTTCAAATGATAAAACGTGATATTCTGTTTATTTTCATCGAAATGCTTAACTTTGTAAGATATTCGTTCGCAAATGACTGGTATTACTATGTGGTCCATTAGATTCCAACCTCTCAAAAATGATGCAAATATCCCTTCATATAACCTCTAATGTGGTTTCTAATCTCATTGAAATAGGGTTTATTTTTGCGTAGCAGGGGGAGTTGATGCGAGACTTTTACGAATTAAGTGGTTCATTCATAACAAAAGGTGCTTTACTCGATCTAACGGCGCCAGGCATGGATGAATAGATTCTTTCAACAATGGGACAACTTAGACCTGAAACGAAGTAAGTTCAGTTTTGGGAAGTTGTTACTTAGGGTTATTCTCACTAAGCTTGTTTTGCGTTGCACGTCTGCCATATACAGCTTTACAGCTTTAAGTAAAATGTTATATGATTTTAAGGTCATTCTTATTTAAGAAGTGGGAGGAACACAAAGTTTTAAGAGAAAAGTGTTCTTACGAATAAAGATTTTCTTTTCAATTTTTCTTTCGTTTTTGATAGGTACATTTATAAGCTGCTTTCACATGGCTAAAAACTTAGAATTGGCACTTAAGGCTATCAACAAAAGTTTACACAGTTACCTTGAGTTTTTAAATCAATTAACATGTCGGCATTTTTTAATGTTATTTTGTTGGATGAGGATTGAATTGAAGCTTTAATAAAATAGTTAGTTATGAAATAATAAAAAAAAACGTTTTTTCAATATTTTCTTAATGTGAATACCGCGCAAGAGTCCCAACTGCTTGGAACCAGAGTGAGATTATGGCATCCCCAATTTGAGTATGTCGTGAAGCAGAAGTTAGTAGGGAAGTGAAGGATATGGGGTTGAAGAAGGTAAAGAAGTAATTGGCTATTCAGATCTGGTCACCAAACACGGCTAAAGCTATTTTAAGCAACGTTTCAATTCCGAATGGTGGTCTTACAGCAGGACAATCTTAAGAGGACCTTCCACTCTGGAACGTGCCGCAAATATACCTTATTTCATTTTGAATAATTAATTTGTCAGATAACACAAATCAATCAAATAAAATTTACTTGCGCATGCCGGGATTTCATCCCCGACCTCAGACCGACCAACTTTTTAAAATGATGTAAAAATAAATGTTTCAGAACCAACCCGTAGAGTCTGATGCTCATTAATAAGAAATAAACTAAGCACATTTCGAAAGTATGAATGGTGACCGCATTTATTATTTATTTTGTTGTTTAAAAAAATGCCCATGTGGCTTCTAACAAAATAATAATAATTTGACAAACTATAAAAACATGTTTTTAAAGGGACTTTAAATAAAAAACAATCCAAAAGCTATCCGAGTCTAATGCTTATAAATATATCTACTTTTATATTCATAATTTAGAATTTTACTCATGCTGTGCCTTTGTTCGTCAGCACTCTAAGGACGGGTTGTTTCGGAGAATTTGAACAATTCATCAAATTTCAACGTTCATTTACGAGTTTTGTGAAAGTCCTATTCAAATTCTGTTATTATATCATTATAGGCTAGTTGCTTGACAGAACTGAAATAAAAACAGAAATTAAAAATATCTTTCACAGAACTTGAAAATTAACTTTGAAATTTGAAGAATTGTTCAAGTTCTCCGAAACAACCCGTCCTAAGTTTTAACTACACATGTATTGAAGTGTGAAGGTAAAAAAGCGTAATAAAATTATTTTATGGGTTGTTAAAATTTTTTGAAAGGCTAAACCAAAACAATAATAATACATATCACGTTCATATTTTATAGTTACACGCTGCACTGCATGGGCACTGGAAAATAATTGCTCTCTGATGTGAATATAATTTAACGTATATGTTGGTGCCAAGAAATGCCATTTGGGCGTTTGTCGTGATCCAAAACTCGGACCATTTTTTGATTAAATTTTATTGTGTTCATCTTAATCGTGAAAATTAAATAGGATGGCTATATACGATGTCGAGCAAGCGTAAGAGAGATGTAACGCGTGCTAAATGGGCTTGATACATAAAGCGCCAAGTCAGTGGCGACATTGGTTTCCATTCAAATTAATATTGAAGGCATTTCTTGTGGTCTTCTTTATTCTATGAGGCGCACAGTTGTGGGGGTGAAAGCAGGTGTACGAGCGTGCGGTTGGCGCCTCCTCTACACATTGTTAGGTGAGCCGTCACCGGAAAAATCCAGTGTGGCAAAATACACGGATGTTGACTTCGCAACCAAATTGCATTGTATGCAATTAACGATGGTGCATTATTCGATCATGCGTATGAATTTATGCGAATGCACTATTGCATGTGTCAATCAACGGCGATGGCATTACATAAAAAATAGAACAACGCGTTAACGTTGAAATTGTGCAAACCTATTTACATACTATATTAAAAAATATGATTCGTTCAAACCTATGGGGAAAGTCTAGTATGATTGAGTATCGTTGATTTGTTACGCTGGGGATTGTGATGATAACTAAAAATATGTGGTTTTTTAAATACTGTTAATAAACGTATTTTTCCATCAACCAACCATTATATTGTTATGCCGGCGAAACCTTCTTTTCCGTACTTGTGTCAATGTTTCATTATCCTATATTTTACTTCCTTCTTTACGCCCTGTCATAGATCACCCCAAGAGGTTCGCTACGTTTGGTGACTAAGCAGGGGTGCCCTGGTTCAATAGACGAAGTTTGTTCACCTACTGCGTAGACAAACTGATTCGCATAGACTGGTTGATATATACCTTTTGACCTCTCCAGCAAGACTCTCTCGACGTATCGCCTTGAACCGCAGTGCGAGGGATGAATTCATACGTCCGTCACTTCTGAACACATTGACCCCAAGATTCCTGCCTCCAATCGCCGTTTGCTTACTGATAGTTGGAGAACTGAAAAGTGACATGGTTACTTTTCATCTCGGAAAACTTTGTACTCTATCCCTAATACCTCATGAAAGAAAAGGCGGATTCAAACTAGTGTGAGTATAATTTTAAGGTTTCTTAAAGATTAAAACATGTGTTTAACCAGTACCATTCACAAAATATTGCGTGTTCATAAGGAATTAAATAAAAAATACAATGATTTAAAAGGTGGGCAATGCCCTCACGCAGAACCTGAGAAAAAAATGAACCAAAAGATAAAGAATTTGTTCATACATAGGTCTCACATATTTGCTCACAAATAGGTAAAAGACGCAACATCGATGGATGTGAACTACAAAACAATTGTTATCCCTCAGAGGGAAGGCTAAATTTATTGTCTGAACTAGGACCTCCCCCGTTGCACAGCTTGATGGTTTATTGCTTGCTAATGAAAGTCTGTTCATGCCCCCTAAAACTTCCCCATGGGGCATGTTGCTTGACCAATTACCAAACAAGCCGCGCTTCATTCACGAATAATCTGAGCCTACCTACTTTTGAGATTGAAAATAAAATGATTGCATAAAGATGTTGGAACCTTTGTAATTACCACACGCGATACTATCACCATTTTGTGTTATTAGGCGAAATATCTTGCCTCCACTAAATGTCACGCGAGAAATTCTGCTTCTCTCGTGAAGTAAGTTCAATATCTTAGATGCGATTAGTGTTATAATTACATTAATATAATTATTATATTCAGACTATCATAGTTGCACAAGCAAAGTCGTAATGTAAACGATGTCATTATACAGTAGTAATAGGGTTATCATTTTGGAACAAACGTGGGTCAAATTTAAACTGTTTTCTATTAGCGTTGATAGAAATACTTAAGTAAATGTTTTGAGGGATACAAATTCTTAACTAACAGTAAATAATAAAAAAAATATATTTGGGTTTTTTTTTTCTAAACCACTGCTACCAATCGATGAATTTCTCAAGGCTGGGTTTAAAAAAAACTAGCAGAATAGCCTGAAAATTATGTAATCTGCATACCTCTGTCATGCGTTATTATATTCTATATTTCATATAGTATTCTATATTTCATTTTCATTCTATATGAGTGAAAACATTTAAAATTTAAAAAAAAATAAGTGAAAAGTTTCCACCGTTTATTAGAAAAATATAACTCAATAGAAATATGTATTTATGAAGCATCTGAAAAAAATACCGAATTAATCAACCATTGAAAATAGTATTTCTCTTTCAGTTTTGCAAGTGTTCTATTATTTTTGTTCCAAGCATTCTTTCGGTCATTCGATAATACGCATTGTTTTCTTTGCAGTGGAAATTTAATACTTACACAATTCGTCTAAAACAAGCCAAAGAAAGCTACAACTTTCACATATTCCGTTTTGAGTGGAGCCACATACCACTGGATGAGATATATGCAGCAAACAAAAAACCTTTGGGGAACACACAAAGTATCCCCACTCTATGTTTCTAAGTTGGATCTAGAATGGCTTTGGTATTGCGCTCACCAAACTTCAGGAAGCTTTTGTTGCAAGAGGAAAATATTTTTTTTAATGCGATGAGTGTCACTCTCAATTTAAATTAAAATTCAGTAAGAAATTTAACTTTTGTGCTTTTTTTATAATTAAAATTAAAATTTAGTAATAAATTAAACTTTTTTTTGTAATTTAAATTAAAATTCATTAATAAATTTAACTTTTTTTGCTTAACAATAAAACTAAAAAAATTAAACACAAAAGAGGGTTGTAACACTATTGATTTTATAAACTAATTGTCAATTAATTACATATGTTAATTTTTTTACATATAAATATAGAACATGTTTTCTCAATCAGAATTTTTTCACTCAAAAATTTCTAAAATTTCATTCCGTAATAAATGTAAAATTGTGCGTTTGGACTAGATTTTATTTTTTTGTACAACTTTTGTAAACCGTGTGTTTTATGTCTTGGATTTTAATTAAATTGGCTTTTCTTTTAAAATAAATATCAACTCTTCTGCCACTAATCTGCTGATAAATGTAATATCAATAGTAATAGAAGGTAAACTAGCAAGTGTAAAAGTTTTTATAATAGTGTCCCCTGCATTCAAAGTCGTAATCTTTTCAATAAAAGTATGTTTATCTGAATTGACCTGCCGGGTGAATATGGTTTTGTGATATTTAAATAATAAAAATAAATAGATCCCTTGAGCTGATTTTTCACGGAAACGGTGAAAAATTAGAAATTATTCAAATTATTACATTAAATTATTATTAAAATATATTAATCTATTTTAAGGATGCGTTCAATTTTCAACTCTTTTAGGGTGGAAATTGACAACACAAAACTCAATAGTAATTAGTTTAGATATTAATTATTTTTCCAGAATTTACTACATAACAATCATTACTATACGTATTTCAAAATGAAAGATTTATAGACAAAATATATATATATTTTAAATATATAAAATTTATAATATCCAATAATCCGCGTTACATAAAATTCCGGTTACTCCAGCAAAACTCAAACTTTCAGAAGGGGCTTAGTAGTTCCCCTGAATCTAGAAATTTGCTGAACTTGCTGACTTTCTCTTAGGAATGGGATATTTAATTTAAGGGTATGACAGCTTAAAAAGGTAAGTTTTTAGTTTAGACCTGAATTCTGTTGGACTTGTTATGGATCTTAGTTCCGGAGGGAGTTTATTCCAAGCCTTCGGCCCAGATACTCCGAAAGCGCGATCACCAAACTTAGTATTTGGCTTTCACTTAGGTTTTATCAGTCTGCCTACAGCTGATGATGTTGTTGATCTAAGAGTTGACTGCCTCAGACCAGTGTTTTCCGGGACGCATAGTTCAGAGATATAGTGTGGGGCCATTTAATTTATGGATTTAAACACCATCCAGCACAGTTTGTACTGGATTCTTTCAGGGCACTTGAGCCAGTGAAGGTTACGAAGGTGTTTTGAAATGTGCGAATATTTTGAAACCCCGGTTATGAGCCATGCTGCTGCATTAAACACTGATTAATGTTTGTCAATTTGATATTTTGGAAGGCTGGCATAAATGCCGTTGCAGTAATCGAGGCGTGAGGCTACGTACGAGCTGATAAGTAGTTTTTTTGCTTCTGTAGGAAGGTTTCTTTGGACAGACTTGAGTTGTCTTGGACAGACTTCAGTTGCTGGTGAAAAAAAATGAATGAAAATCGGTGCTTACAGTCCTATTTATTTGACTTTTAAACGAAAAGTCTGAATCTAAATTGACACCGAGAAGTTTGACTGTTGTTTTGGGATGATATCGCTGCCAGAAATAGTAATAGGTGAATCGTCTATGAAATGTTGACGTTTGTTTGTGGCCGCCCAGAGAAACTCAGTCTTAGATAGATTGAGCTTCAGCTTGTTTGAAGACATGCAACGAGTTATTGCTTCTAGACATTCAGTTATACGGATCTTGAGACTATTGATTTCGTTTGGAGCGCAGTAAAAATAAGCTTGCTGATCGTCAGCGTAGCAGTGAGACAAGAGATCAAGTGACTCGATTATTTTGGCGACATCATTTGTAAAAAAGATGAAGAGAAGTGGACCCAAAACGGATCCCTGGGTTACCCTAAAGAAAGTGTTGCGAAGTTGGACAATTTATTTCCAACCCTCATGGCTTGTAAGCGATTGGATAAATAGAATACCATCCAATTTTTGATGTTGGAATTTTAAACAAATTTTTCCTCTAATCTCCATATGAGGAATTTGTGATCAATCGTGTCAAACGCTGCACTCATGTTTAGGAGTGAGATAAGTGATAACTTACCTGACTCAACGGCAAGAGTTATGTCTGATAGCATACGAAATAGTCCGGTTTCAGTTGAGTGGAACTTTCTGTACGCAGATTGACGTTTTGCGAATAATTTATTTGAATTCAAGTGACTGGTTATTGGTGCGGCAGCAATTTTCTCCAGGATTTTTGAAATAAATGGTAAGTTTGAAACGGGTCTATAATTACCTAAGTTATCGGCGTCTAGATGTGAATTTTTCAGTATTGGTATAACTACAGCTGACTTGAGTGGTTCAGGAGAGTCACCCGTGCTCAGTGATTTATTAAAAACGTGAACTAGGAATGGAACTAAAACAATAGAACATTGTTTTAATAACCATGTCGGTATAGGATCAAGACTGTTTTGCGTACTAGGCGAGTTTGAAATAATTTTTATTACTTCTTCCAGCGTTGTGGATTTAAAGGAAAACAAAATTCCTTTAGAATTTACAGTGAATATTGGCGGAGGGCGTGAGATGCGGAAGCACGACTGGAGTCAATTTTTTCCCGAAAAAAAATTGAGAAGGCTTCCGGGGTAATATCTATTTTGGTTGGAACATTGACTTCGGAAATTAGAGTCTTTTTTGAGTTCCAGAGATGTCGTGGGCTGGTTCGCTCAGAGTTAATCTTTTCTTTCCAATACTCTGATTTTTTGGAATTTATTTTACTCGTATACTGTTTTTGAGCAAGGATCCACTCGTCTCTTGTAGTAACAGAAGAGTTTTTCCTATAGGTCCTCTCTAATTTCCGCATAAGTCTCTTCTGGTTTCGACATTCATCGTCAAACCAGCCGTCAGACTTTCGAACTTTTCGTGTTTTTGATGATGTCTGGGCATATTTATTTAACAGACATGAAAGTGTTTTGTGTCTTGACAAGTTTGGTAGGGGTCTTTGTTTCCCAAACATTAGGTGTACATAATAGAGAGGTCTGTTACTCTTCCAGAAAATCACTAAAGCTAAATTTACGCCATTCCCTTGATACAATTATTCTATATTGTACTTTAGGCGGGTTAAAATCAATATCAGTGTCAATAAGCCATTGGTCTGACAGTCTTATATCAGGAATATCTGCTGAAAGCGGTGGATCACTGTTCTTTGAAATTAGTACATCTAATGTACCACCAGCATCATGAATTGGGACGTCGACCCATTGGCGGCATCCAAAGCTAGCTAATAGATCTAAGAATTTAACAGTGTTTGGTGACGTCACGCGCTCGAGACGAATATTAATGTCACCTGTAATAATGAGTGCGTCGGAGAGTCCGACTTAAAGTTCTAAAAACTGTGAAAACTCATTATAAAATTCTACAGAGATTGGTTTTGATCCGGGCCTATAAAGGGTGCACAACATGAACGACGTTCCTGAAGAAGAAACCCTGCATCCAATATACTCAAACGTGTTAAATGTACCGAGAGCTACTTTGTTTAGCCGTTATCCTAGTCGGGCTATTTTCGCGACACCCCCGTGATTCACGTGTGAGATATTGTTTGATGGTAGGTCCCCACTAGGTCGGGCTTCTTCAAGAACCACATACCCTAAACCTCTTTGAGTACGAATCACACTATGGAGTTTTCGGTCTCTGAAAATATCGTCAACCACCTCTAGTTTGTTGTTAAGGGATCGCGCATTCCAGGAACTAATCGCAAGCTGTCTGCTCCTACAGTTGGCATGTCGTTCTAATCTAATTTCATTTAAGTTGTTGTGAAATTTATCAGAATCGCGGAGGGCTATTGATGGTAGGTAATTCTGTTCGTCGATTGGTCCGATTACTTGAACACCCTGTACTGACAGAGACTTATTATTATTTTCATTACTATTGTTATTATTAATAATTTTTGGAACGTATTGTTCCTCCCTTCATAAATATTTTGTTTTGTGTCCACCGCGACACCCTCTGTATCTAAATTTCACATTCGGATCACGGACTGGATTGTATAAGGTTGCTTTTGCAGTCACTGAAGGGTTCAACACACTATTACTTTGAAAACTTAGGAGTGTAGCCCGATCACTTACAGCAGTAGTGTTTTCGGCCTGTGCTGCATCACAAAGTACTGTGTCATATTCTTCCTTTCTGATGCACATTGCACAGTGTATGTTTTTTATGATAGCGTCCAGCACGGCAACCACGAAATCTAATTTTACTAGTAGGTAGTATTATTATCGCGTCCCAGGTCATATTATGATATTTTTGTAGCTAATTTAGGGTCCATAAAAACACTTTCACTTTTGAAATGTATTAGTGTCGCCCTGTCGTATCGAATATGGTTTATAGTCAACATAGTTCAAAGAATACCCATTATAAATCACTTGACGCACCGACACTTAACACCTGCAACGTGGCAGATTTGAACTTAAAATATTTAAAAATTTGTATTAAAACTTGCTTAATCTCGAATCAGCGACACTAAGATTATTTTATTTTTATACATCTAACTTAAAAATTATCGCGGTTATTTTACACTTTATCTACACCGTAAAAATTGAGAACTTCCCAAGATTTTCTAAATAAACTCAGAGCGCTTAAAAAAGCAGCCGGCCGCCCCTAGAGCGCCTCTATTCTCCAATACTCTCAAAGTTATTTTATATATAAACGTAACCTTGATTTTTTTTATGGAATAGCCTTTCTTCCTTATTATTTCATTATTATTTTTATAGTGTATTATTTTTATATATACAATTTTGCATTTTATGTCTAGTATATGCCTATTCTTAAACTACTACAATTATATTCTTTTACCTACGTACTTGACTACGTATTTGGACTTCACAACATTGATACATAACCACTAAGAGAGTTAAGAGAACCACTGCTTTGTAACTTTACATTATATGAATATGCTCAAATTGTCAGACAGAAGAATTTTCACTGACTTGGTATTTCTATATAAAATTCTAAATGATTTAGTTGATAGTACGGTATTGCTAGAATTGACAAGCTTCCGGATTCCACAACGTAATACTAGAAGTCAGGATTTATTTCAGTGCAGAAATTCTGGGACTAACTACCATATGTATTCCTCTTTGCCGAGAATACTAATGGAGGGAAACAATTATACCAAGTCAGTGGACATCTTCAATTTATCTTTGAACAAATATAAAATATTGTTAATGAAGCAATTCAGTTATGTACAATAAATAATGTACATTTCTTAATATTCATGTAAAAGCCCCAAAAAAGGGTGTTAATTAATAAATAAATAATTTAAATTACTCTATTATCTCTCAGGACCTTATTTTTTCTTATAAAAATCAAACAACGAACGACGTTTGTTAAAGTGTTACTGTTTGAAGTGTTACTATCTAGTTTCATAATGCAAGAGCGATTGATTGGTACCTACTCTCAGTATCTCCCTAGTGAAAGATAACCAGATATTTGGTGACCAAATCTAAATAGCCTGAGATTTTCCGACCTTCCTTTTTCCATCTTCTTCCTCTCCTGTCCTTAATTTCAGAACCCAAAAAAGAAGCAATAATTCAAATGTGACATGTAACTATAAATATAGATGGGTATCTATCATCATTTATTTGCGATAAGATTGACAAGGAAATTAATCTTACTTTTTAATATTTAGATTTTTATTTCTACTTCCTATGAAATTTGCTTTTATTTTTTTTTCCTTCAATATATTTGTTTTCCTTACACATTTGTATTTATTTCTACAAATATTATTTTTCCTTATTCTAACATTATAATTGAAATCATGTACGAGTACCATAATACTGGAATGAGCCTAGTATGTAGTTGAGAAAATCACGAAAAATTGCAATTTATAAAATATATTATTTAAAAAATTTGAAATAAGTTATCTTCTCTATCATTTATACTCACTAAATAATACTTAAGAAGATAATTCTTGATTCTACTCAAAGGATGTCAATAAATTTACAAAGAAGTAACAAAGTATCATTGATATTCCATAGACAATGCCACTTCGGTGGCTTATAACCGTAAATATTCCCACAGCGTAGGAACAATAAGTACAAAAAAGTTTTTCGAACTTGGTCTTCAAGAACCACGAGTATCTTGGATACTTTTGTAATGTCTGGCCAAATGTACCTATTATAATTTCTAGTGTCTGTACCATCTAAAAACTATTGATGCTGTAAGTTCTAAAAATAATACAAAATCTAAATAATTAATGTCTTAACTACCCACATAATAATTTAACAATGAAATAAGAATTTCTTTGATTCTGGGCAAAGGGGGGTTCGGTTCGTCTTACTGTCAATCCGCTGTTAATAGAACCATCTCTAATGCACTGACGCAATGTAAACAGAGTCTGTTGTCTTTTCTACAGGCATTGCAATAGCGACTGCTCGAAGGAGCCATCAGTATTGATCCCCTGAGCACCAATACATTTGCGCGGAATTCTACGGACTCGAGCTGAACACCCGTTCACAGTTGATATTGGCTTGATGAGAAGATATCGTTTCTTCGACTAGTTTTTTGTGTCAGTCGGTTGGCATATGGAATGAGCTACTGGCATCTATTTTTCCTCAAGACTTGCATCAATGAATCCTTACCTATAGCCCTTACCTCAACCCGCTTAACAACCCAGCCCAATCGGGTGGCGAAGGGCTAGATAAAAAATAAATATATATAGGTATGTAATATGTTATACTGAAACCTACTTCAATTTTTTAAATGCCACATAATGAGAATTTTCGGTAAATGTGACCGAAATTGAGGAGCGTCTTCACAAAGAGAAACGGTTTTTATTCTTATTCTTCTTTAGAAGTGGTAGCTTTTCTATAATATGTTTATTTATCTGCAACATTTTTAATAGATAATTATTCATTTTCACAATATCAATTTATATAAAGTGAAATAACAAGGTAGGCTTATTATGTAAAGGGCCCATTATTATTTTATTTCAATGTATCAGATTAGGCCACCAGTTCTATACAGAAGAAACTTTATTTCTCATTCCCTATAATTTTTATTCTCCTAGGTATTATTTAGAACTAACCCTATTACTATAATAACTATTTCCTTGCAGGGGTAGGCAGAGAGCACGGACAGCCAAACAACTCGGCCTTGGCAAACACTCTTTGCCTCTTTCACATTCATACATCGTCTCATAAATACTCTTCTATTTTTTTTTACTCTTGACTTGACCAGATTTCTGCTACCATTATTTATGCACTTTTGTATTTTATTTTTTGCATGTACAAACGACTTAATTTTAATTAAGACATTTAAATTTAAAAAAATCGGTTTAGTTAGGTATTAAAAAATAATGCAAACACAAATTTTTATTTTATTAAAAAACATAATTTTACTACAGAACTATAATGTATTGGTCTTTCAAATAGACTGATGATAGGAAAACCCAATTCATTTGTGAAAAGATATCTTTATTTAAAAATAAGTTCAAAATTGTGAATTTAGCAAAAGTGAAATATGTACGTATTTAAAAATAATTCACAAAAGCGAATTTCACTTTGTGATATTTATTTAAATAGGCAGATAATAATTTCTTTTTTTATTAATTTTGAAAGGTAATTAAATAAGGTTTAAAATTTTAATATTAGAAATTAAAATAATATTTTTGAAATATTTAAATTTTAGAAAGAAACACAAAAAAAATTTTAATGTCTCATATGAAATTTTTATAACTAACATTACGAATAAAAAAATATAAATATAAGCACCCGCATTTTATTAAACAATCGAATTTAAAACGTACTCTCACCTAACTTTTTGTCGTTTCATGAAAAAGTTATAATGAAAAATATATGCGTGTCACAATGCTCCGTATTTTTTTCTCAAATTGCCGTGTGAAAATTTGGTTTCATATATGTATACATTTTAATTATTTTGTGATTAACTTTTAAATCTGAAAGTAACGCGTGGTATTCTCTTTTGAACGCAGTTTAGATCATATTTCTCACGATGACATTAAAGGTGACACAACAATTTGGGAGGCGGGTTTGGGTACCGCCGCCTCGGCATCCATTTATTGGATAACCAACACCTCTGCCATAGGTCACCCCAAGTGGTTCGCCACGTTTGGCGACTTAGCAGGGGTGCCCGGGTTCATAGTTTGAGGTGTGTTCAGATGTTTATCACCTATGTTTTGTGTTGTTTAATACTACTAATATCTGTCCCATATTGTGACGCCATTTACTGCTCGATGAATTAAACACGATGTATCACAATACTTCTTTCATTTGGTAACTGAATGTGACGTGAACCATTTCTAGCAAAAGGTAGTTCCAGAAACTCCGATTGACGATCCACGCCTGAACTTGAGTTGTCCATCTTATCTTGCCGACCCACAGAGCTAGTCGCCGGCTACTGTACACCCTCGCCTAGCTGGGGGCCTTCAACCCCCTGAACCTAACACTTGACACACACTGATCCCTAGATTCCTACCCACCCATCATACCTTTTTCCTTCCCAGAACGTCCCCTCCTCCTTTTCCTTAAAAAAGACCCGCCACACAGCATCCCAAAAAATGATTTTGGTTAATGAGGTTTATGAGACCTATATGAAGGGTTAAAGATTAACATTAAATATTGATCTTGACTGATTATTCACTTAAAATTGTCTGGCGAAAAAAAATGTTTTGTAGATATGTAGCATCAAGAAGAATCCAGATTAATTCATTTATAATAAGCAGCTCGACGCTACTTAAGTACGTACTTGCAGGTACGTATTTGCAGCCAAAATCAAAACAAAGCAACCTACCTGCTTCAAGTATCTACCGGCGACAGTACGTCGCAGTCCGTCTGGCACATTACGAGAACTCGCCAGAAGGTTCGAGTCTACCGCCTAGGCATAATTGCCACGCCACCGAAACTTCGTGAAAGGCCCAGACCGAGCGAGTGGCTTCGATTTAGTTGCCATTTATCTACCTACTGTTGTCACCGGCCGAACAGTATAAATAAGCCCGATGCAGCCAGTCAGTCAGTCAGTCATCAACCTGCCGTCAGTGGATAAATTTCACGAGTGATAATCCGTGCGCCTTTGCGCGAAGAACAATATACCCGGCTTCGCACGTACACATCACGGACTCCATCGGGACATCATCATAGCGCTTTGACCCAGATCGCCGTCCCTGTCCAGCGTTACACGGATTACAGCGCCCTGGTTCCAGCGTCTCTGACCAGCGCTTCATCCACGCCATCATGACCACCACGAGGACACGCAGCATCTTCAATGGTCCACGCAGCTCCCGCTCAACCGCCTACAAGGTCCGCCGCACCTTCGGCCGTCTCGTCAGCACTGGAGTATTGATTCCCCAGATCGCAGGTGCCTGACCGCCATCGAGTCCCGGTCACCAGCGCCCGGCGTCGACTTACTGACCCGCGCTTGATCTGCCAACACAGCCAGCATCCGGTGAATACATCTGTCCTACGTCATCTCCTCATCCCGGCAACTGACTCAAATAAACACTGTGACCTTCACGACTCGCCTTTCATTCCGTGCCTCACCATGGATCCCCAAAGATATTTCTCTTTGTGAAAACACTCAATTTTCTTGATGTTGTAAAAAAATATTTGTTTATGGGTTAGAAATTTATTACTTACAACGTTGGAAGAATTTCTTTATCCCCTTGATATTTCTATTCAGTTTGGGATCAAGTGAGTTTATGATTTTTCTCTTATCCTTAAAACGTGTTGCCGTTATAGTTTTGTTGTTATTATCATAAATGCCATTGATATTTCGTATTTACGGGTACCTAGGTTTATAATATACATCAATTTAAATTTTGTTTATGCTTACATAAAATATTTTTTTATTGCTTCTTACAGAACACAGAGCCTTATTTTTCGCATAATACTCGCGATAAACTGTTAACACATTTGAGTGAAGCAATACAATAATAAAAGTAAAATATTACAAAGGTAAATAAGAAAAGTTTTTTTTACATGATTGGCCAGTTGGGTACTTTGAGAATCCATTGTAACAATATTTATACTCTGTTGTTGGCTCACAGGACTAATACAAAATCTTATTAGGTCAAGGATGAAAAATGATCCTCCCGCTGCGGCGTAAGGCGATGGGTCAAGACAGACCAATTGAAGAGGTCAAAGGGTCTCCCCAAACCAGCCTCTCCTGATCTGGTACACCACGCAGCTAGTGAGCAGGCGTAACCTTATACCCTACCCGATGAAGCCGATGAACCCGGACACCCCTGCTAAGTAACCAAACGTTGCGAGCCACTTGGCCAGGGTGGCCTATGGCAGAGGTGTTAGTTATCCAATAAATGGTTCGTGGGGCGGCGGTACCCAAACCCGACCCCCATATATTATTAAATATCAAGTACTTACATTGTATATATGGGTACGTGTTGCATGGCACCAACCTCTCAACATTACGGAATAAAAAAATATTACGGGGTTGTCCAAAAAATTGCCACGACTCACATGAGATTGACTTTTATTTTAATTTCATAATAACACACACTATATACACAAGTCCAAATAATTTCTACTATGATAATGATTAAAAGAATATTGTTGTTGAGCGTGTAAATAGCCCCAACAAATGGCGGGCTTTATACCCTAGAAAATATAACTACTGATAAATTATCACGCAGCGTTCTCATCTCATAGATTATGGTCAAGAATTGCCTAAAAGTATCATAATAACTTGCACTAACCTGATGCAGATTATTTCCTGCAATTGTAAGACTTCGTCATGCCCATGCAATATGGGCAGCAGATTAATTTATCAGGTGGCACACCAATCAATTTGTTATATGATAGTGAGGAGAAGAAAATTACTTAGGACGGATTGTTTCGGAGAATTTGAACAATTCATCAAATTTCAATGTTCATTTCCGGGTTCTGTGAAAGTGCTATTCAAGTTCTGTTATTATATCGTTATAGGCTAGTTGCTTGACAAAACTCAAATTAAAACCGAACTTTAAAAAATCTTTCACAGAACTTGAAAATGAACGTTGAAATTTGATGAATTGTTCAAATTCTCCGAAACAACCCGTCCTTAATCTTGCAGATGCCAAATTTTTCAAATAACAATAGTAAGAGACAATAGAACACCGAAAAGCACGATAACAAAGTGTTCTATTTTTGAATTATTTTATCAAAATAGACTAAGCCATTTGTTATGCATGCAGGTAAGTACCTACCAGATTAGTACACATTATAAATATATGAAGGCAAGAAACCTAATCTTGGAGGTATATATTTAAAATTCAAGAAAATTATAAACTAAAAGAAACAAAAATTGATTATGTTATGGTGCACCATACTTATAATAATAATTGTTATATTTTATAATAATTTTATTATTTCAATTTTGTAAAGTTATTTAGTACTATATGAGTGGTTACATCTTTTTGGACAATAATTTTCAATAGGCGTTAGCGAAAACATTTAGTAAGCATGCCTTTTTTAAAATAGAGCAAAAATCTTTCGTAAATTATCTTGTTTGAAAGAAACAGTGTATTTTTTCAATACCTTTGACGAGTCGAATATCAAAACCAGGCGTGTTTATAAATACAGCTTTTTGAATTATACTTTTATTTTCGTGAATGAATGAATGAATGATTGAATGAATGCAAATCTTGGGAGTGGAAATTAACACACTTTCTGAAATCCAGTCAAGCTGAAACTCAGCAGATAGACTTATCGTTGGTGATAATGCATTATATAAACTGGTAGCACGCGAATATATACGCATTTCTCTGAAATTGGACAATATTACAGCAGTTAATACAATAATTAAATGTCAGTCCTACTCAATGGATATGAAAGTTTGTTGTTTCAAAATGAAAATAGATTTCAGAATAAAGAGATGGAAATTAACCAACCTTTTCAAAATTATGTTCACCGTAAAAGCAATCAGCAAAATATCAGCAGGAATCAGACTATCGCAGAAGTTTTCTGGATTTGAACAATATGCATAAGGAATATATTATGTTTCGTTATTTTACTAATTTAACACAAATTCAAATAGTGTTCTTAAAATTAAATAAAACGCTTCTAAACACAAGAACAAAAACGAAATAATTTACCAATTTACGCAAAGATTTGAACTAACCAGGCTTTCGCGCTTTACGTTAATTTAAAGGTTGTATTAAGCGTGAAGTGGGAAGGAGGTAGGGAGGGACGTTGGCAGGAAAATAAGGCAACACAACACCTGTTCCGGAACTAATTCTCTTACCTGATCCCAGGGTCTAGTTAACACGGTAAGTTGATTATGAAGGATCAACATTTTATAATATGAGCTCTTGCCGGATTTGCTTCGTGACCTTTTAAATAATCTTCGTAATGTTAAAAGTCACAGTAAAATTTGTCAGTGGTGAACCGTTTAAGCAAACAACTGTTGAAGGTTAATCTAAGGGATAAGAATAGGGCAAGTGGAATTCCTTACTATTCCGATCTGGTATTTGAATAAACTGAATTTTTAGCCACTATGTAAATTTTCTGCAACAGTAATAATGTTTCTTTAAATTCTACAAGACATTTTTCGAATTTTTTTTTAAGTTATATAGATAAGGAAACATCAGCAATTTCGTTTGTGCACAACAGGATTTAAGGAGTATCATAATTAGAATACTTTTATTATAAGCATTATTTAATAGTTTTACTATGCAAATTTATAAAGAATCTCATTTTTACTGCAGTTTACTATTCACTTTTCAAAATGGAAGATACTCTTAGTATCGCCCTGGCCACCATTCCGAATTTAAACGTTGTTCTCCTTTTCCTCCCCACTACCTTCAGCCTCACAACATACACCAAGTTAAGATGCCATAGTCTCATTGGCTCCAGACGGGTGGAGCAGTTGGAACTCTTATGCGGAATTAATGTAAAATAGAAAAAAAACTGTAGCCGTAAAAGGCAAAAATTAAAAAAAAAATCTCGTTCCAAATTAATACACAAATGACAAGTAGCTTGATTGTTATAATAACTTAATTGTGGAATTGCTGGCAGTACATATTTTGATGATTTCTCATTTGTTACGGAAGCATTACGACAATATCCAAAACACAAATCAGTCCTTAAATAAAGTTTTACGATCTGAATCTAAAAAATACTATTACTATTGTTTGGTATGTATGTTGTGAAATTAATATATGGCAAGTTACTTTAACTGCGTCGTGTACTACGTCCAAATCCACTATAGGAAAAAAAAATTGAAAAAAATTCATTGAGAGGGTTCATATGATACTTGTGATAGCGTCAAAAACAAAGTTAGTTGTACTGCACAGCAAAAATATTTTAAAAAAACACATACAAAATGATGAAACTTTACTAGAAAAATTTAGTTCTCAAATAAAAAGCTCGCTGTTCATTCACCATTGAAATAAAAGTACTTTAGTCATTTTTTTCCCATTGAAATAACAAGTCTATCGCGGCATTCAGCATAATTTCTACACAAATACACATACAAGAATGTGAAAGAGATATTGAAAGCGAGGGCCGTTTCAGGATCAAAAGCAAGGTACATGAAGTTTTTAAGAGAAGTAGCCTTTCATTTATTTAACATCCATTAGATAATGATGTAATATACTATACTGGAAATTGTTTTGTGGTCATGCACTTATACATAAACACAAAAAAGCAGAAAAGGTGAGCCTACTCAACTATTCATATCTTGGCAACCAAAAAAAACATACAAAAAAAACAATTTCAAAAGAATAGGGTTCAACAGAAAGAAAAAGAAGTTCAGTTGCATCTAGGAATTTAGCCCAGGACCTTTACCTTGTTGAAGAAGCGCTCTGACCACTGAGCTAATTTGACCAATTTTTAACTGTATTATACTTGTCTGCTTAATTTGATACTAAAAACACAAATATAAATAAAATAAAATGATTAAAGAGAGAAAATCAATGGTTTTTGTGAGTCAAAATCAAAATAACAATATCTTTCACGGGTTAATCAAATGTTCAAACAGAACTGTTCTTCCTAAGTGAGTTTTATAGTTTTATTGTCAATGAAAATTCTGTATTCACAAATCAATTATGTGATCGAGTAGGCTTGGTTCAACGAAAATACGCATACGTGAATAATGGTTGAGAATGCCAAGGTTAATTATATTATCTGTGACAAAATTTCCTCAAATGGAAAACCAAATGGCTTATAATCGGCCCCAACTAAATCATCATTGCTCCAGCGCTTCCTGCAGAAAAAAATAAGGGATGATAAACTTTTCCGTCGAACCTAAGGGTTTTAAAGATTACCGCCCTCAACCCCTTACATGTTTCCCCCTATACCCTAGATTTTCATGTTTTCCATGGGCGTTGCGCCAATAGGACGAAAAAAAATTCCATTGCATTAACATGGAAAACAGAGCACGAATCCTTCAGTAGTGCTAAACAAATAGAACGAAATGTGATCAAACTTATATAATTTAAAAACAGAAAATATTTTCGCATGGACCATTAAAACTGACGATTCTGATTTATAGATTAACAAAACATTTTACAGCGTGAAATAAAAAAACTTCTACAGAATATCATACATAGATCGTCATTTGAAGATGGTATTGGCTCTGTAGGGTACAAGCTTATGTTTATGATTTAGGAATTCAATAATTCGTTTGTATGTATAATGCTTTCTCACTCTGAAACAATACATGATTATATATTGTTCCTTGTTTTCCAATCCCACACATCGGGAAACACCACCTAATATTGTTTTATTGGGGATTTGGTAAAAAGACAATGAAAGATGGTGGTTGTGATGTGACAGTGCTTATTTTGGGTGAGTCAGTAGCGCAGTTGTGAGATGACTCCGGATCAATGACGATGATAGTACATAGGTGTAAGCGGCAATGACGGTGGTGGAGTGGTCGAGGCGATAAAGTCGGTTGCTCGACACTGCGTTGGTGGAGACCGGACTCGAGGATGTGTTCAGTACTATGGATGGCGTGGAGTCTTTCGGGTAAAGTATTTCATTGTAAAACAGGGTAGCCAAAGATGTGATGGACCTGGTCGAAGTCGCGGGGCCGAGACGCAGACCGGCGAAGGTGTCCCAGGATCTAGGCGCGTGAGGAGCGGAGGGCAGTGATAATATCCGGGGCCAGGGCGCCTCAGTAGGCAGCGAGCAGTAGTAGAGCTCGTAGATTGGTCACTCGTAACTGCTAATTATAGACTGACTGACCACGTCGTTATGCGCCCCGTTTTATAGCCGCCCGGTGCATCGAGAATATTCGGTCGTGTAGGTAAGCGCGCCGAACGCTAGTATCGTATATAGAGAGTTCTAGCTACGATGCGTTTGCATGAGCGAACGTTCCCGAATATTCTAGTAGCATTGCTACAGTTAGAGTTATGGCAATAACACTTCTTTTGCACTTAAGTGACTTAAATTTGAGTAGTTCTGTGAGCAGTAGACCTGGTGTCAAAAAAAAAAGTTTTAATTTTTTCTAATTAAATAAATTTAAACCACAATTTCCTTTCAATTCATAAGATTGGTAAGTAGGTGTTCATATACCTACCTACATAATTATAAATCGTTTATATTATGGAACATTTTTCTTATTTCAATACGGAATTACACACTATTATCTCGATGATTTTTTTATAACTTTTTTCTTTCTTATCTGTAATATTGAAAAACGCGAATAAGAAAATTCAAATAAACACGATTAATTCACATTTGAAACAATAATCTTTATTTAAAATATAAACTGGCCACCATCTTGAAAGGTGTGCAAGTTACGCTTGTAAGCTAACTAAATTGCATATCGCGATACGACATCATAAATTACCACTTAGACCAACCTGTAAGGTTCCATTTCAATGTGTTTTCTCTCAATTATTTTCTATTCAGAATTTTAATGCAAAAAATTATGGCATCGCAGAACTTTTTTCTCATTTTGCAAAGTTTTAGCGTTGAATTATTATTTTCACGGGAAATAAGATGGAACAATTAAATTTGACTAAGCCAAAAAGGCTCGGTAAGTTTCACCGTGTTTTGAATTTTCAAATCTTTATAATGTTTAGCTATGTCCTCTATTTGAATAAGGAGATTATGATAAAACGATATTTGAGATTATTTGCAGCTTTACATTTTTTTTATATCATTAGGGGTTCATGCGAGAAAACATACGAGATTATTTTTAGGGTTTCTTTTCGTGAATTGGGTAATGAACCTTTAAGTCTTCCGAGTATTTATTTTGATCAATTAAAGCTTCAACGTAAGTTTTTCAAATAAGTTGAGTAATTTATTTCTTGATTGTTTTTTTGTAAAACAATTTTAAATCTTTTTATTTTTCGGAATAACTTTATTGAGTAAAACCTCAAATTGTAATATTTAAATATTGAAGACATTATTAGTGATTTTTTAAACGAAAATCTGAAACAGAAAAATCAGAAAAGGAAACGGTCACATCTGGGACTCGAACCCAGGACCCTTGTCTTTCCGGGACAATGCTCTACCAACTGCGCTAATGGGACCCTATCCTCCTCGGTCACTTTTAACTGTATCATACTTCGAATAAGAACTACCAACATTGTCTTCATTTTTTCACCGCACATGTGACCGTTTCCTTTTCTGATTTTTCTGTTTCAGATTTTCTTTTAAAAAATCACTAATATTGTCTTCAATATTTAAATTTTAAATCTGTAAAAATTAGTAACATTTTAAATTTATTTGGTGACAAATCAATATTATGATGATCATATATTATTATGTCATGTTAGTTATTATTGTCGTTTGCTCTAATAGTACTGTTATTTTGTGTTCTCTTGTCATCGTTTTGTATGTACCTACTGTACAAATCTGTATTATATTATTTGATCTGTATTGGGTAAGGCGCAATGTGGGAATAAGTTTAAGAATACGACCTCTAATACAAATATATTTTTAAAAGTTTGATAAAATAAAGCGCACAAGCAGTGAATTACCCTTACTTTGAATTTTATACCTGTGTATTTCATCTGTTACGCCTTCAGGAGGCATTTAGTTCCTTGAAATTTGCAATAAATATATTTATATTTTTTATCAGGAACCTAATAATCACAATAGCACTTATTTCGAAATTTTTTTTTTTCGAAAGCACAATTTCATACACAATATATCCACATATGTTTTTAATTAGTAATCAACGCAATGTTTTGATTTTGTTCAATTACATTGCAAATTTATGTTCTTTTTTTTTTTTTTTATTTGGTACATTATTTTGTTACAATTTATGTTTTCCAGTAATGTAGGCCTCACTGGGTGGCTTGCCCGTTCTGTAGAAAGAACATAAATTATTTGTAAAATTTAAAGTTTCAGTAATCAATAAATACTTCGATCAAGTTCCCGACTCTAAGAATGGGTTGTTTCAGAGAATTTGAACATTTCCTCAAATTTTGAGGTTGATGCTCAAGTTCTGTGAAGATTTTATTTAAGTTCTGTAATTATTTCAGTTTTGTGAAGCAACTGGCCAATAATGATATAATATCAGACCTTGAATAGAACCTTCACAGAACTTGAAAATCAACTTAGAATTTTGGTGAATTGTTCAAATTCTCAGAAACAACACACCCTTAGAGTCGTAATGAATGTATTCATAATATTTGGATATTCTAATAAATATGCAAAGTAATAAAATAGATGGAAAACAATACGAAAAGATTATTTATAAAGGTAATCAACTGTTTTAAACATTAAATGAGAAATAGTATTGTGATCAAAAAAGGACATGAATATTATTAGGCGAAATATAATATTGTTTTCTTGGAATGCATTTGTTTTTCGTGTGCCAGTTTAATAATTATAATATTCTAAAAATAAAATCCTCTCAAATTTGAGTCGCCAACGTAAATCATAAAAAGGCATCTGGGAATAAGGGCCTAAATAAAGAAAAGTCCTCTGCCACAAGCCGCAACGTCAGACCTTATTTTCTCCGCAAACACAAAATGATATTCAAAAGAATTGGCCGCTGAAGGAAAGTGTGTTTAAACAAATTTCCAGCCAAGTTAGTCGCCGCTAAATTCATTCGCACAAATTGGCGTCTTGTGCGAAAGAGCCGAGAAAAGGTAAAAGGGCGCACTAAAGGTAAATGTCGTGGAGGTGGGGTTTAAAGAAGATGGAGATAAACGCAAAAAAATAACTATGCACAAAGATACACGCTTTCGAGTAAACTGGTCCATTCTTACTGCATGAATAATCTCAATAGAAGGGCGACCTTTCAGCTTCCTGGCAATGCTTGCAACATACAACTTCCTAGCTTGATATAGACCGTAAAATCTTATTGTAGGTACAGCAGAGAAGTTATCGCAGCGAAGCACAAACACGTATTATTTGAGCTGTGTAACGAAGGCGATTTACATTTTAAATTTAAAGCTCTTAACGAGGTAGGAGCAGCTTTAAATATTATTTTAGATATAAAGTTTATGGTTCTTTTTAATCACGCGCTTTTTAGGACCTATGATTCATTTAAGTGCTTTTAATAAAGATGTGCTTAAATAATATAATTCAAGGAAAAAATACCTTTATTAAAGTTTCGGTGATTATTTTTTGAAGAAGAATACGAATTCTTTTTGAAAGATTTTGTGTTTTTCAGTTAGCTGTAATAAATTTCTGTAAAATTCTACATCAATGCTTACCTAATAACACTATTTTAATTTTCTTTGTAGATGTTAAGGAAACAAGTCAATATGACTTTCCTTCCTCTTACCTCTCCTAGTATTCTACGAATAATTTAATTTTGAATCGTGGGGTTATTTGAATGAATGTTATTTTGAATTTGATTTCCAAAAATAATACACAAACTGTATAACTTACATGTTACATATTGATTATTTATTGTCACATATTATGGCCTCATAGAATAAAAAAATAATACTAGAAGTGCCTTCCATACAAATTTGAATGGAAACAATTTCATTTGTTTGGTATAACAAAAATACACTGTATTTATCGCAACACATTACGTCGACGTAATATCGATACAAAAGGCTTATTTTTTACTTGACAGATCTAAACCAACAAAAATATCATTTCTTTTCAATTGACCGCAATCATTCCCTGAGGTTTCCTAACCGCGAAAAAAACTTTGATGTAACTTCTCAAATCCAATATTATTATTGAATCTTCACCATACGAGTAGTAGAGTAGAGGATTGATATCATAACGAAAAATCTTATTTTTTAAGTTACGAAAAAGCAGTTTTTTTGCGGCAGAAGAATAAAAACACAAAAATATTTCTTGCATAGATGTTCAAAGCCGTCAACACGATAAATTTTTCCATTTCGTGTAGCTGTCAATAGCACAATTTCGTTTTCCACCTGTCTTCCGGATTCACATAAATTTACTAGCCGAAAACGATTATCTTCCAAAAATAATCTTTTTAACCCTCATTCTCACATATATTTAAAAGTTATAATCTGACAATATTCTAACATAATTTTAACAAAAAACACAAGATGCATGAAGGATTTTCAAGTTATAAAATTGGGGAAATAGTTATTTCTTGCTGATCGTTAATTGATCATTATATAATATTGAAAACAATTATTATGTACGTTTTTATGATAAACAAGTGTCTATAAGACAACGTTTTTATCTATGGTACAAAGGATAGCAAATTAATAACTAATTATTATTTACGTAATTGTAAAAAGCATTCACTTTGTGGCTCATCATAATTTATAATAAAAACACATAAATTTGTTTTTGACCATTATGTGTTTTTATTATAAATTATTATTTAACTCTCCATCACGAGATAACGTCTACATAATATTTTACCTCCTAAGGACCAAATATTAGGACTTAATTTCAGGGTCAATTACGTCGTCGGCTAAATAACAATTAAACATACAAATTTCGACTGTCGGTGCATGCATGCGTGATGTAAAATATTCCTTCGCTTGCACGTGTAATGCGTAAAATGTTTCAAGTTCAGACAAAAGTAGGTACCAAAATCATATTATTATTATGATAATTCTTTATTTAGATATGTATTTCTTGTGTCTACACTTTTTATAGATCTAAATCTGAATAATCATTTTTAATGTGTTTTATTTATTTATGACTTCTTGACATGTACCTTGGACTTGGACTTGGACTTTTGTCTATTTTCAATAAATCTAATATTTATATTATTTATTCAATTTATTCATTTATTTAACGCCCAGAGGGCTTTTACATGTAGGTGGTACAATTTTAATGACAGTTTTGAAACATGAGAAAGAACTATTAAAAATAAAAGAACATAAATTAAAAAAATACAGCGATTTGAATGGCTTACAAAAATATAACTTCCATTTAGGAATATTGTTTAAATAATTATTTTACGTAATCCACAAAATTAATATTAAATATATCGACATCACCTAAGTATTGGTTTCCCATAGTGTGAAACCGTTGTATTGGTGAGTTTGCAATGTAATTACGCTTATGTGTGTTGCATTGGAATAGTGTATTTTGTCGTATTGTTATTGTAGGAATTCGTAAGTTTATGAGTTGCAGAAGTTCGAAACAGTCGAATTTAGAGTTTAGAATCTTGAATAAAAAAGTTAAGTCGTTTATTTTACGCTTGTCTTCTAATGTGTGTATTTTTAAAGTATTTAATAAAAAATGACATAATAAATGAAAGTATTTAATAAAATATACACTAAATGTAATCTTTTCGGAGGAAATTCTCTGAATAATAGTGAAAACCCTATCAAATTCCGTTGCATAGTTTAGAAGAACTAAGCGCAAATACAGACAGACGCGGATAGTCCCTTTGATTTATACTATTTTGAGATTGTCTCTAACAATCTTTGCTATGCATATATATTTTTAAATACGTTCAGCCTCACAAATTCTATAAATCTAACATCCCGTGATTTTTCACGGATCTGCACTAGTATTGTTTTAAATTTGAAAGAGTAAAATATTTTAAATTTTAATTTACAACGTTTTTCTGCAAATCTAAACTTAAAAAATGTTCCATGTTGAAATTTGGATTGTCTGCAGTAAACGGTTTTTTTCTGAAAAATCTAAATTAAATCAAGGCAGCCACCTGCTTGGAACGGCTCCCTTTCTAGGTGGTAGCCAGACTTATTAATTCACTGCCGTTATCTTCACTTTCATCTTGAAGGTGAGCTTTCGTATTATTCTTGTAGAATACCACCATTCAAAACTAAATTGTTTGAATTGTATTCGTACCTTATTTCATACTACTGGTCCTTCGAATTCTTTAACTAACTACTAACCATCACGCCGTTTCTCCGCAGAGGCAGGCAGAGAGGACGGGCCAGCAAACACTCGGTCTTGCCATACACTCCTTGCCTCATTCACATTCATAAAACATCTCATACATAACTACTCTTCTTTTATTCTGACTCTTGTCATATAGTCCGACTCAAGTTTCTGGTTCATTTAATCGTACCATGTCTTTCTCCGGCGTCTCCGACTATTTCTTCCATTCAAATTCGCATCATATATTAACCTTACTCACTCCTTTCTTCGTTCATTCGCTTTACATGCCCAAGCCATCTAAGCGTCCCTTTCTTATTATTTTTCATTGCGCTTATATCAGCATTGCATTATTTGTGAATCTCCACATTTCTTACACGATCGTACTTGGTTTCTCGACACATTTGCCTCAAGTATCTCATTCGGTCTACATTCATCTTTCCACTGACAGTTCCGTGTCTCAATGTCATACATCAGGGTAGGTGCCAACACTCCATTGTGGTGTGCTAGCATCGGTCCTTTAGAATTTTGTTTTTAGAAACCAAACGCTTCCAGTCCTCCATCAATGACTAACCGTAATTAACCGTGACTTTAGATTTACTTACATTCATCATTAACTCATTCTTCATATTATGTACATTGTTTATTCTAGACACAAGAGACTGTAACTTTTCCATACTATTAGAAACCAGCACCGCATGATCAGTATACAACAGGCAACATACTTACAAATGACTAAATTTCGAATTCTCACTTTTAGATTAAAATATTAATAATGGGAATGTATTGCGAGCGATATGCTGAAACGAGAATATGGCGCGCATGGCATAGCATTCACGGCATAGCCTGTGACAGGCATATAGATGTTAACGTTGTCTTGTTTCTGAACATATACAATTTTAAATTATAGCATGATTAAAAAAAAACTGAATAATCAATCAAGTCCAATTTAATTCTAACATTTTGTTCAATTCCTAATACTTGTATGTTCCCGGTAAAACTATGAATGTTTCCCATGCGCACAGTTTTATTTTAAATTTTATTTTTATTATTCAGGGTTTTCCAATAAGAGGTGTTATTTTGAAAATCCCGCTATTTCGGTATATGTTAGTTTTGAAGTTGTCATTTTTTTAACATTTGACAAGTAGAAACTACGCCATTAATAAAAATGGAACGATACACGCATCAACAACGCATTGAAATTATTAAAATTCACTTGAGTGAATCAAATGCAAATCATCTTGAGTGATGAGGCCCATTTCCGCCTCGGTGGCTTCGTCAACAAGCAAAATTGTCGCATTTGGGGCTCGGAAAACCCAAGAGTTATTGTTAAAAAGCCTCTTTTTTCTCAAAGTGTGACTGTTTGGTGCGGTTTACGGTCTGGCGGAGTCATTGGACCTTACTTTTTTGAAAATGAGGCTGGAGCAACAGTTACGGTTAATGGATTGCGCTATCGAGAGATGATTAATGATTTTTTATGACCGGAATTGGATGGTATTGATTTCGACAACGTTTACTTTCCACAAAACGGCGCTACATGTCACACAAGCAACCAAACCATTGATCTTTTACGATTGAATATCAAAATAACACCTCTTATTGGAAAACCCTGTAGTTAAAAAATATACATATTTCGCTTTTTATCTTACCTTTTCTTTACTTACAAATTGTTATTTCCGATCTTACATTATTCTTGTTTAGAGTATTATGTAATTTTTGCTTTTATGATAAATGTTACATTTTTCTTATCTTAGAACTGTGTTAGTTACTTATATTATAATTATATCCCATTAATTATTATTCATTAATTACTATGAATGGAATTATTTTAAGAATGAGGTTTTTTTCTATTCTATTCGGTTTTCCGTTTTCAGGCTATGGGAAAAGGAAGGGAATTATCTTTATGTTCCGTTGTTAGTTTCTTGAAAGCAAGGGTTCCTCCAAAACCGGTTGGAAGGATATATAACAAAATTGTTTATTATTGATTTCTAGAAGAGGCTGTCTTCAGCACTCGTTATGGCATTGTCTGAACAAAACACTTCTTGGCGGTCTCTTTAAGTTTTTGAAATTCAGCCAAAATCTCCATCAAATACTCATAAATATTCATAACGGATATTATCTTCAAAGTGTTTCGAATGCCAATTTTCCGGTGCTGCAGTTTTTAGTTTTGCATAAATGATTATGAAAATTTTGAAGCAAATCGTTTTCTGAACAACTTTCTAACCGTGCGTGATAATTTGTGTACTCGCTAAAACCAACATGTTGTCGCATAACAGCAGATGCGAATAAATTAGAACGAAAAATACATATTATCTTCTATCACCTTCGACATATTTTTCGTCAACAACCTATCACGGATACTTAATTAATTTTTTACCTACCCTAGTAATAATAATAATTAAATGAGATTAAAAGAATTTGGAAATGAGATTAAAAGAATTTGGCATTCTCAGACTATAAAAATATTACCATTCGTTATTTCGGCTGCTGACATTATACCTAGCTATCTCATTAAAAATATAGACGTATTAGATATATCAAAAAATTTATATATAAAGATGCAAAAGTTGGTCATTTTGAATACATGTAGGATAACGATAGATTTTTTTAAATATTTATGTTGAGGGATCAGTAGGATTTATAGGTCCTGTTAGGAGTTCTACCGATCCGAACCCTCTGATATGAAAATATCTGGAGTCTGTGAATTATTTTCCCATTTGATCTCTGGTGATTTGACGTGTTGTTCTTGTATTGTTTTGTATTTATTTTGCTTACATAATGCACTTGCATAATTTTGATTGACTAGATGATCATTTGTGGAAAAGTGTGTGGAAGGTTTTAGTTTTTCCTATGGGGAAAATTTAACCCGGAAAAAAAATCGGAAAAAGTAAAAAAAATTAACCGTGTCATTACACATCAAATTTAAATCATATTGTAAGAGGGTCTACAAGCATTTATGTATTCAGAACATAAAGCGTAACACAATTCGTACCGTTTAAAATTCACCTGCGTGCAAATTAAATTGGAATAGCTACGACCAACTTTATACACAAATTATTACTTGTTTTTCTGCAATGCATGGCTTGAGATTTCAATTTTTTAAATTTACTTATCAATAACTGTATTTTATCATAGTATACCATTTTCAGCCACCATGATTGTTTCAGATGGTTCCATGATAACTCAACACAGAGACAATTCAACACACTTTTAAAAAGTGATATAAAGTCATGAGAAACGATGAAAATTTTTTTTTAATCTAACCTATTTAACCCAGTTAATAAAGTTTTTGTTTCATCACTTTCCATGACTTTATATAACTTTTTAAAGATGTGATGAATTATCATTGTGATGATTTATTCGGTCACCGATATTTTGCTTTTTCATACGTGACTTTTTCAAAATGAAAACCAATTTATTATGTGACTAGAAAATTATTTTAGAAGAAAATGTTTCAAATCTGAGTAACAATTAAGTATCAATACATGATCAATATTGGTACTAATTTCGATTGTTTGTGCGTGAAATTTTAGTTATTCCTGCATGAAAATTTTGAATGAACTTAAATTTTCTTTGAATTTAAGTGTCATTTTTCGTGATCAAATAGATAGGTACCTACCTACAAGTAGAAAATTAATATTTGTTTTGATAAATAATTATATATATTTGAAATGTAAATATTGAATATTGAAATCTATTTGAAGTGTTGATATTCATAGTTTACTAGCGGTGCTCATTGAAAATGTAAGTTGGTCCATAATATTTTTTTTTGTACTGTTTACTTTTTTTTTTATTTAATATTTAATTAAACCGTAATTGAGAATAACTTGTGTTTATAATATAATTTATTATACAGAAAAGTGGAAATATTTATTTTAGAAAAGCATCGATTCTGGGGCAAATATTTTATAAAACTTCACACATCCTGCAATAACATACCTACCTACCAACCATGATTTTTCACATATTTAACATGTTGTAATCAGCAACTGGTAAAAAAAAAATATATACAGTAAAGAATTTGATTGTTTAGAAAAAATATTCATATGTGAACGAACCAATTACACTGATCATTAGCCGAAATGTTTCCCAGGCACCATTACCTTATTTACATGAACACATTCGTGCCTGCTAATTAAGAAAATTAATAATACGGTTAACTAGCTAAGCCTAGAGATACAGCACGTTTTGCATTTAATTTTGTTTGATGTGTAGTTATACATTGATCCTACGGTATACTACGGAACTGCGTTGTTTATGAATTATGTTTTACCTAAACTACGTGATTGCTATCGGTGGCTCGAAGAATACGTTTACATGTGAATATTATGGCGGTAATAAACTTACCGTCGATACCAGTATGATACGTAGTGCATATAAAATAAGCCAACGACATCTTTGAATTTCTTATCGATTCGGTCATTTACGAAGCACACCAATTGAAAAATACGTGGTGACTTTTAAGTCAGAGCAATATTTTTGGTAGTGCCTTAAAGATTCACAAATTGTTGATGTTTCCTCTGAGAATTGATACATAGAAATATACTATAAAGTATTGAGTTTCGTTAAAGTATCTTTTCGTGGTATGTTTTTTTCCCTAAAGTAATCCGTTAGTTTAACCAAGTGAAGTACTGTTACCTCGTATTTAATGCCCTGTTATCTAAAGGATCACTCTTTACCTTTCATCAAAAACTATTTTTTATCCCAAGTAATGTAAAAAAAAATGAGGACGAATACTTCGAAAATATAGTGTTTTGTGGCTTTGAGATCAACTTATATATTTATTTAATTTGCTATGGCATGTAGCTTGACGATTCCAATGAACGTGTCAGGATTATTTTATCATCAGAAATTAAGCTGCGATTTGCCGATAAAGATGTATTTTTCCTAGTTCCAGTTGTGTAATTTCCCGGAAAAGTTATTGCACAGAAAGTGACGTACACGGGGAGCAGTTCTATCAGAACATCTCAGCAAAGGAGTTGAGATTGGTAATTGAAATTCGAGCCCACCCTGCTGGCGGACTTCTCCCAGTCTGTGATACAAGATGCTCCAGATTAGAGGCGTGCAGTTTTAAATGCTGTAAATCTGTGCATTCCTTAAAAAGAGGAAGAGAACTGAGTTCTTATTCTCTTACAACATGCAGATACATATTATCTTTAAAGCCGTTATGGATTTCAAGCTACATATAAATATATTTACCATATTATTTAATTTATACCATTAAATTAAGTTGTAGGTTTTAAAAATTTGGCACATAATAGCAAGCGATCGCTCAAACTTTTTAGCAATCTTTCCACAATATGCCAAAAATAGCTCCAGTGGATATTTCAGTAGACTACAATCGTCTTCAAATTTAGCGGCTTCTTTAAACATGATTTAGTAGCATGCATGACGACTGCCAATGACAATGCTCTAATATCATCAATTGATATCCACATTCAGTTCCACGAAAATTATGATAAAAAATAAGGATCGCAGATTTTTCATGTAATAATAATAACTAGCAGTTAAAAACCCGCTCCGCGGGTTTTTGCTGCTAGGCCCTGCGGGCGGCACTTGGTTGGGCTTCGCCCAGTTTACTAACAACAGTTACATTTAATAAGTAGATATTAGATCAATCCGAGCGCGGACAATGAGAGGAACACCCTTCACCCCAACATAAATCTCGTCAATGAGAAAAATGTTTCCTCTCCCATACCACCGAAATGATTTCATTTTTAAATCGAAGTTAAATTGAAAAAAAAAAATATATATATAATATATGTAATTCGGAATTAAAAAATATCAACATATTACAATATTACATATAACTTTGCTGAAATAATAAACTCTTACCAAAAGATTGTTAAAGTAAATAATTTTTTTTTTAAATATAAAGGATTATTTTATTGGGATAATTCCTAAAAATCTACACATTTGGGTGAAATAGTATTACGCTCTTACCAAAAGATTGTCAAAGTAAATACTCATACAACAAAACTCTCTTAAAAATTTTTCAAAGAAAAAATTCTTAGGCAGAAAAACCTTACATGTGGGATAAATTGACCTGAAAAACCAAACTATTGTAAGCAAGTACCTACAATTTATAATACTTTTATTTTTTACAATTTACAACATATACTTTATATACTTTCATTAGGAAAAAATCTCTTTATAAACAATATTGTCCGTATACCAATCAGTCAGAATTTGCCCTTGTCTGGAACCGTCAATAATCTGTATAAATAACGATGACTGCGTTCGTACTCTGGAACAGGCAACGTACAACTGTCCATGAGAAAATACTGGTTCAGGAAGTAACAGTCCAACCCGTTCAAAAGTTTGTCCTTGAGATTTATTAATGGTCATTGCATAAGCTAATTTAACTGGAAACTGTTTCCTGCACATATTGAATTGTATTGTAACATCAGACAAAGTGTTTAAGTAAATTCTAGGAATGAAATGTACTGTACCTTTTCTGTCCCCCGTAATGATTTCGGCTTGAATTAAGTTACAGCTGAAATTTTTAATAACCATTCTTGTTCCATTGCAAAGGCCATCACCAACAGATAAATTTCTAAGTAACATAATGATGGCACCAATTTTAAGATTTAATATGTGTGGTGGGAAGCCATTTGGGTTTATAGAATTTAAATATTCAACAGGAAAGTTAGCCTGCTCGTTATAATCTAAATTTCCTTCTTCATTAATGATGGTATCAACAGAATGAAAAGTCTTCATTTGTCCTTCTAATCGTTGAAGTACATCCCCATTGATTGCACAAACATGACTATTTTTGGGGCACAAAATGGTACGTTGACTCATCACTAAGGCATCAGCAGTGGTATGTGTCTTACCATATATACATTGAATAATATCTTGGCAAATATTTACATTGGGAATAAGCACAGAGGACTCTAATGTTCCTTCTACGGGAGGAAGTTTTCCATCTCCCAAGTCCAAAAGCCATTTAGAAAATATGTTTTCACTTTCTAAAGCTCTGACATTTGTATTTGTTTTTAATTGAAAAGTTTTGAAATGGTACCAAAGTATGCTGCTTTTTATGCAAGCGGCAATTAATTGTCCTCGTGAAGCACGTCGACACACTGGAAGGATCTGACGAAAGTCTCCGCCCAAAACAATAACTTTGTTACCAAAGACAGAATCACTTCCCATCATATCACGTATAGTACGCTCAATTACTTCTAAAGCTACACCTGGAGCCATCGGTGCTTCATCCCATATTATAATATCTGCTTCTGTTATAATTTTCCGGTTCTTTGATGTGACCTTACATGTTGTATTGTCCTGTAAACTGAGGGGTAAATTAAAAGCAGTATGACACGTTACCCCACCTGGAAACAAGATAGCTGCAATGCCTGTCCAAGCGACTGATAAAACTTTTTTACCTTTTCCTCTTAGAGTGTGAATTAAAGTTTCGTAAAGGTATGTTTTCCCTGTTCCTCCTGGGCCATCAATGAAGAAACATTTATTGTCATCATTTTCATCTGAAAAAACTTATTCAAAATAGAATTATATGCTTGAAGTTGTTCGTCATTGAGTTTGGCAGCCATCAATTCACCTAAAGTGTTTTCAGAAATTACATTAAAATCAGTCACTTGTCCAAAACTGCAACTTTCATCAGGTTCAGGTAAGCCCTGCATTCTGCAAGATGAATTCTCCTTCATAAGCATATCCTGTATGTTTAAAAGACAAACATTAATAGCTGTTTCTTCAGCAACACCATGATGAAAAAAATCTTCAGACATACATTTGTTGAAATCATTCCACAGCTGCAACGGGTCCGAAGGGATACATTGTATTAAAATTAAAACAAATAGATGTCGAAGAGTTTTAGGCATCAAATACAATGAAGCCTCCGTCATGCACTGCGTCCATTCTCCTATGTCATCAATGAGCTTCAGTTCACGCGCCGCATCACGAAAAGTAGCTAGTAAATTACCATCAACAGTTCGCAAAGATTCAAAGGATGTAGCTCCAGCCACCTTTATAAGAATCAGCCGTAAATGATACAGTTCTATATTTCTAGGAGAAATTGAAGGTATTCGTCCAATGATTTTGCCACCTCCCCGCTGTCGTCTCGTCCACTTTTTACCAGCTGAAAAGACATAATTATTTGGTACATCTTGATACAGAATAGAGCGTCCCTCAATATCTTGAAGATTCAATTGGAACCACGCTGTTAAAGAGGTGTTCCTTGTAGATGCTTCCCTGAGAGCCTGTTCCTCCCGCCCCTCTACAAAATACACAGATTGGCTGTCGGGTAAATGTAAAGCCAGAAGTAAAATTGAGTGAGATTGATCATGTATAGGATTTTCCATAATTTTCCAGACAGCTTCAGGGGCACTTACATATCGACAATTGATATATTGCTTAATTTCATCATATTGAATAACCGCACTCTCCAAATTTCCAGCTTCTTGTCTTATTTCGATTCTAGCACAATCAAAACCTTTAGATATATATTTATGAATATATTTAATACTGGCCACTGAGGAACAAATTTCAACATTAATATGAGCATCATATTTTTTGCTAAGGTATGCATTATATGGAACAACAAATCGATTGTCGATACGTATATCCCGAACAACGTGATTTTCAGAAAAATTATCACGTCTCCTGTACTCTGGGTAGCCTGCGGAATTATTATCAGTAGAATCTTTAAATGATTTGGGGAATTTTTTAGAGCACTTACCGTCTACCATGCAGACTGACCTTGGATTAAGTACGCCACATGGTCCATGAATGTTATTTTTTAAAATAATACGGTACAAAGCCGAATTCTTCGGATGGGGTAGTTCTGCAGATACGGCATTATCAATATCAGAAGCTGTATACAACTTATCTTGGCTGCAAAGTGTAAACACGCCATGTAGATGAGGGAGTCCTCTTTTTTGCTGTTCAATTGTATAAACCCAACAAATTACCTTTCCAAAAACATGTTTCTCAGTCATATCATGAATAAATTCCTTGACTTTTAGATGGAAAACCTTGGCTACTATATCAGGCCTGTCCGCGGCCGATTGATAATGTTCCAATTCGGTTTGTATTTCTGGCCATTTGGGATTGCATGTAAACGTTATGAATAGATCAGGACGACCAAATTTACGTACCATTTCCATTGAATCTTGATAAAGTTTATTCATATGGCGTGGTCCACCAGTAAATGAAGATGGAAGAATGACTATATTACCTGCACGTACTCCTCTATCAGTGGCTAAATTTCTTACATGGTCTTGCAAACCTTGGTAGCATTCCACTCTGAGTTGTCGTTGGTTTTTCCTAATGTAATCTAGGCGACCAGATTCATAAATAATGTAAGCATGAATTAAATACTGTTGAAAAAGTTTACCCGCATAATGGATTGGATTAAATATGTTTCTTCGCACTGCTAATTTACTTGCATAAAACTGCATGGCAGTTACAGTATGACGTTGAGCAGTACAGAAATCAGCATGATGCTGAAAGCCTGGGGTCCAACCACATTCACCTGATGGAAATAGTAGTGGGAAAACCATAGGATCTAAATGCTTTGATAAAGTTGCAACCCTTTGAAGTCCTTCAACATTTTTAGGATAAACAGCGATATCTATACCCGATGGTAAATTCCCGTCTCTGTCTGCTACATATACCATGGCGATATCGTGAGAACTGGTTGGAGCATTGTACCTCCGTTGGTCATCAGCTGATGAACGTGTAAATAATAGACGTATATCTCTCACCTGCCCACCGTCAGCCGCAATGCGTAATTCTTCTTCCTCGACAGCTTCTTTTAGTTTCTTATACTGATGAGCATAAGGGCTTATTTGGCGTATTTCGCTATCAATTATTTGCATTATATTTTGATAGCAATCGGCATTAGATGGATGACTCATACGCACTCTAACAGCCTCATCAGGATCATATACATAAAGCTGAGCATAGGAAGGTATTTCACCTTCAACATGTATACTTCTGGAAGTCAAATGATAAACCTCACCAGAAATTTTTAAACAATATGGACCATTACCTGGGATATTAGCTATTTGCGCTCCAAATGAGGCAAATCCATTAGCACTGTTATATTGACGAATAAAATTCCTAAAGTTTTTAGATTGACTACAATCTCCTGTCAATAATGCGTTAAGTGCTGGAGGATAAGCTAAAATTTGTGGTATTATTTTTCCATTATGACAGCAAGAATGTAACAGTTTACCTTTTTCAACTTCAAAATGAAGCGCCTTGCAATGCTCGATTGTACATTCTTTTGACATGACGCCGAAATAATTCTGTTCTGGAAGCACATAATTAGGATTATTGAAAAGCACATTGATCCTTGGTAAACTTCCCTCTCTCATTCGAACATTCCGAAATTCGACCAATTCTGGCAAAATATTGTCCACATTCCTTTTAGCCATAGTTATTAAATTGAAATAATAATCTGAAAACAAAATATTTATTTTTAGCGATTCACATGTAGTTTTTAAAAGCAATATCTACGGTTATCACGTCAATAATAATTCTCTAATCTAATGTAATTATCACATATTTAACATGACAGCTGATGACAGCGCATGGGGTCGGTGTTGTAATATCAAAAAATAATTCATTACGTAAAGTATCGAGTGGAGCTGGTTATTTTTGCAGCCGGCTTTAAATGGTGGTAATGGTGGATTTATAATTATATTTATTATTTATAATTATAATATATCTCACATTAAATAATCACACTGACATTGTACATTGCTTGACACTAACTGGCTATAAAAGTTTTTTACATTGATTGGAAATCCATATACGCTGGCAACACTGGACAATCTGTCTTTCGCGTGAATAATGATAAACGTCAAATTTTAATACGTAATTGTGGATAATTTTTACTGTAATGTAATGAATCCAATGGATTGTCAACTTTCTAAAACATATTTTCTTCGATATTATCCAAAAATTATATGAGCATCGTGTCATTTTCAAATCGTGTCTTAATTTTCAAGTTAGCGGAATTTAACCGAAACAGACAATTTAAATTTGACCAATCAGAGGGCCTACACCGTCCAGACGATGGAGTATTAATACTATCAGATAATAAAAACATAATGTTCTTTTTAATCTTAGAATACCATCCCTAAATATAACCCATTCACTACAAAAAACTATGGAGCCTGTTGATTTATGATGAAATTTAAAAAAAACATATAGTACAATAATATTTCAGTCAATAAACAAACAAGTTAATTTGAAATTTAAGAAAATGCCTTATCAGCTTAACGAAGCATTTTCAAGTTGTTTCTAGTTTAGTATTCTGTTGGTTATCTTCGATTATATTCAAAGTTACACAAGATATCTGCCCTGTATATTGGTTCTTAACTTTATGTGTACTTTAACTCAGTCTTGAATCAAGTATGCTACTATCCCCAGCAGACCAATATGTCAAGAAGACCAAAGTGGTTATATTTTGAAGCGATCAAGTCTTGTATCTAATACGAGATACATTTTGATGATGTCTCTTGATACCGTTGGTAGTTGTGATTTGAGTTTTGCAGTCCAATGTAGGTCGGATTTTGTAGACGTGTTCCAGCTACCAACTGCGGTGCATTTACTTTCTGTGTGCACTGGCAAAAATAAATTGGACGCTGGACAGGATTTAGTTTCGCTTTATCAACATTGAGATGGAAAACAAGCATTTTCCAATAAAGCTTCGGGCAATTCCGATCTCGGCCCAAATTGTAAATAAATAATTTGTGAAGGAAGCAACTAGGATAGTTTATCGGTCCAAAATTAGTGTTTTTTTACTAAGAATTTGAAAATGAAAGATACACGACGATAAAACAATTTATTTATCTTTATATTGTAATGATTCGTGAATTTATTAATAGGCAAGACAGTTGTTTTGTTTCAAGATAGTTGTTTTGTACCCAATTTAATTATCTTTATACTGTAATGATTCCTGAATTTATTAATAGGCAAGACAGTTGTTTTGTATCAAGATAGTTTTTTTGTACCCAATTTAATTATCTTTATACTGTAATGATTCCTGAATTTATTAATAGGCAAGACAGTTGTTTTGTATCAAGATAGTTGTTTTGTACCCAATTTAATTATCTTTATACTGTAATGATTCCTGAATTTATTAATAGGCAAGACAGCTGTTTTGTATTAATGCAAGATATTTGTTATGTACCTAATTTATTTACATAATGTAACGCTTAGTAAAATGTTTCGAAAGAGGACAATGTAATATCTAATTATAATTTATTGAAGGAAATAATTCTAATAAGTTAATGTATCTCGTAATTGATTAAACAATATATATACTTTTGAACAATGCACAAATCACTTGCATAAAATTTCATGACCGCTCCGGGTAATTTTTTTCATAATTCAGAACCATAATGACTCGATATTAAAATAATTGTTTTCATAATTTTCGTGCTTTATCTCTACCCACAAAAAACTTTTTTTGATCTTAACATTATATAAAAACTATTATTTTAATATTACAAAGTTTTACGAAGGTTCTCCTCAAGTGAGCTTACCACCTGAGAGAAAAAAAAACAGTGAGAAAGTACAGATATATAATAAAATGTTGTTTCTTGGATTTTTTCTTCTTGAATATCTCTTAGATTATTTATCTATTATTACATATATATATATTTTTTTTATTATTACATCATTAACACCAAATCAAAAGGTATTTTATGTTAACAAAGGTGATTAGGTAAAAACGCTGTTATTATCCTTGGAACCGGTCTCTTTTAAGTTTTTTTTTTTTTTTTTTTTATTAAAAAATTTTTTGATACATATACAATTCAGGTACATACATAATAATATAGAATGAAAGAGTAACGAAAAAATCCCACAAAGGCGAAGCCTAAGCGTGTGTATTAAAGTGTAAAGATAAAAGAGTAGTGTTTAAAATGTATTTTTTTTTAAACTTGTAAAAAGTATCTATAGAGTTCAATGTGATTAGTTTTTTTTACAGAAACACACACACACACACACACACACACACACACACACACACACACATACACACATAAAACATAGATGCATATATATTTCTTTGATTTACAGAAATTAATCTTTAATTTGCAGAAAGACATGTGGTATTTTAGTTATTTAGAAACAGATAGCTTAAATTATAGAAAAAAGTTACTCGCTTCGAAATTATTTCTTATCAAACTTTTAACATTTTTCTTATATAAGTTCAGGTTTTGACACATGTTGATGGAATTGGGTAAATAATTGAACAATTTTGGGGCAATATAGTTGATGTGCCTTTGGCCCAGCCTAGTTTTGCAGTGAGGGACTGTGAACACGCATGTGGTATGTCTCTGGCTCGAGCGATTTGTGTTCATTTGTTATTTATTGAGCTAAACATCCCAGTGAAATCATAATAACAGTTTTAATTTGAAAATATATATTTATTTTGATGACATTATTCAAATATTTTTTAACAAGACCAAAAGCTGCTAATTAAAGATAATATTTTTTCAAATTTATATGGCAGCCTCTGTGGTTGAGGGGTAATGTATTAGACTATGAATTCGGAGGTCGTGGGCTCGAATCACGGCGTGAGCATGTTTTATTGATTTCATAAACAGAGTGATAAATGCTCTCAGTATCATCATTCAGACTTGAACCGTTTCTTGAAATGGCTTTAACCGTATTCAGAGACCAGATTTAATAAGCCAGGTACATCCATGTTAGCCTCTTTCCCACCTCCTTCTCATCCCCATACCTCAATTATTGCGGATGCCATAGTCTCACTGGCTCCAATTAGCAGAGAGAATTGGGAAGTTGAATGGTATTTTCCTGAAATTAGAGATGATGTAGTAGTTTTCCCACGCGAAACCGTACAATCCAGTTCCCAAATCGGAAAACTTATTTTATTCTGGTCCTCTCCGCACGGTTATCGAAAGAGGTCAAGTTTTCCTGATTCTTGAATATGTAGAACACTTTACCGGGTTCTGTAGATATATTAGGTTCCAATTTATTTTAAAAATCCACTCCTGTTTATCCGACGTACTCCCAATAAAGTTCCAGTAACCTATAATATGTCCGTGGGGGGAATATCCAACCTACTCTTTTCGATTACATTGTAATTTGCGCACTTACTTTCGGACTAGTTTTTAATTTACTCTTGGAGAATTAAGTACAATGTTTTACAGTGCCATATCACACTTGGAAGCAGATATACAGAAATTGTAATAATATGTTTTTGAAAATAGTGGGTAGATTTTATATGAACTTTCCATTATTCTTTATTTTGAATTTTAAAATGCATGTCGTAATATTGTTAAATTGTTCATGAAATGGTATTATTTTATTCCACGGCTTCCGCGCCTATATTTAAATCTATTTTATACAAAATATTTTTCTTGTGAACCCCTTTCTTTGATATACCTCTTCTTGGTCTTATAACATAGTCAGTGGTTAAATCGGCGATTTAATGGAAAATGCGCCTAAACAAAATCGCAAAAAACCTCTGCAAAAAACAGGCTATTAACAATGAATTTATTAATGAACACATTTTATTCGTTCCCTCTTCACTTGAAGGTTGCCTATATTTCGTTACTTTGGTTTGACAAGATTCTAACTGAACATTACCTTATTTTACGGGGTTCCAAAGATTACAATGTCAATTTCTTATGATGTCTATAACAAATGCTGAATTTATGGTTCGATCTAATGTATAGTAATTTAGTTCTTCATTATAAACCAAGACATTTTTAAATTGGATGTAGCTATATTTTAGTTTCTTAAGTAAAATTACAAATATGTTCGACAAGCAAGGGCACAATATTTCACTTAACAAGGTTTTAATGTTACTTGGAACCATGTTCAACGAGTTAGCATAGTTTTTGTTGCTATTATAGTATGAATTGGAGTAAAAGTACATATTATTGGTGTAATATAATTATATTGAAAGCTCGATTACCTAAAAAATATTTTTTAACACCTACTTAACAGTTAAAAAATTTATAAAAGTATTAAAAAACAGTTATTTAAACAAAAGAATAACATACCTAACCTCCAAATTAACACCTATTCACTTTCAATTTGTTCGCTTTTTGGGACAGCTCATATGGTCTCATAGAAATCATGTCTCCCATACTGTCATATATAGAAATACGAACAAAACGGTGTCAAAAAGAGATAACACCAAGCTTTATATTCAAATATAGAAGTCAACCACAGAATAATTAAAATGTACACTTCTATGAAACCAAAGGTTCCGACCGCAATTGGTTAAAAATTTATGAAACCTTTTGAATTTTTTTATCAATTATATTTATATGAAACGACAAAAAAAAAGATGTGGCTATAATGTAATAGTTTATAGTCCATTGTCTAATATAATATAGGTTTTTTTTATCAGTAATTTAAGTTCTATGTTGTGATGAAAGGCTTAAATCAACAGTGAAAACAGATAAACCGTAGCTTCCCACTTCGCGGATTAAAAAATATATCAATTATTTATGAAAACGGACATTCTAGCGACATCTGTTGAATTAAAATTGATCCAGTTTTGTTTGCAGTAGGCATCTGTAATAGTTGGACTTATATCGAGGTTCTAGGACAAAAGCAGAGAGGTCGTTAAAATCGTCTAGGACAAGAAGGATTCCCCTTGTCTAGGCCTAAAAATAAACATTGAAGTTTGTCAACCAATTAGATCTAAACAAAAGCTATAAAATTTTGAGTAACCAATCAGTGAACGGAAAGGCGTGTGTCTACGAAAGACAAAGAAATGAACTTTGGACCCGACATTAAAAGAGATAATTAATGACCCTTTTATTCCCACAGAAATTAGAGGTGAACGCACTGTAGTGTAAACATCGACGTTCAAGGTAACAAATCCTAGGGAATGTTTAGAATAACTGATACATTTATGAGATAGCGAACCATCAAAATCGAGGGCTTTGGGGCCTTTTCATGTTGAAAAACACACACACGAAAATGCAATGGAAAAATTATAAACGTGATACCTATAAAAAAGGGCGGAAAAAGTTGCTGGCAGGATTTTAAACCATCGTGCAATTACTTATGATAGCGGGAGGGTGTCAAGTTCGATGTAAATCGTAATAAAGGAAAACAAAAGCGTTGGGGACATTGGGAGCAAATCGTTATCAATTTAAGATGAAGCGGACATATTGGGAAATCAATTTTGAATGAAAATTTCGCGAAAAAATAGACATTTTAGAAAGAGTGCAGCGACTGGACGAAGGGGCAATTCAAAGATTTCGGGCTGCTACAAAGGTCCTAGGAATATGATAATTGAGTACCAGAAGAAGACAGTAATACTAAACATATAGCGATAGATTTAATTCAAGAAAAGTAGGCATTTTTACATGATTATCAGGGTAGATAGATATTAGAGTTACACAAGACTGCAGAAGAAGTGACACGAGATAGAAGGTTGACAGTCTCATGTGTATTTTAAGACAATAACAATCAAAATTCGAACATGGTTCTTGTTTACGTTAAAGTAATAAGCAATTAGTAAAGCTATTAAATTTAACGTAGGGCATATGGAATGTTTAGATAAAACAAAAGATATAAAAATTAATAGGTTTGAAATAAAATGAAATTTACGAGCGTAGTACCAAAATTTGAGACGTAAACAAATGTCCAGACATATGATTTATGTGAATCCTGGTATGAAAGAGATAGAAAATTGGGCGGAGATCGAGCCAGACAATAAAAAATGACGGATATCCCAGAGTCAAATTAGGTATATCTCCCATAGAAGTGTGGAAAATTATATATTAATTAATAATAAATGAAGGATGAAATTTTCCTGGAAACAACACACATCAGGAAAAGTGTGGAAAAGATAAGGAAAGGGTAAAGAACGGGAATAAAGAATGATCCAAGTGGAGAAAAGCGATACAATTCTAAGTTATCCGTGAAATTAATAAATACGGCTTGGAATATAATTAGATATAGAGTTATGAGAAATAACATAAGAATAAAGAAGGAATTTGTGTAGAAAAACGTCTGAATAAAAAAAAAATCAAAAAGAAAAAGGGAAAACTCAAATCTGCGACATAAAGAGAGAAAGTACTGGTGAAAATGGAAAAGCTCACATAGGTGACAATAAAATTAAGTAGAATCTGGACAAATTGAAATTCAAAACTGCATAGTAAAAATTTCGACATGGATTTAATCATTTTTCGCACGAGATGCATAAAATTGAGATATATATATATATGTTATTGAGGACGGACATATCGCAAATTGAGAAAAAAAGGGAACACAAAATCATGATATTCTAACTAAATTTTGTATTTACCTTAGAACAAAGGGAGATCGGGCAATTAACGCAGGCTTACTCGATTCGGACCCTATGAAGTTGAAGACCAGAGATAGAATCTAACCACCGCCCAGGTTTAGACGACAGAAGATCGTATATATTACCGTATGTCGGCACAATCGAAATTAATCTCAGATATGTTCAAATTTACGAGTTGATAGGAGATAGAATTAATTATCAAAAGGAATTCAGATACGTCTTTTGGAACCTGAGAGGGGTATAAAAGTTCGTGCACATCAGTTTACAGTCAGTCGTGCCGTGGATTTGAAAAGTTGTTACGTGGCCGTACTACGTTCTTGGTAAAATAACAGCGGGATATCCTAAGTGTTAAATTTTGAACAAGTCCCTGGACTTTGAGAATTTTGTGAAAAGTACAAGTACTAAAATCAGTGAAATTTTAATAAGTCAGTTTTAATTTAATCAAACAGTGTTAATAAAAAAATATAGTTTAAACTCAGTGCTTAAAAGTGAAAAGTGAGAAGTGCTAAAAAGTGAATTGTGAATTATTTAAATTCTAAACTATTTATTTCATTCAAAGTGAAAAACATTCAAATTAAATTTAGTTTTTTCGGAAATCTAAAGTGAACGTGATCGCGGATTGATATTTAAAAATAGATTATAATTTAGCATCAATTTTGGTTAAAAATATTAATAGTTAATACTTACATTTTAGTTTAGAAAGAAACACAATTTAGACAGTTCAAAAAGAAATAGTAAATACTCAAATCTTTGTTCTAAAAGTAACAGTTCGAAAAAAAATAATTGTGGATAGTTTAAAATATTGGTGAAAACAGTGCAATTTGGGAGAAAGTTTTAACAGATATTTAATTTATTCAGAATCGGGATAATTAAAAGTTTGCGCAATTCGGAATAAATTTTCTTATAAATTTATATAAAAAATAAAAAAGAGTGAAAATAACAAAAATAGTTCGACCTCACAAAATATTAAATATCAGCTAATTTTTATGGATCAAGCAGGAATAAAATATTAAATAGGAATAAATAGTCGAAAAGATTTATTTTGAAATTGGTTGAAAAATACAGTTAATTGGGTAGGATTTCTTCGGCAAGATTGTTGTGTATAACCCAACCGGAAAAACCTTGGTGGGGTAAGTTTTTCTTTTTATAAGTAATTTTCAGGCCTTAGGAGTGAGAAGGTGCAGCTGATTATGGTATTCCAATTAACTTATTAAATCAACCAAAAGAATTACACATTAATATATGTATATAATGTATTTATCTATATCAAAATAAAGTAATATATTGTATATAAAGAATATATATATATATGAGTAATGTATGTACCTATATGTATATATGTATTTTATTTTTTAATCAAAACATCAAAATGGTAGCGATCTTAAATACCTACCTGAGGACATATCTATTTTATTGAAAAAGAAAATATGTATTTTTTTAATATTCAAGTCTATGTAGAATCATATATTTTGTATTTATTTATTAATATATGTACTCTTATTTAACATATTTTGGCAAGCGAGATATGTGTACTTATATGTATATTTATATGTATTCTTCATTTAACCTCTAGTAATTTTACTAAATTCGGTAAATGAAATGAATAGGTCAACTTCAAAAAAAAGGGATTGATTTAAATACCAAAGTTGTGAGGTTTTAATTAACTTGCACAATAAAAAGAACCCAACTAACTTATAAGGAGAGGAAGGAATTTCTAGGATAAACATTCTCACATCTAGGTTAGTGTGTCAAAGGAGGTGTTTACATTATAGATTTGTTTATAAATAAAGCGCACACTGGAGAACTGGGTCAGTTACATGGTTTGAAAACGACCTTGGCCGCAACTAGACAGTTATCAGGATGTCATTGTGCAATGTGCAGCGATTTGCGTATTCACAAATACCTATCATTCACAAAAGACAATTGAAAAATCACGGGTTAGTAAGATTTATATCGAAAAATTACATGAAACATTTAAATACCATTGATTAGATAGTCGCATAGGTTTTTACTAGTTACCTGAAACAGCTGGAAGCTGCGTGCTCACAAATACCTATCAATCACAAATGACAATTGAAAATTCACGGGTTAGTAAGATTTATATCGAATAATCACATGAAACATTTAAATATCATTGATTAGATAGTCGCATAGGTTTTTATTAGTTACCTGAAACAGCTGGAAGCTGCGTGCTCACAAATACCTATCAATCACAAACGACAATTGAAAATTTACGGGTTAGTAAGATTTATATCGAATAATCACATGAAACATTTAAATATCATTGATTAGATAGTCGCATAGGTTTTTATTAGTTACCTGAAACAGCTGGAAGCTGCGTGCTACCTATCATTCACAATCGACAATTGAAAAATCACGGGTTAGTAAGACTCATATCGAAATATTATACGAAACATTTGAATATTATTGATGGAGTGTTCGCATAGATCCCATCAGTTGCCTGAGACAGTTGAGAATCGTGTACCCTCTTATGTGGCAATCAATTACATGAAACAGTTGAAAAATCACGGGATAGGATGAACTAAATCTAATGTTGAACCCTGGAGGAAAAATTTAAAATAAATACAGTTCATCCATAGGAGGCAGTGGTCACTTCTAACAAAATAGAGATGGCGAATCTCTTAAATAAAAACGTCAAAACCAAAAAAAAGCCTGGAGTTCGATAGCTCTCCAAAACAAACTATCAATAAGATCTTATTTTATTAGTATTTATTCGGTAACCAAGCCTAGAATTTTGCCGAATTCTTGGTACGAGATCCGAGCTTGGGATGCGAGGCAAGTAGCCTCGTATTGCAAGTTATAAACCTTTCCCAAACTGTATGTATACATATATTTATTCGTATGTACTGTTTACTGGAGAATGCGGACCTGCATACAGCTTGCATTTTAGGTCTTCGGACCACCCTCGCATTTTCTCTTAAACGTGGAATGAGGATTCACGACCCGTAATTCCACACCAATCGTGAGTATATGATTGTATATAGGACGAAACCGGTTCGCCCTAAGTAAATTGTAGTCCAAGGAGGGGTAGGAATTTGGGGGTTTCGAGGCTCGAGGGAAGACTTGAAGGCAGTGCATGATGACGATGGAAGATTCTTTTGGGACGCGGTAACTTAGGTACCAATCAATTGAATCGTGTCACAAGATTGTGCGAATTTCTAGTTGACACTCGATCACCTTGTTTACTTGCAGGAGGATAGGAGCCAAATTATGCCAGTAAAGGGTTATTCTGAGTTCGTCAAATATACAATTAACTAATTACATTAACCTACTAAATCAATCTTTACCTGTACCTTATAGCAGCAGAGTCATAAAGGAGCGGCGCCAAACAGACACAATAGTTAATCAAAATCTAATTTACTAACAATTAACCATTTGAGTTATATTTAATTACCTGTCCAAATAAACATGTATAACATCTTTTACCAGCGTTAAACTACTACTTCGATAGGGTGCAGGGAATCAGAATAGTTACAATAGGAAAGTTAACTCATTTAGAGAAATCATTTAAGTCTAGATTTGCAATGGAAAGACCAATTCAATTTTGAAACTCAACGCCTTGACCAGAATCAAAAGGGTTACCACAAAAATGAAAGTAATTAGAGTCCTATATCATAAACCAAAAAAATTACACAACGTTTGATGGAATTTAATTACAATATAAATACGAAAATATTTACGTTCAAGGTCGTAAATAACGTATTAATTAGTTAAGTACATATGTCTATAAAGATATACAGTACAAGAGAGCTTTAAGTAGCTTTCTGTAGTTATCAAAGAAATTAAGGGTCCAATTTTCATGGAGGCTTATGTGTTGTAGGGGAGGAATTTCCATCCCTGTGAACACATATGCAAAGCCTTAGAAAAAAAAAAAATATCGGTCATAGCCAAGAGAGAAGAAAATTTTATATTGTTTTAAACAAATAAAAGAATGGCAAAAAGTTTAAAATATCACAATGTTTACATACGTTAAAACGTAAGATGAGTCACCTTTATAACTGTTTTATGTTTGATTTCAAAATATTAATATTTATAAATTATGTGTTTTATTTCTAATAAAAGAATTGAAGGAGTATTTTATTAGTTTTTTTAAATGAGTTTTAAATTTTCGGAAACATTCAGAAATATCCCATTTATTTTGTTTTTATTGTGAACAAAACAAAAAGAAAACGCACCATTTTAAGCCAAACAAATTTTGCTTCGAACTGTCAGTTAGGAACAAAATATCAGTTGAACAAGATTCGACAGAACATTAGAAACTTGTCAAAATAAATTACAATTAATAGTTTCTGATATAAAAACTATAGCACATTACCAACTTCGTTAATACTCAACAGAAGGACTTCAAAATTATTTTGGATGTAGAGATGAGCTAAAGAAACCGTTTCTCATTCAAAGGTCATTTTGGTTCAAAATATCAGATACCTTGTCAAACCAAAGTGACGAAAATGTATTAACGATAATTCATCCTCAAACAAAGTTCAACAATCATTGCACTACCATTTATCAATCTTCCCAGAATTTAGCAATTGGTTAATCTTGTATCTGTCACACCTTGTGACTCATGATGTAGCCAAGATCCAATTTTCTCTTCTATTAATAGAGTGTCATAATATGATCTTACAGGGGACTCGAAACTCTTGATAGAATTATAACATTATATTTTATTATCTTCAACGAATTTTATTGCATTCAAAATATCAAATAGAAGAAAAAACCCATATAGTGAAATACATATTTTTTCATACCTATATTGTTTGTCTCAGTATATTTTTTCATACCTACATTGTTTGGCTCAATATATTTTTTCATACTTACATTGTTTGTCTAAATATACTTTTAAACTATTTTAACATTTTTACTGTAATTTGCCAAATTTCACAATTTTCTTAACTTTATTGAAATTGTTTTTTGTGTGCCAGCGAGTAATAAGATCTTTACACTTTTAAAAACAAACCTTACAAATAAATCATATATTTTCTGTATTTAACCATTTTTTTTTCTTTTTCTGAAAAATTTGATTTATTGGAAAAAGAAAAATGAAAATGCTAACATTTCCTGTCCGCTGTGCAAACACGTAAAAAATGATATAAACTTTTTTTTCGAAAATTAAAAAGCATGCAAAGAATGCGCGTAATGTGCTAGACCAACTCGCAACGTATTGACGTAGGTAGTTCCAGACGTCGGTAGCCCGTAGACAGGTAGGTACGTAGGAACGCTTCGCATTGTCTGGAGTATTCCTGTTACGATGCTTTTTGTATAGGCGAGATGTTCTAGATGAATCTCATCGATTGCTACAGTTTAAATCAAAGATATTAAAAGGTTAAAACTCATCTCTTCAGAAAGTCATATCCAAATATGAAGATTATAGTATTTTATTTTATGTTATAGATGAATGAATTAAGCAATTCGTCTTCTCGAATCGATATGATCGGCCACATAACTTTGAGCAATTAGATTTTGGCGATCGATTTATTGTGAAATTTTATTACGTTATTTGATTTTACGACCACCATACAAGGCGTTGTTACGACGATATATGTATCTATAAATTTTTTCTTCTTTTCTTTTTTTTCTTCTTTCTTCTAATTGTATTTTGTGTTCATGCGCGTAGTGATAATTTAATGAAGCTTCACTTCAATATGTAAATGTGTAAGTGTTATATGTTATCATTACTTCTGCCTCATCCTATTCAACACTTTTTGTATAGGCGAGATGTTCTAGATGAATCTCATCGATTGCTACAGTTTAAATCAAAGATATTAAAAGGTTAAAACTCATCTCTTCAGAAAGTCATATCCAAATATGAAGATTATAGTATTTTATTTTATGTTATAGATGAATGAATTAAGCAATTCGTCTTCTCGAATCGATATGATCGGCCACATAACTTTGAGCAATTAGATTTTGGCGATCGATTTATTGTGAAATTTTATTACGTTATTTGATTTTACGACCACCATACAAGGCGTTGTTACGACGATATATGTATCTATAAATTTTTTCTTCTTTTCTTTTTTTTCTTCTTTCTTCTAATTGTATTTTGTGTTCATGCGCGTAGTGATAATTTAATGAAGCTTCACTTCAATATGTAAATGTGTAAGTGTTATATGTTATCATTACTTCTGCCTCATCCTATTCAACACTTATACATTTCAATGCGCCAAATAACCACATCAAAATATAATGACCATGACCAATGACTCTCTTTGCAACCGATGCAGTGTCCAATACTGAATATTTGAAAAAGGGCAAAATTACCGTATTTTGTATCCGTGCAAAAGCGGTTTTTAGAAATGATGAATTTCCCGTGCGATGAGCAGCGTGTATGTTTTCCTTGCTTTGTTGTATTTACTAAACCATTTTCAACCTTTCATTTTTCAAACCATGTTTCCAAATTTCAAACCTAGTTTAGCAAATGTAATGTCATAATTGCACTTAAATTATTAAAATTGTAAGTATGTGAATATTCGTTATTTTCGTAACACTAGACCGTTACCTAGACTCGTACTTCAGTTTAAGATGAATTAAAATGGTGTCAATGACTTTAGTAAAGTGGTTGAGTATTTTTAATGTATCATTCACAATTTTTTTTAAATATTTTCTAGCGCCTCTGATGTGATGTTCCCAAAATTGACGCCATATTCATTAGCAAATTATAATTTTGAAGCATCTTTTTGTAACTTCTTATTTTGGGTTTTTGCTTATATTTACATATGCGACATTTGGCTAGCCATCATTTTTTGCATTAATTTGCATTGAGTTTTTAATTATCAGATTTTTATTTACAATGTCCATATCATAAATCCATTTTTTATAAATTACGAAATGATATATGACATTGTAAAGAACACTTAAATATTAAAAAATAACTTTGGTGAAAAATAAATTTCTTGGTTAGCAACTTGTATTGACTTGTTTAATGTTATTTTGTTTAGTTATTTTAAGTTGTATGCATTATTTATATTAATTACTGCTACTATGAAAATGATATATTTGTAAAATATATATTTAAAATTTATATTTTTTACACAAATAAAAATGTAATTTAGGTTTATCTTAAGATACCTATCCAATATTAAAATACCTCCCACTTATGTATCGTAAATTCCTCCCGTTCCAAAAATATATTTTATAACTCTAACGGGATTGCTCTGAAGTTAAAAAAAAATAATAAAAAAAAAAATAAAAAAATTATTTTCTCTTTTTTTTAAATTGTTTACCTGTTTGAAAGTCACTGTCTCCCATTTAGAGATCTGTCGAGAGTCGGGACTAAGGACTACGCTGGGATCTGGCGTTGCCTCCGTAATCCTACCCAGCGCAGCCATATATTAAGCACCTACGATGTCACCGGCTCATAAGCTACTGAATACCAATGAACCAAAATCTCTCTTTACCTTTGTTCGAGCTGGTAACTTTTAGCCAAATATTCGCGAGTGGGTGACTACTTAAGAATCTGCTTAAATTTGCCTAAAATGATTCGAATTTGGAAGAAGAGAAATAATGCGAGTGGCATTTTTAAAAAAAATCTTTATTTAGGATGTCTTATAGATGAATCTATTTCAAAAGTTTAGCATTTAATAATTAACCTAATAAGGTTTGCGTTATTGCCATTACGTGCATACATTTATTGTATTCACCAATTAAACAATACTAAATTACTTTGTTTTAACTGCTTTGTTGAATGTGAATATTTTTAATTATATGAAGGAACTGCTCGTTCTAAAACATGTTGGTATTTATTAATAAAATAGAAGTTTAAAAAAGTGATTAATTATTGTAGTAGTAGTTTTGCAATAATTTTAAAAGAATTTCTTAACTAACTTAGAATATGCAGAGACGATGTAACGCCACATCACCGTGATTTGGTACACTAGTCTAGTACTGTTTTAATTGGTGACCATATCAAAATCATCACAATGATAATTCATCAAATCTTTAAAAAGTTATATAAAGTCATGGAAAGTGATGAAACAAAAACTTTATTAACTGGGTTAAGTAGATTAAAATTTTTTCTTCGATTCTAATGACTTTATATCACTTTTTAAAAGTATGTTGAATTGTCACTGTGTTGAGTTATCATGGAACCGTTTCAATCACTTGCGTAAATACACATAACACGCCCTCGAGGTAAACAGCGCCCTTAAGGTGATTTTGCAGAAAAACGGCACTATACAAATCATCAAAAAATTATAATACCTAATTAACACGTCATACGTATTTTCATTTTTCACAGACCCTTCAATTCAATGTATGATTTAATTTAATTTAATGGACCAATATTTTGATCGAAAATACGAAAAGCAAAGAATTTTCCTCGTTTGTATGTGTCCTTTATATTTTACAAAATAGCTTCACTATTCTATCTACAAGTATGACGCAGAGCACAACCTGTTTTATCATTATTTTATTACTTTGTTTTCAAACCCCAATCTCTTACACAAAATATATTAATTTCACATTTTCAACGAAAAAAACAAATTCAATGTTGTAGAAGTTATTGATTATTTCGGCAAATAATCCACATAACAATATTTTGATATGACGCACGCTTTATGGGGGTACCCACTCTATACAAAGGAACCTTTTTCAACTTTTCCTAATAAATTGAAAGTGCTGGAGCAAACACAACCACCAGATATATTGAATCAAATATTGTGGACAAATAATGAAAACAGTGCTTCAATACGACACACTTACCCGGAACAGTGACGGATCGTGAAATATTAAGCCTATAAGCCGTCAAATTATGTATAACTGATTGGATTCTACTGATTTTCAAACAAACGATATTATTACACGTATAATTTAATACCACCGTTATTCAATGGGAGCTTTCGTACTTTTGCTTTGTTTAAGCATGACTACACGTGAATCAAAATAATTATTTGTTCACTAAAGCAGATAGGTACTTTGTGATGTGACATTATAATTTAAAATAACACTATAACTTAGTAAATAATATATTAGATTAGATTTTAGTAGAGCATTGTACTGCTCTGAAGAAGCTACAGTTGTAGGGAAACCCGGTCGGCATTAATTGTTAAAAATAAAAGTTATTGTTTTATTTCCAAAAGTTATTAATTACTACGTCGATTTTAAAAAATACGATAAATTATTACACTTATGTCAAGGTTTATTAATTACATTATTTTAATGTCTTGAATGGTAATTATTTAATTTTGTTTACTAAAACTAAATTGGTTCATTAAGTAAACTGTTACTTTTTTCAGGAAAACATCATCCTCCATCGGAGAATGGACTGACGAAAAAATACCGATAGTGTGTTTACCTTTAATTAAAAACATGGTGCATAAAAATAATGAGAGTGAGTTGTAAATTTTATTTATAAAAAGCCCTACCCACGATGCAATTTGCCGAATCCAATATGATGTCTGGGCAAAACCACCGACCGAATTATTATTATTCCATTTGGAAGGAAGAGTAATGATAATTCGGTTGGATGTCCAATATGTTGGGTTCTTCAAGTTGGATCGTGAGTAGGGCCTATTATTCTGTATATATATTTGCGAGCGGAAACGTTAGTAGAGCCACAAACTATGGGAAAGGGACGATGCGCCATTTGCTGTTCCTTGAACATTATATAATAATAAGAAGGAATCGTTGATTCTGAAATTATTACTAAAAAGTTTGTTAAGTCGGAGTGAGTTAACATTGTTTGTTTTAAAATGACACCATAAGCCTTTCTTAGTTTTTGCTTCGCTTTTATTTCTTTTCTTTTTTCGATTTTTATTTTTCTATTCTTCTTCAATGTATTTACCTGTAAGTAACTACTTTCAAGTTAAAACACTGTTAAATCTATATTACTTTATTATTGTTATTATTACTTTATCAACGACCTTTTCAGGGATTTATATGAATAGTTAAATATATATGTATTAATTCAGTACATGTTTATTACACACAACTAAACTACCTCAGTAACAATCGATTGAATTTTTTAAGTGATAAATTAAAGATTTCCACTGACTGTATAATTATTTCCCTCCATAAGTATTCTGGGCAGTGGGCAGTGGTAGTTTGTATGAGAATTAAATAAATCCTGACTTGTAGTATTATGTTATGGAATCCGATAGGTTTTCAAACCAAGCAATTCTGGACTATCAAATTCATTATTCAGATTCTTATATTTTTTATAGAAACAAATTTTTACGTAGAAATAGTCAGTGAAAATCTTTATGTCAGACAACTTAAGCATATTCATTTCATTTAGTTCAAGAGTGTTGTAGTTCAACAAAATAGCTGGAATACCCATTATAAAACTTAACTGTGATTTTTGATCCTTGTCTTTTGGCATAATAATGATGAATGGTTCATGTTTCTTATATTTTGTTTGTTCTTCATTAATTTTATCACTTCTTATTATTTCAGCATTCAATTTCGATACCATATTTAATTTTAGATCTTCAATGTTTTTATCAATTTTACATAACGATCGATATAATATTTCAAGTCCATCTTCTCTCTTGTATTCTTGGATCATGGCCTCAATATGTTTTATCATTCCACCCATTGCCTCAGGTAGGGGGGCCTTTTCCTCTTTTGCTAATATATTTAAGTTAAAATTTGTATTTTTTTTTACTAGATCTTTTGCCCTGATAGGAAAGGCATTTTTAAAATAGTGATTTTTTCGATTAGATATATGTATCGATTAACAAAAAATATTTAAAAAACAAAGTAATACCTAATATGCAACCTTACACATGACTAGTTTCTTGAAACAGACAGTGCCCATTTGGAAACTGATGTTGACTGAGCCATAATGTATTCACATCTGTTTTGCAGCTTAACCTCGACGCACAACCATATTATTATATAACCTTGCCTACATTACTTGGCTTAACTCTGTACACTTAAAATTTTCTTATGTCAATGAATTCAATAAATAAATATATTTTAATACACCTTTACCTTCGTGAACAATAAAAAAAATACTTTCACTACAAGCAAAGCGTTTCTAAGAAGGTTATTAATTCTTACAATTTATTCTTCCTGCAATACCTCGATTTAATTTGCATACATTCTGTAAATAAATTAAAAAAACTCACCTCGAACCACTTCTTGACAAGTAGTGAAGCGATGGAAATTAATTAATTTTTTACATATTTTTAGAATATAATCATATTTTAAGTTGCTTTACTTTTGCAGACTTTGTAATTTATAAAATTCGATTGGCTATGCAATAAATCCAGTCACTGTTTAGTTTTTAAAATCCGTGCAAATTCAGCTCTGCTTCAACCGCCCGGCCCACTTCAGCCGAAAGGAAAAACGTGACGGTTTATCAACAAATATAAAACGAGCTACTGCATATTGCTCGGCAAAGGTAATTGTACTTTTGTGTGTAAAAACGTGAAAATATTTCCCAACACGTAAAAAGCTTTCGGCCTTTGAACTTACCACTTTGATTCCAAAGCCGTACGCATTCTTCGAGCTCTCGTGCTTTTGAGGGAACATAATTAGAACCTCATTATTATATCCTGGTAATTTAATTAACATTTTTCAGCAATCTTTTCCTGACTTGGACATAAGCCTAAATGCGAGCTGTACATAGTTATTTTGTAAATTAAACGGATCTTTAAGTAATATTCATTAAAAAATTTAAGATAATTACCAAAGATATTTTAAATGATGTTTATATTTAACATTAATTAAGATAAAAATTTGGCTCTCTACCATGGTTTTTCAGATATAAAAAAAATCTAACATAAGTATATAACGTAGTATCTTAAATATGTCACGTCCATAACAAACTGAAACCGATCGGACCTTAAATTTAGTGGAATAGTGGAACAAAGTACCGAGTAATAAATAATATTTTTACTCTTTACTATCCATGATCTAGCAACTGTTGGTCAACCCTTATCTCTTACTATATGCCCAAATCCGAAATAACTGCTAAAAATAATCACAAAACTATAAAGGTAAAATCAAAGGCATTATGCAAATGCATGCAAATATCTTATAACTATTGAATTATCAACCGTTTTCGGTTCATCAACATTCAATTAGCATTTCTCGAGAGCGATAATGGAGATATTGTTGAATTGGCATTGAAGAGGTAGAGCATATCGTAAAGCAATTATTATTAACCAAATTTGAGGCTGAATGGAATTCAGTCATAGCTACTTGCTGGGATAGTTATCATCTGCCGAATAGTAATATCTGCGGGATAGTTACTAGGCACCTAGCTAGTAGCTACTAGTTGATGAAGGTTATTGATGCAAGTTTAACAGCTGTTTAGGACAGCGGTAATCTCCATGCCATCGCTTAGTCCGCCAGATCAGCATACAATCAACATAGTCGGTATGTTCCGCCGAGGATTATTCGCAATGTAAACAAGAGATATGCGGTCGTGCTAATTAATTATCTTTATGCAAATAGCTGGTACAAACGCCAGCTTTAAAATATTATCAGAAGGCGTTGATTGCTTTTAGTATTGTTTCAGTATCCTTTGAAATATTATGCACGCACTGTAACCGTGTTCTGCCATGTTAGCTGCAATAATTTTCGTCTTAGAGTTATCATAACTTTTTTCAAAAAGATGTCACTTCAGTGGAATTCTATCAAATGTTGTCAGCGATGATGGATAGGCATTTCTGCCAAGAATTTTCTGGAATTGAACGTTGAGGAACAAATCGCTACAATATACTTTTGAGGTTCATCTTTGGATGTGATATAATTTGTGTTTTTCATTCTCAATGTCAAGAATTTAACTAGGTATACATTATGGTAAATAAATTGCTCGTGAACTCCAAATCTTTTGAAATTATTAATTTATTATGTTTTTAAAGAACATCAACATCCTGTCTCCACAATATAACTGCTTAGAATCTGCAATCTTTAGAGCACAGGCGTCAGGTAGGTATGCTGTCCTTGTCCTATCGGTATTACAATGGAAGATGCTCTGAGGAACTAGCGTCATTGATCCCTTCGGCACCGGTGCGTAGTCGGGATACACGCCAAACGCGCGCCCAACATTTGTATACGGTTGACATTTGTCACATGAGAACGGGTCGCTTCTACGATTCGTTCTTAGGTTCAACAACTCGGCTGTGGAACGAACTGCCGGCCTCTGTGTTTCCTCCCTCCTACAACTTGGGACTCTTTAAGACCCATGTTCACTTCTTCCTCTCCACAAAAAGACCCTCCACACAGCATCCCCAAAGATGACATAGACCCTGAGGGAAATTATTTTCTTCAGGGCCTCCTGTGTGGAGTTAATATAAAAAAATAATAATAATAATATAATATTTGAATAATAGTCAAATATTTTTTGTGTCATAATTGAGTGAGCGTAGCGAAGTCCTTTTTTAACTAAACCGTTTGGATTTTATGTGTATGTAAATGGTACGTATACTGTTGTATTGAATAGGAAATTTTTATCCCGCCAGAGTTTGCATAAGCGTGGATCTGTTACGAGCTGTCAAATCGGACTAATTCAGGAGGTATAACTCGGATCGAAAGTTGGAACCAAAATGCTGTGACGTTATATGATTGCCTTACTATATCCACCAATAAAACACTCTATGAAATAGAGTTTTTCATTTGTATGTATTATAATAAGTAAGCTCCGAATGAGAATTATACTGTCTATATATTGGCATAACGATGGCTTCTTAGGACCAATTTGTTTCATACAACTAGCTCGAAGATATCAATCTAGTGAGAGGTTTATTTATGGACTAATATAATATTATGGCAACTTGCCTGAGGAAAGTTTGAATAAAGAATTGTCATTGAGGTTGGGGGAAAATTGTATACCTAATTTATTCTTTATTTTGAATTTTTTTAAGGTATTTAAGTACCTATTTACAAATCACGAATTATAAAAAGATGGATTTGATTAATTAATTAATAGAAAATTAAAAAAAGTATATTTTTTTGTATTCGATGTCTACTGTTAACGGAACTACTAGTACAGAAGAGCGTAGCTAAATAACAACCACAATTCTTTTACAAGTAAAAACACCGGAATTATGAGAACATTCGTATAATAAACATTGTACAAACAGAAATAAATATTACAATCAACCTAGATTGGTCATTCGCCACCGCCCGACACAGCCATAACTGGAATCCGTTTAAAAGCTCCCGCCCGCCCTGGTGAAGGTGGCAGCGGCGCACCGGCACACCGGTACCATGACTGTCATCTGTAACGACTGACCATTAAAGCACAAAGTTTAATTGAGTCGTCCTCTGAGGAGTGACTGAAACTTCCCTTCATTGCGCTAAACTACATATAATTACTGGCCGACCCTCCATAACACTTTTACCCGCTTTCCACGGGAGATATAACGATATTATTAACACATATTGCTCCTATTGTATTTCTAACTGAATTAACTAACTTTCTTCCTATTATTTTTGAATGATAAACTAATGTTTATAAGACAAGATTTTATGCATAGCATTAAGGATAACAAATAATTATTAGCAATAATTAGTCGCCTGAAATATCAATACAAATTGAAAATATCTGCCGAGTAAAAATAAATGCCGCAAACGGGAATTGCACCCGTACCTTCTGATGACCGGTCAGGTGCTCTGAAACCACTGAGCTATGTCGGCTTATTTCCAACCCGCCAAATGATTCAATATGTACTAGTACCTACCTCAATCAACAATTACTGCTTATTATATTTTTTTTATATTTCAGGAGACTAATTATTGCTTATAATTATTTGTTAACTTTCTTCCTGCTTGCTTGCATGACATTAAAGCTATTTTTTAATCATGCCTTGTATCCAGTTCATTTACTAACGCAATTTTTTTATAAAATAAAATTATAATTTTAAAACTTCATGTTTCAATGTTTTTAAACAATTTTAGTTATACTCATGCACAATGAATTGGAAAATAACAATATTCAATGAGGATATTGGGGATTTTCAATAAAAAAAATCATTATGGTCCTTAGTGAAAAATATACAATATTCCATGGTGAAATAGTTACTTTTAAGCAAAGCTGAACTTAAACAAAGACATGATGAACATAAACCATTTATTTACAATTTTTTGTAAAAGTGTTATCTGTTAATCCAACAAAATAGTGAACAGACTATACGGCCTCCGTAGTCGAGGGATAAGGCTTTTGAACAGCAAACCGAAGGTCAATCCATATTCCAAGATATTGTAAGATACTCTCAGTATCGCAATGGTGTAAGACCACTATTCAGAATTTAAACGTTGCTTTAATGGCTTTAACCGCGTTTGGTGACCAGATGTGAATAGCCAGGTACCTACTTCTACACCTTCATCTTCCCCATCTCTTCCTCCTTCACACTACATTCAGTCTCACAACATACCCTGATTGAGAATGCCATAATCTCACTGGCTTCAGACGGTTGAGAGCAGTTGGTACTCTTTCACTTTTTTTTAAATGCTCGTAATACAAGACTAACTGCAAACCATACAAATGTTATTCCCAGATATCTAAATAAATATGGCTAAAGAACCTTGGAATACAATATCTCTATAGCTCAGCTCACGACTTGATACGCAACTCAATAAAAAATGTGACCTTATTTTCAGAAGGAGATGCAAGCTGAAAAAACGTAAAAAAGATACACTGTGCTATTCTTTTTTCTCACCTTTTGTGCTTTTTTCTGGTTTTTTTTTGTTGTTTTCATTCTCTTTTTATAAAAACCATAAATCTGTGATATAAAATAACTTCTTCGATGGCGCTACAGCCCATATCGAGCTTTGGCCTCCTGCAACAGTCGCCTCCAACTCCTCCTGTCCTCAGCGGCTGACTTCCAGTTTGTCACCTGGAGAAGCTGTGCTGCATCCCCTCTTACCTCATCTTCCCACCTCAGTCTGGGTCTTCCCACTTTTCTCTTTCCACCTGGGTGACCAGTCAGAATACTTTTTGGGACGCGTGTATCCGGCATTCTCTGTACATGCCCAGCCCATCTCAGCCTGAGGAGTCTCATGTGTGCAGAGATGCTAGGGGCCTTGTATATATCGTACAATTCTATATTGTGCCGGATACGCCACTGTTCGCCCTCTTTCACTGGTCCACATATTCTTCTCAGCACCTTTCTTTCAAAAGTATCCAGCATTTCAGCCATCTTTACCGTCAGTGTCAGCGCCTCACATCCATATGCCAATACAGTTGTGATTTAAAATAACACTGTTCTTTATTTTTTGTATAAAATCCTAAATTAGAAAAAATAAGTGCATTTTTATTGAGATTCTGTTAACATACTGCTTTGTAGCTACCCAACGGGACTTCATTATAGGTTATTAAGTAACTCAAAAAATCATATTAAGGAATAATATTTTGTCATTTATTCATTCTCGGAACCTTCCCGCCTCAGAACAGAAATCTTCTAGTGAGGCTGATTGCAATAAACGCCCGGGTTGCCGGCAATTAAAAAAAAAATGCATCTTCCAGTTGTAACAACTTTCTGGAATTGGTCCGTCGATTCGTATTATGGGTATATAATGCATTTAAATATCTATAAAAAAAACTATAAGGATTAAGACTTTTGAGCAAGTGCTACCTTAATACCAAGAATGGTGTTGCAAACTATCTTGAATGATAATAAACGTGTTATTTTCCTCAGAAGTGTACGTTACTGGAGACACCAAAACGTCTTCAAAAAGCATGTACCTACACACAATTATCCCTTTTATGTCTCTGGGTCAGAGCAAAAAGCTACCTTGAAAAAAAAACAAGTTTTTATGGCTTTGTTTTCTCGTGGTGTTTGTCGTTCCACGTGAAATAGATATATACCTACCTAATTGATGAGTCACATCAAAGGTGTACTGGAAATATTCCGTTATTTTTATATAAAATAACATATCGATAAAATTATTTTCTTCCTTCCTTTTTTCCATCACTTCGATAAGACACTTCAGAGTCTGAATAATGGAAGAGTATGTATGAGACGATGCAATGAATCAAGAGTACGTGTGAGACGATGCAATGAAATAAGAGTATGTATGAGACGATGCAATGAAACAATAAGTATGCACCAAGACAAAGGTATGTGGCGGTCTCTCCTCTTTGCCATCCCCTCTCTGCGTGGTAACGTCGTGATGTTTAGTAAGTTACTAAGTTACTCTAGGGCGGCCATCTGGACGTCTTCCCTACTTGCAGATAAATGAGAATTGCTGATTTATTAAAATCCAATCAAAAACGGGACAGCAAGCCATTTCCTAATAAAATGTTAGTAATTTGCGTATATATCGGAAAACGTTTTCATGCACCTGCATTTTTCCTGTTGGTACATAATGACGGAATGCGAAGGGATAATTTTTTTTTTGATTCGTTTTCCGACGTTGCGTTAATACATATTCTCTTTTTACTAATATTTTAAAAAGAAACCTATCAATTCCGTAGCAGTCACGTTTAATTACACGTTTATACGAATAATTTGAAGAGATTTTTAATAAATTAGCAATATTTTGTCAGTAATTTTTTTCTGTATGTGGAAAATCTGACTGCAGTGTTAAAATATCATATGTCACTGGAATATTATTTTTTTAATTAAATAAAACAAACCACAATAGTTATATAAATAATTTTTACATAAATTACCAACATCAAAATTCTTATCAGAGAAGTCTAACATTATAATGCATGATATGACACGACGGTTGAAATACCAAAATTATTTTTAAAATGAAGAGATAATTGACACAAAATGTAAAAAGGGTACATATACAACATTTCGCTGAAACTCAAAACCACACAAATGTAATTGTTACGAGTTTTAAAACAACAAACTTTCATTAAATAACGTAATCCGGCAAACTGATTTATTGTTTTGTTGTTTTCAATGTGAGAACGCATATCAGAACGAGATTTTGAAATAAAAAAAATCACAAAAGGTTACAAAAATTTTCCAGAAATTATCTTTATCCCTGGGGGTTGTTACGTTCATAAAAATATGACTTTTTGCCAAATCTGAATTTCATACATTTTGTAAATGTAGTTTGCTGAAAAAGATGGTTTCCTATGCATCATGATGACTGGGAGAGCTGATGTAATCTTAAATTAACCCAATTAATATTTTTTTTTATTGGTGCCCTTTTTTACTCATTTAAAGTACGCTCTAGCGTGTTTAAATCGCACTTTATGGAACGCGCGTTTTTTAAAGTTACCATGGCAACATCAAAAAATCAACAAAATGTGATGTCTAAATTTCAACTTTTAACTATAAATCTGACAGGAATATTTTGAACGTCAAATAAAACATTACAAATGTTTCAAAAATTTTATTCAAAGTTTTTTTTTTTTTTAGTCGGCAACAGTAAAACGTCGAGCCTTCACTGTTTTAGATGGTCGGATGGTAATAAGCAATACACCTTCTTCTTCTTTGATATCATATAAGCGTAAATCGCACAATTCACATTTTCTGCAAGAGCCAAAGATTCCGCAAATGGCTACCACCTTCAAAAATAAGTACGTAATGTCCGGTGCTTCCGTGAAAAACTTCCGCAAATCATCTTCTTTGAATACATACGCCTTCTTAGAAACGTCATCCTTGCTAATTGCCTTCATGAATGCATGCACTTTCACAAATGATTTTAAATCAACCCCTTTATTTATCCTCAACAGACATTGCAATTTCGAATGTATGGCCCACATAGTCGATGCTTTGTACTGTTCCGACATTTTCTGAAGGTAAGCAAGCACAACTCGTTCATCTACATCTACTACGTTTTGCTCCTCCATCCATGTTATGAACCTTTCATATTCTTTTTTATAAACGTCTTTGGATTTTTCAGGTATTAACCGCGATTCTGCTTTGGTATTTAAGTTATGAATGTTAGAATTCATTTTACAACACACAATAACTAGTAAAAACTGTGATGTTAACTATTAATCTTATCTGACAGATTGCAAATTAATGTTTGTGTTTTTCATTTCCATGACAACAAGATATTGTGATGTCACATCACGAATTCATTAATAGTTCTTATTTCCAAATTTTTAATAATAATATCAATATTTATGTTTTCAAAGTGTACCAATAAAAAAAAATAGCGTAAAGTATTTGTGGATAACTGGTCTTTAAAACACTTGCTTTATTTCGAGCACTCGGCTACGCCGTGGTGCTCGAAAAATCGCGCGCGTTTTAAAGACCTGTTTATCCACTTATACTTTAATATTCTATTATTGTGATATATAAGCTTTATTAAAAAAGCTTGATGAGAAAAGTATTTAGAACTCTTTCCTCTGAACGATTCAGATATTATTTACTAAGGACGGGTTGTTTCGGAGAATTTGAACAATTCATCAAATTTCAACGTTCATTTCCGGGTTCTGTGAAAGTCCTGTTCAAGTTCTGTTATTATATCATTATAGGCTAGTTGCTTGACAAAACTGAAATTAAAACAGAACTTGAAAAAATCTTTCACAGAACTGGAAAATGAACGTTGAAATTTGATGAATTGTTCAAATTCTCCGAAACAACCCGTCCTAAGTAAACTACGTGAACATATCTTCAAGCCAAAATCTGTGAAACTGACATATTCAAAATTTTTTGGTTTATAACTTATTTAAAAAATATATTTTATAAAAGCCAGTAAAAACTAATTACTTAGGATGTCAAATCAACATCTTCATTATGAAAAGATAATTCTGTTGCTGTAATATCATACAATGCGCAGTGTTTTTAATATTGGTATCTTCTCTAAACAACTTTCTAATAAAACAATGTTTATTTTAAGTTACCTGCCAGAAAAGTACCTATTATTTTTTCTATACGTTATGTTTGTACATACTTAGGATAGATCCTAGGTAATAATATTTTCTCGGCGCCGTTAAGGTGATTTTTTAGAACAACATGGCAAAGCAAATTATTTAATTATTACTATTATTGGTTTCATACTATCCCCTCTTTTTATCTCACAAACATGACCTGTCCCGTGTAGGTGCAATTAGAGCAGTCAGTCAGCCTTGGCTCTGATAATAGCCTAACACCTAACCCAAGGTTTTTATTAGTACTAGGCGCCATTTGATTCAGGACCCACCCTGCTCACCAAGGACGCGTGCGTTAGAAAAAGCAATTGCAACTTTATTATTATGAACCCGTCATGCGTATGAAAGCTTCGTTGAAAAAAAACTTATCCGTCCTTGCTTTATATTTAAATGAGGCGTATATAGCAGATGTGTGGTAACAACGAATATATCAGCGGCAGTACCATAATAACAGAGTTTTTACCAAAGCCCGTCATTACTAATTGGGAGTACCAGTGGAGCGAACCAACTTTGTTGAGAAGTGCCCGTCAAACGTCATTCCGGCTTTGCGTTGTGCGTTATCACCCGCGAACCAAAGCCACAATATTATTCTAGTTGGCCACTGAAAACAAAATCCCTATTCGGCCATCGGTACCTACATTGGTAAGCACTTTTACACGGTGTGGCAAGAGGGATCGTATATTATCTGTGAAAAGTTCGTTCGTTTTGACGCTATGTGGGGGTGACGGTGATTTCAGGTTAAACCACCTAGGATGATTTGTTTCAAATGAACGAGTATAATTGAGGTTGTAACGTGTTGTTTTATAGGAGATGGTCTAAGGCCAAATCTTTATTGTTACGTTTTTTATAGTGTTCACACAATATAGTCGCATGGTTATAATGTATTCAGTATGCCTAATATGACGATAGGTATATAGGATTATGGAAATTAAAACAAATAAAATCGTAATCCAGATGATCGTACGAGCTACACTCCGTAGCTTCTAAACCTACGAGAGCAGTTCTAGTATAGGTTCGCTTAATTATTCCGGACTGGAAATTGCAGGATAAATAATGTCCTGATGTCTGTCCACATTGTAAAGAAGAGAAATAACATACTAAGAGGAATAATTAATATTGTGTGAAATTACTAATTAACCTATAACTTCTTATTTTGCTATTTTACTTCTCCTTGTCCTCTCCACTTTCTTCAGTGACACATATTTCTAAAAATCTCAGTCATAGTTGAGAATGAGAAAACTTGAAAAAAAAATAGTCCACCTAGATATTTTACTTTTATCCTTTCATGGGAATTCGTAAAGGTGTTTGGGATGAATACATTAAAACAAGGTCTTTCATTTTATAACCAAATATATTCAACACTGTTGGGATGTTAACACAATCAGAAATTTACATTTTCACTAAGATTGTTTTCCTTGTGCTAATTTTACAACATCAACTGTGTTACAAATAATGCAAGTATTTATTTAGGTTTAATCTATTAAAAGTAGATACATACACTATGTTTATCGTATTTACAGTATAAGTCTTAATATGTCTATAAAACACCAGATACGTTCCTTATTATCACTATTTGAAGAAGTTTTGATTTAAGTTATTTTCAAATATATTATTACACGTTACCAATCAAAAAGACATAAAAACTTTTTGTGATTTTTGTACCTTACCTTTAGATAATGGCGTTAAAACTGCTATTATGAAATCTAAAGCGTGAATTTTTAAGCAAATTCAATTTGCGTGGGTACTCGAAAAACACAATTTCTGTTTACAAAAGCAAAAAATGAGTTTCGCTAAATTTATATTTTTCAAAAAATTTATTTTGTGATAAAAGTGAATTTTAGTTTCGCAATAAGCCTTGGAAATATTCAATGTCCAAAAAATCAAAACTTCTTCAAAACCTATATTTTTGTTGGAAAAATGGTCATAATATAAATATAATGAGTTTCCTCTAGCATTTGCTTCTGATGTGTATTAAAAAGTGCTTCATCTAATATGTCTAAATCCTTCAAGTGCAATCTATTTTCTGAAAGTTTTAAGTCAAATTAATATTTTGAATAAAGTTCCCTCAGTACTTTATTATTAAAATAAATGATTCACTTCTTGATGGTACCAGATAGAAACCAAAATTAACATAATTAGTATAGATATTTTAAAAAAATCATCAAAAATATTTCATTTGGTTTTGTTTAGTTTTGTTCGACGAAAGATATAGATAATTAAAAATATCTTAATCCTTCACAAAATTTTAACAAATATTTCAAAGAGAACCCGAATTTAAGGTACACTTATTTTTTTACAAACCGAGAATACTGAGAATTTATGTACATTATTATAAGATTTCGGTTATGTAGTCTAAAAATAATTATGTTTAAGTTTTATTTTAATTGCTCGTCTTTATTCGACGGAGTTCATTTACTTGTAAACTGTATAGTGTTATACTATTTTTCATTAGATAAATAGTTCATTTAGTTTGCAAGCCAATCTTTATATGTATAACATGTGTAATAAAAAATCTACTACCCTATGTCTAAAATTATCTACTAGAACATATTTACAATCGTTTAATTATTGCTTGAAAAATTAAATACTGGGGGTAACTCATACGTACTGTTCAAATGTACCAGTATTAAAAAAGATTATTTTTAATCAGCATAATACAAAGTACCTACTTATATTGTAGCAGAGATACATTTTTTAACCAAATCAATTTCGAATCTTCAAAATATTTTTGTAAATAAAAATTTTGAAATTGTGTTTCATCTTTTCACTTATTTTAACAATTACACATCGATATTTAAAAAAAATCCATGTTAAAAACTTTCGGGTGAATTTGTCTGGAGAAATTTTTTGATTTCACTCAACCACACCTGTTTATTACTTTTGTAACAGCAGCTTGTTAAGATACAGAAAATAATTAAATAAAATCTAAATTGATTCTCTACGTAAATGTGAATAAATCATTTAAAGATGAAAAATATCCTGAATTCAGTTAATATGTATCACTTGATTTTGTTTAAATTCCTCTAAATAATTTTAAAACATTAAATGTGGTACTTATACTAAAGTGAAAGAATAATGTATGTTTTCAGGTAATAATTATAATTCACTAACTATTATCGGTAGGTGACTACAAAGTTGATTGCATAAATGATCAGCGTTCCTAGAACGTTTCGATTAAAGTAGTTTTTACAGCATTCTGGTAAGTTGTGTTTAGAACACGAAAGTTAATAAGAGCAACAGCTAAGTGTCATCACTTTCCCCATTGTCATAATTTACAATATGTATTTATTTATTATTGAGCACTGCATAATTTAACATGACCAGTCCTTATCTTTACTACCGCTTTGTCCCTTTAATTAGGTAATGTGTTCATTACTTTTATATATTTATCATTTCACTTTTTGGAAAGTTTTGTTTAAATGTTACTTTTCTGAGTAAGATATTTTATTTACCCTGTGTTTTCTAAACAAAATTAATATTCTTCGATAAAACCACTTCATATTAGGCGACGATTACTCACAAACAAATTAACTTTCTTAGAGCCATCTTATTGTTCATTGGGCTTTTTAGTAGATTCAGGTAAATTCCAATTCAAGTCGGTAGAAACATTACTATCTTTATTTTCACATTGAGAATTAGAATTAGATTTTGTTGTTTTGCAGACGTCCTGCGATCTTCTTCGTCATATTTCCGGCGCTTCTACGCCATCCCCAACATAACCCTCGTCTGGACTTTCCGAAGGATTTTCTAAATCTTTGGTACTAGACGATTGGCACACGGCCTTTGTCTTTGCAGTATCTGTTGATTTATCAGCTGCATACCTAGGGTCATTTTCCATTGTTTGGGTTGGGACACATCTTGTTGAAACGAAGTTGCCGTTCGTGAGACTTGGAGCTATATCGTTATGTGGCCTCTGATGGCTTACTTGAGGATGGTAATTCGCCGGTACGCACGCAGGCCATGATCCTGAAATCACAGATTGGGGTGACGTGCAACAAGGAGCGACTGAAGGAGACATCGCCCCTGATTTGTACCCTTCAGGCGGAGAGGGTATGTAGGTGCCTTCTGGCAAGCCTATTTGTTGTTCCGGTGCAAACCCAGGTTGCTGTCTCTGCTGGGTATAAGGATATCCTTCTACAGTGTACCGAACATCAGCGGGACTATAATGTTCATATGAAGGTGGCTGAAGTGACCTTACAAAGTATTCAGCTTCCCTAGAAAATCTTACTGCTTGATTTGGAGCAGTTTTTAGTTTTGACCGATTGTGGGGAAGAGTTCTGTAGAAGTTGTTTGAATTATCGGGGACCATGAGTGGTTGCTGGATTGATTGGATTTTCGGAAGACCAAAGTCAATCGGATAGCCATCGCTGTCTAGGAAGCAACCAGGGTTAAGATGCACATCTGCCACGTGCTGGTACATGTCGCTCCGGGAACCACGGGGTAGCGTCGCAACAGAATTGACATAGTTTTGTTGGTCTTGCCATTTTACTTGACGAGGTGGAGCTGAAGATAAAGACAGCACCGTATTCGTATCAAAATTGTCCTCGGCTTCTTCATCGTTTGAATTTTTTAATGGATCGCCATCCTCATTGGGATTTTTCCTTCCATTTCCCACGCTCTCAGTGTCATTGATAAGATCAGGATTTTGTTCCAACTGATAATTACGTAAAGAAGACGCATTTAAACAAACCATATTTTCTATGTTGTTCATTATAAAATCTCGAGTATCATTTGAATACATGGCCACGTGGTGATGTTGATCAGTAACTAGAATACTCCCGTTCATTTTAGGTGGCAACGGATCAATACACGGGTTGGCATTTGCATTTTTCATACTCGTTGGATACTGTAAAGCCACATCTTTACTACTCTCTTTCTTCTTTCTTCGCTTTTTGTTTCTTTTGCACTTTATACAAGCAACAATGATGACAATTAAAATGATAATAAAAAGAGCCCCTCCGCCGACGGCGAAAGCTAAAATGTATTCAAACGGAAACGTGACCACAATTACAATGGGCTCTTCTTTGACGATGACTCGGATAGTGTAGTTAGATTGGCTTTTCCCAGCCGGGTTTTCCGCAACACAAGCGAACGTTCCATTGTCTTCACTATTCGTATTATAAATAAAAAGCTCACTCCTCTTCTCTACCGTTCCTTCTTCAATATAATAATATAAATGTATCCCGGGGGCCACCATTGAATCGTTTTGCAAGACTTGTCCTTGAAACCACCATGATACTTTTGCTTCTGGAATGGCGGACACTTGACAGAGAAGGGAAACATTTTTTCCTTCACTTATTTCCAAATAAAAAGTTGTAGGAGAGACATCCGGTAAACAAGCCAAGTCCGTTTCAGTAAGTGACTTTATGGCGCGCCCTCCAAGACGCTGCGGAGAACTGCAGCGGGGTTCTACGGAATGCGGAATATTGAAATTCTGTAGCCACGTATACAGATCCTGTGAATTACAGTCGCATTGCCATTTATTATTATGTAAATCAACTCCGTGAAGTGATTCCGGGAGAATATGAGATCCCCTCATAGTCGTTAACTTGTTGCCATCTAGTTTGAGCCATTCCAAGTGGCTCAAGCCGATAAAAGCTTCATCTTCTATCAAACTTATATCGCAATTGCTCAATTCAAGAGTCGTCAAGTAAGTAAGGTGTTGAAATCCATTGCTTTTCAAAGTTTTTATCGGGTTTTCGCTGAGCGTAAGCCTCATAAGCGAGGGAAAGTCTGAAAATATTGCAGAAGGGACGTGAAGTAGCATATTTTGCGACAAATCTAACTCTACAAGGTTCGATAAGCCCTTGAAAGAGTCGTCGTCTATTTTTGTGATTTTGCATCTTGAGAGGAAGATTTTCTGTAAATTGATAAGACCAAGCTTGCGGAACCTCTCTTTGGATAAAACTTGAATATTGTTTCCGGAGAACTCGAGCACTTGAGTGCCGTGGTCCAGTCCGGTAGGGATGATGGTGAAGTCCTTATCCTGGCACTCGACCGTTTGTTTGCCGTTCTTCCATTTGCAGATGCACGGCTCGGGGCAGGCGGGGACCCCCGCGGCGTGCATGAGCAGCACCAGCCACACCTGCCACCACCGCAAAAGGGATGACATTGTTCTAACGCAATCACATTACTTGATCCATTAAATTAATAAATATATTATTACTTAACTGATTATCATTTACTTTTAACGCAGTTCTTCTGTATCACATTGTTTATGTCACTTATTAAATAACTGTTGCTAAATGCCACTTTTTAACTCCACTGTGGATGGTGAAACACTAACATGATGCTCTTCACACTTGTTCTAGTTGCTGGGTTCTGGAGTGAGTCGGATTCGTATATCTTTAAAATCTGCAACAAAGAAAATACAATCGTTAAAACAAAATAGATATGTTTCTGAATAACATAAATAACATTGTGGTGGGTACTGCTTTTACTCCCAATACCAATATTTTGTGAATTTCCAGCTTAAACCCATAATAAATGGAAACTGGTCAAAAAAGTTATTTGAATTCGAGGGAAAACGTTTGGTTCCAAGAAGATTTATCTTTAGACTAAGCTCAAAGGATCCAATTGGCTAAACCTAAATCGCTTAAACTCAACCTACGTTTCGTTTATACATTTTCGAAGAACTAAAACGTTTACCAGCCTTTATAATGGCTTTTCCCAATTTCAAGAAACAATTTGTATACTTCACGGCATCCTTTAGTTTTCACAAATGGATAGCAGGATGAAAGGGGGTCAAGTTATTTTCCAAATGTTTCATCGTTCCAGCTTATTTTGTAAAACTGCCAAATAAAAAATAAAAAGTTCGGTATTATAATTATTACAAGTATAAGGTAAATTATGTAGAAGTCCAGCTTCATACTAGGTTACCTTTTTTATTTATTTATTTTTTAAAAGAAAGACAAATATTCCCTGGTTACGAATAACCTGACAATATTTGAAAATCTCCTATTACCACAACAGTAAGCTGAAAATGTTGCTTGTGTTGTAATGGAGGACTTAGCCAGCCGAGGAATTGACACACTACCCCTGGGTGGGACCCAATCGCGATGTCAACTTGGCCACCGACCGGTCATTTTAGCTGTTTTTTTATATTATGTTAATAGCTGTGGGTCCGGCGTTGTCCGAGCTTTACAAGGAGTTATTTTCCAAAAAAAGATATTTGTTAAAGGAGTTTTTCTCGTATTTTGAAAGTCAAATGAGAAAATTTCATCAAGAACTGCCAATAATCTTCTTTCAGAGATGGAAAAAAGGTGGTGGGGTATTTTTTTTTTTTAATTTCAAATAAACAATAACGAAGGTCAAATGTGCAATATTTCATTAATATTAGCCACAGACTCATTTCTTTATAAATATTTTGTATTATACACGTGAAATGTGAATTAACTCATTTAGCATTTATCTAGCCAGTTCGTGTTCAAATCATGTTTTTATTAACCATTCCAAAGATATCCACCGGTCTTTATATAAGTATGTACATAAGAGGAATAAAAAATCGCTTTTTTTAAATTACAAAAATACTTAAATGAAATCAATTATTCTTAACAGGTCGGATTGAAAATGAGTAAGTCAAATGAAGTATTTCATTTCAATATATAGGCCTGATGGGATTGATGAACGTGGGAACCCAATATGAAACATGATTCACATGAACAGTACTTGTACAATGTACAAAAACTTTTAAACAACTTAACCGAATACTCCAGTGACCACCAAAATATACTGGTTATTACCAATTTGCATAAATCTTTTCGACAAAGAAATATTAAATTTCATGTTATGAAACCATATAGGTAATGCTCCACCAATACAAACAGAAACTAATATATTTAAAAGTTGCAAACATTCCGAAGACAATATAGAGCTGACTAGAGACTGAAGTATAAAAATATAAAGTACATGCCGCCTGAGAGCAGGAAATCCTAGGGAAGATGAGACAGTGATATTATTCTTATATGCATTCATCATGTACAAATTTTGCAATAGAAACTAAATATTCAGGAACAAATTTTTTTAAGGTTGTAATATATCATTGGAGAAGAAGATAATACTAATAAATCTAAATGAAACATGAAACAGAACAAGACACAGAAAATAAAAACATATCGGTCACAACTAGGCATCGAACCTAGAATCTCTTGTCTTACCGGGACAGCGTCTTAACCACTCGACCACTGGGACCTATTAATTTAATCTCAATCAATCTAATATTTCAAATTCAAAATTAAAAATATCATATTGCCAACTTGACAAACTTTGCCCATATTTTTGGCAGTTACCATTTTAAATGATTACGATATTCTATAACACTAACAGACCAGTTAGACAAGCGTACAAAGAAAACATAAAAACTCCGACAGTAAATTCAAGCTTTGGACAAAGACACTACCAATACCATGCTATAAAAGCTTTCAACAGTGTAAAACTTAAAAATAAAATTGAGGAAAATATAAATAAATTCACACACAAAATTACAAAATGGATTAAAGAACAAAAAAGACAATATTACCAAAATGTCATAGCATAAAATAAAAATAAAACCTACAAGTAACACACAAAACCAATATAAACACACATTACTCACGAACACACAAGATTATTTTCAATGTATTATTTTTGAATTTTAAATATATTATTTTCTCTTTGAATGTATTATGTAGATTATATTTTCATATTATAAAATGAAGACCTCAGCACGGGCAAGCCACCCAGTGAGGCCTACATTACTGGAAAACTTAAAATGTAAAAAATATTGTACCAAATAAAATAAGATAAAAATAAATGAATTGGTTTGTAACCTTGGTTACAAACATTACAAACTAAGTTATAGATAGATATTATAGGTATTAGATAGATATTATATAAATGAATATTCAGAAAGCAACATTTTCTTTTTTTTTTAAGGTTATGCCCTCCAATGTAATATATCATATTAGTTGCAAGACGATATTGTTAATTCTGAATTTGAAAGAAAAGATCGACAAACATGACGTTTAATAAATCGATCCCAATGGTTGAGTGGTTAAATCGCTGTTCCAATAAGGCAAGACATTCTGGGTTCGATCCCTAGTTGTAATCGTTATCTTTTTTTTATTTTATGTGTCTTAATCTTCTTCATGTTTCGTTTAGATTTATTAGTATTATCTTCTCCTTGAATGAAATAATATTAATTGTATCATGTGTAAATCAGGCGAAAGATATTTGCATAATTTATAATTGAATTGGGATGAACGTAATTTGACTTGGGTCGCTAGTTCTTTGGGCCCGCCAAATGGCACCGCGCGGCGCGTTGCTGTTTGCTGTTTGCTCGGCAAACACTCATTTATGTTTTTTGTCCAGAGCGATTCGCTTGCCGCTTGCTGGGAAATATTTCTTATGACCCGTAGTTTTTCGCCGAAATATAAGAAATTTCAGTTAGAATGGAAGTGGAGTTTTGTTCCCTCTTTCTGTCCCCTTTTCTGCCATCGAAATATAAAACACAAGGTAGGCTTTCGATGGACACAAAAAATGCACTTTGGAATAGCAAGATTAATGTGTTGGTTTAATTCTAAGATATTTTTTCTTGATTCACTAACATTTTAAAGGGAATATCCATCATTATAAAAAGTTCCAAAAAGCTGTATTTTTAATTTGATTTCTACTTACACAATTTGTGTTGAGTTGTGATTTCCAACCAATAATAAAAGAGTTAAAAATAATACACTGGTCACTTTTATTTAACTCCATGACAATCAATAATGAAATTTCATATAATGTCATTACAGTCTATGGTAAAGATTTACCATCACTACCAATTTACGATTGAGTGGGCTGTGGTTTGAAGATATACAGGGTTTTCCAATAAGAGGTGTTATTTTGATATTTAATCGTAAAAGATCAATGATTTCGTTGTTTGGGTGGCACGTAGCGCTGTCTTGTTGAAAATAAACGTTGTTCAGATTAATATCATTCAATTCCGGCCATAAAAAATCATTTATCATCTCTCGATAGCGCAATCCATTCACCGTAACTGTTGCTTCAGCCTCATTTTCGAAAAAGTAAGGTTCAATGACTCTGCCCGACCATAAACCGCGCCAAACAGTCACACGTTGAAAATAAAGAGGCTTTTTAACAATAACTTCTGGATTTTCCGAGCCTCAGATGCGACAATTTTGCTTGTTGACGAAACCACCGAGGTGGAAATGGGCCTCATCACTCAAGATGATTTGCATTTGATTCACTCAAGTGAATTTTAATAATTTTAATGCGTTGTTGAAGCATGTATTGTTCCATTTTTATTAATAACGTAGTTTCTACTTGTCAAATGTTAAAAAATGACAGCTTCAAAAGTAACATCTACCGAAATAGCGGGCTATTTAAAATAACACCTCTTATTGGAAAACCCTTTATATATATATATATATATATATATATCTGTTTAAAGAAGTAGGTAGGTAACCCACGTTTTAATCTTTTCGCAATAATCAACAAAAGGGCGGCCAAAACTCTCCAAGGTTCATCATGATCATCCTCTTCCTCATCTTCTTCCCCTCCCTACTCCCTTCGGTCTCACAATATAGCCAAATTGGGATGCCATAGTCACACTAACTCTGGTTGGGACTCTCGTGCGGAATTATTGGTGTAGAATTTCATTAAAAATGTGGTAGAATTGATGAAAATGTTACAAGGCAATTGACTTTTTTTTTTTTTTTTTTTTTTTTTTTTTTATAGTGAATACCTCACAAGAGTCCCAACTGCTCCCGTCTGGAGCCAGTGAGACTATGGCATCCCCAATTGGGGGATGTTGTGAGGCTGAAGGTAAGTGGGGAAGGGAAAGAGGAAGGTGGGGAAGTACCTGGCTATTCAGATCTAGTCACTAAACACGGATAAAGCCATTTGGAGCAACGTTTCAATTCTGAATGGTGGTCTTACACCAGGGCGATACTGGTAGTATCTTCCACTCTGGAACGTGCCGCAAATATACTATATATTATTTTAATTAATTAATTGTGAAATAACACAAATTAATCAAATAAAATTTATTTGCGCACGCCGGGTTCGAACCCGCGACCTTCGGAATGGCAGTCCAATGCGTTACCACTGGACTATGACTGTGAGTATATCAAAATATTAATAGACATACTAATCTTGATTGACTGTGAGTATGTGCGTGATGTGAAATATTTCTCCGTATTCTTGCGTAGTGTAATGCGTTAAATTATTCCCGCTTAACGAACTTTATGACGAAATTAACTGATTGTGGGAACCTGGCGTAAAAGTATTTAACAAAATTATTTAATTAATGATTCTTTATTTCAAATATGTGTTTCTTTTGTTTAAATTTTTGACAGATCAGTCAAAAATCGACAGATCTTAATATAAATAAAAGTCTTCTAACCGGGTTCATTCGAAAGGTAAATTTGCGATCGTCTCCCTAATTTTTTTTTTTGCCTTGAGGCAAAGGAACCTGACGCAAATATTTTTTAAATACATTCAGCTTCAGAAATTCAACGATTCTAACATTCCGTGATTTTTCGCGGGTTTGCACCGGTGTACAATTACCTATGTTTTGGGAAAAGAAGACGAATTTCCTTATCCCAAAAATGATCCAACTAAATATATCATATTTATTTACCCAATACCTTAGTTTGAATAAAACGATGCGATGCCGAAATCCTCCATCTCTAATAGTGTAATATTTATTAATGTTTATTAAGAACACGATTTATTTTTTCGATAAATATTATTAATAATTTTTCCACCTAGCTTACAATTATTTCGATGTTTGCTTCAGCTGTGCTTGCCGTGAACGTTTAAATAAAAATAAAAACTAAACGATATCGAACCGCTATGTCAAAAGCCCAGCTATAGTAGGAAAACTCGATTAGAAGGAATGAAATTATTGTTGAAGTTTATTTTCTTTGCGAAATGTGTGATATTATTAAGTTATAACTTGATTTAAAATTTGGCGGAGCGTGGTGCTTTTGGATAAATATTTATAACCCTAATTAAGGCGTACGATGAAGAAGCAAAAACTTTTAAAGTTATTTTGATACAACTTATGGCTTTATTGCTTCAATCATATTTGGAATGACAAATAAACATAGGTACCTGTACATCAGGTTACAATGAATGGGAACCCTTGGTTAAATATTTTTTGTGTTTGGGTTTAGTTATTTTATTTATTACTTTAGAGTGACAATTTTTTTTTTACTATAAACGGACATACTTGACTTGCTTTTAACAGTGATTCCTGACATGCGGATTCGAGAACCATTTATTGGATAACTGACGCCTTTACCATAGGTCACCCCAAGTTGTTCGCTAAGTATGGTAATTTAGCAGAGGTATGGCAGGTGCATCCCCACCAAGGGATATATTCGTAGGTCCGTCACTATTGGATTCACAGATCCCTAGATTCCTACCCAACCCTCACACCCCTTACCTTTCCATAACTTCCCTTCTTTCCTTTCCTTAAAAAAGATTTTTCATCCCAAAAGATGACATAGGCCCTAAGGGCAATTATTTTCATGACCTATTATTAGGACCTGCTATGTGGGATCAGTGTAAAAAAATATCATGGACTCAAATATGTGTGGAAAAATATATACCTATACATATATTTTTTAAAGACCAACAGTTCTTTAAAAATATTTCCTCCAAATATTGTCAGAAATCACCAGTTCCGTATTAAAATAAATTATTTTAGTACTTTCTATGGTGGTTTGAACCTCTATCATAAAATTGAATACAGTTTTGATTTTAGTGTTTTGTTAATATTACGATTCGTGTTTATGTTATTCTTTATTTTCCAAATTGTTTTTTTTTTATAAAATCTTTTCTCGGCGTACCACAAATTAAAAAAAAAACATAGAGTTTCTGTTATTCGTTACTTTTGTAACACAAACGGCACGAATACAATATTTTTGTTGTTTGTGAACTAGTTTCTTTAATTATTATGTCCATCCATCTCATTGCAATGAAATTAATATTTACATAAAATCTTGCTTTATTGAATCCACGTTTTATTCATAAATGATAAACTTACTTAATATTTTAATTTCCAATGTATATACTTTTATTAGTCCATTAAAATTTTGTAATATTCTTGTTTATATTAAATTAATTAATCATAATTTAGGTATATCTCACCTCCAGTGCACTTACTCTTAGTTTTTTTATAAAAATACTCCCATAGCGGTAACTGCAATTCGCACACCGAAAGCACCAGTAAAAATGTATTTAACCTACCAATCGCTTCTCTTGTGGTGTTATCGATGTTCTGTAACAATTGAGCTATCCTGTAACCCTGTTATTCTTATAACTTTTATCTCTATCACCTTTTGAAAATTGAAACAACGATTAAAACATTGTGATTTACTCGTTCGTATGTAGTTGGATTGAGAACTTTGCAACTGAATACTCAGAAGTAAGTAAAATAGAAACAAAGAATATAAAAATTAAACATAATCACATTCGTTTAGGACCATATTACGGAAGTAAACCATTATTATTATTTATAACTCCTAGTTGTCATACGTGAAAAATACCGTTTACCTTTGGTGATTATTCACTGCGGCCATTAGCGTCAGGGATGAGCAAAATGCGAATAGCATTCGGTAAATTGACCGTGAATTACTGCCAAAAATGCTACCGTATCATTCCCACTGAAAGACGTCCCGGGGTTTTTAGAAAGTAATGTCACCACGCATTGTCCCTGATATCCCCGCCTTTTACTCTGTTCAGCAAAATCACAGTCTCTACGCAAACATCAAAAAGTCATGAAAAACGCCAAGAATAATAGCGGGTCGTAAACTCGTAATAATAGTGGAAAGTAATTATGGACACTTCGTCAAAAATATTTTACTTGGAATGTTGACACTCGTAAACATCGGTTATTTTGTAAAGGACACATAAATGTTGTAATATTGATACTATTTTGGTTTTTAGTACAAGATATTAACCGACTTAATAAATTACTTACTAGTTTTTCTTCCCTTGCGTACGTATACTTTTTGACGGGCGGCATAGTCCAGTGGTAACGCATTGGACTGCCATTCCGAAGGTCGCGGGTTCGAACCCGGCGTGCGCAAATAAATTTTATTTGATTAATTTGTGTTATTTCACAATTAATTAATTAAAATAATATATAGTATATTTGCGGCACGTTCCAGAGTGGAAGATACTACCAGTATCGCCCTGGTGTAAGACCACCATTCAGAATTGAAACGTTGCTCCAAATGGCTTTAGCCGTGTTTAGTGACTAGATCTGAATAGCCAGGTACTTCCCCACCTTCCTCTTTCCTTCCCCACTTTTCAGCCTCACAACATCCCCCAATTGGGGATGCCATAGTCTCACTGGCTCCAGACGGGAGCAGTTGGGACTCTTGTGAGGTATTCACTATAAAAAATAAAAAAAAGTAAATTTTCATGGATGAATTTATTGGATAAATAAAAAAATGCACAACATCTTTATAATAAAATGTTGCATTTCAATTAAATACGTCAATCTAGAGGTCTAGCGCGGTCAAAATGATAGATTAATAATATCGAATCGATACACTTAACAGATACGTAAAATTATGAAAACATTAATGGTCGAATTGAAACACTAAATTTAATAAGCATTGACAGTCCATATGTACTTATTGACACTACAAAGGGAGTTTATTAGTTATGAGGTCTTACAAACCGGAACGGATTCAATTGATCGCGTATACGACTAAATTCTAAGAGCTTCGTTAGTTCGCCTCCATTCATTAATAAGCGATTAATTTTATTGAAGATTATCTGACACTTTGAAAGTTGCTCTAAAATTTGTCTACCAGCCATTGGAACATTTCATATCAATTGTTTACCGTGCTCGCAAATATAGCCAATTGTATAAAGAAGTGTTGATAGAGGTTTTGTTGATCGACCGTTCTAGGCCCCACTTTCAAGGTTTAATAAAAATGTGAGAGCATAGTGAATAGTTTGTAATGAAAATATTAAATATTGTAACAGTTTGAATGACCATTTAGATGAATTAGTGAGAAAACATCTTAAAAATAAAGTCATTGTTCATACCGGGATTTGACCACTAGGATCTTACTTTATCCGGGCGACTAATTTAACAACTGAGTTTTATAGAATGCAATATTTATAGGGAATTTTCGAGTTTAATCATTTGCATTGGATTATGATTTATCCGATATATCCGCCCTCTTTATTTAAGCGGCCTGGCTTAGTCACCAAATGGCAGACCAATAAAAATATACACTTCGTTACGCTATTTATGCAAAAAAAGAGTTCAATTTAAAATGGCGAACCATCTAAATGGCGTGAAATTATCGTGTGTCCGTATTACGTTTTCTGATAGTAGAGCAAATAAAAAACTAGGGCAAGCGCCGCACTTGTAAAAAGAGGATATCTGGCATCCTTGTTGTAGCATTAATTGTATTTATTGATCGCTCTCTGTGGCGATTCGGGTAATTTATAGCTGCAGTTAAGTTCCCAGCATGTTGGTTGACTGTAGTAATTAGACGGCAGACAGGGTTGGCGGTTGGCTCGGGATAAAACCGTTTGCAAAACGCTAAAGACAAGCGGGTTTAACAAATTGCCTGCTGGATAATAAGTGTTTTACACGCAAGACGCTTAGCCGTGGAAAGATAATGACGTCGATAAATCTCCCATTCGAAACGTGTCGTATTTCTTATGGCCGTTTTTGATCGAAACTAAATACAGCTGCATAATGTTTACATGCTCCGTAATCTGCGGTCTTAATCGAAAATAAAGCCTACAATATTTCTGCCGATGTTTATAATCCTCCAAGATATCCTGGCTGTAATAGATTTCCATTTAAAATTTTCCATTAAAAGCCTTAATAGGCATGAAATAAATAAATAAATTTCCCAGATAAGTTTAAGGGAGGCCGCCAAATCTTCCCAGATATACAACTAACATACCAACACTGAGACAATCTACTAGCTTAATTAACAGCTTCGTAGGAAATGTTGATATTTAAAGAATTCAAACACGATCTATAATTTGTTTTAACCATATGTACAATATGTACATACATGTTTCCTTTATTTGTTCTACGTGTAACTTTTGTTACATATACCGTATTTGTTAGGTGACTTTATTTTTTTTTGTTATTATTTATTTCTTTTGCAATAAAGATATTGGTCTTGACTTAAAAAATAAAATAATAATAAAGTGCATGGGTAAATGTACATTGAGGCAGCCAGTTTTGATTGCTAAAATTTACATGCTTACATAATTAAGAGTTAATGATCAATCTCTGGGTGTCACATAAAACCTCTTTCTCTTTCAAAGAGGTATCTCAGTATATCAAAATTCCAACGTTCTTCTGTTAGCCGTGCCACGTGACGATGTGATGTATAACTTACGTAAGAATTTTCGTTTTTTTTCACTTCTGTTTACATAATTCTTACTCGTGTTCTTTTAACCTTAAAAAATGTACTACGGACACACCATTTATTTCAACACCTGCTTTGAAAATTAAAATTATTTTTGGCGATCAACCAGTTAAAAAAATTTGTGGTTTTACTTCTGGCGCTGTATTTGTGACAGTTAAGGCGATGCCATACGTAGTAATGCAAAATCATGTGTTTTTGGTTTGAAAATTTGGTCGCCTGGAAATGTTTCAGATGCTTTAATTAAATACTGCGAGTAGAATACATCTTGGCCTTTGAAATAATCGAGTATTTTTTAGATAAGTTTTTTTATAAGCCCAGAAAAAAAATATGTATAAGGCCTATGAAAACTGCTTTAAAGTTCAAAATCTCCTACTTATGAATCCATTTTCGGTTATGATTTTATTGTATAATTTGGAAAATTAAGGTATTTATAAAATGATCGAAAAATATATATATTTATGCCTGAACATCCACAAAATAAAATAAAAGGCACTTTTTGGCCATGTTTTTTTCTTGCATAAATCAAAACAGGCGGATGGTGTTAAGCGGGAATTTAAACCTTATCGCCATCTACGTAAGGGTTGTTATTGATAGCGGCTCAATTTAAAATACTACACGACGTAGTGCATCGCCTTAATATAATATGTAATGATTCGAAAGAAAAAGCGTTTGATGATTTAACCTTTAGGTATTCAGGAAAAATCTATAAATTCTTAGAAGTTCTGTTAAGTATTTTATTAAATCCATTTTATAAGTAACTAAAGGCATTCAATATTTATACCAACGTTGTGATTTTTTTATAATCGTTTTGTTGCTACTTTTCCAATTACATTGGGTCATTCATGCTCTATTTTGGGTTTGTGTTTATAAAATAAACTTAGTTTTTATTCACGTCAGATCGAGGAAGCCCTCGATTACACAACTAGAAACTTACGAGTATACAGAAGCAGGTAGGAAGACAAAAGCTCAAACGATTACCATTAAGCAATCCCAAACTCTCGAGAATTAAGCAAGATCTTTAATGTAATCAAGGTGTATTCATGACAACTTTGGGGCGTTCTATTTGGGCGTCAGTTTTAACTAAGAAGTACAGCTTTTATTCATTTGAATCATAAAGAAGCCTTTAAATAATGTTTTCACAGTGCTAAAACTAAAACTGAAACAACCCGTCCTTACTGTTCAGAAAAGGGTAAGGATTGACCAATTATTGTGATTTAGTGGGTAAATATCATTTCATGAACAGCGATGAAGGTAAATATAGAGTTTTTTGTATTTCTTTGGCATTCATTATGTAACAATTTCTAGACATTTTTTGTTTTTAATGAGTTTTTATTATTCACAATGTACATTTGTTACGTATAAATTTTTTTATAAAATTAGCTTAATTAAAATTTTTATTATTATTTTTTAAAAATTTAGTTTTAAAATAGCTAGTTAATGACACGAACGTGTCGAAACCGGTCGCTAATTTTATATAAAAAAATTTATACGTAACAAATGTACATTGTGAATAATAAAAACTCATTAAAAACAAAAAATGTAAATATAGAGGTTTATAATTAATTTATAGTACTTCAAATAATCTGATACATCTTATTGATATAGATACCGCTAATGTCGATAAACAAATTATTTTTACACATAAATTATAAACAAACTTTGTTTACCTTAATACATATAAAAATATTTTAATTTTCAATGGGTAGCAAAAAACAATATCGATAGTAATGAACATGAATATCAATATCTAAAGTTTCAATTTTCAAATCAGAAGACAATTTTTCGCATGCGAAATTTGAAATATACAAAATGTCAAAGGTTAACTATTCCAAATTGGAATATTATTAAATTCCAACACCTCCTAGCGAGAGATTTATCACCTTTATCGTTTGGCACCTATAAATAGATTATACAGTCTCCAATGGCAAGAAATGAAATCTTAGGTTGTTATGTAAATTTCAACTTATCCCAGTATTTGACTGGATGACTGCGAATTACCCCTATAGGTAGAGCGAAGTACGCTCAAAAGGTTCCAAGGGCAAGTTTAAGTCTATTCGCTTTGACTTTTGTGCAAAAAGACGAAACATTACATTATAGTATGATTCCGCCTATTTAATGTTATCTGTAAGGGGGATATTATGGTTTAAAATTGTGTGCCAAAGTCGACTGCCTGATTCGATGTGAGTATAAAGAATAAATCAACTCGTGAAATAAAATTAGGACGAGTTGTTTTTGAGAATTTGAACAATTCTTCAAATTTCAAAGATAATTTTCAAGTTCTGTGAAAGATTTTTTCAAGATCCGTTTTTATTTCAGTTTTTTCAAGCAACTAGCCTATAATTATATAGTAACAGAACTTGAATATGACTTTCACAGAACCCGAAAATGAAGGTTGAAATTTAATGAATTGTTCAAATTCTCCGAAACAACCCATTCTAAGTGTTCTATATTTTAAAATTGCTTTAAAAACTAACTATAAAATCTTAGGTTAGACTGACGACCGTGCTAAAAGTGGGACGGGAAAGACTTACATTTATTTCATATATTTACAGCTGAAATTTCGTCCAATTTACGTCCGCTTGTTTGTACATGATTGACACAAGGTTGATATAATGTTTCTATTGTTGAAACTGACAATTCATGGTGGAATTCCATTATAATATATTACAAGTTATTAACACACATATATATAAAACAAATATATATATACTAAAACAAATATGAAACTTTTTTCCACTCTAATTTTATTGACCGTAACCGGTTTCAGCTCGTTAAAGCCATCTTCACACTGGGAAAAATTATTCTTAGTCTACGGTTTATATAGGTACATAACATATGGGGGAGGGAGAGGGGTGGTTAACAAAGGTTTTTAATCAATTATATTAAATACATTTGTTACTAAGTTGTTTTAAACTGTCGAATTTCTAATTATTTTGGTATTTTCAGTAGGCTAATTACCTTGGGTTTGTAGCTCACTTTAATATTGTTCAGGGAAAAACCTTACAAGTAATATGAATTATTAATGTCCTATTTTTATTGTCAAACCGTTGAATAGAATTTTTTTTAGTATTGTTTTTAGAAGGAATATGTTTACATTAGAGTGGGGATGGTCATTACATAAACTAAATACATATTATAATTTCAAAATTAATATGAAAATTATAATGGATACAAAAGCGGAGACTTAACGATTGATTCTAATTGCTTATTCATTACAAAGTTAGGGTCTATTTTTTTAGTTAAACGGGTAATTTCTAAAGATTCTAGTCTAACGAAGGTCATAAACTTGATAGACCTTGATAAACCTTACCCAAGTAACCTATTTAACCTAGTTTTTGTTTCATCACTCTTCATGACTTTATATCACTTCTTAAAGGTGTTATTTTATTTATTCGTCGGTATATACTCGTAGGCATATTACTAGGCACAGTATTTATTTATATGTAAGTAGTTATTTTTCTACCTCTTTTCACTTAGGCATGTATTTTCTATTATGTTAAATTATAGAAATAATTTCAAATTCAATGTTAAAGCATCCTTTGACATGACAAATTTTCTTGAAAAAACATTCTAGCAGTTAGCGGGTTCATTTTATGATAAATAATAAAAATATTTTTTTAATCTTTAGTCGTATGGATTACATATGTAATACATCTTATTAAATCTTTAGTCGTTTGGATTACGTAGGTAATAAATCTGATTAATTAATAATTATATTTACTTGAGTTTAATATTTAGATCGGGATAAGTATTAAAAGCTTTACGCATCGAAATAAAATGATGAAACATTTACATAAACAATTTTTATAATATAGCACACCGATAGTTTACAATCAGGCCGTTTTAAGTAACACTGCAAAGAATAATCTTATTTGAGTAAATAAAAACGAGTGTTCACCATCTACGTCATCTACGATGGACTACTCCTAGCATTAATCTTATTTACATTGTATTGTGATGTTACTTGAACACCAGAACTTCAGAAACAAGAACTTCAAAAACCAACAAATGATCATAAAATTATTCAAAAAGAAAAATGTAAATGAATTTCAAATTAGAGGAGTGATTTTTACACATGACATAATCGTTTATGCTTTAACTTTATTGTTACTTGGTTTTCCAGAATTCTAGAAAAAAATCTAAGTGAGTATCTTAAACAAGTTTTAAATGGAACTACCATAGGGATTTTTTGTAAGTTATTTTATGAAAAAACCTTCAAGACGAAAATTTCTCCCCATCACAGGTGAGAATATCAGCAAAGCGGATGTTTACATTTCTACCACATTAGATTTATAAAAAAATAAACCTATTTATCTGTATCTGGAAGAAGTTACGGGCCTTTTTAAAACTTGATGGTTAATTCGTATTACAAACAAATAATAGTAAGAGGTTAGAAACGATGTTATAAGTTGTATTTGAGGCGCTTATTAAAGCGGTCTTGCTTATCTGATGATCCCGGAGCCATTGTTCAGGGGACTCTGTAATCACCTCAGTTTATTCCCAATGAAAACTTTCAACAAAGATATTCCGATCTAATTGCAGCATTGGACAGAGTTACTGTTAAGTATTTCCTTTGTCAACACACAGAATTGCCTAAATTTTCAAAATTGCCATATAAAAACAGTTACTTTCTAGTAATTAACATAATTCACTTAATAATTGGCAGCATTACCGCGCTTCGGGAGAGTTTTGTAATTAAATTTAACGTCGAATTTGTTTCCATCAATATCTGAATGTTTGTTACTTCCATTTTGTGTCGCTGACTTAAATTAAAGGCTTACAATTTATTAATAGGAATAATAAATTAAAAACCCTTCCAATTTTAGGAATAAGGCTTTTGACAAGTAACTCAGTTACCGTCACTCAAAGATTTTTACTTTTTAAGTTCTCAGCACTTAATTTTTATAATCAAAGCACCACCTGATGTTCATTTTCACTTTCCTTTTTGCCACTAAATTCTATCCGGAATACAAACAGTACAGCGTTCAAGAAAAAGATTATTTGTCTCTACCTATATTCTGTCTTACATAATACGCACAATTAATTTTAATGGATATCTAACTTCCACTCGGCCTTGGTATTTTTTTCAGTTGAAAACAACATTTTATCGATTTTCCATACATAATACAAAACACCGTTTATCATTTTTATTGTGACTACATTGAGAAGTAAATAGATAACATTTTAGATACACACGGGGTAAAATTGTGTTATTGTGGTTGTTTTTGTGTTATTTTATTTAGCTTTGCTCTGTATTCCTGAATATTAGGGCTTTTTACTCTATATTCAATATGTTTAGACCTGGTCTTCAAGCCTGATGCATTTTTTAAAATCATTATTTTTCGCATTCATTTTTTTATGTGACTATTTTCGGGCTTAGGGGGGTTATATAGACTCTCGCGTGGCAAGACCGGCTTACACTTTCAGCTCTTTCCGCCCAGCCGCCAAAACTCTGCGCGGGAAGGCTCATTGAAGAGTAAACTGTATGCGATGTTTTATTGTCCTGGAGCTAATCTCAAATATTTTTCTTCATTTCAAAGAAAAGTTTTCACTAAAATCATCAATGTTTTCTTTCTTATATTTTTCGTATTATTTCTTAATTGAAAAATGATTTCTTTTATCATACAATTTATCCGCGTTGTAAAAATGTAATTAATTTTAATATATTTAATTATGTATATTTTAATACCAATAAAATAATTGTCCACTGTCACTTCCTTCAATTAAATCATTTTCGATACTTCAGTTGTACCAGATGTCCCATGACGGATATTTTTTTTGGTATTAGAGACAACTCTTACGTAGGAATATTACAAAAATAATTACAGCACCAAAATATAAATAGAAAAGACACGGTATAGAACCCCGCTCCAATAAAAAAATTAAGCGCAAAAGGTTTTCCCACTAAACATACACAACTCCTTGTTCCGATAATTAACGTTATACTTTCGTTGTAATCAAAGCGTTGTGTCATGTCTTAATTATACGACGAAGTTTTTTTCAATAAAAGCAACTGTTGACTATTTATTATGTGGTTAGCAAAATGAACGAGAAATATTCCCCTTGAATGATGCGATATAACACTTTTTATCAGCGTTTCCATTTTCTCTTATTTGGTGCTTAAGAGACTCAAACGTTTTATTTATTTATTTATAACGAAAACGATAATCGAGCGTCGTTATACAGGGGTTTCTTAGGATAAAGTGCACTGACTTCGGGGGGTGATTCAACATGATTTCAGAAGTAGAAAAAATATTTTTTCTTTTTTACTTCTACTATCATGTAGAATCACCTCCCGAAGTTAGTGCACTTTACCCTGGACACCCCGAAATTCGTAACAAAGCCTAACGCGACCTATCGACAAGAGTTACCATCTGACGGCCGACTCAGCGTTTCTTTTGAAGACACATAATGTCCTTAAACCCAGAAGGGTTTTCCATTCTACATGGCAATGATCAAATAAATATTTTCTGAAGAAAAAAATGTTTTTACTTTGAAATCAATGAAAATTATTTTATTCACTGATACTTCTGTCGTTCTCACTTTGAAACTTAAGTCAAGAGCAAATCACTCCACCGCCCTTTAATTCGACTAGGTATGGTAGATATGCTAGAAACCTCGGGTACAGACGATTTTTATCGTATAAAAGTCTTATTGTTCTTAGATTTCTGTTTTTATGTTGTGTTCTTTATTTTCTAATAAAAAAATTAGATACTATTTGGAGTTTTTCTGACAAATTGTTATTAGGTAACGTACCCATCCTACGTGACCCGTTCAGGGGGGGGCTTCAAAATACTACGCTTGGTACAAATGAGCGGCGGGGGGCTTAGATTTTTAGTCACCGAGGGGGGGGGGGCGTCGCAAAAATATGGCAACTTCCCAAGGACGTCACAGTTGAAAAAAGTTTGGGAAGCCCTGCTATAGTCTATAGTATGAGCGTATGTAAGTAGGTATGAGTATATTGGCGGCTGTAACAGAACTGTCATTTTCTAAGTAAAAAAAAAAAAATTAAATATAGACAAATATGTCCGGATGACGAATAACCTGACTATATTTGAAAATCTCCTACTAACACCACAGTGAGAAGAAAATGTTGCTTGTATTGTGATGGGGGACTTAGCCAGCCGAGGAATTGAATACACTACACCTGGGTGGGGCCCAAACGCGATGGCAACTCAGCAACCGACCATATTGTTTATGTGTTTGTATTTGTGAATATGCAAATTTGAATGCTGTAGATGCATTAATCTACGGACATTTATATTCTTATATCAACTTAATTTAATAATAATAATAATTTGCATTTTAAAAATTAGTTACATAACTATAATTTGTTTAATTATAGTTATGTTAAGTTGTATTTTTACTGATCTTCACCTTATAACGAAATGAAAACCTGCGCTCCCGTAATTGTCATAAACAGATTTTTACATAACATAATCTCACTCTTAATTTAAAAAAAAAATACTGTATATTTTTAAGTAGAACTTCGTATCATTGCGTTCCCACCGCGCTTTGGACTGTTTGCTTTTCAAATTTTAAAGTGTTCAAAGTTAGCTTGGCTAAATAAATAACTCGTATTTGTATCGAGCTCAAAAATCTCGTAGCTTAAACATCAGATCTAATAAATTTAGGCAGATTCCCAGAATCCGCGACTTAATTTAGCCTCTTGAATACGAGACCTTTTCTGAAGGCGCGTATTTCACGACATTGTGTAGCCTTTTACATTTCCTGTTCCTTCGCGTTTTTCCGAGAGCCCGTGAAATATAGCCTTTGCCGGGGCTTACATTTTTTGACCTCCGCTTTCGTCCCATTGTTCTAATATCTTCAGGTACCCGGCAAATGTCGTCTGTTGGCAGCCCCGGTATTATCAGGCCATAAATATTTTTATTTGTCTGACCTCTTTTTGAGATTTAATAACAGAACGGTTCCGGGAACTCGCCGATAAATAAAGATAGCCGTTCGTTTACGCTTCGGAGGGTGTTTTGTTTTCATAGGGACGATTTTTATAAGACTACGCGTTTTATTTATTAGTTAAGTCCCTCTATGGCGGAAGAAAGAAAACTTTATTACTCTTTGAATAATAAACAATAAGTCACAAATAATATGCTTTCAAATAATGAAAGTTTGATAAAACTTTTTTTGCATTGCAAAATATGTTTCTTTATGTAATATTATTTACATTTAAATCTCAAGGGTGTTTGTTTTTGTTCGAAACAAAATCAACGAACGGTGTCATATTTAACCCGGAACTGTTGACCCATATGTTTGTTTTTGACCAGGTTTTTGGAAAACCGGGAATATTTGCACCAGCATTATTTGAAACCAAATCATCGTACACTGTTACACGATGAAAAGGGAAGGGTCCGTCAAACAATATGTTGTCTGCTCTATTGTAAGGTAAAGTTAATAATGTTCCTGGAAATCGGCCATTATTACTCTGGTTGATTGTTAAATACAATGTTCTTAACGTTGCGGGTACATTTACCTTTTACCTTCATCTCTAGTTTGTCGGAGTTGTAGTTTGCTCATAATGGGAGTTCAGAAGTCGATAGCATAAAACCTGAACTAAATTACATCTTCCGCGCACCGTAGGCTATGGGTTCTGTTGTTATCATATTTGCATCTAAAGTTTTAGAACCCCAAGCTCACAGTAAACACATTTCAAAATTTTATCTTTGTAATGTAAATTAGATTCCATTCCAAGTATTGGCATTATACTACGGTACCAAAAGTGCTTGCAAACATACTTTAAGAAATTAAATTAAGTATAAGCTTATTACATTCAATTTCAACCAAATCCGTGTTAAAATCAATAATGTTTCGATCGATTTCTGAAGAACCCATCATCTGCCATTCTGTTTCCTCTGCGTACCTTTACATAAAACATATTTTAGTGTTTTTTCCAAATAGTCAATGATAATTATTCATGTACTTTTACATGAAGTATGCACTACACTACCAGCCATATCAAATAAATATAATAACGCACAAATACGCAATTATTACTTCCCTTATTCATTCTGTGTAGACTAAGCTAAGACACGTTTACACGGTGAAAAAATTAGTCAAAGTTTTTCCAAAGTAGTCAAAACGAGGAATATTTAATCATGTAACTGAGAATAAAAAAGGGGTATTATTACAGCGTTAATAAATTATGTTGGCATTAAAACAAAGAATTTACACATATTTTATCTGATCATGGCTATTCGTATCTAGCTTACTGTTAAGTTCACAAATTTGATTCAGGTTTTCATGGCTTAAAGTATTATCATTATTATTTTTTGGGTTATTGTGTCATGTTGCGCATGCTCTCTCTTAAGCTAGCGTTTCGGAAAGCGTTACAGTATCCATCATCCCGGGAGATGTCGAGATCATGGTGAAATATATTTGTTTAAGTATAAGTGATACCGTGTTGCAAGCGTTAATCCACATAATTTTCTCCGTTTAACTTTGCTAAAGCCGTCTACATCACGGCATAATAACCCAAAAAATAATCACGATATCATAAAACGTGAAGATAAATAAATACATTTATAAATCTCCGCAAGCGATAATATAATTCAAAGGGGAATCCGACGACCTTGCCTACACTACTCATAAAAGCCGGGCTTCATGAACAACAAATCTTTACCCTCTGATTTGGAATTCACTTAGGAACTTATGATGAAGTTTGTCGTCTCAATTTACTTCCGCTCTGTTGGAATTAGTTACAGCACAGGCCAAGGCTTTAAACTCATTTCGGTAGATATTAATTTAAATAAGCCCTGGAAACTGACACTTCATTTCCACCTTCTTAAGATACTACACCAGGAATCCATATTTATGCAATAGAATAATTAATATTAAATTAACACATTCCATTATAATGTAGTGTACATCACCGTTATATTTTATACAAGCGCAGACCAGTGACAAATCACGGGATATTAAAATTGCAATTCGGATAAAGAAAATCAAAAAGTGTATAGGTATGAATATACTTTATTGCTTTTTTGAATTTGTCTAAACAACCAATCAACTAACCATGAATCAAATACTCAAGTCGGGCCATGTCAAGAGTCAGAATAATAGAAGAGAATGTATTAGACGATGTATGAATGTGAATGAGGCAAGAATTGTGTGCCAAAACCGAGTTGTTTGGCGGTCCGTCCTCTCTGCCTACCCCTGCGGGGAAACGGCGTGATGGTTAGTTAGTTAGTTAATTGGTCTACACAACCACTTATCAAAAAGCATTTTTTAATGATGACACTTAAATTCAAAGCAAATTCGAGTTCTAGAATTTAATGGACTTAGAGTTACTATACACAACCGAAATTAGAAGGTGGAATTAATTTTATTTTTATAGTTATCTATTTATTTGCCACTTATAATGGACAGTCAAATAAAATAACAATTTAAATTTTGTTTCTTATAGATTGAAAAGAGTACCTAATTAGAAAAGAAGTATTGTTTTGATGTTAGTTTTGTAATAACCGATTATATACACGTGTTCAATCTGACGTTTGTAAAGGTTAGATCAAATTCCACTTATCCCACGTTCATCTGTTCAAACATACATCCACACTACATAGTTTATAAGCTTACTGAGCAAAATGATTGGATACGTGTAACTTAAATGGTGAATTCAAATTACTAACTTTAAGATCAGCGATATGTCTTCAGAGAGATTTAATGTCGATTGATGTAGGGTGGTTTATTGGAACTACAAATGTTGTCAATCTAATATTATCAGTCAAAACAACGATAACACGACGTGTGATGCTTACATAGTATTAAAACAGCATTAACCCGCTACTGGAGACATATGCCTGTGAGACCGGATTTTTATAAAATTTTCCCCTTCGTCGATTTGGGCTGTGATTACGAATATCTCTGCCTGATTGCACGTCCCTGATCGACAGTCCATCCCGCGAAGGTGACGCGGCAGCACGTCCCAGAGAATTGGCCAGAAACCGGTCGGTGAGACTGGCGTCACCAAATACGTAAGTGGAATAACACAGTTAGAGACTGATATTTTTTTTAAGATTTTCTAACGTCTAAGAATAGTTAAGGCTTATTTGGATGGAATTTGATAAGATTTTTTAGTTTTTAAATTTTTGGTAAGGCGTATGAACAAAAAAACATTGTCTTTTTAGTGTCTGAGTAAAAATAATATAATTATTAATAAACGTGCTAGGATTTCTGAGATGTCTCTTTTTTATGATGAAGTAGATGTGTTATTTTCCAAATAAATTTTCTACATTTACAGAAGTTATGTATTATTGGGGAAAAAAACAAGTTGGATACACAGTCCCAGAGAACGGCGTCATCAACTGTGTAGGTCAATTTCGCGTCACCATTGGCGGATTAGGAGCGGTGATTTATAATTAAAAAATACACAATACTTAAGCTGAAATACTAAAGCAGAGTAGTTATTACAACGGGCAGATCATTTCACGCAGCATGTTTCCAATTTAATATGGTCCTGCTTTATTTGTTTAACCGATCAATTGATTAGCAAACGAGTAAATTTGCGTACTTCGCATTAATATTATTTTTGGGAAACATTCGCCATTTATGGAACAATTTATCCCATAACTCTATTTTATCGGGTTCACGGATAATCGTTTATTTAGCTTTATTACTTCGCCTCCTAAACTTTCAATTGCTTTTCGTTGACGATTATAATATTTAAACGTGGTGGAAAACTGTTTGATCATTTTCTGGCCCGTTTTATGAAACGGTTATAAGAAATTTATTTTGTGTGAAATAATTTCATATTTACTGTTTTATTATAACTCGATTGAAGCTTACAAACAATTTCTCAAAAAAATATTATTACAAATTTATAAGTTCCCAAAATAGAAACAAAAAAAACGATATAATTGAAAACAAAGCTATGGTGTCTTTGAAATGAGTTAAACTCGTCATTGAAATATTTCGGATCAATTTTGTAATGTGTAAATTGTGTCTTTATGTAATTCTGTTCGTATGTAATTATGACAGTGTAATGTTGTTAAGTTTGAGCACTTGAAGTGAAATGATACTAAACTGCGCTATATAAATGTTATCATTATTATTACGTGATTTTTTTTTAAATTTGTCTGTAAGTTTGGCAAGAATGGATACTTTTCCTAAAGGCTTGGTGAATTACACTTCACAATGGCTGTGGCGCCGATCATTGCCATTGGGTTTTTTTTATTATCTTGTAGAAGTAGATTATTAGTTACAAAAAAATATCAAGATTAATGATACATTTTTTATGTAAAGATAAAAGTTTTTATAGTGCCAGTTTTGGTTAGACATTATCCTAACAAATAAGCCATTGGTTTTGAAACATGTAGATTATTATTTATTAAAAGTGGTGGGTACAAATTGTTTCAGTTTCATATGAAAAAGTAGTAAATTGGAATTGGAGGAAGAGAATACTGGTCAACCATGTCGCGAAATAAACGGAGTTAACCTCTATGTGAAAACATGTTCTGTTCTTGTTTATAATATGAATACCAGGAAAATATATTTTTTTGCAGAACACAAAACATATCCGTTTTCAACCCACACTCTTGGTTAAAGAATTTTTATTACTTTCTATGAATTTGTATTTATCTCTTGGTACATATACAGTTGGCATTAGATAAAAGAACAAGTTAAATAATAAATGCAAAAGTAGATACAAACCTTGGTGGCACAGAGTCGTTTAACAAAGGTTACCTAGTCAATTTATAAAGCGGAAGATAATCTTATTATCGCCTTGATTAAATTCCACAATACACCTTTAGCTTTACATAAGATAAGGGAATAAAATTAATCAACCGTTTAATTTAATGCTTCAGTAACTTACTCACAAAACCTTTTCTCGCTAGCAGGAGCCAAATAATGAAAATGTCGCCTTCTTGCTAACAACCGCAGTATATGATTAAGAATATAATGCATAGCTAGATTCGTACCCAATTTCATAAGCTAAGAAACAACTCGTATGTAAAGTTAGCGAGACTGAGACTATAATTTTAATAATGTGGGTTGGCAAGAAAATAGGCTAGAATTATTTACCTAACCCGTTTAACCCGATAACCTTGAGTTTTGCATTTATCTTATATACTTTTTATCGTATTCAAAGTTGCGTCGGGATGCGAGCAGGTACATAAGGCATATCCTTGAATAGCTTTCAAGTCGCAGCTTCTGACGGCGCGATACATGGCACAATTAGAGGTCTCGGCCGTTGAAGCCGACTTTGCAAAACACTGGCATATTGGTAAAAGTAACGGAGCCTCTACACTAGTTGTTTGTATTCCTCGTGGGGGCCGGCGCTGTCAGGATGGGTCGGTCTATGAAAGGGGTATTTTTTCCAAGCACACTCTGGTTTCAGGAACAAGACGTCTTTCAGAAACCATTATTCCGGACACACTGACTGAGTAAACATTTTTCGAGACATTTAGATCTTAAGTAGGGCTTTCTCGGCGCAAATCTCCCTTAGCCGGTGAACAAAAGCCTCTGGGACAAATGATGTAAAAGATAAATAGCCGCAGATACTTTTTTACTCCCGAAATAGTAGATTCTACGGATGCCATTCTCCGCCAAATGTCTTTTCAAACACCCTAAAGGGATTTCACAATCAAATTCCGAAATATTCAAATGAAACTCTATTTTCCTTTACCCGTTTCTAATAACACACTTTTATTCAGGACTCAAACAAACATTTTTTAAATTTATCTGAAATATATTATTTCTATCATTGTTTATTAAAATGGTAGCATTGTTCCCATGTTTGCGGTTTTTTAATGTTTGCCGAACATTGATAATAAAAGTTGAGAATTCATTCTACATTATTTCATATTCGAGGCCAATAAAAGCGGAGAATATTTTGTCGGAAACAAAGTAATACAAAATTACTCTTCAGTTCATGGAAATGAAATTGAATTTGAAGACGGATTGTGTTTTCATAAGTTTCTTTTTATTTACGAATCACTTTTCAAGCTACACTTTTTTTTAATAAGACTAGCCTCATACTCACGTAAATGTATAATCGGTTAGTGGTAATCAGCAAAACAGTTTTGAAATATCAAGTACTCAAATAATACTATATTTTAAGAAAATCGAAAATCCAGAATTAGAAATGTAGGATAACTTTGTTGTTTCTTAGGGATTGTTCATTAGAAAAAAATTTCGAATATGGGAATATAAATGGCTGATTTTATCTTCTACATTTTATTATATATTTAAAGAGAAAATCTTTGGTTCTACAAGCGCATCCTCAAAATTACCAGGATAGATCCAGATGGTACGTTACAATACTAACTCACTTATCGGTTCATCTCTTCAGTATAAAAACGGGAAAACGAGCATAATTGAATAATGCTGTTGAGAATATCATCACAAGCAAGCCAAATTATAAAGGTACTGTGAAGGAGAAAAAAGTAGGTTTTAAATTATTTCAATTTACATGACTGCTCCTATACTGCCTGTCGAGTATCTTTGTGTATAGTATGTGCATGCAATGTTTGGTAAGATGAAAGGATTTGGGTCCAAAGTAAAGGGATTACTAGAGGTACCTTCCACGGCAGATATCACAGCCCTATCCTAGGTACCCTCTAAATTCCTCTCATCTCTTCGCCCCTTCTCCAGATATAAATCTTTATTATTTTGATAGAAATCCGTTTTAAATTTTGCTTCGCTGCACCAAAGGATATATAGTCACGCCTGGGCATTTCACCCCCGTTGAAAAAAAAATAATAAAATACCTTTATTAACTACTAACTTTGGAGTTATGAAATAATATGAGGTTTTTTAATGAACTTTCCACACCTTCAACATTAAAAAATATCTGATTGCGAGCATTGCACGGTATGATTTAGTTTTTAAAGCCAAAACACCGGTTTATTTGAAGCAGGACAACGTCTCGAATTGAGCACACTTTTATATTTGGAATTTCTTAATCAAAATATTTTATTATATTTGCTACATTTTTTTCAACAAAATCTATCGAGCTTTTTAAAAACGATTTTTATGTCCAAAAGCCAAATGTACCCATATATTTTTCAAAGGTTTTCTATGTGAAAATTGTGTTGTAACTGACCTTCCTATTAATAAAATAACTTTTTAAAATCTTCTAGCCAATTTTAAATCTGCTAGTACACGCTGAGCCAACGCGTTGGGCAAATGCGCTGGCGCAACGTTTACGGGACCACTATTTAAAAAAACTAAGACTAATTTTTGCCATTGGCCGCCAACGTTGGCCGATCAACCCATTAGTGTCGTTTTATCGTGCATACATCAAAGGATCCAACGCGTTGGCCCAACTTAAAACAGGTAACATTCCAAGTTCTGTAAACACCATCATTTCAAAACAACAACAAAAAGTACTTTAATAACTATTTATGGATATGAAATGGTAAGGAATAGGCTGGCCTATTCTTTTATTCATAACACAAAAGCAATAAAACAGTTTTTTTGAAAAAATATGGAGTAATTGTATCTAGGTTACTGTCATAACAAACATTTGGGATATTTACTCGTAGAAGGCTTTGGACACTCGTTTTGTGTTTAAAAGACACTAAACCGATTTTAAGGTAAGATTATTTATTTTCAGGAAAAAAAACAAGCACAAATTTTGTATTACTCTGAACACCGATAATACCTATAAAAGGGTATTTAATACATCTTAAAAACATTATGTTAATATGCAATAGACGGTACGTAGCTTTTTTATATATTGTTAATTAAATTAAGTAAGTTTGCCGCCAAGTTTTGTCGCCCGAAGTTAGGGTAATGACATTGAGAAAACTAACTTAACGTAATATCCCGTGTAGACATTAGTTCGCTTTGACGTAAGAATGTTCGACGACAAAGTTTAAATAATTAGTATTTCGCAAAGTGACGGCTACGCGACGGTGCCTATCGCATAAATGCCATTTTTTGAAATCCTTAAAAATATTGACTAATAACAATTAAAGCGGATGGTAATAATTGGACTGAAACTTTTTCTAAAGCAACGGAATGTATTTCACTTGTTTTAACATGGTTAAAATACAACAAACTCGTTTTAAACTACAGCAAAATATTTTACTTACCTTTTTATAAAAAACATTAAAAACAAACCTAAAGACAACCTTAAAATTAAAATCCACAATACAAGTTGCAATCAAGAAATGTGCTTCCTGTGCAACGAACTCGCTAATGTTGAATATATAAAATATTTAGGAGTATCAATAGATATAAATCTTAATTGGAAATCACATATTAATCAAACCATTTCTAAACTAAAATATATTTCCTTAATATTTTATAGACTTAAGGAAATTCTAAACATTGAAAAATTGAAAATGATCTATATTTCCCTGGTGCAATCTTCAATCACTTATGGCATAATAGGATGGGGTGGTGCGCCTGATACATTTATTAAGCTTTTAAAAATAATTCAAAACACATAATTAAAGTCATATATAACAAAAATAAAACATTCTCGACCGACTTAATTTACAAAGAATCTAAATTATTTAATATTCGTTAATTATTTGTATTACAAAGTATGAAATATTTATGTAAAAACAAAAATAATTTAAAAATAACTGAAAACAGAATGAGCAAAAGAACAAATAATTTATTTTACACCCCAAACCAATAGTAAATTAATGCAGACACATACGTAGCAGTTACATTGGTTCTCGTTTATTTAACCTTGTACCACTACAAACTCAAATGATAAATAAAACGATAAAATATGTAAAGGAGGTAAAATTATGGTTGAATGACGCAGATATTGAAAGGTTTTTTCTATAAATTTATCTATCCTCCTACAACTCACTTGCTGTTACATTCTAAACTTTAATATATTATGTTTTATCTTTACTTTTTATAATAACTAAAACAAAACCTTTTTTCATTTATTCTACTTATGTATTTTATACTTTAGGTACTTGGAAATATTTTAATCGTTTTTATATTGCTCACACTCAGGCAGTGCCTTAATGGGTTTTCATTCCTTGTTTATACTATTTGTTATTATATATTATGTTATTATATACTATTTGTTCTTATGTATTATATGTGTAAAGAAATGAGAATAAATAAAATAAAAAAAATTTAAACATTAAATTAAATTAAATTCTGATGAGTCTGCGTGCGTTGATAGCTTGCCTCTAGAGGGGTTTCTCTCACCGTGCCACAATGCGCGTTAATCAGTAGTAGCTGGCGGTCTACCGGATGTAATGGATGCACCATGCATTTTATGCGTAGCTGATTTTTTATTATTTGTCCCGTATGCGTTCCTATACCATTGATCCGATTTCGCTGAAAATATCAAAGTTTATTTTTATTAGTGCGCAGAATGTTTATAAAGTAGTTTGAATGATAGAAGAAGTGGGAGACGCTGAAGAAATACATTATTTCTGCACTGTAATGAGATACGGAGTCATATTAAAGTCCACGTAATGTAGTTTTTTAACAGTGCCTAATAGTAACAATGTGATATATGTATTTCCAGGAAGACATGGCATGGTCAAGTGAAACAACTATTTAATACAGAATAATATTTCCACCGTAAAAATGCAACCAGTTGTCAGGTACTCTAGAATTCACAACCTCAAAACTTTATCCCAAACAATTTAAGTCCCTGAACAACGCCGGGTACACGTCAACTAGTAAGTAATAAATGTAAGCTATTCATTTTTATCCAATTTAAAAATGACAAAATTCAAAATGTTTGCCTTTGTACTGAGTACGCAACACCAAAACTCGAAGAATTTTCCTGCACCGTGAGGAAATGATGGGAATATTAAAATTCTATCGCATTTTCTTACGCTTTTTATTAGTGATAAGTGATTATTATTTTATATGAATTATCTTGACTACTAATTTTAGGTGGCACAAAGCTACGTGGGTTACAAAGGAGAGGAAGATTCATAAAGTTGGTTGCTTTTTGGGGTGTAAAAAAGTGATCTGCAGATTTATTTTTTAAATATTTTGAACAGCCGAGATCACATATTTTTGTTCGATCGATTTTTTTTTTAAACATTGAAAAATTTATGATTTGTTGTCTTTTTTAAAGATATCTTAAATATAAAAATCTCGTGTAACTGTGTACGTACAGGCTAATCTCCGAAACCGCCCCACCGATTGTATGCTTTTTCTATTCATATTGGCAAAATATGGATTGACAAAAATATATTTCACCAAATCGTACTCTACATTAATAATTAGAAACAACAGTATTGTTTAGACATAGAATCAATCATTATTTACCTCATTTAAAACATTTAATTTTTACTCAATATCAATTAAAAATTTTAATATGATTTATTACACCTGAATATGAGATTAATAAAAAAATAAAGTAAAATGTTTTTATGGGAAGTGTTTTCTATGGATCGTATTTCTTTCGTGCTGTGAATGACGTATACTTCAAGGCATTTTAAGAGTTTAGAACGGTACTAACGGTGCTGGTGTGTGTCGTAATGAACAATGATCACAATCTGCTGAAATGATCGAAATCAAATGAAACTTCAAAGCAATATCTACGATGGATGTGACTTTCGCATGTATTCTATGTATGTCAAATGCATAAAATATCTGATCTGATAATAGCGACAACAGATAAAACATACAATGAGGTCTATATAAAATGCGGTCAACATAGAAGATTGTCTGTGGCAGGACAAGGTCTGCCCAGGCCCACTAGTACGTAAATAACATTACATAATCACTTATTATGTTAGAGTACACAAAAAACGTAAGCAGAAATAAGGATGAACAAAGTTATACTAAAATTAAGGTGAAAGCTGGGTATTATTTTGCAAGCACTTGGCAATAATGATTGGCATTTGAAAGCAGTCTCGATACGTTTATCAGCAATTGCTATATTCAGTATCGAAACAACTGTCGATGGACACTGTGGTCAGTTATGTAAAATTATTTCTTATTCTAACCGTGTTTTAACGATCGTTTTAATTTTGTAAATGGCAAGTGGTAAGAATAAATATATCGCCGTCCATTTGCATATTACCGAAAGGTTCATTAAAAATTGATCTCCTTAAGTAAAATTCTAAACTGTTTATCATTTGAAAACAAGAATATTTAATTACTTTCTTAATTCAAATTGCATTGTGGTAATTTTTTTTTCATTTTTATACACACACGAGCTTTTTTAACATTTGAGAATGTTAACTAATAGATACACGAACATTGGTTTCGAAAAGATTAATATTATTGAAAGGAGAAAAAGCAATTAAATTTCTGTGTGCTTTGAAGTAAAACCGAGCTTGGTCGAAGGGTAAAGGAGATTGGCATACGTGATTTTCTTTTAGTAAAGAGAAGCTGAAGGGAGTATGCGGAATTACTATTTTTAATGGTTACACGCTAATTCCAGGTAATTAAAACTACTTTAATCAAAGCTATGTACCATTAACACAGAACAAAACGTAGGTAGTTACTAGGTATGCCGCACTTCGTGTGATGTTTTTCATTAGAATTTTGTCGTTGATAGAGTACTCGTTCGAGGGATCTATTTCTTTTATCTTTCGTTATTAATTTTGTGTTATATATGCGACGCCGTTGCATATATGCATAATCCTCGCAGAGCGTAAGCGCCTGAATCCAGCAAAATTTTCAATTAATACTGCTGATCCTGTGCAATATTCCAGGTATGTACATTTCAATATCAAACCGATATCCTTCATCCCAATTAAATTGTTGAAGCTTTTTTGAATTCTAATTTGAAACCGTAGTAGCTTAATGAACATGGTTGCTTAAAATGGAACAGCTACAGTAAATTAATATATCTACTAAAATATCTATTCTTTACATCTGTTCAATGTAATTTGCATGACGAAAGATGATCAATTGTATTCAAAGTAAAGAATTGTGCAGATATTTTGTGAAATTTTAAATGAATTGTGAACAATGTGACCGGATCGAGTGAGCGCTGACCGCGAAATCAGAAAACGCTCTCGTCCAGGCCGTCGCCCAGTGACAGGGCGCTACCCTACACCATACATGGATAATTTATCTCAAGCCACCGTAGTGTAGGTGCTAAATATATAACTTTTTATTATATTTATCCTGAATTCAATTTTATATTACGTAATTAATGTACCTATATGATTTCTTTTATATGACATGCAGAGCATTGCGCTCACCGCTCCATTCATCATAAATTATTATCTTTATTTGCTCTGATGGATTAACAATATTATAAAAAACCGTTCTTATTTCAACTCATTCAGATGTACTAGTACTATTATCTTCACTTATTATCTTCCATCAGCTATCTAATTCAGAATAAATAATTAACTCCATATGACAATTAAATTTACAGTTTACATCATCACTGATACTACGCCACGCTTTAACGAAGTCTCAACATAATATACCTAGCTGTGATGTTATGACAGCATAAAAATGTACAGTCTATATCAGATCTTTAATAATACTACAAAAGTTTTGAAGTATTTACCTGATTTGAGTCATACTATTTTATCTTCGCTTTCTATCTTAGCATTTCTTATTTAAAGGTAAACAGGTGACAATCAATCTACACAAAAGTAGTCCAAGGAAGCGCCCAAATAAATATTAGAAGAATAAACGCAGAAGGATCGTGGCCAAGTATAATCACCTAATGTTGTTGAAAACAAGTATGAATCAAAGTCATTTTTTAAGTTGACTCCAGCGCCCCTACCGACCCTAACCCCTGTCGGAGTCCGAACGCAACCTTAAAAAGATAAATTCTCGAGGGAAATGAAACAAAAAAAGGAAACGAAATTCTTTCTCTATTTGCCAATGAAAATGGAATGTATTCAAGAGTGGTGCCCCCAGCATCCCCCCCCCCTGGCTACGCCCCTGTCCGACCATACCTCGGCTAGATTCATTGCTTTTTACCAAAAGCTTTTTATTGCGAGAGCAAGAGGAAGATTCATCACAAACTGGCAGATTTTGTAAAAGCTCCAACTTTGCGTCCAGGGTTAATTCAACTGTTCGTTTTATGACTGTGAATATTTTATTTCGGCGAGTGTTTTATCGGTATTTTTTCAAACATGACACGATAAAACAACTGTAGGTATCTTTTTATGTTGGGATGATATCATTAATCAATATGGTTTTGAGGGTAGGATGGTTTTTATGATTTTATGATGTAATGTGTATAAAAAGCAAAGTTATTTTATGATAGAATCTGGTGTACAATATTATTTTGGCAGAAACACAATTCGCGTGCTTGTCATTCACATAAATAGATTTCAGTCATTTTAAATAATAAAAAAAAATATTTAACTCATTTGAAAAGAGAAACAGATTGAACATCGGTTACTTAATATATATATATATATATATATATATATATATATTTTAAATAGTTGCTTTATCAATGTCTTCAGAATGTCGAGCACCGCTGGTCGTTGAACTATGTAAAACAAAGTCCTTAACTTACGCGGCAGTTTTGTCTGAGAATAATAAATTCTTTGAGATTTATGTGTTACAAATGGAAGTTTTTGCATTTTAGCAGCATTCTTGGGAAACTGGATCAAATAATTTTTGTCGTTCCCGAAAAGGAAACACAAACAAAACTTTTCATTTTTGCCATTGGACAAACATTTCAAGAAATTATTTAACCTTATTCTATCTACGTTTGACGGTCCAGAATGTTTTGGTAACTCAAGAAAACATTTAGGTACCGATTCATTTATAATGCCTTTAAAATAAATACTTTCTCATTATCAGAATATATTTACAAAATACTGACCCGTGAAAAATCACCGGATAGTCTGAATTCTTGACAAATCAGTACCAATTTTGAAAATGATTGAATTATTAAGTACAAAGCATGTTTGTGTTCATTAAACCAGGGTTTTGCGGGACACACAGACACTCTAAATTAGTATTTTTAATAGATCTGGATTTAACAGTAAGAAGAACATAATACATAAAAAAAGATTTACGTATAACAAGTAAGTGGAATAAGTTGCACAAAAACCATTTTAGGTTACTGATTTCATTTCTTAACGGGTAATCCGTGTTCTTTCGGCTAAACTCGCTAATGAAATATATCTCAGAAGCGTTTTCGTTTAATTTGTTTGAAAGATATACTGATTTTTTTATCAGAAAACAAACAATCATCAAAACAATACTATAAGCCGTATTTTCTCATTCAATTTAGTGGCTGGTTGGGGTAACGCTGCCACGGAAACCATTTATTAGAAAACCAACATCCATGCCATTGGTAACCCCAAGTGGTTTGCTACACTTGGTGAGTTAGCAGGGGTGGACGGGTTCATCTGGTGAGGGGCGTTCAGGATGCGCCTGCCGCAAGCTCGGGAGAGGATGGTTTGGGGAGACCCTTTGACCTCTCCAACTGGTCTCTCGACCCATCACCTTGCGCCGCAGTGGCAGGAATATACTCATTCAACGTCAATCCAAGACACATTCCCCATCTCCCTACTTTCCTACCTACCTCTCATACCTTTTTCCTTCCCAGAAATTTCTTACCTTTCTTTCCGTAAAAATATTCCTCACACGGCATCCCCATAGATGACATATACTTGAGCGTGGGGTCAATGTTAAAAAAAAGAAAACAACGCGTATTTTTATTTAAATAAGTACTCTACTTTATATTGCCGTTAAAAAAAATGTATATTATTTTCTTCCGTACGGAGCAGATTATGAAGTGCGATTTAAATATTTTAACGATTGTAAAACTACCCTCTAATGGGTTTTTTTAAACGGCTACAAAATAAGTTTGTCTTCATTAAAGCATGACGCTATTAACTATTAACAAACATGGCTACCATCTTGACAGGATTGACCGGACCCGGACACAAACAAATTTACAGATAGAAGAAATGCAAAGTGGTCGAGTTGGAACAGGACTTCGCCGGCTTAATCAATAATTATAACTATGCAGAATTAATAAATTTTATTTAAAAATGAATAAAAAAATTTATCACAAAAACGCTTCAATATCTTTTTGATTAACGAATAAATTTATTCTGGTTTTGCATAGAAAAAATTTTAGTCGATTTTGTTATTATATAGTTATGTATGTTTTTTAGTTTTGTCGAAATCATAACCTGATTTGGCGACTTTATGCTTTATACTGTTTTTAAATATAAAATTATTTTTATTGATAGGTAATTAGTGATTGAAATAAAAGTGTTACACTATAACGCTGTCTGAAATGTTGGTTTGAGAAAGTGGAAGCACAAGACGGCGTCATAACACAAAATAAATCACGATAATACTTTTGGCCATGAAAATCGCCGATCGTATTTAAAATTATTAATTTCAGCAACACGTTTAAAATTGGAGCGTGATTAAATAATTTCAATGCTTTAATAAATTATGTTAAGTGCCAAAAGCATTTGACGGGTTTTCAAGTTCATTGTTAGGTAGGCACAGGGGGCTTACGGCCCACGAGCAACTGCTGGCGGTGGTGAAACGTGTTCTCACTTAGTCAACTAAAAAATGAAAGACTGTTTGTCAACCCTAGTTGACATTCAGATATAAGGCCTTTGAGCCTATTTTATAAGACGTGAATTCCAATGTACGTGAAACCTTTTCGCTCTCCGTGCGAAGCCGGTGACGAAATCTGGTGGCAAAACCACAATTCCGTTTCACTAAATCTTCGCCGGTTTTCGTCCTGTATAAAATATGTACACTAGTTACGTGTGGTATTCATGTGAAACCATCAACATTCAACTTGTTTGTTACCAGAATAATTGTTTTGAATGTCTGCGGTTCGAGGAGTATAATGAAATAAATGATCCTTTACGTTTCTCGCGCTAATCGTTGTAGTGACTGCAAGTCACGAGGGTGCTCTGGCGTTCACGTGGTGTAAACAGGATCTACATATTTTTGCCTACAAATTTATGACTTTTAGTGGATTCGTTTTTTTATCAAAAAAATGTTTAACTATACAAACTACTCGTACACTTGAATGATATAAACATAGCATTGTGATGAAAATTGGTTGTGAACTAGACTCTAATAAGAAGAAACATTTTTATGTGTTAAATTTAGGCTTCTCTAAAATAAAGCTTTTCATAGATGTAACATGCAATATCAGCGAAACGATATAATTTTTTCTTCAGAAAATCAAACATTCAGCTTGATATTATCTCAACAACTGGATAATGGAGATCTACGGCTACAGATATTACAACTTATAAGAAAAAATAAATTTTGTTTAAAAAATATTTATAAAATATATAATATATACTTGTGAAGGAAATTTAAGGACCAAAGCAGAAGAATGAAGCCATTGAAATACTTACTATAAAATCTGTAAAAAGTTCTTTATTTTTCCTAATTTTTTTCAAGTTAAAATGATTCCAGTAAGCGGTACTAATTTCCGATCTGTACCTAAGAATCCTCACCATCCAACCTTGCGATTCCATACTATTATAGAAAGAGGATTATTAAATAAGCATAACGTTATTTCGTTAATAGATGCAGTGGTGTGGGTTAGAAAATACACGACGAAGATAATTTTCATCGGGCTAATTCTACATATTATATATTTTACAGTTAGTGTGAATTATTAAAATATAATATAATGTAGGTAAAATCAAGACACCCTTCTCTAACATACTTCTTCTCCGCCACACATTCCTCTTTTGCCTGCTTCCCTGGTAGTTATTCTCAAATTATGCTATTTCACCAAGCGTGAATGAAGTTACGCAACTCATCTTGTCAGTGGAAACAAAAAAGAACAGAAGATAAATGAAAAAGGACGAAATGAATAAAAAATAGGCAGTCTTAGATATTAATATTCTCTACAATAAACGCTTTCATATTGAAACCCTGTACAAAATGTTTCTAAGAAATTTGGGTAAGCGGAATTGTCTATTCTTGTGATCCTCTCTCCGTTAACTGAAGCAGCTTTTTTTAGATTCCTTCCATGAATATTTTAAATCGAAATTGTAATCTTTCATTTTCATTTTTATTACGAAATGAAATTTTCAATACATTATTGGGCTGATGACTTAATTTGTAGCGTTTTATAAAATTTTGTATAGAAATAGTTAAAATATATTAACTGCTTCGTAATATTATATTCCCTTGCATTAGTGATTTACTTTTCAACGATTTGAAGAAGTTGTCAAAGCCAATTATGAACATCAGTTCAATTATTAAAGGAAATTTTCGCACGAAGACCGAAAGAGATAATTATCCGATAGAACACAATCATGAATTAATTATGTTGAATAATCTTCCAACTGAACTCGTGAAAGTCACATTTGTAATGATAGCAGTATGCGAATTAAAAAAACACTCTTAAAAAGATCGTCTTACTTGAATTCGTACTTGGTCACGTAGTCTAGTGAATTGTTGGTAGCATTCTTCTGTAGTAAATGACACTACATGATGCATGCTTTGTTCCAAATGCATAAAAATATCTTTCATAGATTATTTTGTAAAGTTTTTGCAGGTAATAATAGATATATTTATTAAAATAAAATAGTTTATTGCAATAAAATCATAAGCCGCTCATCTCACTACGGAACTCCTGTTTCAATGGGTGCAGCTTTACAAATATTGAAAACAAAGAAAAATACAAGTAAACTTAATATACTAAAGAAAATGTAAACCTACAAAATGATTACAAAACACTACAAACAGTCGTTTAAACTAAAACTACAGCTGAGTAGTAGCTACATTAAAATAATTCAATAATAACATTCTACTGACCAAATAAGTATTACAAAGTACATGTGTTAGCTTATCAGCCACAATCATAAGATGACCCCACTGACAATGACTAGAGGGATAGTTTGAATAATTATTAACAATAAAAAACTAAAATAAATACTGACAGGTAATAATTATAATAAGTAAATAATAATACGTACATAGTAAAGATATATTTCTATGCTTATTTTATTAGTATTTTTTTCATAACCCAAGCATAAGCAGTCCCTTTGTTTGTTCCCTTATCTTTTTTTGAAAAATTTATACGTATGTATCTGTTTAATCTAAAAATGTGTGTACTTATATGTAAAAAAAAATATGGAGAAAATTTCAAGTAATTATCAGTAAATTAAGTATATAAAAAAGTAAAGTGCGTTATTTTAAGTGAATTTATTTAATATCAAATATAGGGTTTCCACACTGATTTGTGACATAATCGAGAACATGATCAGCACACTTAGGTAGCATATAATTCTTGTACATTTCCCTGAATACATTTAACGTACTGATAGTTTTTTATATGTTCACTAATATTATAAATCAACGGAGCTTTAAAAGAACTATCCAAAGGATGTTCTGGTATTTACCGGCTGGTACATTAAATAAAAATTCATTCTTATGTTGCGCATGTATATATACATATTTGAGAAATGTTGGTTTTTCGTACTTTATGATTTATTTTGTTTGGCATACATTTATAAAGAACTTCTTCGCGGATGAGAAACTCACCACGTGTTCATGTAAAACGTTATTACGTATCCGTTTTTCAAGGTTTCTATATTTTGGAAGTCTAAAACACTAAGAACATATATATTAACCCGTTATACCATCGTACATACTACGCCTGTCAAAATAACTGAAATTAGTTAATATTTAATACTTACCCTTAGCAATATTGCGAGCTTATGAGAAGAGGGTAAATTTTAAGACCTACGCAATATCAGAAATAGACGTAAAGACTTTTGTCCCGTAAAATAATCACTTTTTAGAACTAATTTATTACTCATGCATAAGCAGAGAACAAAAGTTAATTTCCTTCGAATATTATCACGATTAGAAAATCTTTTGCTTTTTATCGCGATTTCGCAAAGTAAAATATGTACTTACGGAAGTAATTCTGCGCAAAGTTATTTAAAGTACGAAGTAATGAAAAAAATTTAGAATTCTTAACTCAGTAACTACGGAATCATTAATTGTTTGTATTTTTTCGTAAATTATATTTTAGCGGAAAAAGTTTTCTGTCCCAGCAGGAAAATGATGTGAAGTCTTATATTTTTTTTTTTTTTTTTTTTTATTTGGTACATTATTTTGTTACAATTTATGTTTTCCAGTAATGTAGGCCTCACTGGGTGGCTTGCCCGTGCTGAGGCCTTCATTTTATAATATGAAAATCTAAGATAGTAAATTTGAAAAGAAAATAATAAATTTAAAATAAAAAATAAAAATACATAATAATACATTTAAAATTAAAAAATAATACAATGAAAATAATCTTGTGTGTTTGTGAGTGATGTGTGTTTATGTTGGTTTTGTGTGTTACGTGTAGGTTTTATTTTTATTTTATGCTATGACATTTTGGTAATATTGTCTTTTTTGTTGTTTAATCCATTTTGTAATTTTGTGTGTGAATTTATTTTTATTTTCCTCAATTTTAATTTCAATTTTTAGACTGTTGAAAGCTTTTATTGCATGGTATTGGTAGTGTCTTTGTCCAAAGGTTGAATTTACTGTTGGAGTTTTAATGTTTTCTTTGTACGCTTGTCTAACTGGTCTGTTAGTGTTATTTTGTGTGTGTTGAAATTTATTTTTTTTGTTAAAAATGTAGTTTAGTAGTGTTTTAATGTATAATTGGCGTATATCTAGTACGTCACAGCTGTTGAATATTTGGTCTGTATCGGTCAGTCTATGTTTTTTTAGTATTACCTTTAAGATCGTTTTCTGTGCGGTTTCTATGTAATTGATAGCCGAGTTTGTTGCTCCTCCCCAAGCAATAATTCCATATTCTATTATTGATTGGCAGAGTGCAAAATATATTGTTTTCAATTGTTTTATTTTATATATGTTTCTTATGTTAAGGAAAATGTGTATTGTTTTGAGAAGTTTATTTGTGATTTGTTTGATGTGAGGTATCCATCTAAGGTTATGGTCAATTACGATTCCTAGATACTTTATTTGATCTGTTTTTTCTAGAGGAGGGCAATCGCAGATGTTGGTGTTTAAACATTCGTGTATTTTTATGGTGTTTGTGTTGTTTTTTGGCTGTCCCGTGCTATTTATACTGTATGTTGTGAATTTTGTCTTTGATATGTTAAGTGTAAGTATGTTTGAGTCTAGCCATGTTTTGACTTGCGAGATTCCCAAATTCGCTATGTTATATACATTATTCCAATCCTTAGATTTGAAAAGTAAAACTGTGTCATCAGCATAGCTAACTATTTCACCATCTATTTTCATGCTGCAAAGTTCATTTATGTAAATAGTAAAAAGAACGGGCCCTAGTATGCTTCCTTGTGGAACTCCATATGTAATCGGCAGTGGTTTACTAGTATGGTTGTTAATTTTGACTTGTTGAGTTCTGTTACTCATATAACTTTTAAATAGTTGAAGTTCCTTGCCTTTGATACCCATGTTTTCTAATTTTTTAAAAAGTGAATTGTGGCAGATTGAGTCAAAGGCTTTAGCTAAATCTAGATATATCGCTATGCATTTGTACCCTTGATCTAAGTTGCTATGTATATAATCTACTGTATATGCCAAAGCTTCTTTTGTGCCTATTTTGTCTCTAAATCCATATTGGTTATCCGAGATTAATTTGTTTTCTTCAAGGTATTTTATAATTTGGTTTTTTAATACTCTTTCGAAAATCTTTGATAGCGAGTTTAACAGAGTGATTGGTCTATAATTAGTTATTTCCATTTTGTCTCCGGATTTATAAATGGGGATAACTAGTCCTTTTTTAAGAGTACTAGGAAAGCAGGAGTGTGTTATACTAAGGTTGATTAAGTGTGTTATAGGTTTCAAAATTTCATTTTTTAATATCTTAATGCAATCCGTTGTTATCTCATCTAATCCAGGAGCAATTCGGTTTTTTAATGTGTTTATTATTTTGTCAATTTCCTCTTCCGAGGTTGTTTTTATTGTAAATCTGTGTTGTGTCGGTGTTTTATTGATATTTGATCTATTTGTTTGTGTTAGTGTGTTTGTGTTATGCAATTTACGGTTCGCTAAAACTTTTCCTATATTTGCAAAGAAGTTATTCACATGATTTGCTATAGTTTCTGTATTTGTATTGACATCTAATTTTTTGGAGTTAATATTTAGATTTTCAATAGTATTTTTCTGTTTGTATTTTTGTGTGTATGTGACTTCTTTTAATATTTTCCATAATTCCTTTGGGTTATTTTTTTCTTTTTTAAGTTTTTCGCTATAGTATAATTCCTTAGCCACTCTAATAATTTTGGTGCAGATGTTTCTATATCTTTTATAGTAGTTAAGTTGTTCCATGTCGTAGGGTGTATATTTAATTTGTTTGTGAATTTTGTCTCGTTTACGAATACAGTTTAATATTCCCTGTGTTATCCATAGTTTAATTTTTTTTGCTTTGTGTGTGAGTTTTACTTGTTTTATGATAGTGTTTTTATTTATTTCTTGTCCTAACATGTTATTGAATTTATCCCAGGCCTCCTCCGCGTTCTCTATTTGGTATATTGTACTCCAGTCTATTTGTTTGAGTTTTTCTTTCAAGTTTGAGTAGTTAATTATTTTTTTTGTGAATATTTTGTCTTGGTTGGGTTTTGTGTTTTCGGTGTCTATTGCTATCATATTCATGTAGTGATCTGTGATAGTGCTTTCAAGTACTACGGTTTTGGTTTTAAGTTTTGTTTTGATCATTATATGATCTATACAAGTTTTTGTGTTTTGTGTGACTCGTGTTGGAATCTTTATCGTTGGCTCCAGTCCATGCTGTGCTAGTAGTGTTAGGTATTCTATGTTTTGTGGGTGTCCGTTTTGTAATATGTTTATGTTTAGGTCTCCAATGATGATGATATTTTTATTTTTGTTGATTTCTTTTAAAGTATTGTTAAGTGCAGTTAGGAAATGTGTGATGTCGTTTTTGGATGGAGATCTGTACATCGCAAGAATACACGTTTCTTTATCATATGCTATGTGTATGCAGTTGGAGTCTATTGTGTGTATTTCTTTGACGATTGTATTTATTTTATCATTGATGTATATAACTATGCCATCATTTTGATTTTTGTGTTTTTTTGTGTGGTGTGTGTTATAGTTTTCGATTGTTTTTGGTACATATTTATCGTTCAACCAGCATTCTGTTAGCACAATTATATCAAAATTATTATCAAGCTGTTGTAGGTATATCGTAAATTCATCAAAATTTTTATTAATTGACCTAATGTTTTGGTGTAATATTTTGATTCTATTTTTTTCTTTTGTGATGTTTGTCCATATATTAAAATCGTTTGTACTTACACAGTAGTGTTGGTTGTCCGAGTCTGTATATTCCATGTAATCCGCCATGTTGGTGATTAATTGTGTAAGTATATGATATGAAGTGTATTTACGTGTGGAGTTGTGTTTATGTTAGTTTGTTAATGTCATCACAATGTTTAATATTGAAAATTTTGCCTTCCGGGGTCTTCCTGGTTAATAGATGGCATTTTAAATATATTAATTTAAAGTTTTTCTTTTATGAATTCTATTATATTTTTATTTAGTTCATAAAAAAATATTTATTAATGAAGTAGTTTTGATATGAAATTATTATTACGCGTGGCAGCTATTTCGCCTTACGAAGGCCCGTCTGACATTTTGATATTGTCTTTGAAAAGCGGAACAGATGGCATGCGTATTAATAACTACAAAGTAAGACTTATTCATGAATAAATCTTTTTTATGTATTAAATTATAATATTATTGAATTTATAAAAGAAAAAAAATTAAATTGAAAAATAGTTATTCAAATTAAACTTGATGACGAGAAATTCATAATTTAAAAATAAATATTTATATTTTCGATGGAGGTAAACGCATTGTACAAAAAGTAATTTAAAATACGTATAAAAATAAATTAGTTAATAAATTTATATAAACAAAACGAACAAAAGGTAAAAACGCATATTTGTGGGATATTAGTTTAGTGAATAAAAATTATTTCGACGTACCTAAAAGTATGAATATTATTTTTTCTTATTTCGATACCTTTTGCGTGGTAGGTATCTCATATTAGTGGAATTTTGAAGAGAGCGAAACAGCTGTCACGCGTTAAAATAATTACACAACAGAACTTGTTTATAAACAAACTGTTTTTTTTTAACACTAACATTATTGAATAAATAAAAGAAGAAAAAAAAACAACCCGATAAATTATCGAACAAATCTAAATAGTTTGGAAAGAGGCTAATTTGCTGAAAAATTGTCTAAACTATTGATTAGAAATGTAAACTTCTACCGATCTATATGGAGCCCATTATTTTTCACAAATGATAAATATTATGTATTAAAGGTTTTGATTGTACACGTATTCAAACAAGGAGCTAATATTTATACAAATAAACTTTATTATATTTTATTAAACATTCAGTTTTATTATGTGTGGGTATACGTAGCAGAAAGCAGACAAGTCAGTGAGCATGAGGACATGAGATGCCTTCTACCCCCTATACAGAAGCGCGTGGGAATTGGAAACCTTTCTCCGAAGGCAGTGTAATCTCCCTGGGCATGTTTATGGCTTCACAGTTAGGGGTACATGGCGCGCTTGAATTAATGCTGGCAACGCACAAGTTTTCCGAATCATGAATACTTAGCTACAAAACCATCAAACGTTCATTGAACTTTCGACATTTGACCTTAAGAGTATTTTTAATATTTGAATCGATTCTAGATTTTTGCATGTATTCATGGTATTTGAACCAATATTTGGAAGTTTTTTTTGGTCGTCAATTTGTCTCGCTTAAAAAAATCACTTTTAAATGATGTAGTTATAACTGATTTCTGATAATTTTAAGTACCCACCAGAGTATATAAATACCATTTCCTGGTTAAATAATTATATATAAAAACAAAATTATGAACAATTATTTTTTGACAGTCAAAAGGGCATTTTGAAACTCAAAATTGAAATGACATTGCATCTGAAGATAGTGTGTTTATGTTAGAATTCGCAGTTGTTTTCAATAAACTGGTCGAATTGAATCATAGAAGCTCGTAATGAAAATGATTTTTGGCAATCCAATTTTATAATCAACTTTATCTGACTTTAATTTGTCTAAAAAAATCTCTTTTCTTTTCCGCTGTTTCAAATTTATACAATGTTTACTAATGGAAATAATGTATGAAAATGTCTTTGTGGTGTGATTGCATTTGGCGAATATGTTTAACTGCGTCAATATAATTTGTAGAATTTATCCATATAGGTTGGACGAATTTTGAAAAAAGCATCCAAACATTAAAATTTACGATAAACTAAGAAATACATTTATTTTTTTTATTAATACATTGATTGGTGATAAAATATATATATTTTTTTAAATTCTCTCGTAATGATAATAAAAAAAACGCAGATATCGAATATTATGCTTTTGTATCGTCAGATAAGTCTGTAGCGTCGATATTAATCCATTGAATAATTAATAATAAACCGTTCGACCTACTTAGGTACGTACTTGCTACTTGCTACTTAGGTACGTATTTGCAGCCGAAATCAAAACAAAGCAACCTACCTGTTTCAAGACCTACTTGCATACTCGCGACAATACTAACGCGCACTCAGTCCGGGATACTACGAGAACTCGCCAGAAGGTTCGAGTCTACGGCCTATGCTTAATCGCCGCAATGTCGAAGGTTCCCGAAACACACAGTCCGAGCGAGTGGCCTCGATTTAATTGCAATTTACTACCTACTGTCGCCATCGGCCGGGTAGTATAAATAAGCCCGACGCAGCGAGCCAGTCAGTCATAATTTTGCCGCCAGTCTGCAAGGTTCAACGAGTGATCACCCGCGTTCTTCTTACTAGCGCGAGGGACACGTACCCGGCTTCGCCCCTATCATCATGGACTCTATCGGGACATCATCATAGCGCCTCGGCCACGTCCGCGGCCAGCGCTACTCGGATTACAAGCGCCCTGGTTCCAGCGTCTCTGACCAGCGCTTCTTCCACGCAACCATGACCACCACGAGGACACGCAGCATCCTCACTGGTCACGCCGTTCCCGTTCAACTGCCCACAAGGTCCGTCGCACCTTCGGCCGTCTCGTCAGCACTGGAGTGCCTGAAGACCTACGTTCTTCGCCAGTGCCTGACCTCCATCGAGTCCCGGTCACCAGCGCCCGGCGTCGACTCACTGACCCGCGCTTGACCAGCACATCATCAGCCAGCATCCGGAATATTCTACATCTGTCCAGCGTCAACTCTCGTTACGGCTACACTGACTCACCAATAAACACATGTGACCTTCACAACCTTCTTTCATTTCGTGCCTCACCAATGATCCCCAAAAGTCAGTGAGAAAAAAAAAACAATTATTCGGTTATGTGCTGTCTGCATATCTACGTACTATTATTAATGGTATGTTCAGGTATCTCAAGAGTTTCCTGTAATGGCAATATGGTGTATCTCCAAAAAAACTGGAGATAAATAAAAAATGACTTTAAACTTTTTGGTATTTTTTTTTACTTTTCTCGCACACTAAGGATGGGTTGTTTCACAAAATTTGAACGATTCATCAAAATTAAAATTCAAGCTCTATTTAAGTTCGGGTACGCTTTCTGTCCTGTGAATCAATTGGCCCATAATGATATAATAACAGAACATAAACAGAACTTCACAGAGCTTGACAATCAACTTTGATATTTGATGAAATGTTTGAATTCTGTGAAACAACCCGTCCTAAGAGTAACGCTTTCAAATTTGATGAAAATTTAGATTGATCCGTCATTTAAATTGCTGTTAAAAATAAATTTGTTTTTATATGTGTATTTTGAAATTCTTTTTTATAATTAATTTCAAATGAAAACTTTAAAAAGTTAAAACTATTAATTTGCGAGTAAAATAAAAAAATTCAAAAAAAGTTTAATAATTTATCTCAAAACCTACTATGTGGAGATCCATCATATTGACATTTCACGCGATTTGTGAGGTCGATACGCTGCAACTCGAACAACCTGTCTCCCGCACGACGAAGGCATTGTAATGGTAAAACAGAGTATTTGTGGGGTTGCCTTGGCAGAAAGCTGTATTTTAGTTGCCATATTCTCTCGTTAAAGAAGTGTTTTTTTTCAGTTACTGCATCGTGTTTTAGTCAATTCGTTAAGACGTAACCACAATAAACAAATTAAAGTAATTTTATATTATAATAGTGGAATTGATTGAACGATGGAAATTCAAATTGCTGTAAATACAGATATGGCATATTGTTATAACACTGGCGAGTATCTGTAAAGTACGTAAGATAGTCCGCAAAAACCTCTGACTTGTGAAATTGTTAATAAGGTGAAATAATGATTTATTCAAAAGTTTTTGACAGGATTATGTATGACCCAGACAATTTTCAAGGGGTAGGTACGTAGGTAAAACGATAAAAACACTGTTAATATTGTTGTACACAGCGCTCCACCGCAAAACTAGGCTGGCCCAAGGACACATTAACTATATTGGCCCAAAATTTTTTAATTCCTTGCTGAATTCCATCAAGATATGCGAAAACCTAAACGCATATAAAATAAATGTTAAAAGCTGGGTAAGAAAAAATCTGGAAGTGAGAGAAATTTTTCTATAATTTGTACTACGCCTTTGATGCCTAAAATATACCATTACCATCTACATTAAAAAAAAGTTTAAATTACTTTAACTTCTATGTAAGCTTTAACTGTTTTTATTAAATTAGCAGAAACTCCAGTAAAATCACATCCATCTATCTATACTAATCTATAGGTACTATATTTTATTCTTTATTTAACCACCACTGTTTTGAATGAAAAATTTATAATGCCCATGCAAAGGCTTCGCCTTTGTGGATTTTTTTTTTGTTACTCTCTTATATTTTGTTTAATTATGGACCTGTATGTATCAAAAAAATTTGCCACTAAAAATAAAGAAATTTTGCTAATAACGCCCATATAGGTAGTAGCCAATCTGACATTTCATATACATTTCAAGTATTTATGTACCTGTGATCAAAAGTACCAAAAAACGAACTCGTTGTTTCTCAGAAGTTGAACAATTCATACATTTTCAAAGTTAAATTTCAAGTTCTGTGAATGTTTTATTCAAATTTTATTATTATGTCATTATAGGCCCGATAGGCCGGTTGTTTCACTTTACTTTGATAGTAACAGAACTAGAGTGGAACTTTCACAGAGTTTAAATAAAAAATAATAACTTATTAACCTTGATAAATTGTTCAAATTCTGTTAAACAATCTTTAAGGATCTCATTTATGCCACGAGCTGATAACTTATAAAATTTTCCATCCTGGCCCAGTTAACAGGAATAATTCTATTGACAAAACCTTTCCGGTATACTCCTTTTGAGCATTCCTGTTGAGACATTTCGTTCCCTCGCTTTATTTCAGATACAGTGCCGGTCAAAAGACGAGGACTAATGGTAGCCATTTGTCCCCGGGGGCAGACGGGAAAGAAAGTTTCCCCACAGATCTTCGGCAAGATGGTCCAGACCACCAACGCCCAGCATCCAAACAACCCAGCTCCCGGTAACCGAGTGGAAAACTTATAAAACGGATAGCAATTTGAATGCAGAAACTCGGATGTTTTACAAATGAACATTACGGCGTGAACAAGAAAACCATTAGTCGAAATTAAAAATGCGGTGTTTGCGAACACGATCAGCTTTACAAGCTAAACATTTTTTTATATTTTTACGATTCATTGATTTTGGAAAAAAATAATATTTTTAAAAAAACATGTTTTTGAAAGCCTCAACAATTTTTCATAAAACTACCTACAAATTTACACAATGATTGAACGATTTTCATAGAATCAATTAATGTAGGTATGACGCAACCCAGAAATATTAGCACTATCAATCACGCCTTTTATAAAATGACATGATAACAGAGAAGCAGAGAGAAAGACACTCTCTGTGTTGCTTTGGTTAGGACCTCCATTTTGTATAATTGAAACTTAATTTAACGCGCTCACTCCCGTGACAAATCATGGGATATCATAATTGCAGGATTTGTTTAGCAGAAATTATTCTTAAAAAAATGTTTGTCATTGCCTTTCAAAAGAAAAAAAAATACCATTCGATTGTTAGTAAACATGAAAAATAAAAGAAATACACATTTCAATTCAAGTATTAATACGTAATTGTAAAAAGCATTCACTTTGTGGCTCATCATAATTTATAATAAAAACACATAAATTTGTTTTTGACCACGATAGTTTTATTTTCACTCTACCGGTTTCTGAAGATCCCTTCCTTCGTCAGGAGAATATTTAAAACTTAAATACTCGTTTTAAATATTCTCCTGACGAAGGAAGGGATCTTCCGAAACCGGTAGAGTGAAAATAAAACTATCGTGGTCAAAAACAAATTTGTGTGTTTTTATTACAAGTATTAATAATTTATTAAATAATTTTGGTTCCTACTGTACCTCTTATCTGATATGATTTATACTTATCGGTTCCAATTTTTTAAATAAAAAAATTCATCGAAATTCAATAACTCTATGCATAATTTTGTAGGAAAACTTCACGTCATACATGTACTCACGCACCATAGTTATGATTTATCGCCTTCAGTACGTTTAGGAAGGAATTATTTTAGAATTCAAACACTTTCCCTTTATCTTCCCTTATCGTTCAGCTCGCATACGTCCTTCATCATCATAATATTCATCTAAATAGTGACGCAGTTATCATTTAAATAAATCGAAAATCGTCTACTGGAAGTAACATTTTCCAGAAAGAATATATCTATATACTATGTATTTTTATATAATTTAAGCAAGAAATATATTCGTATTATTATGATAAATTAATTAGTAAATAAATATTATGGCTCATACGTAAAGCGTGATAAGCGATTCCTTTTTTAAAATAATACTTATTTTATCACTTCTTCTATCAATTTTTTATTATTTTTTTTTATTTAGAATAAAGAAGTAAGTATTATTGGTACCCACCATGAACTCAAATTTTTATCACATTTTGATGGCTTCCCTTTTTCAGTTAACTAAACATGTTGTGTCCCAGAAGGCGAAGGTAAATGAACAAAACATGTTGTGTCCCAGAAAGAGAAGGTAAATGAACAAAACATGTTGTGTCCCAGAAAGAGAAGGTAAATGAACAAAACATGTTGTGTCCCAGAAAGAGAAGGTAAATGAACAAAACATGTTGTGTCCCAGATAGAGAAGGTAAATGAACAAAACATGTTGTGTCCCAGAAAGAGAAGGTAAATGAACAAAACATGTTGTGTCCCAGAAAGAGAAAGTAAATAAAGAAAGTTTTCTAATTATGGGGTTCTTTGCCTACGCACAATTTATAAGAATATTAAAAGATGTGATCAATTAATTAATTTCACTGAATGTTGGTGAATTTTCGCCCATCATCTAATATCAAGAAAATTTGATAATATACCAAGGAAAAAGCAAACTTGAATTTTTCCACGGAAGAATGAAAACAATTACACAAGAAAAAACTCCTTAAATACTGAATTTATTACTTCAATTGGGTCTGACTATAAAAGAAAGTCGTCTATGGACTAGAATGGTTCACAAATTGTAAAATGATTTGACCTAACAAAACCCAAACACTACAGTTAACAATTGTCTGAAATGGTAGAGACTTTGTAAAAACTCCTGGCTCTGCGATGGTTATTTTAGGAATTGTTTACAAATCAATTTTTTTTTTCTGTAATACATATTTTGTAATTTGCATTCTTAATGTCATGATAATAAAATTTTCCAGATATGATCTGTATATAATTGTATTTTCTTCTCTACGACAAAAAGTGTTTCTCTGGAATGAACAACACCACATGACCTCTCACCTTATGGTTTGACAGTGAAATGCTTGTTTCTATGATCCATAGTAAATGATTAAAAAACGTTGATTACCGAAAATAGTTACGCTGGTGTATCAAATAGATTTTCTGCTTTATGGTTAAGATTTTTTAAAATGCGAATAAAACCGTTCCCGTTGCTCATATTAATATGGCCATCTCAATTTAAACCTCATAGGCACTGAGTCGCAAGAAAATATTCTAAATATTTTCGGATATAATATGCCAATGCATTAATGAAACTTCTTACGTAATTTATGTACTCACCCTTTTACTAATAAACGGGTTTTAAATTGAACAAAACTGATAAGCCCTCGACATTGAATAAATTCTAAATACGTAGCTTTAAATTTGGATAAGCAAAAGTTAAAGAATGTACTTATTTACAGATTCCCTTTAAATACATAAACGTGAGTAGGCACTGGTTGTACATATCCTGACCAAATACGTGAAATAAGCTGATGGCAAATAGCGAGCTGGGTTTACACAAGTGATTTAGATTATGTAAACGAAAGAACCTTAAAAAAGCCTGACCAAAGATACAGTAATATAAACGAACGTACATTATCACATGTAGATATCTCCGAATCCGGTGCTTAGCAACATCCAGTTACTACACGAGAAGTCGGCTCTTAGCAACGAAATACGTTTCAAAATATCGGATAACGGGAAATGTGGAACGAATTCCAACGTATTCCTTCACGGGTTTTATGTTTTCCTCGCCACTTTTTACAATTTAAAGACTCTCAAGGCCGGTACAAAGATGTCAAGAGAACCTTTCGATATCAAGAATGTTTATCTTGGTATATTGCCAAAAGAGGGAACTGTACGTAAATACGTCGCAAAAGGTCCGGCGTTGCGGTTAGAAATGTATATTCCAACTATCTTGCTATTTACTTGCTACATAGATTCCTACCATCGGGTATTGATTTCTGAAATACAACTTTTTATACCGATAATTTGCATGATGATGACTTTCAAACTATTTGCCTATCCAGTTTCGAAGTCTCAAATACGGACGCAACAATGTACGGGGTGCTAAAAGAAAATGTGATGCATGAAAATAGGAAACAAATAATTCGAGGAGTGGAATAGAAGTGAAAGCAATGTTTACCATATTTTATCATTCCATTTATTAAAAATAAACTGTTTATTTGTAAACGATTTCTGTTGTGTAATTAATTATTTTGAAGCGCGACTGCTGCTTCGGCTTCCGAAGGTATTATAAAATTGTGTTGAATCAATTTACAGACATTCTATTAGTATTAATTCTTAATAGGTACTTATAATGAATATCAAACATAGTTATATTTTAAGTATCTTTATAAATTAAATTAAATTATATAAATTTAAATATGTACCTACATGGAAGTAATATAAATATATCACCTTTAAGTGGTTGTACCACATCTTCGAAAGACGAAACAGCTGTCACGCATACAAATAATTACACAGCAGAAATTGTTTAAAAAAACTGTTTTTCTTTTTAATAAATAATAACATTATCGAACATAAAAGCAAAATTGAAAATTAAAATTTAGTTCTACAAATTAAATTTAATAACAATAATAATAAAAAATTACCAAGGCAGATTAGCATACCTACATGTAATTCTGTTTATCTACAGAATAAATTAAAATGTTAACTTCTTATTATTTGTTCATTGTTATCAAATTTATAGATGTTCATTTTAATTTAAAGTTTTTGTTTTAAATTTTCAAAAATATTTTTATTAAATTTATTAAAAAAAGTTTATTTGTAAACAAATAATAATTTGGATGTTTGGAATTCGTCGGATCAATATCTAATAAAATTGCAAAAGTTCTCTAAAATTATGTACCTACAACCAATAATTTAGGATCATCTCTTTATATCATAAAGTAAAGTAACCATACTGAAAATTAGCGGCATTTATAAACTCTAGCGTGACAATTGTACGCTGTAACGCTGTATATATAAGACAAACTAGCCAGTCCTTTAATACTAAAACCAAAGAACTCATGCAATTAATATGATGTCTATTTAATATGTGTATCATTATGATGTAACAATTATCGACCTACTATGTATACAATACTGCCACCGTGTTCTAGATTAAATAAAATCACTCACCCAGTAATAATAAATAAGCCAATTCCATTACACATAGAAAATAAAGGCCGTAAACTCAATATTTTAGAGCAGCTGGTTTGATAAATAAATAAAAAAAAATTATTTGGTCACCACTCCTAAAAGTGTTTGAGCCCAGTACAATTATTACAGAATACGAAAATACAAGTTAGCATAATAATTATGCAGGGAAATCAAAACTTTAACTACCTTCAGTCTAATTTAAAGAATAAAATGATTAGGGAAACTTTAAAGGGTAATAAATAAATGTTAATAGTTTCCATCGTTTTAGTCGGAAATCCGTAAATAAATATATATGGTACATGGCATAGGACATAACAATAATACCAGTTAGTAAACCATAGTTTGATAATGCCTTCTGAAGGCGAAAAAGCTGTCACGGGTATTAATAAATACACAGTAGAATTTATTTATAAATAAACTGCTTTTTTTAAATTGAATAAAATTACGCTCAAAAACATTAAAAATTATACATGAATGTGTGTTGAATTTATTAAAAACCTTTGATGTTTTAAGTTGCCAAAAGATACGTGGATGAACGTTGGACATTTAATACTACGCAAAAATGGTTGCGACTTCAGTTGTCGCATTCCGACGTGTTTAAAGCACAAGTTTTATTTGGAGATATGTTTGCAAACACCTCACAAATTCTTCTTAAAATATGCGGCGAGATAAAAAATAAGGTTAAGTTCAGTGGCGTAACGTGACGATGGGAATTCTAAAATCCCCAGTTCCTCGCATTGCAAAATCGCGCTAGTCCCTTCGCCTACGAGCCAGATCAAATGAAAGTATTCGATGCTTTCTTGCAAAATTGAAAACGAAAAAAATGTTTGTCTTCAATTTTCCAAGTAAACAGCCCACGTTTCTTTAAATTATCTTATTGTCTGTCTTCATATGGAAAACTACAGAAGTCGGAATAAAACAGAATCTTATTAAGCTATGAAAAAACCTTCCGTTCCTTTGTGAAAAGTAGTATTTTCCAAAGGAATACTTATGTATGCATTATTAAAAAAAATATATTTATTATTTTTAAAAATTAATTATTTTTTACAAATGTAAAATGTGTCCTTACCTAGGAAAATTTTATTTAAAAAGTACAGAAATATCACCTTAAAAACAAGAATGAATTGTATAATCTCACACACATCAACTGTTCAATTAAGAATACATAATTAAGGGAACAAAAAAATATTAAAATATTTTTTTTTAGTTTGGTTGCTTTCAACCTTTGGCCTAAGAAAGTCGATATTATGTAAGATAGCAAGGTACCTACTAAAAAGAATAAAAAATATACATAACAAGAATCATTACATTGTACAGTGAAAGATCATATACACTGGTTTATTCGTATTTGAGCTAGGTGGCATTTATGAGCAGCCCCGAGATAATTTCCCAAGATTTCTCATCTCGCGGAAGGTAGATTTTTTAGCACCTTTCATTTTTGATGTTCCGCCGAGCACGGCTGGAGATGTGATTTTGAACGTTCAAACACTACAGGCTACACGTGACTCATAGTAAGTGAGCCCCTTGTAAACGTACACTGTATAGCCGGTGAGGCCTTGCGGTTGGCTGGCTGGAAATTTAAACATCTTATTTTCACTGAGACTATCAAAGGAAGGAGAGATCGTAACGAAAATATCTCGCGAGTGTTTGTGAGGTGACATTGCCAACTGTATTTATTTAAACTCTTGAGTTTCTTAGGTGCATTCTACGTAAGAATCGTGGTTATAACCTCGCCGTTTCGAACTAGTGGAAATTTTGCAGCCAAATGTGGTAAATATTATAAGACAAAAGAGGAAGAGGAAGTATTCTTGTCTCGTACGAAATATAGCTCCAACCATTTTAGCAGCTTCCGATTGTGTGAAATGGTATATCATCATTTGCACTGCCAAAAGTAATTACCTATCGTAAAATGTGTCAAAATACTAATAATACAAAATACTAGCATAAATCTGTTTTCGAAAGTTGCAAAACCTCCGCGACAGTGAATGTAGGATATTAAAAACATAACAACTAAGTGACAGTTTTTCGTCTAAAATTTCGGAAATAAAAGCTACTTTCAGTATCCCGTCTTAAAATAGCTTTAACAGTGTCCGCTCACCAGATCTGAATACCGTCCTTCCCAATCGTCCGTTTCTCCGTTTCTCTTTCTGCACTTCCCCACTCTTTTGAGCCTCTCAATATACCCCAAATGGGGTTATAATAACCCCCCCCTGGCTCCGAGAAGTTGTGAATCATTTTTGCAATATCAATTTAACTATCAAAAAAAGTTAAAGAACACAGCCGCTTTATCCATATTTTAAATTTGTTAAATAAATTAGAAAAAATATTTATTATTCTTGAGCTACTAGAAGTTAAATGTATTTTTATTATGTTACTAGCGCAGACCAGTAAAAAATCTTAGGATAGTCTGAATTCTCGAAGCATCAATTCCAATGTTGAAATATTATAGGCAGGTTGTCTGAATGCTTCACGCAATCAGTTCAAGTTTTTAAGATAAGATAAAAAAACCGTTTTCATTGAACCAAGATTACAATAAAAGGTTGAATGAATATTTAAATATCATCATGTTGAATGAATCCTGGAGAGAATATTTCTTTAGATGTTGAGCGTAGTTTTTCAAAGATTATAATATACCGTGATGATCAATCGTCAGAAAGTACCGAACCATCGCTTTTTAATGGCCATGGAAAATTCTCTTCAAATATCAGATGTCGAGTTATGGGATTCTTGCTGTATAATAAAAGACAGTAGATAATTGGCTAATTTGTTTAGCGTCGTTTTATGAAATACCATATTTATGAAAAATGGAGAAAGTCCTTTCAACTTAAAAAATTAGAGAAAATGATTTAATATAAAAACTTTTGATATTATATAACAGCTTTTTTAGATAATTTTTTTTTTCATTTCTGGTACCTAATTCTTTTAATAACCGGCTTGTACGCGTGTTCTAACTGAAAAAAAGTATAAACTTGTTTTTAATTTTTTTTTCGGATATCGTTGCGACAGGTAAATATTTAAACTGAGTTCGGAATTCTATTTTGCCATGTTCAAAAGGTCTTTTAGGACGGGTAGTTTCACAGAATTTGAACAATTTATCGAAGTTGAAAGATGAATTTCAAGTTCTGTGAAAGTTCAATTCAAGTTTTGTGAAGCCCCTGGCCTATAATGATATAAAAAAGAACTTGAATAGTACCTTCACAGAACTTGAAAATAAAATTTTATATTTAATGAATTGTTCAAATTCCATGAAATTACCCGTCTTTAGTATTGTGGATATGTTGAATTTCAATTTTTTTAGGTGAAACTATTTCTTCTGTATTTCCATATAAACAAATATACTGAAATGGGAACGCCTTTATCTTGAATGAGCGCTTTCTGTTAACATTTTGTTATTTGTACTCTCGTCAGTTGTTTAATTTATCGTGCTTCTGTGTTCGATCTTCTGATTATTTTTTATAGATAGACTCAGATAACGGTAAAATTTAACTAATTTTAGCTTAATTTTCAATTATTATTTATACTTAAGCTCAACGACTGTGTTTTGCCTCAATTCATTTGTTTTACTACCATCTACATATCTTTACGTTACAAAAACGACGTAGGCACTAGTCACCTACAACCATTGATTATCTTGGCACAAATTTATTAGATACACAACAGTTTAGGGTGTCTTATATTTTTTTTATTAAAATTGTTCAATAAACATGACATGGGTACGCCATATACTCGATACACAACACACGCAAGACTGCTGTACATCGGAGATGGTATTGTTGTATTTTCCGAGCTTTCTTGCCTTATGTTTATAATGTGATTAACAAAATTGCCAAGATTCTGAGAAAAGAAAGCATCTAGACTGCACTTCGGAACCATGACATGAATACAAGACTTGGCTGCAAAAATTAAGTTACAGGAGAAGAGAGAAATTGAAAAATTCGAAAAAAACGTCATGAGAAATTCGGATATTCAATTTTCTTTTGGTTTGTGATTTTTCCACTGAAATCGCTTTGTCTGGCTTAACACAGCCAAGCCCCTGCCAATCTACCCAACCAGCTGGAGGAGACCTGCCGTCCCCCTGCTTAGGCGCATGCGCTCACAACTGCCTTTTTCAAGGCAACCCTGCATACATACTCAAGTAACGATACACGCTGGCCCCACCAAAGCGAGATATCAAGTCTTTTCTTATAATGAAGAGAAGGTATAAGACGCCCGCCCCACGGATGCTCCCCGCGAGGTTCTACCCATGGACCCGGAGGAGTCCCCGATAGTCGCTCCTGCTAGCGCTCACCAGCTAAAACACCCAAATAAGACATAGACCGTTATCTAAACGATCCCCGCAACACGGAAACTCCGCCCGATGACCCACGGACCCGAGGTCCATCAATCCCAATTAAATTCAGTATATTTAAACGATTCACCACTACATGGAAAATATATATTTTTTAAATCAATCTTTTACACATCTGCCCTGATGATGGAAACTGTAATGCTCTCGAAAGAAGGATGTAGCGCAACATGGCGTAATACCCAAAAAAAATTAACACAATATTGCCTGATAAGTACGCCGCCCGCTTTTTGTGAGTGCCACGAGTGATTTACTTTAAGATAAGTTACTCCAAAAATTCGCGGTGAGTCCATTTTTCATTTGCAAAATATTTTCTCTTTTGTGCAATGGCCATTCAATTGCGTACGTAATTACACAATTTACAGAATACACGACGGTAATGGCACGCTAGAAGAATAGAAAAGGCATAAGTATTTAATATTATAAGTACATTATCCGTCGTCAGTTATTATATTTAACCTATAAGTAGGTTACCGAACCACGTAACCAAACCATTGGTACACTACTTAATTACAAGGTTTATTATTAATGAGCTTCCTACCCCCCAGTTGGTGTATAATATATGTTTATAGACCTTCACCAATTCATACTATCAACTTTTTGAATCAAACACGCGTACCCAAGCGGATAATTAGGAATTTCTCTGATAGTGGAAGACATTACAGCAGTTAATATGCAAAAGAAATGCGGATCTCACCCAATCGATTTGGGAGCCGGGTTCGGGTACCCCTACCCCGGGAACCATTTATTGGATAACCAACACCCCTGACAAACCACTCGTGGTTTGCTACCTTTGGAGCAGGTTGCCCGGGTTTCCTGGGGTGAGGTTTTTCTTGGCGGCGAATGCGTTTGCCCACCTGCTACGTGGTGGGCTGGATCGGGAGAAAATGGTTGAGGGAGACCAATTGACCTGTTCAGCCGGACTCTTGCCTTGAACCGCAGTAGGAGGGATGATTGCATCCATCCGTTGCTCCTGGACAAATTGGCCCCCAGATTCCTTCCCACACCTAATACCTTTTTCCTCCCCAGAACTTCATCACCTTCATTTTTCTAAAAAGACCCTCCACCCGGCATCCTCAAAGATGACATAGGCCCTGAGTGTAAATAATGTATGCAAACAAAAAAAATCGCCATTTGTCACGGTTTTAATCGTGGTTGACTCTATTCCCTGGAAAAATGGTTTAATCCTAAGTCAAACATAATCAAAACGCAAGTGAAAGAAAATCTAAAAAATAAAACCATTAAATTCGATTTTTTGTTCCGTTTCTGGTTCAGGATGGTGGCCGTGTTGGATACTACATTTTTATCCCGCCAGGGTTCGCATGCTATAGGCTGTCAAATCGTAATAATCAATATTGTCGTACCTACCTGTCAGAAGAAAGTTTTAAAAAAGGTTTGTCATTGAGATAGTGATGTTTCTTTGGATAAATTACGTAATTTCTAATTTGAAATTAAAAAAAGGGTTAAATAAAATATTTATAATTCAGTACGTAATTAGGTAGGTATTTAAGAAACTACTTTGGAAATTGTAAAAAAAAAAAAATTAGAAAACAAAATTTTTACTTTGTCCACTGTTCACAAAACTACTAGTAAGAATTTTTCTACTTTGAATTAATTATGTATAACTATTTTTATTCGACATTAAAATGAAGTGTTGTCGTTTCTTTACTTTTACTTACATCTGAAAAGTGGTGTTGCGTTTATGAAAACTTTGTAAGTTTTTTAATGCCGTAATGATAAAAAAAACATGATTTCGTTCGTCTTGAATCTTCAGTTTCAGAATGGGTATAAAACTGCAAATTTATTAAAAATATATAACATCGAACAAAGTCCATTATAACTCTGCAAGGAATCCATCGTTACCGAAATTATGCATAGAATTTAGCACTTGAACCAACCATAACCACAAACCAGTGAACTTTATTCGTTGTTCGCCTAAGGATTACTTGGCAGACTATCTGCCGACGACTGTCCAATGAAACTTACTTCAATTGATATTCGATTATTGCCGGAGCTAGTTTTGCACTGGCCATCCAGTATTTGAGTTAAGGCAGGACTGCCAATATCCCGGCAATGTATTTGAGATTTGGAATTGTTCAACTTAAAGGTTAAACTTTAAATGGGTATTTGATTCGGTTAATGCAACGAATATAACTGGCAGTTTTTGATAACATTATTGTTTAGTTGGTAATGCACTACCCAAATGTATATTATTATTCCCAGGTATTTGATATAATTGCCGGGATTGTTCCAGAAGTCTGAAAACAGCCCATCTACTTTTGATTATTCAACCTGTAGCGCATTGCAAATATTTTGGCATAATATATAATTATATTCTCTACGCTCATGCGTAAAAATTGTTAATTTTGTAAAATAACACAAAGATGCTGTAATAAATGATTTAAAAACTCTCAAAAATAGCTGTGACATCTTAAACTACGTATTTAACGACATCGTAAACTAAACTTTTGTTTACATATTACTAATGCACCGTCAATAATGAAAATATAAAGAAAAACACATGTTTTATAAATTTGCAATATGAAAACAGCGGAAAAGCAATTAAATCTGTAATAAATGCTATGGACTGAGTTTAAAATCATCGTTACAATAATTTATTTGTTTTATTAGTGCTATAAAATTATTTATGTATATATATAGGTACCTATGTAAAAAGGTGAACCAATGCGGCAGAGTGAATTGGTGCTTCATTTAAATACCTAAACATTCAAAGAAAAAATCCTTGGCGCCTATCTCTTAAATTATACCTTTGTAGTATATCTTTTGCCCCACTTAGCAACTTATGAAATTTCAAACCCGTGTTAAAAATATATCCCGGTAGTTAAATGGCTCGTTATCCTCTTGGGTTAAATAATACGTTTTAACATAAAATCTTCCCAAAGGAAGTTGGTGAAGACTCTTTTCCGTGATTAAGTATTCCGAATTGGGGGCCGCGTAGGCCGGGCAGGGCTGCCCCAACCCTTTCCCTTTCACTTCCCTTTTCAACCATCGGCCCACCCTGCTGCAGTCTGCTCATGAATATGCACAGCCCTGTTATTGAATAATTTCCATTCCACTTTGATAGATTCTTGTTGCACCTTTTCTTCGTAAGGCTTCGTTGTCGGCGAAAGAAGCGCTGATTTATTTATTCAAATTGAAGCCTCGCTTTTCGCTTATTTGGTGTAAACTCAATTTGTAAGTTTAGTGGGAAAATCTGGAGCAAAACTTGCGTATAAAAGCCTTGCCAATTTATGCATTTTAAATGGCAATGGTCGTTAGATCTAGTTTTAAATGAATTAACGAAACCCCCCGTGTTCATCCGACATCTAAATCCGCACCTTTTACCTGCTGAGGTATTTGCTTCGTGTGTTGATAAACATAATCGTGCCTTTGATACGCAAAAATATATATGAATGATTCGGTTTATCCCATTGAGTCAGATATTCTGTTAACTTATCCTACCCTTTCGGAATAAATCAGACTGTGGATGGTTAAAAGGATTCTATAATAGGATTATTTGAACCTTTTAGCCAGATACAAGATTCTATCAAGTTCACTGAGGCAGAATTATATTGAAAAATTTAGCAGTAGAAATTTTACATAGAAATGAATTGAAATCAGCAAGATTGACTTTAACAAAAATCATAAAGGTGGTGCTATAAAGGTACGATTTTATTATAAAATAAAAATACTCTCTTCTGAATTGACTAGTATTTATATTCCTCTCGTGGGTGGTGAAATCAGCGAATCACTGCTCTCAAGGAACATCGTGTATTACACTTTAACCAGTGTTTACTGACATTATTTGAAGTAAAAATGTAAATAAATTAAGTTTTGGCCCGCCTCTTTTTTTTTAAAAAAAAAACAACAAAAAATCAATCAACACAATATGAGCGACTCTCAAATGAAAATTTGAAACAGAAAAATCAGAAAAGATTTGTTCGCATCTAGGAATTGAACTCGGTACCTTAGCCTTGCCGGGGCTTTGCTCACCACTGAGCTAATTTGACCCTATCCTCTTCGATAATTTTTAATTATATCATACTTCGACTGAGAGTAATTTTAATATTCTTAACACATATTTTTATTAGCTGCTATCTTTATGTATGATAGCAAGATTTTTCCCGAACTAAATGCAATCTAGATAGTATCTTGGATTAATATATCCATTTTTGTTTTAATATGCGTCATCTATTGACTTCTCTACAAATCTAGGATTATTTTTTAGATTTTTTTTTCACATTGTCGACGCTGGTCACTCAGACAAGTAACGGCCTAACCCCTCACCACGAACATAGCTGTCCAATGCATACTGATTTTTTAAATGTTTTCAGATGAAAAAAAAACTAAAAATGTCACACGAGGTCAATAATTTAATTGTACTCAAATAATGTCAGGAATCACTGTTTAAAGTAAGTCAAGTACGTCCCTTTACACCCTGTATATTTATCGATATAGATTTTAATAAATAATAAATAAACTAGTTGTTTTTGCTTTCACCGCCTTCGAACATTTCCACATGTCCTTTATAAATTTGTATTTTATTTTAATTATTTCATAAACATAGAAAAATTGCTGTCAATTGATTGTTTTTTTTAATATTTACAATAATTTACTCCAAGACTAGTTCTGTTTTTACTTTAGTGTATACAACCCTGATGAAGGTTAAGACTGAACCGAGACCGATTGGTTTATATATTCAATGATGTGGTGTTCTAACAAAAAATATTTTGTAATCAAATTACATTTTTTTATAATTTTAATTACTATTTTCATTTATAATAAAACATGGTGAATCGCTATTTATATAAATAATGGTTCCATGATAACTCAACACAGTGACAATTCAACACACTTCTAAAAAGTGATATAAAGTCATTAGAAACGATGAAATTTTTTTTAACCTAACCTAACCTACATAACCCAGTTACTAAAGTTTTTGTTTCATCACTTTCCATGACTTTATATAACTTTTTAAAGATATGATGATTTATCCGGTTACCATAAATAACAGTCAAGTTTTAATATAATTTATGCAAAGAAAAGATTGATTGATTTGTAGTTTTTTTTGCTGAAAATCTATTCTTGCCGGTAAAACACACATATACATTTTGTAATGCTGTAGTACTCTTCTCTACACACTTAGTTATTTAGACATGTTGAGCCGTATAAGATATGTGAACATATTTCAAATGAGATAAAATAAATTCATTTTAAACAAAATTATATTTACATATCCCATAAAAATTAATTTAACTGTGTTTGTCTAATTTTAGGAGCAGTAGGTATGTATTTAGAAATCGGGATAGCTTGTCACCGTACGTAAGTGAAAAAGAGTGATTAAAAAGAATTTTTATTTTATTATTTTGTAAAAGCAATGTTTCTAATCAGTTGTAGGCTCTTAAGAGCCGAGGTAAAGAAAGTAATATTCTGTGCTTCCGCGTAGATTATAATTTGAAATCTGCTGCTAATTACTCTAGAGAGTTACATTCAGCTCATGAAGTTTTCGGTTTTTATCAGACCTTCAATATATCTCCATTCTGGTCGGAAAGATTTCGTGAGATAATCTCATGGCGGGAGCGTACATTACCAGCTCATCTCCAAACAATAATAAAAACTATTTTATGGAGACATTTTTATGAAATATCACCACAAGGGAGCTGTATGTACAAGTCTGAAAATTATGTTAAATTATACTACAATGAATTTCATTAGTAATAACACGACTTCAGATGCATTTAAATGAGAACCTCTTATCCAATAAAACTATCGATATTAAAACTTATTAAATTTTATTATGAGTTACATGAGCGAGGGACGACAAATGCAAGATGTAAAAGTTTTACCTACAGCGAAAAAATTACCGTTCATACTTTTTTTCATACCAAATAAACTTTTGTTAAATTTGTACCTCTAATTAAAAAATTTTAATATTATTTGAAACTTATCAATTTCTCTTTTCTGCTAATCTTGCCATTACGTGGTTTTATAGTTTTATTTGTAATGTTACTTGCAATGTAAAAAATTCCGTAGTCGTAGGAACTCACAACACTAGTAAAATAACATAAGGTGACTTGAACTTGAAATTTTCTTGCCTGTGCGTACTGAAAAAACACGTATAGAATGACGTACACGTATAAAGTTGGTTACGACATGACATTGGAAGAAATAGTGAATGAGCGACGCGAAGTCGAATGTGTTGCAGAAACTCTCCCCAGGGGTGAATGGAAGCGATGTTAGAAACGTAGAGACCTTGGGTCGATCTTAAAGTCGCTAGAGCCACTTGTCAGGTGCGCTCGCCTCTCTTCCCGTGGTGCGAAAAGCTCATTCGGCTTATTCCGTCGGCACTACGTGTTCTTATTTGATTATTTGTCGTCTGTCGTCATATTTCCAAAGGTTGGTTTTCTGCAACTAACGTGTGTTCTTATTTAAGTGTTTCGTCTTTCATTAGTTGTCTGTAACCACGCACTTAGAAATGAAACGAAGAACACATTAAATTATTTGATGCGGTATATTATTGCGATTTTTTACGAGTTTTCGTTTGTATTCACTGAAACTTGGGACAGTAATGATTGTCACACACCAAACGCAAGGTAAAATTTCATAAAAAACAAATCCGCCCAAAATTGCCCGTTGTTGTCACAGTTTTTCACGCAACTTTACTTGGAATTGGAAACTAGCAGAGAAATGCATATCAGAATAATGAAATGCGATATATCTCACAAAAGAGGGGAAGAGGATGAGAATGCTTTATAAATAAATAGTTTTGTAACTGCCTCCCACAAGCTCTGTTCGGCGACTCGTTTCACTTTATAATTTATCACGAATTATTCACATGCCTTTGATGATAAGAATATTAAGTAGTACAGAACTAATGAGAATCAACTTAGATATACAGATCCCTACAGTATTGGTATCCAGTAATGGAAAAAATCTAAATAACAGAAGGACATCTACGTACAACGATCTATGCATGAAAATGAAGCGAAGAAGTATGTGGCGTTTCGTGTAGTTAGCTATTCACTGAAATTGCTTCGAATATTGGACTATTGCTTTTCTGACTGTCTATTATAGCCATTTTCTGGCTAAAGGTAGCCCTAACTGAGACTGCGCAACCGAGAAACGGTCCTCCTTTGACCAATTCATATGACAATATGATTATTGAGATTATTTCCAGGAGGCTGACAGGTACACGGTCTCCTGAATATTATTTCGAAAACATATATTTCCAGTCCTCCTTGTTAATATTCCCAATGGTGCAGTAATGTCCTACGGCAATATTTGAAATATCAACAACTGTTACATTTTGCGGAAACACAGTGCATCATAAATTAGACGAAATAAGTTTTTTAGTTTGATTACTTTAAATTGGTTTATCGAGAGTAATTCGGTTTTAGTTAATTTCAAAATGGTTGGATAAACTTTCACGTTAAATTATACTTACTATCACACTGATTATGCTAGTTTGATTAAAATATTTCTATCAAAAGTGTAGATTTCCCCATAATTTTATGACCAAAATAGTTAGTGCATATTCATTATTGCTATTTACACAACCTATATAATCTGCGTTGTGATACACAGCCTATATAAGTGATTTGTAAAGCAATTCATATTTTCAGAAAAGGTTAAAAATTGTTTTTTTTCTTTTACTAGAATCTTATTTTTTTTATAGCACACATATTTAAAAAATGAAATCCGATTCAAATTTTTTTTATTTGATCGATTAACTATTATTGACATATTTTTTCTTAGTTTAAAATTAAATTAATTTATGGAAATAGTCCAAAATACAAAGATATTCTAAACAAACAAAATATTGAGACAGTTGCAAAATCATCATTTAAATATTGTGTTTAATTAAACACAATATTTGCAATGTATTGCCATATACTGGTTGCTTTCTATGAAAAGGTGTATTTTAGCGTACAATACATTATTTTGAACTCTTAAAATCGATATCAATTGTCATTCTTAGTTAAATAGAGTAAGTTGGAACACTTTTATAGTGTATATTATCATATTTATAAAAGTACTACGGTTTACTTAGGTAACACATTGCAACCTATTATTAGGCTGCCTAGTACGGCCTGTGTTCACATAGTGTTCAACGACTGGTGTAGTGTTCCTAATATTAACTTATAAACTTCCAAACCGATCGTTTCGTCCATAAATAATTCTCTTTGTTCGCCTCCCCGGGGAGCGGAGCGCGGTTTCCTTCGAGCTAAATTATTTTCTGGTTTCGGGCGACGAAGTTTTTAGGGTCCCGAATCGCAGAACTGTCGTCCGACTTCAAGTACCGTAAACTCTTACCCAATACACGCTGAAACTTTTTGTGTTAAATGGACTGTGAACGCGCTAAACCGAGATGCACTAGGTAAAGCACACTGGTTCAATGCCTTTTCTTGTCTGAAACTAGTAGACTCTTCGTAGTTCTGGAAGCGAGGTGTTGCTGAACTAGGTTCTGATTTCTATTACTGGTTGCGAAGGTTTTTCAAAATCAATTCATGTTCAACTTAAATTTATCCAAAGTTTTTAAAGACATCTAGTGTTTTATGTTTATTATTTACGAAAACCCTACTACTTTTACAGCGGCCTTTACCACATTTTGTTGCTCATTAACTACCATTAACATTCGCGACATATATTATTCTTACACTCCTTTCTTCTTTCATCCGCTCTATCTTCCTAAACAATTTAGCCTTCTCTAAAATCTGCTATTAGCATCTTCTCGTCTGCACTACGAAAATTCAGTGCACCAGTCGTGCACCCTCCCAGTGCGTGACTAAATATGCTCTATGCAGACAGGGTAAGACAACATAATACCCTAATATAAAGCCAGAATCTTAACGACGTGAGTCAAGAAGGCGTGTACAAAAATATGCAACGGACGGATGGACCTACTATCAATTCAGGCCTAGAAAAATTATCTTTCCGCTGGGTTTATTTTCTGGTAAACGTACTACTAAAATTTCAGATGTTTCCAATTGAATCCCTCGGGGAGTTACAATTCATTGTTTACAAAAATAAAATCTGGTGCTTTTTTTTATTGCCAAATTTTTTTGATAGATTTCAGGTAATTATACAAAAAAGATAAGACAGTAACGAAAAAAATCCCACAAAGGCGGAGCCTGTGCGTGGGCATTATAAGTTATGTATTCAAAACAGTGGTGGTTAAATAAAGAAAAAAATATATGGTACCTATAGATAGATTGATATGATTATCCTGGAGTTTTTGCGTATTTAATAAAAAAAAATTAAGGGTGAAGTTAAATACAAGTTCATTTTTTTTCTCTTTAAATGTAGAAATTACATTTTAGGCATTACAAATTATAGAAAGGATTATCTCACTTCCAGATTTTTTCTTTCGCAGCTTTTAACATTTATTTTATACAAGTTTAGGTTTTGGCACATCTTGATGGAGTTCGGCAAGGAATTGAACAATTTTGGGCCAGTATAGTTATTGTGTCTTTGGGCTAGAACGATTTACTTCCAATTATATAGTTGAAAAACTTTTTATAAATTTTTCAAACCATTATATAAAAAATATTTTTAAAATAAGGTACTATTTCATTTATCTCTAAATATTAATAGCTTACATCAGTGGGAATCGATCTGAAAAAAAATTAACAAATTCGTAAAAATTAATTAAAATGCAAGCCTCGAGCAAACTTTCGTTATTAGAGTTCTGTATCGTGTTAAACAGCGTTTGCGACATTTTTATACAAGTATTTTGGTTCCATTTTGATTTAAGTATGATTACAAACGGAGTTTGGTTTGCGATTGATTGACCCGTGCCTACGTCCATTATTTTTCTGTAGTATGTGCTTTCTTGTATTATGAAAATACGCTTTGCTTTACGTAAACCATTATTATTATTGATACCAAGTCTTTAACCGCCCTTCTCTCCATATCGACACAAATCTTTTTCGAAGGAAATTGACAAATCAATCCAATTCACTAGTATCACTTTTCAATCGAATTTGCCTGAGGGAAGAAAACGTTAGTTCTAAATGCTTGACATACATTTCCCTGGGCAGTACGTCCAGGTAAATAAAAAGGTAAGGTACATGTAATAAAAAATAAAAATGGACACAACAATGTGTCTAACGAGCTGAAAAAGTTTTTTAACAATTTAATATACATATTGTGAATGCAGGATATTCAGATAGAGAACTTAATAAATCAGTTAATAATTTAAAATGCATGTTGTTTGATACACCAAAAATTTTATCCCAAATGAACAAACAAACCATCAAGAAAATGAACAGTGGGAATAAAATACCTACTTATTCAATAATTTCTCTCATTGCCGCAAGCATTAAGAAATTATAAAATTATTCACTGCTCTAAAAATGATGTATACATTTCTAATAAACCGATCAAACACTTAAAAAATTACTACCACTAATCACATCAAGCTAATAAATAATGTTATGAAATATAAGAGTATGGGTATTCTAGTTAAATTAAGTGAAGACCATTATTTTAAAGACAGTCAAGTACCAAATCAGTGTGTCATCAGCATATGTGCTAGTAATAAATTTTTTACGTACTTTGAATTCTACCTTTATCCATTGAATGCCATTTACTTTTATTATAATTTTGCTTCGCTAATTGGTGTTATTTGGTAAATTATTGTTACTACTCAAACATTCATGTATGAATGTTTTGGGCATCGCTCTTGTTGATTACTAGAATATTTTTTGAATTTCACCTTTTTATACATTTTTTCAATTAACCAAGCCAAAGGGTTCAAATTATGTTTCAAGTTCTGATAACAATACCTGATTGAAAGAACGTATTCAGAGTTCTGATATCAACATCTGATTGAAGGAACGTACACAGAGTTTTGACATCAACACCTGATTGAAGGAACGTACACAGAGTTCTGATATCAACACCTGATTGAAAGAACGTATACAGAGTTCTGATATCAACACCTGATTGAAGGAACGTACACAGAGATCTGATATCAACACCTGATTAAAACCAATTAAGTGAGAGAAAACTATTAAACTTTTTCTCACACCTTTTTTATAAATTGCAAATTATTAATAATTTTTTAACTGTATTCAATGTCATTTTTGTATTGTTTTTCATCCACTCCCTGCTTGTAAATTGTGGGATGGTTAGTAAGATATTTGGTTAAGGTTTCCCAAAATATAAGTGCCTTATGTAAGAAACTTTACAAAGTCGCATAATTAGCATTGAACTGCCAGAAAAGTGTCACAATAGGAATCTTTTACACTGCCTCGGGACATAAGATATGAGACCCCGCAAAGTTGACGTTGATTTTCATATTTTAATTAGGCCCATCCCCGGCGATGCGCGGGTTCTCTCGACTTCCCGGTTTCACACGGTCTCGCGTCTCGCCCAGAGGGGAGTGCGATTGGCACAAGTTTTGTACCGCATTATTATTAATGAGACGTTGGGTTCACAATGGAAGTTTTCCTGTCTCCGGGTACATTTATCATGTACCGCCCACGCTCATCCTCGCCAGATATCCCGACCAGATAATTCATAAGACGGAAATACTTTATATATTACGCCGTCTTAAGGTATACTTTATCATGAAAATATGAGTTTTTCGGTTAATTTTCATTCCAGAAACCTGGATTAAGTACGCGATGAAATTTATGAGAAAATTCTCAGCAGTAATTGGTTTTATAGGAGGTTACTGATACCTATACCAAACAATGTGTGAAAAGAGAAAAAAAATGCATTATATATTCTAAAAGATAACCAATTTTTTATATCACAACGTAATATCTATAATATCAGGGTGCTTCGTAAGTAAAACAATTTTAATTTTTCAATGGGGCGCCTTCTCAGTAGATGAAAAAAAAATTTTTTTTTGCAAAATCTCGAATATCAGATTTTTTTTTTAAAAGGAAGGCAAACATCCCTGAATTACAAATAACCTGGAAATATTAAAAAAAAAAACTCCTGCTCCCAACACAGTAAGCCACAAATGTCGTGATGAAGGATTTTTTTATGTTTTAATGTGAAACCGCACAAGGGGATCCAACAGCTCCCAACCATCTGGAGCCAATGAGACCGTTATAGGGAAGAGGAGTGTGAAGAAGTACATAGCTATTCATATCTGGTCACCAAACACGGCCGAAAGCATTTCAAACAACTTTTCAATTCTGAATGGTAGTCCTACACCAGGAAGAGTATCTTGAGATAACCTTGAGAGTATCTTCCACTCTGGAACGGTACACAAATATATAAAATATTATTTAAAATAAGTAAATTGTGAAATTACGAAAAATTTTAAAAAATATATAGTTGCGCACGTCGGTATTTGAACCGGCGACCTCCGGCTTGCTAGTCGAGAGGCCTCCCTCGACCACGGAGGAGGTCAAAAGGAAAAGCCAGCCAAAGAATCGAACGCACAAAACCAGCTGGGTAGGACCCAAACATGATTTCAATTCAGTCACTGAGCGATCTTAGTCACTTATAAATTACAGTGCCTCATTGTAATTTCAAAAAGTTCTACTTAATAAGTACACTAAGGTTCCTAAAGTGTAAAATATTATATAAATATTATGTACTTATAAAATGAAGAAACTTGTCTGTGTAAGAGCCACCAACAAAGATCAATCAACAAAGACGGTTACAAAATGTGAAAATAATATATATGTAACAATTCATAGTGAAATAATGGGAAAACATGTTTTTTTTTCATTTCCGTAATGTAAATTACCATAGACCTAGGCCTATGTTACAACGGTCTGATATAAAATAAAGCATACCTATTAAATATTATTTTACTCTTTTATGACTGTAACATTAAATTTATGAGAGTAACTCTCTACTCAGATGTACCTATGAATATTTAGGAAACGTCCAACTAGGTTATAATCATCTCAAGATGCCGAGGGTTTGATATTTTATCAAGCTCGTCACTTAGCATAGCAGAGCCATTATCAAGTGGCGTTACGACATTGAATGATAGTCATAAACCAGGGAATTTCTGAGACACTTCTCGTGAAAGATAATCAATTATTTTAACGCTGTACGCGAACACCACTTTCCAACAATGTATTTATGTAACCTTGCTTACGTAGCAGCTGGTGAATTTAAATTTTGGCTTATTATCTTGGTACTTGTCCTAAATGCAAGCCTAAATATGAACAAAAAATATTTTCCATATAGACCAGACCTAAACCTATAAAGTCGCATGTACTTGAATTTTGTTTTTAAATTTAACTGACGTAAAATATCTCTAGGGTAATTAGTATGTTAGTGATTTTAGTACTAATCACAGTAATTTTAAATTTTTTTCACTTACAAAGACGGTGTCCGGAAACTCGTAGTACAAACGGAACACTGGTGAATCTGCATCACACTGAGAACCCTTTTTTTTCAAGAGTTAATAAAAATTTCGAACCGAGTCTACGCGTCGGCGATACAAATTGATAGACCAGCCAATCAGGTTGCGTGGAGCGCGGGAGACGGCGGAACTGTTTCTCTCTTGCTCCTGGATTGCGAGGAAAGTAACAAAATTTCAAAACATTCCATTGAGGGGTTAAACCAACATGAGTGACCAGCCAATATCCTACCCTCATATTCTAATGTACGCATGAGACACCAACATGAGTGACCAGCTAAGATCCTACCCAGATATTGTAATGCACGCATGCAACGCTAATGGAGTAAACAAGTGCAAACGTAAGTCAATTCAATATGCACATTCCATTGAGGGGTTACACCAACATGATTGACCAGCCAAGATCCTACCCTGATATTTTAATGCACGCACGCAACGCTAATGGAGTAAACAAGTGCAAATGCGAGTAAATTAAACACATTCCATGACGAGGTTACATCATCTTGGCGCTAGGAAAAAGTGGTAAAAATTAAAAATTGATTTTGACACAATTTATTTATTTATTTATTTATTTATTTATTTAGACGCCGTAAAAGGCTTTTACAATATACATGATTTATGTTTACAGTGGTTCACAGGAGCGAAACAGTATTATGTTAAACAGAATAATTATGTACTGAGAAATTATGTTGAAAATTAAACAAGAATAACATCTGGTATACATAGGTACAATAGTATTTTTATTTTCAATCCGTACAGTAGTTTAGTATTGAGGTTATTGTTACCTTCAATATTGAATTTGGTTGAATTTGCTGAGAACTAAGAGTTAGCTCTATTGAATCAGGGCTGTCAGTAAGACATCTCATAACAATTTTGGAAAAAATTATAGTTTTGATTAAGTATGTAAAATTATTAGATAACACTCTTCTGTCTGATATCTGATGTAAGTGCATAGTTTAGGTTCTGTGATAACTTATCAATAGAGTGGTATTATGCCTAATAACATTGATAATTACGACAGAGGTTTGTTATTATAGCCTTCTTATAACTATATTTCGTGCAGTTGAACACATCTACTACTTCTGAGAAAGCATTGCCAACTGCATGCAATCTAGGTATAAGCGAGTTTCTAAATGACTCAGTCCTGATATTGTTATTGAAATTAAAAAGAATTTTGGATCGAGTGGTTCTAGTGGGTATATGGAAGGTAATTAGGCTTAATATATCAGGGCTGTCTATAATACCATTGACAATTTTAAAAATAAAAGTCAAATCGGAAATAAGTCTTCTATCTGAGAGTTTAAGTAAGTTTAATTCTTTCATCAAGTGATTGTAATTTATTGATTCTATAGGTAGACCGAGTTTATAGTTAATGTATCTTAGGAATTTATGCTGAATTTTTTCAATAGAGTCGGAGTGGATTTTAAAGTAAGGACACCAAATAGGAGAATTATATTCGATTTGACTTCGAACAAGTGAGGAATATAAGATTTTTAGTGTTGAAATATTTTTAAAGTCTCTGCCATTTCGGAGAATGAAGCCGAGCATTTTTAATCCTTTGTTGGTGACTGTTTCTACATGTGAAAGAAAGTTAAATTTTGAATCGAAAGTAATGCCGAGATCGTTAATTTCACTTACAGAGGCGAGAGAAACATTATTAATTTTGTATTGATAGTTAAGGGGTTGTGTTGTTCTGAAAAATCTTATAATGTGGCATTTACTAATATTGAGATAAAGTTTGTTAGTTTTGCACCAATCTTGAAGTTTATTTAAATTTAATTGAATTTGAATACAGTCATTTATTGTTTTTATAATTTTAAATAGTTTAAGGTCATCGGCAAAAAGTAGCACTTCAACATTTTTATCAAATACAGTAACAATATCGTTTATGAAAAGGAGAAACAGTATTGGGCCTATGTAATTGAAATTACAGCTGTTTGAAAAAAAAAGATTTATTATAAATTTATTATTTATTTATAAAAAATAATTATAACTTTGATCAGTTCATACATGGCAAAATCAAAAAAATAAATGCGCTACATCTTAGATAATACTATCAAAAATATGTGTTGTAAAAAAAAGTAGTTTCGAATAAAACGCAATAGAAAAAACATTACGGCGTCAGCGTCATTAAACCAAATATATATTTTTTAATTACCTTCTGCGATTCTTTTACCATACATGAGGTCTTCCATTGTTACCGCGATGTCCTCCGACTGCTTTTGAGTATCTCTTTTCAATTTCCTGGCCCTTTTAGTCTCCTGTTGGGCTCTCATGTTGACTATAGACATTCGTCCAATTGCTACCCGAGTTTCGGGCCGACTCTGCCGCGCTCACTTCTAAATGCTACAACTTCGGAAATGATTTGAATTTTGAAATTATTAAACGTTTAAAACATTATTTAAAGTATCAACAATTTATCTAGTCAAAAAATATTATTCGTTTTTTTTAAAATCTCTAGGTGGTGTAACCCCGTATGTACTTAGGCATAATAATTGGCGACAAGCTTTGCTGAGAAGGGCAAATTTATTTTTTAACGGAATGTATTAAAAACATGTAATGTTTAAATATATTAAATAATGTTCAAGATCTAGAGCTATTGCTTAGTTCTACTTTGCTTTACGTCAAAGTCATATAGGATACAGTATAGCAGGCTGGGGGGGGGTTGTCCTTACTTTGATAGGTCCTACGATAAAAATACAAAAAGTAATCCTGTAACTCATTTTCAGAAAGCCTTTCAGGCATCCAACAAAGTCACTTTTCCAACCATTAAGAGTTCTTAATGTCAGACAGTTATACCTTAAGTTAAGCCTAAAAATGAGATATGTATCAAAACCATCAATGTATATCAACCATAGTAAAGAAATAAGAACAAAAAGACAAAGGAATTTTGTTACCGAAATATACGAAAGCGTTTCACGTTTACAACAAACTGACAGTACAGACCATAGCAATAACCAATATATAATCCTATGTAAAGATCACTATCTGGCATTTTCACTTTGTATTATTTTAGCTCTTATATAACCTAATCGATGTGTTATTAATCCTTTATCTAGAAATTTACTGTTTTTCTTCTTTTATTACACATTACATACTTTATTTATTTTTCTCCAACAATATTTACCTCAATTTCCTAAGTCTGTCAATAATATGGCAATAACATATGTTTACTGTAAATTCTTGTAACCTACCTCAGAACAGGTCACACCTAGTGAGGTATGTTCAATGAACTCTAGAACTCCGATTGGCTTGAATTTACCTGTCGTTTTCGAAATTGGAACTATATGTTTGAAGAATTCAGACAAGCAATAAAGTACTTGTGATTTATAATGACATAATGTATAATGACATTAAAAATGTCATTAAAGTTTCTTTATTCAATAAAATTGTTAGTTACATGCATTGAGGAATTTTTCGACCACCATGCTAGGCACATGCCCGTGTTATGGTGGTCGAACATAATATATTTATATAATGACATTTTTAACATAATTTTTTTTACTGCCGTTTTCGAAATTGAAACTGATATGTCGAGAATTCTAACTATTGCGTGAAAAGTATCGTACATATACGTCAAAGTTATACAGGGTGGAGCAAAAGTAATCACCCTATTTGAAAACGCTATAACTTTTGCAAATGGCTCCAAATGTCAATTAAGTTTTAATATTTGTGAAGTAAACAAACGCAGAATACAAATCAACAAGACATGTATCGGTATACAAACAATTGAACAAATTTCAAAAGCAGTACCAAAGTTTATCATTAAAAAAAATTACAGCAAAAGAACATCGGGTGATTACTTTTGCCCCACCCTGTATAAGTAATAAAATATTGTAAATAATAATAACATGAAATAACACAACATTTTTCGATAACAGAAAAAAGAAGAATTTATTTAAATAATAAAAAGACTCTTAAAGTAGTTTCAGGTTAGTTTTCAATTTTAGCTTAAAAAATGATAATTTGTAGATTTAAAAAAAGGTTGTTAAAATAATCAATTCCTATATAGAGGAAGTTATTTTGAAAATGCTTGTTGTCAAATTTCTAATTTAGAGATAGTGTAAACTTTTCCAAAAACAAATACATATTGTCATTTCATTGAAAATAAATTTAGAAAACTAACTCCATATCGAAAGATATGAAACGAAAAAAACTACGTCCCTTTGACAGTTTAATGATACTAAAGAATAATTCAGAACTCAATAGCTCATGACGATTTTTTAATAAAATGCTCAATTATAATTACATTAAAAAACAAACAAAAAAATGTTTTTTTTGCACTTACAATGATTTGTAATTACCTCGTTTTTTGCGATCTGCATAGCTAAGTAATTCCCAACTTTTATCTCCCCTCATCTCTCACCTCTTTATTTTGTGAAATCTTGCAACATAGCCAATTTACGAACTCCATAGTTTAACTGGCTCCGGGTAGTTGCAATCTTGTGCGGAAAATAGAAAAGCCAAAAATAGTTCATTTGAATAGTTCTTGTAATTTGCTGCTTTATAATTCAATTTTTAAAGAATAATTATGCGGTCACCAAAATATCTGCCTAATAAAATAAAATATATTCCAAAATTTAGTTTGTATGGTCAAAAAAGGCTCCCTTCTCTGGGGTTCCTTTGGGCTGTAGGTACCTACAGCATAAAAGAAAATATTAAAATGACAAAGGCAATTTTTTCTGCACGGGTAAGTCTATATCGTGTCGGTAATGAGCCATGAAGCTTCCCGACCCAAGGCGTCTGGTCATATGGTAATCTGCCTGGAGCAGGCCTCCTAATGTCGTTTTAACCGAATTCTGGTTAATTTTACAGCTTTAAAATGTTCAAGAAGATGTTTTAATAATTAGTATTGTAAGCACTTTAAAGAAGACGAAAATGTTCTGGCTAGATATAATTATATTGCTTGGGAATGGTTTAAATGGAGGAGTGTGTTATAATATGCTGAAAGTGTTGATTAGTTTTGGAAGTTAATCCTTACTATTGTAGCAAAACCCCGAGTTCAGAAACAGCAAAAACTCTCTGAAAAAGTGTGTCCCGGCGTCATGAAATCGTATAATTTTTTGTGTCTGAATTTTACTTTTTCCAGCTCAAAACATCTGTTTTATCAATCAACTACGAACTATTTTTTTATTAATAATCTTATCTTTGTTTGATGTTATTTGTTGTTCATTAAAAGTGATTTTTAAAACTTAGATCATGCCGTAACTTGTTCGATATGGTCTAGATAGATAATTTGTTTTAAAAATACATATACCAATGTTTTTCTTAATGAAATGCTTTATATTTCTTTTGATGTGAGCAAGCGTACGTGTTTGCTGAAAGAGATAAAATATGATGAATCTTTTTACAAAACGCTATTGAAGTAAAACCTTACCGTTTTTTGATGAGTGAGATCCCACAGCAGACCTCAAAAGAACCTGTAAAATGAAGAAAAAAATATTTCAGTTTAGCAAGATAATGAATGAATGCAAAATGCGCCACTAGATTATCTCCACTGTGGTATAGAATTATTAATGACGCAACATTATTTTTAAGAAATCATATAAGTATCAGGTAGTTATTGTAATTTGGCTAGTTCTTGTATACCTATTCGCTGTCCTAGTTCTTGTATGTTCAAAACTGAGTTATGAATTCCAATATGTTCATTAGCCTGTTGCTCATTAATGAATCTGAAAAAACACATATTTTTTTGGTTTTTAAGTGACATTTTCAGCTTTTTTCGAGTGCCAATATCCACTCATGGAACAATGTTTTAGTTCTCATTTGTTCAAACTCAATAATATTGAATTATTATTTTTTTGGTAAACTAATGTTTTAAGACAAGATTTTTTATGCATAGCACAAAGAGTAACAATTATTTTTATAAGCAATAATTATTAGCCTGAAACACTCATCCACATTGAAAAATCTTCGAAAGGACATGGGTTCAAGTCCCGTTGGCGTCATGTATCTTTTATCAGGAGATTTTTCAATGTGGATGAGTGTTTTAGGCTAATAATTATTGCTTATAATAATAATTATATTGAACTTTAAAACACTCAACGTTATGTATATGACATTTTGTTAAATTTTCATAGATATTTCTTCAATATCCCACCGAACGTTGAGGTCTTGTATGTTCAATCTCCACTTTCAACCAATCAGGGGTCGGCTAGTTAAAATGAGCGGCCATGTTGATTTTTAATTGTTTTTTAACAACTAAATTGTTCCACTAAAATGCGTTTAATGCGAATATATACTGTTATTGAACTGAAAAATGACTTCACCGACTCCAGAATCAATAAACCTTAGACCAGTAGCTCAAATAGAAAGGTAGGTCTTAAAATTATGCCATTTATAGGCTTTTTCACCATATTTTACATGTTCTTCTTGAATTTGCCAGGCAAATATACAGAATGCTCCATTTATTATATATTTATTTACACCTTTTTGAGCTTTTTGGGCTTTACCTAATTTGAGTCTTAATAAATTATATTAATGCATTGAAAAATATATTTATCCAAGAAATACAAAAAAATAGCCAGGACATGGAAATGTGCAAGAAGTCGACTGTTCTCAGTCTGATTGAGAGACATCTACAACACATATTTAGTCCGTTATCACTGCTGAGATTGCTGATGAAAACGAAGTTCAAATCTTTCAATTTTGAATTCATTCAATTAAAAGTTTCCGATTTTTTTGTTTTTTAGTCACATAAAAAATAATAAACATATTCTTATGTAGGAACTACACTAAAACCAACTAAGCACACAACTAACAATAATAAATGTATTTTTATAGTAGCGCAAACCCATAACCCAAATCGCGGGATACTATAATTTTAGGATTTTAAGAGCTGAAAGTATTTAAAAAATATATATTTTACTCACCATAATCAACATAAATAATAAGCTCACGGCAAAATAAGACCTTTTGAAAGAAAAAAAAATCTTTCTAAAGTAAGTAAACTTTATAAATTACATTTGTCAAAGGTAGGTAACGAAACAATAATAAAACAAACCAACAATACACAAACAAAGAATTATTAAATTAATTATTGAAGACAATATTAGCGATTTCTAAACGAAAATCTGAAACAGAAAAATCAGAAAAAGATACGGTCACATCTAGGACTCGAACTCATATAATATTGTCTTCAATAATTAAAAAAATACAATTTGAGGTTTTACTCAATAAAGTTATTCCAAAAAATAAATTAAAGAATTATTAATTTATTAATTCGATTTAATACCTACTAATCAGTTCCAATTTTCAACTGAAAATTGAACTTTAATAATTTGGATTTTTTTTATGAAATACCGCACACAGTCTCAACTGCTCCCAACCATCTGGAGCCAGTGAGACATTGGATCCCCAATTGGGGTATCTGATATTATTAATACTCCAGCGTCTGGACGGTCTAGGCCCTGTGATTGGTCAAATTCAAATTGTGTATAAATAAGACTTTAAAGATTAAGACACGATTTCATACTAAAATAGAATCGCCACATGTTATACGATATTTATTCAAAAATATCGTTTCTGCTCATACAATTTTTGGATAATATCGAAGAAAATATGTTTTAGAAAGTTCATGATCCATTGGATTAATTACATTACAGTGAAAATTATCCACAATTACGTGATTACGTTTGACGTTTGACGAAAAAAGCACGCGTTCATTCAACATGGCCGATACGCACCGCGTCAAAGATAGCCGACAGAGCGCTCCTCTGGCGGTGAAAGAACGAACCGAGGGGCTGGCGCGAATATTTAAATATGCAAAATAAAAAGATTTCTTCTGGAAGTTTATTTAAACTTTGCAATGTCATCGTTTCTAAAACAAACATTTGATTCAACTTAATGACAATAAACAACAACTCTTTGCATGTACGATTTTGAAAAATATTGATATTTAATATTATTTACGTAAATAATAATTTCGCATTATTTTGACAGAACACCGATATGATATACGCGAAAGTATAGGCACTGCCAACCCAATAAAATAATATGAAAGACAATCGGAAGATAGAAACGCTTCGTTAGAGTGGTATATTTATGCTTCGTTGATTGTAAAATTAGCCAACAAATCTCTAATCTGACATGTACTTAAATGTATAATAAAACAATCATTTTGCCAGGTATAAATATTTATATAATATATATTAAGGTATTATTCGGAAACGCTGGACAAGGATAATACGAAATATTTTTAAGTAAAACCTTCGGATTTACCTTAATTAATATAGAAGGAATCTGAATGCATTCGGGAATTTTTTAATTTTAGCATTTTAATTACGTGAATTAATTAATTATCAATTATTAATTAATTAATTAATTATTTTTTATTTTTTTTACGTGATTAATCACGTAAAATTAAAATTTGCTTTCGTTGTATTGGATGACAGCCGGAATAATTTCTATTGATGACATTTTCTTTTTTTGGTATTCCTGATATGAGTGTCTAGAATTTTTACCATAATTTACTCTATGCAAATATTATTTTGGTATTTTGGTTTCTTTTACAAGTAAGGAAATATTTTTAAAAAAGTTATTATAGGTTAGGATAGGTTAGGTTGGGTTATGCTAGATTAGGTTAGATTAGGTTGGATTAGTATAGTTCAAGTTAGTTTATAGGTAAGGTTAGATTAAGTTGGATTATTATGGCTTAGGATAAGTCAGGTTATGTTAGGTTAGGTAACGTTAGCTTGGGTTATTATGGGTTAGGTTAGGTTGGGTTATTATAGGTTAGGTTGGATTTGTATAGGTTAGGTTAGGTTAGGATAGGTTAGGTTAGGATTGGTTCGGTTAGGTTAGGTTAGGCTAGATTGGATTATTATAGGTTAGGTTAGGATATAGGTTAGGTTAGGTTGGATTATTATAGGTGAGGTAAGCTTAGGTAAGGTTAGATTATTATAGGTTAGGTTGGATTATTTTAGGTTAGGTTAGGACATAGGTTAGGTTGGATTATTATAGGTTAGGCTGGATTATTATAGGTTAGGTTAGGTTATTATAGGTGAGGTTAAATAAAATAATAGTTAAATAAATCATTTGTGCTAAGTAGGCACTATTTTGCCGGAATATTGTATTACATTATATTTTTTTAATTTACGTTTTTCAATTGTCTCTAGCCGCTCATTTCAGGAATACCGACAAAAGAAAATGTTATCAACAGAAATTATTCAGGCTATCATTCCATACAGCGAAAGCGAATTTTCATTTTACGTAATTAAAAATTAAAAAGCTAAAATTAAAATTTTCCCAAATGCTGTTCGATTCCTTTTATAGTAATTAAGGTAAATCAGAAGGTATTATTTAAAAATATTTCCTATTTTCCGTGTCCAGCGATTCCGAATATTTACCTATATTAATTTACCTTTAGCCATTTAGGCAATTATTCGGGAAAGGTAAAGTTTTACCTGAACAACTGTCATTATTATTATGCCTAAACGCCTTCCTGTTCCGTTTTTTAACAATATATACTCACCCTCTCTCTGTGTATGACCTAATATCTACCTATTAAATGTAACTGTTGTTAGTATCACTTAAACTGGGCGAAGCCCAACTAAGTGCCGCCCGCAGGGCCTAGCAGAAAAAAACCCGCGGAGCGGGTTTTTAACTGCTAGTATTCGTATATTATGAGGCTGAAGGTAGTGTGGAAGGGAAGGAGATGGAGAGGAGAAAGAGAGGAAGGAGGAGGAAGGAGAAGAGAGAAGGTAAGTGAGAACCTATTCAGATCTGGTCACCAAACAAGACTAAAGCCATTTAAATTCTGATGGTGGTCTTTACACCATATCTTCCACTCTGGAACATGCCGCAAATAAACTATATGTTATTTTAAATGAATAATTTGTGAAATAACATAAATGAATCAAATAAAATATACTTACGCACGCCGGCGTGACCCGTGAGCTTCGGATCTCTAGTCAAGAGTAGGTACCCCTAGACCACGGAGGCCGTAATACGTACGATGTAAGAATATTTCACATCACGCTTGCACCGACAACAGATAGTTGTATATTAGCGGTAGGTACCTTTGTACTTGTAGGTTGTTTTCAAACTTGCGTAATATTTTGATGATTTATGTAAAGCAGTTTTGTAAAAAATCACCTCAAGGACGCTGTTTGTATATTTTAAAGTAATACTTTAAGTCAACTACTAAGATAAAAGTAAAGTGTTTGAAATTTGAAAATCACCCTGTATATACAATTAACCACTAATTGGCTAATTGAACAAAAATACCTCAAACTTATGGGAGCCGAATTGTTTAATCTCCAGACGATATGTTCAATATACAAAATAATCATTCATTATTATTTTCATGCCATGTTCAACGTCGACCTTTAAAATCCTAATATGGGCATATTATAGCTTCAATCTTCGAAAAATGATCTTTATACATTTCTTGTTACAGATGTGTGTAACAGGAAATCCTGTATCGTATAAGGTCTTAAACATACGACAATTCCACCTAAAACTTTCGCTTATATATTTCCTGTTCAAATATAAAAACAAAACTCTTTTACAACACAACTACTCCACCAGAACAATAACCAACGGTCACTTCAAAGTACCTTCACTACATACCACGTCAGCTCAAAGACAATTTTTCTTCCTAGCTCCTAAAATCTTTAACCTTATCTCTGAAAACCTGAAAACCGTGAGTCAACCCCATTCCTTTAAAAAAAAAATACGAAATGGATCCTTACACACGGAATACATTACAATTACAATACCCATTCATTCTACTCTATCAATTTAATCACCTTTCAGACAAAACATAACATCCTTATTCCCTAACTTAGCGGTATAATATGTAAATAAATAATTAGTCTGATTTATTTACTAATAATTTATCAAATTACTAGTAAATAGATCTTATAATATTCTAATAATTCTCTAACTTCTCCATTCTCTTCTTGCAACCCAAACTAGCTTTTCATAATTTTTCTTATTTTTATTTTTCATATCATAGTAATGTATAGATTCTGTTCAAACTGTAAAATTCACCCGCCATAACACATGGTCACCCCTAGCATGGAGGGTGAAATATCACAAAAACCATATGTACCCTCTAAGTCTTGTATTAATAAAAAAAAAAAAAAAAAAAATATGTACTAAACGAAATGACCAAAATCGAGATTTTTTTTAGAATTTGCCTGTAAAACAAAAAAAAACGTCTTCTGTAAAATTTTCAAAATGATCTGTTGAAAATACAAGCACTAAGTCAGCGTATTGTAATTTGGGTAGTTCTTGAAACCAATTGTAATTTGGGTAGTTCTTGAATACCATTTGTAATTTGCGTAATTCTTGAATACCAATTGTAATTTTGGTAGTTCTTGAATACCTTTTGTAATTTGGATAGTTCATGAATACCGATTGTAATTTTGGTAGTTCTTGAATACCTATTGTAATTTAGGTAGTTCTTGAATACCAATCGGAATTTGGGGAGATATTGAATACCAATTGTAATTTGGATAGTTCTTGAATACCAATTGTAATTTGGGTAGATCTTGAATACCAATTGTAATTTAGGTAGTTATTGAATACGAATTGTAATTTGGGTAGTTTTGAATACCAATTGTAATTTTCCCAATTACGTCTGAAAGAACAATTCCTTCGACAGCGCCCTCCGTCACCAGTATTAATTTATGAATTTCATTTAAGTTTAATGCCGAGGATTCGTCCTGTACCAATTTAATGTTTGCGTCTTGCCAGAGATGAAGGAAGGATGAGGAGGTGAATTTAGTCAGCTAATCGTTCTGTAATTTGAGGATTAGCATTCTAATCCGCCCCGTGGTGATCTCGAGTTATGTCTGCAAACATTTGGTTGTCTTATTAAGACGACTGAATGTCTGCGCGAGCCGATAGGGTAATGTGGTTCAGACACTCTAGTGACATCTACCGACGGGGAGCTCCTAGAGTAATAATTGCTTTATACCCTCGGCCTGATCCACTGCCGGGCTATCATTCTATTATGTTAACCCTTAACCTTTTGCATTGTGTATTCCTAACCGGACTCCCCACGGATGTGGCTACTGGCTACTGGCTATCAAATCCATCATGTTACTGAATGATCTTTTAAAAGATAAAGAATTTCAATTTATTTTCTAAGTACAGCACATTTCTTTATTGTTGCCATAAATATATTAATTTCTCTTCTGGACCACTAGTTCAAAATTGCCAACCACTAAAAACCATTGATTCATTTTTTGTTAAGCCACAATGGTACATTTTTTTACGAACACTTGAAATAATTTTGATTTAAGAACATTACAATAGACGGTTTTGAAGGTGCCTGTAGAAGGGTGAACACGATTCGAAAAAAATTACAGAAACGAAACAAAGTCATGCATTATTTTCTTAATTATTTATACTTATTTTTAATAAAATATATAAAAGCATGCATTAAGAATGATGATTGTAAATAAGTTTTAAGCCATGGCTTTTGAAAGAGAAAATACAAAAACTTTATGAAATTTAGTTGTGAATTATAAATACTTGGAGCAGGTGTATGATTTTGTGAATATCTCAGTGAATTAAGAAAAAATATCCAATGTCGGAAGTAATTCCCCGCCAGATGGATTTTGCTTGGATGATAGAACACCTTTAGTCGTTTATTTTAACAAAAGTCCCCGTTTTTACCCATTGTTCCCCTCCCCACACTCTCTTGAACATTATTTTGCAAATCTTTCGGAATACTCTAATATCGCCTTAACCACTGTGGAAAATCCCTTTTTTTCAAATTCCTAATTAGTCTCAAAAAGTAAATAGATCATTTTCAATATTGCGATGGATTTTAATGCTCGGTAGAGGGCGGCGTGACGCGATCAAGTGAATCAAAACCCTACATGAATCGGGTCATTTAAAAAATATATATATTTAGGAAACTATCAAGTATTTATAAAATAATTGTAAAAAGCATTAGTGATAAACAAACTAAGCTCCATTAATCATTTCATTATTAATTTGACGTAGGTACTCTTCGATATTTGGTGGATGTAGGTATTGCAACACAAACTATAACAAAAGAAAAAACTAATCAATAAGAACAATGAAAACATTAAAATGAGGATCTATAAGTTTTGCATCAAGATATAGATTCAGCCAGTTTGATTTTATGTCTTCAATATACAATTTAAAATGTCTATATCTCATGGGATGTTGAATATTTTGCAGGTACGTTCTATTAATGAATTTCGCGCATACTTTGCTTGACAATGTGGTACACAGAATAAATAATTCGATCTGGCGTTGTATTCAGAGTAACGAAATGCAATTCTTTCTTACAGATATGATAAATTAACAAGATACCAAGAGTAATGAGATGGGTATGTATGAAACGGTATAATATAAATGTGAACAAAGCAAGGGGATTTGCCGAGACAGAGTTGTGTCGCTGTCTATCATCTCTGCCTACTCCTTCACGAAACGGCGTGATAGTTAGTTATTTAGTGCATTTATTAAAATAAAGTACATGACCAACAATAAACTTCCACTATGTTCCATCGAACATTTATTCGAAATAAATCTAAAAAATGAGTAAACTAGCTATCTAAAACTGCTGTCCTAATAAAACGATAAGATTTAAATTCCCCGAGGGAGGATCAGGTCGAAATAATTTTTCGATAAAAAGTTTTCGCAATTTCGTTTGATTGCGCGGGGAATATCAATTTAATCTTTTTTTACTATTATTGTCTTTGTGTTCTGCGAATTCATCATTTCGTAATGTTAAATAAATATACCCTATCTCGATAAAAAGGTTCTCAATTTTTAAAAGAGTGTTGATAACTTCGAAGAAATGAGACGAGTAATCACATAATAAAAACAACATTATAAAAAAAATCGCTAAAATCAAACATAGTTTGTTTGCACCCTTATCACTGTTATTGTGTTTGGAGACCACTATTCAGGGTCAATAAAATAGTCTGTAATTTAGTTACAAGTTCTTCACAGCTAGATTTTTAGCATTTTTCTTCTCCTAATCCCCCTATTCTTGTTCCATTTCTTCCAGTTTTGTACCTTTATAATTTCATTTTGATAAAATAAACGCCCAAACTTATTATCGAAATTGAAAAATGAGTCGGAAATTATTTCTAAAAGATATTCCCAGAATCGTTAGCGATAAACTTATGACTTTTACGACCAAAATAATAAGAAATGTTTTAATTTATTTGCAAAAGTAAACAACATTCATTGTTTATTCATGAGAAAATCGTTCAGCCGTCACGTCTTAATACTTCGATAATTTTGAATACATTAAAATAATATTTCTTTTACATAGGTAATCAAATTTCCGTTGGAGTAGTTCTTTCTGTCCTTAATAACCATCCAATTGAAAATTTTCCAGAAGTGATATTCAATCAAAGAGCGGCTATTGAACAAATGATTACCAACCCATGAGTGTACCTGTACATATATACAATATGCCCAAATGTTACCTGTTCCCGTGTTTCCTTGTTCGACAGCCTGGATTTGGAATTCGCTTTATAGCCCCAGCAATGTGAATTGTTCACAAAAGGTTGTACGTTCGCAAATAGCACACATCGTACAAACAGGCTTTTGTGTGAAACAGTCTTAATCCAAGGAATACATAAATCCTCCCGATATGGATTTTTACATGTTTCCCTTTCCGATGGAATTTTGTTTAACAATTCAATGGGGTTTTTTCTCCACGTGAATGTGATCATAGTTTGTTATTGTAGTATGTACGCATTGATGTGAGAGATATAAGGAGATGGAAAGATAGGGACTATTAAATGACCAGTGTCTGCTGGTGTCTTCCTGTGTGTTTGATGCACAGGGGCACCTGCGTGAACTTGTGTTCAGATATATTCTGAATGATTATTTTTTTATTAGAAAATGGTCATGCAGTCACAATTTAACAGGAATTCGAATTTTTTTAAGAGGAAACAAAAGTTGAAAATAAATGTTGGTAGATGAATAATATCCAAATCTGTTTACTAATCATGACTTAAGCCATTTCAAGTAAAACCTCGATTGTGAATGGTTGTTGCTCATTGGGTTACACAGAGAGTAATTAACACTCCGCAGAGTACTTAACATTTTTTTATTAATATTTATTTAAATATCACAAAACCAATTAACATCAATGAAATAATAATATATAATGTTCCCTGACGTTTGGGATTTGAACCGAATTCCTTTGGTGATTTTGAAAACATTTTAAACTTCTTATATTGGGTTCAGAGCCAAGTGTATACCACTTTGCCACCAAGGTCGTCAACCGCTTTATACTGATAGATTTGTACCCATATCAATTTGTACTGCATATCCGTAAAACCCATTTATGACAATATCTCAAAAAATCTCCACACTCCATATGGAAAATCTTACCGAATTACAAATTGAAATAGGTAATAAAGAACATTTGTTTATTTAAGGAAGCAAGAAGAATATTATTTCAACCCTCAGATTCCAACCCAGCTGTCATAATGATTGAAATACGGAAGAAGGTTATGACAGAGGAAGGATGTTTTGACTTCAAAATTGATGTCAAATTACTGGGCCAGGGTCACATTTGCTGCCTTTGGGCATATGGCACATAAATTCTCCAGACACTACAGAAGCGGGAGGATTACAAATAATAATTATTCATTTTGCGGTATTATTTTGCCGAATCGTATTTACTTAAGCCGGCGGTAGATGTCACTAGGGCCATTTGGCATGGCGGGATTCCGTTCGACAGGTTAATTTCCATGTGTTTTGATTAAGAGTTGCTAGAGGCATTAATCATCCCCGCCACCATCCCCTTTATCCACCCATCCACTCGTGCTATCACCATTCTCCGATGAAGGGAGAGAGCATAGAGCGGGCGTATTATTAGTTTGCTTTGGGTAAAGGATTAAAATTCAACTAGGTTATGGTGTTTAAGGATCGAATTTTTCTAACTGGCGTCGGTATAATACAAAATATACGAGTAATACGCAAAATCACAAGGCGGAAAATTGAATGTAATATGTTCTAACATAATTTACAGAAAATACACAATATTTGGCTTTCCACATTCTCGAGGGAGTGAGTTTTCGGGCTACCTTTTAGTGCTTATTTAGTACACCCAGTGCACTGGACAAACTGACTGACATTTGACTGTGTGAGGTACTCTCATTATTACTCTGGTGATAGAAAACATGCTTTAAAATATTTTAGATATGTTAAATAAGTCAATATGTAAAGCCAAGTTCCACTTACCGATCTCCCCACGTCTTTAAACATCACAAAAATTGCCAATTTGGGAATTCTATTATAGTCCCACTGCTTTTATCCAGTTGAAATTCTGTGTCTGTGTGTGTGTGTTTTTTTATGTGAAACCGCACAAGAGTTCAAATTGTTTCCAACCACCTGGAGCCAGTGAGACTATGGCATCCCCAATTGGGGTATCTTATGAGGCTGGAGGTAATAGGAATAGAAAGGAGATGGGGAAGTATCTGGCTATTCAAATCTGGTCACCAAATACGTCAAAAGCCATTTCAAGCACCGTTTCAATTCTGAATGGTGAGCCTTTCCCCACGACCACGCAGGCCTTCATTCTGGTAAGGATCGCAGTTTAACCAACTTATTTTGGACGATATTTTAGCTCATTATATTTAGCTTGTCCCTTAAATTGTCAGCGAAGGCGAAGAGTTGAAATCTAATGCCATCAGGCACATGTGAAAATATCATTAGCACATTACGATATTATATTAATCTCGAGAAAGTCATCAAGTGTAAATTGTAAAATTAGATTTTTTTGATCTACACAATGACTTGTGAAGACTTGAAATCATCGTTTTTGTCCATGTCCTGTTTTTTTAGAAAGGCATATAATATCTTCTTATTCTTATCCCGCTTCCAAATGTACATGACTGGAATTCAGATATAATTATTTATTTGCTAGACAAATCTTAAGCAATGTACTTGTTCAATCAGCTACCTTACCTAATGAATTATTATATGACGGAGTGAAATTCAGGCATCTGATTAGTTGTGGTTTCATCAATTATTGGGTAAGCAGGTTTGCGTGAAATTTTCGCCCCTCTAAGAAATATGATTAAATACCAGAGGTAGCAGAGGGAATGAAATTGGGGGTGATTTGCTAATATTTGCATAATTATTAAATCTGCACCCGATTAATCAGATACACATGCAGAATTCCCAACTGAGTGGCTTCGCGTTATTTCAAATGTGGGGAATATTTGACAATTTATTTAGATCATGATTGAAGATTGTCTTTTATTCTTGCCTATTTGTAAAAACCCATCTCTAAATAGTATTATATTTAGTAAAGTGTGTGTGCTTAGTTCTTCCAAGCTATGCAACGGAGTTTGATAGTGTTTTCATTTAGATTTTTTTTCCGAGTTTCTTTATATATTTATATATAATACGTGGATATCATATTTATTGAAAGTAGAGAAATGTCGAGCAACGCTGGGTACACGTGAGCAAATTTCAAATAAATGTAAAATTTTTACTCCAAAACACATTAACCATGAGAGGGCATTATATGATAAGCAAAATGATTAGATCATTTTGGTACTCTCACTTTAAAAAAAAACAAATTTTAAACAAATACGAAAACTTTCTTCATATACAAATCCTTAGCAAAACTCCGAAGGCTGCAGATTATTAATTTAATCCAAAAAGAATTGAACTATTTTGCTAATGTGGATTTGTGATCATATTTCTTAAAATATCTAAAAAATCGGTTACCACGCCTACTGTTATAGTTTAATTCAGGGTTTCATCATCTTATAGTCCAATTAAGTATTCCATACTTGTGTAGTCTTATTAAGTGTTCCATCCTTGTATAGTCTAATTAAGAGTTCCATCCTTTTAAGGTCTAATTGAGTATTCCAGCTTTTTATCGTTTAATTATTTGTTCTATCCTTTGATTGTCTAATTAAGTTTTCTATCCTTTTATAGTGTAATTAAGTGTTCCATCCTTTTTTAGACTACTTAAGTGTTTCATCCTTTTATAGTCTAATTAAGTGTTCCATCCTTAATAGTTGAATGACTGAAATTGAAATGACGTGACAACATTGTTCACTTTTCATTATTATTTTTTTTATATATTATACCCACGTTTTCAATTTACGATTTGAGAGCTGATGCAAAATTTATCTTTACACTACTGTATACTATTGTAGGAAAATGCACATTTTTGTTTATTATCGAGTTAATTATTTTAAAAGCCCATTACTTCATTTTTGATTTTCAAAAATACACCACTAACGCTAATAGAATGCGGACATTCGCAATCCAATTATGCAGAACCTCAAAAATAACCGAATAAAAATTAAAATCGTAACTGGTTTAACAAAAACGGACGGCGAACTCCCGCAGACCATAAAACGGTTTGAAGAGTTGAAATTGGGGCGGCGGCGGTGATAGTTATGCGGCATTTAAAATAAACGTTTCCAACATTATTATGATTTTATTTTATTACAGCCCCTAAAGTGCGCCCTACAAATAGGAGATGCTTATCGTAGAAATAATGAACACTGTAATAAGTGCTCGACTAAAGTGAGGAACGAGCGATAGTGGCTAAAGTTTTACAAATTTCTGCCAAATCTTATTTTTGGAGTTAAGAAGTTTAATAGAAGAAAAAGTTTAATTGTGCGATAGTCAAACACTAAAATAATGACGCCTCGTTGCCTTGCCAAGCTAAAATTAAAAGGAAAAAAATTGTGGCTGGAATCCAAAAGTGTTTGACATCAAAAATACTATTTGAATTGCAAAAAGCCGATCAATAATTTATTATACTCTTAAATCCATCAAAGATTTTTCTAAGTTAAAGTGGACGCTCGATATTAGACTGCATCAAGTATTTCAATACGATTACCTTCGAATATTATATAGCTTCGAATATTTTATAGCTAGTGCTGTATCAAGAATTCTTTCAATTCTCGACGATTACCTACTTGACGTCTCACAATGGCCACAAAGGAAGTACTTTTATTGTGGAATGAAGTGCAAATAAAGTTTTAGTCTACGAAGGAAGCATTCATGCGCAGACAAAAAGATTTCTACTTCAATTGCAATACGCAGGGTTTTAAACACTGCATCTTGGCCGAACTCAAGGATTTTAATAATACTTGTCTCATACAAGGAAGAGAACTTGTCTCATACAAGGCAGAGAATTTTTCTCATACAAGGCAGAGAACTTGTCTAGTACAAGGCAGAGAACTTGTCTCTAGAATCAAATTTTAATGAATTCACAAAATTACGTAAGACTATTAAATTTATTACGAAAGTTTCTCTTCGACAGCGTTGGTGCATAATAAATAGAGTATAAAGATGAGTTACATTCAAAGTTTTTACCGAACTTTCACTTACAACTATAACACCAGCCGCATATTAATAATTGGTTGGCAATGACATAAAAAAGAAAAAATCTTCTGTGGCTTTATTGCGATTTTTTGTACTTACTGGAGATACTTTTGCATAGGTTGAAAGTTATTGAAAAAACATTAAAAAATTGGGGGTTAACGGAGAAAACTTTTCGTACCGAAAATATTATATTGATAAAGTTCACTACTAAGTACTCGAAGCAACAACAAAAACTTACTACAAATACCGATAACACATACTACGTTTGGTCAACTAAACTGTAAATACTTAGCGACAAGACTCTACAACATTATATAAATAAATTGTTATAAATAAATGTACAAATTATATATAAATAAATAAATAAATTATTCCAGACATCATATAACAATGTGATTCACAAAAAAATTTCAAAGATAATGTAAAAATTTGGATCAAAAATAACAATAGGGCCTTCACCGGTGCATTCACCCAAATTCGCAGTTATTGAAGTCACCACATTATTGAGCGAATACATCTTAATACAAGTAAAGGTATGGTAAGTTTTTAGATTCTCACGGCCAAAAGCATTTTTGTTGTTTGTTTTTGGGGTGTTATGCCGTGTTGCGCTAACTCCTCCTTTAGCCGACGTTTCGGACAGCGTTGCAGTGTCCATCATCAGGGCAGATCCGGTATCATCATCGATCTTTGGATCTACCGGATCTGCCCTGATGATGGACACTGCAACGCTGTCCGAAACGTCGGCTAAAGAAGGAGTTAGCGCAACACGGCATAACACCCCAAAAACAAACAACAAAAAAACAAGTAAAGGTATGTTTAAAGGTACTAGGAACTAACACGAAAAATTCTGCCTCAACACAGGCTAGCCTAGTGAGTCGGTATTTGAGAAACCTCAACTGTACTTTTATTTTCTTTTTACCTTCACAATATTATGTTCGTATTTTTCTTTTAATTTTATAACTTTAAATATAAAAGTTACAAATCAATGAACACCATAATATGTATGTATAGTTGTAATGTGTAAACTTTCCTTACACATTACAACTATCTTTAAAAATAAAGATATTATTATTATTATTAATAACAAGTGTTTTTATCACCGCAGTAGCGGTTATTCTACTGCCAATTTGATATTCTATTTGTGAGATGTATGAAATAACAATAAAAATTACAGTATTATAAACTTTATTTTTAAAGCTTAATTAAATTCAGCAGTTCCATCCACACGACTCTACGACTCCTATAAATGGCGCTGAGCCGCTCCTAACGAGCAATTAAGTTAATAAATACTTGTAAATTTATAGAAAGGCCCAAATATGCAGTATCAATTGATTTCATACACCTTATTTTGCTCTGTTAACTGCTTATTTATTGATTGGTTAATTGTACGAGCGTCGTGTGGAAGGTTTTTTTTCTACCACATGGGTAGTAATAAAAATTATACTTCTTATATTTACGTGGTGCCAATTTTGTTAGTTGTTTAAGATGATTTTCAAGATCTAATTTTAACATTAATCGTAGAATATTTATTTATTTATCCTAGTGTACATTATTCCATACAATGGTTACATAATATAATATTACATGTTCTAATATATAAAACATAAATCTTAATATTTGTACATTTAGAAATTACACATTTATAAAATACCCTCTTACTTACTAGCTTTACAATTAATTCTATTCTCTAAATAATTACTTGCTTTTAAATACATACACTGTACAAATAAAATGTAACTATTGTCATGAAACAGATCTCTCAAACACATTTTAAAAACCCCGCGAAACTAAATTCAACGTAGAACTAGGCGGTGCAGAACGGCGCGCATCTTACTGCGCACCAACGCCAAAACCTCAACGGTTTTAGTGGAAGCCACACAATTCTAGCTCTGGGCTCGACCACACGTGCGGTTTACAACTCCGAAACCGGTCTCGGTCCCGGTTTCGCAACATCACGTAGACGATTACAACATTGGTTTCCACTCTACAATGTCTGGAAGTAACACCTCGCTGGCCTCGCAACTCCTGCATTCCCCGGAACAACTCATGTAAGCGTACACCAAACCTTCGCCCTATTATGTGCCTTCTTTTAATGACTATTAAACACGTCTGCCAGACGGAGCCAATATGAGAAAGAGATTTGTTCAATTCAATCAGCCAGGAATAATTTAGGATGTATATTGTGTCCCCATTTTCTGTTATTCTATGTGCCTGTTGACTGTAAATACACTCATTAATCATTCTCATAGGTGTTTCATTTGACGATGGAAGTGGAGTCTTGAATTGTTGAATGTTCCCCGTGTAAAGGCATAACCTGCCGACACAAACCTAAGCTAAGTGATTAGAGTCCCATGATTCTACCTACTGACGCTGAAAAAGCCGGCACTGGCGCCAATCGTGGAGTTCGCAAACCCCAGTTCATAACACTATGTTTTTTTTGTTATTTCACCTCTTATGTTGATGGATTCTGCAATGACATACTGAGTAAAATGTTATTCGGAAAAGCATCTGCATATAAAAGTGAAATTTTAAAAATTGATATGGAAGATTGAACTTTTGTCATTCGAATATATTATATTTCGAACCCAGATTCGTCATAAAAGAAAAAAAAAATTGACAATATAAAACAACAAACATATAAGGATAACACTTATTTTAGATTTGTGAATCATTTTAAAGTGAAATGGTTTTAAAAAGGCTCCCATACTAAGGTCCCACTAGAGTTATCGATGAACGCTTTTATTTTTGCCAAATATTATTTTGATACATCTCGTGGCCCAAGAGTTGTGGCGTCAAGTTTATATTCTAAAAATAGACGATTGTTCGTTGCTCATTAGTGCTAGAGTTATCAGATACTGCGTTTTACTTTTGTTCTAAGTTTTGTCCCAAACAAAAATTGTCGCGTTTACTTAACATTCCAGTTTTCTTCAACTTTATGTTATGATTGAATTTGAGCTTTAAGTCGCTAACAACTTCACCAGAAAACAATTTGAGCTTAATGTCGCTAACAACTTAACCAGAAAACAATTTGAGCTTAATGTCGCTAACAACTTCACCAAAAAACAATTTGAGCTTAATGTCGCTAACAACTTCACCAGCAAACAATTTAAGCTTAATGTCGCTAAAAATTTCACCAGAAAACAATTTTAGCTTAATAGCGCTACCAACTTCTCCAGAAAACAATTTGAGCTTAATGTCACTAACAACAAACAATCAAACTGAATACTACTCACTCTAGACACCATGTAAAAGATAACTGTATAAATAAATAAAAACTTCACCAGAAAAGAATTTCGGATATTTCGTATCCTTCTTCGGGGTACGTTTAATATTGAAACATAAATCAAAATACGTATAAATAATCGAATAGAAAAATGTTATCATCATTTTTGCTTCCCAAAGCCTGTGATCATGAAATTTTAAATGTCAATATAGTGCTGTAAAATCATTATGTTTGCCAGTTAAAATATTAAAAATTTAATTAATCAACTTTAAAAATCAAGGGGTGTGTTGATTATTTGTAAATTGAAAAATACGTTCAATCCAAAACTTTTTAAGGTGCTAAAATAACAAAATACATTAAAAATTGAAAAAATGTTATTTTAACACTACAGCTATGATTTTGCTATTTAAAATGCTATTTATTTTTATTTCATTTAAAACTACTATTGTCTAACTAAAAATAATCATACAATCTGTCGGATAAGTCTTCTATAATTTAATCAAAAATAATCCACTCCAGAAATTAGAATTACAAGCAAGAGAATCTTCTATCAACAATCCTAGCTAATATTACTGGTGCCCCTTACAAATCCAATGGTAATGTTTCACCATTCGTGACACTGTTAACATTTCCCAGAGGTACGAGTACCTACTTGTATAATCAAGTCTTGGAATTTAACAATGGGGTTGACGGAAACATCATAAACTGGAATTATTGCTGGCCGATGTCTCTAAGAAACACGGTTTATCAAGTGAACATTATTTCAGATTGTTACCTTCTGATGAATGGTATCAATTTAACAATATTTGTGTTCATTGTTTATGGGCTGGCAAAGTCCTCCATCATTACACAAGTTATTACATTATTCATAATCCGGAAGTGATAATTTATTTAAAAGAATAATTAATTAACTGTAATTGTGTTTTCAGTTAAATATATTATTCACATTTATTTTTCTCAATTTAATAATTACAATCTTAATCCACTCCTACCGGTCTCTTGTAATACTCTTTAGTCCTCCATCAATCTTAGTTCCTTCCGTCGGATTGCAGTAGCTGGGTGGTATTATTGCCACACAAATTTTTTGAAAAATTACTAAATTTAATAATGGTGGTGCTTTTAAAAGAACTTAAACTTACATCTTAAACTTCTTTATTTATTTTATTATTTATTTTTTGTATTTGTTTCATTAACGCCTTTTAGTTTAACATAATATAACTCTATATCGCCCTGGTGTAAGTCAACCAAATCGTATTTAGTGACCAATCTAAATAGCATGGTACTTCCCCACCTTCCTCTTACCCATCTCCTCCTACTTCACAGAACCTCCAATCTCAATTAGGGATGCCATAGTCTCACTGGCTCCATACGGTTTGGAGCAATTGGGACACTGTTGCGGTAATCACATTAAAAATAATAAGTTAGATACACATTCTCAATTTTCTGACTGAAAATTCAGAAAGAAAACTTCTCTGAAAAAATCGTATGTATATCAGCAATCGCTAGATTAGAACTTCAGAGTTAGTGATTTGTGGCCTTAGATAGCTTTAATATTAAGTTTAATAAATTCAAATTATTACTTTTACTGAATTTTATTAAAAAATGCGATTTATTCACCTGTAATTAACGCCAAAATGGTGAGTGTGTTCAGTTGTAAAGCATTTAGTCCAATCGAGATAAGGTCACAGCACTGAAAACGACAACTAAGCGATTTGATCGCGCCATACTGCCTCAGCCGATGTAAACTGCAATCGAAAGCCCGGACCCGGGAAAGTTATCGGTGGTGATAGTAAAACTTAGTTCATCTGAAAAGTTAGACCATGGAATAGGGCCCTATAGTACCATATCGTGTCCACTCAACCTATATCTGTGTGCTGATATTAATTAATTCCCCCGCTAACTACTGCTTGCCAACTGGAATAATTATACTGGAACTTTACGTACGATCGCCGAACAAACTAAACCTCTAGACTATAAATGCCTTCAACAGCAATTTGATCATAATCAGATCATGAAAAAAAACATCAATCATATTATAAGACAGATAACCCATTATGTACGCATTATTAATACTAATAACGATTTACCTTTATTGTAAGCAATTTGCAATTATAACTAAAAATACATTTAGTTAAGTGTGCATAGTATAAATTTGGGTAAGTACATAAAAATAGCTTTAGAAAATAATAATGTATCCACTCGAGTGATTGGTGTCATACATTTATATTTACGATACTATTTAATTAATACCATTCCTCAAAATAAAATTTAGAAACATATGAAACTGCTTATCTCGGTTTAAAGCCAATGAATACACCTAAATTTCACCGCTTTTCGCATATTTTTAGGTTATATAAATTTGGCACAATAGGGCAAGTGATCGCTCAAAACGTTTTTGCAAACTTGGCATAATATACCAAAAGTCGTTCCAGTAAACAGTTTCTGATAACCCACCTCAATAGGATAGCCTATTTTAAGGCCATTTTACAAGTTAATTTTAGTACATATGAATTTACCCACTCTGATATACAACTGAATTTTTTTAGTGCAATAGTATTTTCGCAATTTATTCTTTAAAAATATGATATATATATATATAAAATAAATGATATATAAAACATTTCAATTCATAATATTGTTACAATAATACATAGTAAATGGCATAAGAACAAAATAGTGTAAACTATGTTTTTTAGTATTTCCACACCACTGAAGAGAACTAGCTCTTGTGTTTGGTGTGTGCGTAAAAAGTAATATCGTAGAGATTACAGTGACCGGATAAATCATCACAATGATAATTCATCACATATTTAAAAGTCATGGAAAGTGATGAAACAAAAACTTTATTAACTGAGTTAAGCAGGTTAGGTTAAAATTTGATTTTTTTTCATCGTTTCTAATGACTTTATATCACTTTTTAAAAGTGTTTTGAATTGTCACTGTGTTGAGTTATTATGGAACCGAACAGAGAAATATTTCTAGCTAATTCGTTGATTTGCGGTGATTGGCTGACGGTCGCCGGTCAGCGTTTGGCCTGGCTTCGCCTGGGCAAAGGAGAGGGGATGCGACGTATGTACTGTGCTCGCCGGCCGGGGAGGGGATACGATGTAAATACTGTGTCCGACGCGCGTTGTGCTCAGTATTGGCCGGTCGGGGAGAGGATACGATGTAATTTATTATAAATACTAGCTTTTTTATACTTCCATGGTCAGAAAGCTGCTTTGCTGCCTTTGGGTAGCATTGCGAAATGCGTTCGATACATAGATGTCTTCAATTTTTTGCACTTGTAAATTTTTTAACAATGTTGCTGGAGGGAATGTAGGTTATTTTTTCAAAATTACTATGATAATTAATCTTTGTACCACCTTTACGGGGCTTACAATTTTTTCGTATGCACTTCCCTTTCCAATAATTTCAAGCTAAATTAATGACTGGACTAACGCGTAATATACTATTTTTACATTATTTAACTTAGGAATATTTCTTAATCTAATATATATATAAATTCATTTCCTAATGCACTTAACACATCACATATGTGTTTGTTCTATTTCAGAAATTGTCTTTAATTACACCAAGGTACTTTATTTCAATTGTTTGGGTTAAATTGGTACATGAGCTATTACAGACAGGTTTGTTACAGTATTTATAATAGTAAAGTTTGTTGTAATAGTTTGGTTAAATCACTAATTTCAAATTCGGGTGAGTGCACCGGTAAAGGTCCTTTCATTACTTGTGAACCAAATTAGCATTTGATTTAAAAAATATACATTTATCACATTTTTAATGCTATTAAGTAAAATCTCGTTGCAAGGTGCCTAATGTTTCGTTAACCGAAATAAGTACGCATTAAAGGAATTTAAAGTAAAAAAATTTCAAATACAGCGAGTGAATGTTTTTTTCGTCAAACATATTCATAATTTAAACGATTAAGTTCGAGTCTGTGCTGAAAGGAACTAGGTTTTGGATAAAGGGTTTTCTTTGACTTCTATGGTACAACCAAATGGTTTGGGAAGAGGTTTTTACAATGACTAAATAAAATATCTAAAAGATTTTTTCAGTAACTTATATGACAATGTTATTTTAATACTAGTCAGTTCTTTTAATAATAAAATATTTATCTTAGAAACAAATTCAACGTGAGTTTTGAAACCACGTGTATTACTTTATCAAAATATGTATTACCTTATCAAAATATGTATTAATTATGTATTACCTTATCAAAATAAACTTGAAATATAATTATGGCCGTTACTGAAATTTGAACGCCAGAATCTTCCGCTATTCGGACTAACGCTCTACTCATTGAGTGAGATAAAATTATAGTTTTTGGACAAAGATAAGTGAAAAAAATATTATGATAAGACACCTTTAAGCAAATCATTAAAAATATTAAACCCGGAAGGTATTTAGTAAATATCAGAATAAAGGTAGTTCACAAAAGGAGCTCGTAAGAAGATATTAATCCACCGCAGTCGCAAAGAAAAGGCAATGCCTCCACTTTTAGGGCAAAACTCTCGTCTGTGAGCAAAGTGGGTATTATTGCTTTTGAAACAATCGTAAGCCGGTATTTGATGTTCATACTTTGTATGCGTTAGACGGGTAACGTCGCAAGGAGTGGTGAGGTAAGTGGCTTTATTCTGGCATATCCTTGGCGTATCCTTGGCTCCCTCTCAATATTACAAGAGACACCACTGAAAAACTGATCTTCAGATCTAATTATTAATACCTGTTTCGAAAGAAACTCATCTTATCATGTGAAATATATAATCCACAAACGTTTGTAAGTACCTATCTGTATTTTGTATGTCACCTATATAATTTAGACAATTGCATCATTCTGAAATTCATACCACTGTTGTGTAATGAAATGTTTTAAAAATTTCCATATTTTTTTATTGCTTATTATGATAAACTGGCAATCAAATTTTTTAAAGATCATTTAAAATTTGTACAACATCAAATAAAATTGATTTTTTTCTAAAACAACATTATATGGATGGAATGTACTTACTTTTTTGATTATCTGAACTCTCCAAACAAACACTTCCAATTTTGAAAATGACACATTCATTCAAAGCAAATCTGAGTTGAAGAGCTCATTCCACTAGAGTTGCAGACAGACACACTACCGAAATTAGTGTTTTTGATATTTTTTATAATGATAAACTAATGTTTATAGGACATGATTTTATGCAAATCACAAAGAATAAAAAAATAATGAAAGCAATTGTGTCTAGTTAGACTAATTATTACAATAATATGTTATCCTTTGTGCTATGCATAAAACTTGTCTTATAAATATTAGTTTATCATTACGAAAAATAATAATAATAAAGTTGGTTGTTTACAAGTAAAAAAATATTATAAGCAAACAAATATACAATAAGCAGTAATTTTTAATTGAATTACTGGCGTGTTGGAAATAAGCCGACGTAGCTCAGTGATCCAGAGCACCTGACCGGACATCAGAAGGTGCGGATTTAATTCCCGTCGGTGGCGTTTATTTTTACTCGGGAGATATTTTCAATTTGTATTGATATTTCAGGCGACTAATTATTGCTTACAATAATTAGTATTTTTTCGTCTTCCAAGAATTATCCTTTGTGCTACCTCTTAAGCATTCATTCCCAAAGTGGTGTATATCGACCCCCGGGAGTCAACTTTGACCTGTAGGGGGATAGACGTCTATGAAAAAATATTAGGGGTGCATGAAATATAAATGGGAGTTAACGAGAGTGGATCTCGTTTTGGCAGTAACCAAAATGTTGGTTTCCCGTAAATGTTTTAATCAAACACAGACAGTACCTATGTAGGTACTTGCGTAATACTTTTTTACAATAGATATTTCCATAATATTTCATAATTATTATATCAACTTTGTTTTGGTAAAATCCTTTAAGCAATATTTGTGGGTATTTAGTATAATGTTACTAGATTTGTATATTTTAATTTATTTAATAAATATTTATCTTTGAAATTATACCTACTTATTTTTTAATTTCTTCTCTGAAGTAAACTTTATGAATTTGTCAGCTTCAAATACACATTTAAGTTGATGAATTTGTAAAACAATCAGTATTAGGAAAGCAGGAGGTCTACTCAAAACAGAAAAAATCGGCACATGGTTTGCGCGACAAAAAAATTTGGGGACCTCTTCTCTAGAATAAAGTTGCTTTGCAAGCAACCTCATTTCAGACTTTTCTATAATGTGTCTACTGATGTCGCAAATTTACGTAAGACCTGGTTAACAGACAGGCCAGTGAAAATTATTGTCTGCTCAAGACCAGACAAAAATTTATAATCTTGATAATAATTTATAATCTTGATAAAATTTTGCAGTAGGAAATTTTCTGGATTTAACTTTCACAGGTAGCAATGTTCTTGTGGTGGTAAAATATTATAAACAGTAAAAAAGGCTTTGTTTGGACACCATTTCATTGAACAGATAAACAATTATATACATTGATCGATTCCGGTTCAGTCTGAACCATTCTCAGGCCAAACCACAAAGGTCAAATTAGGTCAGTGGTCCGAGTACTTCCCCGGCAAGGAAGGGGTCCCGGGTTCAATTCCTAGATGCGATTGAATCTTTTTCCGTCTTTTCTGTTACACATTTTCCGTCTAAGAGTCGTTAATATTGACTTCAATGATTAAATATTCAAATTTAAGATTTCATTCATTAACCCGCAACTGGTAAGCCATATTATGTCTGTGAGATCCGGTTTTCTGAAAACTTCCAATATTTTTTCCCTCTGTTGATTCGGGCTGGGATTTCGTGTAGCTGCCTTCCTGCGTTCCGATCAACAGTGCATCAACCCACGATGGCGACGCGGGCGCACGTTATTAGCGCAAAGCTGGTATGTGAGACCAGCGTCACCAAACGCCCTGTAAGTAAGTTAGTGAAATGATATACTTAGAGACTGATGACTAAATACTATCCAGGACAGAATTTGTAAAGATTCTTCTTGTTTATAAATTAAGGCAAAATTATCTTTTTAGTGTCTAAGTAACAATAAAAAGATTATTGATAAACCTGCTGAAATATCTGAAATGTTTATTTATACTTTTCTAAATAAATCTCCTACATTTATGTATTATTGGAAAAAATCAACATAAAAATCCTTTCCAGAGACCAGCATCCAAACATGTAAGTCAATTTCGTGTCACCACTGGCTTGTTAAGTTATTCAACTATAAAAATATTGTTTATTTTTCAATGGTTTATTGTTCAAATGCTTTCTTTTCAAATATTTATTTGACAAAAGTGTTGAAACCCAGGTAAAACAGGGTTGCACCAACCTCTAAGAGTTACATAAACCCATTATAATTTATTCTTTAAAAATCCTTTAATTGTTCTGAAATAATAGACAATGCTTGAATTCCTCAGCACTCCAGCTAGCACTTGCTGACTTTGATTCAGCTTTATGCCTGAAAGAGGTGTTAAATTTTAGCACCGCTAGGATGAAGTGTGTATAGTAGCCAACAAGCAATTTCTAGAACCCTTCTCCTGTAAATGTTTACGAAGGCTCCCCAATATTTGCTCAACCCCAATTTGGGTCCCTAAGAAATTCCCTAAAGATGTATGCTAACCCCTCAACATTTTCTTTCGAAAGCTTTCAATTTTATTATCATGATAATCAACAATGAGCCTTTAATTAAATTAATACCAGAGAAACACATTATTTCATAATTTGTTGTATTATCAATTTTCGTAGGTAAGTCGTAAATTTCGATTACATTTTTAAACTTCAAAAGCACAAGGTCATGACCCCGGCAAGGTCAAGAAAAAAAATTAATTAATGTTACAACTATTTTTTTTATTCAAGCATTTAAATAAAACAGCAAACTTTGTTTACACCACTATTTACGAAAAATTATCAATTATTACATTTTGAATCCTGATGAAGAAACCATTGAGTATGAAACATGCTGATAATTTTATTTAATAGTGGTGTGAACAAAGTGTGTTATTTTATTTAGTTTTAATGACGTCACAAAGTCATTTTGCTATTTTGAAGAAGTTTATTTGAATTTTCTTAATTTTTAAAAAGGGTGCGTATTTAATTGTTTAATTAAAAAATATCTATTGACTGCAGTTTGTGTCACGGACAATTCATTTCATATATTTATTCCCATACCTTAAGGTACAAAGAGAAATATTTTTTGCAGAAAGGTATGGTAGAAAGGTAGGTACGGTGTGGATATGCTTATTTCTACCGATATTTTAATGAAAGATGCTCATAAAAAAATCTTTCTCGGCAGGCATGCCATACTATTTCCAATCATTTGTCCACCACAAAATGAGAACGGGCGATTTTAATGACTTTAGAATGACAAATTTAAGCTTTTGTGTTTTCTCCGGAATATAACATAAGCCTCTACAAAACGCAGGTCCAAACATTTCTTCCTTTAAAAACCCCTACCCAAACATCTTCACAGATGACCAGGGCTCTGAAAGAAACCTCATCACATTATATTGTTTTACACCCCAGGCCTCTGGCATATTCTGTCAGAAGGGAGTATTTCCGCTTTGCATTAAAATGATAATCAATAGAATAATTCTAAATGTAACCAATAACATAAAACTTATTTTGCAAGGAGATGAAATACTTGTTAAAATTTTATTATTATAAATAAACATATAATTTTTTATGCAAACAAGAAAACGTTATAAAAATGACTCACCTCATATTTTTCATCGAACTCAAATTACCGATAGCAAAATAATAGATGTTTCATTAGACAAATGTATTATAAACATTATCGTCGCCTCATTTTATTCTTTTCATTTGAAAATATTTAATAAAAAATTCACGAAATTTAATTTTTTTCTCAAATTAAGGTCGAGACCTTTGGTTTCATAAACATATACTTTGGTGTACTCTTGGTTATTCCGTGATGAACTTCTAGTTTTGAATACAAAACGTGGTATTTTATCTTTCTAACTAACACCTCTTGAATCATATTTCTCACCATGAGAGTAAGGGAGACATAATGATTACTATGAAACCATATTGGTTGTTTCCAAAAGCGTACAAATAAGCTTGAATTAAAAAAAAACATGATTGTAAACACAATATCTGTTTCAAGTGGTTAGTATTTACTATGCCTTGGATGTGTATTTTCATAAAACAAGTACTGAAATTGCTATTCGTTGTCACGGCGCGGGCTTCTAGAATATAAGATGAAATTAATCAAAATTTTAATCGTTCAATGGCCATTGAATATGACAACCTGTCTTAAATTTCCCATTAATCACACATAAGCCATAATATTACACTCATAATATGAATGACGAGCAAATACGTTGATATCAAAATTGAAGTGACATTAATTAATTTCATACATCGTCTACTCGAGGGATCAATTTACAAGGATGTTAATTTGTGTTGAAAGGAGAATTCTATAAAATTTTATTTTCTGATAAATTTTTTGTTTTTTTCTAATATGTCAGAAATTAGACTAACCAATCGACGTCAACAGTACCTGTTTGTAATTATTTAATTACTCAGATAAAGCTTCAATATGACGCACTTATCAACATAAATGAGAAGCCTTCTCGCAATCAAACGGAAATATTATCTTTTGAAGAAAAAGGTCGCAGCACAAATAAATATAGGTATTAAATTAATTAATCATTATCACGTTCCGCAAACAAAATTCTGGCATGTATTAATGTATTTTTATGAACAGGTCGTGAAATTAAAGTTAATGGGACAACACTTACCGATTGTGTGTATTGGTGTGTACCGTGTTCTATTACACGGAAATGGACTGTAAATCAAATCAACGAGGATACGACAGTATAAAGCACATTCAATTGGGTTTGAAAATCACGGGAAATGTGGAATCATGGAAACAGCCTACCTTGAATTCCCAAGAATCCCGGCAGTAGGGCTCTCAACGAACTTGCACTGTACACAGGGTGAAATTTCCTCCAAAACGAGATAATTTTTGATATGATTTTTTATATTGGAAAACAGAACACAAAGCATGTGAATATACGATTCCGATTCACGAGGACACGACGAATACACCTGCTTGCCACACGACACGAATACGAATGTTCTGACTTGCGACAATTTACAATGCAACAAAAATCATCTTCTTCTTTCCAATGTGGGTAAGGCTATTTTTAAGGGATGAAATGGATAGTAGGTATGATAGTATATGAAAGTTATTATGGTAGGTATTATCCCAAGCTGTTTCAATACTCTGTATCTGTATACGCTTACAAGATTGATGTCCTTGGAACGCGTTATCTTGCTCAAGTCTACCTTGTTATTTGCGAAAAATGAACAATTAGTGGTAAACGGTGATCTAATTAGAATGTTTTAAAGTATGTTATTTTGATCATATTGGAAATAATCTTTTTTTTAATTTATAAGGAATTTTCTTCAAGTTTGAAACCATGAGAGCCCTGGACAAGTGCTAATTTATATGATTTGCACTGAATGGAAGTGGTATTATTTATACTATTTTTTTCATATGTTTAATGCGAATATAACTGCTTGTATAGTATTAAAAATAATTAATATGTTTTGACATTTTTCATACATCTTCCTTTTCACCCCGGGGTGAGTCGACAATTCAACTTTATGTCGAATAGGTGCTTATTCTTACTAGGTTCGTGTTTGAAACATGCCATACGCAAGCAATGAATATGAGCATATACCGTGTTAGCATTGATGTTAACGGCGACACCAATACCTACTTACTAAAAAATATATGTTTTTCTGCTAAAATTGAGGTCACATTATTAAATTACAAAAAAAAAGCTTTGCAATATTACAATAATCCAATCTTCCACATAATTGGGAAATTTTCCCATTTGAAATAAAACTATTATATTATATAAGTAAGCCTTATTAAATTAAATTAAACTTAATTTAATTCCATGATGGCTTAGATTACTGAATGGCGAAAGCAAAAAACACAATATACTGAAAAAAAAGATTTTTTACCCTTTTATTTATATATATAATTTTTTATGACAAATTAGTTAAAAATATATATACTCGTAAATCTAATGATACCACACTTTTTTCTACTTTATATATAGCTTGTTTGATGCTTAAAAACACTATATAGATTTTGGTGACTGGGAAATACGTATTTTTTGGAAAAACTTTTTCTTTTTAACTTATTTTGAAGGTTACAACTCATAAATATAATATGTCATTTAAGAAGAAGATAATACCAATAAATCTAAACTAAACAAACAACAGAACAAGACACAGAAAAATAAAAAGAAAACGGTCACAACTAGGAATCGAACACAGGATCCCTTAAAAGTTTCTAGGAAATTAAAAAGAAAAAGTTGTTCATTAATATTTATTTAAACTTTTAAAAACTCAAGTTATCCCCTATAAATAAAAATCAAATATATTTATCCGATACACTATCTAGGTTACAAACCAATTTCATTAGAAACATTGTTTCCATTTAAAAAGATAGATGCCAAAAATATTTGGCAGATGAAATTGTTAATTCTGAATTTGAAACGTGAGATCAATAAATTTGACGTTTAATAAATAGGTCCCAATGGTCAAGTTCGGTAAGACGCCTGTCCCGGTAAGACAAGAGATGCTGGGTTCGATTTCTAGTTGTGACCATTATTTTTTTCTGTGTCTTGTACCGTTTAATGTTTCGCTTAGATTTATTATTGTTATCTTTTTCTTTATACGTAAATATCTTTTGGTTTTTTTTCTAATTTAATTCTTATTATTTTTAGGCCTCAAATGCTATTTTTAAGTACCTAGTCAGAAAAAAAAACAATTACAATTTTTTATTTTTACCAGACCAAGCAAGACTTATCCGCTTTTTTCATCTCGGGAATAAGGGTTGCCACCAAGCAGCATCAAATAGACTCCATTAGGAATATCCTTCACAAACGATATGCAAAATGCGGTATTGTTTGTTTAATGAAGGATAATATGCAAAATACGGTATTGTTGGTTAAGAGATATTAATATTTTAATTCTAGTTAACACTGATATTGAAACGATCAATAGGCTGAAACCGGTCCGGCCTCAAATAAATAAGTGGAACAAAGTTATAATGTTTCTTCATCATCACATTTTAACACAAACTTAAGCGTATCAGACGAGGGGGAGTGCTTTCTAACCGCCGACCTTATTATAACACTAAGGTATTAAATTTACGAGAGTGGGTTAAGATCGTTGAGGGAGGTACTCGGTGGAATCAGTAATATTAATTTCACCGTAGTCGTATCTAAATTTGAAATCCTTGGTATATTTAGCAGATAAACACTAAAATTTTCAATAAATTACAAATTAGGAAGATTATTTCTTGTTGTTTTATAGCTTAGTCTGCGAATAACTTTATTTTCTATGGTATTTGTTTTTTTTGGCAAAAATTTCTTCAAATTTTTAAAATAATTTAAAATTATAACATGATTTTATATTTTTAATTAAAAATTCAAAACACTTTTGAATTTTCACAAGACTTTTATTCGGTGGTAAAATAATAATAATCAACTTTTCAAATATTTTTATTTATGCATTAGAAGTATTTTTTTAAATAAAATACTAGCTGACGTGTACCCGGCGTTGCTCGATTTTTCTCGGACAAATTCTCTAAGTGATAGTGAAAATTCTATCCCACTCCGTTGCTTAGTTTAGAAGAACTAATCACACAAATAAACAGACGCGGATGGTGACTTTGGCTTATACTATTTAGAGATCCCAATGCATTGTCACAATTACGAAATTTCCAAAAGTTTATCACGAAACGGCCTGTAATTCCATTTTAGTTCATTATGATCTGAGATGTTCCGGGATGTTCCCAAACGTTTCAGACTATTCCCGAACATTCCACAACATTCCAAAATGTTCCGGGATGTTCTGGAATGTTGTGTAATGCTCTCGCATACTCTCGAATGTTCTGGACTGTTCTAGAAATTGGGCGAAACTTCCAAACCTTATATCTTCAAAAGCACGCCCTTCAGGTGAAAACGGGAACCTTCTTCATGGATGGGGGATAGAGGGCTACCACACCATCCACTCGTGATCGTACCGGGACTAGTTTCTAAGTTTTAGCGGTACGCACATTGTACACTTACATTTATAATATATATTGATTATTTGGTAATGTGAGCCTCACTCATTTTACAATTTTAGGTGAAAAATTGGATGTTAATAAAATGGACTGTATTGAAATCATGTTAAATTAAAGGAATTTAAATGACGTAGTAAGAAATAAAACTAAAATAAATTTGAAAATAATAAAATATATTGATGATATTAAAATAATTAAGGTAGTTTTAAAAACTAACCAATATGTATTTAATTATTTGTCCGCTTATGTATGATATGTGTAGTATGTCAATAATTTTTTATTCCTTTAAGATAATATTTGTTTGTAATACATGTATTTCATATCTTAATATTGTTTGTGAAATGTTTTTTGTTTACCTCATTTTTTGTGTGGGTGTAAATACATACAATAATCACGATATGGGGCGTTATCTACGATTATATACAGAGGTAAAAAATCTTCTAGGTACTCTTTCTCGCTATTAGTTATAAGATCATGAGCCTGGGGCTTCTTCTCGTTCAAGGCAAGATCTGTGGGCAGTAAATTGAAGGAAACCATTGTCATAGGCAATTTGTAGTTTTAATCACAGCTGTGGATACGCACAAAGATTTAAATTTATGTTAAAAGCAGCTTTGTCTTCCGAATGATGTTTTAAATTATAGTTTCACACAGTATGCTGCAAAATTCCAAGGCAAACATTTACTTGTTCCACGTTCAATGATTATTTAGGCTTATGGACTCTTTGTAGAATTACTCTTAAGCTTAATCCAGCCCTAAGGTTTCGAACGCAACTTAAAATTAGATTTCAAAGGGAAACCATTATCACGTTCCGAGTGGAGTTGTTTCTGGACATAACAATAATATATCTAGTATTGATTCCGACCTCCCCCCCCAAAAAAATCTAAGAGCAGCCCGTGGGAGATACTACAAACTTCTAGTATTCTCTGTATAAGTAATGTGGGTAGCTTAAAATAGCTTCAAATAATAACAATTTACTACCAATTTATTTTAGAAGCACACTACAATATAATAAAGACTGCCTCACACACCATACAAGACAGAAAGAAAACATCAGACTTAAAAAATGAACAAAAAAAACACAAAATTGATTGCTGTACAAAAGAATCCAAATGTATAGCTTAGTTCTAATGAAATTAAAAATGTACCTAGTTTAAATGTACCTAGTTTAAATGTACCTAGTGATAAATAGAAGCGTAAGTTAAAATGAAACTTGTACCTAAGTTTATATGAGAACACAAGTGTCTATTCTTGTATTTATTAGTGACACCAAGCTCTATCTCGTGCATACATCCGCTTGAGACACAGCTGGGCATACGAGCATTCGAATCATTATTTGCATTTATCTCAAAATTATGTTGTAGATAGGCCCGTGTTTTAAGAGTCATAGATAAATAAAAAAAATAAATGGGACGGAATGAAATGTCACTCTTCTGAAAAACAAATATGAAAAATGTATTCAGATAATATCGAATAGCATATAATACTTTAAGTTTTATTGTTTGTTGCCCTCGCTGATATGCTCTTCTATTAATTTAACTGTCTGTGCAGAAAGATCATTATTTCGTTCTCAGAGACAATCTAACTCCAATATTGTGTAGTTTCACATACGCTTAGTAAAAACTCTCAAATTTCCGTAAAAGCTTCATATACTATACTTTTATAAATTGACAAACAAAGGTTTTGCGACGATTTCGTTTCGCGTTGGATGATTTTAAAAATACTTTACCTCAAAGTCATGTTTTATTTGTTAAAATTTAATACATTTAAGGATCCTTATGGTAGCGCATAAACTGGGTCAAAGAGACAAAGAATAATTTAAAGTTGAAAATTTGGTCATTATAAAAAACGGAGATTTTCAGGCCAAGAGTAAAAAAATAATAACAAGCATTCCGACATTATTTATTCGGGTTTTCTGCACAAACTCTTTGGGGACCGTTACGTTTTGAGTATTTCGTTATTTAAGCTTTTTATTATTTTGCATTATTTAATTTAAAATTTTGTTCATCTAAGACTTGTGAAATACCTAAGTTGGTAATACAAGAGGAATTTTTGCACGCATTTTTGATAACTTTTGTTACACATAAAGGACATTGGATCAATTCATTATTTCATTTTTAAAATAAATTTTGAAGATAATTTACTTTAAGGAATAATTATATGCAATATATTATATTATTATATATTTATAAATGTACATATATTTTTAAATGTACATATATTTATATCAATTTGTCTTACTCAAAGATATTAGAAGAACGAGATATGCTATGTTGGCCGCCGGACCGTAGCCGGAGTACTACCTAATTAGGGTACTTTGAACGGTATCGGGACGTGTACGCACAGAAATCTGTTCTATGTATTAGTGCGGATACCTTAGCGATGCCTTAGCGTAAGCGAAGGTGTGCAGTAGTATTGGTGAACAAAACCGGCGACACTCGGCAAAACAATTCCACTCAGTACGAACTGCGCGTAGCACATCTCGTTCTTCTAATATCTTTGGTCTTACTCGTCAGAACTGTATTGATGTGTCAGGTGAGGAATTATGTATATATATTTTCATAAGTCCTCACCTATATATAATATAAGTGAGGTCTTATAATATGTATGTGAAAATTTATATATTTATATAAATATATAAATCACAAGTCCTCACCTAGTTTGACACATCAATACAGTTCTGACGAGTAGCACAAATGCATCCGAAGCTAAAAGAAAGATTCATTAAATTAATAATAAGAAAGTAAGAAAATAATTAAAATACCTAAAAAAATCTCTAACCATCTAATCCCTTTGAACTCTCCATCAGGACTCCATCGAGCCATCGCCTTGCACCGGGAGAAATGGATTTATAGCTGGACACACTGACCTCCAGATTCCTACTCGTACCTATCTCCTTCCCACAACTTACTCAACTTGTCTACTTAAGAAGACCCTCCTCACAGCATTCCCAAATATGAAAAAATTAATTTACTCAGAGCCTCCAGTGTTGAGGTAATGTGAAAAAAATGGAACCATACATTTTCTTTGGGGGTATGCTGCAGAGAGGATGACTTCATCTTGCTTCACCTGCATATAAACATAGACTCACTCATACATTACTTTTATTACATCAGCTCCGTACAGGCGGCCCTGATTCCCCTAAGGGCCTGTGTTATATTTTGGGATGCTGTGTGGAGGATCACTTTAGGAAAGGAAGGGGAGGATTTTCTGGGAAGGAAAAGGGTATGTCATCATAATATGTGAGTGGGTAGGAATCTGGGGGTCAGCGACTCCAGGAGGGACGGACATATGAATCCATCCCTCCCACTGCTGTGCAAGTCCTGATGGAGATGTCAGAAGGGCTCTTTCAAGCAGTTTCTTCTAATCCGGCCCTGCCATGTAGCTGGTGAGTAGATGCATCTGCCGCCAAGGCCTATAAAAAACTCACCCTTGGGGTGGTGAGATGTTGATTATCCAATAAATGGTTTCCCGTGTTTAAACATTTACCTTCGCATCCCTTTCTGTAACTTGTTAAATACGCTAAAAATGGACTTTTTTTTTTCAATTCTCGACATTTACTATTGGGTCCTACGTTGTTTTAAACGTATCGTATCACGTACTACTCAGACGTTCTTATTTTTACTGCATTCACTTTACGTTTAACTTTCCTCTGCGAGCTATACCTAACTTCCATTATATATTATTGGCAACAGATCGGTGAAACAAGTTTTACTATTGAGCGACTTCTTGAGTTAAATTTTTTGCTTTCACCCATGATTCAATGTCTTTTTCAGTCCTAGGGCTTTTTAGTGTTCAAAATAAATATGTAAAAGAATTTAAACTTTTTTATTTTTATTTGTTGATGTGTGACACATCTGCCCTAATGATGAACTTTGTCCGAAACTTTGGCTAAAGAATTAGTTAGCGCAACACGGCATAACACCCCAAAAACAAATAACAAAAATACTTTTGGCCGTGAAAATCTTTATTTATTTTTATATTAAATATACCATATACAGTAAATTATAAACAGTGACATCAGAAAATATACAATTAACAGAAACTCTAGATGGATATAAAAAGTTGGAGATACAAGTACATGCAAAACTTATAGGTAGACTAGGTTAGATTAGTATTGATTGAAATATATGATAGTAGAGATACATGATATAATATATTACAATAGCTAAAATGTATGCATTTATATTCAGGTTTTGGTTGAAAGTAGTTAAATGCCAATCAAGCTGTTGGTTCACCTTATTGACTATTTTTATTGTCCCAAGTTTCCTCAGTTGCCCCAGGCAGTTCATTTTATATACATATATATTTGAATTTTTACGTAAGTATGAGTAGACTTACATTTTATTGGCCATGATTTAAAAGATATGATATTAAAGATTTTTTGTACCTAGCTTCTGTGCAGTTAAACAGATCAGCTACATCTGCGTACCTATTACTAATTTCATGTAATCTAGGTACAAGCGAGTGTTTGAAATGTTCAGTCTTAGAATTGTTACAATTAAAGAGGGTTTTAGATCGAGTAGCTTTTATGGGTACACGAAATTCAATGAGGTTAATTAAATCAAGGTTGTCTACACTACCATTTACAATTTTGAACATAAATATCTTAAATCATATAAGAATTTAAACTGATCAATTTTTATCGAATGAGAGATATTTTAAAATTTTGTAAATATCCTACAATATATGGATATTACCGATCTAATACTTTCAAACATATGTATGAGCTATCATTGTCATCACTTTAGTTTTAAAATGAATCTGAAAATGTCTTTAAAATTAAAAAGCCTCTTTTTTAACATTATGTTTCGATTTCTAAATAAGAAAAAAGTTTCGTGAAAAGTGTTTAAGCCCGGTAAAACCATACCCAATCGTTAAAATAAATAATTATAAAATATCGTCATTATTAGTAATGATACCTTCCCAGTAATATAAAAAAGCTACAAGTAACCAGCAGCTACCGTAGTGGCTTATGAGTGAGAAATAATAATGAAAATATGTGAATGCCATAACATCAAATGATAATTAACTATCCATATATTGTCGTATATAATGCATAATATAAAATGTAGTCGAATGGGTGGTTTGCGTTTAGGAAACGGGTGCCAATGGGGTGAGGGGGGCGGTTTATCGGCATCGGAAAGCCTGTTCCTTATCGAAGCGTCAAGTACGAGTAACAAAGTCGCGTCATTTTGTCGTACTTCATCAGCGGGAACGAGACGGGATTAAAAATTCAACGCCGTACTTCTTGGAACGATCAGACCACATTAACGCCGTGTATCACGGTGCCGTTACATACGGTTGTAAAACTATAGCACGCCAGAATAATATACAATATTTTTTTATCGGGCACAGGAACTTCACATTTATGATATGCGTAACCATAAATGCTGATCAATTAATTATTTTGTAATGTTTAATTATTGAAAATAATATTGGCAGTTTTTTTATGAAAATTTGAAACAGAAAAGTTATAAATAATATTATTACAATTTGAGGTTTTCCTGGTTAAGTTATCCATAAAATTAATATATTTAATGTGTTATAAAAAAAAAACTATTTAAAATTTTAGGATTATATAATATTTAAAATATATATCTACTTACATGTACATGATAACTATACTACATTCTATTGTTTTGTTTGCGAAATTATACGGCGGACAAATATGGCATTGGGGAGCAAACTGTTAGAATTAATATCTTATGTCAACAATAGAGAAAATCAAATGGCAGTTATATAAAATAATATATTTAAGACTACTATCGGTATTAGAAATATATTAATGGTTTTAATAAATCTAGCATTGGAGGTAGAAAAAAAATCATATTATACCGATAAATAAATATATTTCAATTATAGTATTGTTTTTCTTACACTGTTGCTTTGTTAAGACCCTTCTTGCTACTTAAAATTAAATTGATATAAAATAAATACAAACCAGTATTCAGTTTGTAAGTTAAAACATTTAAACTGAACTATAGTAATTACTGTAACAGATATGTCTTATTTGATGTTAATCGATCATTACTAAAAACTCAGATTTCTTCGAAGACATGAAAGAATTGTTGATATTAAATCACGTTTTATATATATATTTCTACAAATATTCATGTGAGTGATGTACTTTAAACAGGGGTGGTTTTCTCTAATGTGCGGATGTGCAGTGATCTCCCAAATCATAAGTACAACCAACTACTTGATTGTAATATTACTACAGTTTAAAAAAACAGCGGGCGTTTAAAAAAAATCCACACGTGCGAATGAAAATCCCGCCAAAACTCCATGGTAAAAAAATCCAACGATATGAAGCCCGGCCCAGCGCGGATATCAGAAAGCAAAAAAAAACATAAATTCTACGGTATATTTTCATAGAACATAAAGTCATACAAAATAATGTTCTGTACTGTGTTAGTAGGTATCTAGCTATAGCTTCGTTGGACTCTGAACCGAAAATTACTAAATGCATTCGGGTGACGTATTGCCATTTGTCGGAGGGCTTCAAACTTGGGCACTTATGCAGACATATTCACTTTTTTTCTTTTTAATATTGTTTTTGCTTGTTTGTGCAATTCAAGTAGGATTTCAAGTAGGAATACTAATATTTACGTTTTTAAAATCACTTTATTCAATTTCACATATTCTCAAGCCACAAATGTATTAGTCATTGACGCATGATTACAAGTAGATAATGTGGTAGGAATATACCGATATTGATTATGATTATTTTTAAACTTCACTAACAAATATTCGTGCTAATTCTTTTCGAAAGGGTCTCCTAGATCTACAGTCTTTTAAAATGGAGTGGACTCCAAATATTCGTTGAATAAAACAAAAGCTTCTCATAAAAAAACGATTTTCTTTCATTGTTTAAATCGCTATAATGTAAAACTCGCAATGATTTACACCACAAACCACCACTGACTATAAATATACATGTACAACAAGACATAATAAATCAATATATTGGATGATAAGAAAGCCCAATTTTCCTGTTACAATGAATGCTAATTTATCAATAAGGTTACCTACACTATGGTGATTATTTCAGAAGGAGTGAGTAGTTTCTTGTCCTAAAGAGATCTCTTTCTGGAACAAAAACATATTTTGTTTAACCTGTATCTCTTAACTTTTAATGTGTGCCATATGTAGCTCGTGCCAATGTGGTGTAGAGGCTGAGTATTATTGTAGCGGGTTAAGGTCGTAGACAATAATGATACTTGATCTTGTACTGATATTTATTGTGGAGCTGCTTGTACCAAAAGAGGCCCACAACTAACGTGCATCGCCATTTATAAGATCTTGCAAGCATTCCATCTCACTTGCACTTATCCTCATTCGTACAGACATCACATAACTGCACAGAGGTTCGTTTCAAAGTTAAATTAAATATTTAGAGAGCGGAATGTTCTTTTGAGCTTTGTTTTTGCACTCCATTTACAGAGTAGCCCCCTACTAATAAACGTATTTTAATTTTTACCCAGCAGATAATCAACCATTTACCACACAATAATGCTTGTTTATAAAGTGTGTGTAGTTTACAACACGTTTGTTAGTAAGACCTATAGTATGTATGTAGTGCAAAAAACTATGTTCACTTTAGGATATACGTAGAAAAAAAGCATATTTATAACCGAAAGAAGTAATAAAATATTACATGTTGCTACATGATCAAGACCTTCATGCAAAATATCACGAGAAACTTTAAAAATAAAGTACACTATTAAGTAGTTTGGAAAATACTTTTAGTAATACCGTGAAACGTTATAAGCCGGCATTGTTGACGCGTCGAGCTGTGGTGGCGGGTGTGTAGGTGTGTAGGTAGCGGGATACGAGGCGAGGCCATTTATAAATTATAAACTATCAAACAGCCGGGAAGTTTCGCCAAGTCGACAATAAATCTTAATTAAGCGCCAAACAAAAAGCTCGGCTTTCGTTAAGCACAACACGAGGAACGGAAGGAGGGGTAGAATTCCTGAAACTTTTTTTTCATCACTCCTCCCCCTCCCCCGCAGCTTCCGTCCTTCCTCGATTTTACGTTCTGAAATTTTAATTTGCGTTAACCTTTCGGATAAATATTTTTTGTCGAGAAAATTCATCTTTTTTTCACAACTTTAATCTGTATTAATGAACTGAGCAAAGAAATCTTGGTATTGATAAAAGTGCTTTTAATAATTTCATCATTTTTTTTGTTTTTTTTAACAATTCACTTGAGGGAAAGTATTAACTTTTTAATATGAAAATATGCAAGAATTCATTGATTATTTTTAAAAAAAATATTGTATTCACAAATCAGCTTTAATGTATTTCATATAGATAATTATTATAATCTTAACGATTGCTGAAAAATACATAAATAACATTCAACATATTTCAGGCACCGAGCGCCAAAGGAGCTCAAGCACAATTTGACAAAAGTTTCAAAAAAGGCCGATAAGTTCTTAACTAATCAATCATTTTAATTTTGAACTTGAAGATTGAAATTTTCTGTAAAAATCAAATATTTAAAATGGAAGTTTTAATTGGAACAATATTTAAGGAAAAATAACTATTGGCTTCCAAAAAATTGATATTTGAGCCCATTTGGCGTATAAATAAATCAAAAAAGGCACTTGATATATTTTTTGTAACATAAACCTCTGCTAGATTAACATTTACAAACTCGGATATTAATTTTTAAAAAAAGACTCCGACTCAGACTTAATTTTAAAAAATTAAGCCTTTTGTTTTAAAAACGTTGTAATGTATGTGGATAGGAATAAAAAATATTTTGGAATAAATAATGTTTATAATGCTTATTAAACACTGAGAAATAGACGATTTTCTTATTACAATTCTTATTCAATTGTTACATGAGTTTGTTTGGCATAAATTGTTTCTGATAGAAGGTGGCATTTGAACTTAAAAGCCGATAATTTAGAATTTTTACTACCATGGAAGTCTAACTATCAAAAGATACTTTTGCTAAACAAACCAAACATCATTATCCAAAAGCAGTATGTCATAGAAATACATCTGCCACAATGCATTCATACCAAACACACATAACCACCACATTATTGAAATGATAATTGCCACAGATCAATAGCCACAGTTTGGCCAAATATTTATGCCAAACAATTCTAACTTTTTCATTATCAAAAAATGCTTTGTATACCACAAAAACCTAACTGCTGCAAAACACGTTAATGCCACTAAAACAATTATTTCAATGCTTTTTGATGTTGTTTATTGAAATAAGCGTCCATCTACCCAATATTATTAATAACGCTAAATCAAATCGTTACTCCAAACTGATCAAAGTAACAAAATTATTGTTCAAAATGGAAATAATCATTTTTGTCAAGGATAATTTTTTAAACACTTATCAGCGTGTCTCAATTATAATAGGGTATAAAAACAGATCAATTTAGAAATAAGAGTTATTTAATTCATTGATATTAAATAAAACTTACCACCGACAACCCCATTTGGGGAAGTTATCGCCAAGAATGCATAAGCTGCTGGTTGTTGTCGATACTGACTGTAATCGCCAAAATTACGTCAAATATTTATCCAACAGCTTCAAATACGCATATTACAAGCCAATTAATGGATACGCTAAATATCAGTGTATTTAAAACTAAATAAACAGACAATATTTATTTATTTATTAATTATAAACGCCCTGATGGGCTTTTACATGATGTTATATTTTAAAAAAATTACTGCATAATATAGTGACATAGGAAAATTTTAATATTTAAATAACAACAAAAAAAATATAACAAATGAACATGAAAACAAAAAAAAATGTTACAAACAAATTTTCATTTAAATGTAAATAATATAAAAAAGAAGAAAAAACAGTTTTAAGAGTGCAGATGCCATAAAAATAATAGTTCAGGTTGATAAAACGAAATTAAACAAATTTGCAATAAGAAGAATGTGAAGAAAAAATATATATTATGAAAGTAAGACAACATTTCCACTATTTCATTAGATATACTAATTAATAGAAGCGCCAACAATAAGGCGTGGCCTTGTTCGGCACTAACAAATATGAAAAGTCCCTTGAATGTGTGTGCATGCAGGAGCACTTGAATAAATATGACATGTACGTCTTTTGCAAATTTAGTTCTTGCCTTTAAAACCTTGTAGTATATTTGATAATGTTAATTGATTTCTTGTTATAATTATCAATTAACATTTTAATTATAACAAGAAATCAATTAACATTATATTATACATATACAATACATATGATTTCATGTTATTATTTTAATATAATTTACAAAACAAACTGCTTTGGCAGTTTCTTTTGAATAAAGGGCTTCATCACAATATCAGCTTAATATGATTAAAGGTAATACATTTCTTTTAAAGTATCTAAATTGGTCATTTAAAATGTCTATTTTATTATTAGAGCCATGTATAATGTTATAATTTCTTAATGTTCGCGGTACAGTGGAGAAATATCCTGTATTTGTGTGGTAGGCTTTAATATAGAAAATGTCTTTCATCCTCCTTGTTGATTTTCTTGATGGAATATTGATGTTAATTTGGGATAAAACGTTTGGTGTATCAACTGATGCATGTATAATTTTGTGTAAAAGCAGTACGTCAGAAAGTTTACGTCTGACCGTCAGTGAGTGAAGTTTATAGTGCAAAATTCGGTCATTATATGTTCCAAATTGACCAGATAAACCTTCACGATAAGTAATTACACGGGTTAGTTTCCTTTGTATGGATTCAATCCTATAATTATGAATCTCAATCTCAACCAAATTGTTGACGCGTATTCGAGAATACTTTGCACAATTGATTTATATAATTTTAAAGTTAATTCTGTACCTTTAAAACAATTTGTGATTCTTAGCGTTAATCCTAATACTTGTGATGCACTTTTTGAAATTGTATCTACATGTTTATTGAAGCTAAGTGACGAGTCAAATGTCACGCCTAAGTTTTTGATTGAAGTTGTGTTTAGTAAAGGGATATTGTTAATGTGATATGTGTTTGAGAATTTATTAATGTTCTTTGTGAATGAAATAACGGCACATTTGTTTTCATTAAAATATAAATCATTTAGTGTGCACCATTCATGAAGTGATGATAAGTCTTTTTGCGAATCGGTGCAATCTTCTAATGATGTAATTTTTTTGTACAACTTAAAGTCATCGGCAAACAGGAGATATTTTGATGTTTTTATTCTTAAAATTATGTCGTTGATAAAGATTAAAAAAAGCAAAGGTCCTAGATGCGAGCTCTGCCGAATTCCCGACGTTACAGTAAAAAGATCCGCGGAGTACCCTCCTACAACCACTTGAAGTTTTCTTTCTGTAATGTAACTTTCGAACCATTTCAAAGAATTTCCATTTATGCCAAACTTTTCCAGCTTCTTGAAGAGTAAAAATTGATTTAACTGGTCAAATGCTTTGCAAAAATCCGTGTAGATGGCATCAACTTGTAAACGTTTTTCGATGCTATCGCGGATGTACTGGGAGTATTCGAGAAGGTTAGTTGTTGTGGAACACCGAGGGAAAAACCCGTGTTGCTCAGTGATAGTATATTTACTTACATGAGCTAATAGACAGTCATATATTATTGACTCAAACAATTTTCCTATGCAATCAAGTTAAGAGATAGGTCTATAATTTTTTTTTTATATCGCTCTTACAACCTTTCTTAAATATGGGGGTTAAAAGAGCCGTTTTCCATTTTACTGGAAAAACACCTTCTTGTAATGATTTGTTAAAAAGTAGGCTAAGTGGTCTGGCAAGAACATCTCTGCATATTTTCAAAAATGCTGGCGGAATACCATCAGGACTTCCCTTATTGGTTCTCAAATTCTTACACTTAACTAATATCGTTAAGGGCGAAACAGTGATCATACTGAGGCTTTCGTTACAGAAATCTTCAAATATTTGTGGTGAATAGTTTGCATTGTGAGATTTATAAATTAATTGAAAATGCTTAGAAAAAAGCCCGCTGATAACTTGACCTTGGGTAGTTTTTATATCATTTAGGTGCATCTCTTTTGGGATATCGATTGTGTTTTTATATTTGCTTATTGCAAATTTCCAGAAATCATTCGGGTTAGCTTTTAAATTTTGTTTGATTAAGTCTAAATGCTTATAATAACAAACTCTAATCAGTTTTTTTGTTCTGGTTCTAATCAAGCTGAATGATAAATGATTTAGTTCATTACCATATTTCTTATTAAATTTGTTTTTTTTCTTTATCAAACGAATGAGATCTTTTGAATACCACTTAGGAAAGTGATTTCTGTTCGTTTTGAAGGGAACATGAGAAAAGACAATCTGGTAGAGTATACTGTAAAACTGATCGACAGATTGATCAATATTTGCCTGATTAATGAATTCCCAATCAATCTCACGAAGAAAAGTATTAATTGAATCATAGTCGGCTTTATGAAAGTTTGGTCTTGGGGCGTTACGGGTTTCTAGATATGGTAGAAAATTAAATAGAACATTTATTTCTAGAGCAGTGTGGTATGGATCATCTTTGCTTAGTGGAGATGAAGAACGTATTACTGATATGTGTTCTTTATCTGATAAAATGAGATCCAATATTTTGGATTGGTGATTCACTATTCCGTTAAATTGTTTAAAATTACAGAATTATAGTGTATCGATGATGTCAAAGGTGATTGTATTTGTGTTTGTTGTGAAAGGTAATAAATTGTTTGTTTCATCGGTAATCCAATGAATGTTAGATTTATTGAAATCGCCAAATATCAAGATGTGTTGGTTTGGTGTTTTTAGGTACACATTCCAAAGATTGTTTAAAAACTGAGCTTACAATAGATTCTTCTTCAGTTGGCGGTAGATATACTGTGCAAACTTTCAGTTTGATACTCATGTTATAATGATTTATATTGATTTGGATCCACAAGTCCTCCGCTTGACAATGCGCCATCCTCTTCGGCTCTAGTTTCCTTAATACAGCAACCATGACTCCTCCTCCATCTTTTTTTGTCTTGTGTAGTCTATCCCTCTGAAATACTTAATACCGGTTACTTACTCATTCTTGGTCACAGATAGATTCCTTTAACCATGTCTCTGTTAGGCTTACTAGGTCGTAGTCGTTGATAAGTATGTTTTGTAGCTTTGCAAGAGAAGGTTCTCTTCGACCCTGATCTCCAGTTCTCTTGTGGTCCCCAGGATTCACCAGCGTTATTGAAAAGTGTCTTCTCCACTATCTCATTGTCTTTATAGGTATCACGTCTGACCACTATACTGCCGGGGACGGTTTGAAGAGTTCGTAGGACCACCTTCCCATATCACTGCTCACTGTCTCTCTTCGGGACTGTATGTGGTGCGCCAGAAGCTAAGGCTGTTCTTGTGTTGTTCGCTGTCATAGAAACGTATTTAAATTTGCTTTTATTTTTCCTTTATATGTATATTCTTCTTTATGAATTATGTCTCTTCACTAGCTTCAAGAGCAACAACAAACTGTCTTGGATGAGAACACTTTAACGTTTTTGGTATGTATAAATGTATGTTGTGCCGTGTAGAGACAGTCGGCGGCTTTTAGAATCATTTAATAGTAGCCTCATTTGAACAAAAGTAGAGTCTTAACGTGAGAACCAATAGATAGGGGGACGGTTCGGGAAAGTGGTGGGTGCCCTCGACTGAGTACAGTAGTGTAGACAGTTCTTGTGTCCTTATATGGAAGGCGCGCCTCAGTGTGGAATATAATATTAACTAATTATAACCAAGTGAATATAATATGTTGTCATCTGATATTTCCCATGAACGCTCTTTACCGAATTTACAAATACTGTTTTCACGTTTTCCTTCAGCAATCATTAAAAAATTGACAAAAAAACACATTTTTTGTTAATGAATTTTATTTACTAAACATATATATATTTCAAAAGCCAGTATGGGACCAAAAGTTGTACTATGGTGCATAGTGTGAGCCAAAATATAAAATAAATCCATAAAACAATATTCAAGTTCATTGACAATAATGAAATAATAATGCCTTAAAGATTATCAATAAAATTGAATCACGTAATTCAAACAAAGAAGTATATTCGGGAGTGGTCTTTTCTGCAGGTAAAGTTTGCCCGAGTTATTTCGGGTGTGGGAATTTTCTTTCCTTTTTAACCTTTAATTTTGCTACCCGTAGTCCTTAAGCGTTTAAATTACTCCTGTTCACCAATATATATAGGATTGGTAAGTATGCATTCGCACTGACTTGGTGGATAGGAAAATTCAAATCCCGCAACTATCCTACCTACCCAATGTACCCATCTCAAAATGTCTCCATGAAAGGTTATTGTTACAAGATGTCAATAAAGTTACATTATGCTCATTTGGAGCTCTGTAGAGTTCAGTATAAAATAGTACCTTAGACAGGGAGGATTGTGGTGGAATAAATTATTGTGAATATAATTTAATATTCATATTTCGCGTGCATCCAGAATCTAGCAGACTGCACCCCTGGCCCCAACTGCGAACGGATGAGTTTTTTTTTATCCTATAGTCTAATCTGGACTTTTCATATGTTCCAGAAGCGCGGGCTTAAACATTAAGAATACTTTCTATCAAGTTAAGCGGATGCTTTAAAAATAAATTATTCCATATTACATTGTGATTAACATAGTTCTGTGTCCTTCGTGTGTGTTGCGTAGGGCTTATTCCAGCAACACCAACTAATAGAGTGGAGTCACAATGTTTGCGACACCAACTCTCAAAGGGGTTTCAACGTGCAAATATTAACATCTATCAAACCTTGTTGTAAATTACAAAAATATTACATTCATTTATAAGTTAATAATGAGCTATTATCGTTGATACAATACATCTTTTTGCGGAATAGTTCATGCAATAATTACAAAATATAAATCATTAAAAAGAATAGGATGCAATTAATAATAAAATAAGCAATCATCTTAAACAATCATTGGTAACAATTGCAAGGGAGTAAAAGTATTATACATAAATGTAGGGAGTTCAAAATTTTTGCGGGGATTTTTAACGCAATCAAATATTCAGCATAAAAACTTTGAACAAGCTCATTTAGCTCATCAAATAATGGCATATCACACTTAAAACATAAAGTGCCTGACCTTAAACCCAAATTATAATGAATATTGTTTTTACTTTCCGTCCGCTCCAAGCCAGCGGGTCATTTCGCTGATTGTTTCACTGCGGAGCTGGAAATCTACTTTGGAAATTAGTTCCATGAATAATTAATTAAGAGACTCTTAAAATTGGCCACATATAGAATATGGGAGTGAATTAATGGTGGTGACAGGTCACGTCTCTTGACGAACTAACAATGACTTTAAAACAGTTTACTACGTGGAAAATAAACCTAGCCTTTCAAATTGGTCATGATAAATAGCATAATAATATAGTATCTTTTTAGTAGACCATAAATAATATTATATTCTTTTGACTGCTTTATTTACTTGTCTTCGATTTTGTGAATCCGGCATGCTGATATTGGTTTTTGCAGTTAAATTTAATGTAATACATTTTATGTTATGGAATAACGGAAAGCTTATGACAAAAATGCACAAGCGTGTATATTTCACGAACCTAATTCACAAGAAGAAAATTTCACCTACTGGAATGACACACTTCGAAAAATCTTAAATCATAAAATTTATCTCATGTTTAAGTTTTTTTGAAGTGTTACATTTTAGTAGATCTAAAATAAATGGATATTATTCCCTTCGTTTGTAATATTATCCATGTGCAAATCTGGCAGTATAACACATGAAATTAACGCCTGTGTAATTTCGCCCTGACACCAAACACACATGTATTTTATTTTGACCCCCTACATTAAAATGCAGGAGCTGAAGATAAATATCAAGTAAATTAAGCAATACTTAATCGAAAGTTTAGGAGATTAGGCAAAAGGCTGGAAGGCAATTACGCTTTGTAGGTTATTACATTAATTCATAACCTACTTAGAAATGTTTACTTTCAATTTTCTAAGGAATGCAAATCGCTTAGTTAAAACTGTATTATAAATACTAATTAAGTACAAATGTAACGTTTTATTTATTGAAAAGTTTATAGTGGTAATGATAAACCCAAATTCCCCCTTTGAGGAAATAGTTATTTTTTATATGTAAAACTGTTAAAGTAAATCTCACCGGCGTGAAAAAACTATTAAATTGCGCTGTAAAAAGTGGTATTTTCATTGTTTGTATTCCGGTTTCAGTCTATTTTTTAGTTTGTATGTCTAAATCAAGGAGTTTTTATGCACATTTTCCCGGCAAAGCCTCCATGGAGAGGTTGTGCGGACGCGCCGTAACATGCATCCGGTCAGACTGCTAGTCGTTACAACAGCGCCACGATGCAATGGTCTATGGTACTACGGTGCTATAGCGCTAGGGCTAACGATTTATAACGTCCCGGTAACGAAACAGTAACAACTACACAGTTTTACCGTTTCTCGTTAGTTGCGCTTGTCAGCTTTTCGACAACGCTTTACGTGGAAATTTACAATAAACTGATCAACTTGGTAATTACAGTTGATTTCACAAAGGAGAAATTTTGCCTAAATGCCTATTATAATTAATAGTATGCCGATTAGAACAAACGTTGCTCATTACGGAAACCAAATTCAATTATTAGAATCGAAAATTCATTAGTAAGAAATTAATCAAAATTTTAATACAGCAGTTCAGTGAACTTGAAACAAATACTTAATATTCTACCTGCACTTTTGAAAATATATTACAGTTATTATAAGTATGGTGAACCTATATTATAATTTATTTTTCCACAAGGAAAGAAATAGATAGAAATAAATCTTACATCGGAAATAATAACACGTGTAAATAAATACGATCGTCATAAATATTTTACAATTTTAAATTGTTTACTATATCAAAAGGCGTACCAGTAAAGCATGGCAACTTTCAAAGCATTGAAATATCCGGGGTTCCGGACTATAAATTATATTAAGTGATTTTATTAACCTTTCCTTATCTGTGGTGTGTATTTACTACACATTGCTTCTAATAACTTTAATAACTCTATAAATATAATAAATTCTGGGTTCAGATTTTAGGTATTCCTCCGTTATACATTTATGCACTGAATTAAAAAATTATATTTTACATAGTTTTCAAATTCAATTAAAAATCAGAGATTTTTGATAAAAATCGGGAACAAATACACCAATACAATAAACCGTGTGATACTAATACGCGAAGAGTGTGCGAGGAAATGACACGCTATTGATGTCCCGCTTTAATTCGCTATGCGGAATCCACACGTCTGTAGTTGTATTTTGATTATCATTATTGATTTTTATTATTGATTGTATATTGTCTTGGGTATCGATGATGAGACCATCGATACCTACGACCGCACAGCTGTGTTTGTGCCAGCCGCCAGCCGCTAGCCAGTCGACCGCGAACCGTCGTTAGATGTGGACCCCTCGCACGTTTCTTTGGCATCTGCCGATGGTTTTTTCATGTTTTCAGCAATTAAATTACAATTATTATCAATTTTGATATAAAATATAATAAACATAATCGATTAGCTATGAATATTCATATTTTTCCGATATTAAATCGATTATTTTATTATTGACTACACAGCACCGGAACGCGTGGATTTTTTTAGCACAGTAAGCGAAAGGAACATAAAATATTACTGCTTAGTAAAGAAGTTGTTTTAATGGTCAAAAAGGAAAGGAAATGTAATATTTTAAGGAAACGTAAAACAATGCACCCAAGCAGTGCACAAATATAAATAGGTTTTTCAAATTGTGAAAATTTATGGCTCTTAAATTGGTAAGCTTTACACCTTCGAAAAATAATAGGTGCAATATAATTAAGTGGATAAGTAAGTAAAATCGACCAAGTCATATTTTACTATAAACAAAATTAATCGTGTTTCAATTAGGATTGCAAATTTTAGAGATCTTTACATCTTCGACATTCAGAAACATGACCAAGACAATAAACACAAAACCATTGACAATGTTTTTATGCATAGGATGACGAATTATTATAAACATTTATTATTAGCCCGAAACAAAAATATAAATTGAAAAATCTTCCGACAAAAAATAAATGCCGCCGACGAGAATCGAAAACGCAAAAAAATCAATAAGCCAAAATTTTTTGATAAAATACTAGTATTTATTGAATTATTTGGGAGTTAAAAATAAGCCGACGTAGCACAGTGGCTTAGTGCACCTGATCGACAATCAGAAGGGTGTGGGCTCAATTCCCGTCGGTGACTTTTATTTTTTCTCGAAAGATTTTTTTTAATTTGAATTTGTTTTTCAGCTTTTGATTTTTTCGTTTTTTTTGTTTTTCGTTTTTCAATTATTGTTCATAATAATTTACAAATATTTTTAAAAGTGCTTGAAAAGTTTTTAATCTGATCGTTCAATTTTTTCCTGCTTTATTTTTTCTTTTTATAATATGCTGATTCTTAATCTGCTCACTTTTCTCAAACCCGTGACAACTTTGTTAAGTGATAAACTTTGTTATCCACTCAATAATTTCTTGATTGTTTGTGAACTTTCTATTGATTTTTTTATTTATTTAATGAACGATCGAACTTAAGTTTTTAAAAGTATTTGTTAAAAGTAAAGTTCGTAATCTTTTCACGAAGCCCGCAATTTGAATGTGTTTTACGGCGTTACAGTTCGTTATTTCAGGGCCGGAAATGGAGCCCCGGAAGTGGGGAGTGCAACACTGCGCGAAAATGCGACAACTTTTGTAACTAACAAATCCGGCGCCATTAACCATTATTATCTGCGAGTACTGAAAGGGTTGACTCTGGGCCCGGGCCTGGCACTGCCGTACTATCACACTGCCGTTCTGTCACACCGCCGCAGTGTCACACTGCCGCACTGTCACACTGCCGCACTGTCACACTGCCGCAATAATACGTCCCTTAACGCTAGTGGTTACGGTGGGCAATCATTTTATTTGAGGAATACTATATTAATGGTTTTTAAGTGTAACAATGAAATTGTGAATATCAAAACGATAGTCAATGTAAAAGGGGCCATCTGCACTTATTGTCCGTTTTTAAGGTTTCTTGTACAAAAGTTTTAAAATGCTCCTATCTCGGCTGTAGCCTTAAGATATCTCTATCAGCAACGTACAATGAATGTTAGAAAAGAGCCATCTGCAATTGACTGAATTATAAATTAGGCAGAAAAACTATGTGCAGATTCCAACTTCTGCCATCCAAAAACATTTTCATCTTATGGATGACATGTGCCAGATGGTCACTTATGCCATGGATAATAATACTGATTTTTTACAAATAGTACCTACTCTAAATCTGTATCCTAATATGTATAAGTAGCATTTGGTATGACTTATAATTGAAAATACTATTGCCAGATATTTCGGATCTCTAATATTTTTCATTAGCTCCACACATAGGCCCTGAAGAAAATAATTTCCCTCAGGGCCTACGTCATCTTTGGAGATGCTGTGTGGAGGCTTTTTTCAGGAATTAAAGGAGAGAAAGAACTGGGAAGGAAATGAGAATAAGTGGTGGGTAGGAATCACGGGGTCAATGTGTCCAGTATTGACGGACGTTTGAATTCATCCCTCCCACTGCGGTGAAAGGCGATGGGTCGAGAGAGTCCTACTGGAGAGGTAAAAAGGTCTCCCTCAACCAGTCTCTCCAAATCCAGCCCGCCACACAGTTGGTGAACAGACGCATCCAACGCCAAGACTTATACAATGCTCACCCTGTGAACCAAGGAACCCCTGCTAAGTCACCAAAAGTAGCGAACCTCTTGGAGTAACCTGTGGCAGAGGTGCTGGTTATCCAATGAATGGATGGTGGTACCCATACGCGCCTCCCAAATAATAACTTATATCTTCATATTGTTCAGGATAGTCCATTGTTCTGATTGCCAGTGCAAGTATTGTTGATGAAATGATTTGTGAATTCAATGAATGAGCTTTTTGTTGGGAATTAATAAAAACGTCATCACGTTTTTTAAAATATTGAATAACAAGTTAGTGGGGACCAACATACATTATAGTTAACGATGTCAAAACGAATGAAATGGATTCTTTATGACGACGGTAATTAGTAATTACAGACCTATTTTGGTTTGTCTTGTTCAAATAATATTGTATTAGCATAAAAGTTTGCTATAAAAAACTACTTTCCTGAAGATTATATTATAATCTTGTTTATCCTTTAATTTTTGAAAAAAATATTTGTATTTAGTAGAACAAACAAAGCGGTTGTAATGAAATTTCATTGATAATGTACGAAGAAATCATCTAGTTAGAAGATTCTTGCGAATAGCAATTTTTATATTTTAGCAACTGTGCTCGACGAAACCATAATTTTATAATGGCTGTAATGTACATGAAAGTTAAGAAACAAAAGCCATCACCTCTGGGAAATGCAACATAAATTTCTAGAACCTGACGACACATGGATAGATTATGATTCTGTTCAGGCTCGAATAGAATAAGCGAAATCTAGACACGATGTTTTTGTACACCGCGATTAATATAATTTAGACAGAACTCTGCCATGTAAAAAAGGCAAAAATTCATTTAAATCACATGTAACGAAAAACATTGAAATTAATAAAGGCCGACCAGTGGAGTGGGCTCCGTTAGATTGATCTCCGTTACTGTGATAGCAGAATACGAAATGTATCAACGACGATCAAAAATCCTCACCTTCGTAAACTGGACATCATAAGATCAAAAAGATTTACTGACATTTAAAATTAGCATTAAGAAAAATTACAATAAATTTCTTCCAATAGATAAAAAAAATTTAAGTACCCACGTACAGACCTTTTATTGTTTATTTATTAAAACTTACACGAACCAAATTACCGTGTACCTCTTCAGAATCTAAATCACTGATTGTTATTTTTTTAATTACAAAATTAATTAGCTCATCTTATTGAGAGAAACTTCTTTTGGTGGAACTTACTTACTTTCCATGTAATTTTAATTTTTCCACTTATGAGATTTACGAGTAGTATGTACAAATATTTCGGAAAATAAAACTTTAATGCCCAATAATTACATATTTATGCTTTCCAATAATAAAAGCCTTTAATCTCGCATTGTTTTAAAATAATGTATAACACCGGTGGCTTGTTCGTCGCTGAACAATTTTTACGAGGAATTTATAAGTAGATGTGGTCAAAACTAAAACGTGAAGTTGTAAAGTTAAAAGTTGAATCAAATGTCGGTTACAGATAAAAAAAAAACTTATACATTTCACGACAGAGGTTCACGCGAAGCCATTTATCTCAAAGTTGGTTTTTTACACTTGGCTACCACGCTCAACCGACCCTCTAAGCTCCTTTTGGCAGTTTTCTCGTTTGTCAAAGAAACGTTGTATTATAAATTATACATGTAGAATGTAGATATCGTTGTGAACACTTAAGTCTTTATATACGGTGCGTACTGCAAAGCAATCGATCTTCGGGAACGGAACACCAGCAAAACTATCATATTATAATAATTTTATGGGAATGATGTTTTAATAACTATTGGTAATTAGAAGCACGACAATAATTGAACTCGACAAAGAGAAATTAATAAATCTCAAAACTGCACAAAATTATTTTAATGAGTTTGATATTTTGTAGTATAAAAATATGTTGTCTCAGAAATGCATTATATTTTTGTATGTTGATATTGTAAATCCTATCTCCACACAGGAGGATATGAATAAGTCGTTAAACCTAGTTACTCTGGAGGTATTTAAAGTATATTAGTAAGTAAGGCGAGTCGATGATATTGTCGCAGACTGTATACAGGGTCAAGAGGTATGTTTACCGGTTAGAGAGAGAGTGGAGACTTTATGGAATCCTATTTACATTCATCCTGTAATTGATGCAATGCAATGATGTGTAATAGACTGTCCCAAACGTTTGTATTGCTGTTTATAGACGTATGGAAAAATTTAATGATTTAAATGTAAACACACGTTCCCACTTCATATTGAAACTCGTTTGTAATTCTTACAAAGCTGGAATTATTCTTAGCGATATAATAGGTAGAACGATTCTTTAATTAAGTCATAAACTGTATAAAGTAGCAATCAATTGCGGCGCTAACGATTGCTAAAACCATCGCACTAAGCTCTGGATTACGAGAATTACGATAAAAATTGGGTTGTATTTCTCATTACACTAGAGAGGAGATACTTATCCGCTATTTATTAGACAATTATTTATTTTCCGAGAAGCACAATGTTTGTATTTAAATCTATTGTGATTACTACCATTCAATTTTTATACCGAAAATTAAGATAAATATATTTCATCCACTTCAATTCAACTAAATTCTTCCTTATTTTCAGATTAGGATTCTTTAGTCAAGATTCATCCATCGTTCCTGACATAGATAGGTGCGTTTAATTGCCCTGTATGTAAATATAAATATTGGTTACATTCAAATGACTTACACGGATTATGTCAATTGTAGAACGTTTTAATCATGTATTTAAAGGACACGATTTTTAAACCATTTAAAAAATAGGTACACAAAAATGTTTTAGGTTATTTGAAGAGTAGTTAAATATATCTACGGGGTTAAAATTTTCGTTTAATATCACCTTTCCTCTTGTCATGTTCTAACAATATACCCCTTGAATCTTTATTCATGCGTACCCCAATGAAAGGTTAGTCAAGTTTGCCAATTGTAGTGAATAAAAACAAATTTCGTCTTTTGACAAATTGACAATATTATCAGTTGGAAAGCACTTAACACGTCACGCGCATTCGAAAAAAGAGTTTATTCAAATCACTGATGACACAATTCATTACTTAATCATGAAGTGTAGTCGGATGCCGGAAGAATTTTAATTTGCGTATTGCAAGCGGCTTATTGTTTACCGGGGATATGTGAAAAACTCGGTACGCTAAATCATGCTTCATACTCAGAAAATAATGATTAAACTTGATCAAGTACTTTTATCTGGCTTTAAGAAGATATCTTATTTCATGCAATGTAACAGTAGGAGCAATTCAAAAATTCGTAATACTTTGGGTATTTTTAACAAATTACCTACTTGATTGCTTCTTTAGAACACGGAGAAAATGCATATTGCATATTATAATATTATTTACAATCCACCTACAGTATACAACTTAGTGCTTAGGCATGTTTTTTTTATTTTTTTACTAACAAGGTTAGATAAATCATCAGTAAGTAAGCATCAGCAGACAGAGGGCTAACATTTAGAATATTACGTAGTATTAACAAAGTATATACACCAACCGCCCAATTGGCATCCTTTATTAAAAATATCTCGTGTTTATGAAGGGAGCGTCGTTTTGAGTTTAATATATTAAACAATTTCAGAAATACTACTTATAAACTTTCAAATTATGAATGTATGTGTACAGAATAACAGATTTCGATATGCTAATTATTGCAAATTTGAAATAAGGAAAAAAAAATATTTTACAGAAAATAAATTTCCTGTGCGCATATGTACATATATTTTTAACACAAATTTTTTTTTATTCAATGTTATACCACACAAACAAATTAGTTTGAGGTGTATTTTAAATTTATTCTTAAAATAATGATAATTTTTTTCAGCTTGTTTTTCTTTTAGATAGTGTGTTAAAATATTTAATGATAAAGAAATGTTAAACGAACCATTCGTTTGCCTGAACACAGTGTTTTAATTTTACACAAAATGATTGGGTACCGGCGTCGCATTGTTTTCTTAAAACTTTTTCTATTCAATTATGGTAAGAAAATTAATAAAATGTCACCTTGTATGACGAGGCAGATAGTTACTCGTAATTATTTCAATAAGCTTAAACCTTAATTTTGCTGTGTAATGATAAGAAAAGTATCATTTTCACTTTAACATCAATCTTACCTTGATCGGCATTAGATGAGTTCTCGTCAAAACAATATTTGTATTGTTCCAATTTTTTGTCCAATTTTCTCCAGCGTTCATTAAATAACATGAAAATTAGATTGGCTTTTATTTGTTTTCCGGGAACCGAAATAAATCTGTCCCGGAATAGATATCTCTTTGATTTATCGAGCAGTATTAAGATGGACAGAAGCTTCTCGAGTGATCCCATTGATAGAGCTAGATACTACCGAGCTAGAACAAAATACTGCCAATTTATTATTATCGTTCACGTGCTCGACTTTAATAATATGATTCCGTGACAAAATGGAGCACTGACAAAACAGAACAGTGATAAAACTGAACATTGAAAAAAGTGAATAAAATACAAGCCAACAACGAACCTAACCTATTTTTATATAACTTTCAGTATTGTCACTGTTCTGTTTTATCCGGTTACCATCCCAGTGATATAGTAGATACTTCTGGGGGTTAAACATAGTGAAATCGACACCTTTACAATATGGGATATCGAAAACTAACGTTGATTTTATATCGATTTTCCTCTATGAATTCACATTCCTAAACGTCAGATGGCTCGGTAAAAGTTAAAAATACTAATTAATTGACAATTCCGAATTGAAATATTAATTTTAAAATACATAGATAGTCTGCATATACTTTTTAACAGTAAAAAGAGAGTAAATTAGTTCATGGGGACATTCGTCATAACTAACAACTTTTTTCCATTTGATCGCGGTTCAGATGAATTAATTAAGTCTATGAATTGTTCACCACATTAATATGCCAGTTATTTTGCGTAACGAACGACATTATACTAAAAGTTGAGCATATTGGCAGGTTATCCGACACATTCGAGGCCGCGTTAAAAGTAACGACTTTTGTCTACCGACTGTCGGAATCAAATTTTGACCGTGCTCGCAAATATCGCTAACTGTGCATAAATTTCTTCAATATCGTATTGACAGAGGGCTTTATCGATCATCCGTGCTAGACCTCCGAGGATAAAACAAAATACTGACAAATTATTTTTGTCGTCTACGTGTAGAACTATAGTTATATCGACGTTGGAAAGGAAAAAGGAACCAGCGTTGACATAAAGGAATTCCGCAAAAATTTGTCCATATTTTTTTCATCATCATATCTTTTTTTCCCATAAACATTCAGCTTTTCACTCCATGATACATCGATTGATTACCGTACCATTAAACAAAAACAATTTTAACAAGGAATTATCTATAATTAAACAAATTGCTATAAATAACGGGTATGAGACAAAACTAGTAGACAATATTCTTAATAAAAAATTGAAACAAATAGCTTCAAATAAATTTCTTTTCAATAAATCTTATAATAATATGAATATTAATCACCAATTCCAGTGGCGTAGAGTACTGTATACAAATAACTTTTCTTCTTTAAGTGTAAAAAAATTCCCTCCAGAAATAAAGCCCGCTTTTTATACTAATAATACCTTAGGTAAATACTTAATTAACACTAAAGATATTGATGATAAACTTAGCCACTCGGGCATATATAAACTTAATTGTAATGATTGTTTTGCTTTTTATATCGGAAAAACGGCCCGGAACGTAAACATAAGAATAAAAGAACACCTGAAGTGTTTAAATAATAATGCTTTTTCAGAATTCGCGAATCATCTACTAGAAACTAACCATTCATTTGATAAAACCTCTGGGACTACAATATTACATAAAAATGGAATTGGAATTAGGTTAAACAATTTAGAAGCCCTCGAAATTAAAAAAGCCGTCAATAATAAATCAAATATAATCAACAATCAAATCAATTTAACTGATAGTCCAATATTTATTTTATTCCGTTAACCTCTGATAAAACTGTTTCCTCCTTTCCCCCTCCCTTCTTACCCATCCTGTAATCAGTCTACATCCTTTCTCGTTCTAGCACTAATAAGGTGTCTGCTCTTTTGTTTCTATCTCTTTCACTCGTGTATTTTATTTCTATCACTTTCACTCATTGTTTTATTTTCTTCTATATATATGTGTCTGTATGAAAATAACTTTAGTTGATATAATAAGCCCTGATGAAGCTTGAGCTAAGCGAAACCTGGTTGGCTGTCAATATTAATTCAAAATAAAAGTGTATTTTTTCATTGAATACATAATGTCACATCACAAAGTGTTTGCTTCCTTCGATAAAAATACTAAATTAGACTTTGAACAACTGAATCTAATATTGGACCCGGTAAAAACGCTCTTCCTTTTGATATAAATAATTAATTAAATATTTTACAGTTTACGAGTTCAACAGTTGTGTTTAACTGAAATTCGCATGTCAAAAATAAATAAAATTTTCAATATTCTACAATACGTGACTCTGAAAATATAATCTAAATCGTGGGACATGACAAAAACGCACCATACAAACTTTGGTGAATTTGCCCATAAACGATTCCATTACAAAATAGAACAGTGACAAAATGTAACAGTGACAAAAAAGAACATTCAAGAAAAGTGTATAAAAACAAGAAACCTAACATAATCTATTATCAATATCATGTTCATGTATTGTCACAGTTCTGTTTTACCCGGTTACCATCGCAGTGGTAGACTACAACTGTGCTAAAATTAAATAAATGTTATTATCATTCTTGTGCTGAACTGTATGCATAATAAAATAATAATTACAGTTTGATATTGCGTGCCGTGAGCAGCTTAGTGGAATGTTTCAGAAATATAAAATTCAAAATAGGCTGCATAATAACAACAAAATACCTCCACATTTGAATTTAAATATTTATATGCGAATGAACACGTCATATGATACTTTGATAATTACTACAATACTTTTTGTAAGAAGTAAAATTTTTTGGTTGAAAATTTATTTTATCCGAAAATAAACAATATATTATCACACCATCATTAGGAATTATTGAGTTTCGACATATCCGTGCTATTTTTCAAATCAGTTATGAGATTTTAAGGGTCATAATAATTTTATATATAACTAGCTGACGTGTCCACGGCCTTGCCCGAAGAATTTTATATGTAACTAGCTGACGTGTCCACGGCCTTGCTCGAAGAATTTTATATGTAACTAGGTGACGTGTCCACGGCCTTGCTCGAAGAATTTTATATATAACTAGCTGACGTGTCCACGGCCTTGCTCGAAGAATTTTATATGTAACTAGCTGACGTGTCCACGGCCTTGCTCGAAGAATTTTATATCTAACTAGCTGATGTGTCCACGGCCTTGCTCGAAGAATTTTATATGTAACTAGCTGACGTGTCCACGGCCTTGCTCGAAGAATTTTATATGTAACTAGCTGACGTGTCCACGGCCTTGCTCGAAGAATTTTATATGTAACTTGCTGACGTGTCCACGGCCTTGCCCGAAGAATTTTATATGTAACTAGCTGACGTGTCCACGGCCTTGCTCGAAGAATTTTATATGTAACTAGGTGACGTGTCCACGGCCTTGCTCGAAGAATTTTATATATAACTAGCTGACGTGTCCACGGCCTTGCTCGAAGAATTTTATATGTAACTAGCTGACGTGTCCACGGCCTTGCTCGAAGAGTTTTATATCTAACTAGCTGACGTGTCCACGGCCTTGCTTGAAGAATTTTATATGTAACTAGCTGACGTGTCCACGGCCTTGCTCGAAGAATTTTATATGTAACTAGCTGACGTGTCCACGGCCTTGCTCGAAGAATTTTATATCTAACTAGCTGACGTGTCTACGGCCTTGGTCGAAGAATTTTATATGTAACTAGCTGACGTGTCCTCGGCCTTGCTCGAAGAATTTTATATGTAACTAGCTGACGTGTCCTCGGCCTTGCTGGAAGAATTTTCTCTACTTTCTATAAATATAATAGGCCCGTATAATATACGGTATAAACCTTTTGGAAGAAATTCTCTAAATGATACTGATAACCTTATCAAAATCTGTTAAGTAGTCTAGAAGAACTTATAACAAGATTTTAAAGTAAAGGGCACGTTGCGCGCCAAAAATGTACCGTAATACTATTAACTAAGTTGATGCGCCAAAATGTGGCGTAATAAATGGAATTCTTAGCTTAATGCTCGCTACATGTGTTTGTATAATATGTGAAACATGTGTGAATAAAATAAGGAAATAACCAGAGCATGAGACATAATGAAAACTCTCATTAGTAAAATAAAGATTTATTCATATAAACAAATAGATTAATAAATTAATAATCATGATTAAGATGGGTGAAGAATAATAATATATCTACAGGGTCGTGCCTTCCCTCGAAGAGACAAGGTCACGTAAACGAAGTTAATGTCACGTAATAATTATTTAAAAATGAAACTAAACTGAAAATATTTTATGAGCGCCATCCTATTTTTTAGATAAACAGGAAAACTTGAAATAGCTAATTTAAGGATAAACCATGATTAAAGAATTAAACTACATTACGTAGGTTGAAGTAGATTCCTTGCGTGAGTACTCTGGGCCGGTTCCCCGAATCCATCTCGTAGTGTGTTGGTAATGTCGACCTGCTGGCTGCCAGATTAAAACTCCTTTTCTTTCCTTGAAATGCGTTACGCCACCTCGCGTCCGCCGTCCAAGGTCACGTGGGAGCATGGTAGTGATGTTCGTTCGATCGAGGAAGTCAGCAGTGGAATCGTCACTGCTACATTACCCCCTCACCAAAAGAAAATATTTCCTCCTGGAAATAATGAGGTCCACCTGGCACCTCCTGAAGAGAACCTTCTTGGCTAGTGATACTTGCCCGTAGATAATCTTGCCGGAATCTCTCAGATCATGATTTCTTCATATAACTTAAAGACCCAAAGTGGCCCACTGAAGAGATATATATAACAGATGCACCAGCTGCAGAAAATACTTCTGCCCATTCAAGGCAACTATAAGTATGTCGATATGAAAATGATGCTCCATGTAGTTGAAGAAATTTCTTTGACACCATCCAAATGCATGAGAGAATACTTCTGCCCATTCAAGGCAACTTGTAGTTGAAGAGATCTGGTGATGATGACCAACCGCTTGAAGTGAAGTTCTCTACAGCTAAAACTGCCTACCTATATGGTTTATCCACAAGAATGAACTACTCAATAAAACATTGCTAATTATGTTTATGAAAATATAAGCATTATTATAAAGAAGCAAATCAAAAGGTTACCTATGAATGAACCCTATAAAACATTTGACCTCAACAAATGTGAAATGCAAACACGCAAATGAACTAAAGTTATAAAACATCAAAATTAATGTTAATATTCAAGTTGTATAAACCTACCAAAAGTTAAAATATGTTGACCCAAAATAGAAAATATGTTACAAAATCACGGAAAAAATTCTAAAATAGAAGGAAAAACCCAGGTACACAAAACCTTTTTTTTTTTTTTGCAAAGTATGAATAATAAGACCAGAAAACCAAACCGAAATATTATATCAACTCCCGAGATTATTCACAAATATTAATCCAAAATTAAATTTTAATTAAAAAATTTTATCATACTCAAAATTTAAAATATTCAAAATCAATTGAAAAAACTGTCAATCATTAGACACAGAACATATAAAGTTTCAAGAAAATTGTAAATTCAATACCAAAGGTATATAATAAAATGATAAAATTCAAAAATAAAGAATGATATTCTTTCTGAAGGAAGAAAAAAGTTATTATCATTATGATAAATTTATATATATATGTAATTTTTTTTTTTTTAATATTTCAATTAGTTTGTCAAGCAATTATCCTAAAATAGGAGAAGTGCTTAATAAGGTGAACACGAAAAACATGAAACATAAACATTGCTCTGATAATATCCCGAATGAACGTATATGTTCATGACGTCATAATTGTTGTATATTAACATACCAAACGGTATATAGGTATTTAAAAACAGAAAAAATGTATCCCAAAAACTTTATATTAAAAAAATTATCAGAACAAAAGACCCCACGATTGTTGAACTACATATATCCCAACATATCCATATAAATCCTCGAATGAGAAGGAAAACCAGAAAACCCAGAACTCATATAGTCCTGAAATAAATTTCCAGAATAACGTATGCGTTATATAAAATACCCAAAACGTCTTATTGCTGAATAAAACGACTGTTGAACAAATATCACTTGAACAACCAATCCATATAAAACCTCATAATGAGATGGAAAACCCGGAAAAATTCCTGGACATAACGCTATATACTTCAAAATACATATCTTATTTGCGGAGGACAAGAGACCTACCCTCATCATAGGAAATACATCTACGCCAAGGGTTCCTCTCTCTTCCTGCGGATGAGAAAGACTAGGAAACTACCTACATCCTACATCTAATCTCCACGATCAATTCCAAAAGAATTGTGCTGCGAACTCAGAGGCCCTAAAACTAAAGCATGGAACGCGAAAACAATTAAACAACGTACTCAGAGGATTAGAAAACTAACATGTCACGCGTTAATATCGTCCCGCTGCAAGACAAGAATAAAAATAGTGAAATAATTTCCACCAAAATTAAAGACGAGGCTTAAAGTTGAAATCCGAAAAATAAGCCGCGAATTACCCCATGGACAATTACAATAACGACAAGACAAAACAAGACAACACAAAACATCCATTCGAAGTTCATATTCGTGTTCATATATGAACGTCGAATGTGTGCTCTTTTTAAAAAAATATCGCATCTCTCTTAACCGGAAAAGACAAATGCTCTTCTTTTTAAGTTTACGAAAAAGAAAAGTAAACAATATGTAACCGTTCTAAAAATGAAAAAAACGAAGTATTAGATGTATATGAACATCGATGACAGCTTCTATTTGTTCAGAAACCGACCAAAAACATCAAAACAACTTATAGTTGTATAATTCTCCATGAAAACCAACATGAAAGAGTTGAAAGTATACTTGCAACTAAGAGAAAGAAAATTTGTGTTCCCGTAAAATAGTATCAAACTTATGCCAACAACTAGGCAGTATCAAAGTTCCATAAAAAATCCAACAAAAAAAGTTGATAAAAGTTTAATAATTGCAAACTAAAGTGCCGAAGAAAAGTATTAAATAGTTAAATATGTTAATATGAACTTAACAGCATCCGAGATAAACCGTAGAATAAATTTGTATACCGAAAGATTTGTGTATAAAACATTACAACGATGAGTAGGTAATATATCTTGTCGTAAGAAATATTATTTAAAAAAAACTAAGCAAGGTGTGTCATCTATAATAAAATAAATGTTGAATCCCAATTATGTAATTCTAAATGACAGAGTGTATTAATACAAGTAAACACTAATTGATAAAGTAAATTATTATCCAAGGTACTCATAGACTCGAACCAACTATAAAACATGATCATGAAAGTAAAAAGTATAAAACCCGACGTATATGTACTTGTATGTAATTATAATAATGTCATTAGCGAATGCACCGCGAACCGAGAACTGTGTATATAATAATAATAATAATTCAATGAACTGAATCCCAACGCATTATAAAATTTACCTAAATGCTCGTAGAATAACGAAACCAACTGTAATCCGATTTACAATAAAAATCCCATAATAAGGTATGTACAACCAAACGACTGCTGTGAAACGAAATAATACTTTAGTAAAGGTTTGTCTTCAAAATAATAAATATAAATTGAATTTATAATTTATGAAAAAAAATTAAATCATTGAGAATTCAACCACTCATGTTGAAATTGGAACGAAGGAAGAAAGTTATAATAGATTTCTTATCTTAGCAAAAAAATAAAATTTGCTGCTCAAACAAAGTTCTGTATAACCTTTTTAAAAAAAACCCTAGAGTAGGTAAGTTATAACAAAGCCACGAATGACCCACCAATTCAATTTAAATATGCAACATATAAACCATTCATTTCTTGTATGAATTTAATAACCCTTCACGGAAGCCATACTAACAGAAAATGATAAATACGCAAAGTAGTGTAGAAAATAAAATTCCTTCTCAATAACAGCCAAATAATAACCCAATTAACGACATCTATATTTGCAACAAGATGAGTTAACAACAGTTTTAATTTCTGAATAAAATAAATTACATTAGATTCGTATAGCATTTAAATTCCCACAGTAATTAATAAGATAACCCCAAAGAAAGCGCTATAACATAGAAATATAACCCCAAAAGTTAACCTTAATCTCCAAAAGTTTTAGAAAAATAATCCTCTTCAAATCAGCACCCAAAAATCAAAGTACATTATGATAACTATTCATAATAAAATAATATGCCGTCTCAAATGCAATGCGCTTTTGTAAATGAAACGCTATCAGATTATTAAAGCAAATTAACATGAATTTAAAAATAAACTGTTTTACAATTTAACCCCTCGAGACTAACCAACATATGTAATATGTGAATTACAGGTAATAACAGCACCTATCACTCGTAACACACATTAGGATAAAGGTTTCCAAATAACCCATGATTTAAACCCTCAAAACTATTCCTAAAAATATTATGCCTCTTATCCATGATGATAATGATAAACTGGACCTTGATAATTCCCATTGAATACTTGACGTCTCATATCCAACGGCAATGTGAAGGAACCCAGCAACGCTGAAAAACATGATTAGACGCATTTAAATAATAAAGCAAAATTAAGGTTTAACTTCGAAATACATGAAAGGAAAAACATTCCCAAATAAAATTATAAATAATTTACTTCCATGAAACAAAATGAGGATTATTCCAAAACCCGAAAGAAGGATTCCCAAGGAAAGAAGTAGAAAAAAAAAATTTCCCATGTTTATTTATTTTTTTATTTTTTTTTTTAATATTTCAAATATATTCTGATAAGAATATTAAGCAAAGTTGTAAGAAGTCAATTTAAGTTTACAAAAGATGTCCGTAAGATATGATAAACTTGAGTGGTTTATGAAGTTAAACGTCATTTAGAAAATATGAAATATAGTAATCTCGAAACGAAAAAAAATTACATAACGTTTTGTGACATTAATCGCAATAATGTGATAAAATACGAAATTACAGTCAGGTAGTAATTATTTTATATTATAAGCCGAAATAAAATTTAATTGTATATTGTAGCAATCGAAACACCGTTATAATATTATGTTAATCTTAAGTCGCAAAAATAGAATTTATTAAAATGAAGCAAATATTGCATAAAAAAATTGATGAAACACCGAAACCTGAAATAAATTATGGTAAGAAGTTGACATATAAATCCATATTAATATGTTACGATGAATCAAGTTTTTTCTTTTTTTTAAGAAATTAAATTTCATTTCAAAAGTAAAATAAAATCAAAGCAGGTATTCAGTAAATTATTAGAAAGCATTGAAGAAATATGCTGCAATAAAATAAAATATTGAACGCGTGAAAGCAAAAAAATTTTTGACAATAATTAGAATTTACAGAATCATAACAGAAGGTATGAAATAATATTACCAAAATCGTAGAAGTTACTGGTGTCGCATGACAAAATTTTATGAACTTGTAACAATTGTAACATGAAGGTAAAACAATAACAGTTTTAAAACAACATTTTGAAAAATTTGTTGCACAATAACCTCAATCATACTAAGAAAGCAAATACCATTTACATCCAATAATTAATTCAGTCAAACTTAAAACCCGTGCTTAAATCTGTAATAAAATATTAGTGACATCGACCCCCCGTCTCTCAATATAAAAATGTTGAGTAGCATAACATTCAAAAGCAAATTTTATTCCCGAGATGATTGCAACAAAATTGAACCCCAAAATTAGAAAACAATCCCATTACAAATTACCACAATGATAATTACAATAAGAGAGAATAAATCAATGTGAAATCAACTTACAAAATCTCGTAGCAATGTATTGTTCCAACCGGCCGCAATTAGAGTGAAATAGGCAGTAGGTATATTGGATTCCTACGATGGCACATCATAATAATACTCCGCCGGCCGTAATTCATCCAATAAATTAAGACAACCGCTATAATGCATAAATAAAATTATATAAAAACAATTACGATAATGGCAGTGATATGATGACAATTGCTCCAAGTTATCTTTTGAATAAATATAAGTTGAAGGGATATGAATTTAAAATTCAAAGTAATACAAGGGAACACAAATATTTCAAAATGAGCTAAATAAAGTAGGTATTTAGCCGAATGGTGACATATTATTTACTACAACACAAAATTTGAGCCTCAATCTGAAACAAGCAGGATTAGAGCGTAATAAACTGAATAACAAGGACATGCTTACCAACACAAAACGAAACGGACGGGACCAAAGCACCCTCACAAGAATCTCAATGTAGCAATAAAAAAAAATTATACCCAGAAAAATGTGACATAAATTAACTAAGTTTACTATAGGTTTACCACGTTGTAGCGCCAATATAACAAGATTTTAAAGTAAAGGGCACGTTGCGCGCCAAAAATGTACCGTAATACTATTAACTAAGTTGATGCGCCAAAATGTGGCGTAATAAATGGAATTCTTAGCTTAATGCTCGCTACATGTGTTTGTATAATATGTGAAACATGTGTGAATAAAATAAGGAAATAACCAGAGCATGAGACATAATGAAAACTCTCATTAGTAAAATAAAGATTTATTCATATAAACAAATAGATTAATAAATTAATAATCATGATTAAGATGGGTGAAGAATAATAATATATCTACAGGGTCGTGCCTTCCCTCGAAGAGACAAGGTCACGTAAACGAAGTTAATGTCACGTAATAATTATTTAAAAATGAAACTAAACTGAAAATATTTTATGAGCGCCATCCTATTTTTTAGATAAACAGGAAAACTTGAAATAGCTAATTTAAGGATAAACCATGATTAAAGAATTAAACTACATTACGTAGGTTGAAGTAGATTCCTTGCGTGAGTACTCTGGGCCGGTTCCCCGAATCCATCTCGTAGTGTGTTGGTAATGTCGACCTGCTGGCTGCCAGATTAAAACTCCTTTTCTTTCCTTGAAATGCGTTACGCCACCTCGCGTCCGCCGTCCAAGGTCACGTGGGAGCATGGTAGTGATGTTCGTTCGATCGAGGAAGTCAGCAGTGGAATCGTCACTGCTACAAACTAAGCGCACAAACAGAGAAACGCAACTTTTTTTTATACTATTTAGAGATTTAGTCACTGCAACAATCAAAATATCACGAAAATGTTCTCACTGTAGTACCTTATGGCTTCGTATTCAGCGAAGGAAATCAATCATCGAATACAATATTAACCAATCTCTAATACATTTTACTCAATAAGTTATTCCACTAAAAAAAATATACATTTTTCACATTTTCTACTCACTCCCACAATTATATAATAGTTATTGTATCAGAGAAACAAAAATTCAAATTTTGGCGTATTTTTTAATGAAGAGAATATTCGGAATATTTCAATTTAAATATAATAAGTATTAGTACCTACATTTTTTGTTCACTTAACTCAGTGCTCGTGTAAAACATAATGTTTTACAGAAAAATAATATAATAGGTACTGAGATACAGATATATGACGCACCACTGCACTGCTTGCCAAAAGTGACGTTTAGCTATTGTAAAGCAAACTCTTTCCGAAAACAAAAAAAAACATTATTGCATCGAAAACATGCCTCGTCGCCGATATTTTGAAATTCGTAAGTGGCAAAAGAAAAGTTGTAGCTTCTAGGGTCGGGTGAATACTAGGGTGGGAATCTAGCGGCTTTTGCGTGTTGTCTTCTAAGATTTAAATAATTTTATTTTGAAAGCCTTGGTTTGTTGCATTATTTACAGCAGAGTTGTTTTTTCTATAAAAATCGGTAAGTAGGTATAGTGGAAAAATAAAAGGAAAATTTCTAAAAATGTCTTTCCCTTGCATTTGCATTTCCTTGAGAGGCTGTGAAATGTGTTTAGATACTGTTTTGTTAAAAGCCGAGTTTGGCTGGCTGATATAAAGTGTATTAAGTTATGTATTGATGTGAGTGTTACAAAATAGAAAGTAGCATTTTAGAACGGTAACCGTGTGAAATTTTTAGTTTTTTACATTTTTAGACAGTTTTTTTTTGAAAAATTGTTGCCTACAATAATTGCGGTTTGTGTAGTTGGGTACATCAATCTGGATGATGTTTATTTTATTAGAAAATTTGTTAGTTGGTATTCGAAAAATGGAAAATTTCATATTTCCCTGCAACAAGTTATGAAATAAAGAAAAGTAGTTTCTAGTACAGCAACTTTCTCAAACAAGTGAAACTTAATTACAGAGCTTGTAATGGACCTGTTTGGGGTAAAAGAACGCAAAGAATTTTTTTTCATAAATTAAAATACGTTCAGAGAATAGGGAGAAACGAACAGACTATGGACATCTTCGGGACATACTAGAAGCTTTATTATAGAAACCTACGTCGGTAATAGGTGTTAACCACGTAATAATTGAAAAGGGGCGTCATGGGACTCAACGAATCAGATCATTCCCAAAATCAATTAAATAATTTTTCGCCAATCACGGAGATTAAGGGCTGTCTAAGACACGATACACTCGAGATTGATTTACTGTTGAGTTAACCTTGGGATTCGGTCCCACGACGCTTGCAAAGGCACTTGAGAATCGACGATAAATTTGCATTCTAAGGCAGAAACGAAGCGATACCCAACCATCGATAACGAAAAAAGGGGGGGACGGTTTGGTGAAAGAAGAGGGTGTTTTAGAATGTTTTGGTCCAGAAGACATATTACGAGTTGATCCTTGTAGAGAGAATTGTTTACGTTCGCTGGAGTTCTGAGTGCTATTTCAAGTGGACACAGTGAACACAAATTTTAACTTAAGATAGGACGTTTGGCCGAAATTGCCTAATTATATTAACACGGGGGAGATGCAAGTTGGGTAATTAAGAAAAGACATAAAAGTTAATGGGTCACGAAGTCTTTGATTAACGATCAAAATTTTACGACCTTTTTTGCGCGTAAACAAAGTTACGAGGATAATATATTGAAATTCCTAGATGAAGCGAGAAAGAGAATATGGGTTGGGCTAAAACTAGACGCAAAAAAACTGTAAAAACAGGGATGTACTGGGCGTAGATCACCGAAAAGAAAGGACCAGGAATCGAAAAGAAACCCGAAAGGTAGTTTAGCTCATGATGGAAAAGGTTTCAACGACTCGGGTAAGTGGATAGCGATGGGTTACGAAAGATTACCAGAAGAGATGCGGCGGATATCACGAAAAGAGTCAAACAGGTAGGCGAAATTACAAAAACGTGTCGAATCAAATTTTGGAACGAATGCCTACGTATGTCATCACCGAGAGGAAGGTATATGTGTCCTGGGATCACCCACGGATCGTGTAAACACCAATCAAATGCTAGAAGGCAGCACACAAGGAAGGATACTGTATTGCGCAAGCGCTGGACATAATAGGTGAAAAGCTTCCGTTAGTTAGGATAATTTATCGATTATATTATCGATATCAATAGCGAATTCCTCGGAAAAAATTCAAAAACAACGATATAGAAATGAGCTACACCTAGTCTATAGGCCGGAAATCAACCAATATTACGGACACAACACGTGTACGAGAAAAAATAATCGAATAATTTTACATCGCCGTATATCATTTACGTGAGGGCGCCCGGAGGTCTGACCACCGAGTACGCGCCTGTACCCGCCTCGACAGATTAGTAGGTGTCTACCTCAAATCGGAAAGCGGGATCCAAAAATCCTGAAACGGGGTTATGCAATTCTAAACTTAACGGGAAGTGAAACCTCGAATTCATAAAGGCGAAAGTCGCATAAATTTTAAGTCGATTTATTCGAAAAGACATTATTAAACAGGGTTGTTTGGAGGAAATCAGGGCTTTTTTCGTTTTTAACTTGGTTGGAGTCGGTTCGAGAACTATACGTCGCGACAGTTTCGCGTGCCATTTTTAAACTAAACTGATAGAGTTTTAAATATAGTGAAGTTGTGGTTTTAATATTAATTGAAATAATTGAAGTGTTTTAAAATTTAATTAGATTCAACCAAAAAAAGGGTAAACTCATAATTAGACAATACTAAATTCACGGGTCGGAGTCTCTTGGTTTAGACTAATATAAAACGATGAAACTCAACTGCAGTAATGTTAAATAATAACGCGTGTGCCATTAGAGGAGAAAAAAATAGAGAACCATAATAATTATCGAATGACCAGACGAAAACGGCTAAGTCAAAGTTCCAAATTTATTGTGAAATTGAAGAGACAGTGTTTTTTTCCTTGCGAGCACGGGAAGGATTTTAACGGTTTACACGATATAAGAATTTAGTGGAAAAAATCGAAGTGAACGTGGCAAATAATATATGAAAGGTTCTAGGGAGGGGGAGGGGGTCGGGGACCCTCAATAGTAGATCGGCGCTACACAAATTATCGATAGTTCGCAATAAAACACGGCTGAAGTTACTCCCGTGTTTTACACGCTCATACTCAAAGGGGTAATGAAAGACTAGATAATAACCTTCGAGAGTTGCTTACGGGAAATAAAAACAGGGTAGATCTCGGCAAATACTTACTTAGATACTCTGGGATAGTCGATAGGGAGAGACATCTAGACTAGGTACAGTGGAGGCCAACAAATACCTATGCATGTCAACTATCAATTTACAGTTAGAAAAGGAAGAGACCTTCTATTGAAAGAAATGATCCGTTTAAACATTCCGAAATCAAGTATCCGGTAATTTATGTGCTACTTACGGGGCGGCGTATGGAAGTAGGAATTTTAGCTAGAAAAATTAGATTCAATATGGTTATAGTTTCTACTGGCGAGTAGACGGGTGACATAGAAAATCGGTTTCGAATTTAATACGAACCCTTAATGGTTTAGGGGCTTTTACTCATTCCTACCTCATGAGTTCCTGGACGTGGATTGATGTACATGTCGTCGATATCCCGACTGGACTGGTAATATTACGATTTTGGGTAAGTGATCTTGCATGAATATATATTTCCAGAACGTTAAAATTGCGACGAAGATGGGGCTGCAACCAGCAGCTCGGACAGGGCTGCGATACTGATAAGATAGTATAACATTTAGAACTGTTTGCTTGCTTCTAACAGCTGTGTTTAGCACGAGGCCAATGACCTACTTATTTGTAAGCAGTTAGTGTCGACGCACGATCCGAACAAGGAAGAAAAGGGACCCCCATAAATCACTTGACGACCGCGTCTGACGACAAAAGTCGTACATTCTACCGAGTTGGCAGCCGCGCAGAGGCACCTCAAATCAACATGGAAGCGACTAGCTGCAACCAACTCATGCTCAAGACAAATAAAAAATCAAATTAATAATATTTGTATAACCTTATATGTTCACTAACAAATTCTCAAATACCTTTGGCATCGGCTTAGGACTCACCGTTGGAGTATGTTGTCCGTAAGCTGTCTTGGGAAAGCACACAACTTCCTCAGCTCAGAAGATTTTCTACTTTCCTCATCACGCGATTTCGGGGCGTCAACGTTGTATGGAGAATCACGAAGAGTCCGGAAGGTCATCCCTTTTCGCGGGGCCGGGTCGGGTGAGAGGACACGAGAGGCAGTATGAAAATTAATGTCAAGTTGGAATGTTTGGGCCTTGGTTCGCTGCGAAGGCGTTTAATTGAACGGGCTCCAAGTCTTTCAAAATCGCGTGGAGGGGACGTCGGCGTGATGAACGAGGGTTCAAAATCAGAGGTCGAACACATACTAAAGCGGGGTTTACCCGGAGGTTGATGCAACTCGACTGGAAATCCCTCGAGATCCTTTGCAGCAGCCTTCGTGAGGTGGATAGTAGGCCTGGCGGCTAGTGGACGTCGAAAGCCCCACCAGAACAAACCTACTTGAAACATGCACGCGTTTAGCATCATGACAAGGGACGCAATGAAAATTCCCCTTTTACAGTCAGTAACGTAGTCCGTCGGAGGAAGCGGGGCGGGGTGATTTGGGATATTCCAACAGGTGTATTACCTCTCCCTCTGACGTGAGCGGTCCGGAGGTATCAGGGCGACTATAAGAAGAAGTTAGACCAGACCTCGGGGAAAGCCAGACACGTATTGGTTCTTGGGGTTTTGCATTTGGAAGAATAGCGACCATTTCATTTGGGGCAGTGAGGTGCCGACCCAGTTTGCAAAAAAACCTTTTCTCGTCATTCAATCCGTTCCCATCTCCTTTTCTCTCGTGTCCACTTCCATCCGCAACATCCAAAGTTTACTAACCACAGCTAAATCCATCTATCTTGTTTCAGTATACCATTACAGAGGTCGACGAGGGAGTCCCAGTACTTATGCGGAAACAACACCGTATTCAACGAAGGGTTTAATAGCGCGTACACAAGAGGGGGGAGGGGGGGGGGTACGGTTCTATGTCACAATCTAGAATTTATAAACACGGGGACATTAGATAAGGGCGGGGATACAAGGCAATCGTAGGGATATGATAGAAACTGATAGGTCGATTAGTAATAGAGTCCAGTATTCGTAAGTTAGGTGAGACACGTACTCGTTCCTTGTAGAACTCGCTGGGGGTCGATGGACGTTTTCCCCACACTTTGGCTAAGAAGAACCGGGAGTTACCATGGAAAGGAGACATTAAATACCTACCACCCCATAACGGTGGGCTTCGAATTAACAAATCACACAACGTGAAGTTAAGGGATTTATTGTAGATCAACCCCAAAGCGAAAGCCTTATTTTACTGTGTGCAATATCACAGGGGCGGGGGGGGATATTCAGAGTTAGCTAGGCTCAGCACGATATCATTTTGCAAAAGTGAAACTGAACGCTAGAGAGAAAGAGGTATAAAAACCTCATTCAAGCGAGTTAGTACAATTAGGAGGCCGAGTCAACACAAGCTTTTTGAAACGTAATTTATGGGACAACGCAACTACTTTTGGTTGGCTTCGTCAATTCCATCAATAGTAACAAAGCTTTCAAACAGTACCAATTTAACTGCACGAATATAATTTTATGACATGGCGACATGTCCTTTTATTGATCCTTCGTATTTAATCAATGTACTTAAATAAATTAGATAGGTAGGAGCGAAATATTAATACAAGTTGTATGCTTTTAAGTTACAAATTATGTTTTAACATCAAAGTAACATTTACATCATTGTTAACAATCGACTTCTTCCGTCCGACTTGGTGACAAGCTCAAACTTAAATAAAGTGGGTTTAAGTCAAAACCAAGTTACAAACATTCACAAAGGAGGTGTCAAAACTGTGGTTTCACAATAGTTTGTTAACCGTTACAAAACAATTAACACAACACTGGTAGTTGTAGTTGGTTCGGTGAGAGTACCGTATTGTCACACCACCGTTACAATATCAAGAGTTACCACTTTACACCGGCTTTGAATAAACTCATCAACAACAGAATATTCAATTTTGGCGTAGGGGTTGTTAAAATGTTTATGCAATAAATATGCAGGGTTTTTGGAACATACAGCCATGAAATTTAGTGATATTTGAAATAACTCATATGAATTGGGGTGTTCCGAGTGTTGGCGGCGGGTGATTATTTTTATTCTGCAGGAAAACGTTTTTAAATGCGTGATTATTAGGGTTTTGGAACTGATATATCTGTGGCTTGCTTCTAAAAGGTCAAATGTCCAGTTTTCAAATTTCAAGAGACTTTTATAGAATTTGCTTCTTTACGCAAGTATTAATTTTAAGTGTAGCAATTTTGGCCCCCGAAAATCAAATATCCTTTCTTGAAATCGGAAGGTTCTTTTGAAATTTGGAAGATAACCCAATGTTAAAACAAAAATTATATATATCGAAAACTGACATTAGTTCTTTTAGAAGCAATCAACAGATGTACATTTAAACGAAACATAAAAATTTGAAAAAACACTTATATGTATATTGAGCACTTTAACAGATCGCGGAAGATCTATTATTAACCTTTATAATAAAACTGTAGTTTGGTCAAAAGGAGGACGCTTCAAAAGTCTTTTGATTTTATCGACCATTTGTGTGTACCTACATAAGATATGGGGATGTAACTTTATTATTTATTGGATGAAAGCGAATACCAAATTTTAAACAAATAAGTATTAATAAAGTTGGTATATATCACAAGTTTACAACTTTTTTTTATATAATATATTGACTTTAGATCCCAAAATTTGCAGTATTAAAGTCTACATATTATTTTACTTTTATTGTTTTATCGGAATTTTATCATCAAATTAAATATAAATTAAACACTTTTCTCGTAAATTTCGTTGATGAGAAAAAACCTTACATTTCGTTGAATATTTAATATTTATGGCGTGGCATTCAAATTCTAACATTAGAACCCAGTTTTTTGTTAGAGCAATAAAAATTATAAGGTTATTTATCATACTTAAGCTTTTCCCTCCAGCTAGAAAGGGGTCACCAGTCACTATTGTTGGGAAGGTAGACAAAATTTTTAAATGTTGTTATCTTTAAATATATTTAAGTTCTTGTCCACTTGCGTTTTCATGTATAAACATGTTTTTGTTACGTCATAAATAAAAATAATAAAATATGAAAAAAAATGTAAAATAAACACTAAACTGATTTATATTACAATTACACATCCGTGTTTGATGTTTATGCCACATCTACATATTGATGTGTTATGTACAATGACTGATTATTAAAACGTTATGTTGCAGAGTTCTTTTTCATCTTTTTTTTTTATTTTTTTATTATTTTAATATACATCATATGGGTTACATTAATACATACATATTTTGCAAAATATAATATTAAGGTTCATAATTGGTCATGTATAATATCAGAAAAGAGGAGCTCTTGTGCCTGATAAGGGAGTCACGATTCTTACTTAGATTCATAATTCATAATGTGATATAATAATAATAATATAATAATATATATTATAATAATAATATATATATATATTTTTATTTTTGTTTAATATAAGTTTTTTTGAAAAAAAAGTTTGATTTTATTTATTTGTTCTTGTTGGTTCGTAATACAGCGCAATTCGGAAGGGAGATTATTGTAGTTTTTTATGGCTTGGTAAATATAATGGTTTTGCATTTGAGTTGTTTTAAAGATTGGCGTAATAAATTGATTTCCATTTCTCATGAGTTTGTAAAAATCTTGATATTCTTTGTTATTTTTTCTTTACACATTTTTATAATGGAAGTTTGCTTAAATATATCATCAATATTTGGTACTGGAAACAATTTAAAAAGCAATTTTGTTGGGAAAGTAGAGTTTTTTTTAAGTATTACTTTTATAATAATTTTTGCGAGACTTTTACTGAGTTTAGGTTGTTTTTATAAGATCCTCCCCAACCTATGATTCCGTAAATAAGCAGGGAGTGGACAAGAGCATAATATACATTTTTTAGTATTTTCACATTTAAAATATTTCTTAACCTAACAAATATATATATATACATTTCCTTATTCTCTTTACTAACTCCCTAATATGGCTTTTCCATTTCAGATTTTCATCGATGATCACACCAAGATATTTAATTTCAGAAGAAGAGTTGATTACAGTACACATAGGATTAAGTAGTTTACAGTTGACATTGTCACAATTTTCATCATGGATTATGATATTTACTTTGTGTTTAGGTATTTTTTGTAGTGAAAATAATACATATGTTGTTTTTTTAGCATTAAGTGTGAGTAGGTTATTATCAAACCATGATTTTAAGATATTAATACATTCATTTGCAAGTTTGTTAACTAGTTCCCATGTTTGATCTAAAAGCAATCATAACGTTTCTTTGTCAAGACCTTGTTCCATCCTATAACATTCACCTTATTGTATACACCAGTATTTGCAGCTGCTTTTCCTATTGAATTCATCTTCGTGTTCCGGTAAATTTTAAGATCCATTTTAATGTTTCATAAATAATACTGTTTTTGGTTTTAAAATACACTGCAGCACACCTATGATATTTTTGGGAAAGAATCTTGAAGATTTTAAATAAATTATGAATATAAAAAAAAACGCTCCTTTAAAACGCTTTTAACGGCGCTTCCAAAAAGTCTTCTTTTAAACAGGGTCACCTCATATTGTCAGAAACGCTGTGAGTTTTTCTTTAACCGGACTACTTTCAGGTATAGCGGCCAGGGGAGCAGAATGCCGAGAAGGTAACAGCTGCGAGCAGGCTTGATTATAGAACACACTGGCGGTATATAATTATCGTCAGACATGCGGAATATGGAAATTTATTCCAACTATTTCCGAAAACGTTACCGTCTGAGCGCACAGCTGAGCTTGCCTCGCTCGTAATGCAAAAATATTATCAACGAAAAACTCTCTTTTTAAAATAAACAATATTTTTCACACGTTTCATATTATGGTTTCTTAGTATAAAATAGTAATTTATAAAGTAAAACCAACATAGAAGGCAGAGCAAGCTCAAGACGAAAGTTTACTTATTTAAATTAATTCTTTCTTGGTTTTTCCTGTTTTCAGTTTAGTTCGGTATGAAATGGAAGTGAATAATCTTTCAAAGTGGATAGTCAAATTTTTAACTAAGTTTCTGTACTTTAATCTTATAATTCAACATTTTACATAAGATAAAAGCAAATTGTTTTTTCTCGGGGAATATTTCTGGCAAACTAGTTTATAAATTTTCTTTTGCTGTGAAAATAAATTTAATGTGATTTTTTTATCACAAGATCAATCTTTTTAGTTTTTTTAACATAAAACTTTTTTACGTTTACGATGTAATTATATCATTTCCGATGTCTTTGCAACTCAATCTTTATTTTACACATAAGAAAATTGCAAAATTCTTGTATTAATTAAATTCAATATTTTATTTATTCACGTAATTATTATTTTTATTGATTCAATAACTTTATCTTCCGACATTATTTGATCGTCTGAGCCTCACTGGGTTATCCCCCTTGCTGAGGCCTTTCAATTCTAGAAGGTTCTAAACTCTATGATATAACGAACATTCCTTTGAAGACAGCATAACTCGTATTGTAGAGAAGATCGTTTTCCGCTTTGAGAATGGAGAATGGAAAATTGAATCGGTCCTCCGATCCTACATGCGGAATTTCCAAAGCATGCGGTTGATGAACCAAAATGTGTGTCGTTTTACTAACTCAATGTTAAACATTAACATGAAATATTGTTATTGTAATTTCACTAAAAAAATGACAATAGAAAAATGATATCGTTTTCATTGTATCAACTCTGAATACGCAGGTCCCAGCTCCGCGTGAAACTACCATATGCCACTTTTGGGCAGTAAAAATATCTTTTTTTTTCTCTTTATTCTGTGTTTTTATTGGTTTTTACAGTTTTTAGGTGTGTTAAAACCACCGAGCTAGGCACATACCCGTGTTATGGTGGTTGATTAAATATACAGTAAAAAAATTAATATTTCTTACTTTATTTGGATCGTCCTTAATCTAATCACAGGAAAGTGCAAGAAGTTTTGGAATTATGAACGTTGTAGACTAGCTAACAACCATACAAATATTGAAAGAGTTTAAATAGGCAAACCATTTTAAAGAGGACACGTGTGAATGAATTAGTGCACGCTGATGGTATCGAAAAAGGAAACGTTTGAATAAATTAGTGCAAGCCGATGGTATTTAAAGAGGACACTCGTGAATGAATAAGCGCACGCCGATGGTATCAAAAGAGGACGTGGGAATGAATAAGTGTACGCCAATGGTATCGAAAGAGGACACGTGTGAATGAATTAGTGCACGCTGATGGTTTCGAAAAGGGAAACGTTTTAATGAATTAGTGCACGCCGATGGTATCAAAAGAGGACGTGGGAATGAATAAGTGCACGCCAATGGAATCGAAAGAAGACACGTGTGAATGAATTAGTGCAAACCAATGGTATCGAAAGAGGACACGTGTGAATGAATTAGTGCACACGCGATGGTGTCGAAAGAGGACACGTACTAATGAATTAGTGCACACCGATGGTATCGAAAGTTTTATGTACTTTCGAATACCCGCTAGCAGTTATCTATTACCGCGCAAATTCCCAAATATACTAGGTTTTTAGTGACGTTTATTACTTCATTTAAAATTTAGAGTCGCGATTCAATCCGATTGTCTTATTTAAATGTATTTGTTTAACATTGTTCAACTTCCTAATAAAAACTAAATTATGATTAAATTGAATTATTATTTGATCCAACTTGTACACAACTTCACAAACAAGGGTCTTCTTAAAATGATTTACCTATTCCTACTTGTTAAACATTATTATCTTTATGGCTTTTACAAAGTTTTATTAGGTAGAAGCTGTGAAAAAAAAGTAATCAATTTAATGACTAATGTTTCTTCCGGGTAATTTGTGTGTTTTAATGAAACTGTTGGGTATTTTACCGAAATTGGTTGATTTAAACCTACGTAATTATTTAATAAAATTTTGTTTTTTTGTTCATGTAAATCTTTTCAAAATATTTCTTCTGTATCATGTACAAGGGAAAATTTTAATTTTCTTTCTAGAATACTATCGTTCACCTTGGGACAAATCTTAAGCAGAAGCGTGCAGTCCGTAAAAAACAGAAAGTTATGCAGAGAAAAAATAAGTTTTTAAAATTAAAACTTCTTCTTCATCTTCGGAGCATGAACGTAAAAGTCCCCTAGTCAGAGCTATTTGAGAACAGTTTGAACCTGCTAAATGTGGAAGCTGATGTATGAACAATGCCTGCCTGCTTTTTTTATAACATTTCTCATTCTCTAACTCATCAAATACCCTTAAAAAGCATTTGCCGTTAGAATTGCTTTAATAATATAAAAACTTATTTAAAATATTACATCTTTAAATACATTTTTTTTAAATTTTGTCATATAAGATGCATTGCTATGAGTTACCCATATTATCCATTAATCAAGCATACCTACGACTACAAATCATAAAAGACACACCACTACATCGATCACTTAGCAATATAGTGTAAAACATGCCTTTGTCACGTGCAATCAGAAAGATCACCTCATATAATGATCGACGAAAAGCAGCGGTAAGCGCTAACGAAAAAATCATGTCCATAAAAGGAATGATCAACTACGAACGAGGGGGAAATAATAGGTAGAGAGACAAAACAAGAGGGGAAGCGGGAACATATAGCGGTACTGCCCTTGAGATGGGAGAACTCGTCGCCTCAGCTCCGAGATCCATGGACTTCAGTTGTGGAAGTGAGGAGATGAGCCGCCGTTCGTTTTGTGGATGATCAACCACACATAGCGACAGGGCTGAAAGCTGATTTTCTCTAAGCTTTGGAGGGTTAACCACGCAATGGAGAGAAGCAACCAAAACGTCCTGCATCTGGTGCACAGCAGTAAGCGCTTTAAATATATGGTACCTTTAACACACGTAATAAAACAAGGCCAGTAACTTCCAGCATACAATTATTTCAAACAATAGATTGTGTTGCCAAATATATCTTATATCAATATAAATGTGTATAAAGTTTTCATTTGGATAGTTCCTTGAGAGATGGCCTGAACTCGAGATCTCTGAGAATGTTAATAAATACACGTAAGTGTTAAATTTCTTTTAACAGGCTGCAATGCCTCATTTCCCGTCATCCTAGATATGGCTTTAAGTCATTCATACAACATCGTTTTAATGCTCTGTCCAGGGCTTTTTGAGTTCATGTCTAGGGAACAGCTTCTATGAACCGCACGTTCCCGGTCTCTAGGGAACCAGTTGAAAGAAAACTGTAATAAAACACACAAAATAAAAGAAATGTACATTGGTCTACCTAAAAATAAATAATACATATTATTGGAACCTTTGGACCCTGAGGTTGTACGTTTAAATTCTAAAAAAATCTTTTTCATTTTATGCTTTTATTTCAAACGTCAACGGCCTTACTAAATAATTGATATAGAACCGTTTATTTGAAAATCTTACCTACTAATTAAAAGCTCAAATAGAAATTACATAAAATTTTTCATATTTAAGATTTATTGGTTTTTCACGCAAAGGGGGATGTTTATCTGTTTTAATAAACTTGGAATAAAAATAATTTCTCATCGAATTTCGGAATTATTCCATGGTTTTTTAAATGATCTATATATTTGTTCATTTCGAAAATGTCGTTAAAATAAATACCATTTTCGAAACTAAACATCCTTGTTGATAGTAATTGATTTACAAATATTACAATACTTCAATTTCATACATTAAAAGAGGTGAAATAAAACTTACCACAAACATTTTAAATTAATTATGTTGAAAAATTTCAGAGAACTCGAAATTTAAAAAACACAGTTCTTTTATTTAAAGAATTTTCAAAAAAGGAACTTCAATCTTTATCTCGTTAGTAAAATTATTGATTTTTTTAAGTGCTTTTAATTCGCTAAAAATAACAATTAAACTGACATTTTGTATGTATTGCTTGCACATATTAAGGTTTATTTGCATAAATTTATTTATAAACACATGCATTAGGCATTTTTGTTTTAAAAAATATTATTTTCATGAAATTCTTATAATTTTTTTATTTTTTATATTCTATTTGAATATTGTTATAACCATTTAACCTATCGTTTGAAATAAAATGAAAGTACAATTAATAAATGCAATTATTTGAATAAAATGCAACCTGAATAAAACTGACAAAAAATAACCCAAATAAGTAGTCAATATATTGAATTACACGAATATAATATTAAATTGACCATTTCATTAACAAAAACATGATAAATGAATATATATATATGAAAGCATAAAAAAAACTCCCGCCATCAATTGCGAAATACATCTCAGTGGTAAAAATTAATACACATTCTCATATGCGAAATGTTGCCGGATTAAAAAAAAAAATTACGCTTTTTTTAATTAGTTCAACTCGAATCTAAACTTTTACATTATTTATACAATGTGAAATAAAAACACCGTTAAAAGGCTGTGAAGTGATTTTTTATTAGTAGGGTTGTAAGTAGGTATATTTTCCCCATTTTCTGAGTGGAACGCAATCTAATATCATATTTATTGACCAGATCGGTATAGTAAGAAATTTTCAAAATTTCTTTCATTCCGTTTTCTTCACTTCTTCACCTTTTCAAGGCTCATTGTATTATCCAAATTAGAATGTCATAGTTTCACTGGCTCAAGACTACAAACTAAGAACAAAAAATTGTGTTGGAACTGTAGCCACTTCTGGACACAAACTAAAACGCATAAGAACAACAAACGCATTCTGGGAAGGAAAGGTATCTAGGATAAGAGAAGGAGGAATCTAGGAGTGACGAATGAATACGAGTATATCCCTCCAGCTGCGGTGCAAGGCAATGGGTCGAGATACCGGTTGGAGAGGTCAAACGGTTTCCCCAAACATACCTCACCCGATGAACTCGAGCACCCATACTAAATCACAAAACTTATCGAACCACTTGGGGTGACCTATGACAGAGGTGTTGGTTATTAATTAAATGGTTCCCGTGGCGGCGGTACCAAAAACCGCCTCCGTAATTAGTATTAGTTGAACTATTAATAGATATTCCTCACACATTACACAAACGCCATAAAAAGTTCTATGATCTATGATTAACACGATGAGTCTAAACAAACCAGAATGTTACGAAACTTTTCGTAATAGAGGTGTGACACTATCATCTAGTAGTCAGCCAATCCTAAGCAATGCTCAGAAAAAATTGTTTATTCCAATATAGCGAGTTTTCCGGTAGTAAATATGACTGTATTGTGACCATAACTCCGGTGGGAGTGCGGAATGGCTATGGAATAAACATGGGAATACATCCTCTTTATTACACCCGTGACCCAGATTGTACAACAAAAGAGCATTTTTCAGCGATATTAAGCACAGAAGAATCGCTTGACATGGATAACTTTACAAGCGGAACTAAATACCCCTTTTTTATTATTATTCTGCTATCAAAACAAACTTTAACTTGGTTTTAATTTTTTTAACATATTATAGATACATTTGAAATGTACAGAAGAGATGTATAGATAAAATTATTTTTTAAGCGGTGCTTTGTGAAAGTTAGGTCTACTTAATCTTACATCGGGTGAAACTGATCGAATATTTTCCAATTTCGAATTTTAAAATATTAGATCCTAGGTAATTTTGCAACATCAGTTGTTTTTCAAACTGGCACAAATCACCTTTCTGTTACGTAATAATCTATTTGGAAAACTTTTGAAAAATTATTAGTAAGGTTTTAGCGTTCATAGACTTTAACACACCAAAAGGGTTGATTTTCTACAATTCTAGGGTGAGTTAATGCCTTTTTGTGTTGTGAGCTTTCCGGACCATAACAACCAAGTATAACTATATAAAAATACTAATTTTGGTTTTGGCTCTGTTTGTAATTTTGGTTGAATGAACTCTAAAGCAAATGTCATCATCATTTACAAAAATGTAAGAATTTTTTTGGAGAATTCAGAAAAGCGACTAAGTAATATAATATTTTTAATAATTGTCATTTTTATAAATGAAACTGATTTGTTGATAATTCAGACTATCCGTGATTTTTTTCGGGTCTGCGCTAGGTATTAATAAAAACACATCAAAACATAATTGTTGGGAAGTGAATTAGCTTCACAGGTGCACTCATAGAGGGCAGTGCAAAGAGCTTGATTGGAAGTCCGCAAGATGGCAGCTAGTAGTCAGTAGTCGCTAGGGCGAGTTAGGCTGCTTCCAGACAAACTTGGTGTTTGCAGATCTCATTTAGCCAGCTCCTAGTTAGGTCGACGATCGAAGTCACTCTTGTAATACGCGAAGTTTTGAATAAATTCCTGATTTAATTTAAAGAACATATTCTCTAAAATCTCTTTCCACAACGAGTTGGAGAACTGTTTGTGGGAACACAACACTCCGGTGCACATAAATGTCAGAGTATATATAGTACACATTTTTTGCAGTGGCGCTATTGTCACAAGTATACAACATAATGAACATGTATGCCGTTATTTGGTAGTTGTACTAACGCAACCTGTCAAGTGATGAGAGGTTGGCACTACTGTCGAATAAAATAAATTGTCTCTTTTTCAATAAACCGCAGACATATGATTGGATACTTCGATTTGGATATTATTATAAACCTGTATTTCTCAGTGACAGTAGTTGTTAAAAATCACATTACCAGAAAACCATTTTCTTTTTAAGAATTTTTTTTTAAACTTTCAACAACAACTGCAAAGCTATCCGTGTCAAACTCTACTGAAGCTGTTTCTTCATGGTGACGAGATGGAACATTCTCGGGTTCCCTGGTCGTTATCGTTCTTTCAAATTCAGATATGATGACGCGTTTAAAGTAAATTGTCGGTAATGATACGTCTTCCCTCGGCTTTGTTTCTCTGGATATTTTTCAGACTAATGGGGGTAGAATATCAATGATTAGATAACGCAATAAAATACACGCCCGTGTAGATGACATATTGCGGTGCCGTAATTTAATATGAATGATGTTGATATGAAATTCATCGCCTAAAATATATTAAAATATTTATTGAAAAACTCTGAAAGGGTTCTTAAATATAGTTGATAAAGTGTACATACATACTCGTATAATACGAAAATTCCTCGTCGACAAAAGAGTGGTAAAATTCTTGACTGAGTGCCAATGGTTTTAGTGTTCAAATCAAGATTTCGGATATAAGCATGTGGGCACAGCACCCAGATATGACAAAGATATATGTTCGACGTTAATATTTGTTACGGGAATTGAACCAGACACCATGAGGCAATAAAGCAAATCATAAACCACGCCGTTTTACCAATTATTGAGAACGTTTGCTTCATTTCAAATTGGTAGATAGATGATATCGTCAGTATAACCTTGATAAAAGAACACCGTCAATATAAAGTACCTTAACTTTATATAGTACCTTATATAGTACCTTAACTTTATATACTTAACAATATATAGTACCTTAACCTTAACTTACCTAAACTCACTTTTTCAGACACTCATTTCCATAAATCCGTTATTCTATCCAAATATTTTTTTTTTAAATTTTTTTATACTGTAATTGTTACATTATCTAGCGATTCCGTTCATTCAATTTTTCTATTGACTTGCCTACCAATGGACAATGGACAATATCAGCGGGAACATAACATGTGAATCGGTTTAATTGCTGGCAGATGAATCATCTAAATGCGTTTAAGATTGACGATTGATTTTATTCATTAATTTCATTCATTTAACAAATATATCCAGCTAACAATAAAAAACACCCTAATATAATGGAACTTCCTTCTTCTTCTGGCGTTAGTAAGATTAGATTGTTAATTCTAATTTCAGTTATAAGTTGCTAAATATGTAAATACTCGTATATATGTCATTAAGATAGTAGTTATAGGCCTTAGTCGTAAGTCACTAGATATAAGTCTTAGAGATAAGTCAGTAGTTCTAGTATTAACTATTTAAGAAATATATTTGTACAGCGCCCTTGAGGTGATTTCTCACGAAAATGGCGCTATATAAATTAGCCAAATATTATTATTATTATTAACGCAAACAGTCAGGAGCATCCCTCTTCTCAATCCCTTCTACTATACCATTTTGCCATAAGATATCTACTCGCTTTAAATATCATGCTGATGAGAGATCAACTTTTAGAACCAGATATTAAAATGTGTGCTCGAAACGGCTAAACCTTCGAGTATATATATATATATATGTATATTCTATTTTTTTTCAGAAGAAAGACAAATATTCCCGGGTTACGAATAACCTGACAATGTTTGGAAATTTCCTACTACCACCACAGTAAGCGGAAAATTTTGCTTGTGTTGTGATGGAAGACTTAGCCAGCCGAGGAATTGAATAGGTACACTACACCTGAGTGGGACCCAAAAGCGATGTCAACTCAGCCATCAACTGGTCATTTTTACTCAGTAAGCCTGAATAGTTGAGCATTTCCTAACCTACCGCTTTATTTTCTCGTTCCCCTCTTACACCTGCAGCCTTACGACATTATTCATAAGGAATTTGAATAATTCCACTTACTGCTGGCATTTTTGACTCGTAAAAAACGACACATAATTAAAAAATTTTAAGAAAGAGAAAGGTATCTTTCTATCTACTCTTTCAGGAAACAATCTGGAAAACTCGTAACCTGAAGGCAATCGCCACTCAAAATGCCTGAATATGATGGTGTAAGACGTGTTTTAGGAGCAGGATGTGAAGGAACCCAAAGTGAACAGTTATCATCTTATTATCGCTTCTAATGGTCGAAAGGTGGCACAGGCAGGATACCGGATATGATGTAGTATAATACAGTTAGTATTCTATGGCCTGAAGATCTCTCTTCCTTGGGGTCTTTATTACAATACACCTCCGTATTAAGTAGTGATGGTTTATCAAGTTGCTACCAAAAGTAATACCATAATTTATAAATAACTTATAACCTTTGAGGTACTCAGAAACATCAACCGAGGCATAAAAAAATCTATTAAAGTTACGTATTTTCATATTTAGAGCTGTCGCGGACTGATGTGGGTGCGAAAAGGTTTAGATTTGTGGGATTAACTGTCAAGAATGAATAAGTGAAAAAGATACAGAAGATCCAAATATATACAAAATTTTGCAAACGGTGAATGGCGTACATTAACAGTGTGGGAAGTAGGACCAATACAATTTGACCGGAAAATAAATAACACTTTTTTTAATTATTACTATAGTAAAATGTTTTTTTTCTGTTGGGTGATACTCAATTTAAAATTGAATAAAATGATAACGTGTAGAAACGTTTACATAACAAAAATGTAAAAAAAAAAATGATATATATATACCTATATATATCTTCACTGATATTGGTAAAAAAACGCTTCACGAGAATCGCCGAAGGTACTTAACATTTTTTTCAAAAGATGCAAGATTTACCCAAACCGGTTAGCTAAACCTTCAATTCAATTCGTTTCCGAATTCAGAAATGCTAGCGATCAAGTAATGGCTACAAAAGATCCAATTCGTTTCATATTTATATAAGTTATTATGATACAACAAATAATATTTATTAGTCGTGAGTGATCGAGGAATATCAAAATAATAATGCAGAGCAAAGTGAGTATTCTCTAAACGGAAGTAGTAGTAGAAATGAGCAAACTCTTAAGTATAAGGCCTCTCTACAGATCAACGATGCATATAAAATGGGCCATTTGCAGTGTTACCGAGAAAGAGAATATTGCAGATCTGTATCCTCCTAGCAGTTTATTTTCAACGTTGTTTAGTATTTCTGAGCTTAAAGCCCAGATGTGGCTGCCAAATTCATAAGTCGGGTGCACTTAGGATTTACCGATACACAGCGTATTGTTAGTATTCAAAAACAATTCATACACATGATGGTGAAATGTATTTGAAAAAGGCTAATAATATTCATCCAAAATATTTATGATATTTTTATGGGTGGCTAGAATCGTGCTTGCATTCCCTGCATACTTACACATGCGTACAGTAAATAAAGGTGTTTAAAGCTTAGTGCTTTATAGATCGCAGCCTTATTTTAAAAATAAAACACTTTGTATACCACCGTTTAAAATAATAGACATTTTTTCGATGTATACTAACGGTTAACGAATAATCGATGTTTACAAAACCGATGGTTTCTTCTTCAGGATATAATATGTAGGTACTGCGCCCTTGAGGTGATTTCTCACGAAAACGGCGCTATATAAATTAGACAAATATTACTGAAATAAATATAAGAATACACAAATAAGTGTAGACAAAAAAAATATGACAATGAGTGGTGATGAATTATTTATTATTGTAATAAATAAGTAATTTATTTTTATTAAAAACAAACATATAAATTAAATTAACAAAATCAAGGAGTAACCAAGATGTCTGGACGGGTTGTTTCGGAGAATTTGAACAATTCATCAAATTTCAACGTTCATTTTCAAGTTCTGTGAAAGATTTTTTCAAGTTTAGTTTTTATTTCAGTTTTGTCAAGCAACTAGCCTACAATGATATAATAATAGAACTTGAATAGGACTTTCACATAACCCGAAAATTAACGTTGAAATTTGATGAATTGTTCAAATTCTCCGAAACAACTGGTCCTAAGTAACATTTTTTTATGTACATATAAAACATATTGTTATATACACACAAAATATATTTTTATATACACAAAAAATATTTTTTTATATACATTTTAAATATATTGTTATGTACATATCAAATATATTTTAACATACATATAAATATTTTGTTATTTACTTATAAAATATTTTTATAAATATATAAAATAAATTTTTATATACATATAAAATATATTTTTATATACATAAAACATACTATGAAAATGAAATCTTTCAAGTTGGAAAATCAATTTATTTATGTATTTGGTTATCAACAATAATTTTAAAATATTTTTTTTCTTTGATTATATTTTTCCTATGTATATTGTTTGAATTGCTGTTTCGATAATTAATATTCAATTGAATTTTTTGGTAATACAAAATAAATACCGAGACCACAGTTATACAAATATGAGAGACCTACAGGTTTGCTTTATCCGTCGGTAAATTGATCTAAAACGTGATTTCGATAATGCAATTAGAACGCAAACACAGGCAGCAACGAATTAACACCAGATGATCGCATAACCGCATTCACGTTACTATTTCATATGGCGAGGCCTATTTCATCGTGATGAATTGTTAACACAACATCCAACTCCTTTAGTTACATAACGGTAATATTTAGCCCCAAATAATAGAGCGCATTGATTCCGGTCGGATATAACACAGTTCACGCCTTTGGTACAAATAATACGGAAGGTTTAATGGTGAATATTCATAATCAACGACTACATTAGTATTTACAAGTTGTTTGTATCACTGAATTAAAAACTTAAACAATTTAAGAAAATATAAACTAGAATGAAAAAAAGTAAAAATCGAACATATTTAATAAAATAAAATACATGGGTAAAAATTTGAAAAAAATCTTATAATAAAAATAAAACCCAAAATCACGCAAACTTATATCACCCCTCATATAAACAATACAAAATTTGATTTACACTTTAACTCACTGGTTCAGATGTATAAAAAAAAATTACTCGTTAGATAGTAGGGGGTTTAATGGAAGTACTTGACTTACTTTAAACAGTGATTTCTGACATTATTTGGATTAAAAAAGGTAAATGAAATTTTGGTCTCCGTGGAAATTTAAAAAGTTTTTTTTTTCACCAAAAACATAGAAAATCAGTAGGAATTGGACAGCTGGGGTCAATGTGAGGGGTTGGTATTTGGGTGAGTGACCACTGACGACACGACGTGGAAGAATTAAAAAAGAAATTGTTATAAAAAAGGGGAAAAAAATTAAATTAAAAAAAGTCACCGGAGTCCAAAATGTCGTTTTCTTTTTTACAAATAATTTCAGAAATCACTGGTCAAAGTAATTCAAGTACGCCTCTTAACACCTTGTATATTAGAATAGTAGAAAAGGGTTTTCATGAATTGACTCGATTAATTTCATCGGTTTTGTGAAACCATTTTTCATAATTTTTAACTATCGACAATTCAAAAGTATTAATTTCTTATTTTATTCCTACCGAAGAAAAAGGGAAAAAAGAACTTCTTAAATGTTCACCACAAAATGGTATTCATAATGGCAATGTGTTTTCAATTATTTTTTTTAAATGTGAATTCTACACATGAGTTTCAAATGCTCTCAGCCGTTTGAGGCCAGTGAGACTATGGCATCCTCTATTGGGGTATGTTTTAAGGCTGAAGATAGTCACCAATAAAGGCTAAATCAATTTCATGAAACGTTTCAATTCTGAATGGTGGTCTTTCAAAAGGGTTTTATTGAGAATATTTTCCATTCTAGAAAACATATACTTTATTTTTTTTAATGAATTAGTTGGAAAACAACACAAATTAATTACAATAAGCATTACTTGCGCGCGGCGGGATTCTAACCCACGATCCACGGAATCATAGTGGTAAGCCTTACCCCTCGCTCAAGTAGGTCGTCAATCTAAACAATCTAATCTGAAAAGAACTGTTGTGTCAACAGATTGGTGTAGTTAGTTACAAATTGAAAAATAGTCGGGTTAATAAAATAATGTTACTGGGATAGATATTTATAAGCTATTTAGTAAATATAGCTAACATGGGAAAAAGTTCTATTTATTGAACTTATCGACCAAAATTAGTAAATTGTCCGGAAAAAATCTTAAATTTTTCAAAGATTATATATGATAAGAAATTATTATAGGTTTGCTTTAAATTGGAAGCTTTTAAAAGAATCATTAAAATTTATTATTGCTTGCGTAAAAAAAAGTAGAAATCGATCGAATCTTGTATCATTAATTCAACATCCTAATAGTAATATGTTACCCGAGAGATTACAATAATTAAAATACGAAGACTAAGAAAAAGCCAACAACGGCATTTGATTAGATAATAATAATTATTAGATATTAACCAACTTAATAAATTGAGATCGTGAATAATCAAGGAATGAACAGTGGCATAATCTGATAAACTACTGCCACGTTAGCCGGTGGTAGTGGGCATAATAAATAATGATATCGTTTGGCCATAATCCATAGCAAATATTATCTAATACGATGTCGTGGAATGGGTATTTAATGGTTCTATGATTATGAAATTAATGCATATTAAACCCAATTAGGTCTCACCCCTCGACACGAAGGTAATAAATAGAAATTTAATATAAATTGGTGAATTTGAGTAAATCAAAGCTAATCGAAAAAGATTATTTTTTTAGACCTGCTTTCTTATCCCTATTATAAGGTTTAATTTTTTAATATAAGAGTTGCAGGCACTAGACAAACATTAAAAATTAAAAAAACACTCCACTACACATCTTTCCACTCTTGAATCCATTTTTCTAAGAAAACGCATTAATTATCTCTTCAATGGAGCACCGAAAAACAACTCTGTCCAGATTCTGTTCGATTTTAAAATACTTTTCACCAGACACTGAAAAAATGTAAACATTGCTAAATTCCAACCACCTTTAATAAATAATGTGCCTCACTTAATCCATAAATAACATTGTCTCGCTCTCCAAACAAACAAAAAACTTGTCTCGCTTCAGAAAGTTCGTGTTTATTTTTTTAAACTCAATTAAGCACTTTAAAAGTTTGATAAGATTGTAGTACTGTCACGGGAAAAATTGTGCACCTCTGAGTTTCCAGAGCACTCATGAAAATAAGCCAACTATGATACTCTAGACAATTTTTTTCTGAAAATGATTCTAGCAGATGTTGTATTTAATGAAAGTTTTGTTAATATTTGACATCATTTCATAATTTTGAAGAATGCATATTATCAAAAAACATAAATACGTGTTCGAGATTATCCTTCCTTATATACCTGTATGAAACATGGGTACGAGACACTCCTACAAAACGTGTAACGAAAGTTGGAAGTTCAACACCTATCAGTGTCACAAAGTTTTTACTGCAACAATAACCGTATAATAAGTTACATCGCTGTGAGGCATTCTTCTTTAAGGCTGGCCGCATACATACGTTTTCCGTATTCGATTTCCGAATTCGTTTTCCGTTTCCGTATTCGGAATTCCATGAGACTATAGCGCAAACGTTCGTTTTTCTTCATTCGGAATGTATAAACGTCAGTACCAGTGTTGTCCCGAAATTCTCTAGCCACTCGTTCTTCAAAACTTCATAAGTGCAATTAAAACCATTTAATTCGTTACATCGCTGTGCAGTATTCTTCTTCACAACTTAATAAGTGCAATAATAACCATCTAATGAGTGACATCGCTATGCAATATTCTTCTTCAACACTACATTAGAACAATAATAACCATGTAATGAATTACATCGCTGTGCAATATTCTTCTTCAAAACTTCATTAGTACAATAATAACCATTTAATGAGTTACATCGCTGTGCAGTACTCTTCTTCAAAACTTAATTTGTGTAAAAATAACATTTATATGGGTTACATTGCCGTGCTAAACTTCTTCTGCAAATCTTCGAGGTGAACGGGAAAACCACGCATGGGTTATAAGGGTGTTGTGATTTGTGATGTGCCGAAGTGAACTGTAACTGCGATTACATATAAAAAATTAGTGACCTTGCCCATGAGAACTGTCAGTACTTTTATTATAGTCTTATGCCATCCTCTCGTTCAAATTTTTCCTTTGTTATTTCTAACACACCGCATTTTTTGTTCCATTTCGAGTCGGATATTTCAAGAAATAATTAAAAATAGTTTGCTTTGGAATTAAAATTGCATAAATACAGATTCCTTCTACTTAGCCTGCCTACTCGTTTAGCTACCTACATTTGTAAACAGTCAATATTTCAAATACGATAACACTGTATAACTTCATAACATACAGTTGTCTCTTTCTAATACATGTATTAGAAAGAGTTTAAAAGTATCTTGCGTCGCGTTTCAAATAATATGCAAGCGTAACTTTATAATATATAACTATCCTTCTCTGATCTAATTATTCTACTACTGTAGTGTTATTGCACTCAAAAATAATTCTAGTTTACCTACAACGAGCCTTTCAGTATAGGTAATAATTTATTAAAGACTTTTATTCTGGATATTTCTACGTTTTGAAAATTATTCTTAATTTTAAACGAGACGTTCGTTATAATCTACGTGTTCATAGATGGTGTTAATTTAATTATTTTTGGGACGCTTAGATGGTTTGGACATGTAGAGCGAATGAGCGAAGAAAGGAGTGTAATGAGAATATATGACGCTAATGTGAATCGTAGCAGAAGTTATGGAGGCCCGAGGAAGACATGACACGATCATGTGAATCAGATACTGAGTCGGGCCATGTCAAGAGTCAGTTAATTAGTATCCATGTTTAAGATTAAATGACATTTGTCATAATCTACGTGTTCATAGATGGCGTTAATTAAATTTATTATTAAAATACGCTTTAAGGAGTTATACTTTACAATATTAAGACGAATTATTTGTTTGCGCCCGTACATACGCAATATGAATGTAAATAAATAGTATTGTCCGTATAAAAAATCTATTTCTTCAAGAAAGGCATCCAAATACAATATTGGATTGATTCAATGATACAAAACAAACAATGGCTCAACTAACAAAGTATCACGCCGTTTCCTCGCAGGGGTAGGCAAAGAGGACGAACAGCCAAGCAATTTGGTCTTGGCACACACTTCTTGCCTCATTCACATTCATACATGGACTCATACATACTCTTCTATTATTCTGACTCTTGACATGGCCCAACTCAATATCTGATTCACTTGATCGTGCCATGTCTCCCTCGTGCGTCCCCGACCTCTGCTACTATTCGCATTTGCGTCATATATTCTCCTTACACTCCTTTTTTCGATCATTAACTCTACTTGCCCAAACCCTCTAAAGAGTCCTTTTCTTAATCTTACTCACTACGCTTACATCAGCCTTGCACTCTCTGTGGATCTCCACTATTCTCACACGATCATACATGGTTTTATCACACATACGCCTCAGGGATCTCATTTCTACAGCATTCAGTCTACTTTCATCTTTTCTCTGGCAGTTCCATACCTCACTTCTATATATCAGGGTAGGTACCAGCACTCCATTGTGGATTACTAGCTTCGCTTCGTTAGACAATTTTTAGTTTGCGCCAACTGCATTCAGTCCATTAATGGAGTCAACTGCATTTAACCTTCTTTCAATATATCTATCTGCCTTCTAAGCTTTCGTAAACATACTTCCTAAATACACAAACTCATCCACCTGCTCCAAGTATTCCTCATTCACAACTATATTGCACACTGTTTTCGTACTCTCTCTTTCAAACACCATGACTTCAGACTTACATTCATCATTAACTCGTTCTTCATTCATACTTCATTCATCCTAGACACAAGATACTGTAGATACTATAATTCTAAAAAAAAACATTAAAGCATAAACACAGCAGAATAATTTCACACTTAAGTGTAACTTCGGATCTAATTCGGAATTGGATAATGATGCTAATAATAACTACATACTCTTGCTTTGATGAATTATATTATTCAATCAAGGCAGCTGAAAATAACATAAACAGTCTCAAATCTACTATTGTAATCTCGGAATGCAACTTAACAAGATAATACTGCTAGTACCGTGAGACCTCCTACGATAAATTTACCGAAATTCGATGGGAAAATATAGGATTGGCCTCATATCTTTTCAATGGTTAAAAACATGACAAGGATATATATGTCACAGCCAAAGTAATAAATCCGGATATTATATATACTATCCAACCATTATTTATAATGTCTACCCAATTTAGACAAAGTGATAATTGACACAGAATTAATCACATTAACTAGCCATTTTATATAATATCTTCAAAGACTTGGATAAAGCAATAAAACAAGTAGGAATAGGTAAAGATTATAAAATTATATTTCAATTTGCCTTTAATTTATAAGGTTGGGTTAGGTTGGGTTTTTATAGGTTAGGTTAGGTTGGGTTAGGTTAGGATAGGTTGGGTTATTATAGATTTAGTTAATTTAGGTTAGGTTATTATAGGTTAGGTTGGGTTATTATAGTTTAGGTAAGGTTAGGTTGGGTTTTTATAAGTTAGGTAAGGTTGGGTTGGGTCAGGATAGGTTGGGTTATTTAAGATTAGGTTAGGTTGGGTTATTATAAGTTAGGTTGGGTTTTTATAGGTTAGATGGGTTGGGTTATTTTAGGTTATGTTAGGTTAGGTTATTAATTACCTTATAACAACCAAAAATCCAGAACGGTCCGCAAAATAAAGCAGGTGCTATTGTTATTTCAAATATTACTCGTGATATGCCATTATCAAGAATAAATTTTGATTTGCTTTCAATGAATTTTTAGAGAAAAAATTGGCTGACGACAACGACAATATTCCCAGTGAAATAAGTTTTCCGTTCGGAGCCACTATTTTTTCTTTAATCTTTGATTACATTTGATGACATTGCAACACCAATGTATCTGTAATCTAATGGTACTAATGAGAAATATTCCGAATGAAATTACTACATCAACTTCTTATCATTTTTCGCTTGATCAGTTTCAAAAATGAGATCAAAAAGTTTTGGTCGTTTGAAGAACCACCTATTTCAAAAATGATATATTCTCACCACGTCAAATGTTAAGAACTTCCTGAAGTAAAATCCGCAACTCAAATCAACCTTGTCTCAAGACCTGGAAATAATGACATGGACGTTTCAAAATATTCAAGTTTATTAAAACATAAACGTAAATTTTCATGGATTCTGTGATTAGTGCACAATTGTAAGCGTTCGCGTACATCGCGTGCAGGGAGTTGTTCAGACAACTCACTCAACATCTCACTTCTTCCAAGATCAGCTTGGAAGAAGTGAGAGAGTCTATGAATTTGTTAATTAAAATGAACCAAAGAACTCACTTTGGTCATGTTTTAAATGCCCAGGAAAGGGTTATTTCACGCCAACTCCAGAAACTTTACCCATTTGTTGATCAATATGGAATATAGCGAGTTGGGGGACGGTTGGAACACTTCAATCTACAAAACAATAATAAGCAGCCTATCGTTCTCTCATACAATAGTCACATAAGCAGTCTTCTGATCGATTATTACTATATCATGTATGAATTTTTGCCAGCATTGGAGTACTGAGTACCCACAAGCTTTACCAGAAAGATAGAGATGGTTCACCCCCCAAAGAAATGTTAAAAAGAGAGATATTGTGATATTGAAGGTTTCTAGACTCCACAATTGTGAGAATTGCAGTTGGGACGCATAATTGACGAAGGCCTGGAATGAATAGAGTGGTTAGGGTAGTATCAGTGAAAACTATAGATTTGACATATTTGAGACGCAGAGTAAAAGTATGTCTCCGTCCAATTGTTCCGTAAAAGTTTATAAAGGTTTTCATAGTAACGTACCTACATATCATTTACTTTTGACTGAGATAAAATCTCTAATTTAGTTTCCTTAGTTTAAATTTCTTTACAAATGAAGTTTTCTGTGAACACAAACATTGATGTTTCTAATTTTAAGTAAAATAGTATTACTTTTGTTTAAGTCACTTTTTGTTTTCGAATAAGGAAAATATGGGCTAAATATAGTTTTAAATTGTCCTTGTAAAATTAGAATGTTGGATGAACTAGCGCGTAGGTATCTTTATTTTTCTTAGTTAAACAGTATTGTTCTCTACTGTTTTTTCTTTTGTATATCTTCTGTGTGGGTTGTCTTCTAAGCAAACTCTTTTTTCGGATGTTGATTTTCTACTTAATTTGTGTTCAATTTTTCTACCCAAAATTGGTGGGCGATTTATGTTAGAGGTTGTCCTTCCCTTTATACCTACGCAAAATCTGGGGCACGAGACCTACGAAATCGCTTACAAAAGTTGTAAGTTCAACACTTATCTGTGCAACAGAGTTTTAGTGCAATTAGAACCTTATAATGAGTTACATCGCTCACTCTTATTCCATTCGTGTAAAAATAACATTTGCATGGGTTACATCGCCGTGCTAACCTTCTTATAAAAATCTTCAATGTGAACTGGAAAACCACGCGTGGGTTAATAAGATGTTGTGGTGTTTATTTTTTGTAATCGAATTTCCAAATGAATGTGCTACTTACACACATGTGTTTGTCATTACAGAACTGTACCACTCACTCCAAACAATTAATATTATTTTTGTTTTATATTTTCATTTCTTTTCAAGGTGGATTATTGCAAGAATAGATTAATCTGATGATTATTTATCATATATCTACTCATTTCCTAAATGTGAATCTTTGGGTTATTTTATTTTCTGTTCCCAAGTGTGGCACGGGTCTTCTGAGGCGATAGTACAAGTTCCGTGGTGATGTTCTATTCTCATTCGATACTTACCTGGGTTGTTACTAGTTTTACCGTATTTTTGACATTCCCGATTGATTAACGATATCGATAACCTCACATAAATGCTAATGCATTTTTTTTTTCATTTTTCAAATTAGTTTCCTAGCTCTCCTACGAAATGTAAAAAAAACTTATTCAAGAGAAGATAGTACTAGACACATAGTATGAAAGAAAAAAGGAAAAACTTTTTTTTTCGTTCTTATCTGTCTCAATCACTTTTTTATAATATTTCATATTAATCAGTTATTCGGAGAGAGCTTTGCAAGTTTTCGAGTGCACCCTTTTAGCGGTGGTGTAAATAAAAATAGCCATATTGCTCAGCGCTATTATAATTATTACACAATACACGGAGAAACTTCCTCGCAGAAAACAATTTTTTTTTTCGTAATCGATTTATTGGAATTTTTTTTCATTTCTCCGTGAGAATAGCACGCCGTTAAGTGTCTTTCTCCGAGAGCACATCGTGGCTCGTTTTAATTCCACATTTTCCGAGAAAACTACAGTCCATTGTAATGTTAAACTTCACTTGAGAAATGCAAGAAGCAAGACCCAGCACCCACATAATGCCATCTACCACAGCTCTCCCTCGAGTGGCGTTATTAAGGATGGAATGGAATTGCAGATTTTAGCGCCATTCAGGTTTTTACGGCTGCCCCTAAAACTGTGCCACTTCGAATTGCAAGCTTTCTGTAAAATTAGCACACAGTTTAATATGAATACCTTAATTAAATACATCACTAAGCCCCATGTATTACACGAATAACGCCTGGGCTAACAACATATTTCGTTATTTATTACTTTTTTCTATTTACCCACACATGTACTTTAAAAAAATAGTAAATTGGGTCCTCTAGTTGAGAAATTAGTAACTGAACTGCATTTTAGAAAACCAACACCAGTAAGTTCTTATTATACCGACTTCTCGAATGCCTGAAAACAGCTTTGCAAAAAAGAATTTAGGAATTTTAAGAAAAGTAGTTTTTACAAAATAGCTATCTATATTTCTTTCCTAAAACGGGGATCCTTCCTAGTTGGACAGTCAAAAGCATAAAATGTAATCAATATTATAAAAAATAAATATTACATGTTAAAAGAAAAAAAAGGAACGAGAAAAATTAACAGATCCGGAACAGAATTATGCATTGTAGAATAGAATATTATAAGTTGTTTACTCATAATCTACTGAAGTATACTAGTACTTTGTAAATACCGCACAAGAGTCCCAACTGCTCCCAACTGTTTGGAGTCAGGGAGACTATGCCATTCCCATTCGGGGTATGTTATGAAGCTGAAGGTAGTGGGGAGGAGAAATAGATGAAGTAGGGGAAGGTGTGGGAGTGTGTAAATATTCAGATCTGGTCATCAAACACCGCTGAAGTCATTTCAAGCAACGTTTCAATTCTGTATAGTAGTCTCACACCAGGGCGATACTGAGAGTATCTTCTACTAAATATATATTAATAAATAGTGAAATAATACAAATTAATGAAATAACCCTACCCCTCGACCACGGATTGGTCATATTCATTCCTTGTTCAAGCAATAGGTAAGTTTCCGTCTCATTGATGACAATCATAAAATATTATTTTAATGATTGTAAATATAATGAACATATTATTACTTTAGTATTGGTAGCTACACCCGAACTTTGCGAGTTTTATAATTATGCTAATTAGACTAATTTATAAACTGTATTCGAAAAGACTAGCAGATAACAGAAGTAAATTTGAATTCATTTTAAATTTATTACAAAAATGATTCAATTATTTTCTTCTTCCTTTGACATGGCGCGTTTTGAATTTTTTTCGATGGAACCCCGAGCTGATTAAATAAATATTGAATTGATTTATGTCCTGGCTTTGAATTCGGGTACAGCGTTTTCACGTGCTATGTTTTAAAATACGGCTCTCCTCCAAATTCAGAGTGGTGGGTAAAATCTCTCGGGAAACTAATTAGATTGAATATTAAAGGCACGATTTGAATATATTACCAGGCAAGATTGCGATCGAGTGGTGAGTATATGCAGCTTTCTTTCCCGTAAAAGCTAGGGGTACCTATTTAGATTATGAGCGAATTTAATTTACTGACTTATGCATAGATGGCGAGAGAATTACATCCAAGGACCGCTTTTTCGGAAAAGCTGTTACCGTAGCAGGTGTTAATTTTTGACGTTCTTCGCCCGTCTTATCAGCCTCAAATTAAACAGCCCTTTACCGTTTTATTTCCAGAGATAAAATACAAAATTTATTTCGCTTTTACCCGCTGCTTTCGTTATATTTTTAATTAATTAAATTAAAGATTTTCATGTTGAAATAATAATTTTAAATATCATACCATAACGTTTCTAAATGAATAACTATCCTTAGTAAAAAAATGTTTGCGTCACGTTAGTCAAATGCATGTGAATTTTTAATTAACTTGCAACGTATGAAAGTGTACAAAAGTTTCATAATGATCAACGACCAAGCGTGATTAAACATTATTCTTGATCCCGGTAAAAGTTGTTATCATATTCCATTGTTTCCCAGATGGTAATCTAGTTAAAAATAATATTAAGATCACAACAAAGTTAGCTAGACGTATTATCATTTAATAATGCCTAAGATTTTGTGTAGCAGGCATTCATTATATCTCTCCTTTCTGCCGGCAAACCTAAGCTAAGCAGTCATTACGCCACCTCGGTAGAGATTAAGGCTTTGAATATTAGAGTATTTCAGGTAGGTATTAAATTATTTTGCGGTGCGGTTATTTGCCCCGCGTGCTTCGGTGCGGCTATTCCGGCATACCGCACGCCTGCACTCCCCGCGCCCGCGCGCCTAACGCCCGCGCTTCCCCGCACGCCGTCCTCCCCGCACGCGCCACTCGCCGAACGCCAGCACGCTCCGCGCTCTCCAATAGGGGTGAGGCGAGGCTGTGCCTAACAGCAAACATTCTAGGTAAAGGGGTGAATGATAAATCTTAATCGTAATGGACGGCTTTCTGACTATTGGAACCATTGTTGTGCGGGTTTCTTATTGTGAATCTGGTTGGTTCTTGCCAAAGTATGATCCATAAATATGTAACGAAGTAATTTTTATTTTTTTTTTATTTTTTTATTAGGTACAATATTTTTTACAATTCAAGGTTTTCAGTAATGTAGGCCTCACTGGGTGGCTTGCCCGTGCTGAGGCCTTCATTTTATAATATAAAAAAAAAACTACATAATACATTTAATGAGAAAAATTATACATTTAAAATTTAAAAAAAAAAAATAGTACATTGAAAATAATCTTGTGTGTTTGTGAGTGATGTGTGTTTATATTGGTTTTGTGTGTTACGTGTAGGTTTTATATTTATTTTATGCTATGAAATTTTGGTAATATTGTCTTTTTTGTTCTTTAATCCATTTTGTAATTTTGTGTGTGAATTTATTTTTATTTTCCTCAATTTTAATATCAAGTTTTAAACCGTTGAAAGCTTTTATTGCGTGGTATTGGTAGTGTCTTTGTCCAAAGCTTGAATTTACTGTCAGAGTTTTTATGTTTTCTTTGTACGCTTGTCTAACTGGTCTGTTAGTGTTATTTGTGTATGTTGAAATTGATTTTTTTTGTAAAAAATGTAGTTTAGTAGTGTTTTAACGTATAATTGGCGTATATCTAGTACGTCACAGCTGTTGAATATTTGGTCTGTATCAGTCAGTCTATGTTTTTTTAGTATTACCTTTAAGATCGTTTTCTGTGCGGTTTCTATGTAATTGATTGCCGAGTTTGTTGCTCCTCCCCAAGCAATAATTCCATATTCTAGTATTGATTGGCAAAGTGCAAAATATATTGTTTTCAATTGTTTTATTTTATATATTTTTCTTATGTTTAGGAAAATGTGTATTGTTTTGAGAAGTTTATTTGTGATTTGTTTGATGTGAGGTGTCCACCTAAGGTTATGGTCAATTACGATTCCTAAATACTTTATTTGTTCTGTTTTTTCTAGAGGAGGGCAATCGCAGATGTTGGTGTTTAAACATTCGTGTATTTTTATGGTGTTTGTGTTGTTTTTTGGCTGTCCCGTGCTATTTATACTGTATGTTGTGAATTTTGTCTTTGATATGTTAAGTGTAAGTATGTTTGAGTCTAGCCATGTTTTCACTTGCGAGATTCCCAAATTCGCTATGTTATATACACTATTCCAATCCTTAGATTTGAAGAGTAAAACTGTGTCATCAGCATAGCTAACTATTTCACCGTCTATTTTCATGCTGCAGAGTTCATTTATGTAAATAGTAAAAAGAACGGGCCCTAGTATGCTTCCTTGTGGAACTCCATATGTAATCGGCAGTGGTTTACTAGTATGGTTGTTAATTTTGACTTGTTGTGTTCTGTTACTCATATAACTTTTTAATAGTTGAAGTTCCTTGCCTTTGATACCCATGTTTTCTAATTTTTTAAAAAGTGAATTGTGGCAGATTGAGTCAAAGGCTTTAGCTAAATCTAGATATATAGCTATGCATTTGTACCCTTGATCTAAGTTGCTATGTATATAATCTATTGTACGTGCCAAAGCTTCTTTTGTGCCTATTTTGTCTCTAAATCCATATTGGTTATCCGAAATTAATTTGTTTTCTTCTAGGTATTTTATAATTTGGTTTTTTAATACTCTTTCGAAAATCTTTGAAAGCGAGTTTAACAGAGTGATTGGTCTATAGTTAGTTAATTCCATTTTGTCTCCGGATTTATAAATGGGGATCACTAGTACTTTTTTAAGAGTACTAGGAAAGCAGGAGTGTGTTATACTAAGGTTGATTAAGTGTGTTATAGGTTTTAAAATTTCATTTTTTAATATCTTAATGCAATCCGTTGTTATCTTATCTAATCCAGGAGCAATTCGGTTTTTCAATGTGTTAATTATTTTATTAATTTCCTCTTCCGAGGTTGTTTTTATTGTAAATCTGTGTTGTGTCGGGTTTTTATTGATATTTGATCTATTTGTTTGTGGTAATGTGTTTGTGTTATGCAATTTGCGGTTTGCTAAAACTTTTCCTATATTTGCGAAGAAGTTATTCACATGATTTGCTATAGTTTCTGTATTTGTATTGGCATCTAATTTTTTTGAGTTAATATTTAGATTTTCAAAAGTATTTTTCTGTTTGTATTTTTGTGTGTATGTAACTACTTTTAATATTTTCCATATTTCCTTTGGGTTATTTTTTTCTTTTTTAAGTTTTTCTCTGTAGTACAATTCTTTAGCCACTCTAATAATTTTCGTGCAGGTGTTTCTATATCTTTTATAGTAGTTAAGTTGTTCCATGTCGTAGGGTGTATTTTTAATTTGTTTGTGAATTTTGTCTCGTTTACGAATACAGTTTAATATTCCCTGTGTTATCCATAGTTTATTTTTTTTTGCTTTGTGTGCGAGTTTTACTTGTTTTATAATAGTGTTATTATTTATTTCTTGTGCTAACATGTTATTAAATTTATCCCAGGCCTCTTCCACGTTCTCTATTTGGTATATTGTACTCCAGTCTATTTTTTGAGTTTTTCTTTCAAGTTTGAGTAGTTAATTATTTTTTTTGTGAATATTTTATGTTGGTTGGGTTTTGTGTTTTCGGTGTCTATTGCTATCATATTCATGTAGTGGTCTGTGATAGTGCTTTCAAGTACTACGGTTTTGGTTTTGAGTTTTGTTTTGATCATTATATGATCTATACAACTTTTTGTGTTTTGTGTGACTCGTGTTGGAACCTTTATCGTTGGCTCCAGTCCAATTGTATTTTTAAATTTCAAAATGCTTTATTTTATCTGACTACTGAACATTTGTTCGTGTTTATATGTTATACTATTTCTAGAGTTTTGTTCTGGCACAGACCTGTTTGTTATTAAAATAAAATCACACAATTTACTTTTAATTGATACACAATTAATTTTGGTGTTTTGACGAACTTCCCAGCATGTTATTTAGTTATATCATTGAGTATTATATTGTTGTTAAATTTAATGAAAAAAAACTGTTGTATTTAGCTATTTTATATATTAACCATATGTCACGAACAACAATCCTTGGCGTTATGATATTAATACATCATTTTATGATTAGACCTAAAGCTTAAAAAAGACAAGACACCATATCATTTAATAAATATAAGTGTTCGATTACGAAAAAATATTGGAAAATTAGTGAACAGTCGAGATAAATGACTAATGGATCAATACATGTATTAAAAATCCATTAAAAAAGTTAATTAAATTGGGTAATTCGTAAAGAAAAACACCCTTTTCAATATTGGTATCAGGGCATTTTTGAAAAAAGTTGAACATGTTTTACTACTTTGTATGTTTTGTACTTTTAACTTTTTACATTTTACTTTTAAGTTTCCACCATTCCCAGATTAGGTACAAGAAGTCGGGAATTTTTTCAGTAAAGAAATTCTGAGACTAACTAACACAATATTATTCCCGCTGCCCAGAATACTAATGGAGGCTTCTAATGTGGATTTTTCAGTGAACATTTTCAATTGGTCTCTTAATAAATACAAAAGATTGTTGCTGGGGCAGTACAAAAAATATTCAAATTAAATTTCAAAAATAATTAGTTCTGTTATTTAACCTGTTATATGAATGAAAAAGTTCATACGGTATCTTTAATTGCAATTTAAGCTTTGCCGAAAGATTTAAGCTCTATTTTAAACGAATCGTCTTTTATTAAATATTTTCACAATATATTATCGTTTTTTTTTTTAAGCGCGCTTTCTCTAACATTCGTATTTACATATCTCCCTTTCAAACCACCTTATTCTTTTTTTACGTTTACTTTGTAGTCTTTTCAATAAAATATCGGTAAAAGAAACACAGCAATTTCAGTTGAAATCCATGTTATAAAGATTAAAAACCGCTTAATTATCATGTTCATCATTGAAGTAAACCATCAAAATGTTGACAATTTTCAGGTATCGCAGGATGCTGATAATAGTCTATGGTTTTCTAATTTTGTGTATCAGATGTACTTTGTACACAAAACCTTTTTACTGGTAATTTCGTATTCATTTTTTTCTCTTCATTTTTCCACGGTGAAAAGGGTAACTTTCATTAAATCATTAAAAATTGTACAGTGTGCAACACAACCATCAGAGTTCACCTTGCTTCTGTCTTCACTCGGAAAAACAATATTTCTGAAACACGTGACGTGAAACATAATCCATTTTCCTCCAGCCATAAGTAATAAATTTTAAATTGAAAGTCCGCACTTCCAGGCAAAGTTTTGTCACGTTATGTCATCCGCTAACTTCTCCATACTGTTGTTAAGGGAAATCTACATCTTTTACAATGATTTAATGAAAGTTACCCTTTTCACCGTGGAAAAATGAAGAGAAAAAAAATGAATACGAAATTACCAGTAAAAACGTTGAGTACAAAGTACATCTGATACACAACATGAGAAAACCATAGACTATTATCATCATCCTGCGATACCTGAAAATTGTCAACTTTTTGATGGTTTACTTCAATGATGAACATGATAATTAAGCGGTTTTTAATCTTTATAACATGGATTTCAACTGAAATTGCTGTATTTCTTTTACCGATATTTTAATGAAAAGGCTACATATTAAATACAATAATTGTTAAGTTCTGCATACACAGTAACTGTCACAGACTTTGAAAATGGTCTGGAAAGCTGTAACAATAACAAAAACCACAAAATACTTGCAGAACTTAATAATTGTATTATTAAATTTGATTTTAATCAAATTTAAAAAATAAATAAATGGACTTCTACGAACTAAACACAAAAACAATAAATAATAACTAAATGTGTTATTGATAATTTTCGGAGATACTTCGCGTTTCTTTCATATCGAGGGGATTTCACATAATTAGCGTTTCGGCTCTTTAAATGTATATAACAATTTGTTTTTTATGAACTCAAATAGTTTTCATGAAAATATGTAATAAATCGGTAGAAATCAGACCGGGGACCCCCTGATTACCTTTGTTATCCTCTCAATCCAACATCTAAATATGTACGCATATCTATTATTATTTTTTATTCTTATTAGTTTGAATAATTTGAATAAAGTGGTCTAAAACAAAACAAAAGTTTGTTCATATTTAACTATGGCAAGAAACAAAATAATTTTTTTTTAGGAATACGGATCAACTTCTATTTCAAACTTCAGCAATACCGATAGATTTTTTCTCATTTGGTTTCCAGCTCAAACGCAAAGCAGAATTTAAAAACATTACGTGATAATCTGAAACGATTATATTGAAAGCTAATTTAAGGGAGTAGCACAATAATGAAGTCAGGATGAAATTCAAAACAAAAGCTTGACATCTGATACTTATAAATATCCTCGCTGGGAAGGTAAGCTAAGAAAGCAATCGTTAGATAACAGGAAAAGTTAAAGGAGGTATCTACATAACGGAAATCTGTCGACCTGAATCTTTCAAGTAATATTTCTGAAGTGGATTTTTTTCCCTGTCCGACATTATTTAATATCCGAGTTATACTTTTTTGTGAATTATTTAATATCAGAGTTATTGCTTATTTATGTTTTGCGACTTCTTCTTCCGAATCCGTTAAATCAAATATTCATTAAACAATTTAACAAATAAATCTAGTATGTCTTCAGCTTCGCACATTAGCTTGTTATTTATTTTTGATTGATGAATAAACTGATATAAAAACTTATCATGTTTTGAGTATGGTACATATTATTTTATCCATTATAAATCTTTAGTTTATAAGTCTTAGATAATTAATAACTTAGAAACTTAGGTATAAGTTTTCAATTATAGGCTTAGAGATGTAAGTTCGAGCTTGTGAGATAATTGAAGCTGTGATAAAGTTTTAAAGTTTTAAAGTAAGATAATAGGTATACCCGAGTCGCTATTTAATTAATTTAGTAGCGCCTATCAAAAGATTTATCAAACAAACTACCCGTGAGAGGGCGTCATCATTTAAAAAGCCTTATTGTAGCGAAAAAAAAATTAGTATTTTAGAAAGCAAGCACTTTGTGGTTTGACATATTTAATAAAATAAAATACTTTTTGTTTTAAAACCACGAATTTCTAATTATTTTTCGAATCGACCGGTTTCGCTTTACTCAAGCATCTTCAAGGTACAAATTATTACTGGAACAAATTAATATTGTTAATTTATCTTAAAAAATACTAAAAACGTTCGAAAACAGCACTGTTGTATTTTAAAGTTAGCGATTTACATTACAGTAGTGATTTTGTGCCTTCTCAATTTGCTTGATTCTGAAATCTGCATTGCTTTTAATTGTGAGAATAGAAACAAAACTGATATAAGTAATAATATGCATACTAGTAGAAATTTTTACAAGTCTATACAAATTGGTCCCATTCGGGGGAATATCGAAAAGTTCCTACCTAAATATGACAAAAATAAACGAGTACTATTCAGTCAAATTAATTGAGGCAATCATGCGACAACCGCGGCAATTCAAAAATTAAAAGAGAGGAGAAAAAATGAAAACTAAGCGGCTTGCGTTTTACAAAAAATAAATAATAAAATATAATCAATAACCTGTATAGTAAATGGAAAAATTACCTAGATTTATACAAAGATTTCGAAATTCCCTCATCGCCAATATTATAAAATTGACACGCTTACAAGTACCCTGAAACCAGCTTACTGGGAGCTTCGGGGGAGTCACGTTTTGAAAAAAGTGAATCTTTCTAGTTTCGATATCATTGAGAACATTCTGAAAGTACTTTCCACTTGTTTAGCGGTATATTACATTATAAGTAATAAAGAAAACAGAAATATGCAAGTGTGAAAAGTATTTATCTCTTGGTCGGTTTATAATTGACTGAGACTATTTTTTGGCATTTCGTCTGTCTGTTAATATGTTTGTAGGATCTGTTTCCGTTTCAAGGAGGTGGCTTCTACAAGCTGTCAAATCCGAATAATCAATAGTGTGGTACCTACATGCCTGAAAAAAGTTTGTAAAATAATTGTTGTTGAGATAGTGACACTTCTTTAAATATGTGGTTAGTATTGAAGTGCCTATTTACAAATTTTATGATTTCACAGGAAAGTTTGGTTTTAATTAATTTAATAAGAAATTCTACTGTCCACAGAACTATAAGGTAATACGTACCTAAATCTAATTAGCATGATTAATTTTTTACAGTAGCAAACGGCAAGATTCACGATAGTTGATAGACATAGCAGTTCGACTAGAAGTCTCAACCAACTCTTTAAAATCAAATTCAAAAATCCCAGATGTATTGGCTTGAGATCGTACTGGAGATGCCAGCAGAATGACTGCAGTGTAAACTTGTATTGGAAATCTCAGAGGAAAGACGTGCAAGCAGTCACCCAGACAAATCTGGGGAACGTAAATGCAGAGTCTGTTCAAAATGAGTATTGGTCTTTTTCAAACTGCCCGAATCTAGTAGGACTAAGGCATATCTAAATTGGAGAAAAAAAATATGCCGACGAAAGCAGAAAAGGAAAAAAAGAAGTATGTGAAGTCCCGGCTTTTCACGACTCTCTAAAGCCATTGCTTAAGCAAAACTTCGATTCAGAATGATCATCTCTCATCTGGGCGAAACTGTACTTATCCTCCATACCTTAAATTTTTTGAGTACCCTTTACATGAATTAATTTCACTCCTTAAGTGAAAAAATCACAAAATAGATTTTAATTTGAGTCCGCGACCTCTGGGTTTTAAGTCTCAATTAACCTGGATTACCAAAGTAACGCAAGATAAATACGCCTGATGGCATTATGCCAAAGCAATTAAATTAATTAATCAACATAATTTCGGTTGTGTATATGTAAAATTCTAAAATACATATGCGCCTTCCAAACAGTTGATCGGGGTTCGATTGCCGGAGATGGAATTTTTTTAAACTCTTTTTTTCTTTCTTTACGACTACTTTATTTAAAAAAAATGTTAACTTTCAAGAGTCCCGTTCAGTTTAGTTCAGTATTTTTCCATGTGTCTTGTATTCTGCCTGTGTTCACGATTCTCTCGTTTTACTCTCTAAACTTGGGCGATAAGAATACTAGAATGTCGGTTGGGTAACACAATTCCCGAGCCCAAATAACGAACAAGATCCGTATCAGCCTAAACCCTAATGCCGGGCCACACTCGCAAATTTTACATTAGATAAATACAAAGATCCTCGTGTTGCTATGCGGGAACGGAATGAGCCTAGAGAGAAAAGCTACCACACAAAGGCCATGATAACATTATTAGTTGTGTATATAAAGTATTTACCCAGTCGGGGTACTTACTGCTTACACGAGTCTGTATAATAAATTACAGTATCTACTTTTTTCACGAAAGATATAATTTTATTAATGATTTATAAGTACCTACATGATGCGATAACTGTAATTTTTAAGACATGCCTAGTATAGTGCAGTATTTCGACTACCATAATACGGGCATGTGTCTAGTGTGGTAGTCGAAAAGCATGTAAAAACTGTACACATTAATATTTCATGAATAAAGAAAAAAAAAAAAAAAAAAAAAAAAAAAAAATATTTCAAGCATATATTTGGTGCACATTTTTACATCAAAACAATTGAAAATTTCAATCGAATGCGTTCTTAAAGGTACTTTTAGTATGATCTTTATGATTCCCCTTTTAATGATGTATATACTTAGATATTAGAGATTACCATCCTATAATTTCATATTCAATTCGAGAATGGCATTATAAGAAATACATTTTTTTCATGTCCTTTTTATTTTTTTATCACGTGGGGTGGAAATGGGTGATGTTACGAAGTGCCTGGCACGTGGCACTTGTTAGCTCAGTCAAAGAAATGAATTGTCAACCAACTATTGAATTTCTATTTCCATTCAGGAACTCGTGTTTCGAAAGCAATGTTAGCTTTATTGTGTTGTTAGTACTGAAATCAATTGTGTCGTAATCAAGACATAAGGAATAACTTATTCCTTATAAAAAATATGTCTGTAACTTATGTTTTGCTAATTAGTGTTTGTAGCTGATGGATGGCTGATTTGTGTGTATATCTTCCAATGTCATTGCCTTAAAAAAAATACAAGTCACGGTATTGTTCGCTGCATGTTTTTTAATGATTTATTTAGAAAAGTGTTATTAAAACATGGAACAGTCTGGTAGTAAAGTAAATAAAAATTCGATTTTATTTTAGCCTTTGAAAATAGAACCTGATAACTATTCCATCATAATTCCAGATTTAGCATAAACATTCAAAAATAATCCTAAATCCCTTAAAACAACCAAAAACAACTTTTATTTAGGTATTTTACTAACATAAAGCATGAAGCCGCATGAACATTTATGTATGGTTGTAATCATGGTTAAAAGATTTTAATTAAATTAGAGATAGATTTTCAAAATCGATATCCTCGTAAATACTTGGGTACTTAGAGCCTATATTTCATTATATATCCTTCAAACACGAGAGTGTTAAGCTTTTTGCCTGATCACTCTTCTTTCATTTACGTCACAAAATACATGGCAGACATACTTAAAGCAACATACCAGACATACTTGGAAGTTGGACGTTTTGAAACCTCGAAGCATCTTAGAGTCTTACACGAGGGGAAAATTATATTTCTGTTATCGTTTATATTTAAGAGGAACAACTGAACTGCCTTTTCTCACAAAACTAAAATTTAGATTTCGGCCAAAATACACAATCAAACTACAAAAAAATGTTTTAATCAAAATCAAATATCTAGAACGGATATCTGCTATTTTATATTGGCGTCATAAATGTTGATATTGTATATACGCTATTGAAGAATTCAATTATGCATGATTAAAAGGAAATTTGGCATTTTTATGATAATAATATAATTATAAATAAAATTAAAAATTAAACATCGTAAAAATGATAGATATTTTAATATTTATGTACGCCTTATTTTTTGTTTCAAAGTAAATTGGTCGCTTAAAACTTTAATTTACGCCTATTACAATGATTTATTTTAAATCAAACATATTTCTATATTGCCCTCCTCTAGAAAAAACAGATCAAATAAAGTATCTAGGAATCGTAATTGACCATAACCTTAGATGGATACCTCACATCAAACAAATCACAAATAAACTTCTCAAAACAATACACATTTTCCTTAACATTAGAAACATATATAAAATAAAACAATTGAAAACAATATATTTTGCACTCTGCCAATCAATAATAGAATATGGAATTATTGCTTGGGGAGGAGCAACAAACTCGGCTATCAATTACATAGAAACCGCACAGAAAACGATCTTAAAGGTAATACTAAAAAAACATAGACTGACCGATACAGACCAAATATTCAACAGCTGTGACGTACTAGATATACGCCAATTATACATTAAAACACTACTAAACTACATTTTTAACAAAAAAAATAAATTTCAACACACACAAAATAACACTAACAGACCAGTTAGACAAGCGTACAAAGAAAACATTAAAACTCCAACAGTAAATTCAACCTTTGGACAAAGACACTACCAATACCATGCAATAAAAGCTTTCAACAGTCTAAAAATTGAAATTAAAATTGAGGAAAATAAAAATAAATTCACACACAAAATTACAAAATGGATTAAACAACAAAAAAGACAATATTACCAAAATATCATAGCATAAAATAAAAATAAAACCTACACGTAACACACAAAACCAACATAAACACACATCACTCACAAACACACAAGATTATTTTCATTGTATTATTTTTTAATTTTAAATGTATTATTATGTATTTTTATTTTTAATTTTAAATTTATTATTTTCTTTTCAAATTTACTATCTTAGATTTTCATATTATAAAATGAAGGCCTCAGCACGGGCAAGCCACCCAGTGAGGCCTACATTACTGGAAAACATAAATTGTAACAAAATAATGTACCAAATAAAAAAATAAAAAAAATAAAAAAAAATAGAGCAACATACATTTGTAAATAACACACAAAAATAGTTTCAAATTGCCTCTAAAATAATGAACATTTTAATAATTTTATAATTTAAAACACAAAAAATAAAGTAACACATATCCATACTAGATATTTGATCTGCGTTTGGATTTAAAATAATAATTATGTAGTTTAGTGGGGTATTTTGACCCCTAATCAAAATTAAAGTTTTGTATGAAAACGGCACCGCGGCCATTCCTCTAAATGGGGTTCGCTGCAATATGTGTTTCAGTTTTATCACATAAATGTTAAGTTATTTTGGTGTATTTAATTCATTTTAATGAATGATAACAATTTTTTTTTACAAAATCTGAAAGCAAAATTACGAGAAATTCTTTTATAACGTTTATATTTGAGCGAATGAAAGCTAAATAATCTCAGGTGCAATATAAATTCAAGGAAATTCATCGCACTTCAACTATTATTAGGTACTGAACTAATTGAGTTAGAACATTAATGTTTTATTCGAGATACAATTGGAACCTTGAAAATGAAACATGGCAAGTGTCTTTATATGTTGACAGCTTAAAGCGGTGTAAATTTCAATAGGCCAGAGCTCACAATTCAAAAGCTTTCGCTGCTTCATTACAGCAGACTTTAATACTAACCCGTATCCGAGCTCTTGGTTAATCGCCACTCTAAAATTCCTCTTTTCGAATAAAGGGTAAAACGCGAATAATTATATTCGTGGGCTGTAAATCACTGCATTGATTGTTATAATATTCGTTTCAAGAGTGTCGTTTTAAAAGTTATTACGGAGTCAATTAATTTTCAATGAGCCTATTTTGTTTTCGCTCTCAAACATTATATAGCTATCTTAACAGGTGGGTATTTTGGTAAAGGTGTTATAAAGCCATATTCACCGCGAACTGAGCGAAGTTTTCAAACCCATTAAATAAATTTTAATAGAATAATCCTTCTTGTATAAGTTTCGCTTATAGGCAGGATTAGCATTGTATTCTACACAAGAATTTGTATCAAACAGTGTGCAACCAAAGGCAAAGTTCTGTAACCACTTCCTGTGTTTTGTTCTGCGATGAGAATCTAAGTAATGGGGAATATAATGCTCTGAAGGTACGCAGAACTAAGAGATTTAACTTTATTTTCGCTAGTTTTGGTTCGGCAAGAAATTTCATTATTAGGAACTCATTCTCCTGGTTTCAAATTACATGAGAACAAAATTAAACTCCGCTCCTGAAATAGGTCAGAGAGAAGATAATTTTACGGTTTCATATTACCCCTGTCAAGAATATAAATTGTTTGAATAAATTTCTCCAACTGCAAAGAGAACGATACGCGGTGAAAAAAATGTCGATTATTATCAAAGAAACGCTTTCATAACCGAAATTATTTGGCTCTTCTCGAGACAAAGGCTGCGAATTATCATTAGGCGAAAGTTTTTTAGAGACGTTATTGAAGAGTTAACAATTCTTTTAAGAGTAAAATTAATAAACTTTTGGAGAGTCTTAACGCTGTCATTGCGGAATTTCATAGATTTAATTAATCTTTAAACCTTCAATTAGGTTTCATCTTTATTCTGTTGAGGTTGAATCCAATTTATTGTTTATATGTATATTTTATTGAACTAAAGATAACAAATAACAAATAGTTATAATAAACACTAATGGAGGAATGTCTAATACTCGGTAGTAATGAAATTCGTGGAGTAAGTCCCTTAACAACATTTATTGAACATTTTCAAGAGCGTTACTTTGCCATAAATCATGTCTGTATAGAATCGAGAGAAACTAACATTTAATGTCTGAGAGTAATTTATTTAAGTAATTAACGTGTCAGAACAATTCAATTGGAGCAACTATAGCTGAACAATTATAATTTGTATTATTTAAACAAAAAAAATGGAAGAATCCCCAAGGAATATTTGGAAAGTTTATTTGAAAAAAAAACACAATGTTTAACAGAGCGATATTTACTTGAATATTGAATCAATACTTCACTGTAAATTAAATACGGACCAAACTAGGTTAAATGAAAACATGTTCAATATAAGTAGGTACTGATAATAATAGAACACCCGCTCTAGACAATGTTTTTTTCTGCAGATACAGTGAATTATCCAGTTATCTAGCCTCTAGCTTTGTCGTAAGGTAATTTAAAGTTTTTTACCTTATTTCATCTCCGTAATGAGAATTTACACTATGTTACGATGTACGATGATATGAATGAGTCGTGAAGTTAACTTTTTGTCGAATTATTGCATTCTTATATAATGTTATATTTTATTTTCAAGTCACTCTGTATGCGATTTTATGAAATCTTTCTTACTGAAAGGTTTTTAATATGAACACCGCCAGTTTATAAAAAATTGATAGTTTTATGACTTTGAAATTCCCTACCATCGAATCTCTCCCCACAGACTCTAACAGGGTCGTTAGATCATAACACGAGGTCTTCGGTAGCAAATAAATGGTCCTAGTTATATAGACTACGAAATCGGAAAACATCAATTCTGGATTTCATCTCGCGATTTTGAATGTAAAAATCCCATCAGCTGAAGTCATCCTTAATGCTTCAATGGTATAGTTATCCGTGATAATATTTTGTTGCATAAAATCGGTACGAGACATAAAAATAGAATGCTTAGCCTTAAACCATGATCTATTAAATATAACTGTGGGTACTCCTAATCTGAATTTTAATATATTTAAGTTATTTTCTTTATGTGAATACCGCACAAGAGTCCTAACTGCTCGCATGCATCTCGAACCAGTGGGACTATGACATCCCCAATTGGGGTATTTTATGAAGCTGAAAGTAGTGGGAAGGGAAAGGAGATGATGAAGAGGATGGTTAAAAAGTACCTGGCTATTCTAATCTGGTCACCAAACACGGCTAAAGCCATTTCAAGCAATGTTTCAATTCTGAATGGTGGTCTTACTGTGTTGGTCGTGGGCGATACTGAGAGTATCTTCCACTCTGGAACGTGCCGCACATATACCTTATATAAAATAATTAAATTAATTGTGAAATAACACAATTCAATCAAATAAAATCCATCAAAATTTGTCATTTTTCCTTACAATTGTTACAGAAAGAGAGGTCACAACAGTACCCTCAGTGGCAGGATTAAATCTATGTTCAACAGCGGCTGTCAGGCTACAAATAATGATTTATAAATTTTTCAATTCCAGTACCTATGCTGGATTCTTGCACAAGTCATTTTAAGCCAAATATGAAAACATTTGAATAAAAGATATGTTAAATTTTATTTTAATGGACAGTATGATAATGCGTTTGAATGTGTCCGCTCTTCTAAAATATGAATCCAAAAACGTCAACCGTAGTCGTCGCCATGACTTATTCAAGATACCACACGGCAGAACAGATGCTCTAGTAAAACAAAGCATGACACGAAGAATGGTACTGTTGAATGATTTTTTTTAAACAGCGGATGTATTTAACTCCTCTTTTAATATCATTTAGACATTTTGTATACACATTTCCGGCTAATAAATAAATAATAAATAATGAGGATTTTTTCCCGGGATGGTACCAGGAAGTAATTATCCTAGCCCAGGTTCTAGCGAAATAATCCAATCTCAGAATTTAACGAACGAAGAGTTATGGATTTTTTTTTCAGTTTTTGACTACAAAAGAGAAATACTAAAAGAAAAGCTAAAATTTGACTTTTCATTAGATAATAAAAGTATATAGAACCCATATCCTTCGTCAAACTTAAATAGTCGTTTACGCTATAATGTAGAAACTTTACGAGACAAATAAAGTTTAATTTCCGATCGTGGGTTCTCTCTTCATATAAGTAGTGAGACACTCTTGAAAATCTGACCACCAACATCCATTCAGTTAATTTTTGAAGACGTTCCTATGTCTGTTTTTCTAAACATTGTTTTAGGATTACGAAGTTAATTTTTTTTGTGTTATGGTGTTATTTTGGAAAGTTGAGTTCATAGTTGGGGAAGTCAGGCCTATCATTGTTGTGTAGTGATCTGTTATTGTCGATTTGTATACTGCACTACATATTTGTCTTTTTTATTTAACCATAATGTGGTCTTTTTTGTTGTTTGTTTTTGGGGTGTTATGCCGTGTTAAAGAAGGAGTTAGCGCAACACGGCATAACACCCCAAAAACAAACAACAAAAATGCTTTTGGCCGTGAAAATCTAAAAACTTACATAATGTGGTCTATACATGGTTATGAGTCTTTGGTTACCCTGGTAGGAGTATTAATGGTGCTTGTAATGCCATGTTCCAGAAGCATCAGTTGGTATTCAATGTTTTGAGGGTGACCATTAGGAAGTATGTTTATGTTTAGATCACCAGCTATGATGATTTTTTTGAATGAAGTTAGTTTTTTTAGGTGAGAGTCCAGAGCCATTATAAATGGTGTAATGTTATGTATGGATGGTGATCTGTATAGGTTGAGAATACACGTATTAGAGTCGGTGATTATTTTTAGATACTTTGTAATTACTAAGTCAATTTCTGAAACAGACGCGTTAAGACTGTCATTTATGTATACAACAGTACAAGTATCAATTGTTTTTGTAAGAGCTGTCCTCTGATTTTTTAACTAGTGTCCTGTCACACGCCACCTTCAAGGCAAATTAGAGAGGCATTTTTTGTTTCTTTCAAATTATGTGCTCCGTTTCCAACGACCTCATTTATTTCTCTAATCGATATCATGTTGTTTATCAGAATGTTGGAAATTTATATTAATTCTACCCTTATTAAAAAAAAACAACAACACAAATCAGACAAAAATAAAATAAAACGATTTTTAGTTGTTGCCTTAAGACATTGCGCTGACATATATATATATACAATCATAATCGCTTACCTATATCATTTTTTAATTGTATTTTATTTACACTGTTTTAGGGACTATATTTCTTTAAATAAAGCAGTCAGATTGGGGTATTTTTTGCCAACCATATTATAGCATTGTGATATGGAAACCGAAAAATTGGAACACCACTTGAAAGAAATTATGATCATATTATCTGGAAACTTAAAGCCAACACAGGATTTGAGATAAGCAAGGATCGACGGATATTTCTTCATCCCAATTTGCTGATTTTTGAATCTAGATCGTACATAGTAGAATCTTTATGCGTTTCATTGATAGGTAACTAAAGTTTTCTAATGTCATTGACCCTCTCCTTTACTTCGTCTTACTTAAAAATTATGATATACACGGAATTTGTGATAGGTTTTCTCACAGATATAAAAGCAATGTTTGCAAATTACGAAACGAAAAAATGCATTATTTCCTTTCCAAGCAAATAAAATTTATTTTAGTGTGATGGAACATATATTAATGTTCAAAATAGATTAAATCGAGGCAAGTGCGGTGAGCCTCTAGCAAATCCAGAATGGTTAGCTGGCATTACAAGGGTAAAAATATAAAAATCTATTAAAAAAAAATTGTGATTTGATCATTTATTGTTATATAAAATCTTTATCTAGTGAATTCTGTTCGAATGGAAGTGAGTTATTCTCTTTGCGGATTGATGTGTAACCATCGTTCATTCATTTGCATAGATATCAAAATGAGCAAAGTTATTCATCTTTGGTTTCTCGGTGAAAAGATGGGAATAATATCTTTGATCGTGGAAGCGGCTGGCAAATATCAAAACCTTTCACGGAGTGGAACAGAAATGGATGATTTACTTTTACGATCTGCGTTATTTCGGTCTTTGTTGTGTGCCTGCCGAATAAATTTTCTAAATAATATAAAATAAAATGTGTTTCCAAATTGAGTATCTATCGATATTTTAATTATTTATGATGTGAATAGCACGTAATAGTCCAAACTGTTCCCAAACGTCGGAAACCTGTGGAACTATTACGTCCCCATTCGAGATGTGTTGAGAGGATGACGGAAGTGGAGGGGGAACAAAATAGAGAAGTATGGAGAAGTATTCCCTTTACACACGAGTGTAAGACTCTCGTAAAGGTAAACATGTTTAATTATTATTTGAAATATGTTCTTACTATGTAAATTTAAATAGTAATATTGTATTTTATAAAATAAATAAAAAATATTTAAAAAATAAAAAATGTTGAAATACCTGAATATCTGGTAACTAAACACGACTAAAGTCATTTCAATTCTGATACAAAGGCGGTACTGAGAGTTTCCACTCTGGGACGTGCCGCAAATTTACTATGTATTATTTTTTGATGAGTTCATCGTGAAATTGAATAAGAAAATTTATTTGCAAACGCCGGGATTTGAACCAAGGACTTTACCCCGCGACCACTGATGACGTCATGGGATAATTTCTGACGTAATGATTTGTTTTTAATCTCATTTAAAATTTTATTTTAAGCAACCGAATAAATAGCATTTCTATACAACCTACTTGTATGTCATTTTTCTTTATTTATTTATTTTTTATTAGAGTTTTGAGAACCAACTTCAACTTGACGCATGTGTGGTAAACCCATATACATATAATATATTATAAATGAGATTACTAAAGAAGAATTGCATTCTGTTCAACATAATTTAGAGGTCATCGTCCAAAGAGCGTCGGGGAGCCCCTTTGAGAAATAGCACAAAAATAAACTAATTACTCCAGCCAAGGAGTCCGAAGAACAAAAGAGTTTGACTATGATTATTTATGTTTTCTCTAATGATCGGATGAGCAGTGAACCCACAAAAACTATCTACGGTGAGCAAGACTCACTTGGATTACAATATTACTACAGATTGAACAGCGAGCTACTAAAAAAATCCGCCTGTACGAATGAAGATCCCACCAAAAAAAACAACTCCACAAAAAAATCCACCAATTCCAGAACGCACAAGAAAGCTAAAAAACTATTTATTTATTGTTTTTGTGTTTAATTCGTAGAACTCCATTTAATTTTTTTTATAAATTTAATTTAGATTAAATTTGATAATATAATTATTAAGTTCTGCAAGTGTTTTAGTTTTTTATTATTGTGACAGCTGTTTCGGCTTACAAGGCCATTTTCAAACTGTGGTTAGTCCACATTGAGACGACGTATTTATACTATTTCAAATGTAAATTTTGAAGGTGTATACATTGATTTATTACTGGTTAAACCGATGACGTGTACTACATAAAGGTGATCCATTCAGAATTAAGAACTCAATACCATTTACTGAGGGGAAAACATAGACTGGTTTAACCAACAATAGATCATGTCATCGGTTTAACCAGTAATAAATCAATGTATACACCTTCAAAATTTACATTTGAAATAGTATAAATACGTCGTCTCAATGTGGACTAACCACAGTTTGAAAATGGCTTTGTAAGCCGAAACAGCTGTCACAATAATAAAAAACTAAAACACTTGCAGAACTTAATAATAATATTATCAAATTTAATCTAAATTAAATTTATAAAAAAAATTAAATGGAGTTCTACGAATTAATCACAAAAACAATAAATAAATTAAAGGTAGTTGATATAGCTACCCTTGTGATCTTATATAGACGACTTAAACTCAAACATCGAAAAATAGTTCAAAATTTGTGGTTTAACCAAGAGTGCTTGAATTGTAATGTGATTCCGAAGTTCGTGCAGATCTCCATCAAAAGTACATCTACGGCAGCCATAGCCACTGTGGTGAGAGCACAGAGGATATGGCTGAAGGAAGAAACAAAGGAGTGCTGTCGGAAACAGGACACATTGCTTCACTACATAAAGGTGATCCATTCAGAATTAAGAACTCATTACCATTTACTGAGGGGAAAACATAGACTGGTTTAACCAACAATAGATCATGTCATCGGTTTAACCAGTAATAAATCAATGTATACACCTTCAAAATTAACATTTGAAATAGTATAAATACGTCCTCTCAATGTGGACTAACCACAGTTTGAAAATGGCCTTGTAAGCCGAAACAGCTGTCACAATAATAAAAAACTAAAACACTTGCAGAAATTAATAATAATATTATCAAATTTAATCTAAATTAAATTTATAAAAAAAAAAAATAATAATAAAAAAAAATAAAAAAAAAATAAAATAAAAAATAAAAAAATAAAAAAAACTATGTTATATTAATTTCATATAACATAAAATCTGTTTCGAACGGTGCTAGTATGTATAGGTATGCCAACAATTGTTATTCGTGTACGCCGCGATCGCGATGGGTTGCTGGACTCGAAAACGAAACTTTGAGAAAATTACCAAACACAATAGGGTGACCAAATATCCGCTCTGTGGGCTCCAATCCTAGACATTTTCGAATATTTCTTCACCACATTAAAACTATTATGTACGTCATTTTGTTTTATTGTTATCAAGTAGATCACGTTTTATTTGCTTGTTTATGTACACATATCAACAATTATTTCGTGTTTGAGAGCATCTCTCTTCAAGGACGCACCGATTTGGCTATATTAACTTACTTTAGTTTACTTTTTTCAATGCCACTTGTTATACATATTCCCATGCCACAAATGTATTAGTCAATGTATTGGTCGTATTTATTTCATTTCGTTTTTTTGTGATTATTTTTCAACTTCAGACACAAATGATTGTGCTAATTCTCCACGAAACGGTCTTTTAGATCAACAGTAATTTTAAAAGAAGCAAAATGTTCTAAGAATACAGGGATAAAAGTGCATATATTCGATTAAAAAGAAAAGTTGCTCACAAAAACTGATTTTCTTCCTTTTTTAAATCGCTTCAATGTTAAACTTCCAATGATTTATACCACTGCTACCCATTTACATATAAAAGATATTCTTTATGATGTTCAACATTAATTGATTCAACATGCTTCTTATGCAGAAAAGTGAATTAAGTCTAACAATCTTTTGAAAAATACGACAAATAATTGCTTTTTATACTGAATTAAGTGAGTTTTTTTTTAAGAAAACTAGATTTAGAAACTCTTCAAAAATAATTTGGTCGACGGTAATCTTATCCAGTGTTTTTAAATGTGTGCTTTTCCACAACGTAGATATCTAATAAAAAAGTTATCAAAATGAATTTCAAATAAATGACGAGAACTTCTCCGAAAAAAATTATTCTTTTATAAAAAAATAACCCATTTTTTCTGGAAATTGAGCAAAGTTGGTAAGTTTGGTTTCATGCCTGATTACATTTTTTATTTTCCAATAATATTTTTCAAATAAAATTCTCATATCGCTCAATTGTATTATACGAGTTCTGGAAACATTATATGCGATAAAGTTTTGAAAGGTTGCACAACTAAAAAATAAACTCATTCTCACAAATCCTTAAAAATGAGACTAAATTAAACGATATAAGAAAAATCGAATCGTCGAAACGTGTTCCACTATTATTATTTGGACGCGAGAAGCATTGCGTGGGGGCTGGCTTCATGAGTTTTCGGTCGTTCGGCGTTAAAGCGTTGGAAGTCAAATTGAACTAATTGCAGGTAAGAAAGTTGAACCAATATTTTCGATTTGTGTATAATGTGCAAATATAATCAATACATCAATAGGTTTGATCTAAAATCTTGACAAAATAGTTAGAATTTTAGAAATGGCAATTAAACTTTTTATATCAAAAAATTTTATATTATATTATATTGCACTTCATCTTTGGTCTGGATTCTCCAAACAAACACTTGCAATTTCGAAAATAATGCTTAAATTCAAAGCAATAGTTCTATAGTTCGGTGAACTGGAGTTACAGAGGTACAACCGAAAAAGATAATTGTAATTATTAGGTATACCAAATGAAATTTCATTTACTAACTAACTATTTTAGTGAGAGTGGAAATTTAAACATCTAAACCATTTCCATAGATAAAGTTAACTTCGGTCGCTAGTTTTCTATGACTGTGAAAATAATATAATATCTAGTTTCTAAATATATTTAGTTCTTTTGGATTGTGATACATTTTGGGCCTTTTTATTTACAGCAAAAAGAAATTTAACTTACTCATTAACATAACAGCAAATGCATCAGTTGTTCTGAAACAAAAAAAATAAAAAACAATTAAAGGAAACGAATCATTAGTGTAAGGGTTTATTGAAATATGTTTGAAACCCTTTTATCATTATTCCGTACAACCATTCATACAACGCACAAAGGGCTTCATCAGTCCGTGAACATCTCATAAAACCTTTCGAAGTGAGCAGAATACGAACCGAAAGAGCTTAGGCAAACAATAATATTATAATTGATGATTCAGCGCGTCCAAAATTAATAAATGTGCTATCGCCCATGTTTCCGGAAGTTTTATTCGGAGAATTAAGCGGAGTTGTTTCAAGAATGTGTAACAGGGAAGCACCTCGGCTGGGCCAACTTCGTATAAAGTATTCAAAGGCCTCAAACAAACTTCTTCGTAGGAGGTCCGTAGTTGATTTAGATCAAAATATCGTAGGCTATTTTTCTTAGAAAAACGTGCGTAACTTTCTGCGTAAGTTTGAGTTAAAGTTTTGACATTCATTCCAGGACTTTTAAGCTCTATAAATTAGTTCATGCATGAAAGTTTATTTTCATTACAATCTGTAATATTTCCATTTTTGAATGTTTTAAAATATCTTACTTTATAAAGTCAAAGGTTTTGAATAATAATCATAACGAGTTCATTCCGGAATGTGGGGAGGTTTGTGCTATCCCACAATCCCATAAAATATACATACAATAATAATACAAAAATATTACGATAATATTACAATAACTTAACGATTATATATAATAATAAGATTTTTTTAAAGAGGTTAAACGTTTTTTAAAGACGCCAACACCTTTTTCCAGTGCGCTGCGATGCTTGAGACTGGACTGTGGTGAGATTCCACGATAAAGACAACTTTGGAGTTGTTCTCGCTTAAACCTGCCACCCGGATTCTTATGAGGGCTGCAAAACCTGGTACTCGCCCTTTTGTGAGTCTGTTGGAAGCTCTGCAGTATCTGGGTAGGCCATACATCATGCGGAAGGCGTTGTTAAACTACACGTGTAGCCTTTCCATGATGCTCTTTTTAAAGTTGGTCCAAGGTATAAAATGATGTGAAAAACGCCAGGAATAGGAATATTTTTATACGTGGGCTGCAAAACCAGAACCTTCTACTGAGCATATTCGACTTTTTGCTGAGCGCTTATCTTTGCCGGTCGATGTCATCGTCGTCCATCGGCTTATGTCTTATATACTTTGTTAGTTCTACAACTTTCAGAAACTCGCCGTTTAAGAAAGCTGGTGGAATGCTTTTTGGACCCTATCCGCATCTGATGACCAAGAATGCTGCTTTTTTTGGGTTGTACAGTATGTTGCTTTTTAGTTCAGTTTCTTTCACAAATATTAATTAGGATTCGTAGCTCCCTTTTCGTTGGCGTCATCAAAACCATGACATTTGCGTAACTTACATTATAGTACACTATCCTCGTGTGAGTGAGTTCATCCATGTATACGTTAAATAGTCCAGAGATGTGTATCCTCCATGTATGGCACCACTTTTTAAGTAGAATGGTTTAGAGTGTTTAGACAGTCCTTCTTCCATTTTACAATGTTGTCTTGTTGCCATCTGTACGACCTTTGATGGAATCCCCCTTTTCTTGAGTTCAGCGTGTAATAACTTTTAAATTTTAGAAATAAAAAAATCAATCTACTTTTTGATACTTAACGTAGGCAGAATACTGATGATCTAAAACCATTATTCAACAGTCTCAACATTTCAGTTATGTCTTGAATAATACGAAACTTGTAAATATTCTCTTCACCGTACTCTTCAAAAATTGACATTGAAAGCGTCTTAAAATTTTTAAATCACACATATAATTATAATATATGATAATTTTTGTTCAGTTCATTGAATTGTTGTAAAGAAGTACCCAAATTACAGAGCATATTGTTATAAAAACCATCCCAACAGTTCCCGAAAAACAATGACTGTGACTTGATTTTTTTTTCATTCAATTATATCTTTAAATATCTAGGTACTTTCTACTTAAACTGTAACCATAAAAAACATTGCTAATGGAACCCAACTGGTTTATTTTATACTTAACGTCTTAAATGCAAAATTAATTCAGGTGCATGGGAGGCAAAAGTAATCACCTTATTGGAAAACGCTATAACTTTTGCAAATGGCGTCAAACGTCAATTCGGTTCGTTATTTGTAAAGTAAACAAACGCAGAATACAAATCAGCAAGCCACAAATTGGTTTACTCCGCAAAAACGTGGAATAACAAGCAGTAGCAGCGAACAGTTTATCAAATGAATCTGCTCCCGATGTATCCAATAATAGGCTAATCTAAGCATCCTTTCTAACTGTAAAACGAAGAAAAAATACTTTGTGGGTGTTACAAATGTCAAGAAAAGTGTGCATTTTAGGGAAAAAAATTAAGGATCTGTCATACAAATTCAAATAACAATTCGTTCAAAACGATCTATGAATACGAAATGATTCATTTACGACAAGGACTTTTAATTTAAAAAAAAATAAAACTTACCTCCTTTACATATAGCTTAGATTTTTGTACCAGCGAAAAGTAAGTATTAATATCATTTTTTGATTAATTGTTTACTAAGCAAAGACTAAAGACAGATATAAATATGTTATAATAAAAAAGAAGTCAAGACAGTACCTCGCTACGGGTCATAATAATTATAATATTTCTTTATTTGAATTTGAACAATTCTTCAAATTTCAAATTTAATTTTCAAGTTCTGTTAGGCAACTAGCCTATATTATATAATAACAGAACTTGAATAGGACTTTCACAGAACCCGAAAAAGAACGTTGAAATTCGATGAATTATTCAAATTCTCCGAAACAACTCGTCCAGACTTATACCTAATTACTCAAAGTTTTGACTTGAGTTGACAGACTATGCTTTCTTGACAGTGGAAATGGTATCGAAGATTAGTTGAGGGTAGTATTCTATGATATTGACTGAATCAGTAACTGCTGTTTGCTCTCTCAGGTAAATGTCATAGATTGATTAATTTAATTGCTCTGCAGATTTTGCCAATCTGTTCTAAGTACCTACCTAAATAATTATAAAGAATAAAACAATATAATATTATCTTTATCGGTTCGACGGTTTTACGACAGGCAAATTAATGAACAGAAATTTTAGAAGTATTTCCTTCGTAGTTGAATGCCTTGCATTACAAAATTAAGTCTACTAAGGGAAAGCAAAAATTTGGGTTTATTATTGGTAGGAAAACAGTGGATTTAGAAGAAGATTACGGGTTGGTTGAGGTTTGGAGTTATGTGTTCTAGAAACGAGGTAATAATTATCAACAGAGAACAAAGTAGACAGCAAAAAAGAGTGTACCACAAACACGCAACCATATTTACAGTGAAAATTCAGGAGATTATTCACAGTAATTTTAGAAAAATTACTCTCTGAAGTTTTCTACATGGGAGTGAAATACGTTGTATTATAGTATTAATCTATTTAGTCGACATGAACTGTTGTTCATGTCGACTAAAATAAGCAGATTTAGAAAGCCGTTGTTTGTTCGTTGCGATCTGCGGTCATTCTGGGGAGTTTCAAAAAACCAATATTGTCCATAAAATTTTAATAATTAAATAAGAGCTCTTCGTTCAGTTGCAGGTTTTAAATATAGTATTAGGTTAGTTATAGGGCTTAGTTTAAGAGTTTAAATATTGGATATAATGAATTTTAGATTGAATGTCAGAACTACTGATTCAGTAAAATTTCAAAATATCAGACAAGTTATGTTAATATTGTTTCCTAGTAAAATTCGGAAAACAATATGCAACAAAACCCAGCAGAAAGGTTAGGTTAGGTTATTGTGAAGTTATTTTAAAATCCATCTGCCATGCCGCGGCCGTTCGGAAAGATTATCCTCGTTTCTGGACCAGTCGGTTCAGGGGCAATAATTTACATATTTTAACATACAACCTCCACTGTCCGCATGTCGCAGCAGTTTACTTAGACAGCCCCGACCCTTCCCGGCCTTCCCTTGCATCCCCTAGCACCCTCTGCACCCCTAGTGGCCTCTCATAGAGAGACCGGAGCCTTATAGCTAAATATATACATTTATTCAAAATAATGTTCAAGTACATCATTTATTGTGTTTATACATATAAACACATAGGACATACCCGACATATCATAGGACATACCCGACAAACTTGAACAAGCGTTTGAATATGGCAAGAGAATATTTTCAGAAGGTTTTTAAAAAATAAAAATCTTAATTTTTTTCATTCTATTTTTACATCATCATTAATTCATTAAAAAAATAGCAATTATAATATATTATTTTCTATCCTTTGTTTACTATTAAACATATTGCTTTCTATTTTGAAATCTTCCTGCGTAATACGTTTAATTATCCATGTTGGATAATTCTTTATTTTTCAAAATTGGAACTCGTAAGTTATAAAATTCATTCCAGGCGATCAATAAAGTAGGTAACAAAATCATTTAATTTTAATAATTCAAAAAATAATTCTGTATTTGAAATGTGATTTTTTTGTTGAAATTTTTGACAGATCTTAATTTTTGACAAAAATCAATCATTAACGCATCTAAACAAAAATGTTTTTGATAAGCAATGATGAAAGTAGCAAAAATTTTATAAATTCTCTCAGCTTCACAAATGCTACACGGAGAAAAATTAGGGGTAACCTTCGGTTTATGGGGGAAATTCCTAAAAATTAAAACTAGTTATTTTTATACTAACTTTGGGCCGGGGAATCCGAATCCGAAAGAATTAGGTTGGGGCAAGCAATATAAACTGAAATACACGACTTAAAAATTTTAGATGCAAACAATATACAATGCCATTGTCGATGTGTTTTTTTTGGCAATAAATCCATAGAAAAATAACCAAAGATATATAAAATTAAGTGTTGCTAGTAAGCAATAATATCAATAACGTAAAATAACATGTTTATAATTTCAGTAATATTTCATATTCAAACAGTTAGATTTAGGTTTATTATCACGAAAGGTGAGTTTTTATGTCGGGGGAGACGATAAAATATGCATTTTATATTTTAATTTTGCTAACATTATTTCATTTACGTAAAGTATTCAGATACATTTTATTCACTTTTGTATCACAAATCATGTTACACAAACCTAGCGTAGCCGCTAAACTACTTGAAAACTGGGATGTTTTCTTGCCTTGACGCGAGTAGGCGCTACAAAGGGGGCACTTTCTTTTCTATCACAAACCATGTTACACAAACCTAGCGTAGCCGCTAAACTACTTGAAAACTGGGATGTTTTCCTGCCTTGACGCGAGTAGGCGCTACGAAGGGGGCACTTTCTTTTCTATCACAAACCATGTTACACAAACCTAGCGTAGCCGCTAAACTACTTGAAAACTGGGATGTTTTCCTGCCTTGACGCGAGTAGGCGCTACGAAGGGGGCACTTTCTTTTCTATCACAAACCATGTTACACAAACCTAGCGTAGCCGCTAAACTACTTGAAATCTGGGATGTTTTCTTGCCTTGACGCGAGTAGGCGCTACGAAGGGGGCACTTTCTTTTCAATCACAAACCATGTTACACAAACCTAGCGTAGCCGCTAAACTATTTGAAAACTGGGATGTTTTCTTGCCTTGACGCGAGTAGGCGCTACGAAGGGGGCACTTTCTTTTCTATCACAAACCATGTTACACAAACCTAGCGTAGCCGCTAAACTACTTGAAAACTGGGATGTTTTCTTGCCTTGACGCGAGTAGGCGCTACGACAGGGGCACTTTCTTTTCTATCACAAACCATGTTACACAAACCTAGCGTAGCCGCTAAACTACTTGAAAACTGGGATGTTTTCTTGCCTTGACGCGAGTAGGCGCTACGAAGGGGGCACTTTCGTTTCTTTAGTTTTTAAATTTAGTTTTAGGGATAAATATTTTTGAGAGTAAAATATAAAATGCATATTTTATCGTCTCCCCCGACATAAAAACTCACCTTTCGTGATAATAAACCTAAATCTAACTGTTTGAATATGAAATATTACTGAAATTATAAACATGTTATTTTACGTTATTGATATTATTGCTTACTAGCAACACTTAATTTAATATATCTTTGGTAATTTTTCTATGGATTTACTGTCAAAAAAACGCATCGGCAATGCCGTTGTATATTGTTTGCATCTAAAATTTTTAAGTCGTATATTTCAGTTTATATTGCTTGCCCCAACCTAATTCTTTCGGATTCGGATTCCCCGTCCCAAAGTTAGTATAAAGATAACTAGTTTTATTGTCAGAAAGCGTTCAAAATGGCCAGTTAAATTGTTTGTGCGTCGAAATTTTAAAGTCGTGTAATTCAGTTAATATTGCTTGCCGCCACCTAATTCTTCCAGATTCGGATTCCCCGGCCCAAAGTTAGTATAAAAATAACAAGTTTTAATTTTTAGGAATTTCCCCCATAAACCGAATATATTCCAAAATTAGTTTTGCTTATTTATTAAGAATCTTTTCAAATTATTGGTAATCCGGTAAAAAGCGGAATTGCAGGCCTTTAACGAATAAATTAACAGATTTCTTGATAACCGATTTTAGGAAATTTCGAATACATATATATGTTTAATTCAAACAGGTTCAGTGATCACCGGTTGACTGATTTATCGGGTACGTACTGTTAAACCCAGTGGATATATATTCGCGACCTGTAATATTATGTCCCAGCACGACCAAGCGAAGCAAAATAGTCTTTGTTTGTATTTTCTTTGCGACCACTCTCAAAACATCCCCTTCCCCTCCCATCTCTCCCCTACGATACCTCGCGGCGTCGTGTAAACACTTCGTGATCCCCGCGCCTCACCGGGGGCTCATCATAAAAAATAAATAAAATATAACGGTCAGCGTTATTTGTGTTGTTTTTTTAACAGACAAGCGTGTGAACGTTTTCAAAGCTTACAAATATGTTTTCTTTACTCCTACACTTTTCTCGCTCGTGCCGTCATAATGCCAAATCTGTTTTTTGTCCATTTTACAATTCGTGCGTGTCAAAATCGTCGGAAGACTCAGTTACTCCCAGGACTTAATAATTTATTTGAAAGGATTTCTTAAGAGAATCGCATCAAATACGACATCATGTAAGTTTGTTTAATAAATAATTTAATGTTAATCTGAGAGAAATAGTAAGGATGCAGCGAAATCTCCAAGAATTTTTTTGATTGTATTGTTTGTTACTGTCTGTATATTATGTATTTTCTCTATTAAAAAATGGTTTAAAATACTTAAGCACTGATTTCATTGTAAAATGTGACAAAATCTATTTTGGAATTTTTGTACTGAATTGAACCATGATTATTACCACCACAAACTTCAACCTCAAGTGGAACTACGCTAGGGTGGCACGACTATTATTATTATGACAGAGTGGAACGGCTTTCTTGGTTGGGAAAGAGAAATATTTGTCGCCCGTAGATAAGGTGCCCTGACGATTTAATGAGAACTGGCGGCTTATAATTTGGGAAAGCCACCAAGCATCGGGAAATATGAAAAAAAGACACCCATTTTTTTATGTGAAACCGCGCAAGAGCCCCAACTGCTCCGAACCGTCTGGAACCAGAGAGACTATAGCATCCCCAATCGGGTTAAATTGTAAGGCTGAAGGTAGTGGAAGGGGAATGAGACGGGAAAGAGGACGGTGGGGAAGTACCTGACTATTCGGATCTGGTCACCAAACACGGCCAAAGCCATTTCATGTAACGTTTCAATTCTGAATAGTTGTAAGACCACCAAGGCGAAACTGAGAGTATCTTCCACTCTGGAACGTGCCGCAAACATACTATATATTATTTAGGTGGACGTCAAAAGTCTTATGAAAAAGAAAACATTATTTATATGCACATGACATACAGGCAACGCGAGTAAATTACTTACTAAAGCAGACAGCCAATTATTAAAACGTTTTGAATAAGAGTACATTTCTTAAAGGTATTAAATATTTGTGTTTTTAAATTGTAAATATTACAATTTTAAATAGGATTAAATATTACAATCCTAGGTTTACCTCATTGATTTATTTTTAAAATAAATAAATAAAACATTAATATTAAAATATTAATTTGCAGAAATTTCAAAAGATGTCTCAAATTAAAAATAAATATAAATCTATTTATCCAAGACACTATCTAGATTTCATTTAGTTCGAGAAGAATTTTGCAAACATACGTAAAGATAGCAAGCAACAAAAATGTGCTTTAAGAAAATGAAGATAATGTTGGTAGTTCATAGTCGAAGTGTGATACACTTAAATATAACCGAATGGGATAGGGTCGAAGAAGCTAAGTAGTAGAGTAGAGTCCCGGAAGCTGAGGTTCTGGGTTCAATTCCAAGATGCGACCGAATCATTTTCTGATTCTTCTGTTCCAAATTTTCGTTCGAGAGTCGCTTGTATTTTCTTCAATGATTAAAAAATTTAAATTGTGTTAATCTTGTTGGTAGAATTGGTCGCATCCACGAACAAAACATTTCTCGTCTTGTTGAAATATTATGTACTTACATAATTTTCGACAAAAAAAAATATAGAATATTTAACTATAAATGTGAATTTTATCAATTAGATGATTCCGGTATCATTGAAAGTTTATTGAACAAGTGTTATTAAATCAGAATCTAATAAAAGCTATCTATCTCTTTTTACACAGCCTACTTGATATCAAATTTGCGGACTCAAGATTGGGAAAATAAATCAAGCAGATAATTTGAATTTTAAATAATACTTCTTTGTGCTGAGAAATGATTATCGGAAAATTAATAATTATTATAGTCTTAATTAGATCATTAAAATGGTTATGAAATACCAGTAGCAAAGGAGGAAATGTTTCTATGTGTTTTATTTTTTTAATTAGGGAGAGATTTTTTGTAGCACCATTATATCTATTTCTCGGATGAGTATGACTTTATTAAACAACAGCCTTGAGGCACTGTGTTTAAGTAAATATAACAAAAACAATAATTATTATTTTAATCAATAAGCAATTATGTGTAGTATCAAAAAGTGATGATATTGTGATGATCAATAATTTTCTCCCAGGTATCTAATAAAATTTCTTAAATTTTTTTTTTAAATAAAATAATCTCTTTGTATTTAACCACGAATATTTATTATTTTACACATCGACCGGTTTCGCTTCAACCAAGCTTCATCAGGATATAATAATAACTCAGTTATTAACTTATGATGAATTATTTATTTTATCCTGATGAAGCTTGGGTTGAAGCGAAACCGGTCGATGTGTAAAATAATAAATATTCGTGGTTAAATACAAAGTATTTGTTTTATTTAAAAAATATATATATTTATATATAATGTCTAACCACAAAGTAATTGTGTTGTGAAAAAAAAATAATAATAAAATTTTCTAAAAATATACAAAACTTAAAGGAATGAAAAAGAACTCAAAGTATTTTTTTTTTAATCTTATTTCCATAGTTTTTACTCGTTATTTTTATATAACTACGTGTGAAAGTAAACATAATAATTGTAAGAATATGGAACCCACAAGGGTGTTGCATGTGTATGAATAATACATATAAATTATGGCACCATGAGAGTTATTGTCTTTTATGAAATTACAGTGAAATAGATTACAATATTTAACAGTTAATTTTAAGAAATAATGTTTCATAATTAACATAATTTAAGTAATGTAACAGCATTCAAATATATAATGGAATCTTTGAAGTTATTGTGCATGTATGGTGAGAGGCGGGTGAGGGTACTGCCTCCCCGGAAACCATTTATTGCATAATCAACACCTCTGCTATAGGTTGAGGTGTGTTTGGGATGCGCCTGCCTACCAGCTGCGTGGCGTGCCAGATCGGGAGAGGCTGGTATGGGGTGACCTTTTGACTTCTCCAACTGGTCTCTCAACCCATCGCTTTGCGCCAAAGCGGGAGGGATATATTTATACTTCCATCACACCTGGACACACTGATTCCTACATTACTACCCACCCCTCATACCCCTTTCCTTCCCAGAACTTCTTATTATTCCTCTCCTTATAAAAGACCCCCGCATTCCTAAGGATGACACAAGCCCTGAGGGAAATTGTTTTCCTCAGGGCCTCATGTGTGAGGTTAGTGTAAAAAAAATGTATAAGTAAGCTAGTGATACGTACTAAGAAATAATTATTTGTAGAAACAGGGTATAAATTCTACAACATCGAGTCATTCAGCAATAATTTTACTTATTTTACAAATAGTGATATTGAAGTGAAACTTCTTTACGCGCGTTATGCAATTTCGAGGACAGGAGTAAAACCAACTCATGACCGTCATGAAAAACCGTGATCATTTCGCTATAGGAGCCTAGCCAATATTATATACCTCTTTTAGGTCACTCTCCAAACTCAGCTTCGCGGTCTAGAGGCAGAGCGCGCGACTCTCGTCATGAAGAACCGAGGTTCAATCCCCGCTTAAACTATTTTTTTTTTCTTTTTGTGATTTTTTTTAATAATAATTTTTTTTAAAGTGATAAAATGCTTTTTTTAAAAGTGATAAAAGACTTTTAGATATTTTGACTATATGATATTTTGGTCGAATACGTAATAACCACGGTCTAGAGGCAGAGCGTTTGACACTCATTATGCAGGACCCGGGTTCGAATCCCATATTTTTATAACTTTTAATTTTTTTTTATCAACGATTTGTATTTTCTTTTTGTGATTTTTTTAATAATAATTTTTTTTAAAGTGATAAAATGCTCTCGTGCTGCGACTTTTAGATATTTTGACCATATGATATTTTGGTCGAATACGTAATAACCGCGGTCTAGAGGCAGAGCGTTCGACACTCGTTATGCAGGACCCGGGTTCGAATCCCATATTTTTATAACTTTTAATTTTTTTATCACATGCTACTTATAAATATGTCAATAGACAGAAAAAAAGAGAGAATGAAATGAAAAGAGAGATAGAAGAATACTAAAAGTTTCACTTCCGTCGTGCGTAGGCTTGCCTCACTGTATTTTTTTTTTTATTAGTGGTTTGAACATGTTTTGGTAAAAAGAATACACATCGAAGAGTATTATGTTCACAAACAGTTCTGTATTTGACATTGGTTTTCGTTGAAAGTAACCAAATAAACACTATTTTGGGTTACAACAAAATCAACATTGAAGAATGGTGAAACAATATTTGGTTGGCGTAATATTTGCCTTAATTTATTTTATTTGCAGGGGCTTGCCTACGAAATTACCCTTGTTTGCGGTAAAAATATCCCTTTCCTTTGCCACAAACAAGTTGTTGTTTCACTTAGTTTATTTTTTATATGCGCCTGTGTACCTCGGGTAGGAGTATTTTTCCGGATTACCGCCATTTTGAATGAAAAAACTTGATCGAATAATAAAAGCAGACGCCACCGGTTCGATATTGAGGAAGTTTGCCCTAATAAAACATGGCACAAGTTGATTGTTTTCCTACCCAGTTCAACTTTCCTTTATCCCACCCCTACGTCCTACCTCCTCCCACCTCCCCCAGCTAGTCTTAATGCCTAATGCGTTCCCCGGAGTAACTCTTTTATGCAGCATTACATAAAAAACGCCTTTGCTAATGTTACTGAAGCAGCGCCGTTCTGAAGTTTTTTACTCCGACTTCTAATTAAATTAAGTGGCTAACTTGTCCCTCGGAGTTCTTCAGTACCTAACTGCCGATATTATTCCAGATTTATTAAAGTAAACTTATTCCAATTTCACCATTAATATTTGACAATATCCAGCGCAAATAATATTCCACTATGCGGTACGCCATTTTGAATTATTTTTGCGGAATGAATATTTTTGCATGAAATCAAGATTTTCTTTTATGATTATGATATTTTTACACTAAGATTGCATTTGGCCATATAAAAGGCTATTGAGAAATTTTTATACTTTCTTTTTAACAGCTTTTAGGGAAAGATTTCATATTATTTGTGTAGAGGAAATGTAAAAAAATATAATAAAATAGCTTATTTTGGTACGTACTGCTTTTAAAGGGAAAAAATAACATTAATAGTTTATGATCGAAGTTAATAGCAGCTGTGGAGTTACTGATTATTGTGCCCCATTCCAGGACCATAATCTGATGAATTAATTCCAAGATCTGTATAGCATTACCTACTGCTTTTTTGTGAGAGTTAATTATGTCGCTTGTTTGACAAAATTATTTCAGTACTTAAAAAAAATATGTTCCTGAAAAGGTAAGGTATGTTTGAAATTGTGTTGGTGCGTTTATTAACGACAATTAATTAACTGAGTAAATAAATTATTCAATATTAATCGCGTCTCTTCGTACCTCTAGTCCTTTGAATGGTGGGAGTATCAACACCACACAAGACAATGTTAACCGGTACAACGTTATTCACGGAATGTCGTCCCCTATATGGTGTTAGTATCGATACTCCACAAGACAATGTTGACTGGTACCACGTTCTTAATGGAGTGTCGTCCTCTAAATGGTGGGAGTATCGTCCCTTAGATGGTGGGAGTATCGATACTCCACAAGACAATATTAACTGGTACAACGATATTCACGGAGTGTCGTCCCCTAGATGGTGGGAGTATCGATACTCCCCGTGACAATGTTAACTGTTACAACGTTCTTCATGGAGTGTCGCCCGCTAGATGGTGATATCGTCCCTTAGATGGTGGGATTATCGACACTCCACAAGACAATGCTAACCGGTACAACGTTCTTCACGGAGTGTCGTCCCCTAGATGGTGGAAGTATCTACACCCCACAAGACAATGTTAACTGGTTAAACTCCCACCATCCAGGGGACGATACCCAGTGACAAACCTTGCACCGGTTAACATCGTATTATGAAGCTTCGATACTCCCACCATCCAGGGAACGAAAGTTTGGAGATTTGATTTTACCCAGTGTAGATACTCCCGCCATTTAGGGGACGACACTCCGTGAAGAACGTTGTACCGGCTAACATTGTCTTGTAGAGTGTCGATACATTTGCATTGTATAAAATGTATCTAAAACATCTAACCTATGTGATCACAGTAGAACTTTTTTGAATCGTGATTCTAAAACGTTTTTTTTTTCATTTAGGCAATACTAAATAATAAATCGTCGTAGTAAAAAAAGGAATAACTTTGAAATTATTGTATCAGTAGCGGCAAGGTACCAAAACTTCTCCAACTTAAATTCTAAGGCAAGTCTATTATCACAAAGATAAATCTCGAAATGAGCGCTTTATATTCTGAACTTTAGTACATAAATTTTCCTGAAATTCAAAGAAGAAGGCTGCCCGTGAAAACAGTTTTGCTATAATTAATGGGGTATAATTTATCGTTATCAAATTGATTAAGTGATTTATTTTATAATTACCGGTAATAGCTTCACTTGCTCTTCGACTCACCTCCCTACCTTATCACCGACTCCACTAAGGAGCCATCATAAATTACTCAATCTTAACAACTCTCAAACAAAATATCTAATCGATTCCATGACCAAGTGGTTTAGGAAAAAAACTTTATGTTTTTCGGTGTTTGTTGGATGAGCGGGTGTAGCAAATACAAATCTAAAGTTTTATTCCGAAACTGCTGAAATTTTGCTCACTTGACCTTAAAAACGAGAAGAATTTCACTGCCGATATTAGGTATTAAGGACTTCAGCTATTGTTTGTCAAATAATGAAGATAAGCAGATTAAAATAATTTACAAATGTTATAAAACAAAGCAGCTACACCGCGTAAGTAACTTACTATAAATGAGAAGAAATACTTACTAACTAACTAACTAACTAACCATCACGCCGTTTCCCCGCAGGGGTAGGCAGAGAGGACGGACCGCCAAACAACTCGGTCTTGGCACACACTCCTTGCCTCATTCACATTCATACATCGTCTCATACATACTCTTCTATTATTCTGACTCTTGACATGGCCCGACTCGAGTATCTGATTCACTTGATCGTGCCATGTCTTCCTCGGGCGTCCCCGACTTCTGCTACCATTCGCAATTGCATCATATATCCTCCTTACACTCCTATCTTCGCTCATTCGCTCTATATGCCCAAACCATCTAAGCGTCCCTTTCTTAATCTTACTCATTACGCTTACATCAGCCTTGCACTCTTTGCGGATCTCCACATTCCTCACACGATCAAACATAGTTTTACCACACATACGCCTCAGTGATCTCATTTCAACAGCATTCAATCTACTTTCATCCTTTCTTTGCCAGTTCCATGCCTCACTTCCATACATCAAGGTAGGTACCAGCACTCCGTTGTGGACTGCTAACTTCGCTTCTTTGGACAATTTTTTGTTAGCGCCAACGGCGTTCAGTCCTCCATTAACGGAATTACCTGCATTTACCCTTCTTTCAATATCTCTGTCAGCCTTCCCATCTCTCGTAAACATACTTCCTAAATACACAAACTCATCCACCTGCTCCAAGTATTCCTCATTTACAATTATATTGCACACTGTTTTCGTACTCTCTCTTTCAAAGACCATTACTTTAGACTTACTTACATTCATCATTAACTCATTCTTCATGCATACTTCGTTCATCCTAGACACGAGAGACTGTAGATCTTCTATACTATTAGCAATCAGCACCGCATCATCAGCATACAAAAGGCAACATACTTTCAAATTATTCAAATTCGCGCCCAATCCCACCTCTTTCATTTCTTGCATACAATTATCCATGTATAGATTGAATAACCACGGTGACATTACGCAGCCTTGTTTAACACCTTTTGTGACATCAAACCACCCCGTAAAATCACCGTTCACCCTAACACATGCAACGCTTCCCTCATACAGAGACGCAATTGCCTGAGTCAGATTTGTATTCACTCCATACTTGGACAACACCTTCCATAGCTTTTTCCTGTCGACTCGGTCGTATGCTTTTTGTAGATCTACAAAGGCACAGAAAAGTTTCTGGTTTTTTGCCAGAAACTTTTCAGTGAGCATACGCAATGAGAAGATCTGGTCCATGCACCCCCTTCCACTCATAAAAGCACCTTGCACATCCCATATTTTATCTTTTGTTTCCTTTCTTACTCTTTCAATCAAAATTCTACCATACAGCTTGCCAACTGAACTTAGCAGGCTAATAGCCCTATGATTCCCACATTCCATACGTGACCCTTTACCTTTGTATAATGGCATGATCACAGCCCTTCTCCAATCTAAAGGCGTATAACCTTCCTTTAAACATTGGTTAAAAAGATTGCACAACCACGTGAGAATTATACGGCTACCTCCTTTAAAATATTCAGCAGCAATATTGTCAAACCCGACAGCCTTACCATTCTTCATACATTTAATCGAACTTTCTATCTCATCCATGCTAATTTCGGTAACATTCACTCCATCGTCATTCATATTTGATTCGCCGCTGGAATCACTGTCACTCACTTCGCTTTCGAAGACTTCCTCGAAATAATTCATCCATCTCTCTTTTATTTTTTCCTCATTCGTCAACATTTTTCCATCTTTTGATTTTATCACTTTCATGCTTCCGTTTTCTGGGCCACTCCGGGACCTTTTGGTTAATAATTTATCCAAATGGTCAAAAGTTGAATTTAATTTTATTTATTCATTTGTTGGCTCGCCAGCAGAATACATCACATAATCATTACAGTAATGAAACCCATTTTCAACATGTTAATAGCGATGATTCTAGCTATAGGTTAGCACATTATTCATTACTATGTTCTTTGTGCAATGATAAGTTTGAATTACAAGTACATTAAGGGGTAATGGGTAGTCAGCGGCGTGAAAATAATTAATTAATAAATAATGAGAATTTTAAATTGTTAAAAATTTACACTGGGTTAATTTATTTTATAAAAAAAAAATACAAAGCTATCGTATTATGTTTTAACTTTATTGAAAATAAAAAATTATTTACTGTAGACCAATGTTTGCCATATTTGTTGGACTATGTTTTGAAACTCGACGGATTTGAATGAAATTTACAAAATTAATTGAAAGCATAAAAACTAATGCTTGATTGGAGAATTCAAAAAAATTAAAACTTCTTCTTTTTTCTTTGAAAATCTGCGAGTAAATTATTAGAGGCCGCCATTTTTTTTATTTTCAAAAACTAAAAAATAGCTTCAATCAGGCGCTATACTAAAAAAATATTTTTTTGTTTTGTTTGATTGTTTTCAGATGAACCAGTAACATGTTATCATGGTCACCGTAAAGCCAAATTTTGAGACGGGGTCCAACAAATATGTGCGATAACTTGATCCACAGTAAAATTTTTATGTATATATATATTTTTGAAATAAATTTAAAACATTGTGTAATAACTAGGTATTATTTATTTTATAAAATAAATTAAACTGTTGTCAATTATTTTTCAATATAAATTACTAATTTTTTCACGTCGCTGACTACCCCTAACCCCTTAAACAAAGTGGACCAACATTAAATATTAGTAAAAAAAAATATATGTTAATAGTATAAAATATATTATGGTTTTAAATAGGGAGATCATCAGGTAAGTATAATTTCCTTCTATAGGTAGTGATTGAATTGTACTTATAACGCCCTTACAAATAATATCAATAACACAATGGAGATAAAAAAAGTTTAAAACCATATCAAAATTTGGCTAACTGAAAATGAGGAAAATTTTTGAAGTAACATCAATACAATTTACAGTCAACAAACATGAAGATTTTTAAATTTATTTTGTGGAAATCAACATACATGAAGATAAGGAAAACACGAAGTTGCACCCACACAACAAACTATAGCCCTCAGAACAGGAAAACCAAGTGAGGAGGACTGTGAATAACTACTTTACTTTTTATTTTTAAAATAATCATCGAAATACAAAATTATTCATTTATTTTTAAATATATCCAAGTCATTACGATTGCAGTGTTTATTATGTTATAATCTAATCATTCTTGGCCTTGGCTTGAATTTTTCTTTCTATGATAGGTATCAATTCAAAGGTTTTCTCGTAAACTTCGGCCTAATATTAAGATTAATTAGATAAATTAAAGATGAAACGTACATTGTGCAATATTCGCATAGACTATCGACACATGGGTTAGATTATAATGGTTATAATCTAGGCAGGTATGTGCCTATTTAAATTAACGCTCTGTTTGCTGAACCAAAAAGATAGGTATTCGCAAATGTGACTTACGGAAGAGTTGGTTGTGATGTACGATGATATGGTTCTTTTGGTAGCGCTTGTATGGTGGAGGCATTCACAGGCACTCGTATAAGATTGAGCTAATTATAACTCCGACTAAAATTCGAATTGACACATCGGTTGTTTTAACGGTATGGTGTTTTGGTCAACTGTCATTAGATGACGTTTTCGCTACGGCGCGGCGCCGGCGCGGGCGGCTAGATTCAACTCAAAGCAACGCTGCGCAGATTAAAACCAGTAAAATTTGCATCCTAGCCTCCTTATTGGTTGGAGCGGAAAACGTGTTAAAACAATTCAGCGTCACGAAACATACATGTTGTGTACGATTTTAAACTGAGAGCTTTTATATGAAATATATATATTTATACTGCTCTAAACTATGTGTTGAAATGTCTAATGATCAGCTAAGTATCGGTATGGATAGTCATCCATCCCTTACTTCCCTTATACATTGTAGTAAATATGTAGGTACACGAACAAACAACGCTCAACTTCAAAAACACCAATTACAATACTACTAACTACCAACTCGACTAATCAATTGTTTTACACTCTCCGAATTCTGCTATAAAGCACACATACTTCCAATGTGAAAACTGCGCTAAGAAAAAAAATATCTCTGAAATTTTGTTAAAAAAATTTAATAAAGTTATATTACACTGATTTTCAAAAAAGGAATGATACAGATAGAAAAATAAAAACTACCATCCTATAGGCATACAATCACTACTAACAATTTTTTTAGTGTTAGCTTATCATTATAAAAGACTTACCAAAATGATATTTTTTATGTAGCATTGCAATATTATTTAGGAGCATTGGGTAGGAACGATTACATTTATTTTTTCCTATGGTTATTATTGTAAATTACGTAATTATCAACCAGTACTATTATTTTTAAGTCATCTGCAAATCAGAAACTTTTATTTTTTTCTCTTTTCGTATATTATGTATATTTTATTTGATTTTATTGTAATTTAATCATTAAAAAAACTTCTGTTGTCACTGTATTGTGCAGCCAATATTGTAAAATATATCATTTAAAAGACCATCGGGGCGTTTAAATCAATTAATTTAAAAATGTCTTCTTTTGGTGAATGAGACTTCTTTAAGATGAGTAAACCTTTCAGCATAGTTACCTAGATCCAGATGTATTCCAGATTCTTAAGCTCCACTAAGAAACTCTACTTTACTGCTGTGAATTGCATAGTGTGCTTACCAAATCACGGAATCGCGCGCTAAGATACTTCTTATATATGAGTTTTATAAGATTCTTGAATGATTCGGTGATTCTAGTGATAAAACCAAGCATTCTATTGACCTCATTGACAATGTGTTGGAAATGATTTCTGAATGTAGCTTCAAGTCAAGTAAGATTCCCAGATTTCTAATGGAGTCAGGCAGTGGTGGTTTGTGACTTATGGGTGTTCTAGAGTGCTAATATTACGAAAATGTCATTATTGACGATTTTTTTCAAAAATTCGATTTTTTCTATGAAGATTTTCAGGAAATCCGTGCGGCGCACGGCTAAACTGAAATTTCCTGTAAGGTTTATTTTACTCATATTTTTAGTGAACGTGACGATATTACATATCTGTACACAATTGAAACAAAGTAAGTAGATCTTTTTGCAAAATTTCGCAGTCTTGTTTCTTGTTATTAATTCGCGGGATGATTTTTTGTCGTACCTAGGTAGGTGCTATTAAAAAAAATATATTTATGTGTATGTAGAAGCAAATAAAAAGTACATATACCTGTGGGAAGAAGCTAATAATTATAATTAATTATCGTTATAAAAGAAGTCTACTTTTGTTGATTTTCGAAATGTTACATTTTTGTGAAATAATGACATATGAGTACGAATACAAATTTATTAAGTAGGTATAAGATCTATAAATGGATTAATCAAATATGTATTATAATGTGATTCTGTGTAACCAATTACGGCAGCATTGTAATTGCAAATAAAGCCAGAAAATGAAAGCTCCCAAAGTTAATTTGATTTATGTTCCGAAGCACAAATAAAATTCTCCTAATAGTAGCGTTGCTCCTAACTAAGCTGGGGTATGGCAATTGATAGAAATCATGTTTCCAAGGTGCCTTTTCATCTTAAAGAGAAGTTTTTTTTATATTGTATTTCTTTTCGGAAGGCTTTTTGTGTATTGAGAAATAATTTTTGTAGCTATTTTGGAACATAAAATTCATGGCTGGATGAGTGACTTGAACAACTGAAAGTCTCAAGTATGTTTGGTCATTAACAAAAAGGAATCGTTAAGTCTCCTTTGAAAGGAAAAACATATGCGGCAAATTTAAAATGAAGAATTGTTTTTATTTTTATATTAGGTATACTTATGGTTACATTGGACAACAGGCGAATTGAATACCAGAGGAGTGTTGCCCTGTTCATCACATGACGTGATTGAATCTGTTTTCTCTGTCAATTTCCACAGCAAAGAATTGTATATTTTTACTGCCTCGCTGTATCTCGTGTTTGTTTACTATACCAACATTCCTCGAAGACGAGAGATTTCCTCAGAGAACGGTGCACGTAAAGCATTGACCCGGGCTCGAAACGCAAATTGGTATTCTGCGCCAGGACCTTTTGTTTTGCCCCAAAGGCAGAGGCGTTTCATGATTTTTAAAAAAGATTTTTCAAAACAAAAAGTTGTGATTTGATATTATTCAACCGAAATAATTTTTATTTGTCAAAAGTTTGCAGATTTTTAATACCGTAAAAGTTTTTTTCTCCCTAAAGTGCATTTTTCTTCTTTACACGTCATCAATTTTTCAATGCAAAAAATCAGTATAATTGTAAAAAGTTTACAATAGCTTTTTTAAAAAAAATACAGCAAAAATACTTTTGAATAATTTGTCTTCGAACGGCACTGTGTTTTTGTTTTAGAACTTCGGACGGTGATTGGATAGATAAATGTATCTACTATTCGTGCGATGTAATGGAAGTCCAGATCCTATAAACCGAATTTACGGACGGATAAATTAAATGCTTTTTAAAAAACGTCAATTTTTTCTATTTTCTCATTTCATACCTAGTTTTTTTTTTACCAGTTGAATAGATTCTCTCTACCAGTGAAGGTATCGGAAACCCTATTTGTCACTTGATATCGACATAACATAAGAACATAAATATATGTGCTTTAGTGTATGTGACCTTTCACCACTGTCACAGCATTGAACAAATATTATTTCAGTCGTATTACAACTATTTCGGCATCTAGATATTTTCGTGAAACTAATTAATTTTGAGATATTTCCCAGAAGCAATTCTATGGTTTCGCAAATATTTGAAAAGCATTAGTTAATATTTTAATGACGTGTCTGCTTTTAAATTTCTCGCTGATTTTCAATATTTAAGCTCATAATTAAGTGTTTAAATTTTGCTTCAAAATTTAAAGATTTTATACAAATAAAACAAAATCTTTGAAAAACAAGGAACTGCAAATTTCATCAGTGAAAAAAAAATCACTGTACAAAAAGTTACGGATGCGTTTGTATTTCCAATTTCGCGAATCGAGTTGAATATCAAAATACACAATACGTGCAATATTCTCAGAATTGAAAATTATTAATATTCTTATGTAACTGTTATACTTACGATAGTTATACAACCTCTTACCTTTTTCATTTTTTTATTGGGAAAACCATTATAGTATATAATTACTTAAGCATAGGTATATTAAAGGAACTACTTTATTCAAATATTTCATCTATAGTAATATTTATATAATATAATACTAATTTTTATTTATGTAAGTCAGTGAAATATAATATAATACATTATGTTTATTTATGTGAGTCACTGTTACATAATATATTGTATTATGTTCATTTAGGTAAGTCATTATTATATAATATATTACATTGTGTTTATTTATGTAAGTCATTGTTATATTATACATCATGTTTATTTATGGAAGTCATTTCTTCTTTGAAAGGTGAAACACAATTGTGTTAAAGAACGCACAAAATATTTATTTAGTGAACAATGAATTTAAATAACATTTTATGGAAAGTTTGCGGTCTTTTGCGCACAAAGGTATTTTTAAATTACTAGTCGATATCATAAAATAAAATACCATCGGAAAACACAAATAGAGTGAACGCCGTCATTTAATATTTACAATTTTCTTTCACCGTTGGAAAGAAACGGTAAACAATTTCTTCACTTCATTTCACTCTTATTTTAGCTATCTTTATTTCCCTTTCACAGTCCAAATAATTCTAATTTCAAAGATACTAAAAGACTACGAGTTTTTCGTCCATTCCGTTCTTCCTAAGAATAATTGAAAGCGTAGAAACTTCTATAGAAGACGATGTGCAGTAGACTTTTTATTTCGATTTATCTAATTTCCGTCGGGTTCAAAGTAATGAACATTTATCGAACGATTTTCCTTGATTCACATTTGCTACGCGTCCAATTTCACAGTGTTGCCTCCGGTTACTACTATTTCTTCTCACCCTGACTTTTTTATTCTATCATCATTAAGATTTATCGTTTATTAGAAAAAAACCGTAATTGCTAAAAATTTTCATCGCTTGCCCATTTAATTAATTTTTCTACATCCAAGGCCTTTTAGAAAATCTCTGAACAGCTCACTTTCTATAGTGGAGTGCGCAGAAAGCGTAATCATTATTAACGCTTAAATTGGAACGTGTTTCTATATGAGACATTATTTCATAATCGATTCAATCAATCTGTTTAAATGTTTCACAGACTCAATACCTTGTCATAGGGTTTAAAGTATTAACTCACAGCGGTAGAGAAGGACTAAGCTTACCAAAGGTATCTTAATAATCAATACTCGTAGGTGTTCGCACCGCGTATCGATTTCCGTTCAAACGTACATTTTACCACATTGTGAACGAAAATGGGAAAACTCGGATCATTAAACATCAAAGGCTTCAGTCGACTGACATTGGGGATGAAAGTTCTGTTGAATGGTGGGGTTGGTTGGTGGGTTGGTAAGGTCTGTAGAGGTCTGCGCCTCCGTCAGCGCTGCCAATTGCACCATGCTTTTGACCACCTCACCTGAATACTCAATGCGATCGGTCGAGATTATTAGTCTGAATGAATGTTCAAAGAAACCTGAAACCTTTTAACAGCAGACATTTCCTCACATCAAAGTCACTACGGGGGTTAATGTAATTAATGTACTCTTCATACGGGGAAGAGAGAAAACTTTATCTTACAATACCTGTATTTAGCTATGGTTAATAAATATAATTATAATATTTTTTATTATCTAGAGTGATTTATTAAATAAGATAAGTACATAAAATTCAAAATATTACATAAATAGAGGTTAATATGTAAATAATATAAAAACAGATAAATATCCCTTTCGGACCTGTACTTGTACAGGTCCGAAATGTGACTTATATATGTGACCTGTAACTGCACAGTTGTGAGGGTAAGTTCAATGTTTTATTTCGAATGGTGCAAATGCTTCTATAGATTTGGGACTAGACTCGGTTGATTGTAGGCATGGCTAGCTACCTGAAAAATATCATTTAGCTGAGTAAATTATATATAATATGATTATGGAGATGTTCAAAACGATTTTGCATCAAATGCATAAAATGTGTTGTCCATTTATGCCTGTCAAAAGTTATCAATTGTTTCTTGAAATTTCATCGCAAATGATGAATAATTTTTGATACTTAACTTACCTGTGAATATTTTGTTCTACTGATACTGATTATGTTGGCACTGTTCAGACCCAGTACTCACAATTTAGAGTATTGCTTTTCCAAATAACATTTACAAATAAAAAATTTAAAATCTTGTTTCTTACTCTTATTCATATTATTACAATAAAAATAAAAACTATTTGTCAATAAAGCTCGGGTCTGAAAGGGATAAGAGGGAGTTTCTAATAACCCGCTTCACTAGGCTAGCCTGTCTTGAGGCAGAAATTTTGTAAAATATCTTATAATACCTATAAATATAAACTTAAATATCACACATAATAAAATAAGTTCACTTAATTGTTTAGTGCAATCAATAACTTCGTTACTTTTGATCAAAAATTTTACGTTTTGAATTCTCGCAGAACTTTCTTGAATGAAGTGATTTTAACAGATTGATTGCTGTGAATGGTTTTAGATGATATGGGTACACTTTTGTGACAATAGAATTCTAAACGGAAGTTGCAAATTCCATAAATTATTTTCTTAAAGTAAATGAACATAATCATCTATGTTTATACCACTATTTTAGTAAAAAAAATTGAAATTTCAAAACCAAAGGTTCCTTCGTCATGATACAAAGTATAGACAGTTAGACAAATAAGCATAGATATTATGCTTAGGAGGTTATTTATTAGTTATTACAGTAAAAAATAATTATTTAAAATAAATAAAATTATCGTAAAACATTATAAAATTAATATGGGATTTATAAAAGAAAAACATTTTAAAATAAAAACAATAGAATAAATGAAATTTATTTTGAAAACTGTTGATGCTTTTTAATCAAAGATATTAGAAGAACGAGATGTGCTATCAGCAGTTCATACTGTGTGGAATTGCTTTGCCGAGTGTCGCCGGTTTTGTTCACCAATACTACCGCACACTTTCGCTTACGCTAAGGTATCCGCACTAATACATAGAACAGATTACTGTGCGTACACGTCCCGATACCGTTCAAAGTACCCTAATTAGGTAGTACTCCGCCTACGGTCCGTCGGACAACATAGCATATCTCGTTCTTCTAATATCTTTGTTTTTAATAAAAAATAGTGGTGACAACAAAGTTGTTTATTTTCATTTCATTTAAAAAGACTCAAGTAATTTTGCAATTAATGCAGAAGAGATTATTGTCTGTCCTCTACTTCACCTCGTCCGTTACGTTGGCGTCGGTTCTAGCACCGGCTTGGGACTAAATAATTGATGGTACCAACCAAGACACTTTCTCACAACATTATAAATATATCGTGGATGTATCGGCAAATTTCTTAATTTCACCTCGACTCAACTTCGACGAAACCTACCTAATTATAGCGTCTCCCGGGGTTGCATCTCTATTGTTGGCCTTGTCATTGTCTATCTATATTGTCATTGTAGATAATTGTCAATCATCTCGTTACTATACCGTCACTGAAATATCAATGAAGCCTAAGATCGCGGTGGCAGCCTCTTTATCCCTTGTCTTCGTTTTCTTTAGCCTATTGGCCGTACCTGGACACCGTACAAAAATATTTTTGTCCTATTAGTATACGGTCACGTAAGGTTCTATTTAATAATTTTATCATCCACGTTGTCTTACCTTTAAGGTGAACCGGGTGATTTCTACCCTCGAAAACTACTGGTATGGTTATATTTGAACCAGAAGAGAGCTAGGTCATCTTAACCGGCACTTCTTATTTCTCCCCATCGCATCCTCTTCTCCGTTAACTGCCAGTAAATTGAGTATTCTATTGCGAGAGTTTAGATCACCCTTCCACAAGTAAATAATGAATTCTTCGAAATATATTTATTACGAAAGTTGCAGCTTTTACTACGAGTATATTTAAATTTTGTTCTGTGTCAACCGTACTACCTTTGATTAAGGTATGTACGGTTGACCTTCTTCGAAATATATTTATTACGAAAGTTGCAGCTTTTGTTCTGTGTCAACCGTACATACCTTTGATTAAACTATTAAATGAATTCTTTGGCTTCCTACCATATTAGTAAATTTTAAAATACGCTTTTTAACATAAATTCTTCTGTACATTACTATTTTTTTAAATTATTCTTCTTTTTTTAATTCATTGACTGAGCGTAGCAAAGTCCTGTTTGACTCGGTCACTTTGCATTTCGTCTGTCAGTAAATTTGTTTATGTGTTACGTGTCTGGTCAATTCTCTCGAGATGGTAGGCGTATTTGATAGTACTCTTTTTGTCCATCCGAACACATGAGCGTTTCTACTGTTGCGAGCTGTCAAATCGGAGTAATCAACATTACGCGAAGTTTACTTTTAGATTTTGTTTGACAAAACTACTAGTCATATCTCTAATCCATTGTTTTTTTGTTCTCTCCCACAATCCTATTTTCCCTCAAGTCATAGTTCATAGTGACTCATATTCGTTGGTTTATGTCATTTAAAAAATGGAACATGAAAAACATCAAATATTAAGTAAATCTTCTGAGAAACACGATTTCGTAACAATTTGATTAGTTGTGTCTTCGTTGCTGCCTAGTTTACAAGAAAACGAGCACTTCACAGGATAATAAAGTCAATGATTGCTTACAGTGTACATTGGACGACAAATAATAATTTAATTCCGTTTTATGAGCTTTCGTGCCGAGCTTCGCGCTGTATTTTTTTATGGCACAGTATTACGAGATTCATCATCACGAATCTGATAAATTCGTTAAATAATTTTTTCAAAATTAATAATTAGGTATTTCCAACAATTTCAATCGAAAAACAAAAGTTCATATTTTTCCGTGTGTGCGTTAATCAATTCCACCACTGAACCGCTTGGCGATTTCAAGGTATTTACCAAATACGTATATTAAAAATCATCAAGACTGTATCAACTTATTTCCATTGCAGGTTTATATTTTCATTGGCAAATGTAGGCTTATTTTGAATTTCCGACATTGAATGTTAATGGATATGACTTTCATTTCGAATATTTTTTGTAATATTATAATGAACAACGTTTTAGGAGACATGTATTTTCCTTATTAATTAAGTCTACCTAGAATCAGAAGGCGGTGTAAATATTTACTAAGCATAATATGGTTAACGTCGATCAAGATGATGCCGGCCTAGCAGCGGTGTTTTCCCCCGAGAGTTGAACCCCAAGACTGTAACATTAATCAATCCAGAAGACCCAAACAGCCTTCGGCTACAATTAACACCAAACAAAGGGAGAGGAAAAAGTCTTGGAAGAAACACAAAGACGAAAGCACAAAAGATGACAAATGAACGGGACGAACGCTATCTCGAACTCCCTTCACTTTTGTCAGGAGAATATAATGGAGGAACCGTACGTGAATATATGTGTCATTTTCTTTTTGATATATGAAAACCATTATTTCAAGTAATAATTCGAGCTTTTTGCTAACGGCTTATTAAAAGGCGTTCATTCATCGAGATAGTTATGTGATACATATCATAGTTATTTTTTCTAGCATACTTTAGCAAATACGAAATAATCTAGATCGATATTGTTTATACCCTTCGGCACATGATTATGACCAAAAAAACAGTAATAACCTTCATGCCGGGGCTTTAACGGTCAACTTATCTATTTTCAATAAGTAATTTCATTTACATCATAAGCAATCGAGCTGTGGATATACATTTAAGTGTCTAAAATATTACATAATAGCCATAGAGATTTATCATTTTTTTCCAAATCTTGGTAAAAGCCGGACGTTAGTAAGGCAGGATGTAATATTAAGAGTTATAACAAAATTTCAAGGAATGGATCTCTGTGTATAGATATGCAGAATAGGTGCATAGATATGCAGTATAGGTGTATAGATATGCAGTATAGGTATATAGATATGCAGTATAGGTATATAGATATGCAGTATAGGTGTATAGATATGCAGTATAGGTGTATAAATATGCAGTATAGGTGTATAGATATGCAGTATAGGTGTGTAGATATGCAGTATCGGTGTATAGATATGCAGTATCCGGAAACTAATGGTGTAAGCGGGAAACTTATGAACCTACATCTTGTTTTGGAGTCGATTTTGTGGCAATACTTTTTTTTAAAGTTTTGTGTTATTTTTGAGTAAATAGAACTTTTTAGATAAAATTCGAAAAAAATCCATGGATGTTTATTGTGTAATGCATCATCACGAAGTGTGAACCTTGCTCCAGAAGAATTTAAGCCCGCTTACTTGGAAACTTACGTAGAAACAAAGGAAAAAAGTTTTATTTAACCAATCTAAATGCTCAAAAAAGTTTTTTGCATTTTCTGCCTGATTTTCATATTCACCAGTTTCCCATTTGTACCACTACTTTCCGGACACCTTGTATGTTTATAGAATTATTTTGATTCCTCGTTCGTTAATTTTCTTTGAGGCTAAAAATTTTGGTACATCTGGCGCCTATAAAAGGGTAATTAACTGAACTTATTAGTGAGAAAGGCACTGTCCGAATTCCGGATGACCTCAGCGCATATTCAGAGCAAAGGGTAAGTGTGACATTTCTTCTGCCTTCCTCACCCTCCTAGCCATCCCCAATAGCCCCAATATAATACACTTAGTATAAACCTTCAGTGTGTGGACCCAAATAACAGTCTACTACCCATTTAAAAAAACGAGTACATAAATTGGTCCTTCGAGCCGGATTAAACTGTGTGTGCGTCGTTATGTATGTGATATATCCCATTACTCCAAGCATTGCTTGTAAAAATGGGTAAATTGAGGTTAAACAAATAAAAAATGTTTACATTAATTAACTGATTTTGTATTCGTTCTTAGAATTCTTCTACAAAATTATTATTACCTCTATATAATTAATATTATTAGTTTGTTGGAAAAGTTTGCTTTCCGAATTATACGAAAAAAAGTGTAGATAAATATTTTTCATAAATACTTAACTTATTTGGTGTGCAGTGTAAAAAAGATTGTATATAAAATTTATGCTTTTTCATTTGAATATCTCAAAAGAGTCGCAAATCAAGTCAGTAGGTCAGAATTTCAAGCAATGTTGCGATTATGGATTGTGGGTGATGCCAAGAATATATTCAATGCTACTTAATAATAAACTGCTTTACCAACATTTTTTTCTTAATGAGAGTCAAACTATTGTGCACAACGTATTGAAAAAATCTAAAGAAAATAACAAACTGATAATTTGATCAATAATGTGAGCTCTATTATGCAATAATTTTCCATTGCAGTTAGTAAATCGACTTTTCTCGTCGCCAAACCATAATAAAGTATTTTTTTGCTTAACGATTAGAAAACACGGAACATTCGAAATACAAACAGACATGAAAATACCACAGGCTGTAAAAACCGTCAAAGTTCTTTAAATGTTTATTTTGAACATATTGGTAGACATCGCACTTTGCCTTCAGACTTCAGACAAAGGAACAGGAATTTATTTGACCCCTATTTTTAATTGTTAAAAATGTAACATGTTCCTTGATAACCCTGTCCAGGAATTAATACCAGAGTTACGTATACAAGAGTAACGTAACGTACCTTACCAAATATAACAAGCGATTTCTTACCTTAATTAGAGTAAAAACTATTCAGGAAAGATTGAAATTGTTTTTAATTTATGTTTTGTCACTGGCTACTCATCAAGTATGCTGCCCAAAAAAATCTATACCTTTTATTTTCAATAAGCTTAGGAATCACAGGTTAATTTAAGGCAGATAAGTTTTTGAAAACCCTGTATATAAAATTTCAGGAGTTCAATATTCTAACGTCCAAGTAAATGTAAATAATAATATTTTTTCCTTATTTCAGCTGAACAGAGCGGTGAGTACAATACTCTGTCTGCCATATAAAAGCGAACGTCTAAATAAATTACATGGTATTGAGTTAAATAAAATAAATAAATATGTATATAAAATAAACATCCCTTTATTTTATCGTATTGTTTTTATACGTCTAATAATTATCCGCCCTCTTTTTAAAATCCCTTCAACAATCAATTCATCAATTTTCTAGTACTTTTTATGTCTTTACTGATTTTCCGCCCTCTTTTTAAAACATATTCTACAATCAAATTATCCATTTTCTCGTACTGTTTTTAGTGTCTTTACTGGTTTTCCGCCCTCTTTTTAAAACCTCTTCAACCATCAATCCATCCATTTTCTCTTATTGTTTTTGTATGTCTTTACTGATTTTTCGCCCTCTTTTTAAAACCTCTTCAACAATCAATTCATCCATTTTCTCGTACTGTTTTTAGTGTCTTTACTGAATTTCCACCCCTTTTTTAAAACCTATTTAACAATCAATTCATCCACTTTAAGAAGAATGAAATCTTTAAGATTTGGCACCTTTATTGTATTTCGATTTTTTTGCTATCCAAATAACCTTCCTAAATAAAATTCGTAATTTAAAAAAAAACTATAAAAATTACATGATTTGCATTTTGTCGGTACTTCTACAAACTCTTCTTATTTTGCTCTCGAGGTTGCTTAAATACATGGCAAAACTCACTCTTAAATCTGCATTCTTGAACATCACAGTGGAAATACATTAGTCTTCCTTGCACACATTGAGAAACTAAATAAAACTAGGAAAAAACTTAAAAGCGAAATATCGTTATTTCTCATAATTGTTAAATAAATAAATTTTATGGAGTTAAAATCTAAAAGAGAATTAAAATGGAGAATATTATATTTCATTTTTAAAGATGGAGTATTTTTGTATATTCTGTTGACATTTCGTGACGAGCGTTAAATGGAAAATCGTACGTCAAACCGCAATCTTCACGATAGTTAGTTGTTGTTACTTGCTTCTACAACAGTTGTGTTGAACTTCTCGGCGACTTGTTTGTAAAGATGAAAATTTGAACATATCTTCCATCGCATAACATATTGTTAACAAAGATGTGAACATATCTGGCCTTATAATTAATTTATAAAATGATATCAAAAATCGCAACGGTTTGGACATTAATTTATTTATTTATACTGGATTTTACAGATATTCTCACTTGCGTGAGAACAATTCAGTTATAAAAACTCAGTCAAATACAAAAAGGTACATAAATTTACAATAACCTACTAAGAAGTACATTATATCACCACAAAAAAACAAAATTATGTAAATGCTCACTCAAATGACAAATAATGCAAAGAGAGGAAAGAAACACAAAAGACGCAAGATACGCAAAGAGAGACAAAAGTAATACATAATAATATAATTAGCTTAACATATTTTTGAGCAATAGCACGTAATTTTTTTTCTGAGTCTGTATAAATTATATATGAAAATATCAACTTCGCCGTTGATTGATTTGGAATCGCGTTTGGGTGTCACCCAGGCATCGCGAATTGTGAGTTGAATTCAGCTAAGTCCTCGAAGATTACTTTTGTGGTTGTAGGAGATTTTCAAATATTGTAATGTTATTCTGACTGGAAAATGTTTTTTTTTATTTCTTTAAATATACTCGTATATATTGTATATACCTATATATATAAATAAACAATCGACACGGTCGGTTGGCTCAAATAGGCGATATAATTTACAAAAAGGAATCCAGATGAAACATTCTATGTCTTCTTAAATAATTGGAATTGGGAACATTTACTTAAACATTACTACGAAAATAGTATAGTAGTACTATTGGTATCAAAATGATCATGAATCATGTAATGTAAACATGTAAAATCAGTAAAGTGCCTTCTTGTTTAAAATATGTTCTTATGTTAAGACCTATGTCGTATAATTTAAGATAGTCATGTAGACCACATTTGAAAAATAACAGTCGTAGCATTTTTAAACCAACTTCATGATGTTATCATATTTGCAGTATTGTGATTTACATATTGTACCTGTTCATTTCCGAAAATCTTATATTTTTCAGAATATAAAACATCATATTACTAACATTGTATGATAATTTGATAGTTGATACTCCAAAGTTAGACTCTTACAGAAAGCATTAACAAACTTTACTTTTCAAAGACATACTATTATTGAAACAGATTTATACTTTTTTTAACATGAGCAGTGAACTGTCAACCATACTTAATCCACTACTAAAAGGTGGCCTCCAGAGGCATCTTCAATTTTTTTGCTTTTGAGTACTTGACATAACTCACTCCACTCACGCAGGTTTGTGTGTGTGATAATCGCCACAATACAACTATTCACAAAAACTTTTAAAATTGAAATATTTATACATGCCACATAGATTTCAAACCCAAATTATTTTATTACCAACCATTCCTTAGGTATAGACACATGGGTATTTTTAGACTTCAGGATACAAATTCTTTAACCAACAAAACTAAAAACTGGAACTTAGAAGTGTATATTTGTAATGGTTTACAATATGCATGACCAAATTTACGTAAACTTTTAACGAGGGCTGAAAATGAGGAGAAACAAATGCAATGGCGCTTAGTTAATTCCAAAAGTTTCCACATACTTGTAGTTAAATACAATGTTTGTTACCATTCATCTCCCCTATACATCCGTATTTCACTTGCAAAACACAGAGCAAACCACACATGTCAGCCGCACATATAATGGCAAAAACGAGCATCCCTCAAACGGGGTAGAATGGGTGTTCCACCATTTCTGCCATTCCCGCCAAAGTGCGGTACATCACTGAACTTTTTCAGGTTTGAGGAAATGGCGAGACGCTCATTCGCTCATAGGCCTTGATGTATTATCTCACTCGAAGAATTCGAGAATATAAATAACTAGAAATAATATTCTTAATAGGCATATAAACTTAAGACCTGGGAATTTTTTGGACTTGGCATCTGCTTTGGAAATATTCTTCAAATAAAGTTCGGAACTGAAAGACGTAGTTATATATCAAGATATTTGTTTTTCAAAGTCGTAACTTCTCTTTTTTGGCATATTTCACGTTGAAAAGCCGTATTAAAGATCGTTTTATTCTATGATTTCATGAAAACGACTCTCTAATGTTAAACTACTTATATATTACGTACTTTGATCCAAATTTAATGTCGGTATTGATACGATAAAAATAATGGCTTCAGCTAAATTTTATCGGTTCCATCAGCGTCAGGTACCTGCTCTTTTTCTTCTGTTTTAAAGTTACACCTAGGGTGTCAGTATTTTCCATGTAATATGATAAATTTTAAGCTTCTAAAATAGGGAGGTACCTTCTTAAAACAGATACTGGAAACTTTTTTGCTTCGTGGACCGGAACACGAAGATGCCCTAAAACAGCCGCCGGTCAAAAGATGTTTTTTGATGATTAAATTTGAATAATATTTTTTCCATGAACTCCGTTTTTATCTGTATGTAATTAGTTACGTTCATAATATTACCTTCGGAATAAACAAATACTGAACATTGTTTTAGGTAGGTGTGGGTATAATATTAATACTGTTTACAATTAGGTGCGTCAACTACAAAGTATTATAACTATGTGTCCTATTTAGCAATATTTTTTTTGGAACAGAGTACCTATGCGGTATAGTAAAGTTTGCACAACTTTTCCTTTATTTTTTTCTGCTTGTCACTTCAATTAAATCATGAGCTAAGCAGTTTTAGCAGTTCTAAAATAGCCTAGCATCAATCCTAATTATTCCGTTATTTGCTACAAGGTAAAAGTTTTTTGGTCTATAAATTGCTTTTTCGATTTGATATAAACAGCAGCATTTATTACAAAGAAGTCAAAAAAGTACTGTATTTTTAAAAGGACCTATAGGTTAAGTTTATGACAGCCTCTCACGCTCAATGCTACATAATAAATATATGCTGTGTAGCAAAAAGTCTTGACAATATTACTATCAATCGATACCTTTCTACCAAAAACTCTTGACAATATTACTATCGATCGATACCTTTCTACAAAAAACTCTTGACAATATTACTATCAATCGATTGTTGTCTACCAAAAACTTTTGACAATATTACTATCGATCGATTGCTGTCTACCAAAAAATCTTGATAATATTACTATCAATCGATTGTTGTCTACCAAAAACTTTTGACAATATTACTATCGATTGCTGTCTACCAAAAAATTTTGACAATATTACTATCAATCGATTGTTGTCTACCAAAAACTTTTGACAATATTACTATCGATCGATTGCTGTCTACCAAAAAATCTTGACAATATTACTATCAATCGATTGTTGTCTACCAAAAACTTTTGAAAATATTACTATGGATCCGATTGCTGTCTACCAAAATCTCTCGAAAAATGTCAAACAACCATAAAATTCAGAAGTGTTTTGCTCCTAATTTATCGGTCTGTTTAATAATTGGTTCGCATAACTCCCGCGCGGCACGCTTCTGCGGAGGCCATAATCGTATTTTTACCCAAAGTTGTGAGTAACTTATGACAAAGCCCATCCATTATTATTCATGGCAGTTTCTTCGTACCTGCCCTTTTTCCACACTAAGCTAAACCCACTTAAACCCGAACGCGATAAATGATATCAAGCGGAGTGGAGTAGCGAAAATGGCGCGGAGCAAAAAAGAATACGCTAAATCACTTTTATTATATGGCCGGCAATTATATACAAGGCTCTTTTATTCATTTAACACCTTTAATCGCGTAGGCCGGAGGTTTTCTCGCAAATGGAGATAGAACGTTTGTACCTAGGTCGTGCGTACATACAGGTTGTCACGTTTCAACCAAAGTATACTCGTACGTTAATCACCATTTTCCCAAATAATATTCTAACCTACACATGCGTAGAGCCATTAGATATGTAGATAGGGTTTTTGCTTTAATTTTCTGAGATTATTTTACTATGCGTTGAAAAATATTATAACCAGTAAAGAAAAAACTTCCCTACTTCGTGATTGATCAAACATTTTAATATATCACCATTATTTCTTTAACAAGCTAATTTTCTTAAGCTGCCTGAGATCTAGAAGTCCCATTGTCTCGTGTATTATTAGCAATATCAGTTTTTTCCGTCAATTTTTCAGATTATCTGTTTTCTGTTAATTGTTTATAACAACATAAATAATGATTTTACTAATAATTTGTAGTTTCTACTTACCATAAATGCCACCATCTGAGAGGCCGAAAATGTTATAATATCCTTATACGAAGCTTTTTTATGTCACTCAACCTATCCCATCATAAGTAAAAGAAAAATCAGTTGCTAATGTATATTTTATGCTTTCGGCAAAATTGCTTTCCCGTGACGATGTCGTCGTTATCTCCACTTTGAATAATATTCTTTACTACAGGTGGTGTTAATTTAAATAGCCTTGCTAACTTTCACAGTGTCATCCTCGATCAACGAAGTTCTTGAAGTCATCAGGGAAAATTTATACTGGCACCAGACTCGTACAATCAAATTGGGTCTTTGTGAGCTTCGCAAAGCTACACATCCTATTTACTTTTAAAGCACACAGGAATAATCCAGGTGTTTTTTTTTCATCCAATATATGACAACCTCAGTGGTAGATTGGTAAGGCTCTTAACTAAAAAGCTAGAGGTTGCGGATTCAAATCCTGGCGATCAATTTGTGTTATTCCACAATTTACTCATTTGAAATAATATATTTCCTACTAAGACGCTGTCTAGATTGCATTTAGTTTGGATTCAATCCAATAGAAATGTGTGGTGAGAAAATTAAGACATTGTTTGTAGTTCTTATTCGTAGTATGATACAGTTAAATATGACCGAAGGATATAGGGTCCAATTAGCTCAGTTGGTAGAGCGGTGTTCGGTGGGAGCGGCAAGGCAAAGGTCCTGAGTTCAATTCCCTGATGTAAAACCACCATTCAGAATTGAAACGTTGCTTAAAATGGCTTTGGGCGTGTTTGGCGCGTTTTGAATAGCCAGATACTTCCCCACCTTTCTCTTCCTCATCTCAACAAATAAAATACTACTACTCTTGTTTCCAAAATTGAACTTGAATTATATTTATAATTTTAATAGGTCAAGTTGTACAATAATTAATTGTTTCCAGGACGATACTTAAGTAATAAACTAAAGCTCCCTATCCCTGCGTATAATTCATACTGTAATAAGTGTTTGCCTTTTTAAACGCTCATCAACAAATATCCACATCAATTAACAAGCATTAAACGTCTCACGTGTTTAATATTCTTCCTAATGAGCACGTGTCATTTAGATCGTCGTCGTCTTGATGTTGTTTAACGCAATTTTGTGGCCATGATGATACATCGTTTTTCGCTTAACAACTCCTTAAATTCCAGTTTCAGCGAGTGGTTTCTCCCGTCAACTGTGACAGGTGTTACTCGGGGGGTGATTTGTAATTATGCCTTAAAGGAGAGTTTTCTTAGTGTTTATACGGAGATTCCCCCATATCTATTCATTATTCCACAGCCTCCCAGTTCCGGTGGAAGCGTTCTCTCCGCCTATTCGCCTTTCCTCTCCCGTCACATGCAAGCGGCTTAAGCCTGTTTAACTTGATGTTAGAAAATTGAAATATATTTACACTGTGCAAATTAACATGGAAACTTTGACGATGCTTGGTGTGACACCCTGTCAAAGAAATTTTGAACAAACTTTAAGGCGTTTACTTATTTCAACCGGCAAACCCATTCCAGCGGAACACCAGTACTGAAAGTTATCTCCGTTCTGAGATGTTACTAAATACCTTTAGGTCCTGTGATAAGAGGACATTGAATTCTCATAACTTTCTCTGAAATCTAACAAAAATATTCTTAATTTATACTTTAAACGTGATATTATTATTTAAAATGACTAAAGTGAACCTTGTTAACCTCTCAGAAGTAGTGCTGTAATCAGTTTGTATGTTGAACGTTGAACGTTGAACCACATTGCTCAAACCTCTCCACGTAATCCAAATTAATGATCATAATTACACAAATGTCTCAGATTTTGCCAAACATAAAATTTTATGGCTTCAATTTGTGAGATGAACCGACTGGTATTGTAACTACCCAAAACATTCGTGCTTCAATTTGTTTAATGGCCACAAACAACTTTGTAGACTAATTGCTAATAATACAGGTATTTTACGTGCTAGGTCTACCGAGGAAAATTATAATTGTGTAAGTTAAGTCAAATTATTACTAGCATTTTACTTTAAACGTCAACCACGTTTCACATAAAATATGCCGTTTACCAATAATAATGGTTTTCTCCAACTTTGCTGCGATCATATATCGAATTAACCTTTTACCGATTTAAAATATTGATTTTAGAAACCAAACTAATTGAAAAGTGGTATCAACGATGTACAATTTACGGGCAAACGAAATGTATTCAATATGTTAAGTTTATACATCAGATAGAAAAAATTATATACTCCAGCAAGTTTTCCTTCGAAAGAATGTAAAGCAATCAAAACGTCACTCACACGTTGCCAATTGTGAACTTTTCAATTGCAAATCGCACATGAATTCGAAAACAGTACAAACATTTTGTGAAGGCTTAGGTCTTGCTACTTTTTCAATAAAAAGAAATTCGGGCGGTGTAAATTGATACCACAAACAGAAGTGTGTGCAAAAAGAAATAAACCCACCAGTAAAAAAATCCGTTTTACGTGTTCGAAATTCGAATTGGAACACAGGGTTTGAAAATGGTGAGAATCCCTGAAAAGGAGCAAAAACGGGTCGCCCGAAAACGTTTTTATTTTCATTTGTTTGATTGAAATGGGATTTGATCTGTACAGCTATTGGGAATACTTCAAGACGGATGTGAAGGGATACCCTCCAAGTTTGTGTCGGGAAAGGACACGGAAAGAATGTAATCTACTCTTGCATTCTGAACAGTCAGATAATAACATAAATATACCATATTATATATTATTACACGTACACAGATGCTTAAAATTTGTTGAAAGTCGCACGTTCCGTTTTGACGGGCTTTCTCGGTAAAGCTCATTATTTTATTACTTTATTTACTTTTATCAAGGCGCATAAAAGTTTAACTCCCTTGTTAAACCTGGGTTCTTCAGCGCTGTTGTAAAAGGTGCTACAATCATTTTATATCGTATGTTGATTGCGTGCGTTGAATTCGAATGAGTTGATTTATTGGCACTTTTATTGATTTAAACCTAAATAACGATTCTCACAATGGACCACTTTTTATAGAATTTGTTTTTGTTACATAAATAAATAGAACAGGTGAGTGTAAAAATGTATAAAATACACGAACATTATTACCAAACACATTTTCTTCGCTTCTGTTACTTCGGAGTTTCTGTGAAAGTTGACCCTATTTGACCTCTATTATGCAAATAACTGACTCATTAAGTGTTTTTTTTTCAAAGTAAACAGTGAGGACAGAATGCTGCATTCATTATTTTATTTTATGGTGGAAGGAAGGACACGATATTAAGGCCACTAATTTACAGGCGGTCATTTACGGCGGGTTGGGGCTTAATTTGCTACACGGCGAATGGGAAAATTAGGGCTGGGGATGAATTTGGAAAAAAATGCTGATTTTGGTGGCAAAACAGACTTTATACATATATTTATTAGGAAATAACTTTAATCACTAATTATAAAGTTGCTATTAAGTTTTTCCGGAATTGTGGATAATTATTTTCAAGCTTCTGATTACAAATTGAACTAAAACATTTTTTCAAAAATTATGTCATATTAATCCTCCATTTAAGTGCCTTTATTATTCGATTTACAAACAATCCGCATCGGAATTAACAGGCGTGGCTGAGGATATGTAGGAAGTGAGCAAGCACGATTACCCATTTTATCCATCTTGCTGCAAAATAAAGTCGTTGTGACCTACTTTAAAAAAAAAAAATTTTTCAAGCAAGAACATTTTAATTTAAATAGGCACCTCTTTAGTGTAGTACACGAAAATAGATCCTTTTTACCGAGCCTTCTGGGCCATCTGGTCTCAATTTTGGCTCCTCTAGTTACGAGAAGCTGTGATAAACAGCATATAAGAAAGCCGTGTTTAGGCTTTTTAAGCTAGACAAATGACGAACCGGTAAGATTCAACTAAGCAAGGGACAGTTCACAAAATTCAAAATACCTCACTAGCTTATCTAGATGAGAACAAAAAGGGACATAAATAAGATATATATTCTCTAAAACCCTCTTTCAAATGTTTGAATCCTTTTGACAAAATGGTAAATTTTGATTATACCTCATAAGCTGGATGGAGGTATTCTTAGGGGATTTCTTCCCTACAGAATTATATTGCCTAAGTATTAGGGAGAATGGCTTATCTTTTTCCTCCCAGCTTAAGTAAAAATGCCTTTGAAAATAAGATCCCCGCTAGATTCATGGGCCTCCTTTGGAATGGCTGAGGTTAATAATGCTGTGCCAATCTTGAACGATATAAAGTTATCAACTAAATTGGCAAATATTACTTAACAAGATTAAAGATGGATGGTGTTAAAGATTCCACAGAGTCCCAGGCGTGCCCACTTATTGATTCGCATAATACGATAAAAGATTACTGCCATAATTCCATCTTACGACTTCGGTACAAGAATTTAAGTAGACACGTAAAAAGAATGTTACAGACATCATACAATGGGAGGAAACTTTGTGCAAGTGTGGGTTTTTTTAATTACATACTTTGTGTTGTTGAAGGGTTATTTTTTGACAGTTCAACATTAAAATCATTTTCATTTTCAAAAAATAAATTTGAAACTCAAGTATAGGGGCAGGTAAATTTCGATAGATTGAAAAATGTTTTAAATCACGTTCTGAAATGGTATATTATATAAAGCCATGGTGATAGATCGATATTCATAATCGACACATTTCTTAAAATTGTATTAGTCGTTTCAAGCAAACAGATCTGAATAAGCCGCATAACTTCTAAACCTTACTCTTTACTTCTCTTCCCCAATTCATTGACCTCCACAATATATATCAAAACTGGGCAGGCAGTTGAGGTTTGTATGCCGTACATACATAATAGCGAAACAAAATCACCTCTGGCAATATCATCTTCTGCTAAAAGTTCACAGAACAAAAACAGTTTGTATTATTATTTTTAAAATATATAGTCACATTTTTAATAAATCTTACTTCTTCCATTACAAACCGCAGAGCAAACCGATTCCTGAACGATCATCAGTGATTATTCTATTGTAAAATAAACTTTTGTGAATTTATAAGGATTGTTTTTTTTATTGAGGATACCCTGAAAACTTAACAGCTAGCTTAGAAAAAAGATTTAATACAAACAATGACAACACAAAAATAAAATCATTTGAATATGTTAAAACTCGCGTAAAATGGAAGAAGTATAACAATGTGAGACAGAGATATTTTAAACTTGGCCTATTTATGCAAACAGTGATAAAATAATATCAGCGAATATCTCTGGCACAACAATGGGTGCCAACTTCTTGTAAGTAATAACTATCGTGACAGGAGATTGAACGGATTTGTAATGGGAGCCAAAGACTTTAAAGTGGTTTGCTCGGGTGATAAATATTAATAATTTGTATTGGAATAAAGGTGGGAATGTTGAAACGATTACTATTCAAGCCCGTAATAATGTTTTGTTAAACCGACACGAATATCAAGAGCGATCTTATCTCTTGAATTGTATAAAGTAGCATTATTTTGTAGACATTTATTATTTTTTATGATGCCAGTGGTATATATTATGATAATGCTGTAACAGTTGCTATTGGTATACATTGCTATACCCGGCTGTTTTGATCAGTGTTTTTCATTCAAATTCCCTGAATCACCAATGCAATTCTGTGAACATCTTCCACTATAAAAGTAGGTGCTATCAAAATACAACTATTTGATTTCAATTTGGACTGTACATCTCGAAAAAACAACTAATTATATTTACATGTTGGTACCTATAACCACGTTGGTATCATCGGGACCTCAAATTATTTTTACAGAACAATTTTGACAAAAATTATTCATTATCGCCTTTGATACGGCAAATCATGAAATACTTCTACAGAAAAAGGAACATTTGGGCATAGTCGGGAAATCTTTAAATCTGCTCCGAAGTTACCTAGCTTATAGATTTTGCTTTATATATAAAAAAGAATTCCGAAATACAAGTCATACAAAATAGAGCTCTACGGAATATATATAATCTATCACGGGATACACATTTCAAAAATACATACTCACAGACACAATTACTTCCTTTTACGATTCTGCCAAAGAATAACATCACAACTGCCATTCTACAAATAATTCAACACTCCTCACACACCAACACTAAAGCAGTCTTTAATTCCGACATACACCAGCACAAAACACGATCACAAAATCAAATACACTTATCGTCATCTACTTACACGACTAAATTTGGAATTAACTCCTTAAAATACATTGCACAGAAGCAATACAACGCATTACCTAGTAATCTAAAACATCCGGCAACGAACAAAAAAACATTGCCAAAAGCTCTTAAAAGCTATTTCCTCAGCAGTTTTATTAATTACTGACACTTTTTTTCTTTGGAACTCCAAAATAACTTGTTATGAAGCGGTGTTAAGTCTTATTTAAAAGTAATTATTTAAAACACCTCTTCAGAACAAGTACCATTCATAGCATTAATTTTGATTAAAATTATAGAGAGCACGGTCTGGCAACAAATAGACCGCCGGGCAGTCTATTGTTTGTTTCCGTTTCCTTTCGCGGGGTACTCTGGAATTGTTACACGAGCGGGGCGGCCGTGTAATGATCGCACAGTCAATTAGATTATAATTCATTTTTACCCTGGATGGGCGATCGTATTAAAAAAGTGTACATCAGTATTCCTGATGCGGGTTATTCGGTTCTTTTTTACAAAAACCAAGTCGGTGCAGGTTCTATTAAATAAACGTCCGTATAATGGATGACCGTGTGTGTGTTCGTGAAGATCACAAATAATGTTCTACTGAAGTTTATATACGCGATCCCTTGCAAATCGTTATTCCGCGGACTCCGGGAAATGAAGCATTCACCTCAAGTGGCGCGATACAAGCCGTATTTTTCTTAATAAGAAACGGATAATAAAATCACAAGCCCGGACGGCACCCGCTCAAGTAATCTGCCGATCAGCTCAATGGATGGATTCGCTCCATTAATGTTACATAAACGATAGACCCGATACGCTCCAGAACCGCTTATCAGCCACCTTGTCGGAGACGCTGGACCCGTCTCCTGGACCAAAGCCCTGATGGTGCCAGCTCGATCTGTCGGGGACAGACCACCGCCGGCCGTATAGAAGCTCCCCGCTCACTTCCCGTAATTAAGTGGTTAATCAGTTTTAGATAGAATTAAAAAACCAATTATTGATCCCTGGGGGTAAGTGCCGAGTCATAATATGTAACATGTTAACTTAAATATATTCTCCATGTTTTATAATGTGCAAAAACAAAACTACAGCTTTCATTTCACTACAATCAGTAGAACCTGTAATCCTTTGTGTGCCCATGCCTTGGCGACAGTTTCATGCTCTGCCCATCCCGAACATTACTCGAGGACCGAGTATTGGCGCGCAGAAAATCTGCAAAGTTCTGGATGGCATTTAATATAAAATATGGCCGGTAACAATTGGCGCCTCAACGTGTTTTGGCTCGTGGTGATTGCATGTTGTGCTGATTTTGGTGAAATGTTTCATGATTAATTGACATAATATTGTATCACTTATGTCTAGTGATTTGAATATTGTTTCATAACCTCAAATACACTCAGTATTCTTGTAACGATAATTCATAATTTGCGTTATTCTATGGTAAAATCTTGCGTAAACTTTCATCTTTCATGAAATCTATGATTTATCTATGCTTTTGTAGCTGTCAAATTTTATGTCAACACTAATTGGTAAACAAGATGATTATATGGGAGGTTATGTCAAACTGTCTAATTCATAATTATTTACGATTATTTTACGATGTCATTCACTTGTTTGATCAAGGCATATTTGCGTTTTATAATATTATTAGATTTTTACGCTAATATACATAATATTAAAAACATTTATGTCGGCGTTCTACAATACAAATTGTAAGTCCACATTACAATCGATATGCGTTTTAATTACTCGTAAGTCAACAAACACTCAATATTATTTATATACATACCTACGTCATTTTTTTTTTTCGCCCAAATTAAATGATATCTTTGATTGACAATTACATTAGGCCGACGTTTAATAACGTTTCACAATATAATAGGGTGGTCCATTTTTCGCAATTCTCATTAGGGTGGAGCATATTTTTTTTAACAATTTTTTTTTGTTTTTTTTCACAATTGTACAATAGAAGTTGAGCTAATATTACGTCTAATGATACTACAGCCGTCAATGAAGAGTTTCTTTTGTTTTATAAACAAAAAAAATTAAATATTTATTTTTCTCTTCTTTTACTTCTTTCTTCCTATCTGAACATCAAAGAACGTAATCATGTCTTCACCAATACCAATACCAAATATCAATGGGGCTTCGAAGGAGGTTCTCATTAAAGAACTTAAAGACAGGAATATTGATCCATCGTCGACTTCTCATGAGTTACGTTTACAGGCGCGCGCTTATAATAAAGAGATTAAAACACCTGCTATAAGTGAAGTGAATTCTGAATCATCGGATTCTGAATTAGACGACACAACCATTAAGAAAGCCCACATAATTAAACAAACGAAGATTATTTATAGGGACTCACACTCAAATAACGTAGACGGTTGGAAACTGAAATATGACGGAAAAAGTAGTGTAAGGGAATTCTTACTATTAATTGAGGAGAAATGTAGGACAAAAAATTTTAACCAGGATCATCTTGTACGCGTTTTTCCTGATCTTTTAGAAGGTTTAGCACTCCTGTGGTTCAGGTCTATTTACACTCAGGATTTGAAATGGGACGATCTTTCAAAACTTTTGATAAGACAATTTGAAGCAAACGACCTTCAAACAGATCTTAAGGTAAAACTATTTAACATGACACAACCTAAAGGTATGTCAGTGCTAGAATTCACTCTCAGAATGAAATCATTAAACAATATGCTTGAAGCTAAACTACCGGAATTAGAACTTTTGCGGTTGGCAAAAAAAGCTTTATTGCCTATGTATACAAATTTACTAGTCTCAAGAGATATATCGACATTCGAGCAATTGACTACTCATGCAGGCAACTTGGAATCTTATGCATCACTGTCGGATGATTTCGTATCTTTCAACGTTTCTCAACCAAAAGTAGACTTACCTGTCACTAATAAACCGGAGAAATTTGATAGTACTGCTAGACAAACACCTAATTTTAATAATAATAATATTCATAGACACCAAGGTTATAGCCAAAATCAGTACAGAAAACCAAATAACAACAATTATTCCAACAACTATACTAAAGCTAGTCTTGGAAACAGAGATAATAATTATAAATACAATAAACCGTCTTCTTCTACTTCTAACACATATACAAAAACTGCACACGAAAATTCTAGAACGTTTTACAATAAACCATTCTGTTCATATTGTAAACTATCGGGACACGTTATAGAAGATTGCAGGAAGAAAAATTCAAGGTCTAACAATCCTAAAGTGGGAGCTATCAATGACAAAGCTCATAAAAAGTCAAAAAACTAGGTCGGAGTCTCTCTTGCTACAAGCCGTCCTTGGCGCAGAGGAAAAGCGAGTGGGAGAGTTGGCTCCGAATAGTTGATAAATTTCTTTCATCCCCATCAACCGGAACAGTGGGCCCGCTGCCACGGGAGATGGCTATTGAAAATGATAACCGTCCTTATACTTATGTACATATTATAAATAATTTCTACAGTGGAATGCTAGACAGCGGCGCTTCATTGTCATGTCTAGGAGGCAATAGTTATAAAATTTTTAAGGAATTAGGTATTAAGTTAGTTAAAGTTAAGTTTAGTGTTTATACAGCGGACGGTTCAAACCAACCAGTCTTAGGGACAATGTCATTGCCGGTCACGTATAAATCATCCACAAAGGAAATTCTTTTCTACGTCATCCCGACATTGTCGCCTTCAATTATTCTAGGAGTTAACTTTTGGAAGGAGTTCCACATCGCACCGGAACTGTTTTCGAAAGCTACTCTTCCTGTTTCGGAAGGAAATATTAGTGGGTTGCGGGCTATTCGGCCAGCCTCATCCCTAACTATTGAAGAGAACAGGGAACTCTCTAAAATAGTTAAAAAATTCGAGTCAATTTCTTTTGAAAAAAAGGGGTTAGGTCTAACACACTTAGTTAAACACAAAATAATTACAACAGGACCACCCATCAAACAGCGGTATTACCCTCTTTCACCCGCACGGCAGAAACAATTAGAAACAGAAGTTGATGAAATGCTAAAATTAGGGGTTATTCAACCTTCTCGTTCACCATGGTCCAGTCCAGTAATAATTGTAACAAAAAAAGACGGAACAGCTAGATTCTGCCTTGATTCTCGAAAAATTAATAACGTCACGGTACGTGATAGTTACCCTCTTCCCTATATTGCGCGTATCCTAGATAAACTGGGCGGTGCCAGATATGTTTCCTCGATTGACCTCTCCAAGGCATTTTGGCAAATAGCCTTGGACAAAAAATCATGTGAAAAGACAGCATTTGTTGTTCCTGGGCGGGGCCTCTTTGAGTTCACTCGCATGCCGTTTGGTTTGAAAAATGCTCCTAGCGAATTACAAAGACTAGCGGATGCATTGTTTGGACCTGATTTCGATGATAATGTTTTTTGCTATTTAGATGACCTTATATTAGTATCGGAAGACTTGAAATCACATTTAAACTTGTTAAATCGGGTGTACGAACGTCTACGAGACGCGGGTCTCACCATTAACTTAAAAAAGTCAGAATTTTGTAAAGCCGAGCTTAAATACTTGGGCTATATGGTGGATTCCCAGGGACTTCGCACTGATCCAAGTAAGATAGATAGTATTAAAGATTTTCCTATACCGAAAAATGCTAAACAAATTCGGGCATTTGTTGGCCTGTGCGGTTACTTTAGACGGTTTATCAAGGGATTTTCAAGCATTGCAGCTCCTTTAACAAGTATTACTGGTTCAAAAAAGGGAATTAGTAATTTTAAATGGTCACCGGAAGCTGAATCCGCATTTATTGCACTAAAGCAAGCACTTACTTCTGCCCCAGTCTTAAGTTGTCCAGATTTTTCGAAACCCTTCGCTATACACTGTGACGCAAGCTCCGTAGGCATTGGGGGGGTATTAATTCAAACTATAGATGGACAGGAGCACCCTATAGCTTATTTTTCGAGATGCTTAAACGTTCACGAACGTAATTATGGAATAACTGAGCGCGAACTTTTAGCCGTACTAGACTCCGTTACACACTTTAGACCATACATTGAAGGAACTCATTTTACAGTTGTAACCGACCACTCAAGCCTAAAATGGTTAGGTTCTCTGTCCAACCCCAGCGGTCGTCTCGCGCGTTGGAGTTCACGCCTATCCCAATTCTCGTTTGACGTAATCCATCGTAAAGGTACTCAACACATAGTCCCAGATGTCCTTTCGCGAATGGATCTTGCCGAAATCTCCATTATAGATTCAGGAAATATTCAAGATGAGTGGTATCAAAATATTTGGAAGGGTTGTCAAGAATTTCCCCAACGTTTTCAGAACTTCCAAATTCGGGAAAACGAACTATTTCGTCACACGAAAACTCGTTTAGCACTGTGTGAAGACACTGCGTGGAAAAAAGTAATTCCTCAAGAAAAAAGATTAGACATTTTAAGTAGTGTTCACGAGTCTATTCGATCTTGTCACCCCGGCGTTTTTAAAACTTATAAAAAAGCACAATTACGGTATTTTTGGCCAAATATGTACAGAGACATTAAACAATTTGTAAATCGCTGTACGGTCTGTAAGGCCCACAAAATCAGTACGGCCTCACCTAACGGTATTTCATCACATCCAAAAAAAGTTACACGTCCAATGCAAATGTTATCGTTGGATTTGGTAGGTCCATTACCGAGAAGTTACTCTGGTTTTACCGTTATTTTATCCTGTGTCGATGTTTTTTCAAAGTTTACCTGGCTGTTCCCGTTGCGCAAAGGTACCGCGCGAAGCATTGTGAAGAGTTTAGAAGAAAGTATCTTTCTTGTACATGGCGTACCGCGCACCATTGTTTGTGATAACGGCCGTCAGTTTGTATCCAAAGAATTTAAGGACTTATTAAATAATTATAATATACCTCCTCCGTTTTATAACTCTTATTATACCCCTCAAAATAATGTGGTAGAGAGATATAACCAAACTTTGGGCACCGCATTATCGATATTAGTTGAATCAGACCACCGTAATTGGTCAAAATTTTTACCACAAATACAATCAGCTATGAACAATTCCGTAAATTGCGCTACGGGTTTTACACCTTATTTTCTAATGCATGGTCGGGAGCAAATATTAGACGGTGATTTGCATCGTAACCCTATAGCTGATACGGAATCTAATTTACAAAATTGTACTAGTCAGAGAATCTACGCACAAAAATTAGAAGAACTGTCATCAGTTTATGAGCAAGTCTCAGATGCTTTACTAAAAGCTTATCAAAAAGGAGCAAACCATTATAACCTGCGGAGAAAACATGTTAGTTTTCAAGTCGGAGATAGGGTTTGGCGTAGAAATTTCGTCCAATCAAACGCTTTAAATTACTTTGCACAGAAACTAGCTCCACGCTTTGTGCAAAATATAGTCGTGAAGAAAAAATCAGACTTAATCTATACATTAGCAGACCTCAAAGGTAAGGAAACTGGTAACTTTCACGTGAAAGACATCGTCAAGTCAGAAAATATACCGGATTAATATGTTTCTGATAGTGCTTTGGTGGGTCTGGCCACCCTACCAAGTACTCTCAATTAATTAATATTTCAAATATTTTTCAATGCACGGGAGCACAAAGCGGCTTGATCACCCGAGTTGGAGCGACCCAGCATTATGACAGTCCTTAGTCCTGTCCTAGTTAATTTTCTTTTAGAAAATATAGAAATTTCGTAAAATGGTTAGTATAATCGGTAAATAATAGAAAGAAACATAATAAATTTAGTATAACACTCTAGTATCCTACTCGAGTTTGTTACACGACAATGATGTTGTTCAGATAAGCTTATAGGAAAATAATTTAAAAAAAAAAAAAAAAAAAATGACTTGAAATATGGCTTTGACTAAACAAGTGAAAGTTAGGTAGCATGGGATATATAAACTGCCCAAATCTTGGAATGCACGGTGATACTTTTCCACTATCCCCGTATATTCTAGGTTTCTTAATATATACTTATGTTCATATTGTATACGTTCGCCCGTTACTTAGAAAGTGAAGATGTACCGGTCCAGTACATCTTTGTTTTCTAAGCAGTTTTAAAAATTTTATTATTAAGAATTGAATTTTACCAAATATATTTTTGTTTACTTTATTATAATTATCTTGTCATGTTTGAAAATGGTATACTTATGTTAGTACTCTTGATATTTTGTTTAATAATTTCATAGTAATTAATGTTACAATTATAAGAGCTGGTTCAGCATATGTCTTTTCCTTAAATTCCTTCTATAACTTTAGTTATATTAAGTAAAAGTAGGTTTTATCTATAAATTAGTACAATAATACAATTTTCTACAAATTGCACCATTTACAACAATGGATGTATACAATTTTCTACCAATTGCACCATTTACAACAATGGATGTATACAATTTTCTACCAATTGCACCATTTACAACAATGGATGTATACAATCTTCGACCAATGACTCCATTTACAACAATGGATGTATACTACTACTAATTGCACCACATCTATAAGATTGGTTGTTGACAGTTCCACTCGATTAAACCACCTTACACACCTGCGTGTGTATAAAGGTTAAAAGTTTTTTCTACTATTACGAAATAATGCTTTCCAAGGATGATTATTTTGTCTTATTGTATAAATTCTCTTCGAAAAACTTACCCAATAACCAGGTCAGGTAGAGTAGATAGAATTTCTTCGAAGTGTGTTTTATCTCCAACGGAGAAGTAGACTCAGTGAAAAGTGAGGGTTGGTTTACCTCCCTAAAAAAGTGTTGCCTGAGTGGCTTATCGCCCTATTAAAGGGCCAGTGAAGCTTTAACGCTTAAGTTGTTTAGATGTGTTGAGAAGAACAATAATATTTTTTTTATATACCTACAGGTTTACCTACAATTTTGTTTAAGAATATTTTCCGTCACAGATGTAACGCTAACGGCAGTCTTCGACAATCGTCAATTTATCATCACCCGGTATTCCGATACTGTGGGTGCTTGCAGACTCCGTTCACGTAATATCTTCTAAAATTTGTAATTAAGTTACATTAATCTTAAGTTATCTTTAAGTTCTAGAATGGATGAATCGCAGGCTCAACCATCCGGCTGCACGCTCGATGGGTGCGATTGAAGCTGCGGCACACCCATTCATCATAAGTTTTGCTATCCAAATCGTAGATTTTGTCTTATTCCTTACTTATCTTACAAATTATGATGCTCATGTATAATTGTTGATTGTTTTTTTTAGAAACCCAGAGGATCTTTTCAAGCTTAGTTATTGCAGTTGTAGTTTTTTTTAGAGTTGTATTAATGTTTGGGGACAAACATTTGTGTGGCGCGGGGGGTAATGTTATGAAGCGGTGTTAAGTCTTATTTAAAAGTAATTATTTAAAACACCTCTTCAGAACAAGTACCATTCATAGCATTAATTTTGATTAAAATTATAGAGAGCACGGTCTGGCAACAAATAGACCGCCGGGCAGTCTATTGTTTGTTTCCGTTTCCTTTCGCGGGGTACTCTGGAATTGTTACACGAGCGGGGCGGCCGTGTAATGATCGCACAGTCAATTAGATTATAATTCATTTTTACCCTGGATGGGCGATCGTATTAAAAAAGTGTACATCAGTATTCCTGATGCGGGTTATTCGGTTCTTTTTTACAAAAACCAAGTCGGTGCAGGTTCTATTAAATAAACGTCCGTATAATGGATGACCGTGTGTGTGTTCGTGAAGATCACAAATAATGTTCTACTGAAGTTTATATACGCGATCCCTTGCAAATCGTTATTCCGCGGACTCCGGGAAATGAAGCATTCACCTCAAGTGGCGCGATACAAGCCGTATTTTTCTTAATAAGAAACGGATAATAAAATCACAAGCCCGGACGGCACCCGCTCAAGTAATCTGCCGATCAGCTCAATGGATGGATTCGCTCCATTAATGTTACATAAACGATAGACCCGATACGCTCCAGAACCGCTTATCAGCCACCTTGTCGGAGACGCTGGACCCGTCTCCTGGACCAAAGCCCTGATGGTGCCAGCTCGATCTGTCGGGGACAGACCACCGCCGGCCGTATAGAAGCTCCCCGCTCACTTCCCGTAATTAAGTGGTTAATCAGTTTTAGATAGAATTAAAAAACCAATTATTGATCCCTGGGGGTAAGTGCCGAGTCATAATATGTAACATGTTAACTTAAATATATTCTCCATGTTTTATAATGTGCAAAAACAAAACTACAGCTTTCATTTCACTACAATCAGTAGAACCTGTAATCCTTTGTGTGCCCATGCCTTGGCGACAGTTTCATGCTCTGCCCATCCCGAACATTACTCGAGGACCGAGTATTGGCGCGCAGAAAATCTGCAAAGTTCTGGATGGCATTTAATATAAAATATGGCCGGTAACAAACTTCTGCGTTTATTTATTTTGATGTATTTATGTTGTAAACATTAGATTAAAGAATCTAATGTGGTCTTTCCCGAAATGAGTTTTGTAAACTCATTGGGAATAATACATTTTAAATTTGTTATCATTTTTAACGTATTATCTTATAAAATAAATCGTTGTTTATTTTTGGGGTATTATTTTTTGTCACGCTTCCTCCTTCTATAACCAAAGTTTCGGACAGCGTAATCTACCCTGGTGATGGACACTGTAACGCTGTCCGAAGTCCTGTATAAGAACGAAGGAAGCTAAACACGGCATGACAGAAAAAAAATAATCACGATAATACTTTTGGCCTTGAAAAACATAAATAATATCCAAAAATATTTGTTTTAATTGGTTTCAGAAAACCAATATTTTTAACAAAAAGGTGTGTCGTTGTTATTACTTAAGGCGATGCACTACGTCGTGTAGTATTTTAAATTGAGCCGCTATCAATAACAACCCTTACGTAGATGGCGATAAGGTTTAAATTCCCGCTTAACACCATCCGCATGTTTTGATTTATGCAAGAAAAAAACGTGGCCAAAAAGTTCCTTTTATTTTATTTTGTGAATGTTCAGGCATAAATATATTTTTTTTTGATCATTTTATAAATAACTTAATTTGCCACATTATACAATAAAATCATAACCGAAAATGGGTTCGTAAGTAGGAGATTTTAAACTTTAAAGTAGTTTTCATAGGCCTTCACGTTATTTTTTTCTGGGCTTATTAAAAGACTTATCTAAAAAATACTCGATTGTATTCTACTCACAGTATTTAATTAAAGCATCTGAAACATTTCTAGGTGACCAAATTTTAAAACCAAAAACACATGATTTTGCATTACTACGTATGGCATCGCCTTAACGTATGTTTTCATTTTTCTTGTAGCCAAAGGATAGAAAAATGTTATTAAAATATAAGCACGCAATACTCTTACTCAAGGTATTTGCGCTTACAGTTTTATTAAGGCAATGTGTTCCGAGAGTTCACAATAACTCAAATCCAAATTAAACGTTAACAACCCACGCGAGTAAGAAATACGAAACATGCTGCTGTGCAAAAAATCTATACGCATTCCAGAACTAGAACTCACGAAGGCGTGATAAATAATGTAGCATTGTGGAAACTGGTAGGGTGAGACGACCATCGACAGCGACAAATATCTAGGTTTTATGCAATTAAAGTCACCACAAAACAAACATTGTGTGAACTAATTCGTTTTTATTACTTCAATAAAGGAGGTTTTTTTTGAGGCTTCTGTCACCTTCGATGCTTTATTCGGCGGTTATTTTATTAAGTATGGAGTGAACCTCAGTCTTTAGAAGACCCTTTTAAACACGTGTTTTAGTACAATGTTAAGTTAGCGGTTCAGTAGATAGATAAAACACTCGAAATTTTACCTCAAGGAAAATCTAAATTGAAGACATGAACAAGCAGGTCAAAATAAAAAAAAGTTGTTTTATGATTAGCTATATAATTAAAATGCTTTCGTTACATTATTCCATGCATGTAAATAAGTACTTTAACTGATTCTTAATAAAAAGGATTTTGCGGAAATGAAGAGGGAGATATTCACTCGAATGCCCATGGGTACCTCGAGTGGTATCTTGCAAAAACGGCCCTCGACAGGCTCGAAGCGACGCGCGATGATCCGATTCTGTTCACGAAATAACTCACAACCGAATGCCGTCAAAGTGTCTTCCATTACCTGGAAAACGGGACCAGCTGACAATGAACATGGTGGTAACTTGTCACCCGGGAGATAGTAGCATTTGGCCACTGTTTTTTTGGTTGGAGTGTCTATCGTGTTCGGGAATTTTGTCGTGCAACAAGATATCACAAATGCTACTAGTCAGCAAGTCATGCACTCGGGACGCCATAATATGTCGCCATTGCTCCGAAAGTGGCCATGACTTCGAGGAACGCCCCAAGAAATCGTCGGCTGCTATTTGTACCACCTGTAGAAGATTAAAAAAACTACTGGGGACAAAAGTTGCCCAGCTCAACGCGCCGCTATTGAGACGTAGTTGAGGATGAAAGGCTACTTCATTAAATAGTTGAATAATTCAACTGAGGCTGATAAACGTATTTTTTTTTGTTTTGATATCACATCTCGGATTCTGATGGACTAATTGGACTATGAACTGATTTAACTTTCTTTTGAAGTTAAAACTATTGCCCTGTGATTATATATTGCCGAGTAAAAAAAATCGAAATTATCAGATTGGAAAAAAATAATGTTTTCTCTTCTGTTTCTTTCTGTTTGGGTTCTCTGTGTGAAAGAGATTCACCAGATTTCCGCTTGTACTACGAGTTTCTGGACACCACGTATAACCTGCTTTTGATCTTTTTTATTGTTCTGTAAAGTTTTCTCCCGTAAAACTACAATTAAGCAGTCTGTCAACAGGATCTTGAATTTTACTTTTGTTTTCGTAACTGAATAAACGTAAATTTTGGAAGTGGAAATTAATTAATTGCTTCCGGACATCCGATCGATCTGAAAAGTTTCAGTTCGATTGGTGGCAATTATGCGTATACACGCGGATATACGTATTTCTCTGTAATTGGATGAAATTACTGCTGTTATAGCATGTCGGTCCTACCCAATCGGGATATGGCTCAGTTGTTAGCATGGTTGACTATGCGGTTTCTAGGGAAGAATGTGCAATCCTATGTCAAATCAACAAATACATCTGTACATATTTCAAATATTTAAATTAATAAAAATAGATGTATAATAGTAAAAAAAAACTTGTTTCTTGCGGGTTGTTTTTTTTAAAATATTTTATTATTAATTTTCTTGTTTATTAGTTATACTTTCGAAGGAAAATGTTTGCTGGTATGTATAATAGGTTTCTTCGATATTCTAACTTAATGGATGAAATAGGAATATTCGCAATAATTGGCCCGTAAGTAATTGATACCTTTCCGTCTTCTAATAAGCAACAAGGTGTCAGTTAGCAGTTGCGTAGGTACACCGAAATAATCAAGTCAGACCAATATCATTTTCCTCAATGCTCCTAAATAACGCCGTCAAAGCATAATTTTCAAAAATACTTTATTTTATTATATAAAATAATAGAAAAATTTTCTTCCATTACACGCGTGTAAGAACCCTTCGTATATCAGATGGTGGAATGAACAAATGCCGTCATTAGCAAGGTATTGGCAAAGCTGAAGAAAATAGTTCCGCAGCTAAATTAATCCTTCTCGGTAAAAAAATACAATCATCCTGCCTACTGTTTGTCGGCCTGCGGTAAAAACTACCCCAAATTAACGCCTAAGGGGATGGACCTCCCCTGATGCCACCCACCCGTCACACTCCATGCCTTAGAACCTAATCGGTAGTCGAACTATGCTAGAATGACTGGGTGGCTTTTACTCTTTGCTGCCATTTATATACAATTTTGGAAGGAATGTGTAATATTTTTTCAATATTAATGGTAATTGAAAAATAAATATTTATGTGATATGAAATAATCCCTCGTTTTAATACACATCTTTTAATCTTTTAGATAATCTAGAAACGTTACACTTTTGATCACCTTATTCAAGTTATTGACGATAAAAAAAATAGTAACGAAATAAACAGTTTTTGCGCTGTTTTTTTTAGTTACATTGGGAATCTTTGTGATCGAAATTTAATTTAAGTATGCCGGTAACAAATACATTTGTTTGAAATCACTTTTATTATAAAAATATTGCTGTAACGGTTTCAGAAGGATCCCTCTTTCATCAGGAGAATTAAAAATATAAACAAGTTTTTTTTTAATTCCCATGATGAGTTAAGGTCATTTTCGAAACCGGTAGAGCTATAATAATAATTATTAATAAGGTGGTTTGTAACAAATGTATGTATTTATATAATATACATACATTTGTTACAAACCGGTCGGTGGCCGAGTTGACATCGCGCTTGGGTCCCACTCAGGCGTAGTGTGTTCAATTCCTCGGCTGGCTAAGTCCTCCATCACAACACAAGCAACATTTTCAGCTTACTGTGGTGGTAGTAGGAGATTTTCAAATATTGTCAGGTTATTCGTAACCCGGGAATATTTGTCTTTCTTTTTTTAAATTAAAAAAAAATATATATATATAAATTTAACAAGCCATTAAGTAAATGCTTTCTTCCAATGTGTATTTTAAGTATTATTTTTAGTATCAAACACCATTATATGAAGAAACGAATGAATTTTGACGCTACAAGGTTCACAGAAAATTTATTAATCCCAAAATTATTTTTTTTTTATTTTATTTAAATGCCCATAGGGCTTTTACCTATAATAATGTACAACTTATTTTATTAGTTATACAGATTACATTTAAAAAAATCAGTTTTAACAAAATACAGGTTACATAAAAAAAATATCAGAGTTATCAAAATATGTTACATAAAATATAAGACTTTAAAAATATAGGTATGGATAGAGTACAAATAAATGAGACGAAAAATAGAAAATCTGCCAAAATCCTCCAAATCAACCATAATGACAATAAGAAAGTATAACAATAGTTTACAAATTAGGTAAAAATAGTTCGCACATACTCCGTTTAAAGTTTGCCATTTCAAATTATTGTCAAATACATTTATATTGTTTAAGTATTTGTTACCAAGACTGTGTAAACGTTGTATTGGAGAGTGAAAACTATAGTTGGAATGAGAGATGTATGTATGTAAAATGTTGATAATTGCCTAGTTGTTCGTGTAGGTATCTGTAGATTTATTAAATTCAGGAGTTCACAACAATCGAATTTAGAGTTCAATAATTTTAATAAAAAGGTTAGACCGTTTATTTTTCTTCTGTTTTCTAATGTCGGAATATTTAAAAGATTCAATAATGACACGTAATTTATGTGTTCTAAAGGGATGTTAAGTTTAAAATTGACGAAACGTAGAAATTTTCTTTGAATTCTTTCAACATTATGAATATGTACATTGTAGAAGGGCGACCAAACTATGGAGTTATGTTCTATCAGGCTTCTAACAAGGGATATGTACAATAGTTTTATGATTTGTAAAGATTCAAAGTTTTTAATTGTTCCATAAAACTATATTTAAAAAAAAACCACATTACATGGCCATTAAAGTACAAAACAACCTTCCACGTAGCATCAAACTAATAATCGACATACTCGAATTTAAATCAACCCTAAAAACATTTCTTTTAAACAAATGTCACTACAATTTAAATTAATACCTTACATAAATTGAATACCTCTGTTTTTATTTATTTTTTATTTACATGTATTTGTTAACATGTAATTGTTGGGGTTTTGTAATATAATGTGTATTTATTGGGTTAGATGGAAGAAATAGGACATACCTATAAGCTATACCCTATGTACTCTGTATTTTTGTGCAATAAATGTTTTTTTTGAATTTTGAATTTGAATGGGTAAAGATTAATTACTTATCGCTAAGTTCAACAATAAACAATGTTTGTCTACGCAAGTGCACTTTTCGTTCATATTTCAAAATCAATATAAGGTGCAATTAAAATTCTCTGCATTTTTTGTCGTTCCAATACCTAAGTATTAATATTTAGTCGATGTTTTCAAATTCGTTGGGGTTCAGTAGCGATAAAAATTAAAGGCTTAAATGTGTTTTTATCATCCTGAGCCGTAACCCAAATAAGTTCTTGTCTAGTTATACTTCCGTAGAGATTTCATATCTCTAATGAATACACCCTTACACCCTCTTAAATTTCAGTGTTATTGTTATTATTTTCAGGAGATTCGACAAGTTTCAATTTATTGCCCTGTGTCATAAAATCTTTGCTTATATAGCAATTACGTGCTCTTCTTTCCGACAAATATTAGTGTTACTGCCGCCCTGGAAACCATTTATTGGATAACCAACACCTCTGCCATAGATGACCCCAAGTTTTTCACTAAATTTGGTGTCTTAGTAGGAGTTCACCGGTTTATGGGGTGAGGATTGTCTAGATCTTGGCGGGCCGGTTCATAAATCGAGAGAGACTGGTTAAAGGAGACTTTGCACCGCAGTGTGAAGGTTGCATTCATACGTCCGTCGCTACTGGACACACTGATCCTGAGATTCCTTCCCACCCCTCATACCGTTTCTCTCCTTCCTTTCCTTAAAAATACCCTCCGCGCAGCATCACCAAAGGTGACATAGGCCTTGAGAAATTTTTTTTTCAGGGCCTCCAGTGTGAAGAGTTATAAATATCCTTTGGAGTAAACTTATATGGTGTTTTTAATCATACATACATAGATGTTACAGATATTTAATACTAACTTGTTTGATATTTCTCATTTCTCGAATGTAAGTCCCAACTATATTCCTTCGCGAGACTACGGTATTCCAGTCAGTCTACCGGCACGTGTTTCAATACTGTCTTGTTTTATACCGTCCAAGAAATCCGACGCCTAGAGCCGGGCTTAAGTTACCCTCCGAGTGGAACACGTGGTAAGGCAGGTGAAAGACGGGGATGAGAGTAAGGATTGGCTTATCTGAGTTTTGAAGTGGTCCAGAATATGGAAGTTTTAAGGCTAGTCTTTGATAGAACAAAAATGTAAGCCTATAGATAGCTTATGTTAGATACTACAAAGAAATGATGTGCCAAAAGAAAAAATGTTACAATGGGAATAGAATTACGCATCGTCTTTCTGAAAGTAGGGTATGCGTACCCACATAGTCTTATAATGTGTAGATATACGTACAAGTATACATAAGCAAATATTTTATTTTATTTGATTTTACGCCCAACCGGGTTATTATATGCTTTTTAAGAAAAGAATATTCCTGGTGATATATCTAATAATTAACGCAAAGTTTTTAAACATGAAATAACTTTCAAGTGATAAACTGAACATGAAACAATATTATTAAAATATGTAACAGTAACATAATTTAACATATTTAATAGAACAATACTACGCATAAGACAAATGACTAAAATTACATTACCAACAATACAATAATTTAATAATGTGCTGGAATAGGTATAAATGGAGTCAGTAAATATGTCAAAAGTACCCCCAAAGTTGTTATTCAGTTCATGCATCCAGGTTCATGGTCAGTGAGTGTATTTGATAATTTCTTTTTTTTTTTTATAGTGAATACCTCACAAGAGTCCCAACTGCTCCCGTCTGGAGCCAGTGAGACTATGGCATCCCCAATTGGGGGATGTTGTGAGGCTGAAGGTAAGTGGGGAAGGGAAAGAGGAAGGTGGGGAAGTACCTGGCTATTCAGATCTAGTCACTAAACACGGCTAAAGCCATTTGGAGCAACGTTTCAATTCTGAATGGTGGTCTTACACCAGGGCGATACTGGTAGTATCTTTCACTCTGGAACGTGCCACAAATATACTATATATTATTTTAATTATTTTACTTAATTAATTGTGAAATAACACAAATTAATCAAATAAAATTTATTTGCGCACGCCGGGTTCGAACCCGCGACCTTCGGAATGGCAGTCCAATGCGTTACCACTGGACTATGCCGGCCGTCTTGTGCATGTATTGCAGAAGACTGTTACATTTCGACTTGAACAAAGTGGTAGAAAATGAACTATTTGAAATAACATTTATTTATATTTTTATAACGCTAATGCACATGACGGCTCATGATTTTTTGGGCTAGGCATTTGATGAGACAGGGAATGGGATATTTCAAACATCTTCCCCTCACCCCTCGGCTTCAAATTGTTCTAGAATGGCTCTGTCCATGGGCTTTGCGCGATAACAACAAACTATCCCCATGGCAACATGAAACCAATAAAATCGGTAGCCCGGGAGAAATACAAAAAAAATAGTGAGAATTCTTTAGAGTAAAGAACTCCGGAATGAAGATTTTTTTAAATATTTAGTTATTAATGAAGGTCCAGTTTGTGTAAATATATGCTTCAACAGCTATGAGAGCTTTGAAACAGAGAATGGACGGGTACCTTGAGAGTGCTTCCCTCTCGGAGTAAGAATAACCTCGTCGAATTTAATGTTTCAAAGACCCAATCATGTCTGATTACATCGAAAAGACAATCTAGACTCCTTCAACGGAAGCAACCTTCCCAACATGCCTTCCATTGTGATATACTTTGTGTGACCAGCTTATATACGGGGTCTCCGTCGAAGATAGCGTTATGTTAGCCTCTCAGAAACTGGGCGTACTGTACAACCGCAGATACTTCAATAGTGCGTACCCAAATTGGGGATACTACAGTCTCACTGGCTACAGACGGTTGGGAGCAGTTAGTAATCTTGTGCGGTATTCACATTAAAAAGTACACAAGTGCTAACTAAGTGCGTCCCACGGTTGAATTTGGCAGCCACCTCTGGTTTGGAGCCCTAAAATACCTGAAAAAACCCTCAACTCTGTGGAAAACGGGCGGCCCGTTTAATAGATTTTCCTATCGAAACGGATTGCAATTTTTAAAACATAAGCGTCGGGTATAAATGCTATCTATGTTCTACCGATATTTCAATGGTAGATGCTCCAAGAAACTAGCCAGCACGTTTGTTTTACAATGTGGAATACATCACAGGTTATAGTGTGGATCCTGGCGTTAGTTCGGTACGAACAATTTACATCATTCCAGGAGGTATGAAGTATCAATAAAAATTATTTTTTTTTAAATTACGTTACTGAAACACGGATTGAAACATTCGTAGTGCTTCTCATATAGCCAAACCTCGTGAAGCATAAATCTTCGGTACCTTTGATTATTTATTGGGGTAATTTTGATTGTATAATGCGGTCGAACATCGATATCATTGCTTCGGGCTTAGAAAATTGCTTACTTGTTTTTATCACGAGCCCAAGAAATTTGTAACACTACTATGACAACTGGGAAATATAATTTGAAAAGTAATTTTGGGTTTAAATATAAACTCCTAGGTCCCTTATACATAGATTTCACTCAGACAATTATTATTATTATTTTATTTATTTTTTATAAATAAAACAATAAATTAGTAAACACCACTTTTATTTTTTATACATACGCCGATCGGGTTTCGCTACAATAATAGCTTATTTGGGGCTGTATAAAACTGTATTCAAATTTAAAATATTAAATCTTCAAATAACACTTATAATCTGGTTGTAAAAATAAATAAATATTCTCGTAATCACATTGTACAGATGATTACGATTTACACATATGATAAGTTGCAATAAATAATTAATAATTCAAATCTTTCACCATTTAGCATAATATATTCGAATTTAAAATACAGCAGATATACTAAATATTCTAACCAAGTTTGTCCGCCGGTGCTGGCCGGTGCCGGTCCGTGTCGGTACGGAAACCCTACGCTATGATGTGAACGTCTTCATAGATAATGTATGAAACCAATTGAGCTGTGTCTGACAAGCTACGTGTCGGTGTCGGTAGATGTGAACATAACATGTAGCGTGGCCGATACACAACAGATGCGAGTATTTACAATAGTTCCCTTGGGATTACAAGGTTCTATCTGACATTTTGGCCAAAATTGATTTTGCGCTTTGAAGTTTCATATAACTTTAAATATTCCAATTTCAAGTGTTAGATTTTATTCGCGATTCAAACTTTGAACCTCAATATCTCAGTTTCATAAAAATGGCAGATAAACCCTTGTTGTTCTAAGGGAACAATATACCGGCACCGTGATAGGCACAGACGGCATAATGGTGACAATGAGTACAATGGCGGTGCATCGACAGCTGATAATGAGACGGGCAAAGGATTATGTGGGCGAAGTCGTGCGAACCAGATTTAAATTTTAAATTAAAGCGAATTCTATATGAACTGCACAGGTGCAGATATGCAACGGTACAGACAAAATATTCTACTGTCGGTGCCGGCCCTTGTCATTGCCGATAAGCTACGCTACGATGTGAATGTCTTCATAGATAATGCATGAAACTAATTGTTCCGTGTATGATACGCTACATGTCTGGCACGTTACGTGCTGGTACATGTGAATAGACCTTAAACTTGAAAAATCATCCGTCAATCCGTAATTAATTCACATTTCAAATATAGAAATATTAAATAATTTTCTAATTACAGGTTCGTATCTATTTAATCGCTCATCACGCAATCATTAGTTCCAAATTTTGAAAGCAAATTCAGATTATTCACATTACAAACACCCAAAAATAGTATTAAACCCAGTAACTTCGATTATCGTTGCATGAGTTCATGAGTTTGTGCGTGATTTGCAATTTCTGCATAATGCGTAAAATTATTCAAGTTCAATGAGCCGAGTTCGAGTGTAAATCATTCCAGACAAGAGATTAATTTATAATTCTTTATTTGAAATGCGTTTCATTTATATGTTCGACAGATCTAAATCTGAATCACTCACTATTTTTAAAATTCGTATTGTAATTCGTGTCAACTCCAACGTGTCAATTCGAATTGTAATTCGTGTCAACTCGAACGTGTCAATTCGAATTGTAATTATGCGTCCCTCTTTTAAATTTTTTTCAACAATTTTATGTTCAATTATATTGTTAAGAAAATTGACGATATATATTTTTTTTTCTTGGTGGACAATTTTTCTCGGGTTAGCGCTAGTGTTTTAAAAATATTATCAAAGTTGGGATTTTTTAAATGAAGTATCATTTCCAACAAGCTGAAATTGTTTTAACTACTGTGTGTAAATATTGTTTGCATAAACATCAACACTGGTGCTACAACCCTTGGAGAGTTCTGGAAGCCTCCAGGAAATACCTCCAATCTTGTCGGTCTTGTGATGTTTATCTCCAAATCCTTCATACGTTCAACATTGCATACAATCAGTGCATGCATACAAATTTTGTTATTAATTTCTGACAGCATTAGTAATAACATAGCTTGAATTTTGTGTAAAATATCTTTCCAAAATAACCCAAATTAAAAAAAATACATGTTCATTGTCCTGAAGAAGGTTGGGAACAATCGAAACCGGTCAACATATATAACAAAATAAAGTGGTTTAAAACAAAAAACTTTTTTATTTTGTATAATTTAAAAACCACAATATATGTTAAAATAAAATTGTCGGTTACCTGAGCAGAGCGTTTTAACTTGATCGTTTGGCATTTTATCTGTCTGTAAATTTGTTTGTGTGTTCCGTCTCCGGTTCAAGATGGTGGCCATTTTGGATACTATATTTTTATCCCGTCAGGAATCGCATAATCCTGCTATGGACAGTCAAATCGGAATATTCAATGTTATGGTTCCTACCTCTGCCTGAAGAAAGTTTGAAAGGGAATAGTCATTGAGATGGTAGCGTTTCATTGAGCATATTAATGTTAAAAAAAATGCTACATTAAATATTGTGTGGTGTATTTGTATTGTGTGGTGTATTTGTATGTAGTGGTTTGTATTTAAGTAGTTAGGTATTAAGTGCCTACTAGTATGTTTTGGTTTTGATAAGAGAAAATTAGAAACGTACTATTCTGAACACTGGACTAGTTTAAAATTAACTAATAGTGTCAATATGTTTAGCAGGTATACCGCAAGTTATTTGCTCATCGTAGCGGTAGAAAAAACTAACCAAATTTCACGGTATGCTCTCTTTTCTGGTGGGTACACGAACCCGGCGAGTAGGGGTGCTTGATTGGTCAGCCAACTACTCAATCAGACCGGGTTTTGTTTCAGAAATAAAATTGCGATTTTTTAATTATTTGTTTTGAAACACTCCGCAAATCGGAACTGTAGAGAAACATTTCATTTAAGCCGCACAAGAGTCCCAATTGCTCCTAACCGTCTGTAGCCAGTGACACAATGGCATCCCCAACTGGGACACGGAGAATAATAGTAATGCTGATTTATTGATAATCTCTTGACATTATTAGTCATCCTATTAATATCGGGACTGTGAGCCGCTTTAGTTTAATATTATTTACTTTTAAAGTTGACAATATTTAGATGTGAATTCACAAATAAATTCAGTGTCTACCTGCCAAGCTATGAAAAGATAAATTGTAATATTCGAACACGTTAGTGGCGTAACTATATATTTCGAATAAGTCTCAAAATTTAAGTTTGATGCTCGCTCATGGAAAGTGAATAAAATATATGCCTTAGCCCTGTGAAAATAATTTTTTGTCACATTTCTTTGTTATTCGAAAATAAAGTTAACGGTAAGTTACCTTTAGAAACTATTTACATGTGTTTAATGGTACGTATACATTTGCGAACCAAAACACGAACTGAGTAACGAATTACGGGAAAGGAATGAAAAGACAAATTGTAATATTCGAACACGTTAGTGGCGTAACTATATATTTCGAATAAGTCTCAAAATTTAAGTTTGATGCTCGCTCATGGAAAGTGAATAAAATATATGCCTTAGCCCTGTGAAAATAATTTTTTGTCACATTTCTTTGTTATTCGAAAATAAAGTTAACGGTAAGTTACCTTTAGAAACTATTTACATGTGTTTAATGGTACGTATACATTTGCGAACCAAAACACGAACTGAGTAACGAATTACGGGAAAGGAATGAAAAGACAAATTGTAATATTCGAACACGTTAGTGGCGTAACTATATATTTCGAATAAGTCTCAAAATTTAAGTTTGATGCTCGCTCATGGAAAGTGAATAAAATATATGCCTTAGCCCTGTGAAAATAATTTTTTGTCACATTTCTTTGTTATTCGAAAATAAATTTAACGGTAAGTTACCTTTAGAAACTATTTACATGTGTTTAATGGTACGTATACATTTGCGAACCAAAACACGAACTGAGTAACGAATTACGGGAAAGGAATGAATCAACTGCAAGCGGCGTCTCGCGCCCTTTACGGATGCTTCGATCCTTTCCCGTAAGTTGATGTTCAGCTCGGCAGTTTGGCTCGCGTATGTATACGTAGCATAAGAAAGCCAAAAAACATATGCTTTCGTGTAGAGCAATTACTTTGTGGTTTGACATGTTAATAAATAAAATAAACAGTTCAAATTACCACTCTGATGAAGCTTTATCCATATGAAAATGGTTGCTATTTTTTAAAATTATGAGTTGGTTTTATTTAATAAAAAACAATTTAAAATTATAATATTGTTAAAAAAATAAACAAAATAGTGTAATTTATACTTTTAAAGTATTTCTACGCTAATGAAGAGAACTAGCTCATGAACTTTTTGTATATGCCTACAATTAAACGCGTAAATTATAGAGATTTTTAGGAAACTCTTGCGATAAAAGAAGGATTTTTAATTTGCGATTCATCATTTGACATTTTTTGTGGTTGCCTTAGATTGACGTCTTCCTCCCACCACCGATCTAACAAACCAGCTTGACATATTTATATCGGTCCTATCTACGCAAAAGGTTTTTTCCACCCAATGATTCATTACCACATTATTTTTCTTCTTTTCGCGAAGGTTTTTACCACCATTTCTTGCTACGTGATTTGCTTTCAAAGCAATTCCTCTTTTACGTGGGTAACGAATATACCATTGGTCTCAACACATATTTTACATTTGATGTAAAATTTGGTTCTAATGGACTGTCACTCACACCCCATTTTATTACTTAGGTAAGGCATCGGCAAAAGTTTAAGTGTATTTTAAGACGACTCGTTAAAAACGACTTTGAAAGCAATCAAATCCGTATCTGGAGGGTAATATCATTGAGATGTCTCATAAAGTCTCACAATTTATTACGGCATTAAAACCTGAATCCGATAAATTGACGAACCGAGTCATGTGGCCGTTTTGTTCTGGCGATTCTATTTTACTAGTTTACCTGTTAAATCCTAATTCCTTAGCCTCCTGGACCATGTTTCCCATGATACAATAATGTTTAATTACTTATCAAAAGCATTTTTTATCTAAAATTGGTTTAACAATCAACAAGGTGTATGGAGATTCTATATTATGATATTCCCATCTCTCTATAAGATAGAATTGGGGGATGACCAACTTTCAGAAACGAAACGTTGCATGAATTGGCTTTATCCGTCTTAGGAGATCAGATCTGAAAAGCCATATAGGTACTTTCAAACCTTTCTCTTCCCTATCTTATATCCTTCTCCCACTTGTTTCAGCCACCAACATACCCAAAACGGAGATGCCATAGTCCTAATGCCTCCGAACAGCCAAGTGTATATGAGACTATTGTGCGGTATTTACATAAAAAAAAAACAACAACAACCATCGTCATAAATCTTGGACTATCCTTTTTCTTTCATATTCCATTCTACAATATCTTAACAATAATCTTGGTATCCAAGAAGAGGTAGATACTAAATACTTTAACGCATTATAAGTTTCGCCCCAAAGAAGGATCATCCAATATTAGCTTTAGTGACCAGAACACAATAATTTTCCATTTCAAGGAAGATTGTTCTATAGCCTCTCAATACTTATTCTCCAATTCTGATTTACTAAATTCCTATATATTAAGAATAAATTATTGCATATTCGGCACAAAGAACAAATAATTGGATTCAAAACTAAAATTCCTTTTGAAAAAGAAGTTATTAAAAAAAAAACTACTAATTTAACAGTTGTTTCTCATTAAGATTTATGATTTAGTTCCCTTTTGATTTATTAAGGTAATCTTGGTAAGTACGCATTACCTGAAGGTTACATGTTAAAACACACCCTGGCCAAATCTAGTAAAGTGCGTACGACTGTTAAACTACTGTGGCAAATCTCACTTGAATAAAATATTGTCCTCCTGAAACGTTCTAACGTCGTAAAATAGTTTTACCCCTCGGCTTTTAAGGCTCTGAATTAGGGTTATGATAAAGGTTAGTGGATTATTGGCCGGTAATATATCAAGGTCAACATTAAACGGCTAAATGTAAATTATAATTAGTATTTATACCTTTTCAAAAAATGTAATTTTACAAAATTATTTATTTTTTAAATCACTTTATAAACTATGCTTTCTAATGGACAGGAATAGATTTTTTTAAATATAACTTGCCAATGAAAAATGCAATTGCCGGAAATATTTTAACAAAATTTAAACGCATAATTTTTCCACCTAATCCACTTTCTTAAAGTCTAGACATCATTTATCAGCTAAAGAATGATTTTTTTTGTAACTAATTTTATTTTTTCAATCGTCCTATGGAAATAAGAGTTTGTTTTTTTTGAAACAATATCGATCAATGATTTCTTCAATACTATTCCTATTAACCTTACAATTAAAGATATCAAGAAAAAAATCAGTGTCGTTTTAATAAATTACAATATAAGATTATTCCTATGTTTTTATTTTTTTTTTTTTTTTATTATTTTTTTTTTTTTTTTAAATTTTTTTTTATGTGACACCTCACAAGAGTGTCCCTGCCTGTGGAGTGCACAGACAGGGGAACTATGTCACCACCCGGTTGGGCGGCGTTGTGAGGCGGAGTAAGGTAGGGGCTGTGGGAAGGGATTTGTTAATGCGGGCCTTGAAGAGGCTCGGATTATAGGAGGGAGGAAAAACAGATGCCGGTAGCTCGTTCCACATACGAGCCGATTTACACAAAAAATGTTTTGACAGTTATCCATAGTATATAATAATTAGAATACCATAACATCAAACGTGGATAATTTCGTTTTGAGTTTTTTTTTTTATATTAAGTGAGATATCGCACAGGAAGATAATTTTTCTGAGGAAAATAATTTCCCTACGGGCCTATGTCATTTTTGGGATTCTGTGTGGAGGGTTTTTTTTAAGGAAAATAAGTAGAGGAAGTTTTGGAAAGGTACATAGGATCTAAGAATCTGAGAATCAGTTTGTCCAGGAGAGACGGACATATGAATATATCCCTCCCACTGAGGCGCATGGCGATGAGTCGGGAGACCAGTTAGAGCTACCAAAGCAGTCTCTTCCAATCTGGCACGTCACGCAGCTTGTGGGCAGGCGCAGCCTGAACTCACCTTACCCGGTAAACCCGGCAACCTTGCTAAATCACCAAACGTAGCAAACCACTTGGGGTGACCTATTTATTTACTGCATCTCACTATACACCTATGTCAGAGGTGTTGGTTATCCAATAAATGGTTCTCGAGGCTACGGTACCCAAACCCGCCTACCAAAATGAAAAAATATAAAAATACCCATAAAATTGCTTTTTTCTGACATTACTCGTATATTATCATCTGTTTTAACTTTTATGATGTTGTTTATATAATGCTGTTATGATTTAATTGGTTTTTGAATTATTGTTGTCATGAGTGATTTTGTTGTTGTTTTATATAATTCTGTATTATATCTTGTCTTATTTTTATAAAATGATGTCTTATCATATGACATCGTCAATAACCACCAGAATAATTTCGAAAATAAATGTTTTTTTTACTTGTCATAAGCATTTTTGTTTTTGTTTTACATTGTTGTCTTGTAAACAAATTTCATTATTTTAAAATTTGATATGTTACATTATTAGAAGTAAAGTTATAAAGAAGAAAATCATTACTCGTTTTATTTTTGCTTTATAGTACACATGTAGAAACTGGTGAAATGAAAGCTGTCGATTTCCGGAAAATGAATAAATAAATGAGAGAAAAAAATGTCAAAATTTCGCGATGATTTAGAAAGATATTATAAAGATTTCACAAATCTTTGTTTCCTATATTTAACCAATAAGTATAATCTGATATTATTAATACTCTAGCGTCTGGACGGTGTAGGCCCTCTGATTGGTCAAATTTAAATTGTCGTTTCAGTTAAATTCCGCTAACTTGAAAATTAAGGCACGATTTGAAAATGACACGATGCTCATATAATTTTTGGATAATATCGAAGAAAATATGTTTTAGAAAGTTGACAATCCATTGGATTCATTACATTACAGTAAAAATTATCCACAATTACGTATTAAAATTTGACGTTTATCATTATTCACGCCATATTCACGCGAAAGACAGATTGTCCAGTGTTGCCAGCGTATATGGATTTCCAATCATTGTAAAAAACTTTTATAGCCAGTTAGTGTCAAGCAATGTATGTTAATGTGAGATATATTATAATTATAAATAATAAATATAATTATAAATCCACCATTACCACCATTTAAAGCCGGCTGCAAAAATAACCAGCTCCACTCGATACTTTACGTAATTAATTATTTTTTGATATTACAACACCGACCCCATGCGCTATCATGTTTAATATCTAGGTAATTACATAATTATTGACGTGCTAACCTAGAAATTTGTTTTAAAAAGTTCCTGTGAGTCACTAAAAATAAATATTTTGTTTTCAGATTATTATTTCAATTTAATAACTATGGCTAAAAGGAATGTGGACAATATTTTACCAGAATTGACCGAATTTCGGAATGTTCGAATGAGAGAGGGACGTTTACCGAGCGATCGAAGTGCCAGAAGACGAATAGAATATATGACTGATAATCAAATTGAACACAATAATTCCAGAAGGCGGTTTTCCACAGCAAATAGATGTAATGTATTCTTGAAGTGTGCTTTAATCAATAATCCAAATTATGTGCTTCCAGAACAGAATTATTTCGGCGTCATGTCAAAAGAATGTACAATCGAGCATTGCAAGGCGCTTCATTTTGAAGTTTAAAAAGGTAAACTGTTACATTCTTGCTGTCATAATGGAAAAATAATACCACAAATTTTAGCTTATCCTCCAGCACTTAACGCATTATTGACAGGAGATTGTAGTCAATCTAAAAACTTTAGGAATTTTATTCGTCAATATAACAGTGCTAATGGATTTGCCTCATTTGGAGCGCAAATAGCTAATATCCCAGGTAATGGTCCATATTGTTTAAAAATTTCTGGTGAGGTTTATCATTTGACTTCCAGAAGTATACATGTTGAAGGTGAAATACCTTCCTATGCTCAGCTTTATGTATATGATCCTGATGAGGCTGTTAGAGTGCGTATGAGTCATCCATCTAATGCCGATTGCTATCAAAATATAATGCAAATAATTGATAGCGAAATACGCCAAATAAGCCCTTATGCTCATCAGTATAAGAAACTAAAAGAAGCTGTCGAGGAAGAAGAATTACGCATTGCGGCTGACGGTGGGCAGGTGAGAGATATACGTCTATTATTTACACGTTCATCAGCTGATGACCAACGGAGGTACAATGCTCCAACCAGTTCTCACGATATCGCCATGGTATATGTAGCAGACAGAGACGGGAATTTACCATCGGGTATAGATATCGCTGTTTATCCTAAAAATGTTGAAGGACTTCAAAGGGTGGCAACTTTATCAAAGCATTTAGATCCTATGGTTTTCCCACTACTATTTCCATCAGGTGAATGTGGTTGGACCCCAGGCTTTCAGCATCATGCTGATTTCTGTACTGCTCAACGTCATACTGTAACTGCCATGCAGTTTTATGCAAGTAAATTAGCAGTGCGAAGAAACATATTTAATCCAATCCATTATGCGGGTAAACTTTTTCAACAGTATTTAATTCATGCTTACATTATTTATGAATCTGGTCGCCTAGATTACATAAGGAAAAACCAACGACAACTCAGAGTGGAATGCTACCAAGGTTTGCAAGACCATGTAAGAAATTTAGCCACTGATAGAGGAGTACGTGCAGGTAATATAGTTATTCTTCCATCTTCATTTACTGGTGGACCACGCCATATGAATAAACTTTATCAAGATTCAATGGCAATGGTACGTAAATTTGGTCGTCCTGATCTATTCATAACGTTTACATGCAATCCCAAATGGCCAGAAATACAAACCGAATTGGAACATTATCAATCGGCCGCGGACAGGCCTGATATAGTAGCCAAGGTTTTCCATCTAAAAGTCAAGGAATTTATTCATGATATGACTGAGAAACATGTTTTTGGAAAGGTAATTTGTTGGGTTTATACAATTGAACAGCAAAAAAGAGGACTCCCTCATCTACATGGCGTGTTTACACTTTGCAGCCAAGATAAGTTGTATACAGCTTCTGATATTGATAATGCCGTATCTGCAGAACTACCCCATCCGAAGAATTCGGCTTTGTACCATATTATTTTAAAAAATAACATTCATGGACCATGTGGCGTACTTAATCCAAGGTCAGTCTGCATGGTAAACGGTAAGTGCTCTAAAAAATTCCCCAAATCATTTAAAGATTCTACTGATAATAATTCCGCAGGCTACCCAGAGTACAGGAGACGTGATAATTTTTCTGAAAATCACGTTGTTCGGGATATACGTATCGACAATCGATTTGTTGTTCCATATAATGCATACCTTAGCAAAAAATATGATGCTCATATTAATGTTGAAATTTGTTCCTCAGTGGCCAGTATTAAATATATTCATAAATATATATCTAAAGGTTTTGATTGTGCTAGAATCGAAATAAGACAAGAAGCTGGAAATTTGGAGAGTGCGGTTATTCAATATGATGAAATTAAGCAATATATCAATTGTCGATATGTAAGTGCCCCTGAAGCTGTCTGGAAAATTATGGAAAATCCTATACATGATCAATCTCACTCAATTTTACTTCTGGCTTTACATTTACCCGACAGCCAATCTGTGTATTTTGTAGAGGGGCGGGAGGAACAGGCTCTCAGGGAAGCATCTACAAGGAACACCTCTTTAACAGCGTGGTTCCAATTGAATCTTCAAGATATTGAGGGACGCTCTATTCTGTATCAAGATGTACCAAATAATTATGTCTTTTCAGCTGGTAAAAAGTGGACGAGACGACAGCGGGGAGGTGGCAAAATCATTGGACGAATACCTTCAATTTCTCCTAGAAATATAGAACTGTATCATTTACGGCTGATTCTTATAAAGGTGGCTGGAGCTACATCCTTTGAATCTTTGCGAACTGTTGATGGTAATTTACTAGCTACTTTTCGTGATGCGGCGCGTGAACTGAAGCTCATTGATGACATAGGAGAATGGACGCAGTGCATGACGGAGGCTTCATTGTATTTGATGCCTAAAACTCTTCGACATCTATTTGTTTTAATTTTAATACAATGTATCCCTTCGGACCCGTTGCAGCTGTGGAATGATTTCAACAAATGTATGTCTGAAGATTTTTTTCATCATGGTGTTGCTGAAGAAACAGCTATTAATCTTTGTCTTTTAAACATACAGGATATGCTTATGAAGGAGAATTCATCTTGCAGAATGCAGGGCTTACCTGAACCTGATGAAAGTTGCAGTTTTGGACAAGTGACTGATTTTAATGTAATTTCTGAAAACACTTTAGGTGAATTGATGGCTGCCAAACTCAATGACGAACAACTTCAAGCATATAATTCTATTTTGAATAAGTTTTTTTCAGATGAAAATGATGACAATAAATGTTTCTTCATTGATGGCCCAGGAGGAACAGGGAAAACATACCTTTACGAAACTTTAATTCACACTCTAAGAGGAAAAGGTAAAAAAGTTTTATCAGTCGCTTGGACAGGCATTGCAGCTATCTTGCTTCCAGGTGGGGTAACGTGTCATACTGCTTTTAATTTACCCCTCAGTTTACAGGACAATACAACATGTAAGGTCACATCAAAGAACCGGAAAATTATAACAGAAGCAGATATTATAATATGGGATGAAGCACCAATGGCTCCAGGTGTAGCTTTAGAAGTAATTGAGCGTACTATACGTGATATCATGGGAAGTGATTCTGTCTTTGGTAACAAAGTTATTGTTTTGGGCGGAGACTTTCGTCAGATCTTTCCAGTGTGTCGACGTGCTTCACGAGGACAATTAATTGCCGCTTGAATAAAAAGCAGCATACTTTGGTACCATTTCAAAACTTTTCAATTAAAAACAAATGTCAGAGCTTTAGAAAGTGAAAACATATTTTCTAAATGGCTTTTGGACTTGGGAGATGGAAAACTTCCTCCAGTAGAAGGAACATTAGAGTCCTCTGTGCTTATTCCCAATGTAAATATTTGCCAAGATATTATTCAATGTATATATGGTAAGACACATACCACTGCTGATGCCTTAGTGATGAGTCAACGTACCATTTTGTGCCCCAAAAATAGTCATGTTTGTGCAATCAATGAGGATGTACTTCAACGATTAGAAGGACAAATGAAGACTTTTCATTCTGTTGATACCATCATTAATGAAGAAGGAAATTTAGATTATAACGAGCAGGCTAACTTTCCTGTTGAATATTTAAATTCTATAAACCCAAATGGCTTCCCACCACACATATTAAATCTTAAAATTGGTGCCATCATTATGTTACTTAGAAATTTATCTGTTGGTGATGGCCTTTGCAATGGAACAAGAATGGTTATTAAAAATTTCAGCTGTAACTTAATTCAAGCCGAAATCATTACGGGGAACAGAAAAGGTACAGTACATTTCATTCCTAGAATTTACTTAAACACTTTGTCTGATGTTACAATACAATTCAATATGTGCAGGAAACAGTTTCCAGTTAAATTAGCTTATGCAATGACCATTAATAAATCTCAAGGACAAACTTTTGAACGGGTTGGACTGTTACTTCCTGAACCAGTATTTTCTCATGGACAGTTGTACGTTGCCTGTTCCAGAGTACGAACGCAGTCATCGTTATTTATACAGATTATTGACGGTTCCAGACAAGGGCAAATTCTGACTGATTGGTATACGGACAATATTGTTTATAAAGAGATTTTTTCCTAATGAAAGTATATAATATTAAGTTGTAAATTGTAAAAAATAAAAGTATAATAAATTGTAGGTACTTGCTTACAATAGTTTGGTTTTTCAGGTCAATTTATCCCACATGTAAGGTTTTTCTGCCTAAGAATTTTTTCTTTGAAAAATTTTTAAGAGAGTTTTGTTGTATGAGTATTTACTTTGACAATCTTTTGGTAAGAACGTAATACTATTTCACCCAAATATGTAGATTTTTAGGAATTATCCCAATAAAATAATCCTTTATATTTAAAAAAAAAATTATTTACTTTGACAATCTTTTGGTAAGAGTTTATTATTTCAGCAAAGTTATATTTAATATTGTAATATGTTGATATTTTTTATTTCCGAATTACATATATTATATATATATATATATATATATATTTTTTTTTTTTTTTTTCAATTTAACTTCGATTTAAAAATGAAATCATTTCGGTGGTATGGGAGAGGAAACATTTTTCTCATTGACGAGATTTATGTTGGGGTGAAGGGTGTTCCTCTCATTGTCCGCGCTCGGATTGATCTAATATCTACTTATTAAATGTAACTGTTGTTAGTAAACTGGGCGAAGCCCAACTAAGTGCCGCCCGCAGGGCCTAGCAGCAAAAACCCGCGGAGCGGGTTTTTAACTGCTAGTTTTACAATAATTGTCCTAAAAATACTTCATATATTCAGGGAAAATATTGATTAACTGTATTTTATAGTCATAGAGTGATTAATTATTTAAGGCTCTTTACGATAGAGGTAAACTTATAAAACACATGTAGGGTCTCTTAGTTATCCTAAGACAATACAGACATAGACAAAGAGGATTAAACTCTAATTCCCCATTAAATCGAATCAAAATTATTATTATAAATCTGATGTGGTTCAAATTTTACCCGGAAATATCTCTATTTGGGAAGTTAATCTTATTATCCTGGAACCTACTTGAATAGTTCAATTATGCATTAGAAATTATTACTAAGAGTTTTTTTTTTTTTTATATTAACTCCACACAGGAGGCCCTGAAGAAAATAATTTCCCTCAGGGCCTATGTCATCTTTGGGGATGCTGTGTGGAGGGTCTTTTTGTGGAGAGGAAGGAGTGAACATGGGTCTTGAAGAGTCCCATGTTGTAGGAGGGAGGAAACACAGAGGCCGGCAGTTCGTTCCACAGCCGAGCTGTTGAACTTAAGAACGAATCGTAGAAGCGACCCGTTCTCATGTGACAAGAGTGGAAGATAATCCTGATTTTCGTTTAAATTATTCATGCTAAACTAATTACTATATTATGTTAAGTTACTATGTTAAGTTTTCGAAATTTAAGAAACATATCGAAAACTGTGTAAAAAGAATTAGAAAACTTACTTACATTTTTATACAATTAAGAAATATCCTAAATCTTTCAAATATTAAAATGGTTTACTTTGCTCTTGTACTGTCAGTGTTGCAGTACGGAATAATCGCATGGGGAGGTATCTATAAGAATAATCTGTATTCAATAGTAACAACACAAAAAATGATATTCAAAGTTAAAAACCAAGAATTTTTCCAACCAACGAACTTTTTGAAAAATTTAAGGTCCTACCGATTTCAAAACTATTTCAAAGAAATGCTATTTTAAAAGTTTTTAAAGATTCTGAAAGGTCCTCAACGCGAAGTATATGACCTCGAACATCTGGGAACATGTATGTACCTAGATGCAACACGACAGCTGCACAACACCATCATGAATATATAGGCCCAAAGTTATTTAACGATTTACCGGATACAATAAAAAGTGAGAAAAATTATTTTTAATTTAAATGTAATCAAAACATATTATGAGTGTATAATGTGCGTGCCGCTAAAACTCAGAAACGAGTCCCAGAACGATCAAGGACAGTATATGGTGTAGTAGCCCTCTATCCCCCATCCATGAAAAAGGTTTCCGTTCTTACCTGAAGGGGGTGCTTTTGAAAATATGAGGGCTGGAAGTTTCACCTTTTAGAAATTTTCGTGAACAGTCCAGAACATTCGAGAGTATTTGAGAGCATTCCACAACATTCCAGAACATCCCGGAAGATTCTAGAATGTTGTGGTACGTTCAGGAATAGTCTGGAACGTTCGGGATCATCCCCGAACATACCAGATTATAATGAACTAAAAACGGGATTACAGACCGTCTCCTGATAACTTTAGCAAATTATTAATCGTGACAATACAATATTAGTATCTCTAAATAATATAAAACAAAGCCACTATGCGCGTCTGTCTGTTTGTGCGCTTAGTTCTTCGAAACGAGTTTTATAGGGTTTTTAGTACCATTTATGGAAATTCTTACAAACGGTTTATATATATAATACATGGATATTATGTTTTTAGAAAGAAGGGAAAAGTCGAGCGACAAAACATAAAAAGTCAAGAGTTCTTTAGTGAGAATTATTATTTTAACCTTTTTTATTACCTGCACAGTACAATGATTTTTTGTATGTAGCTGTCTAAATGAAAATGATACTTAAAAGTATTACCATGAAGGATACCATGTGTCCGAAATATCAGTAAAAAAACGTGTTGTGAAATATTTCATAAAGCCCTAATATTTACACGGAAAATAATACTTCAGAAGTATTATTCATATTCAGAATGAACACATGTCACTCATCAAAATGGGTATAAACAAACACAACATTTTAATGAAAATAAAACCCATATTTTCATATTAACGGTTATTATACACTTAAAAATCATCCAAATCAAGCGTCTTTTTTAAGTAGGTTAGGTACAAGGAACCTAGTTGAACTGATAAACAAATAATGAAAAATTTCCGTGCATTTCAGAAAGGTTTTCCGCCACGTTGTATCTGACAAGAGTTCCATGTAGCAAATTACGCCTGTCTAAATTGGTACTGAGCGCCATAACTTTTTTTTACATTTTCGAATTCACTGAATTTATTTAATCTCATTTTCCAAGTCAAAATGGCTTTTATCCTATTTCGCAGTTTTTTAATACGAATGTGAATAATATTTTTATCATAAATGTTTTTTTGATAATAATAATATTGGGCTTTTCAATGTTTTTTGCAACATGTGTGAGTATATTCCTTGTATTTCATACAAAGCAATGTTGATCTGATAAGAGAAAACTTGTTAACAATTTTTTTGTGCTAAAAAACAGTAAAAAAATTTTGCAATTATTTTTTTCTTTGCTTTGAACCTACTTTAGTCAAATGTTTACTTAGGAATAATATGAAAGAAATATGTATTTTTTTACGAAACATGGAAAATATTAAAATTCTAATAATCTTCAAGTACGAGTAAATTCTCGGATTCTGCTATTTTTATTGTAAATCAGTGTTCAGGTTCACCTTGATTCAGTAAGTACTCGGAATGGATAGCCTACCCTGCTCTCACCCTTTAAACCGAATGTCTCTTCAGATTCCTAAAACAATGTTTTAATTAAAATACCTTTCTGCTCCACTAAAGGTTACCCCTCCTGCCTGAGCATTCCTCCTTTAACCCGTCAACCCCTTTAAGGCTTTTTATATGTATAAATAAGCGGCCGCAAGTCTGTTTTCGCTCCTAATGAACTACCCTCATTTCAGATTCTCCTCGTGTTTCCCTGTCAATCCGCGGTACACATGCTACCCTCTACCTACCATCCCCTCTTACCACCCTAAACCACCCCTGCGTTCTGCGCCCGTGACAAGGAGGTAAATGTACGCACCATGAAATGTTAAAAGATGTCAAAAATATGATCAAGCGGCATGAAAGCACGGCGACATCTATCATGATAATATTATTTACAAACGAGACTCGCGAAATAGTTGAACACATGAAGGTACTTTTGACTTCCATAGGTGATGAATGTAATATTTATTCTCTACTCTAGAAACATTACTTTTTCCTCTTCTTCGAGAGCCTTCTGGCGTCTAGCCTAATATAAAGGATCTTTTGTGGCTCATTACTCTCATCACCCATCCAAAGCTGGCATCTCTTTACAGATTATCAGCTTCTCATCTCCGGGCGAACTATGTGTCTCTTTTCCGACAAAATCCTCCATCCGATTACATTATATTTCTAACTGTCATCTTTTATTCGCTCCACGTGTCCGACATTATACCACGCAGTTGATGATTTAACGATTTGTAAGATTTATTGTTCAAATCGTAAAACCTTCACAACTTCAGATGCCCTACTTCAAATCAAACAAACTCCGAAAGAAAGTTTGTTTTTCTACCCATTAATCCGCTCTTTTCCCAGAGATTTGTATTAAACTTCCATCTGAGGCTGTCTAAGATATGAAATTTCATATACTTAAACATAACAGTGTTCCGAGCACAGACCTGCTAGCTAAAGTGAATCTATCAAAGCGAGGATACGAAATCTTCTTAGTTTACGAAACCACTTATTTCTGCTGAAATATGACTAGGGGGAAGTGACGCGCTGAAACACTTGAAAATTACGCTGCCAAAACGAGAAAACAGCGAAGCTATTTATCAAATGGCAGTTCACGTCAAATGGGTGGGATCCTGGCGGCACGCAACGCTCGTAGTACGTGTCATACCGCGGACAATTTATGTGAGAACTTCTTGATTTTTTGTGAAAATGATAAATAATGAGCGGAATGTATCTTTTTTTTGATTTTCGAGAGAGCTTTTCCTTACTTATATAACGTATTTCCCATATGAATATATTTCTGCGGGAATCTTTGGAGAAATAAGAACATGTTCCATCCAATGATTACATACAAATTTTTCTAAAATTATTGGATGTTAGGCAGTTAACCACCAAAAACATATTAGCTTCCCTCTTCAAATACAGAACTATATTTGACAATGTCCAAACTGCTTCTGATACTAGATCCACAGGCCATATTCTCTTACTATTCCTTTCCGCTAAAACAAGGTTTTGATAAATATTTTTTTTTATTGTTTGCGACAAAGCTGAACAATGTACTTCCGTTGACCATAAGACAGCACACAAATTACACTAAATATAAATTGGATATATAAGCTTCGCACAAAGATTAAACATCAATAAATTTTGTGAACATGTTAATAATTATGTATTACCAACGGTACGATAATGATTGATTTTATTTTTAAATACGTCTATTAGAATTTTGAAAGCCTGTTTATAATTTTGTATTACCGACGGTACGGTGTTGATTTTTAAGTACATCGATTAGAATTTTATAAACCTGTTTATAATTAGCTTTTACTAAAGGTACGATAATGATTGACTTTTGTTTTTAAATAAATCTATTGGAATTTATATTTTCTTTTTTTTATTGAATGAACAACGGAAATGAATTATATTGATTTGTTTTAGGGGTGCATTGGGGTTGGGTCATCTTTAGCTAACGTGTCGGACAGTATTGCAGTTTCTATCATCAGGGCACATGCTAAGGTTGTAGTGATGTGTGTGCTTATGTATGAAGATGCAATACCGTGTTGCCAGCTCCGAGCCTTTAAGATCTAACATTAACATATAATTTTAAAGTGGTTTTCTGCGTTTAGTTTTGGTGTAGCTCTCAATTACCGGATACCAAGAACTTTAGTTCCATCGTCTCTATTAATATTGACGGGATTTTTATGAATTTCAATTACCTCCGTAATTAGTCGTGCTCTATATGTTTTGGGTCTTCCAGGAAACTTATTGCCAAAAATAATTTCCCTCAGTGCCTGTCATCTTTGGGGATGCTTTTGGGAGGATCTTTTGAAGGAAACGATGGAGAGAATGCTCCTGGAAGGAAAAAGGTATGAGGGGTGAGTAAGAACCTAGGGATCAGTTTTTCCAGGAGTGACAGACGAATGACTGTATCCCTCTCTCTGTGGCGCAAGGCGATAGGTCATGAGACTAGTTGAAGAGGTCAAAAAGCCACACCAAACCAGCCTCTCCAGATCAGTCATGTCACGCAGCTGGTGGGCAAGCGCATCCTGAACACACCTCACCCGATGAAACTGGGCACCCCTGCTAAATCACCAAACGTAGCTAAACACTTTGGGTAACCTGTGGCAGAGGTGTTGGTTAAAATAAAATGGTTCCCTGAGCTGCACCCAAACCCGCTCGTGGTTTTGTGGTTTCTGGCCGGTGTTCTCCGGGAAGAAAGGTTCGATCCCCAGTCAAACCATTTTTTTAATGTTTTAAAAGACATTTTAAAAGTTCACACCACTTTAAGAGCCAGTTCCTAGAGAGAAACCAGAGTCAAATAAAAAAAATCGTAAACTAGATTTATTTTGAATTTTTGATATTGTTTAAATATTTTATTTCTTTATTATATAAAATAATTGTGTTGTAATCTGTTCCTGATCTGAATATTTCCAGGTGATACGGGCACAATACGTACACTACACACCAATTTAATAATTAAATTTATGAAATTGAATATTACAAGACCCAATCTGAAGAGCCAGGTATCAACGATCCATTTCCCCCTCTCCCTCCTTTATTACTCTCTTCAGCCTCGCAACGTACCCAAAATGGGAATGCCCACTAGTCCCACTAGCTCCATACAGTTGAAATTCTTGTGTAGTAATCAATTTAGTTTTTTAAAAAGAAAAGCGTCCTTTAAAATTAAACCTTTCATTGAAGTACACCAGAGTTAAATCAATATACCTAAACTGCTTTCTCGTGAATTACAACGCGCTAAAAAAAATATTTTCCCAGCGAATATCTGAATTATTAATTAGCATTTTATAAATGCTTGTGAAATTTTTACCATACATTTGTTCTATTAATTGCTCAAACTGCATATTCCAACTACCGTAAAATTAGTTGAAAGCATTCCAAATATTATTTTACGAAACAATTCTGACTAACACCGGGTGTGAGTACCGCTTGAAAAGCTTACCGATAGCAATATTAAGGGTGTGTTTCTGGCTAAAGCATAAAGAAGTAGAATTACTACCAGGAATGGATTTATTATGGCATAAATATATCTCATCACGCAACCCTCATCATGTGTAAAGTCTTTCCCTAGGAACACAGAATCGCAATTTACCCAAGATGTATTTAGATTATTGCCCATCCCATTTTTCCAGGAAATAATTTGAATCAACTTTTGGGGATGTGGCAAGATGACGAATGAAAAAGATTGTAAAGTTGCAGCGTTGATTGAGTCAGAGTAGTAGCGAGAGATGACTCCGGACCAATGCTCACGCATTTCGTGGATGTAGTCGACGGTGAATTCTTCGGGACGATGATCGACACCGCGATGAAGTCGGTGGCTCGACACCGCGTTGGCGGAGACCGGACTAGATGGTGTTCAGCACTGGAGATGACGTTGAGTCTTCCTGATACTCAAGTGTGAAGTAAGAGTGCCGAAAGTAAGGTTGACCTGGTCGCCAGATGATGCAAGCACGGATGAATCCCGCAGAGTCAACGATTATTTGTAGTCTTTTGATTAATGTCGTTCAAAGCCGAGCGCAGTAGGTCATTTAGTAGGAGTGTCCGGGTTCATTAGGTTCACCCTTCATTTTTCCCCAAAAACCGACAGCTATTGTGATTGTTTGTAATGGTTATGGTTACAATTACAGCACGCAGATGAGTACGTGGTGTAATAATTAGTAATTCGTTTGTTCAAAATCTTAAATCTACGAAAGTTCTTCACCGATTGCTTTGAAACTTTTACATAAAGTTGCCTTTAAATACGCGTGTATTTTTATGTACCTGTATTATATAGAGCACCCGTGACAGAAAAAAAAAGTATTTAAAAAAGAACAGCGCCATCTGTTGGACGTAAAGACAAAAGCATCATTGTTTCACTATCTGCACATACAGATTGAGCCCCAGCAACCTGTAGCGAGGTTAGAGCTATTTTTTTAATGTTGGTTTTTAAATACCTTTGTTTGTTTCATTTCCCATTTTACAGTTGCATAAGAAATGATTATAAAATGGTGTTGTAAAGTCTACTTCGAACGTGATAATTTGATTCGTTTATTGTTTTCTTTCTTGCAAGAATCAATTTTTTTAAACTTATTTTTTCTGTGAAATGCACGCAGGAAATACAAAACTTCAAAATACTTACAAAATTGAATTTTAATACTGGTAACTAGAGTACGACTATTTGCTATGTATCATAGGTTTTATATAACTTCTCCTAGACGTAGAATATAGACACGTGATTATAATGTGTTGATTAACAATTTGATTCCTCGGAAATTATTTGCTTTTTGAGATACTCATTCTATGTTTTTCTCCTTTTGTCGTGAATCGTGTAGGTGTTCGTGTTGACGTGTTATGGTTTCCCAACCACGTGAAACCAATTACAATATTAACTTTTTTTTCCATAGGAACAGCAAGAACATATTTTTTAATACAATGTGATTTGACGGTTTGGTAAAATTTCTAAAGTTTTGTTAAAAAAAAAAAGACTACATCTGATCGTGAACATGAATTCCGTTTATATTTTTGATGATGTATAGATGGAAAATTACATAAGTATTATATTTACTTACAATTATTACTACAAAAAATGAATACATTTTGTAAGTAGAGAAAATAAATATTTTAATTTAACTTTGAAGTCAGTTGCAACCCAAAAACTTTAATTTTGCTTGTTAATCAACATTCTGTTTAAAGGGAAAATGGAGTGGGGAGTACTTTGAAATCTTACGTGGACAGTTACCTTTCTCTTGTTTTGAAGGTCAAATGTTCATAGTTCAACAATCTCAGAAAAAAATTGTATATTTGTATAACAACGCAAAGCGACTGACACTATTATTTGTATGCATAGATTGATATATTTATAATCGGTTTACTTACGAAAAAAACAGTTTAAAAATATTTTGTAGTGACCTACTTTTTACAAAACCGTAATGCTCCTACTTGCCAATCTTGCCATGTGTCTCGCGGAAGATTAATCAGATCTCCGTTCGTTATTGGGGTCAGAATATTGCGCGACAACTGGAAATGCAAAAGTTTTAAATCCTTGAAGGCTGTGCTGCTGTTGATTTAGGCAAATCTGTTACTGAGATATTAAGACAACCCAAGGCAAATTAGGGCGCAGAAAGCTACTTGAACTTTTAACTGAAAGAGTAAATTTAAAAATCCAGATTAACCCTGTATTAGGCAGCTTTGCTCGTGTATTCACAATTATGTAACCAGAGAATTTTAAAGTCGGTATCATTACACATTATGGACGACGAATGATTTACTTTATTTTTAACATTGAATAAAACCTAAATACTTTTTTCAAACTTAATTAGGTTTTCACATCGTATTTATTCTGTAAGTTTCTACATTACCTACGAGAATCTTTAAATATGTAGTCATTAATGTTAGATAAATCACAATATTAAATTTCCTGACTATGGGCCAGTATTTTGGTTACTATATGAGCTCGGCTTAAGCCCCGCGTACCCAATTTTTTACTGATTTATAACAAGTTTCTCGTCTACTGTTTAAGTTTTTAAGTTATAAAAATAATAAATGTTATTTTTTAAGATAATATCTAAACATTTGTAATGCCTAAACGTTATTTAAAAAAAAATAAATTGTAAAGTAAGCTCCGAAAATTATTAAAAACTCGTTGTGTGGTGTTATTTAATATGTTATAGGTATAAAAAAATTCACAGTGTATCTTTCATTGCAACTAAAGCATTTGGCGAGAGATTTTTGCTATATTTCAATCATGTTTTATTAAATATTTCCACCATTTTTGCTTAATTATTATCGTTTTTTTTATATTAGCGCGCTCCCTCTAACATTCGTATTTACATATCTTTCTTTCAAACCAACTTTGAACGTTTACTGCCGGGCCTTGAGAAATATTTTCGTTTTTCTATTTGTTGCCTGTCCTATCGGTTAGCGATTAGTAAACTTCCGATATTTCAGTTCGATTAAACTTCTTTTGTATCTAGTATACTTTAATTTACTGTTAAAGATATTTCATATAAATAAACCTGTGCTAATTTTTAGGTGTGGAGCTCACTACTTAAAGGTTTAGGTACATTCGAATAAAGCTAATTAAAGCCTTATAATGTGCACCGTTTTCCACGCTCATACCGCGAGACTTTGGGGGTAATGATGGGGGTTTATAATAATCTAAACCAATAATCTAAATAACCAAAAAAAAAAATTAACAAAGCAATTCTAATTACAAAAAATATAATACGAACTGTCTAATGTAACCGTAACTTTACTTTTGCGAATAATCTACGTGTTAGATGATAACGTCACCACCAAAGATATTAGAAGAACGAGATGTGCTATGAGCAGTTCATACTGTGTGGAATTGTTTTGCAGAGTGTCGCCGGTTTTTTTCACCAACACTACTGCACACCTTCGCTTGTTCTAAGGTATCCGCACTAATACATAGAACAGATTTCTGTGCGTACACGTCCCGACAGTATTCAAAGTACCCTAATTAGGTAGTACTCCGCCTACGGTCCGGCGGCCAACATAGCATATCTCGTTCTTCTAATATTTTTGGTCACCACCCTCACATTTTAAATCTTAAAGATAACTGACCGAGTGGGAAGAAATAATAATTTATTATTCGCTGTGTTTATACGATTGCTTATTAACCACACAAAAAGAAGGAACTAATAATACATTTTTTTAAATTGAGTACTGAAATTTTAGAAACGTAATTAGAATTAATTGATGCCGGCGCACAGTGGGGCCAAATCGCCAAAACGTGGCGGAAACCCCGAAAAATGAATGTTCGATTCGGGGTATTTCAAGGAATGAAGCGGGTGGGGGAAGGGTTCGTGCATCTCACTCCGAACGGATAGGTCCCTACCTTCGGGATCTGTCAAACCATTTCAGTTCGAAGTTGACCTTTGTCAAGAGCACACGTGTCGCTGTCGAAACTAGTCAAATTTACCCTCGATTAGTGAGTTCATAATTAAGTAGTGAAGTAAAGAATTACAATTCTACAAAATGGAAACGATTGCCTCAGGTATGTAGAAAATATTCATATACTAATAAGTTTCAAATCTAATGGTTATCCTATTTATATTACACATATTTCGACGCTTGTACAAAAATAGCATGATTTTCTGTACTTGTATTTTCAACTAGAGCAAAAGTAGCATTTTTTGCAATATCATGCGGAATTACAACTCCCAGACTATAGAATAATCAATTATCTGATGGAATTGACAAAAATCAGCTACCTAAATCTGCCTATTCTCTTGTATAATGATTTTTTCTTCGAGCGTGTGCGTCCCAAATAACGTATCACAACATGGCGGTGCACCGCGATCGATGTAGCGCGCGGTGCGGCAGGCTTCAGAACTATTTTTCCCATGCAGCACGCTTACGATATTTGATTATTTTTCTGTAATTAATTTGTTGCTAATGCTAAAGTAATATTTTTCATACAGATTCGGATGAAGAGTGTGTGAAATTCACTCGGCAAGAAATATTCAACATCGTTAAACACCGGTTGAATGATGGCCTACCTGAAATAATCCCTTTTCTGGAGGAACAACTTTCCGGAAAAATTGATCGACCGTTGCAGGTACCTGAGGATATGAGAGTCTCGCTTTCTATATTGTTTAATCAAATGAGAACAAGGTGGCAAAAAGCTAACAGGACAGAGAATCCCTTTTTGAAACGGAATAATGAATGGCTGAATGCATCCGTTTCATTTCCGGCACCTATTGTTAGTGGCAATTATCAAGCTGACTGTGATCTGCCATCGACTAGTACGTGCAGTGGTCGTCCTTCTGGGGATTTTGAATTATTGAGCAAGAGGTCGAAACGCGAAAGAACCCAATCAGTTCGCGAAACTTTGACGCCACAAGAGTTAGCTTATGCTACTCAAATGAGCCTGCGCTCTGCAGGTAAATTGGATGCTTCAAAGGTTCTTTATGAAATAACAATGACAAGTCCATCGAGAGCTTTGAAGTATCGACAGGCTTTCCAATTGACCGCGACAAGCGAGAAAACTTTGTCCTCCGAAGCCGCACTTTCGTTATATATTGAGTACAAATTCACAAAGAATCAATATCAGGGATTGAGAATAACAAGTAATGAGAATAACTGCAAGCTGTATCCTTCATACAAGAAATTGGCAGAAGCGAAAAAACGTTGCTATCCACCTAATACTGCTATCACCATTACAGAAAGCATGGCTGAAGTTCAGCTACAAGCTTTATTGGATCATACAACCGACCGTATTTTACTATGCCAAGAAGATATCATTCGCAGTTTGGATCAAGCGAATGTTAGCCACATGAAATTCATTTTCAAATGGGGTTGTGACGGAAGTTCAGGACAAAGTGAATATAAACAAACATTTGAGGATGAACGCGTATCAGATGCGAATGTATTTTTTACATCGGTAGTACCCTTACAACTCATTTCTGTGGATCCAAAATCAGAGGCAGTAGTCGTGATTTGGAAGAATCCTAGACCATCGTCTCCTCGATTTTGTAGACCACTGAGACTACAATTTTTGCACGAAAGTGCAGAATCTACGGTCAGTGAGGTTCAATATATTGAAGAGCAGATAAAGTCACTTGTTCCCTTTGAGAATATAATATATGGGAAAGAAATCTCGGTTTCGTACAATATGGCGTTCACAATGATCGATGGCAAAGTATGCAACGCAGTCGCATCCATAAACTCTACGCAACGATGCTATTTATGTGGAAGTACTAGCAAAGATTTCAATAACATCGATGCTGTTTTGCAAAAAGAAGTCAAAGAAGAGAATCTGAAGTTTGGACTTTCAATATTACATGCTTGGATAAGGTTTTTTGAATGCTGCTTGCATTTGTCGTATAAACTTGGCTTAAAAAAATGGCAAGCACGCAGTGCCGAAGAAAAAGAGATGGTAGACACGCGCAAGAAGATCATTCAAAGGGGATTCAGATCAAAACTGGGACTTATTGTCGATCGTCCGAAACCTGGTTACGGAAATACCAATGATGGAAATACAGCTCGACGCTTTTTTGAAAATTCGAAGACATCTGCTCTCATAACATCATTGGACATAGATTTGATAGAACGGTTTCACGTCATCTTACAAGTCATTTCGAGTGGACATGAAATCAATTCTGATAAGTTCCATAATTATACGCTGACAACTGCGAGGAAATTCGTTGAGCTGTATCCATGGTATTATATGCCTACTTCGGTGCATAAGTTATTGATTCACGGTCCACAAATTGTAGCTCACGCATTGCTACCAATCGGTCAGTTATCCGAAGAAGCACAGGAAGCGAGGAACAAGGATATTAAAAGATATCGCGAAGACTTTTCCAGAAAGTGTTCGCGAGTAAAAACAATGGAAGACGTTTTCAAGCGGCTTCTGGTAACTTCCGATCCATACATCTCCAGCATCAGAAAACTGCCACAGAAGAAAATGAAAAGTTTATCAAAGGAGGCAATAGGATTATTACTTTCTCCTGAAATTCAAATCGCACCACGACTGAACACGGAAGACTCTGATGTGGATTCTGACTCTGAGGACTTCGAGAGCGATACTGATTCGGATAGGGCATAGGGTTAATCAGATTAAGTTTTGAATTTTAAGACAACAATGCTTCGATATATTTTCGACTGATATTCTGTTATTTTGTTTAATAAACAATGACGTTTTCAGTATGTTAATTGTTGTAATTATTGATCTCCTACTGTCTATATATTTTCGGGTTTTCATGCGTCTCGTTGCTATATTGGATCCACCATTGTGTTTGGATAATTTTTAACTTCAAATTCGTAATCAGCGACCTCAAAAACCCCTGAGTGATGAGTTTTGTTTGAATTAAACGTCGTTTCGGGGTTTCCGCCACGTTTTGGGGGTTCGGCCCCACTGTGCGGCGTCCGTGGTCGAGGGGTAAGGCTCTCGAATAGCAAGCTGGAGGTCACGGGTTTAAATTTCTAATTTAAAAAATATATAGTATATTAGCAGGACCGTTCCCGAGTGGAAGATACTCTCAGTATCACCCGGGTGTAAGACCACCATTGACCAAACTATTGATCAGATTCGAAACGTTGCTTGAAATGGCTTTGGCCGTGTTTTTGTGATCAGATCTAAATAGCCATGTACTTCCCCACCACTCATCCTCCCCATCTCCTTCTCCTCCTCTCTATCTGCCTCACAACATACCCTATCGGCCACACAACATACCCCGATTGGGGATGGTATAGTCTCACTGGTCGCAGACGATTTGGAGCAGTTAGGTCTCTTGTGCGGTTTCACATAAAATATTATTATTTCTTCCCCACCTTCTTTTTGAATATTAAAAAATTCTTAATTTTACTATTCATTAACGCCCTATCGAGCTTTTACAGATGAAATTGACAATTTATGTATGTAAGTGTAACATAATACATGGATAATAGCATAACTATATAAAACAAAAATCAATTGCTAATATTAAGATTAACATCAAATCCAAATAATAACATCTAATATTATAAAAAATAAAGTTTCAAATATAAAGTAAGTATGTATATTGTACATTCGTATATGCATATAATTATTCATGTTTGTTGTAAACCAATAAGACCGAAAACAGGAAAATAATTTACTCGTAAGGTAAATAAAAAATAAATATATATATAATATACTGATATGTAATATAAAACAAATGCTTAAAAAAGAAGAAAAATGTCTTTTGTATCTACAGAAAAAAAAACTAATAAGTAATAGCGTGAAATGGTAAAGTAAATAAAAGTATAATATAAGGGAAACTGTTTTTTTGAATTATGTATTTCTTCTGTCGGTCTGTTGCTAATCTTTTCATGAATAATTAATTACCGATTAATGTTTACACGTCTCCATTCGAGCGATTTTTGGCATAAAATGCCAAGTTTGCAAAAACTTGTTGAGCGATCGCTTGTCACAATGAGCCAAATTTATGGAACCTAAAAATATGGAATAAATGGTAATATACATGTGAATTCATTGTCTTTAAACTTCAGTAAACAGTTTAACATGTTTCCATATTAATATTTTTGGGAATGGTATTATTTAAATTATATGGTAAATGTACATATATGACACCAATCGGTTGAGTAGGTTTGTGGAACTTAAGTTATAAATAGCATTTTGAAAACCATGTGTGGTTGGAAGAAATTTCAAACAGCTAAGCACATATTCAATCACATCTCACACATCTTTGATAGAAAAACGAACTGCTTGATGCCCTGTAGCGATCACTTAGAAAATTATTCATCAGACAAATTGTCACAAAAACTTCGGAGGCTTGGTTCTATGAAGTTCAATGGCAGCCTAGTGACGAGTGAATAGTGGTCTGAGAGGCACATACAGATAGTATAGTGGAAGGGTTTCATCTAACAGAGGCTTTAAGCCGATCCTCACTTGCCGGTTCACCCTCATCTCGCTGAGTGGGATATTTCAAATTGCTAAGCACATCGGAATGCTAGGCTGAAATCTTGTATTGTCAATCCGTAGTATAGCTCTATGCTAGTTTCACAAGAGGCGAATAATTTTTACTACTTGACCTCTAATGGTGAGGTGATTTTGTATCAGATTTTTTAAAACCACACCACTATTAATGTAGAATGTTGATATTTTTGGATGAAATTTTGCACACTTAACAATACACAAACTACGTACAAAATAAAAGGAAAATTATATTCAGATTTATTAAACTCTTTGTAAAGCCCGGGTAACACCGGGGACTTTAGCTAACTTAAATTATTAGCATGTTTTTTCATGCATTATTATTAAGATTATAATTCCACCACATTCTGTACATATATCGACCTGTATTTTGAAATCAATTGTCTATGCTCAAATTGACTTTATTAAATGACCATGTCTGAAGTATCTTAAACAATGAAATCACTTGACCAATATTACCAAATTTACCTCTGGGATCCAAGTATGTGCATTAATACTTCGGTGGATAAAAAAATATTCGATATTTGAATTGAATTTGAATTTTGTTTTCTTGATTGCATGAATATGTGAATGAATTAATGAAATTGAATCTTGGAATTGGAAATTAACCCACTTCCCGATATCCGATCGAGCTAAAACGCAGATAGACTCGTTGTCGATGAATACACATTCTATCATTTACGCACACACACGCGCCACACACGCATTTCTCTGAAATTTTATGACACCCAGCAATTTTTGACAGCAGCAAAAAAATTCAGCAGTTAATTTACGAAATAAATCTCGGTGTCATCGGTACTCGGATTTGGCAAAAATCAACGCTTCACAGCCCTTTTTTTTGTACTATAGTACCTAATCTTTTATTAATGGATGTATTTAAATATGTACATGTTTTTTTTGTTTCACAGAGGATTGAACCTCCTCCCCCCCCCCAGAGAATGGCTAAAATGAGTAAACACGGCTATCAATAAATCCAAATCCAAGTACTGATAACACATATTGTATGCACCTAACATATTATGAATTACTTATAAATAATTACAATAACGTACTCATCCCAACACAAGCTAACGCTTCCAAGGAACAGTAGTTATTAAATCTCATAATGTGAAGAAACCCCAAGTGAATACTATTTTACATGTAATTACCTTATTTCTTAAATATATATTTGTTTTTTAAATGTTACGTGTAAAACTGACGTGAAATTATGATTACAAAATTTCCTATTTATTAATACTTTTTTACGATAATACGCAAATAAAGAATGAGTTTGATTTTCGTTAATTGATTATTATGACAGTGCATAATTAGCGTTACGTTAAAATTGCAGATCAAAATGATAATATTTATTTATTTTACGCCCAAGGGGAAATACAATTCTGATGACAATTATTCATAAATTTGACGTAAATCCAACCTTGCGCACCATTTCAAAATACAAAAAAACATCATTAAAAGAATCTAATAGAAACATTCTTTTCTCAACAAATATTTACGTGATATAATTAGATGAAATAAACATAAAACAAAAGCCCGTTGTAAATAATTTAATTAAAATTTGCACAAAAATGATTGGTGGTCTTTAATTTATGTGGGCATCCCAGCATTGGTAGATTTTACGGTTTTTCCTTTCTGTGGCAGGCCAGTAGGACAGGGATCGGCAGGCTTTGAGAGATGAACCAAAAATATAAAGTAAACAGAATCATAAAATTTTCATAAAACCGCAACATATACATATCTTTTTTTTTTTAATTTTAAGTTTAAAAAAATGGGGATGAAAACAAGATTTATATCGGATAGGAAAAGAAACAAAGACGTCTTGTAGAAAGTCACGTAACTAAAAATCCATTTAATATCGGTCACAAAGTACAAACAACAACTGTTTAATTATTTTTTTACGCCAAGACTGCTAAAACAACTGTTTAAAACTAAACAACTCCATATTCAGTTGATAGTGTTGCGTTGCCTTAGATAATTTTCGTATGTAGTTATGGAGTATTCAATTATATCCAACTGTTAACATAACTTTTCGTCAATACCATTGAGGCTTTACGAATTAAAGCACTTCTGGTGAGGCTGCGGAGTGGAGGTGAAGCTGGTTCGCGAGTCGTAGTCTGCCTACCTCTGGGATAGGACATTGATATTTTAGTGGGTGGGTATTTGGTACTCGTCCGAGACTTTCCAAATAAAACATCACGTAAGCCGGCTTGATAGGTGACTGGGGCGAAGGGGGCGAAAGGGTGCGCAGGGGTGGGTGTAGACCGAGGGTTGAATGTCAGGGGATGATATCAGCGGGATCCACAAATGTTCACCCGGGCACACTTTGGGAGATCAAGACCATTGAAGATCCTCTTTCCTTTGTTTGCGTACAATGAAATTTTTGAAATTAATCAACTGTGAAAACGGGAAATGATAAATAAGACCTTTAACAAAGTACGGCTGTTTTAAACAAACATATTTCCAGCTGATTCGCAACATTTACAACAGTATTTTCTGTAATTGTATAAGAAAAATTTAATGTTTCTGGCAGTAAATTTAGAATTTAGTTCTTCCGACTTACCAATCAATCAATCGAATTAAGTTTTAGAGTATTTTTTTTACATACGTATTTATAGCAGATAAAAAAATAAAGGCAAATAAATAAAAGTGTTCAAAAAAGGGATTTTTTTAACTGCTCAAATCCGTAAATAAATCACTTCTCATGTGAGTTAGGCCACTGTAGTAAATAAGGTAGATAAATAAATTTTAACTCTCGTTTCGGCTCAGGGAATTAAAGTTTACATCGGAATAACAGATATTCAAAAGCAAAGAGGAGATCGACCCGTTACGTGACACGAGGCAATCGCGTCATCTCACACTTCCATTCAAAGCGTTATGAAGTGAAACATCGAAAGAAGTGTGTTGTGGGCGTATCCGTTTTTTGTCCTTATTTGTTATGAAATTGATAAAACGCTTTCGAAAATCGGAATCTTTTCTTAACAGGTAAACCATTCCTTGGCTTGTCAATGTGGAAATTCCATCATGTCTGTGTAGATAATACTTATATGGGTTATCAGGTTAGTGTTCCTAAACGTGTTCATAATGCTTAATTTATCATGTGTTTCTTTATGTAACATAAGACTCTTTTTAATAACTTACGTGTTGGTATCATAGATCCTAGTAGCCAGGGGCAGAGTTTTCGAGTTTTGAGTTTTGTCTAATTAGGGAATTCCATCTTCTCGTTACCCTTTATCATTTGAACTAATGAAGAGCAACACGCGGCCCGCGAGCCTTTTCATACGGCTCACTTGGCTAAATAATATCAAAACTTGCGGTAATAAAATTTTCAACGGTTTCTGTTCTGTTTAGAGGAAAACTTTATTCTTTCATTAATGTTTCCAATCACCCTCTCAAAATAATAACATTATTGTACGGGACGTGTTTGCCTGCACAAGAAAAGACTGTAAATAATAAGCACCGGCACACATCAGTCCTCAACCTGGGTAATGATTTAAGTAAAACACCATGAGGTGTTCTATCCAAACCATCATAAAAGAAAGACGATTCGAATCAAAATTCACATTTTAATTACAAGTATTGTTTTGGTATACAGAACGTACAAAGGGGTGTAGCTTATAGGTACCTCCTATTTTTTACAGCTAGCCCAATTCACAAGAAATAGTTATATGTATTTCAATACAACTGGGATTTAAAACACAGATAGAAAACTGATACAACCGGAATCCTTTCAGGGATAATTTCAAATTGGAGCACATTGTGCATCATCGCGCCATACGATACAGTAAATGGCGTGGCCAGTTCAATTGGTAGCCAGCAGGAATCGGCCAGCTTCTAGGTGATCAGCATCAATGGCTAATTTAGTCGGTAGCCAGGAAGAATTGGCCAGCCTCTAGGTGTTCGGCATCAATGGCTAATTCAGTTGGTAGCCAGGAAGAATTGGCCGGCTTCTAGGGTTTCAGCATCAATGGCTAATTCAGTTGGTAGCCAGAAAGAATTGGCCGGCTTCAAGGTTTTCAGCATCAATGGCTAATTTAGTTGGTAGCCAGGAAGAATTGGCCCTCTTCTAGGTTTTCAGCATCAATGGCTAATTTAGTTGGTAGCCAGGAAGAATTGGCCGGCTTCTAGGTTTTCAGCATCAATGGCTAATTCAGTTGGTAGCATGGAAGAATTGGCCGGCTTCTAGGTTTTCAGCATCAATGGCTAATTTAGTTGGTAGCCAGGAAGAATTGGCTGGCTTCTAGGTTGTCAGCATCAATGCAGCAGGGATTGGCCAGCGTCTAGGTAATCACCGGCAGTGGGCAGTTCAGTCGGCAGCCAGCAGGTATTCGTCAGCCTTTAGGTTGTCAGCATCTGTGGCTGGTTCAGTCGGTAGCAAGGAGGAATTCCTCAGAATCTAGGTTGTCGGCATCAATGTAGCAGGGATTGGCCAGCGTCTAGGTAATCACCGGCAGTGCGCAGTTCAGTCGGTAGCCAGCAGGTATTCGTCAGCCTTTAGGTTGTCAGCATCTGTGGCTGGTTCAGTCGGTAGCAAGGAGGAATTCATCAGAATCTAGGTTGTCGGCATCAATGTAGCAGGGATTGGCCAGCGTCTAGGTAATCACCGGCAGTGGGCAGTTCAGTCGGTAGCCAGCAGGTATTTGTCAGCCTTTAGGTTGTCAGCATCAATGCAGCAGGGATTGGCCAGCCTCTAGGTGATCACCGGCAGTGGGCAGTTCAGTCGGTAGCCAGCAGGTATTTGTCAGCCTTTAGGTTGTCAGCATCAATGCAGCAGGGATTGGCCAGCCTCTAGGTGATCACCGGCAGTGGGCAGTTCAGTCAGTAGCCAGCAGGTATTTGTCAGCCTTTAGGTTGTCAGCATCAATGCAGCAGGGATTGGCCAGCCTCTAGGTGATCACCGGCAGTGGGCAGTTCAGTCGTTTGATTATAAGAGCCGGCACACGGAGACGCCCCATTCTTGTAATGATGAGTGATGCGTCTGACTCAGCTGATAAAGTGCCGGCCGTAAACAGCTCGTTAGAAATAGTTGTAATCTTTAAAATGATTGTGCCGTGATGGAGGAACAGAAGCGACTACAGATTTCAGTTAACACTCAGGAATTTATAATTATAATTAACAGATCGCGTTTTAACTGTTCAAGGTGTTCCGTCCACTCGTGTTAATTATTGAATTTTGACTGCCCAATATTGTATTGTTTTTAGCTATTTATAATATCTCTAGCAAACCCTCTTGTGACGTCAATATCGTTACCACAACTTGTTTTCGTTTCAGACGCAAGTGTTTTTAGGTGAGAATAATAATTTCGCACAGCGACTGGTTTGTCAATATTTTGATTTTTCTCCGGCCCGATTCGCTTAGTAACCGATAATTGTGGTGCATTTTTCAACTCGTAAACATTATTTCTTGGAAAAAGGGGTCATCAAACTTGCCAGGTGTTCAACCTTAGTTGCAATAGAGACAAATGCAATAAATCTTGTTTTCACGTTCGATACAATTATTGTACATATTTTCAAAATACAGAATTTCATGCAGGTAGCGCTTTTTTAATACATTTTTAACGATTTTTATTAATTATATAAAATGCCAACTTTTCAAATGTTAAAAATTACCAGCAAGTAATAATTTGACTTTGAATCCAGCAAATTTTTTGCCGGTGGTGTTTGTTCTTAGCGACATTTTTAAAAATTTCAAAACTATAAAAATTGACTGTATTAGTATGGAGATATAAAATTTACGACTGTGGAGCTTTGTTTTTGAATTCGCTGATTTTTTTACAAATTTAAGGTTAAGAAAATATAAATAACAAACAAATCTCAGGTTACAAATGTTGATCATCACTGATTCACAGACTAATAAAGTGGACTTGAAATACATGAACAATAATTTGTTCTGTAGAAACGGTTAAATCAATAACGAAGGGAATCCTCATTAACCTTTCTATTTCTTATTAGATTGCCTATCCAAATGTCTGAAATCCCATCCCGCAATTTCGGCACATAAACAATTCATTTATAACATTTTGATATCACGCAGACGTTGTTAACGGTTTATAAAGGGCGTTTCGATTATAAATTATAAATTCGCGCTAGTTTGGCAGTCATGATGTCATGATGTCACATTATCATAACATGATAGATGGGAAATAGTAAACATGAAGCATTACTCGATAAAACAACGCATTCCGATTATTAAATTTTATTGGCAAAATGGTGAAAGTTTGATTGCCATGATTCGTGACGAATTAGTTAATTCCACGAGTTTGCTCCTAGTCGTGTCATCTCCCGGTTTGGTGACCAGAATTAGCCACCACGTTTTTGTGATTTAACACCTTTGGACTTTTGGCTGTCAGGTAATCTGAAGTCACAGTTTTATGCCAACAAGCCCGCTACCACCGAAGCATTGAAGGCCGAAATTAGACGCTCTGTAAACGAAATACTGCCATATGCATGCAACAACATTATTACAAATTAAGCCAAAAATTAGGCTCGTGGCAGCGAAGCCGTGGCGGATGCGTCGTTTCATACATAATTCCTAAATGTATTCATTATACAAAAAATCATGTTTAATTGAACCTTCAATTATTGCGCTCTTATAGGAACATCCTTTATTAATAATACAGTCCGCAATCGAACCTCGAGCAATAACCCTCTCACCTCGACATCCCATCTCGTCTCAAATGTGACTGTCCATATTGTTGAAGTTTATTGAGAAATATGTAAATGTTTTAAAAAAACTTTCTCATATCTGCGAGTGAAATGTTATAATTGAGAAGATAATACCGCACGTATGATATTTATAGGGGTTAAATATCAGACAAGAGAAGCCCTAAATATTGACAAATCCGCAGATAGCTGATCTGTCGAACCTCGCTCGTCGTCTTAATTACCATATAACCATAATGCTATAAATACCAATTATTGATTTCACCGACATAAAGCCTTGACCGAGCTTAACATAATATTACAAATATCGTGATATACCATTAAAATTATCAGTATTTTATATCTTTCTTGGTGAAAATTTCAAGGTTAACAGCGAGAGCTTCGGTGCTATGAAAATTGCACAACTTTTTAGGGACACACAAAATTTAATATTCAAATCCTTTTTTCCATGTGTACACGGAGAAAAAACAGTAATACTGATTTATTTAAAATTTCTTAAAATGAAATTATTAGTCATCCTGTTAAAAACGGGACTGTAAGCCGCTTTCTGAAAAAAATTTGGTAAATTCGTAATAATATCGGAACACGTTTTCATCCACCTGCGTTTATCTTACTAATATATCAAGGTGAAATGCAAATATGTTGGGACTTATAGGAAAACGTGTTCGGACATCGTACCAAAACATTGGTATTTTACTTCAAGTTTTTCAGGATACCTATCAATACATTCGTTAATGGCCAAGAATCTCATTTTTTATAGGAATACGAATAAACTTTTTATGAGATTTTTCATAAATTAGCAATTTTTTTCGGGATGTTTTCTCCGTATATCATTTTTACGACACTAAAAAATTATCAGTTTTCAAATTTACTGATACAAAATATTTTTTTTAATTATGTCGATGGAAATTTGAAAATAACACATTAAATAATGTATTTAATAACTAGCGCAAGACCCGTGAATAAATCACGGGATATAAGAATTGTAGGATTTTAGAAGCTGAAAGTAAGTGGGTAATTATGAAATATTTGCCTGAAGCATTCATTGGCTTTCACAAACAAATATCGTCAATATTACTTACATATTAATATTTTGTTGTTGAAAGAAATTGAGAGACGGTCAGAAATCTACATTTCGAATGAACACCATGCATTACTGTTAGTAATAATAATGAGAATAATATATTTATGTACCTACTAATATTTGTCTGAAAAATACGTTCCATTTAAGATTTAACGCACAGACAACGTTAATAATTATTTTTTGATAATTTGGCGAAGCCGGTTAGTGACTCAAGTAACAGGCTATCTATTCCATATTCATTCCACAATGACATAACATTAATTGGATTACTCTTGCGGTTTTTCATCAAAAAAGGCTAGAAAGTGGACTATTTCTCCCTAAGTCTAAGTCAATAGAGGCTTGATGTGTTAATTAGTTCGCAAATATGCTCATTGTCGAGCGCTGTGTGCAGTTTCAATGGGCGCCTAAAGCTTAATAGGCGAATCAGTCTAAAGCACTCCAATATCCCACCCTGTGATTAAATACGACGGGATCCGACATCCGACACGTTTTCTACAAAGTACGCCTTAATCACGCCACAATAGGCGGGTATGGGGATTTAGATAAGGACGAATCTCAAATGATGAAGACGTACTCTTTAACTGCCTCACGAAGCACCCGTAAATAAACAGCGTAATGGCCAAACATCACGAGACAAGTTATTTTACACAATTGTTGATTTATTTAAACCACTGAGTACAAAGAAGCCCATTATTTCTATTCTATTTACATTTTCGTTCATCTGTGACTCTAACGACTTTCACTTAAATACCGCAGTAGGTACTTAATATACTACCTATTATTTTCAGTCATAATGTCAAACTGGATCGTGACAATGAAAATTAATGTAATTTGAAGACCACAAATAGAAAGTGTTAAATTTTGTCTACTCGATGCTTTTAAAACGTTTCAAATGAATCTTGCTAACCACGTAGTCGTTCGTTTACTAGACTATAACATTTTCATCGTGAAGTGTAAATGTATTGTACTTTTTTAGGCAATAGGAAATAATTGTAACCACACCGTGCTATATTTCAAAAATCGTTTTCAATCATATTCTGCCTACTCAAAAATATTGTTTTATTGAAACAAAGCACTTCCAAAATTATTCTTTCTAACCAGCGGAATATATTATAAAAAAACATAAAAATTTGCTGCTGTTAAAAAATTGCACGACTTATTTATAAAGTTTCTGTTTGTATGGTGGAGCAAGCTGTAAGTTTCTTGTGCCAGTGTAAGGCCTCAGGCTACGCGTAAGAAAAAACTTTATTACTTTGAGAAGAATTTCTAGAGACTAAACGGGAATTTTTACAAGTAATTTTCTAATTAATAAGATTTAATTTTTGTACATCCGAAGTTTCTTTAACCATTAAAGAAAATTTAATTATTTAAATTATTTAATTTGGCAGTCAATATTAATTTGGTGATAGTAAATGGAAACCGCTTAGTAAAAATCATTTAGAATTTAGCGTGAACAATATTTATTCATTAATAAATAACGTTGAAAAATGCACATCTTTTGTATAAATCAATAAATTTTCAACGATAAAAACACTCGAAATATGACATTTCCTTTAAAATAAGTAGACGCCAAATTGTTTTATTCAATAATATAATTTTTTTTTAATGAGAAAATGAAATGTACTTACACGTCCTAAGCGGATTGTTTCAGAGAATTTGAACAATTCATAAAACTTCAAAGTAAATTTTCAAGGACCTTGAAAATTAAAAACCGTCCTTAAATTTAACTTTTTCCAGGAGATATGCAGGGGTAGGGAAGTATTTTGTAATAGTATTTAAAATAGACAGAGATACAAACATTTATATTATTTTATAGTGTCTATATGACTCAAATAATCCCCCTCCCCTCTTCCAGACGGCTTTGACTATCTCATTGTGTAATTTTGGTTTTTAATTTTAATAGAATTTCAAATATTTTTTTCTAAAAAGATTTTCTCCGAGTACAGTTCTATTACATTGGTGTTCTGCATGATCTTCTGCTCAAAATAATTCCCATCATTTTCGTTTTTTTACTGAATGTAAACAGTACGATTCATTACATGATATTTAAATCTTTTCTATTACAGAAAATTCGCTTACAGAATATTACTTTTCGTATATTATCATTAAATTTTAAATTATTAAAAAAATTAACTTACATAATTTACAAAAGATTTAGTAATTATTTCATCTAATTTTATACATAGAATGGACCACCATAATAAAGCTAGGTTTGTGAGTATGGAGGATAAGTCAGTTCGTTATCTTTTTATGTGTATGCCAAAATTTTCAATTTATATTTTCAATGTGTATTTTAAAATCTTTGATGTTATTTATATTACAAATACTTTCTGGTAACGAATTACAAAAGTTTATTTCAAATATTTATAATTGAATTGTTTTTTTTTTATATATTTTGGAGTATTTGTGTTTGTCTGAGTAATCTATTGATTTTAAATGTTGCATTTATTTAGAATACTATATTTTTAAATGTGTAATGTTGCATGGTAGAAGTATATTGTATTTAGTTTACTGACTTTAAATTATTTAACCAAAAGTTCTGATGAATGTGTATATGATTTAAATAGAATTGTTTTATATATTTTGTTTGCAATATGTAAATCGTGTTTGGTTTGTATTGTGTTAATTTGAGTGTTTTTTTATAAATTCCACCCCATCTTATAATGCCAAACTATATAATTGATTGGCAGAATGTAATTCTGAGTAAATTTTTATTTGATATGTATATTATGTCTTAGACAACTAAAGATGTATGTTAGTGTCCTCACTCTCACTATAAGTATGTGGACCATTTTAGCCATTGGTTTACTGTAATTAACATTGTTGCTTATTTGTTCTAGAGCGGATTATAATTAGTATTTCTTTGGGTGTTTCTTGTTTTATTTTGCTAAGTGGTACATAATAAGTTTTTTTCGAATTCAGTGTCAATAAAATTACATCAAACTATTTTTTTTTAAATTTTATATCTGCGGTGGCCACGTTGTTTACTTACGCCCAAGTATTAGCTATTTTTAACAATACTGTGTCGTCTGCGTATGAAATATTTTTGCTATATTTAGAGACATTAAATATATCTTTAACATATATGATAAAATTGGGAGTTAAAGTTAAAGACCACCCTTACGCACACGTTAAATATTACTGTTATAAGATTTTATAATAGATATTACATAAATATGTTAATTTCCTTGGTGTACATAATTATCTGTCAACCATCGATATTTGACCTCTCATCCTGAACCTTATTTTGAATACTAAAAATGTTGACAAAATTTCATGTATAGGTATACTGGTGTCCTTAAGTGTGTTCCGCAATGAAAAAATATCCGTGACAAAAAAATGATATTTTTCAAATTTATGACATTTAAACGAATCACAAGAGTAGTCTCTCGATGTGACAAGAATTACTTCTCTCGTTGAAATTTTATGACTCAATTTCACAAGGATGTAAAACATTATTATGTAGGTTGTGCTAACAAGGGAAAATAAAACCAAAATAAAAATATAGTTCATAATATATAATTTATATAAACTCTCTCGACCCATCGCCTATTGATTTATACGTCCATTGCTACTGGACCCATTAACTTACACACCATATTCCTACACACGACTTTTTCGTTCCCAGATCTTCCTCCCCGTTCTTTCATAAAAAAACCCTCCATACAGCATCCCCGATAAAAGATAATACAGGACCTAAGGGAAATTATTTTCTTCAGGGTCTCCTGTGTGGAGCTAACATAAAACAAATAAATTAATTAAATAGTCAACTTAACAAAACAGGTAGACGGCCGGCATAGTCCAGTGGTAACGCATTGGACTGCCATTCCGAAGGTCGCGGGTTCGAACCCGGCGTGCGCAAATAAATTTTATTTGATTGATTTGTGTTATTTCACAATTAATTAATTAAAATAATATATAGTATATTTGCGGCACGTTCCAGAGTGGAAGATACTACCAGTATCGCCCTGGTGTAAGACCACCATTCAGAATTGAAAAGTTGCTCCAAATGGCTTTAGCCGTGTTTAGTGACTAGATCTGAATAGCCAGGTACTTCCCCACCTTCCTCTTTCCCTTCCCCACTTACCTTCAGCCTCACAACATCCCCCAATTGGGGATGCCATAGTCTCACTGGCTCTAGACGGGAGCAGTTGGGACTCTTGTGAGGTATTCACTATAAAAAATAAAAAAAAGTAGTTTTTTTTTCTAAAAATGTTTTTTTTATAATTAAAACGATTACCAATTTGTAAAGTCACGGCACGCTCCCTGATAAATAAAGAGCTCCAAAACTCTTAAATTAAATGACATTAATGGGATAAATCCACTGGAACAGACAATTTTATAAAATTTGCACGCGATCTTGGGGTAGGTATTAAACGCTCATCGTAATTTTGCCCGGTTTAATTCCAGATCTTTGAATTTAAATTCCCTCTGCAGGACTGTGAAATCCAACGCAATGACCGAGAGCGTCTCTTGTATGGGACCCATTCATCTTGGAGGACAAAAGTGGTTGTTTCATTTAGTCCTACATCCCCTCCCCCCACCGCCCCTTCAATGGGCAATGGTGGAGGCTGGCTGTGCCAGTACAGTGGGGGGACTCTCCTGGGAGGGGGGGTATCATCTCCACCGGGATATAGAGCTTTTCCGGAAACGGTGACCAAGATTACCAAGAGACCGCTATTCTGTATTTTTTTTTATTTCTTTTATGGCTGCAGATAAAGGACACATTTTAACACGACAATGGTAATGATATGAGATAACCAGGACATTTAAGTAGACAAAGCACTAGATAGGGATGGTTGTTAACAATAGCATTGAGTATTTGGAGGACGTTGCCGACAAAAGTCTGTGAACATACTCACCAGATCGCATTGTTGCCTTTCAGATGGGCAGGACAGATAAGACGTCACGAAACTATGTTTATTTCTAAATACGACACCTTTTTATACACTGTCTAGGGAACCTCTGTGGAGAGATCATTAACAACGATTTCTCACTTTTGTAGATGCGTCTCTACCATTACCATTTTCTTGTGATAATGGAAAGGCTCGCCAATTGTTGGCAAGTTTTACGAAGGCACTTTTTGTATCCGTGTGTTTAATGTTATTTTATGATCATGATAATATTATAGTTATTTCACTATTGGTATTTGAAACAATGCGATGTTTTTATGATTCCTTATCTTCAGCATTCCTGCCAATTTTTGCCAAATATTCTCGTTTGTTAACCAGAGAGTCGTTATCTGTCCTGAAATGTAATTTATTCAACATGGTGACATCGTGGCTTAAGCAAAATTGTCGTTTTTGATTTAATCAAAATTTTTACAATAAACGAGTTCAGAAAAATCATGGTTACTCTAATTTTGGGTCACAACCCTTTAGAGCCGGGGGAGGGGGATGTGGGTCGGTCAACCGCGGCGCCAAGGGTGACCATACATTATTTATGCGGTGCCCGGTACTAAAAGCCCGACGAAAGCTAAATGATTGCGCAATTCGATTGTCCTCTTTTAACGTTAAAATGTTTGTTTCGCATTAAAAGTGTAAATTTATAGAATTAAAAACGTTTTTTTATCATAAACGAAAAAAGGGTATAGAACAGTAAAAAATTATGAATCATTATGGTTTTTCTTTTTTTATTTTTTCTGCGTATAAGAGTATTTTTATCCTCATAAAGGCAAGCCTACTCTTCACGTGATAAGTTGACGGTTGTTAGTTAGAATTCCAGAACTTTTATTCGGATTTAATAATTTCCAGTTTTCCAGTCTGGATTATTTAGAATTTACATTTTGCGGTATGCTTTTTCCGCAATTTAATTGGATAACCTTTCAATTTCTTTCGAACTGAGAATAAATTCCAAAAAACACAACTTTAAAATATCAAACAAACGAGAACTATTGGTACTACCACTTCCCTGTAGATGTATGAAGTAAAGTTTAACGACCAACAAAGCAAACATTCACTTGCCGGAACTTTTGTAAACTTTTAATTCCGCAGTTTCATCCCCACTTTGAAATAAGGCCAAATAAAGAATCGCCGACATACTGCAAAGGATATGATTTGTAACCTGTCGGATTCATAGTTTCGGGTACTAATTATTTTTTTCAGAATTTTTCAGGGAAAACTTTAATTTGTAAAATATGCTTGTGCAATATCGATAAAATCGTTAAAAACCTTGCTTCAGGCAAATCAGAGCGCATGTTTGAATATATGGGTGTACAAAGACAATATAATGAGTACGTATCAAACTAGATCTTAATAGTTTAAACATTAACCCCACACAAGAGGCCCTAAGGAAGATAATTTTCCTCAAGGACTATTTCATCTTTGGGATGCTGTGTGGAGGGTCTTTTTAGGGAAAGGTGGGAGAGGAAGTTCTGGGAAAAGATGCACATGAAATCTTATGAAATATAAAAAATGTACCAAGTAGGTATTTTTCAAGAATAACTATAATGAGGAACACAATAAATGCCACGTGGGCGTGTTTCGCGATCCAAATAGTTACCTAATTGTGGCTTAAATTTCCAATACAAAAGTTTACGAAGTTCAAATAAGATAGAGATCTACGATAACATGCGATTGTAAGTGGGATATAGCGCTGGGCTGTTGGGCTAAATGGAACATTTTTATCCATTCAAATTTGTGACGGAGGCACTTCTAGTTTTCTTCTATATTTAAGTATAATGCAAATATTATTTGTATAAAACAACTAAATCACAAGCAATGTTAAGAGCTGGGCTGCACAGCGTCATAAAATTATTTAGATATTTTTCTTTCAATTAAAGTGTACTGAAAGTCTATTTACCTCATTGTTTTCCTCCTAAACTATGCATCATTTAAAGTCAAATATATTCTCAATAACTCTCTTGAATGTATTACCTACATGTTTTCCTAATAAATTACTTGAATATGATCACAAATGTTTACTATTTCTATTTCTGCAACTGATATTTGTTGTAGAAACATTTTTTTAATATAAGTTCACGTAAATTTATTTTTCATAATATTTTCAATAAGAAAAATTGCGTTAAGGCGGGTTTTTACTAGAATTTAATTATACATACAGACATGAAAATTTCATGAAGTTATGATGTTTTTAGTGCAGTTTCGATTTTAAAAAATCACAAGAAACAAAACATATCAAACAAAGCTTTGTCGGAAATCATCATTCCATGCATAACTAATTCCAAAAGTGGCAAAATATTCTGCATTCAACATCGAGGAACGTTCATATATAGTGTTTGCAGAAGAACAATGAACAAAGAGGTTGATTTACAATATACTCCATACCTCAAGCTTCATAAATATTTGGCCAGATTAAAGCTCTCCTCCATAGCCGCGTCCGCCGTGGATTCTAACGCGACAGCCGAGACCGGCAAAAAACTGTTCCGTCTAAAATATTCAGTGTGGCGCTTTTGTAAACGGCCAAAGAAAGCTTTACAAAAGGGCATATTTGCAATGCACAAAAGCAGTCTGAGACTCCAGACACATAGGAAGGAATGGGTGAGATGGTTTTGGGACAAGAAATAAAAGGACGACATAGAACTTACTAGATTGGCGTTCTGAAATATTTTCCACATTCACACAGATTCAGACTGGGACAAATTGGATAACGCACGCTTAACACGCTTGTTAATTTGCCATTTGCGAACATTAATTCTTCAGCATTATGTTAACAATTATTTAAATGCTCTTAGTTTCAAGATTACAGTTACGTCATAAAATAATATTTTTTCCAATCACCTTGTATGTGATAACTGATAACCATAGTTTTAAAATAAAAATAGGGTACAAGAATCTACACCTTAATGATAACACCTCTTAGAATCAGTTGCAATGAGTAAATCACAATTGCTTATTAATCCCATGTTCATATTTTTCTCACACTCCAACCCTTGTTGACTAATAATTTATATTATTTTGTCTTTCTTTTTTTGGTGTTGGTATATACACTAGGGTAGACCGGTCGAGTATTCATTTTTTTCGTAATATCAAATTCGTCATACGCATGATTGACGATCATACATCCTTGCACATTTATGTATGATCGTCAATCATGCGTATGACGAATTTGATATTAGGAAAAAAAATTCAATACTGGATTTTTTTTCGTAATATCAAATTCGTCATACGCATGATGACACGCACGATCAAAATATTTCAAATAAATAATATTTGCAATAATATTTAGTATTTCCGCAAACACATTGAATTTTGCTAAAAGAATATTGAAAACACAAATAATGAAATTGAGTCCTAAAACAAATTAACTGAATCTATTCCTTCGTGTAGTTTAATCTGCATACTCAAAACCATCAGAAAAATGAAGTTCCTATGTATTTGATAGAAACGATATCAAGTGAAGTACAACTTTAAAAAAATGCTAAACGTTTCTCCTACGCGTTCTTGAGTTCAACAACTCAGCTGTGGAACGATTTGCCGGTTTCTGTGTTTCCCTCCTTCTACAACATGAATATTGAAGAGGTGTTGACTTCCTCCTTATAAAGACCCACCACACAGCCTTCTCAAAGATGGCGTAGGCGCTGAGGGAATTTCGAAAGCTTTAATACATATTGTGTAAGAACGATGCATTTTCTTTGGATTATTTCAGTATAAGTTATTTATCAACAAAAAGCTTTTTACGGTCCTTATGTTATATATATTATTTTAGTTTACATATACCTACAATTAAGAGGACGTTTCAATAATTGATCCTTAGAAGCCAATCTTGGCTAATATATCTCACAGTGTGGGGCATAATATATCACACGGACAAGAAAGTAGGCGGATTGCTAAACTATCCGTCTGAAAATTGTGGCACTGTTTGAACAGTGTGTGGTTTTCTTTGTCCTGTTTCCTTAGAAAGGAGTTTATTCCACGTATAGTTTATTTTAACGTCACTGTTCCATTTTATTTTTCTAATTTACGTATTTTAACTGAAACGCTGTGAAGGAAAACTATTTATGAGTTAAAATAAACTTGGATAGCTAATAAAATTTTTGAATAGAAACAGAATTGTATTACGCACATCCCAAGCAAACCAAATATCGCATAAATGCTTAATTATAGTATTATTTTGATTTTTTAAACTTCACAATGAAGTCTTGCTTTAAAAGAAAAGAATTATTTTATTATAATAAAAAAATAAAATATAAACATTCCCGGGTTTCGAATAACCCGATAATATTTGAAAATATCCTACTACTACCACAGTTTGCGGAAAATATTGCTGGTTTTGTGGTGATGGAAGACTCGAAGACCGAGGAATTAAACACACTACGCCTGGCTAGGACCCAAACTGACCAGTCATTGATTTCACCGGTCATCAATTTCGACCATCTGTTTGTTCGTTTGATATCTAAAGCAGTTAGCACACTTGAAACTAAACCCTGTGCATTTAAATTCAAGGTCATTACAATTTTGTTTAGCTTGTTATTACAAACAACCTGATTTTTAATTTTATTGATTTAAAATTTGAAGTGCGTATAAATCTCTGAAGCCGGGTATTAAGGCTAGTACCTACGTCATAAATTTGATCACACAATCTGATTTCAACAGACAAATGATTAAAGACAATAATACATAACATAACATTATTCATCAGATACTTCTATTTGTTTTTCATATGTTTTTTCACTTACTAATAAGATTTATCTGTGTGTTTTTTTTTCTTATTTTTATAGCTCTGTGGGAAGATATTTGGCATTATTAAAGTTGAGATAATTCTTTTCCGTTATTGAAAAAATACATTTATTTATCTGTCATATCAACAGTCAGTCTTCAAGCCTAATTTTTTGTTACCATGAAACTTAAATTGACCTGCTTAATTGTTTCCAGTTTTGCAAGTCTTGGCAGCTTTGACCCGTCCGAAGTCGACAGTTGTTATCTTCAGGTCGTGGGCATGTCTCATTTGTGGGCAACCTCTATCCTGCCTTAATAAGGACGACAATGGGAGATACTTGAATTCTACCTGTCATCCGTAAATTAGCCACATGGTCAGCACAAACCATTTAGGTTTGGAAATTGGGACAGAAATATAGACCAACAAACGTTGCTTCAAATTTATTCGATAATATTTTTGTGTGTAACTGTAGTAGTGTAGTGGATGTTATTTATTTATACTAAGTTCTTACAGATGTTCTCACAATCCGGTTATAAAAACTCAGTTAATTCACATACCATAACAAAAATCGACTCAGACATAGGATACATTAATTTGCATACACCTAAAAAAAAGAGTAAATAGTAAAAACAAAACAAATAAATATACAAAAATATTAAAGCAAGAGACAAAAAACACAAATAAGCGCAACATACTTTAAAGCAACAGTAGAATATTTTTTCTGAATCCGTATAAATTATCGACAAAAATGTTTACTTCAGCACACTCTTTCTTATTTTATAGCTCTTGGAGGGTTGGAGTTGGCAACATGGTATCACATTTACGTACATAAGCACACCCTTCACCTGAATCTCTAATCACACATCTGCCCTGATTATCTACCCAAAAATATATGACTATTATTTATAAAATCGTTCATTTACTATGATAACAAAGATATTTTTTAAATCATATTATGCGACATACTCCATAACTCAGAAACATGAGAAATAAAAATCATCCTCGTAGTCATAAAAAATCATAACTCCAATTTGAAAAACATCCATTCGCCTCGTTCTCAAATGCCTTCAAACACCACATTTTACAATTTAGCTGTCTCCACAGCGCCAGAGGTGTGACAGTGTCGCCAGCCAGTCCTACGTGAAATGCGGGGGCGGAGAATAAGGGGAGTGGGATGGGGAGTGAAAAGGGCTCCCAGTAGGCGGGGCGGCAGACGGGAGGGCGGGTGCCACCCTTTGAAGACTTTTGTGCTGACGTGTTCCTCGGGACGCCCATCCCACTCCCTTATTCTCGTCTGTGTCCACAAGAGAAATAAGCGTGGGGAGTCCATCCGTCAAATGTGTGTTGTACAATATTTTTATTTGACAATATGTGCTTTCTACCATCATCAACCACATAATTCTACTGATGGAACACTTTTAATGTGCTTTATGTTGTGGGTGTATTTTGGGCATCACGTATCATGTTGATAAAAATTTCTGCTTTTTTAACAGAAATGTCTAAAACTGCTTTACAAAATATGAGCCTTGTGAAGGTGAGTAGGTTAATCTACACATATCTTGCGACATGTTGAAAACGCGAATAAAGATATTTTATTGAAACGTAGGGTTTTGTACTGGAATTAGATCCTTCGAGTTCTAATGAAACAGAAACTGGAGTATATATGTATCACTTTAAAACTGTACAAAGTATAAAAAGTATTATTCGAATTATGTAAATAAAGATGCCCATAGCAGGGTGAAACCGGTCCGGTCTAAAATATTTCAGTGCATAGAATAACAAAGTTTTTTAATCAAGCTTGAAATTACTAAATATCTTCTCAAAAACCCTTAACGATATTTTTCTCAAAAAGGTTAAGAGTGTTAAGACGAGAAAATACCCTAAAATAAAGCCAGAATCTTAACGATGTGAGAGAAGTAGCTATGTACAAAAGTATGCGAGAGGCGGCTTTGCTTTACTGGACATACCTGCAGTTGAATTTTCCCTATCAAATCTCTTAAATAAAGTGGGAATCTTAACGACATAAGTGATGAAGTCGCCAAAAACAATAAACAGCGCGCGGCCCGGCGTAATGGACGGACCTACGGTCGACTTTGCCCTAGCAGGTCTAGAAAAGCAAGTTTTTCATAGGATTAACTAATTATTTCTGATTAATGTACTACTAAAATCTCAAATATTTTTTGAAGGATCCCCCGGGAAGTTACCAGTTTAGAAAAATAAAAAAACTAGCGAAGAAATGTCACTGATTGGAATAATGGACCTTTATAGAATCATATCCATAGTCAATGTAAAATATTATATAGCTTGTTTTTTTCTGTGGTTAAAACGAGATAGTACCCTAAGTAGTTACCCTGCTAGTTTTGGTAAGCCGCAGAATAGTTTTTTTTGACGCCGAGGCGTTAGCAGTCACATATCAATCTGATGTTTACGTAAATGGTATTGCATATTTTCATCTCGCCGAAATTTATGTCAAGTTTCCAATTTTATCAGAATGAACTGGTATGGACTATTATATTAATCGATCGATGGGGACTATCGATGTCATTAATTGATAGTCAATTGAAAATAGTCCGGCAAGAGATTTTTCAATATCAGGACAGCTTATTTTCAGCGGTTAGATTGTCATAATTTCATGAATAGAGCACTGACTCCAGCAAAAGAAACACTATTTAAAATTAGTTTCTCGCATATACGAGTAGCACTATGCTGATTGAAGTATGGAAGTTTATCACAAATCAACTGCCGTGATTGACATTTTGAAAGATTTTCCGATTACAGTAGAGAACATAGATATATACCACATGTAGATAGTAGTTTGGTTTAACAGAAAAGAAAATTTTTCCTTTATTAAAATTATAGACAATACGTATAATATTGGTAGTATCTAGGCTACGATCTATATACGGATCATATACCAAGCAGCGCTAAGCTTAACATTTCAACTAAACTGAGCTTAAAATCAACTGATATACTTGGCCTATAGATCAAGAATCTAGAGATACCTTCGTACCATCTACGAAATTATTATTTTTTAAGCCACATAGGTTGATGGTTACCGTGCTGTAAGCAGCAAACACCCTTGCTATTCAAGTTCCGGGTAGACACATAGGCTTTGAAAAAAAGCCTCAAGATGGAATGCAGAGGGGTCTAAAAAAACCACCTGGAAACTGTGGAAAACCACTTCCCTGTTTCTATCCATAAAATAGAGTGGTACATATTTACATTTTACGCATCTCTCTCTCTCTCTCTCCCTCTTTCTCTCTTCTTTCTCACTCACCCGCGCTAAAACTTCACACCGATGATAAAACTGTCAAAGAGACAGCATTATCAGCAAAAAATTACGATAGATTAGTAGGAGTTAATTATGGGAGTATTCAATACATATGTGGTCGATGGGGTAAGGTAATTGACTAGAAATGCGGAAGTCGCGGGTTCCAATTCCAGCGTGCGCCATTAAAATTTATATCATGAAATTGTGATATTTCTCATATGTGTGTGTTCCTAGATGCGACCATATCTTTTTATGATTTTTCCATTTCTATTCTACGTTTTGAGAAGCGCAAATATTCTCTTCAATGATTACATATATAGTTCATATGAAATAATACATCGTATACTTGCGCCCTGTTCAAATATGGTAGATACTCTACTGAAAGACCATCATTACGAATTAAAATGTTTCTTGAAATGGCTAGATCAGAGAAGTCAGGTACTTTTCTACTTTCTTACTCCCTATTTTCTCGCCAATTCCATACAATATTAACTATATTTTTTATTTATTAACAAAATTTATAAAAAAACGTCGTTCAAGTTTTGATTCACTGAGCGTAGCGAAGTTATTTATTTAACTCGACTGTTTGTCATTTCTTATGTCTGTAAATTTGTTTGTTACGTTCCGGTTCCGGCTTCGGTTCTAAATAGTGAACATGTATAATACCTTTTTATCCCTTTAAAGTTCACAAGATCGTGATTTAAAAAGAAAATTATTATTATGGTACTCGTAGGTACCGGCCTAAAAGTTTTAACAAATAATTGTCATTAATAAGGTGACATTTCTTTGAAAAAATTTTAATTATCGAAATAAAATAAAATGTTACATAAATTATTAATGATTTATTTTTAAGGTATTTAAATACTTAATTACAAAAATCTTAGTTTAATATTGATGTACTAGTTACAGTTATTTATACGTAATACATTTAACTGACCCGTCAGTGGCTGAGTTTGCATCGCATTTGAGTCCCACTCAGGTGTGGGGTGTTCAATTCCTCGGCTGGCTAAATCCTCCATCACAACACAGGCAACATTTTCCGCTTACCGTGGTGGTAGTAGGAGATTTTCAAATATTGTCAGGTTATTAGTAACCCGGGAATATTTGTCTTAAATATATTAAAAAGCATTAAAAAGAAAAAGAAAACAATAAAAAGCGGGAAAGTTCCCCACCAGTCAAAAATGAGTTGAATGTGCAGTTTTATAGAGAAAGCTTCACTATTTCTCGATAATATATCTGTTTGTAACGTAAACGAAATTAATCCATACTATTTTGGCTTTAAAGTTTTGCTGTTGTCTTCACCTCACTTCGAGGCAAAGGTGGCAGTTTTTCAAGTAACCAATCAGGACGCTCCATTCACAATGGCCGCCATACCTTAATTCATATAAACTATTGCAACAGTGACAAGTGAATCATTCCTTAATTAGTGATTTTTTGTCTTAAAATAACCATTTATTTTGGGTTAACGGAATATATTTGAAGAATTGAAATTTTTTCCTAATTTTGCCACCAGAATCAGAAAGAAACGTTTAAAACAACCACACAAATGGAAGACAAAGAAAAAAGCAAACACCATCACGTTTTAGGCGAATGTCAAAATATGCCATTTGTAGAGATATCTGTAGTTTGGTCGCATAAATTTGGTAAGCATCCAAGAGTCGTGTCGGCTGGGTCACGGATATTTACAATTAAATGTTTATTAATAATAATCAAACTTATTGTCTTAAAATTTATTAGGTAGAAATCCTATTGAATTTGAAAGTGTTTTTTTAATAATAAAAAAATTATTGATTTTATTTAAAATTAAAATAATTTAACAATATTTTTAATTCAATTTCCATTTCTCGGAATTTAGAAGATTTCACAATATGATAAAAACGTATTTTAAGTGAACTGAAAGCATTTCGTGTCATTTAAATTTTATTTTTAAAATTTAACAAATAAACATATTCTTCAAAATTGTCATTTAAAACAAAATCGGCAGTGTCGAAATGTTTGTGAAATAAAACAGCTAAACATAACAGCTTTTTAAAGAAAATTACATATTTAAATGATTTAAAATATTAATCTTAAATCGGTTTACTTTCCTAATACTTAATTTTCCCTTCATATTGATGCATACGTTTTTTTGTGATTTACAACATTTTAAGAAAGTGGACAATGCCGCTTTTGTTTCTAGGGACCTCAAATATTCATAACAGTCATTACAACGTAGATAATAATAACAACAAACAATACATTGCCCACATAATAAATAAAAAACTATTTTTTTAGTGAAAACTATAAAACATCACTTGCAAAGTCAGTTTCAGCGAGTTTATATGACATAATGTTTCAGATTTGCTTCCCTTTTTTATCTCGTAACAAACTCCATTATTGATGGTGATGACCCAATGATAGAACTACTCGTATTTGGAATTGTTTTTCATTATACTGTTTTTTTGTTCATCTTAGTGAGCCAATGGCGTATTATTAATATTGTATACGGAAATGTTTTAAAACTATATTTTCTTCTTGTGATGCTTGCTAAATCAATTATAACATTCTTATAAAATATATTTTTTTTGTTTGTTTCGGTGTATTTTTTTACTTGATATTCGGTTAATTCTTATCATTCTAGACTTTTATGTAAATTTTAATCAAATAAATATATTTTTTCATAAAAGTGTAGGTAGTAGGTATGTTTTGAAACAGACAAAAAAAGTATATAAAGTAAATAAATATTAACAATTTGTGTTTTTTTTCGAAGGAAGCAAATACTATATTTTGTGACATTATATATTATACAAAACATACTTTGTAATACACCACAAAGTATTTTTGAATTAACAAAGATCGCCAACCGGGTTTCGCTTTTCCCAAGCTTCGTCAGGGCTTTTGATTAACTAAAGATAATTAGATTCAGGCACATATATGTATAAGTAAATAAAAACAATAAGTGTTAGAGATACAAAATTGAAAGAAAGAGACACACATAAAAAAGAGGGGCAAACTTATAAAGTACGGGTTGGTGGGGGGGGAGAGTTTCAGCAGAGATTAATGGAATAAATTAAATATGGGACTATCAGATAATTTTTTTCATTATTAATTATGTTTAAATTATTATTAACGGCTTTTTTTAATTTCGGAGGCTTCTAAATTATTTAATCTAATTCCAATTCCATTTTTATGTAATATTTAGGTTTCCGAATTTTTTTCTAATGAACAAGCATTATTATTTAAAAATCGTAAATGTTCTTTTACTCTTACGTTGATTTTCCGGGCCGTTTTTTTCGATATAAAAAGTAGAACAATCTATGCAATTAAGTTTATACATGCCCGATTGGCTTAGTTTATCCTTATTATCTTTAGTATTAATTAAGTATTTACCTAAATTGTTATCAGTGTAAAAGGCCAATTTTATTTCAGGAATTTTTAACGCCCAAAGTTAGTCTATTCTTGGATTAAATTTAATTAAATTACTCTTGTATGTTGGTCAATTTACCTAGAAAAACGATTCAATATTTATTTCGTGGCAATCATGTAAAATATTAGATAACGAAGTTGTGTAGATTTTTAATTCAATGTTTTTTTTTTATTTTTTTTATTTATTGCACAACAGATAGATTATCCAATTACTGTACAATTCTCAATTTGACAATCTTAACACCTATGAAGATAATTATTATACAAAAAAAACTTTAGGCTATTTAAAGAAGAATTATATATATCTAGTGCTTCTGAGATTTCATTCAATAGCACCATTCCTCTTGTCATGCTATGTTGTGCTAGAATATCTGTTCTGCCGTATGGTATTTTGAATAAGTCGTGTCGACGACTACGGCTGAAGTTTTCGGGCACGTATAAACCATAGCATTCCAAGAGGAACGGGCTATCAATATAGTTATGGATTATGTTAAAACTAAGTATTGCAAGATTTGCATGACGTCTAGTTTCCAAGCTAAATCTATTTGTTGCCTCAAGTAAGTCCACATGGTGCATGAACCTTGGATAAGTTCCACGCATCCGCATATAGACATACCTGAGGAATTTTTTCTGGATTTGTTCCAGTATATTAATATACTTAGTTTGGTGCGGAGTCCACACACCACTAGCATACTCCAGCTTACTTCGTATGACGCCATCAAACATGGCTATCATTGCATCTGGGTCGTGAAATTGTTTACATGTTCTGGTGATAAACCCCAGGAGTTTGTAGCATGCTGTAGTAAGTCGTGATATGTGGTCCGAGAATGTTAGTTTGGGATCAAAGACGATACCGAGATCTTTATAGCTATTGACTCGGCATAATTTTTTCTCTTTAATGGTGTAATCAAAAACTACGGGCTTCTGAGAGCGGGTATATGTCATTGTTACGCATTTTTTTATATTAAATTCTAATTTGTTTTTATCTGACCATTCTGCTATAGCATCAAGGTCAGATTGCATGTTTCCAGGTTAAACGAAAAAGAAACAAAGACTCAGAGAAACTTTGTTCTTTATCCACATTCATACGTACCTATACTTTCAAGATTCCGACTGACATGACCCGCCTCAAATATATGAGTCACCTTATTATCATTCCGGGCACATTTCGTATCATATTTCAAAATAAAACTTTATAGGCTAGACACGCCGATATATTTAAGCCTGATATCATTTCTTATCTTCCTGAACTCCAGAGCGCGAAACGCGTTTAAATTGAATGTAACTTTATACAAATACTTTAAATGTATGAAATTCTCCTGCATAATAATAACTTTATTAAATTTTAAGCTTAAATCTAGAATGTTGCTCAAGAATGTTGGTATATTTTGAATGTGGGAAAGCTGAGTGCTCAATTTAGCTCCGGCTGGTTTAACATAGTGCCTTCAAATGAAAGCTCACGTTAGCTTTTACTGGAAAGCTCGCGTTCGCCTGTAGAGGTGTTTCACATACAATGTGGAGCTTTTTCCTGATTTCTTTTATGGAAATTGGGAACTTTGCGCGAATACCTTTAGTATTTTTAAACAGTCTTCGCATTAAGCTAAGAGCACCCTTTTGAAAGGAAATGTGGAAACATTTGTGTTGTATGTAAATTCCCACTCTCGACCGTAATCCGTTCAGAATTTTTTTTTTCGTGTCACATTGTTAATTAAAAAGCTTTTTTGAGTCGCCTTTGTTTTCGTTGACATTTTTTTATAGCAACTGCATTTAATCAAATTAAAAGCAACGATATTAACAACGACAATATGGAATCCTCAATAGATTATTAGGTATACATAGATTTAGTAGAAAATATACAGAATAAAATTTCGAAACATTTACTCAAGAAATACAACAAAAATACAAATAATATGTTAACTTTACAAAAAAGACGCACATTGTCAGATCTGTTGTTTCTATATAATCTGCTAAATAATAAAATAGATAGTCCCGAATTGCTACCCGTCATTGGTTTAAATGTTCCAACGAGGCGTACCAGGCACACTACACTTTTTCATATTGAAACCAATAATACCAATGCAGCAAACAACTAAGTAATTACTCGCGCAATCACAACTTACACCCACTACGAAAAATTACTTGACTTAGACACCTTTCATGATTCCTTTCTAACATACAAAACTAACTTATTAAATTTCTTAGCGTGACATATTTCAAAAACACTTTCTCTTCATTTTTCAAAACTTCTATGTATTAACAGTCAATTCGTGAGCATATTATAATTCTTGATTTTATTTTATTTTTTTCTCTCCATACACTTTCTTCCTTTTATAACTTTTACCTATTCATACATAAATCTAAACATAAATTCATTGATTTTAACCTAAAATCATTAGTTTTCAGAACAATCTCAGGCGAAATTACATATTGATATTTTTTGGACATACGTAATAGGTACTAAAACTATGTACCTAATAACGAAAAATATCCTTAACTTTATCTTATTGTACTGTGTATGTCTTAACAAATAAATAAATGAATTAAGTAGGTCACATCTAGATTAAATTAATTATATTACTTAAATATGCGATTGCGTTTAAAGAGTGTAGTTCATTTAAAAGACTCAAATTAGTCTCGGTCTGAACACATCCTATAATATTGTAAATTTGCGATATAATTTAACTTACTGAAAGCGACATGAAGTGCACATTTTATACATTTTTTATGTTTTCAGGTGTGCCTTATTTTATGTATTTATTATATAAACTGTATTGGAAAAAACAGTAAAATTTTCAATTTCCAAGTTTGGATATCACGTCAACGCGAGGCGAGGCAGGGTAAAGTTAATCTATGTGTGTTTCTAGCGAATAAATTTTAGCTGACTTCATCTGTGTACAAATGTATCCTTGTGTAATCCGAATTGAATTGTGTTTCTGGCTAAACGTTTAATATAAACAAACGATAATAACAATCAATTGCAAGTGCCGCCAGCGGAGCTAAATTAGTTTGGCAGTAATGGGCCATTCCACGCACTCTGCGCACAACAGATATGAACATTGTTAACTAGATGCTTTGTATTACAAAGCGTTCTAAAACGAACGCGATTATTTGTTCAATGAATTGGCAGTAGATTGTCAGGAACGCTGAACATCTTTCGATAGCGTAAAAGGCATAAAGGCAAATCTAAAATAAATCATTGGTATTGAAGTAAATGCCAGAGTAATGTAAGAATAGTATTTGTAAAGAACATTGACTTAGTACGATGATAATGGGTGGAAAACATTTTATCCCAAAACTAAAGCATTCTTTAAATAAATTTTAAACCACCAAGCCTTCAGACACCGGAACTACTACGACATCCTCAATTTCTGGAATGTTGTGAGCCTGAAGGAATTGGGAGAAGCACAGGAGACGTGCACTCAAAGTTTTGGAATCAAACCAGATAAGATCAGTATCTTTAGTAAAAGCTATTTCTAGCAAAGCTTTAATCCTGGGTGGTGGTCTCCTATTGGGGCAATACTGACATTTTTTTGTAGGAAGTATATTCATACATACTAAATAATGTTCATCGTGATTTATTTTTGGGGTACTGTGCCGCGTTGCGCTGCTTCCTTCATTAACCAACGTTTCGGACAGGGTTAAGTAGTGTTCATCATTAGATCAGATGTGATACTCATCTACCCTGATAACGGACATTGCAACACGGCATAATTCCTCAAAAACAATTCACTATAATAATTTTTCCTTTAAAATCTCAAATCCTGTCAAAATATGTTTATTTAAATCCAATACGTAAAATGAGGAATGCAAATGAATTAATTTGCTATTTTCCACCGCGGGTAACAGAGTCAAACAGATTATCAATCTGCCAAGACGGTCCTCATTTTATCGTAATTTATGGTATTGATTTTACGCAACAAAAACATTTCGGAAACTTTGCTAGTAAAAATATGTTTCGGACCTTAATAAAAGACGTTATTATTTCATATAAAAAATCTCTCATTCCTTCTTGTTATCAGAACAACTTATGCGATAAATAAAACGAAGGTCAAAGAAGAAAGGCAAGTTTCTTTTCCGGCTCTACGGATTATTTATAGGAAGGTACCGATAAATAAGAGTGAATTCACAAAAAGTCTCTAAAATTGTACACCCACACACGTAGGACTATACCCAATGTTTAATGTATAGGTAATGGCTAACTGCTGATAAAATGCCTCAGTGGCGTGTATTGACCTTTTTCCCATTTCCGCTATGTTCCCAGAACAATAACATATTTCAAGTGATTTAATGGGTAAAAAAGTACCAAAAGTAAGAAATTCTTCAAAAGAATTTATGAAAAAATGGATGTATCAAACATTAATAAATCTAACAACCATTGTGGGGGGATTTTCTTAAATATATTTTTTTTGCACAAACTGAAAAAAAAACGATTTTAAAATTACAGAAAATTGTGCATTCATAGGTAATGTGAACCCTGGAAATATTTAATGAAATCCTGATGAATATTTGCTCTCGCAATTTTTTCAATCTAAATTTCGTAGGGTTAATCTTAATATAAAAAACTATCATTTTGTTGAATTAGTAACACACATTTTTATATCAGGGAAATCAACAGTTTACAAATTGGTTAGTTTATACTCTTGCAATTTATTTACTGAGAAACAATTACAGATTTCCTCGTTATACAAATACATTGTGTATTTAACAATTAAACAGTTTATTTCGATGTCCTAGCGCACATGTGTGTTAGGTGTAGTTTCAAATAAAAAACAATTTCGCGTTTCGAAAAGCATTTATCAACATTTACAATACTAATTTGTGCTAGAATGGATAAACAGCGGATATTTAATTGAATTTGGTTGCTTTACATCCAACCTGGAGTATTCTTATTAAGGCAATGCCATACGTAGTAATGCAAAATCATGTGTTTTTGGTTTGAAAATTTGGTCGCCGATTTACAATTTTTTGTAATTTCTTGTGAATATGAATTGGTGATATTTTGTAGCATTTAAAAGTAACAAAGTAAGGATACCATAGTCTAGTGAGACTCTCAATAACTTCGAACAGTTAGGATCATTTCAAATTATTATCCGGGTAGGTACTTCACAACCTTCCTTTGACCAATCTTATTCCCTCTCATTCCCTTCAGCCTTACAACATACGTAAATGGGTATTCCACAGTCCAACTGGCTTAGTGCAGTTAGAACTCTTCTTGGGTGATGGAAATGTATTATATAGAGACGATTCTTACTTCATTCTCACTTCATCTTAACAAAAAATGTTGGAAGAAATTAAATACGATACACAGGTAGAACAAAGACAGCATTCCCACCTGACGCCTGTGCTCTAAAGATTACAGCCCGTTTGTCAACATAGGGGAATCTATCAAACAAACAGTACGTTCTGCAGTGAGTCAGGATTTTTTTCAAGTTTTTTGGGGCTCCAGTCCAGAGGTGGCTGCCAAACTCAACGGTTGTTAAAATATGTAATGGTTATGTTTTCAAAGTTTTTAGTGGAATGTACAAACATACTTGATATAGTGGAAATCCCGGCATTGCTCGGGGCTATACATGGTTTGGAGGTAAGTTTTGCCGTTGTGAATTCTAGTGTACCTACCTATAAACTGGATGTAGTTTTAAGGGGGAAATAATATTATTGTTAATAATCGAAAAGTATTCTTTTTTTAAGTGTTTGTTTCACTTGATCGCACCATGTTTTCCTAGGGCATCACCGACTTCTTAATGCATTCACCTCCACAACATACATTCTCTTTTCACTCTTTTCTTCGTTCATCGCATACGCCTAATTTTACCAGGCATACGCATTTATTTTATTTGATCGCGCCATATCTTCTAGGGACGTACCCACTTTTTCTACATTTCACTACTGTATATCACATTGCTTCTGTTAAAAAATACATTTTTTCAACTTTAATTCGACTCGTACGCACAAATAAGTGCGGTGAAATTAACTTAGATTTACCAAGAAATAATATCATATACGCAGTGAAAAGTGAAGTTGATACTTCCTTTTGGACTCCAACTGGACTTCGAGCTACGTCAACAGCTTGATGCGTTTTTTTTAAAGAAAAGTACATGTATGAGCGAACCTTGTTCGGCATCATCGACAACGCACCGAAATGAGAACCTTGTTGGACAATGGACAGCCTGGGATGTTTAACAAGTGTTTCAGAGCAATTAACCATAAAGTATGATGGAATATCATCACATCCTGTCATTATGTCAAGTGCCTTTATTTGAAGAAAAAATGTCTGCATGTTAATTTTATTTAAGTGATATTTATGCTATTTGGTTTATCTGGTATTTCTGATGTGGGAAAATTGTTTTCAAGATATACAGATTGAAAATATTCCACGAATAAGTTTTTCAGATTCTTGTCCATTTTCTGCTTTTTTAACCTTAAGTTGCATTACTCTGGTAAGTGATGATCTGCTTTTTTTAGGTTAGTAAACTGAACTAAACGGAAAATTTTTGAGTAACCATGCGTATTTCTTTCAGTATTATGAATAAAGTTAATGTAAAATTCTCGTGGTATTACTCTTTGTCTAGATCGTAATAGAGAAAAAGATTGGTAGATAAAAATTAATCAAATAATATGGTAAATTAATGTTAATGCAAACAATCGCTGGAGTGGTTAAAATGATTTACTATAGTATCCGAATCAATTAAGTTGAGTTTTGTGTTAATAGTTTTATAGTCTATCTGTCTAAAATGATTCATTTTCGTTATTCTTCAAGTTTTTTTAAGATTTTTTGTTTTTTAAAGGAACTAATTCTAATAGAGTTTTGTGGTGTTCATCTCCCGGTACTAGTGAGTTATCGTTAAGAGTGATACATAGTGGTTGACATGATTTGAGATTTCCACCATCAGTGTCCATTATGCGGGTTATACTGGTATAAATGAATAAGTGATAGAAATTCAATGAAATCTAAATTAACGGAATTTAATGAATTAACGGGTTTGGTGCACAAGTAATCAAATTCTTCGTTTATCGGCACCCATGAAGTGCGGCAGATTATAATCGTCTAACAATACTAAACTGTCATTTGAGGTCTCTGTGATTTTTATTGACGCTTTTTTAGATGATGGAATATTTGTAGTGCAGAAGTGATTTTTTCCAGAAAGTAATATAGTTATCCAGGTATCTTCCGTGTAAGGGTGCACCATTCTACTCGGTGAAATGAAATAAGCTTTTTCTTTATTGTTTTGAGTGCTTCTTTTTCATGTTTCTGTTTAAGATTTGAATAATCTCTGTCACGTCAAATAATCAAAGAGTTCCTCATTCAAAAATTAATTCTCAAGCCATATCTCATTAAGACAAATAGTTGTTGAGTTCCATATTTTTAATGGATGTATCAGTTTTTGAACATAGACCTCTTAAATTTTGGTAATTTATAATATGTTTAAAGTGTTCGTTTTATTTGTATAGAAGTAATACAGTTTATTAAAATATATAATAAAATTCAGTTTGTATATAAAGATAGTAGCAACACTGACAAGAGTGTCTTGTTTTTTTTTTCTTTTCTAAATCACTAAAAGAATTTATCAAATGTTGTTTGAGTTTTTATTGTGTAAATTTTACAGTTTTTAACACAACCGATTTTGTATTTTTGTTCTTTTAAGAAGTCTCTAACATTTTCATAGATAAGATTGTTCTTAGGGGATTGGTGAAAATGATCTGGTTGCATTGCATGTTCATGTTTTTCGCTATGATTCCCTTCATCATGCAGATTGCAGCAATAATATCGTCCTTTTGTTGCCTCCTCTCCAGCTTCACAACGACGTTCCTCCGTCTTCGGACTCGGCTGACATACTCGATGTGGTTCAGTATCTTTACAGTTTAAGAATTCTAGCCGCTCATATCAGGAATACCGACAAAAGAAAATGTCATCAACAGAAATTATTACGGCTGTCGTCTCATACAACAAAAACTAATTTTCATTTTACGTAATTAATAATAAAAATGCTAAAATTAAAAATTTCCCAAATGTTGTTAGTTTCCTTTTATAGTAATTATGGTAAATCAGATGGTTTTACTTAAAAATTTTTCGTATTTTCCATGTCCAGCGATTCCGAATATTTACCTATATTAATTTACCTTTACCCATTTAGGCAATTATTCGGGAAACGTAAAGTTTTACCCGAACAACTGTCATTCTTATTATGGTTAAATTGAACATTTTATTATTCATTAACTCCTTCCTGTTCGGTGTTTTAACAATATATATTCACCCTCTCTCTGTGAATGACCTAATATCTAACTATTAAATGTAACTGTTGTTAGTATCACTTAAACTGGCGAAACCCAAAGAAGAGCCGCCCGCAGGGCCTAGCAGCAAAAAACCCGCGGAGAGGGTTTTTAACTGCTAGTATTCATTATAATATCCTGAAGGTTTTCACTTCTTGACATCGGAACTCCGTAAATTTCAACATTACATAGTCTATCGTATTGTTTTCGATGATTCGTTTTCATATTAACGTCCTTTGAATGAATAACTTCGCATTCCAGAGTATCAATTTTAGCGGTTTGACTGCTTAGAGCTAAAATTTTGGCGTTTAAAGTTTCAATTTGTGAAGATAAAAATTCCACTGATTTTATAATTGGTTCTAATTGATCTGTAAAGTCCTTAAATCTTGCGTCTAGCTTAAAAATAATATTTTTTTTCCGTCTCCTCAAGTCTGTCATCGGGGGTTTTTGAGAGCTGGTCAGTTATTTCATTTAAATTTACAGGATTATCGTCAGTACTTTGTTTATTTGCCCTTGTATTATTTTTCATTTTGTTGTTTAAATTAATTGGGAAATAATAATGGTCAACGTGATTGAATTAATTTCAAACACTCAGTCAATAACAGTAAGGGTGGAGATTTAATAACCAGTTAGAGATCTCGGCAGTGACGATACTATTTTGATGACCAATGAGAGATCTCCGCGGTGACGACACTATTTTCTCACTTCAATATTATTATTTTGCACAGAATGGTAATTGGAATTTATTGGAGATTTATTTGGTAATTAATGTTTATCAGCGCTTGTAGATCAGATACATAATTTCACTTTGTAGATTGAGAAAAACTGTATCGCTTTAGTACCGGAGTTTTAAATTAGGATACTTTTATTGATAATTACAGAGACCAATGTTTATCAACTGTTAAAAGTTAGTAGGTGGTATTGTCGTATGTTTTATTATAAATTATTATTGTATGTATTATTATAAATAACCTTGTCTACATCATGCACCATTATAGTGTCATTTTTTGTATTTTTTTTTTTCATTATTCAGTAAATTTTATGAATTACAATTTTTTGTATATTTAATAACTCCCACACTAAGCTTATGCCCGTGTTGTGGTAGTCATAATGCTATAAATTCAAAATAAATGTTTTTTATACATGCATACATACATACCTACACATATATAGATGCTCAGATATCTATATATGTGTAGGTATATACATACATACATAGACATACATACATGCATACATAAATACATTCTTATATAAAAAAAAAATATATATATACACACATACATAGACACATATATATATACATATACACATACATACATATATATACATACATACATACACAGACATACATAAATGCATTATATAAATACATTCATATACATCTATACATGAACACACACGAACGTAATCTGTATTCACATATATACATACATATACAGATACATGGTTAATTTTATTATAATGGTTTAAAAGTTAGGAACTCATGTATTCTTTAAAAAAGGCTCGTCCCCTTTCAAATATCCAGTTTTGGACACGTATAATAAAAAGGGATATAGTATTAGTTGATTTTATGTCCATGTCCAACGCGTTGTATATTTTAGGGGCGATGTACCAGAATTGTCGTTGAGCGAATGTGGTTCTAGTTTTTGGGACCACGCATCCCAGATTTGATGAAAAGCGGGTGTTTACTTGGTGTTGAGGAGCCACTAGCAAGTCATTTTTTCGTATGTAGCATAAGCTTGTCTTAATGAATAGCTGGCGAATATCTAAGACCCTAATTTTAGTAAATAATATTTTGGAGGGATAGGTAGGATGACATTTAAATATAATTCTGAGAACTAGTTTTTGTACTGTAATTATTGGATTAATGACGGATTCTGCACAGCCACCCCATCCCAGAATACCATATGCTGCTATCGATTGAAAAAGGGCAAAATATATGATTTTTAGAGTCGTTAGGTCTAAGATGGATCTAAGAGAGCAGAATATGTGGGAGAGTTTACGAAGTCTTTTTGTTGTTTCTTTTATATGGGTTTCCCAGCGTAGTTGGTCATCGATTATTATTCCCAAGTATTTAACTTCCTTTGAAGATTTAAGAGTTGAGCACGTACATTGAATATTAGGTGAGGTTTCAGGAGTCTGTATGTTGAGTGAACACGAGTGGATGGTAGGTCTGGGGCAGTTATTGGGAAAGCTATGTTTGGGTATGGAAAATATATGATTTACCAGTCTGAAGATGGCCCTAACAGGCTGAAACCGGTCACGGTCAAATAAAAACAAGTGGAAAAAAGTTTAAAATTGTGTTCTTTATATATATTTAGGTATGGAAAACGTCATGTATTTTGTTTTGTCGATATTAAGTGTGAGGAGGTTTGTATCTAGCCAATGCTTAACTTTTGTTAGGCCAATATTAGTTTTGTTTGTAACTGATTTCCATGTTTCATCTTCAAATATTAAGACTGTATCATCGGCAAATGAAATTATCTTGCCTCCAATATTCATAGTGCATAGTGTGTTGATATATATGAGAAATAGAATTGGCCCTAGTACACTACCTTGAGGGACCCCATAGGACATGGATAATTTTTTGCTCATATATATTTTGTCAGATTGGATAAGGGTTTGTTGTGTACGATTTGTTAAGTAGTTTTTAAACCATGTGAAGGCTATCCCTGTAATGCCGATCTGTTGAAGTTTTTTAAGTAGTAAAGGATGGGAAACCGTATCAAATGCTTTTGCGAGGTCAAGGAAAACAGCAAGTGGTTTGCGACCTTTGTCAAGATTTTGGGAAACAATTTTTGTGAGAGCAGCTATTGCATCAGAGGTATTCCTCCCTTTGCGGAAGCCATATTGGTTATCCGAAAATATTTTATTATTTTCAAGGAACTTACAGAGTCTATGTTTCACCGCCTTTTCTATAATTTTAGAAATTGTGCTGAGTAATGATATCGGTCGATAATTATTAACAGATAATTTATCACCTGTTTTGAAGATAGGGATTATTGTGGCCTGTTTTAAAGAGTTAGGGAATATTCCAGTTTTAAAGCTTAAGTTGATAATGTGTTTAAGAGGTGGGGCTATAAATTTTTGAATGTGTTTGATAATTTTTGTTGAAATTTGATCTTTCCCGGCAGAGTTACTGTTTTTAAGAGATGAGATAAGTTCTATTATTTCTAGTTCAGTGGTGGGAGTGAAGTGAAAAGGGTTATAGCTGAGATTATTGACATGTATATTTTTTGCAAGATCTTTCTCCGAGACGTTGTTTTGGTCTAGAATATTTTTTGCTAATTTATGTCCGATATTGGAGAAAAATTGATTGAAATGGTCGGATATTTTTTCAGGTTCGGAATTGACATGAGTTGTTTGGTCTTCTATGTTAATTTTAACAATGGGTGAGTCGATTTTATGAATATTGGCTATATCTTTTATGATATTCCAAATTTTTTTTTTTTTGTCACCAGTAGCTTCACTGATTTGTTTTTTGTAGTAATCTCTTTTAACACTGTTAATAATTTTTTTGCAGTTGTTTCTATAATGTTTATAAAATATGAGTGAATCATAATCATTGGGATTTTTTCTACAGAAGTTATGAATCTTGTCACGCTTTCTGATACAGTGAAGAATTCCTGCAGTGATCCATGGTTTGAGTTTTGTGTCGGATTGTTTTTTTTTTACTTTTTGTGTATGATGTTGCATCGGCCAAGTGGTTTTGTAAAGTATTTGTAAATATTTCGCATGCAGAAGTGGTATCGGTACAAGAATAGACAAGTTCCCAGTTTTCTTTAGAGACAGTATTTAGGAGAATGTCATAGGAATTTTTTTTTTGAGGGAGAGTATTTTGAGGTAGTTTGTGAATATTTTGGTTGATGGAAGTGATGGTTGCATAGTGATCTGTGACAGTTGATTGATATACAATGGATTTGCTGCCTAGTTTACTCTTAACAAAGACGTGATCTATACAACTACTAATGTTTGAATCTGATTCTCTGGTTGGGGCTGTGACGGCTGGCAAATATCCTAATAAAGTTAGTGTATTAAGTATTCATTCGCTTGAGGATGCATTCTGTTGATTATGTTAATGTTGAGATCATCAATAAGATAGGTGTTTTGGCTGTGTTCTATATTTGTTAAAATTTCATGCAGAGATTGTATGAATGGGGTTATATTATGTGTGCTTGGGGATCTGTATACAGTAATGATTGTTATATGATTATCAAGTTGAATTTTAAGACAGTTTGCGTTCTTAATTGTGACCTCTTTGACTGAATGTATGAAGTGGTTTTTAATGTAAACAATAACGCCATCATTTTTAGTTTGGTTTTGGAGTGTATTATAGTGATTGTAGTTTTTTATCGTTTTTGGGACGAAATTTTCTTTAATCCAGCATTCGCTCAAAACAATTACATCGAAATCTGAGGCAAGGTGAGTGAGAAGAATTAAGAGTTCATCAAAATTATGGTTTATACTTCTTATATTCATAGAGAATATCGTAAGGGTAGAGTTCACTAGTAATAATTGACGTACTACTTCAGTGTCATTAGTAGTTGTACATGGAATCGGTGTTATGTTGTCTAGTAAGTCTGTTATGTCTTCCATTATTTGTTTTTTTGTTTTGCATTAAATTTAACGTTCTTGATTTTGACAGTAGCTAAACATGTGCGATAATTCAAGGCATAAGCGATAGTATAATTATAGAACATAGTAAGAGATTTATAGTTGGTTTTGTTACGACAGTAAATGTTGTTTAACAAAGCAATAAATCTAATACAAAATACAAGGTAATTGAATTTGACATCAGTAAAATATTTGTGATGCTTGAGTGCAAAAGGAATAATAAAATAGTACAATACAATAATTGATTTAAAGTTGGACATGTTAAAACTGTAATTATTGTTTAGAAAGGCAATGAAAAGAATGAAAACTTTTGAGTTATTTACGTTGAAACCAGTAGAGCGTTTCTGACATTTTAGGGATAAAGTAATAATACAAGAGCTGCAGTTGTGTATGTAAAAAATGAATGTACTCTTTGAGCAAAAGTTATTATAAGATGAGCTTAAGGTTTTATATAATGTAAGATAAGAAGAAAAAATTCCAAGTAATGTGGGGAAAAAACAATGTTTTCATAAGCTTGTGATTTTAGTAGAACTAGGAAAAAATAAATTAAGAAAAATTAAAATAATTGGTAAATCTAAATAGTTATAATAGTTACTAAAGTAAATTCTTAGCATGTTGATTTTAAATGTTTTTGGTTTCTGAGAGTAGTGCCAGTTTTTCCGCATTAGAAACAAGAATGGCAGCTGTTCCGATGTCTCGACGTACATATATCTGCCCCCCTTTGATCCAAGCATATTTACATTTTTTCTCTTTTGTCGCCTGGCGGGCCAGATACCATAAGTGGTTTCCACGAAATGTCAGATGCTCTGCTATGTACACTGGTGACCTCGGTCCGGCGATCCCCATGTTTGACGTGTTAAGTTTCTCTTCAGGACAGGATGCTTGTTTGTGAAAAGCCTTAAGGTCCGATAATAGTTGGTCTCGGTAGTAGTTAGAGGTGAATTTGAATATTATCGATCCATTTTTATGTTTTTGCGTGGTCCTGTAAGCCGCTTCAATGTTTGAGGTATCCACTTTTGAATTGATAGTTTTACATATGTTGTGAAATATGTTTTTCAAGCTTTCTCCATTTGTTTCTGAGATACCCCGCACCTCCACATTTTTCGCTCTTGCTGTTCTTTCAATATTTTCGAGTTGGCCTTCTAGAATTTCAACTCGGGATTCTAGAGAGGAATTATGTTTCATGAGTATTAAGTTTTTGTCTTCAAGATCCCGAACGCGACAGAGAATGTCTTCATATTGTTTACTCATGAAGGTTATTGATTCCAGGATTTTATTATTTTGCGCAATGATCGCGTTTTGACTCTTGATAAAGTCGCTGTTTTCAGTTCCTGTAGGTATGTCGCCACTGGAGGCATCGCGAATCGATGACTTTGTGGTGGTAACACACTTATGTTCTATATTGTAATAAAATATTGTCGTATAATTATTTTAAGGTGTTAAATATATAAAAATAATATTTATTGTTCAAATATTATTTTATTCACTTAATTGAGTGCATATCTGAAAACGGATTTGGTAAGTACAAACACTACTGGTTCACAAATAATTTTTTCAACTTCTTAGATAAGCGTTCTTCCCATCTGCTCGTCTCTTCTCAGCATTATTTAAATTGGTCGAGATGGAGTAAATACAGTGAGGATCACAGTAGCGTAGACAGATTCCATCCGTCTGCAACCCCGACTTAAGTACTGGCCTCATTTGATAATCCCCTATCGAATGCGCAAAGCTGCCCGGGGACTGCAAAGGACTGAAACTCGATTCACGCTCAATTGATCAATTAGGGTTACTTAGTAAATTAAATTGATAAGACATTAAAGATATCAGAAAAACGAAATGTGGTCAAATTAGAATATTATTTTACCATTCAAGATCTAATGGTTGAAAACGAGCATTGAAAACGCATTAGATCTCTTACGTGTTTTTAATACTTGTTAGTAACGTACAAGTTAACCTCTTTCAACATAGGTAGGTTATGAATAGTTCGAGAGATTAACTTGAAAATATGTTTGCCTAAAAATATTTTTGAGCGGGCTTGTAGGGTGTTAAAATCAAGCATTTAAAAACAAATATGGATATTTTTATATACAGGTAACGCATAAATCTCCGTTGTACCCGTTGTTTTTAATAAAACATACATTACTCATTATTGCCTGGTGGCAATTTCTGCCAGTAAACTCTTAAAATGAAAGTCTCTCTATGGACCACAATTCAAAATCTTAACGTTCCTAGAAATGACTTTAGCTGGGTCTTGCATCTGAAACTGTTTCTGAATTACAAATTCCTATGAATATGAATTGTAGACTGTAAATTAATTTAAAACGATTTACTGAATGAATGATATTTGTTAGAACTGGGTGATCATACGTGTAGGGATGAAACGAGGTATAGAAAGAAGGAAACAGGATGATCAACAACTTTACAAGAAGCAGCACACAACACAATATAATTTATAAGAGTTCCACGGCGAAACCTCGAGGTAATGTCGCAACAACACAACGAATGAATACTTAACGATATTACGAACTTTCGATACTTCCTTATTTTCAAAGATTATACACACCATAAACGACTTGCTTCCAATACATCAAAACTTGTTCTGTTTTTTTCCAAACAAATGCGCTCGAATTTCATTGTTCTTGCAATTGTTCTAAATTTCAAATCCTTTTAAATCAGCAAGATGATGGTTGGAGATGGGTAGGAACTCGATAAATAAAATTTCAGTAGCAACTACGCTTATTGTTATTTCAAAACTAAACATTGGGTATAGTGACCAGACCTGAATAGTCAGGTATTTTCCAACCTTCCGCACACACCTTCTTCCCTCCAACTTTCTTCTGTCTCATAACATTCTCCAAAAAGAGGATACCGTCTAGTGAGACTCTCACTGGCTTCGAACAGTTGGTATTATTTCAAATTATTATCCGTTTAGGTACTTCACAACCTTTCTCTGACCAATCTAATTCCCTCCCATTCCCCTCAGCCTCACAACATACGTAAATGGGAATTTCACAGTCCCACTGACTTAGGGCACTTACAACTGTTCTTGGGTGATGGAAATGTACTATATAGAAACGATTCTCACTTCAAAAATCTTAACGAAAAATGTTGAAAGAAATTAAATAGATTACTTCGGGAAAGGTAGGTAAAATGTTGTGAAACTATAGATTAAAGGAAATAAGTCATCTAGAAAACCGCAGCAAAGGATAATTGACAGAAGTATCAATGGTTTTAAAAGACGCTAACGGTTAAAATGGTAAACAAAAAAAGAAGGACAAAAATGTAAATTGTTAATATTGTCGTTTTAAATCCTTTCAGACCTAAACTAATTCTGGCAGTGGTATGTAGAACATATGTTTTTGATGCTTGATAACAATTGTTAGAGTATTTGAAAAAGTTTGGTGTTTTTAATTTTTTCAGTACACAGTTTATGTGTTATTACTACTTTCATTTGAAAGAACATTAGGTCTCAGGTGCTTAACATAATATAACAAATCTTAAACTGTCTACATAAAATATAAAATTTTATTGAAAAGAAAAAATACGTTCAAAAAAAATCGGGGGAAAAACTTCGGTCGACATTAAACACGATAATCACCTTTCCAACCTAAAAAAATGGCTACCGACTAAACTTGTGGCTAAAAATCAATTGAAAAAATTGCGTTCAAAGCTTGTAGTAGTTATACTAGCAATTGTAAAACAAAAACCGCCATTTTTTATTCTCTTTAGTAAAGAAAATGTACACACGGTTTCAAGGGGATAAATCGTTCGTTCACAATTTTTTTATTATCATTATTATTATAGTAGGTGGTGTTAATATTGCTGCAGCGCAACGTGAATATCTGCCTTCATTTTTAAAGCAGTGACCTGAAAAGGCGTAAATCCACCGCAGACTTTACAGGATCACATTAATGTACATTGAATTGAAAAGCATTAAGGAAATGCCTCTTAGACTTGTCTTGTCCAAATTGAATTACACCGTGACGATTACAATTACGACTGTGAATTTTGTACTTGTATGTGTAAGTATTAACGCACGAAGTTCGTATAAGTAAGAATACTTATCGTTGCTGCACAATTATTATTTTTTGGTAAACTAATGTTTTTAAGACAAGATTTTTTATGCATAGCACAAAGGGTAACAATTATTTTACAAGCAATAATTGTAATTGTAACAAGCAGTAATTGTTGAATAATACTTTAATTGTCTACCTCCGTGAGTGAAATTTTTTAATATATCTGTTATCTTTCACAAAAGACTCATCCAACAATACTATGTATAAAAGCATGAGCTTATCGATTAATATTAAAGTCAAATTTTGCAAAAAACACTTCGTCGTGCAAAATAACAAAAAAATCTTGTAACTCATTTAAAGAATCAGTTATTCTAAAAGTACCTACGTCAAGCTGTTTTCAACACCCAGTGATTCAGACCCGCATGTGGGCGAATCGTAAGAATCGGCAATAACGATTGCCAATTGGAAAAAATGATTTATTGGCAAACAATATTTTTTTCCATAGTACAAATTGTGGTTATAAACCAACTTCTAACTGACTCTAATAACAGAGGTTTGCTCGACGCTCACTTTTTAATTATTTCTGATGAACGGAGTACTAAAATCTTAAAGTTTCTAGAGGAAACTCTACGGATGTAATTTATTTATACTTAAGATTAATAAATACAGAACTTTCCATAAATATATTTTAAACTTTAAATTAGGTATTTCATATTAGGTATTTTAAAATTAGAGGTAAGCACAGGATTTTATATTTTTGGGCGGTGAATTAGTAACTTACCGAGGGATCCCTCTTTAAACATTTTTAAGATTTTAGTAATACGTTCATCAGAAATAATTAAAATAAACCCAACGGAAAGATCAATTTTCTAGGCCTGCTAGGGCAAAGTCGACTATAGGTCCGTTAATTGCGCCGGGCTGCGCGCCGAATATTGATTTACACGACTTCATCACTTATGTTGTTATGATTACCACATTCTTTTAGAGATTTGACAAGATGAATTCAATCGCAGGTCTGTCCAATACACCAGGCCCGCACTTCGCATATTTCTGTGAAGGTCTTCTTTTACTTACGTCTTTAAGATTCTGGCTTTATTCTGGGGTGTTGTCTCATCTTAAAACATTATTTTATACGAATTGAAAAAATAGAAACATATGGTATTGTCATTATGTTATTATGCTCATCATTTTCTTGGCATCATCAAAGATTCTCAAAACACGTTCATTCGCGAGATTCGGAAGTATAAAAATAGAAAGTGAATAGATTATGTGATTCACTCTGTTAGAATGGGTGCTTCGAGGTATTATGGATCCTTCGTCCTTAGTACGAAAAATAAACGATCACGCCCTTGGAGCACAAAGGTTGCGCGCCCATAAAGGCTATTTTTGAACAGAAATCGAGTTACGAATAATTTGCTTGGCAAAACTTCTACCGCGAATGTAAAAGACTCGCGCATTGAAATATAATACAATAGATAAGATTTCTAGGTAGGTATTTTAATTTCAATTACTGATTTCTTAATTGATTTTTGAGTAAGATATTAGAAATTATTAATGGTTATTACCCCAGCAAAGTTTCCCCAATTAGTGTAATGTTAAAAATTTGACTGAATGTCTTAATGTTAGTTATTCCCAAACGATGACTCATAGGGTTATTTTAATAGCATAATTAAGTACTTCATAGTGCACTCATATTTGAACTAGGTTTGAAGATATCTAGTAGGGGTGAACGAATTATATTTGTTTGTTCATTAATTAGAATAGCTTTCGGATTATTAGAGTTTTTGTTAATTTCTAACTGTTCTAAAAGGTTCAGTTTACGGCCTTTATTTTGTACGTGTAACGGAGTTGGTTTATTATTATCATTAAGTGAGTGATTTTCATCTAGGAGATGTTTGGCAAATTGAGATTGCATTTTATTATTATTTTTAAAAGATCTTATGTGTTCTTTGAACCTAGTGTTAAAGGACCGGCCCGTTTGTCCAACATAAACAGCGTTGCATTCGTCACACTGGAGTTTATAAATGCCACTATTTTCTCAAATTACAAAATAGTGGCATTTATAAACTCCAGTGTGACGAATGCAACGCTGTTTATGTTGGACAAACGGGCCGGTCCTTTAACACTAGGTTCAAAGAACACATAAGATCTTTTAAAAATAATAATAAAATGCAATCTCAATTTGCCAAACATCTCCTAGATGAAAATCACTCACTTAATGATAATAATAAACCAACTCCGTTACACGTACAAAATAAAGGCCGTAAACTGAACCTTTTAGAACAGTTAGAAATTAACAAAAACTCTAATAATCCGAAAGCTATTCTAATTAATGAACAAACAAATATAATTCGTTCACCCCTACTAGATATCTTCAAACCTAGTTCAAATATGAGTGCACTATGAAGTACTTAATTATGCTATTAAAATAACCCTATGAGTCATCGTTTGGGAATAACTAACATTAAGACATTCAGTCAAATTTTTAACATTACACTAATTGGGGAAACTTTGCTGGGGTAATAACCATTAATAATTTCTAATATCTTACTCAAAAATCAATTAAGAAATCAGTAATTGAAATTAAAATACCTACCTAGAAATAATATAAATGTATCGTCTGTAAGTGGGCTACCCACAGTTTGATAATGCCTTCAGAGGGCGAAACAGCTGTCACGCGTAATAATAATTACACAGCAGAACTTGTTTAAAAATAAACTGTTTTTATAAACCCAATAATAATATTATTGAATATATAAAAAAATAAAAAATAAAATGGAGTTCTACAAATTAAACTTAATAACAATAAACAATAGATAAGCTCTCTAGAGCGACACAATTGAATGAAATTTGGGGCAGCACACCCTGTTTTTAAACCTTATATATTGTAAATTAATAATTCTTTGTTACCCTGTGGAGGATCGTTGAAATAACGTATTTATTTATTTGCCGCCCCACCACGCGTTGCTGTGGCTCAGTCTCTCTGTGGAGACAGAGAAACAATACCGCGCGTTGCTTTTATGTCCAACTGATGGCACTGTTTTTTTTTAAATATGTTTTTACCGTTAAATATGTTTTTGTCACAGGTTACATCTATGTGATATAATGCAAAGTCGTGTCAAAATTCATAGCAATCGGTGAAAAACTTTCGGAAATTTAAGATTTTGATCAAAAGAATATTAACATTTTTATTTTTATAAGAAGAATTAATCTTTGGAAATTATAAGTTGAATTTATCTTTTTTACATAATACCAAAAGTTCAATATAATATACAATTATCCACTTTAAGAAATGAAAAAAAAAACATGTCATTATAATTGAATGTTCTTTAATAAGACAGGATGCAGGATTAAATTCATAACAGAATTATATATTTTGTGTAAAACCGCAAAAGCGTGCCAATTGCTCCCAACCATCTGGAACCAGTGAGACTAAGGCATCCTCAATTGGGAAATGTTATCAGGCTGAAAATAGTGGGGAAGGAAAGAAGATAGGGAAGAAGAAAATGGGGAGGAACCTGGCTATTCAGATCTGGTCACCAAACACGGCCAAAATCATTTCAAGCAACGTTTCAATTCTGATTGGTGGTATTACACCAGGGCGATACTGAAATAATCTTACACTCTCGAACTTCCCGCAAAAAACTACATACTATGTTTAATTAGTAAATTGTGAAATAACAAAAATATACAAATAAAATTTACTTACGCGCGCCGGGATTTTAACCCGTTACACCTGACTTGCTAGTTAAGAGCCTTACCCCTCGACCATGTAGGCCGTCAACAACAGAAAAGTTACTCACGACATGTCAGAAAAACACTATTTTTCTCACTTTTTATATGTATTCAACTCAATTGAAAATGTTCACTACTGATATCATTAATTTATTGTTATTATTACAGTCTGTTCAAGCAAGAATTTTATTAACGGTGTGTTTTTATTGATCCACTTTAAATAGGACAGATGAACTTATATATAAATCACTATATTCATTTATAATACCTGACTCCAAACCGTTGACGGCTATGAAATATACTGTTGTTTGAAACATTCGATGAAATTATTAAATTATTCTGCAATAAAGAGAAAATGAATAATTGCAAGCTTTATATCATTTAGTTAATCTGTTTAATCTGTTCGTTAAACCAAATACGTATTTTCAGATCCCATTTCATGTAAAATAAATTTCTTGAAATCAGTTTATAAAAGTCCAATGTTGGTAATTGCAAAAGAAACGGAGTTATAGTTTTCCAAGGCAGAGCTCGTATGCATTACCTCATGGATCATTCGAAAGGAGCGTACGTCGTAACTTGCTTATTACATCATTGATGGGTAAAAATGGTCATTCTTCTAAAAATTGAACATTTACAATGGAATATGTTTACATTAAAAACGTAATACCTATTGATAAGTGCCTACCTACATCGACGGATCGGATTAAAAACGCGACTTGGTAAAAGAATTTTAATAATTTATGTGCAAATATTTACTTGCTTAGTCGAAAATGTATATCTTACGAAATACATAATTACGAATTTTAAGAAATGTTTATCTGGCGAAATAGGTAATTATGAATATATAGAAAATGTATGTGTGACGAAATAGGTAATTATGAATATATATAAAATGGATGTCTGACAAAATAGGTAATTATGAATATATAGAAAATGATGTCTGACGGAATAGGTAATGATGAATACATAAAAAATGAATGTCTGACGATATAGGTAACTATGAATATATAGAAACAAGAAATGAATCGAAATTAAATTTTATTAGTTACATTTTCCAAATAATAAAAGAATAAACCAAAAAATAACTTCTTCACAAAAAGAAAAGAACAGATGTAGAGTAAGGATGCCATTTACCGGGTACTTTTTTTTGATCAGCCATAAAACGAAGAAATGATTGAATTTTCTGAAAATGAGTTTGTATGTGTATAACTGTATCAATCTTTTATCATGAATGGACAATAAAAATAATTTAGCGGCCGTACTTAAAAACACAAAAGGAAAAATTTGTGAAAGGAGAAATTTTGTCTTTGAAAAAAAGAGGTCCTTATATCGGGTACCATACCTGCCTTTTATCGGGTACCCGGTGATAGGATGCCTACCATTTATCGGGTACCCGGTAATACGCATAAAAAGTATTTCTACAGGTGCTTTGAAAAAGAATTTTTTTTTTTAATAAAACAAAGTTAATTAAGTTATAAAAAGGCTGTTTATTTTCATACTGTTAAGTTCAACCGTTAAGGCAAATATCACATATGAAATCGAAATTCCCGTTACCGGAACATTCTACGTGAGCCCATTTTTTACATGCAATGCATTTTATCCATTTTTCTCCTCTGAAATTAGATGAATATGCTTTGTTACAGTAAACGAACGCTGCATCTTCTTCATCGGTATCTGGATCATCGTCGGTTTCCATGAAAATAACAGAGTCATCGTTACTCTCCCCACTGCTGGAATCTGATGTGTCCACTTTTTTTTGCTTCCGTTTCATCTTCGTTGTATTTTCAGTTTTCGTCTGTTTTTTCATAATACGTTGTTTACCTTTAACCAAATTTAATTTATTGACGCCTTTCTTATCGTGTTTAGCTAAAGACTCACTTAAATTGTTTTTGTATGGGGATCCTGAAATGAAATAAGCAGATCCGGTTCTTTTACTTATGTTAGGTTTAACAGTGGGTAGTTTTTGAATGTCAATACATCTAATAGGATCATTGCTTTAAGATGCAGCAGGGGTATCTACAGTGCCAACAGTTGCCAACGAGATGTGTGCCAGAATCAAGTAACTCAGCTTCTAGCGTAATATTTTGTGATTCTTCCGGTTCTGGAACATCGTGAGCAGCAAAATCGTGGTCTCTGAATATGAAACGATTGCAAGGAAATATGCCACTTTTGCGGAAACCATTGATGGCCACTTCAACAGTTGCACTACGTTGGTATGCTTGCCCCATAAGACTTGCGACTTGTAATGGAGTCACCATTCTTCCGACATTATTCCTCAACCATGTAGTTACAGCTTTTGAATAATATGTTTTAAATAGCCCCATTAAAGCTAGGTCTAGCGGTTGCATCTTATGAGTTGAATGTGGGGGTAAACAAATTATTATAACGCCATTGTCGCGGGCCATGTTGATTACGTCAATATTTCGTGTATGCGAGTAATGACCATCAAGAATAAGAATAATTTGATCCCCTTTAGAAGGCCTGGTGTATTTAACGAAGTGGCGAAACCAATCAGTAAAAATATTTTGCTGAACCCAGCCTGAAGGATGGCACGCCGATATAGCTCCTGGAGGAGCTCCATCCATGAGTTCTGCTTTCATGTTTTTACGGGGAAATATGAGCATCGGAGGTACGTAGTTGCCAGATGCACTCATACATGTTATAATAGTTATGAGGGCTCCTCTTTCTGCAGATGTTATAGCTCCGACTTGCTTCTTTCCTTTCAGCGAAAATATTTTTGGCAATTTACTTTGCACAACGCTGATACCGGTTTCATGTACGTTGTAAATTCTAGTTGGGGAATTATCAACACTGTCTAGTTGTGCCTCCAAAATATCAAAAAATTTTGAAACATTGTCTGGGTTGAAACCTTTAATACGTGCCTTGGGGCTTCCTCTTGGCAAGATGGGGGTGTCACTGTAAAAATAATTTAAGCCATTTTGCACCAGCAGACCTTTTTTCGACGTTAAGCGGATGTGGTATTTTGTTTCAATCGGCAAGTTGAAAAGCTAAACTTTTGACATCAGCGAGAGTGAGTCCGTAGAACCGTTCATCCATTTGAATACAGTACTGCACAAGCTGTTTTTCAAATCCTGCTGACAGTGTAGGCTTTCTTCCAGACTTCTGGGAAATCAGTTTGTCGATGCAACTTATTTGCTTCTTATTTCTCACGTAATCTTCCAAAGTAGTCTGTGGGACATGGAACTCCCGGGCTGCTTTCATATATCCCATCGTTTTGTTTTGAACAGCTTCTATAGCTCTTTTCATATCTGAAGGATCCCATTTTTTGCGTGTTGAAGTTGCCATCTAAAACAAATATTAGCTGAATAAATTAAGCCTTTTATCGGGTACCCGAAGTTGGCCATTACCGGGTACCCGGTATTGCGGATATCACAAATCTGAACAACGAAATGATGACAGAAACGTAACAGAGCGATGAAATGTCCAAAGAATGCATGTCGTGTGAACTTTACTACATAGGTTAAAAGAAAAATAATAATAACTCTAAAAAACACTTACCCTTGTTATCAAAATATGCCGTATTAAAACTACCTTGATAAACTATTAATCAGAGTTTTTGCAAAAATGCCTGCCACTTAATGAACGTGCGAGTGACGGTTGTCGATCTTCGCCTTATGATGGCGGATGGTAAGATCTCGGTTTTACCGGTCGATTGGTTTCCGCAGTTGGCACCAGTTTCGACATAAAGGGGTACCCGGAATTGGGCAACTACCCGGTAAATGGCGTCTTTACTCTACTAATATTTTTATTATTTTTTTGGTAAACTAATGTTTAAGACAAGATTTTTTATGCATAGCACAAAGGGTAACAATTACTTTTATAAGCAATAATTATTAGCCTGAAACACTCATCCACATTGAAAAATCTCCTGATAAAAGATACATGACGCCAACGGGTCTTGAACCCGTGTCCTTTCGATTTCCGGTCGACAGCTCTGACCACTGAGCTATGGCGGCTTACCTCTTATCCGCGAAATAATTCAATATATACTCGTGTTTCATTCAACAATTACTGCGTATTACATTTTTTCACCTGAAAACAACCAACTTTATTTTATATGAGAAAGGCATTGTAAGTGCTAACTCTCTCACTAGATGGCGTCGAGACAAATTGTCTACATTTTTTGGTGAAGATACTTGAACTTGTCAAATATTAATTATTATTTTTTTGGTAAACTAATGTTTAAGACAAGATTTTTTATGCATAGCACAAAGGGTAACAATTATTAAATACTAATTTTTTAATTTTTTTTAAGTGTAACTAAAAATTCCAATGTTCATGCCCACATTACCATTTTATTGCGATGAAATTTGAATTCAAAGTGTCACAAGTTTAGAAATAAGTCGTCCCGGACAGAAACTTGCTTAAACCTTATAATTGCTAAGGATGAAATCACATTATTTTTACGGTATAATTATATAACGATTATGTGTGTAATTAACGTTAAATGTTTATCTAATCCTACGCGAAATTTATTACCATCGCGTTTTATAAATTTTTTATAACTGGTAATACATTAAGAGTTAAACGATTCGAAAAAAACACACGTTTGTGAAATGTCTATGGGAATATTATTAAAGACATTCGACATTCTAGAATTTTACGGGAGATCAGGACGATCGTCAATGTCGTTCATACGATCTCTGCCTGGAACTAGTATAATCAATTTACTAATATCACATATTAAAAAAGATTTAATATTTTTTAACTTTATTCTGTAGGTGTGGGACTAGAATAAAAAATATCGTTTTACCGTTTTTCGTATGCAAAATGTATTCATTACCCAATACTCAAAAGAGCAAAGCCCTCAAACGCCACTTTACAAAAGATTTAGGAATTTTAGTTTCTTTTATATGCAAATCCCTCGCCCTTTAATCCCTGCATTCTGGCATCATCTGTTTGACAAGAGCCAGCCATTGTTCGCGCAGTTTTTTTTCTATAGACTACACAGAGAATGAATTGTTTGGAAATAGTAGAACGTTTTTTTCCATTCAATTGGGTCCAGGCAGAAACGTTTTGGTAATCAGCAACGATCTTTTTTCCGCAGGAATGGAGTATTTGATGAAGATTTTTTAAATGTTTCATCGTATTGTATTTTAAGTACATAAATTCTAAGATTCTATTTTTTGAGATGACAATATGTGATATGTATATATACTCCTATATATATTCTCATAGATCAACAAACGTGGATTATGAATATATAAGATTTATCATATTTATTTATAAACCGTCATTCATAAACGAATAAAACACCACCACTTCAAAGTATATCGTTTGGTTAGTACGACTAAATCTGTGATTCATCACAACCAGTCTACACGAGTGATATATCTATGGTCTACAATATCTTAGATTTCATGTATTGGGTAGAACCTTTTTTGGGGAAAGTTCAGGGTTTCTTGGCATTTCTTGAGTATCCAAACATATTGGAATATAATATGTTTTAAATAATTATGAAAACGTACCATATTTCGTTTTCTTTCGCAGCAAACCTTAAAAAAAATCTATTTTTAAAGCCCGAACGAAAGAGAACATCCGAAAACGACTAGATATTTTGATGGTAAAGGAGTTTGTGCTGAATATATCTTCATCTCATGTGGGTATTTTAGAACATATGCAATGGCAACCCTGGTCCACATTCACATTGGAACCGATAAAAATGTTGTAACGCATGTTTTTAAATACCGGTAAATTGCTCATCACCTATTTTTGCACTTTCAATAAAATAACATTAGTAAAGGGATGCTAACATTCTACCTAGTGTTCTTCAATGTTAAAAACGGGTAATCTTAGAAATAAAAAAACGTCTCGACTCCTATACAAAATACAGCGCGGGTGAAAAAAAGTTGACTTCTGAGACTGGTGACTCGTAACTTCACTGGTCGCTTCCAAAGATACAGAGCGCTTCCGGGAGACCCGAAAAATTAAAACTCTGAATATTATTTAATAACTACATATATAACAATTTAAAAATTACTAATACTCAAGTTAGAAGGTCATTTTATATTCCAAAATGAACTTGAGTTCTTTATTGTCTTTGCTTCGGTCATGATTATTGTTGTTAACGGATAATCTATTATTATGGTTAAAATAGTTTACCTGTCTTGAGTAATATCATATTAATTTTGATTAATTATTCATTCGTATTTATCATGCCATCCTGCCATACGTAAAAGGAATTGACAATGATTGAATGTTGAAATACAGATTATTTTAAACTTTCCTACTTACTTTTTTGTCTTATCAATTAGAAAATAAATTAGCTGACGTGTACTCGGCGTTGCTAGGGGTTGTGAATGACTTGGAGTAAAGTTTTGAAGTGATGAATCCCATATATAATTTATTTATAAAGATCGAGTTTTTTCTACATTCTATAAATAAAATATGCATGTATTAAAGGGTGTACCGGCACGTACCCGACAAACTTTAACCAGCTATTCCTTAGCACATTTTTTTTCATTTAAAAACAAAACAAAAAAATCACACTCCGTCACTGTCATTGGCATTGTTTTTCGTGTTCAACAGCTGTTGAACACTAAATAATAATAGTTAAAAATGAGACGAATGGTACCATGCCCTTTCGTTGTGATTGTAAAGCGCGCAAATGTAGGTACGTACGTAAATTATTCAACGAAACTCGATAAAATATTGCCAGATGGGTTTTCGAACTTTGACAAAGGACAAAACATTGGTGACATGTGGTGAAAATATGAATAAAAAACTTTTTATTAAAAAAAATGTTACCGGACAGCAAAGTGCCAATAACATTTTTTACTCCAAATGTCATAATGAATAGCTGGTTAAAGTTTGTCGGGTACGTGCCGATACATCTGTATATAAAAACTTTTCAGAAGAAATTTTTAAAATGATAGTGAAAACCCCATCAAAGTCCGTTTGCGCTGTTTAGAAAAACTAAGCGCACAGAAACACAGTGGATAGCGAATTTATTGTATACTGTTAAAAGATCATCTTTCAATGTGGTTTCTATGCGTGAAATGATTGGAAATATGTAATACCGCAAGCTTGGGGAATTTTGTGAGGCTGTGGAAAATGAACAAGACGAGGATGATAAATACTCTCATTATCATTAAAAACCGTGGTTCAGAATCTAAACATGAAATCTTGAAAAGGTTTTTACTATATTTGGTTACAATACAGTGTACATGAGTATGGGTCAACAGTCTGGAATCCACATTATATCACACAGGTATCTAGACTTGAATCTGTCCAAAGAAAATTTACACGGATTTTGTCTTATCGATCAGGTATCTACCATCTACTAGACGGTTACGAACAAAGACTTACATATTTCAAATTAGAGAGTCTAGTTAAAAGACGAAACATAAATGACCTCTTAATGCTTTACAAAATTATGAATAATCAAGTAGATAGTAACATAATCCATCTAATCAAGTTAAACGCCGGGCCCAAATTCACTAGAAACCTTAACATATTTTGGACCGAAACTTTTACCAATAACACTGGTTATTTTAATCCTGTGTCTAGTATGTCTCGATCATACAACGATATTGCTAAAACATGCTTGCATAGATATTTTCTTAAATAATATAACTTATTTCATGAGATCTCTCCACGATTTCTGAACCTAAAAAAAAAAAATATTTTTTGTTGATTTTTGATACGATTTAACGATGCAAGTATCAAGTACGTACCTAAGTAGCAAGTAGCAGTTTATTATTAATTATTTAATCTGGATAATTCGACGCCACAGACACCCCCTTCCCAGCAGCTTTGCTGAGGGCTGCGATAGAAGAAATAGCTCGGAGACGAATGTCTTTTTAACTGTGACACTTCATAAAAAAAAAAATTTTGCAAAACACATGTTCACAACACAGGTTGAAGATTCACTCAGATAACCATGGTGGCACTATTATCCGCGCTTGTGCGGAGATGGTCTGGTGCTCCGTGGTGCCTTTACTGATCACCCATTTTGAGACGGGGTTACCGGTGAGTCGGGGTAACACTATCACGTCGGGGTCACCACTTTGGGGATCAATGGTGAGGCACGAAATGAAAGAAGGTTGTGAAGGTCACATGTGTTTATTGGTGAGTCAGTAGCCGTGACAAGGAGATGAGGTAGGACAGAAGAATACACCGGATGCTGGCTGATGATGTGCTGGTCAAGCGCGGGTCAGTGAGTCGACGCCGGGCGCTGATGACCGGGACTCGATGGAGGTCAGGCACTGGCGAAGAACGTTGGTCTTCAGGCACTCCAGTGCTGAGGAGACGGCCGAAGGTGCGACGGACCTTATAGGCGGTTGAACGGGAACGATGTAGACCAGTGAGGATGCTGCGTGTCCTCGTGGTGGTCATGGTAGCGTGGAAGAAGCGCTGGTCAGAGACGCTGGAACCAGGGCGCTTGTAATCCGAGTAGCGCTGGCCGCGGACGTGGCCGAGGCGCTATGATGATGTCCCGATTGAGTCCATGATGATAGGGGCGAAGCCGGGTACGTGTCCCTCGCGCTAGTAAGATTAGCGCGGGTGATCACTCGTTGAGCCTTGTAGACTGGCGGCAAAATTATGACTGACTGACTGGCTCGCTGCGTCGGGCTTATTTATACAAGACGGCCGACGGTAGCAGTGGGTAGTTGGATGGCAACTAAATTCTAGGCACTCGCACAGACTGTACGTTTCAGGAACCTTCGATAGTGCGGCGATTATGCATAGGCCGTAGACTCGAACCTTCCGGCGAGTTCTCGTAATGTGTAAGACGGCCCGTGACGTTTTGTCACCTGGTAGACAGGTAGGTACCGTAGTACGTAAATTACTTTGTTTACGATTTAACGATGCAAGTATCAAGTACGTACCTAAGTAGCAAGTAGCAGTTTATTATTAATTATTTAATCTGGATAATTCGACGCCACAGTTTGATTATATACCCAATTTAAACATATTTTCTAAATTATTATTTCTTGTAATTTCTGTAATTTTAAGCTTTGTATAAAAAAATAATGATGTTGTTTTGATAGTGAATGTGTAAATGTGTTTGCTGCAGACACATTAGTCTAGGGACATTTATATTGGTATGTATATTTATTTTATACTATACAAGAATGTACTTTAATATCCTGTTTGTGTCTCAAATAAAAAAAATAAAAAATTAAATATCTGATTAGCCCGGTAATTCCCAACCATACACTTCTCCATATCCTACTCCTCTTTACTCCTTAGACTTAACACTTTAGTGAAGTGCCTAAAGTACTGTTCCATCAAAATTTTTGCAGAGGACACACTTTTTATATTATAGCAAATAATATTGAAGAGGCATTGTCAAAAATACAAAATGAACTTAATGAATTATTTAAGTGGTTAAACATAAATAAATTGAAATTAAATATTACTAAAAGTAAATTCATGGTATTATGGAAAATAACTAAACGAACACACTGTCCTAAATATAGCCAATCAAAGTATTGAAGAGGTAAAAGAAATTAAATACTTTAGATTCATAATCGATAACAAGTAAAAATTTAACACTAACTATGAAATTTTAAATAAAAAAATGCCAAAAAGGTTAATTTCTTAAGTAGGATAAAGGGAAAATTGGACATAAAACAATGATATTGGTCTACAATACCACTGTAGCATCCCATCTGAATTACTACACAAGTATAATCTTTCTGAGTAACAAAACCCAAATTAAGAGAATGGAAATAATTCAGAACAGAGGCATAAGGTCAATACTGTGTTGTAGCAGGTACACCAGGATAAAAACCATGCAACGCCTACTCAATCTCTGAAGTGTGTGGCAACGATTAGTTTACAATACCTTAGTGTTTATTTATAAGTTAAAAAATAAAATTTTACCAGAGTATATGTTAAAGAATGTTAAAATTAATATTACAGTTCATTTATATCCTACGGGAAACTGCAAAGATTCTAGGCTTCCTAAAACAAATTTATCGGGAAAACAAAACAATATTTATTATAAAGGTTTTAAAATGATCAATGAACTCCCAGTAATTGTTCAGGAAGCTAAAAGTCTTGCAGTTTTTCGTGGATTATGTTTCAATATTGTAAAGTTCAAATTTTAGTATGTAAGTAGTAAATTTTATTGTAGCAGTCCTAGAAAAGAATATATTAGATATAAGATGTAAAATTTTATTACTAAATAAAACGTACCTACCTACTTTGAGGATGCCAAAATCCCACTAAATCCTTTATCCGGGTAGTAACGACTTTTGTGCTATTTTTACATTTCAAAAAAGTTGATAGATCAAACATTTCAAATGCTTGTGCTAATTTTTATTGAATGGAATAAAAATATACAAAATTAATTAAATAATTCCATACCCCGATTCTTAGAAAGTCTCGTACATTCCAGCGAGGTGAAGGAAAAATTTCTACTTTATTATGAAAGTAAGCCTCTAAGGCTTCTTTTTACTTGTCATCCCTTCATTAATTTCCCCATTACCTCGTTATAGCTCCTTTTGCGGCTGACTTTGAAATATCGTTAATTCAATTAACTTCAAATTTTTCTACCAACTCGCCTTTAATTGTGCCGTAATGATATTTTTAAGATTTTAGAAAAATATTTTCTTTCACAAATGTCACAAGCCCAAAAACTTTACTATTACTTATAATTACTCAATATTATTAAATAAACTAGACCCGTTAAAAATCACAGAACAGTTTGAATTTCACAGAAGTGTGAAATTTCTTTCTACGAAAGAAAAAAATAGTGTACTTTTCAAATGTAGAATATAAATAATCGTCGGATAAAATGTATGAAATTTAATGCTCATCGGAATTTCAAAAGATTTTTAACCATAAATTTATAACTCATATCTCAATTCAAGAATTACTAGTAATATCTTCAATTAAAACCAACCATTTTTAAGGCGGCCATCTTTATGAATGATTGCAAAGTTCAACATGAATTTATTTGCAACGTTAATGGTGTCATGGATACATTATAATACTGAATATCTGATTTTTTATTTATTTGGCAAAATTATTGACTTTTCTAAAAGTCTCGAATGAATATTCAATATATTAGAATAACTTTTGAAAATTATGCGTCAATCTAATATTTAATCATCGAAGAAGTAGATAATATTAAAAACACATAAAATAAATAGGCATCGAGGTTCAATTCCCAGTTGTGACAGTTTAAATTGTATATGTCTTTTTTCCGTTTCATATTTCGTTGAGATTTATTAATATTATCCTTTTCTGTAATCATTAAAAAATATTTCATCGACCTGTATAATCTTCAAAAGTTATTCCAATAAATACAGTAATAAATAATTTTAACCAAAAACAGACTACTGAACAGGGCCGGCCCTGATCGAGTTAATTTTTAACACCCCTTGTCAAAACCAGTAGGCACCTAGGAAGGTGATCACTGTTAACAATAATATTCGAATGGTTTGTATTTTTGTATAGCGCCGTTTTTGTGAAAAATTATCTTAATGTGTTAGAACCGTTAGGTGTTAGATATTATCAGCGCCTTGGCGCCTTGACAAGTCTGCTTGACAGTCCCAGAGCGGACTGCTCCAATTGCGCCCTTCTACTGAATAATAATTATTCACAGGTTACCAAAACATCTTGGGGTTCCCCGACTGCCAAGGTATGTTTGATCATCTTAACTTTATCAGTAGGATTTTTCGCGAAAGATCTAGGCATATCTATTTTATATTTAAGAAGATTCAAGCCACAACGCATTGTGTTCCATCTCATTATTGTGATTTTATAAACAACTTAATATTCAGTTGCCCCGTAGAACCGCATTTGCCATTGCCGCTGTTTGCGCCTCACAGGATATGAAAGGATAAAGTAGGTGATAAAAGATAAAAAATACCCCTTAAGAAAATACTTTGAACCATTTTTTCGTTTAAGAAAAATACTTGTTCTTATCAAAATAAACAGCTACGTTAAGAAGAAAGAATATTAAAATATGATATTTCTTGGTATTCTTTGCAAGTATTTTTGTAAAAAGCCTTTGTCAAACAAAAAGTACATCTTGAGAATCTTTTAAATGATAAAACATATTTAATTACGTCAACCACTTTTCTAATTCTAAGGTACTCACCGAAATTATGTCACTTTCCGAGTCGCAGTATTTCTGTAAAAATTAAAACAAAAAACATTAGAAATTTGTTAGTTTACATCTTACCTACACAGCTTATCTGAATTCTTTTCAAAAGTCATTTCATGTTGGTACATTATAACTGTTTTAAATAGCTTTTTTGATAAATCTGTATGAAGATACAGTATTATTATATTTAGTACGTTTCAGTTGGGGTCAATCTGAGCCTAAAGTGTATTTGAAAACGTTCGGTTCCTTATAAACGATAAAACCCACCTAGTGCTGAACTATTTTTGTGAGTCAAAGCCAATTAAGTACTTATATATAGAAAGGGGTTTATACAATGATTTTAGTCAGGATGCTGTTTTATCAACAAGTCTTTTCAAGTCAACAATTAATTAAGCAAATTAAGACAAAGTACATTGGGTACCTTCGACCCGAGTCAGAGTCTCTCCTTTGCCTGACTCTCGTAACCCTTTTTCTAAATCTCTTCACATTAAACAAATTGAAAAGTATTGAATAAAAAATTTGTCGTTTCGTCTTATTTTTGGCGTAGAACTTGATATTTCACGGCTTCGTAGCTCACGATGGAAAACTACAGATAGAAATAGTTTCTATGACCTAGAAATTAAAAAAAGCTGTGCAAGTCTAAAAAACAATAAATTTGTCTTCGTTCAATTTTTTCGCACATATAAATACAGTTACATACTCGTATATTCTACCTTTGTTACGATTTAGGGTTGGTATTTCGCTTTATCTGGAGACTACATGAGCATTTGCTTGAATTTTAGATAAATTTGTTGCGAAACTTTAATAATTGCCTGTATGAAAGAGAAATAGACCAAATAGTTCCCGAATGAATACCACATTATGAAGCAGAAGCACAATTATAATTGTTCATAATGAGTACAGTCACCGGATATGCCATTCACGAAAAGGTACTCCTGTCATATGGAGCTTATCCTCAAGAAAAATAGATGTCACGCGAATGTCACGTTCTTCGCTCATAAGAGAGAGGGACTTACAAACTGTTGACAGTGTTCTTAAGGCACTCATAAGGGTTGTGATTCTTATGACACATATCAGATGGCGCAAATATTATCAGATAGAATTACAAGGTGAAGGAGGAAAAGTGACGGGAAAAACATGAGTTAGAAAACCTTTGTGATATTCAGCCATTGGAAGTTGTTTTCTTTGCCAAGCAGGGTGTTATAATACACGGGATGTCGAACTAATACAAACACTCAGATGGACAAGTGTATTTTTCTTATTATTCATATACAGGGTGTCCGGGGGTAGCGTAAAATCAATTTGACAGGTGATTCAGCGTGGTAGTACAAGTAAACTTCAAGGTTTTTTTCAAGTAAAAATCTAACATATAATATACATATATATATATATATATATGTATATTATATGTTATATATATAACATTCGTTATTATTATTTGTGCCCGTTTTCCATGGATATATATCAGACAAAGATGTGTAACGTTGTCACTTCCGACATACTTAGTGGGTAAATTGGAACGTACACTATTCATTTCAAGTGTTCTAGAGCAGTCGCGTGAAAAATCACGGGATAGTCTAATTTTGAAGAGCAATCATTTTTTTTAAGTCGAACCAGATTTAACGTTGGACTAAATAACGCACAGCACACACAACCAAAAATGATTTGTTTGATAACTATCGCAGACTCGTATAAAATACTCGTATAATATCATGACTGTAATATTTCTAAAAAGAAAGTTAAATTAATTTTCTGTTCAATTATTATACATAATTTATCGCTTGTCTGAATTATTGTTCTTCAGTTCCAATTTTTAAAATGGCACTTAAATTCAAAGCAAATTTGAGTTCATTGAACCCGATTTCACGCAGAAATAGCGCAAATTACAGACAATCTGTATATTTGTATAGTATATTTGATGATTGATTATGACTTTTGCAAAAAAAACAATGATATTTGGAATTATTCACCTTTTTACTTTTTTCTCTCACGCAGAATAACCACCTGAAGTCACCACGCTTTAATACGGAAATCTTGTGAAATAATGTACAATTATTAAAGTGTTAATGTAAGAAATAGGTCACTTCACAGAATAACGCACCCATTTTTTGGTAAAATACATGTCTTTGAGAATCCTGATAATATTATATCATTCGCTACACCCAATCTAACATATATTTTGCATTGAAAGTTTCATCGAAAGTCATTAAAAGTTTAAAACAATGGAATTTCTAAAGATGACCAGATCTACGTCCATAATATCGAGGCTGGAAAGGCAAAAAGGCGTAAGCGACAATTTAGTCAAAAATTATTTAAACATACAATTTTGATTAAAATTTTCTTCTAATCAAAACTGTATGTTTAACCCACGTTTGACTAAATTGTCGCTTACGCCCTTTGGTCTTTCCGACAACGTCGATATGATGAATGCTTTGTTTAGTTTTAATCGTCATAATCAGTGTTGAACTTGCAATAATAACGAGGAAGGAAATCACAAGCAAACCCAACTGCATTTAATTATAAAACTCGATACCGACATCCCGGGCCCCGCTGGGGCTGCTAAAAGTTTACGATTTTACCCTTTTCAAGAAAACCGAGCGTCCGCCTCCCGAGCGTGGCCCGTCCAAAGTAAGCATCTTATCGTGCGCATCTACGGTCAAAGTAAATTACTTGTGAATTATGGACGTGCTACTTTGGGGTATGTACTTTAGTTTTATAAGTAGATCAATCATAATTGAGAATTATTTTTAAGGCACCAATACCTACGTACGTAAACAGTGCTTTTTTTTCATTTATTAAAAAAAAATACTATTTTGGACTGCGAAAACCATGAACAAACGTGAAAGCCCGCGTTCGCCCGTGTTGATTACTATTTATTTAATATTAAATAAATATAACTAATAACAATAATCAATATAACTATTTATTTTATAAACGTCTGAGTATTAGGCTGGAGAAAATTAGAACCGTCTTCGACCATCAATATTTATTATAATTTTTTAAGAGGAACGGGGTTTTTTTGGAGCTCTGAAACATACATTCTGAAATTGGCAACAAGTTTCAGTGGAGTTAAGCTTATCCTCACTATGATTGATTAAAAAAAATAGATTTGCCTTAACGGAACAACTGGCCCAGAATCGCCATATTTGTGGTACTACGCCCAAACAAATGAATAACTTGTAATCCCGCATTATTGTTTCTACATATATAAAGCATATTTTGGGCTTCATTCTGATCTTTGAAAATTATTTGAAAAAATTTTATGCATAAATTTTTTCTGGCTTTATTGTTTATATAAATATTTTTATTTGAAATTTATTTAAGTTGTTTTATTGCCAAACCACTATAAAAACAGGCTAGAAATTGATATATTTAGTTTAGTAAACATAAAAATTGGCGATCGGTCATTGGGACCACAGTGCGCCAGTTTGTCAATCATCCCTCTTTCACAAAAAAAAAACATTAGTGGACGCAAAAAACTATTTCGAAATATTATTTATAACAGCTTTTCCAGTTCGTTCCTGTTATTAAAACAAGTTTAAAACGGAGTATTCATCAAACTTATGTAAACTCTGTCTGTTTACACTGTTTCTGTATGGATTGCGGATCAGCTCCAAAAGACCTCATAAAATGTCTGTAGGTACCTACTCCGCACGTAGTACATTATGTATGGGGGTGCGGATTTCAAGGGTGGGTCGGGCGCTCCTTGAAACCAACTGGGGCTGATGGAGAGGATACAGAATGTATGGAGGGTGGCCTGGGTTGAGTCATAAGTTCATCACGAGTAGACACGGGATCGAGATCGGATATAAGAAGCCTTATGGACTGAATTCATTCATTATACCCTTATGTTTTAAAATAGATCGGGTTCTCGTTGTTTCTGATTGTAATCCGATTCCGTTAAACAGCAATAAATCAATGTTTTAGAAATAATGTTAGCTGTTCAAATCTTTGCGATTCCGTTATGTATTTTGTTTTATTAATATTCATGAAAAACTAATTAGAAAAACATATTGCCTCAATGTCTTATAAAAAGCGTTGAGTGCTTGGAGGAAAAGTTGAGCAGGTTCATCCACCCAGGCAGGCCCACCGTAAGCGGGCGTGCACGGCCTACACTGCACGCGGGCGGCACTCCCTAGGGGCGGCAAATAGAGCAATTTTGTGATGTTCAAACTCGCTCTCGTTAATCAGTACAGCATTTGGCCCAGTGTTGCAAGCTCAACCCCTTTAAAACTAGATTTAGTTTTGAGGTCGTCAACTTTTTATACTGATCCCGTAAATTAATATAGTATATAATTAAAATTCTAAAATATTTTTGCTATAATAAATATTTTTTTTAAATTTCTAAATTCTAACTCTAAATCGGTTTTGCACGCGGGAGTTAGTTGAGTCCTCCACCATCGCCTAAGCAATAATTTTCGTTTATTTTAAAATTAAAAATTCAAAAAACCTTTATTGCACAAAAATACAAAGGGGGAAAATGCAGCAGGGTATAGCTTATAGGTTGATAGTAGAAATAATTTAAATAATGTCGGGTTATTTGTAATCTGCGAATTTTTTTATTTTTTCGTAACCAAAACAAAACACATCATTTAAAATATTGAGGAATAACTGATACTATCAGTTATTAGTCACGTGTCACGTTTCATTATTTTAAATATGAATATTTAATAAATAAAAATATATGTATGAAAGTCTGTTCTTACAAACAAACCTAAGTAAAAAACGTTTGTTTGTTCTTTTTTTTACAACGACTTTCTTCAAATTTTATGCTTGCGTTTCCACTATATTACCATAGAGATGCCTTTTCACAGTAAATAATTTATAATTTTTTTGTTACATTTCATTGATTTCCCTACTTGTAACGCGTGCTTTGGCCGCATTGACGCGAGTAGTCTACAACCTTATTTTCCAAATGATAAAAAAACTAAACGTAAATATTTTTTATAACTATTATTGATACAAGAATAACGATGAATAAGTTCAAAATAGAAATACACATTACGTAATAAAGAATTAATGATTATAATTAAAATTAAACATTCGTAATATAATCAGAATTGAAACGTTGCTTGAAATGGCTTTAGCCGTGTTTGGTGACCAGATCTGAATAGCCAGGTACTTCCCCACCTTCCTCTTCCCCATCTCCCTCCCCTCCCCAATACCCTCAGCCTCACAACATACCCAGATTGGGGATTCCATAGTCTCACTGGCTCCAGACGGGAGCAGTTGGGACTCTTGTGCGGTATTACTGTAAAAAAAAAAAAAAAAAATAATATATAATATGAGATTACTAAATTTAGAATCGTTTAGGAATATAATATGCAGGTCACATTTTTATCACCAAAAGATATCAAAATTACCAACAAATAACATATAAAATGTGACCAGCCCACTGAGCGCTCAAAATCATATATTATTAAAAAGATTTTTTAACATCACAGTGGTTTTATGGCCAGTAAACATAGAATTTCCCATTAGTTAACTTCATATTCTTTCATTGGTCTTATGAGTCAAAGTACATAAAATTTTACGGGCCGCCATGAAAGTTCAATTTGTTTTTCCTCAAAGCAATAAGTCATGCAAAGTGGCTTAATATTTTATAAATTTATATTATGTTATGGTAAACTAGAGTCAATGGTAGACAATCAAAATAAGATAAGTTATGTCTTAACTAAATCACTCTGAAAAACTCTCGAAGACAATAAAAAAAGTTTCAGAAATACTGCAGAATTGTCGTAAAAAACTTTCAGATAAATTCATCACTTTTGCCAGAATCACACAGAACAAAATGCATTACCAGAGTTTTGCAGACCGGAGATGAATATGGCGCCAAATATAAATACGGTGGCTCAAAAATATAAGCGGAAGTTGGGCTTTGTTTCAGCTTTTACTGCGGAGTAATGCCGGCTTGTGACGGCTATTATATAGTATAGAGTACAGACTGTATTCTGTATAGTCTGGTGTTGGTGAGGGGTATGGGGTATGGGATATGGCAAGCCTCCATCATTATGGAGCTGTTGAGGCCCACAAGATCCGGGGCGCGTAGCTGGCATAATAGAACTACCGACTATGATAGTTTGCTGGTATAATCGTGTTAAATTTGTTTGTGGCATGAAATGTTTTGTTTAATGAATTCGCGAAAATGTTACGAACTACCATCATTATTTGATAAGGTAGCTACTTTTACTACTTGAACATTTATAAAGGTATATTTTCTCTATTAGTAATTTATTATTTATCTCCCTCTTTAGGCAACGTTTCTCACGTTTCAACAAGCAATAATAATACTTTTGCCCATGTAAATCTCAAATCATATATTTTCTCATCTACTTTGTGATGTATTTTATACATGCGGTTTTAATGCCCTTTGAAAGTTTTGCTTATATGCTAGTTTTGATAGAAGTTTTGAAATAAGTGCATGACTTTGATCAACAACTTACTTGTTCTACCTGGCTTTCTTCGTGAATCCAATTATAGCAAAAATAACTATGTCATTTGAATCTGATTTTATTAAATAACAAAAGAATCAGATCCACACAGAGCTTTGCGATTCTTCTCTTCTGATTGTACCCATTACAGCTACAGCATCCCCACTAGTCCTACCACCAATCGTGATTGATCGAGTGTTTGAGAGAGAAGTGCGTCCGTTAAAACATTAATCAACGTAATTGTTTCCTAAAAACTTTACCACTGGCTAAATCTGTATTAGGTATTAGCAGATTACTGAACGAGGCACGATCCAAACCCTATAAACAATCACCTAACTACTCGTTTTATTACGCAGTTGAACAACAAAACAATCAATTTTGCTCATTTTGTACCTGATTTAAATCCTAGTTAAGAAGTAGAATTAATTTTCCGGCCCGAAACAGAAATACATCAAACTCGCATTTAATCCAAATATATCGAAATATTATCAAAATGATAAATCATTTACGAGCGAACAGATTATCATCATTCATTGCAAGAAACAAATGGCTTAACTCGGAAAAACAACGAGAATTATAATAACTTATTTACTTGTGCTCGTACACCTACAAGCTGTGTCGAAAAATACATTTAAGTACGGAGCACGATTAAAAACACGCGTTGTGTTTATTTCTTTATTTTGTCTGCAAACGTGAAAAAATCTGCAGCTTTTTCGCAAAAATACGAATTCCGTGTTTTTCATCTTGCTTGGGGGAATTTTTAAGCTTTTTAAAGATTTAACCGGCATTTTATGAAAATTTCATTCTGTACAGCTTTGCGAGGAGCGGACACTTATTTCGTTTTAAAATTCCAAATGTAATAATTTCACGCAGGGGGAAAATGTTTTCTTTATTACGGTAAATGTATGTTATTTTCAGTCCCCAGAAGGAAACGTCTTCTATTTAATTAATTTACCCATCCTGAACTACGTACTTGGGATTACGACCTTTATGTTAAACCCATATGGAACTCTATATGCCAACACTAATTAATCATGTGTTTTCCTCAACTACTATTTTCAAAAGAGTAATGTTTAATTGAAGAATACGGAACTACACAATGGCATCTCATCTTATTGAATAATAAATTATAAAAAAATAATAAATTTACCACTCGCGTAAATTTAGAATATAAAAAGTTGGTAGAGCTCCACCATTATGATTTTAGTTTTTGAAATACTTACATATTTTGATAGACAATAATAAAACCCTCAAAGTAATTTTTTTCTTAAATAGTAAGGAATGGTCGTTTTCAAAGTAGTGAGGCTTGTGCGAGAAACACGGCGTATAAATAGTATGCAAGTGGGATGGTAAATTATTTCTTCCACACAGTACCATAGTTCAAATCACATCGTGTATTTGTCAGCTTGTTGTTTTGACCCATATCAATTGGGTACAATTATGGCAGGTTTAGTGTCCTTATCTGTCAGATGCTGTCAGGGCGCGTCGCATTAGTCAGGGATGAGGAATTAATCCTGTCAGGAAGAGGAAATTGGACTGCATGCTGGTCACTCACTGAACGGGAGATGATGATCATGCACCGTGATGGACATTTATCATATGTCATAATGGTATTCTAACACAGATGAAGGTCATTTGACAATATAACCGGAGAAATTTCTCGAATGTTCAATTAATTTTCCAGCATTACTAATTTAATCGAATATACGCCCGTGGGGCTTTTCCGAAATATGTATCAAGTTAATTTTATACTGATGAATTATTAACAGATTAAATAACTATTAAATATTGATCGAAAAGTTACTGCAAAATATCTTTTAATAAGGAAAAAAACTGTAAATACATTTTAATAATAATTCTGCAATACATGTTAAAAATAATTTACGATATTAAAAATACTGATTTTGGTTACGTGTGTGTGAACTTTAAAACTCGTGTTGGAAACTTTGACAAAATTGAAACTGATTGTGTGAAAAACTACAGGCAAGCTATAAAGTGCGTATAAATTAGATCATTTCGTAAATATTTGTTGGTCATTCTGCAGCGCTTGTTCCGGTTACATAAACTTTCAGCTTCACATATCTTACGATTGAGGCGCTCAGCGGAAAATTTGGCCAGCCAAAAAAAAATTATAGTAAGCGAAAACATCAGATTGTTAAAGATTTTTTTCATATTCATGAAGTGGTCCAATTTTAATTTTACTAATTTCAAAGAATTGCAATATATAATATCGTTCTTTCATTATTAAATTAGGTAGATACTTATCTTTAACAATCTGATGTTTTCAATGACAACATTTTTTTGGTTGGACAACTCTTCCGCTGAGCGCCTGTTATAATATTCCGAAGCTTTTCACGAGTCTGCGCTAGAATAACATTACTTCAGAAACAAACTTTCTAAGAATGTTTGAAACATTTCTGTTGGATACGTGCTTTTCTCTAGAACATTTCACTATTGTATATTTATCGTAAAAAACTATTTTAATTATAATTCTAACAATTATTATTTATAGATATCATTACTGTTATAAATTGTTCTAATCAAAACTGTAAAAATAATTTGAGTTTCTAGTCAAATTTAACGACTTGACAAAATGCGGATTACAATCAAGGAAAGTTTTATTTATAACATCTGAAACTCTGGGTTTTTACTTATGCCTTATTTACTAATAAATATGCCTTATAGCTAATAAATAAAAAAATGCGAAACTATCACGTTCAAGAATAAACAAACCGAAAAATGTCACCACTGGTTTAAATCATAATGTCGAAAAGAGCTACACGATATTTAAAATTAAAAAGATTTATTAACTTATTAATCCAGATGAATAGCTTGGTTTCTAGTTAAATTAAAAATATACCTAGATTAAGCGTATTCAAAGAAAATTGTGAAAAGTATTAGAAGTGTAATAAATGAAGAAAAAAATATACATGTATATTTACCGAAACTTGACAATGTTGTATAAAGAATGCTGACAGTTTGTTTATCCGCCTGCAATAGTTTTCGAGTGGTCTGGATTACATTGAAGTTTGTCATCCTGAAGTTATCTTACAGTTTATGAACTTCTTAGTTTTGTTGGGCTCTGAGCTTATGGAAGATGATACCTACAGCGCAAAAGCTTAATCCTGGAATATACAGTTCTCTGAAGCTTAAATAATTTGTAGTTATCTACAACTTAAGTATTCAAATATTAACATCTCAGTCTAAGGACGGGTTGTTTCGGAGAATTTGAACAATTCATCAAATTTCAACGTTCATTTTCAAGTTCTGTGAAAGATTTTTTCAAGTTCTGTTTTTATTTCAGTTTTGTCAAGCAACTAGCCTACAATGATATAATAACAGAACTTGAATAGGACTTTCACATAACCCGAAAATTAACGTTGAAATTTGATGAATTGTTCAAATTCTCCGAAACAACCGGTCCATGTCATGATGCATTACAATCTTCAAACTGAGTGAGAGATATATGTTGCGTTTGTTTTCGTATTATTTTGTGTTTATGTATTCATTTTATCGTTGTGTTAATTTAGCTACGTTCTGTAAAAGATCCAATAGGGCGTAATAGAGGTTTGTTAAATACAAACATGATTTTAAAAAAACTAGTCTTGTTTATTTTTTATTACAATAATAAAAAACTTACGGCACATTGCACTGTAACTACCTACATAAATATTATCTGCTTGCTTATTTTGTACTCTCGTCATAACTCGTATATACACTTATTGAACTGCTTTGTACAACTATCTATGATAGTGTAACTACATTTTTATAGTACCTACTTATATTATCTTTCATAATTGTTTTATGCACACCTTTTATCGTTGTATTAATTTAGCCATATTCTTTAAAACATCCAATCGGTATTTACTTACAACGGTGACCGGATAAATCATCACATTGAGAATTCATCACATCTTTAAAAAGTTATATAAAGTCATGGAAAGTGATGAAACAAAAACTTTTTTAACCGGATTAAGTAGGTTAGGTTAGGTTAAAAAAATAAGAAATTTCATCGTTTATAATGACTTTATATCACTTTTTAAAAGTGTGTTGAATTGTCGTTATATTTTACTATTTTGTACTACTTTCTATAGTAATGAAACAACACACTTGTACTTATATATACCATAATAAAGTATACATATAAAAGCCATCGAGGCATAAATAAATTTAAAAAACTTTAAATATGCATGTAATTACTATTAACAAAAAATATTTTTATTTACAAAACCGTAAAATCCTGAACGGCTTGTATTTGGCTGACGACTTAGGTTCCGCCTACGCTTACTAACTGGCCGCTAACAACTGTCACCGTGACTGCCTATAAGCTTTGGCGGGCGTGACGTTACAATCGTCTTCTACACGTAAATCTCATTTAAGAATCAATATAAAATAGGCATTATTTAAATCGTTTTGATCAGAATCCAATTTAATATGAAGACTCAGTTTACAATACCATTTTGTAAAAAAGGAATAAAAACAGTTATCTAGAAAAGATGTAGAATTTTATTATACGATTTACACTAACGCAATCTACATGAATGAGAAAGATTGTAAAATTGTAAAACTTATATTCATAACACTTTTCAAAAATCATATTAAATTCAACTTAACATAAAACCTTATTTGAAAAATAAAAAACTTTTATTCAATCTTCATGCTACTTTTCCAGCGATGAGGATAAAATTAACATAAAGCTTTAGTTCTTGAAATCGTTTCTTTCAAAACTATAGTGAAACTTGGTTTATCGTAAAGTCGTCGACTGCCTTTTTCATTGCACTCTGAACTATTTGCAAACGCAGGAACTTTTCACCCCGTCGCTCCTGGGGAGAGGAGCAAGGTGAGGTTGGAGTGTATTGTGCTGCGGGATGGAATGGATTCTGCTGACTTTAAAGACAGCGCATCATAAAAGGTAGATCGGTTTTTCACCCTGCAGTAAAATATCATTGAAACTTGTATCTCTACTTTTGAATGGATTGCTGCTCTAGTAGCAGGTAGCATATAAGCCGAATGCTTATTCTAAAGTGATTTTATTTTCTTGTAAGCAATCACTCTTTGAACAACCACTAATGTAATAAACCTTCTTTATTTTCTTTAGTTTGATACATTATTCTTACATGTCATATAGATAAACATTAAAATATAAATTATTTGTCTCATTAATTTGATAATTTTATTAAACGTGTATATCTAATTTCTCCCTATTATATACACTTGTTCAATATCCGTTCAACATGGAGGTATTATACATCTAGCCTTTATCCTATCAATATCTTTATGTAATATAGTATTTGGTAAAATCCTTGGTGAATCTTAAGGTAAAGCGACCCAGATTGGCAATAATTATTTCGAAAAAAGGTTCAACACAAAAAACATGGGATAAATAGATGAAATGAGATAATATAAGAAAATGTTACAATTATTTTTCAATTTCAAGTCTTTGTTTTAGCGTTTATAATTTGTGCAAGCTAAATATTTAATAACTATTGGCATAAGAAAGCGTTAGTTTTATTCAATACACTTAAATCAGTAAGTCAATTAACTGCTTAACAACAGTCATCACAGTAATTCATTTCTCATTTTTCAAACTCTCCGTTTTTATGACAAGTATAAGATTTTACACCACCCACGCAGTATATTGAACCAGAAATATAAAGGAGTGTTTGCAGAATTACAAGACAACCTTTTTACAAGGAAGTAATTTTTAAAGTAATGTTTATAAGTATATGTATTTATTGTGAGAAAATATTTAATCCAATTTGTTACATTTCTCAAAACTTACAAATTAACGTTAAATTAATATTACACCAGTTGAGATATTTAATATATTGTCCACTGAAGTTCAACTGAAAAATGTCAACCTCATAAAAAAGTGGCGTAGTAATTCTTCTCTAAAGGCATGATCCGCATGAACATGATATTCATGCCAAGACAAGATCATAAGACGCCCAAGATCTGTTTTCCAAGCTAATATTTTGTTTTCGTAATCTTCAGCTATATCTACTCTTATTACGAATACAAAAAACGATTCGTTTTCCTTTTATACTAATCTATCAAAGTCTTTTGCGAACCAGTATAAATTAAACGTTGAAGAATTATTCGACGTTTTGAAATATCAAAACTTGACGAGAACAGAAAAAAATATATTCCAATTCATGCAAATCGCGACGAAGAAGGCAGCAAACAAAACCTCTTCTATTACTGAATACAAATTTATTCGAGAAAGACATTTTCAAACATGAATAATCCATTAAAAAGCTTCCATAAAGTTTTTCATATCATCTCTGTTAGACAAAATATGATATACGTTCATTGGAGTGACCTGAAACTAGCATTACTCTTTTTGCAAACTTCAAGTTGAGCATAAGATCTTGTCAGTTCCTGATGTTATTTCTTCAAGTTGATTACAATATCTTGGTGTTATTTCTGCAAGTTGAACACAGGATCTTATCAGTTCTTGATGTTTTTTTTTTACAAGTTGAACACAAGATCTTAAAAAAATCTTATCAGTTCCTGATTTTATTTCTACAATGAGAATATTATGATTATTTACGTTTTGGGGATCTGGCGAGGAGGCACAGAATGAAAGATGTTTTGAAAGTCACAGTGTTTTATTGAGTCAGGTTGCCGTATGTGATATGTGACCGGTCTCGTTGACGTATCAGGTACTGGTGAAGACCGTGGGTCTTCCGGGTGCTCCAGTACTGACAGTGAAGCCGAAGGTGCGGTGGACCTAGTCGGCGGTTGTCCGGGTTGGTGCATAGACCGGCGAGGATGCCGCGTGGTCTAGGTGCGTGGATGTAGCGCTGGTCAGATGTGCTGGAACCAGGGTGCTGTGATCCGGTGTAGCGCTGGCCAGGAACGAAGGCCGGGGCCAGGGCGCTGTGATGATCCCGATGGATTCCATGATTGAACCTTGCAAAGCCGGTTATTATCGTCCCGTGCGCAGCGGAGGGGCGCGGGTTGTCACTCGCGAAGTCTTGCTAATTGTTGGCTCACTAATGACTGACTGACTGACTGTTCGCTGCGTCAGGCCTATTTATATAGCCCGGCCGATGGCATCAGTAGCTGCGCGAGATCGCTGGTAAACTACGGGTCACTCGTTTCAGCGAGATTCGTCTGGTAGTTTCGATGGCACTGGAATTACGCCTAGGCAATAGGCTAGAACCTTCTAGCAAATGCTCGTAATGTGCTAGACCAACTCGCAACGTATTGTCGTAGGTAGTTCTAGACGTTGGTAGCCCGTAGACAGATAGGTACATAGGAACGCTTCGCATTGTCTGGAGTATTCCTGTTACGATGCTTTTTGTATGGGCGAGACGTTCTAGATGAATCTCGTCGATCGCCGTCATTCATTAACATTTTTAATAATTTATAATTGAATTAAAATCAAATTACTTTGTCTACACCGCTTAATTATAAATAAAATCTTATCTATTCGAGAACATTATTATATTTATTACTTTGTTTACATCGCTTAATGACAGTGAAAATCTAAGTGCTTCTAGAATAATGTTCTCATTATTACTTTGTCTACACCGCTTAATTACACACAAATCTTTATTACTTTGTCTACACCGCTTAGTTACAGATAAAATCTAAGTGATTCTAAAACGATGTTCTCTTTATTACTTCAAGAGCGTGTATGCGTACTCTTTCAAGTAAATTAGTTTTTACCAATATTTTTCCCACCTTGACTATTTTTTTTAACGATGTGTATTACAGATTTACATAATCCTAATACAATACACATATCATAATTAACATAATTTAAAATGTTTAACAACAGTATATTTTAAAGTCCTTGCCTAAAATGACTAGTGAAACCTTCAAGGCCAATACTGAAAATGTCAAGAGACCTAGAGATATCATTTACATACATTTTGTCTTGCTATGCTGCTTCTTTTTTCGCAATGGAATATAGAGCGATTTGTTATGTTGACCCTGGCGATAGTTGTTCGGTACGAACAATTTATAGCATTCCAGAAGGTACGGACTGTTTTTTTGTTTATTTATTAATTTTATTTTAGTAATTTGTACATTTAAGTTTACAAATTACTAATTAATTTGTTACATAAAAATATACATTTTTTTTGCTTGATGTAGCTCCCACACAACATCTTGAACTTTCCAATAGGGGCAGACTTTAGGTTTTCCGGCAGCGCATTATAGTATTTCATCCCTTTATATAGTATACTATTCTGAGTATTCGCCTTGTCCTTTTTTGGTAGCCTGATTTCATTGCTCGTCCTTGTTTTATGTTTGTGTATGTCCTTGTTATAGACTGTTAATAAAATAGTTTATTATTTTAATGCTGTTACTGTAAGGGCCCCGTTTCTCCTAGATTTGAGACTTTGAGAATTAACTTACTGTTCATAATTTCTATTATAATTCATTATCTTACTGATTCGTAATTTTTAATAACAATTTTTAAATTCTTACATTTACACCAAGCAATATAATAAATTCTTATCAAAATAAAATCAAAAACTTTTTTTGTTTAGAATTCGTTTAAATAAAGGCTTCTCTGAAAGGGCTTGAAATGGCCTAAATAAATAAAGCGAGAAGGAAACGTGTTTAATGAGACTCTCAGGGCATTAACAAAATGTAAATTCATTCCAGCGGTAGCCTCTTTAATTTAAGATGTTTATGCTGCCAGTGTCTTTATGTATTGTGTACTTGTCAGCTGCAGATGAAAAAACGAACATCCACAACATTGTCGTATAAATAGAAATTTGACAAAGCCAAATTTAAAAAAAAAAGTAAAACACCAGCAAGACTAATTCAGTATAAGTAATTACTTTAATTTAAATTCTAATTTGACCTAACCCAAAGTGACAGGGAAAGGGAAAGCACTTAAGGAATTATTTCCATTTAAAAATCTGAAAGCATTTTAAGGAATGCAATCTTTAAATTCTCAACACGTCGTAACATTTATTCGAGAAAGACTTCACATTGTTTTTCTGGAGCGGTTCAACGTTTGTAAAATTTTCACGCATTATCAGGTCCGCTTCTTTGTCCGCATAAAAAATTTAAGAAACTTCTAGATCGATCTGAGTAGGAAGTGTAAGTGAAGTATTAAAAATATATGCTTCATTTGAATTATTTAAAATCAATAAAAAAATGGCTGTCTTACTTTCCTCACTGGAAGCAATCATAATAATAATGATTTTCTTTAGGAACGGAACTTTGGCGTTAGAATTACTTTATTTACAGACTTGAATGTTTGTAATGATTAAGTTCTGCTTGGTTACGCTATTTATACGCGTAGCAGATACTAGACATTGATTCTAGACTAATTTTAATAAAACGTGAGAATCAGTTTCAAAAAAATATGCCAGCACTTTTTATGAGGAAGAAGAACGTAAGGGATATCGTGAAAGCCAGACTATTCAGATCTGATTCCAAAACAAATCGAAAAGCATTTCAAGTATCGTTTTAGTTCGATTAACTGACCCTCAACGAGTGAAAATTAACCTAATCTTTTTCACTTCAAAGACCGTCAGATATTCTAAGCAACTAAAAGCTCTCCCTGGAATTGGCCAACGTTACGTCACGTTCAATATACGAAGACCAATCTTATCCACTTCTATGCAAGGAATGTTTCAGATATTCTTAAAAACTAAAAGCTTTCCTGTAAAATGGTTGACATTATGTCACGTTCAACTCGTGAAGACCAACCTAGTTCTTAGTAACTCCACTCCAAGAGATCTGTCCTCCAACCGTACAGTAATATTGCACAGTATAAGCTCTTGCGGAAAATAGAGTCCCCGCCGCTCTCATATTTATATGTCTAGTTGAGTTGTGCCTCTCCATCAAAGTTCATCTTGATTAATCGCTTCCCCGGATTAAATTCCGCTTTCGGTTGGATGTCATATTGTATTCGACGCCATCTTATCCCGTGTCCCGTGCTTGTGACAGAATACAAATTTCGCTCCAGATTGTGAATTGAACACGCTCTCCATGGGAAATGTATCGGAGATGTGAATAGAGAGCCAGAACGATGACGAAAAGTAGGGCAGAAGTACTCTTTGCCCTCCAGAATTAAATCTGAAGATATTTTAAACCAAAATAAATCATTATTATCTATAATATTAAATTACACAACAATTATAATATTGGTATGCTATTTGATAGGAACCTATAAATGAAAGAAATAAAGTAGAAGGTCGGTGGCTGAGTTGATATAGCATTTGGGTCCCACCCAGGCGTAGTGTATTCAATTCCTCGGCTGTCTAAGTCCTCCATCACAAAACAAGCAACATTTTCCACTTACTGTAGGAGATTTAAAAATATTTTCAGGCTATTCGTAACCTGGGAATGTTTGTATTTTTTTAAAAAACAATTAAAATGAGATTTTTATGGTAAAGAGCCGAAGTACGTATTGAATAAAATATTTCGGACCAAGGTGTTTGACAACGGCTTAGCTGAAAAATTTCTTGGGTAACAGATAACGGAGCAACTAAACACATTGGAATAGTACAATACCTTCAACTCTTCCCCTTGCTGTTTTTACGGCAAGGCGTCGAATTTATTAAAACTGTTTTATTAACTGACCTCTGTGAGAGAGATATGAAACAGCTTAAACTTTCCTTTCTGTGACATGGCAAATAGGCAAAAGAACATTCTACGGCAGTGTATGTACTCTCAAGCTTACTAATATCGGCGTAGTCTAAAATAGGTAAAAAGGTGTATTCAACTGAAACGTTTGAGAGTGAATCGAAGTATTTGAAATCTTCCTTTTTTATATGAGTAAAAAATCACTGATGAAATGTGAATTTTTCGTTTATCGGGGGTACTAATATCGGTAGGGCAGTAATCCACCCGTACAGAGACTTCCAACATTGCAGGGATTAGGCGCCTTCTGAAAGTAATCCCTGGATGCCATTTCGTTTCGGCTCTTTCTTAAACGTTCGGAAATAACATTTTCAGCAAGAAATTTATATGATGAAAAAATATTTTTCTTTAAAATAAAAAGGATATTTTACACGTTTATTTTCAACTCGAGAAATGGAATCAGATTGTTAAAATAATTTAGCCTAAATGCATTTTTATATGTAGCATTACAGATAACATTTTTGGTCGAATTGAACCTACCAACGTTGGAAATGCATTAAATAAATTTGAGTGAGCATTATAATACTTACTAATAGCATTAAAATTCTTAGATCCCAACAGAACGGGATGCTGGTATGCCCAAAAGTCATAATTCTTAATGGAGGGTTGTTTAACATTTAATTTAATTTAAAAGAAGAGATATATTGTGTTCCATACTCACTCGGGGATATGATAATAGTATCAATAAGCATAGTATCAGAATAGTAAGAATATGAGGATGGTATCAGTACAGTACCAATAAGTACAGTATCAGAATAGTAAGAATATGATAATAGATTCAGCATAATATCAATAAGTATCAGAATAATACGAATATGAGAATAGAATCAGTACAGTATCAATAAATACAGTATGAAAATAGTGAAAATAGTACAATAGTATCAATTATATAGTATCAACATAATAAGAATATGAGAATAGTATCAGTACAGTATCAATAATAATAGTTTCATAATAGTTAGAATATGAGAATTGTATCAGAATAGTGAGAATGGTATCATTACAGTATCAAAAAGCACCCATTGTCAAACTCTTAAAAAGTAGTTTATTGGGGCTTTCTCTTTTGTTATATCAAATTAGCAAAACAATGTTTTTTGCGAAAGATTTTCATTAAAAGAATAATTCGTTTTTTTAATAGTGTCATAAATTAAAATATTTCTACTATAAAGCACTTCTGCATAATAATATTCTATTACGTGCAAAGCACAAATTCCAAGAGAAGAAACAATGTTTAGGAAAGGGTTTCAAGTCACCGGGTATATCGTTTTACTCCTAACTGCCATCCATTTGAGAATAAGCCCTTTTCGTGATGTAGTATGAAAATGAAATGGATAAAGATAAGGCCTGGTCACAGGGCTGTGTGTTTTATGTAAATCAGATATCTAAAAGCGTTTTATAAACAAACCCATTTTTATTTCATCTGTACTGATGTACCGAGTTGTTATTTGGACCAACCAACGTCTAGAACTGATTTGCAGTATTTGTATCAAAAATGTAAAATAATTCTAGACTTCTCAAAAACGTTACATATTTAAAATCCTACAAAATAATATTCTCGTTTATTTTTAAAAAAATATTGACAATTACTTTTTTTATTATTCAAGAATGTGAACATTTATATTTATCGTCTCATGCATATGAACTCTTCAGTTATGCCGACCCATTCATTAATTTGATCAGTCCATGTTTCTTGGGACTTCACCGGCTGCTTTTTTCTGTACATTTTTACCTCCCACATTCTCTTATCACTCATCTCTGCTCATTTTTTTATCATGTGCTGATCCAAGGGAGCTGGAGTACTTAACAACCAACCCGGTTCCTAAAATTGTAGTTCAAACAAAAGTGCTGTATTATTATATATTCGTATTATTTTTTATGTCTAACGACAAACCGATAGCTTTCGACCAAAGAAGTCTTGATTAATATATTTTTATTATCGTCTACTGCATTACAAACATCTATGTGAATTGAATTCACTCCTGTTAATATTCTTATCAGCCAATATACTAAATCTTATATGATAATATATTGACGTACAAATTTATTTAAAGTTCAATTGTTCGAGACGGTCTCTCGAGGCCGGGTGTAAAATATCCCAACATTCTCAGAAGCTGCCTACCGAAATGGCGACCTTCTCGCGTCTCTACCAGTTTGTAGCTATATTCTGGTTTCAAGACGAAATTAAACACGTGTGAATTACACACGCACGATACAATACACGAAGATAATTACACATAAAGAATTACACACGTAAAAAATGTTGCTTTAGTTTTTTTTTTCAAATATGAAATTATTTAGCACACATTTAAACGCTCTAAAATTTAAATAATATAATTTTTTGACATGTGTAATTCCAGTAGATGTAATTAAAAAAGGATGGCACTCGATATGAGACAATCCAAGATACTTGTAAACGGACCAGACCCTAAACCTTTACGAACCGAGCAATTATTCAATATGGATAGAAACTCTTTTAGAAAACTATTAGGACTACTAAGATATCACTGGCCCCTCTGCAGACACATGCAGCTGTTGCAGCGGAAGTGTAAAACAACAACAGATACAGGAATATGTTAAGAAGATGATGGGACTCCGATTCAACTATGGGACCCTGAAGAAGCCCCCTTGTTCTCAAGGGTCAGCTACCTGGGAAAACGCTGTGTGGAACCAGGAACATTTTCGAATATCCAATGATTACCCCTGTGAACTTTATCAAAGGAGCCGAGTTACTGATGGGCTCACGGGAACTATATAAACCCTCTCCGTTTTTTCACAAAAAAATATTAACATCCACAATTTAACTATTAAAAAACTATTAGTATTACTTTTGATCACACGGAGAATAATGAGTATTGCCAATTTATTAAGAATCTCTTAATATTTTTCGTAATCCGTTTAAAAACAGGATTGCAGACCCTTAACGAATGAGTTGATAGGTTTCCTGTTAAACTTTTAATAAAAGTGTAATGTATTATTAGATTTTCGCATTTCGTCATTATATATTATCAAGGCAAATTCATATGCATGAACATGTGTTCATATATATAATGAATTTACTACAAATTTTATCAGAAAACGGCCTGCAATTCCATTTATAATCGGATTACGAATAATTTGAGGATTTTCATAAATCAGCAATACTCATTTTTCTCTGTGCAGTAGGTGTAATTATTTAAATATGTATTATTCTCTCCTATGCGTAATTTCATCCATTTGTAATTCCGTCCTATGTAAAACTGAAAGTGTAAAAATGTTACGTGAAATTCTGCCTTTGTTATATTGTCGTGACATTCTATATGCTGTTCTCCCTTGTGACTCGGTCCTTCTTCTGTGAATATCACAAAAATACGAGACAGCACCGAAGACAAATTGTAGCGAGATAAGACCTCTTTGTTAAGATATAATACATAAGAGTAGAATAAATTATAAAAATGCGGAAACGCTGACTATTATCTGGGTGGGGAAGTGTGCGATTTTATTACGTTTTTACAGCCTCCAGGAAATAAACATTATTCGTTGAATCGGTTCGGTAGCATAAAAACATCCTACCAAAACTTCTCAGAATTATGGTTCCAAATATTTTCAGGTACAAAATTAATTTTTGTAACAAATAAAAAACTGGGGTCAAACATTATAAAATCAAATATAAATTTCTGATTTTATTCTTCTTGTTAACGTAGTGGTTAATTATTATTCATTTCTAAATAATTTAAGAACAACAAATTCTTATCTTACTAAAAACATATTTTGATTTATCGGTGACTTTGGTATTTTATTATCTCCATAAACCATTATTTTGAAATAGCCAAAGTTGAAAATGTGAATATTTGGAAAATTTTATTTTAACGCCTTCAAATATGTAAAAACACGTTGAAATAGTGTCAATTATTAAAGATACAATGTGTTTACTCTTACGAATTTGGATTCTCCTAGATAGAGTCTAGTACTTAAGTAATTGACAAGTCATTGAGGTAATATGTTTGTATTTTATTAAGTACCGCCATTTCGACATAAATTCTAAAGATAAATTGAGATGAACATACTTTCAGAATAGAGAAAATAGTGTAATGAGATGGAATCTTCATACGATGTTGAATTTCTTCCGTGTTCTCGTTTGCTATCTAAACAATGTATGACTTTCTCTGCAGTGTTTATTTCTTGGCTTCCGAGCGCGTCGTCATAATTCTTCCAAATAATACAGCAACATACTCATATGTCATCATATTACTAGTTCCTGAGCCCTCGAGTTATTCTAAGAGGCTGGCTGTCTGTGTTGCTTGTCTGCAGAGGTTCACAAGAGGTCTACAGAGTGTGTTTTGGCGTAGCTATCTGAGTACAGCTCGATCGGTGTAACCAGGGAGGTAGCGGCCACGGGTAAGTGTAGCTTGGCGTAGCGCAGGCTGAAGTAAAGCATGGCTACGTTATCGTCGCCAACTACTACTGTCCACAAAAAAATATACTTCTGCAATATTTAATAAATAATGTAATCAAAAGTAAAATCACGTGATACATCGTATTTGCGTGGTGATCGCGCCTACTTTTATCAACTAAGAGATATTATTTATTTTTATTTTATTGATACATGATTTAGAGAGTACATGTGTTTTTTTTTAATATTTGTCCCTCCATGCTAGGGATTATCCTGTGTTATGGCGGGTGAATTTTACATTTTGCGGACATAGAATCTATACATTACTATAATATAAAAGAGAAAAATAAGAAAAATGATGTATAGCTAATTTGGGTTGCAAGAAGAGGAAGTTAGAGACTTATAAGAAGATGAAAAATTTGAGAAATTAATAGTAAATAGATCACAATAATTAATTATGTACATACTATACCGCAAAGTTAGGGAATAAGGATTCATTATGTTTTGTCTGAGAGGTGATTAAATTGATAGAGTGTAGAATGAATGGGTATTCTAGTTGTAATATATTCCGTGTGTAAGGATCCATTTCGTAATTTGTTTTTAAAGGAATGGGGTCGACTCGCGGTTTTTAGGTTTTCAGGGATAAGGTTAAAGATTTTAGGAGCTAGGAAGAAAAATTGTCTTTAAGCTGACGTGGTATGTAGTGAAGGTACTTTGTAGTGACCGTTGGTTATTGTTCTGGTGGTGTAGTTGTGTTGTAAGAGAGTTTTGTTTTATATTTGAACAGGAAATGTATTAACGAAAATTTTAGGTGTAGTTGTCGTATGTTTAAGACCTTATACTCTATGAGGAGTCGAGTGGAGAGGTATCTTGTCGGTCGCTTGTTAATGACACGTATTACAATTTTTTGGGCTTTTAGAAGAGGTTTGATGGTAGATTGTGCACAGCCACCCCAGATCATAAAGCCGTAAGCTAGTAGGATTTAGCAGAGAGCGTAGTATACAGTTTTAAGAATTGAGGTGGTAAGGATATTTCTTAGATTTCGAAAAGCATAAGAGAGCTTGCGGAGACATGTTAAATATGTTAAGATAGTTTAGCTCACAGTGCTTTGTATTTAATTGAGGTGTTGAATGCTGTTAAATTGTCACTAAATATGCTATTCAATGTGTCACTATGTTGCGTTGGTATGATTTCGACGTAACTCTTCAATACCACGTTCTTATAAATATTGCCGAAGCGGGTGTTTTGCCTAGTTCATTGCGGCAAACAAATTAACTATAGCTAACGCTATTTCTATGTTAAGATGTCGTTAAATTAAAGAAATCAACTTATTAAAATAAAGTGTCCAATAAACGTGCATAGTGCATATTTTTTTGCTCATTTGTATCAGAATCCATCCCTCCCTCGGTGGAGAGTGTCTACGGCAAGTAACGGCGAAGGCTGCCGTAAGTGGCTCGTACAGCCTCGTTAATTCCATACCAGGTTTAACCCTCAAACGTAGACCGTAACTCAGTGTAGTTTTGAGGAGACTGTTGAGAAATAATACATGGGTTCAGCTCTTAGGCCTGGTAAATACTCGCCGTAAATACGAATAGGGAAAATAATTTCAGTCGAGAATTGTTCAAATTAATTAAAATTATTTACAGTCATAATCAACTCCTGAATAATTTTACTCTGTTGATTGTATGTGTCCTTTATTTGGCAGCAAGAACTATTTAATTATTCAGGTTAGCAGTAAATAATAAGGCAGAATAATAGCTTTTCATAATATAAGGAAATTGTTTTTGTGAAAGTTATTGTAAGTGTAAGTTGTAATAACCAATTTATCAATATTTAAGGTACCGTAGTAGGCGATTGAAGATGGTTTGTAAGGAAGAAAAAGATATAAATACGAATGTTGAAAATATTTAATAAAACACGACTCGTTTGAAATAGTGCAAAACCTTTTAACAAATTCTTTAGTTGTATTTAAAGATATACGCTGTGAATTTTGTATGCCTGTAACGTATTAAATGACGAAAAAAAACGTGTTAAATTTTCATAGCTTACTTTGAGATTTTTTCTATCGAGGAAATACCGTATAATTAACGTTTCGGCATAACAAATGTCTAGATATTATCTTCAAAAATAACAATTAACTTTTTTGAAACTTAAAAACATAAAGAGGTAACTCGAAACTTGTAATAAATCGTTAGAAATTGCGTATTCGGGGTCTAAAACTGTTGTTTAAATTGCAATCAAATGTGACAAAATTACTCAATGAAGTACTTGCAAATAAAATGTTTTCTTCCTCTATTTTAACCATCTTGATTTTAGTAAAGTTGCCTCCGGTTATGTCGATTCTTGAAACTCTTACCCATCCGATGTCTGCAGTTCATTTCAGGTCATAAACCTGTCTTATCTGTGTATTACATTTGTTTTTCTTTTCTAAACAAAGATGTCATTTGACAATGTTTCGTTATAAGTTTGGTTATGATAATAAAAGTGAACTTCAAAATATTCCACCTCGATAAATTCAAACAAATCGATGGTGCGTTGGCAAAACGCCACCTCTTTTTCTCCACTGATCCGTAATTTTTCATAAGAAAGTAACTTCTTCCAACACTGTATTAAATTATTGACGCATACTTAATCAAAAATAAACTGCTCTCAGAACTTCTAAAGTTTATGAACTTTGCAAAGTTTGCCAGTTTCTTGACTGCTTTGCATATTGTACTTTTTATCGTTCTTTTAAAATTTCCATATTCATCTTAAGGGTCGATCTGTTTTGAGTCAGACTAAATGTTTTAGAAAATGTTTTCATAATTTCACAACTAAACCAAAAACAAGATTATTAATTTTTCTATGCACCATTTCAAAAGATTGTTTATGGTCTTAAATATGCTGATTCGAATGTTTGATTCTGACGGGAATTAGTATTTTGTGATCACAAGATTAAATAACCAATATCACAACATTCATATATGAACTTTTTTTTTAAATAGTTACAAAATATTTGAAAGTAATGACAATATTTGAAAATCTGATAATACCACCACAGTAAGCGGAAAATGTTACTTTTATTGTGATGGAGGACTTGAACTTGAACTTGGACCAGCCGAGGAATTGAACACACTACGTCCGGGTGGGACCCAAACGCGATGCCAACTCAGCCACTGACTGGTTAACTTATTTTACATCATAAATTAATTTAGACCATAAGGAACGACAGTTTTATCAATTGTTGAATTGAATAATACGGTCACATCTAGGATCCTAGATGTGACCGTATCCTTTTCTGTTTTTTCTGTTTCAGATTTTCGTTTAGAAATCGCTAATATTGTCTTCAATAATAATAATTATTATTATAATATCAAAAAAATACTTTATATAATTTATTCTTTGTGTAATTTTTTTTAATTCATACACCTGTAATGATACATTTTCCTTTCCAGAACTTCCTCTCCTTCATTTCCATTAAAAGACTCTCCACACAGCATCCCCACGCATACTATATTAAGACCCCGCATACCCGATTAATAACAAGTTTCTCGTTAACTTTTTAAGTGCAAAAAAATACATATGGTATTTTTGCACTTAAATAATAATAATTATTATTGGAGACAAATATCTACATATTATCAAAAAAATACATATGTGTTTTATTCTATTTAATGTGGATGACTTTATATTAAAACACTGATTGTATTTTATGAGATAGACTTTTATTCTTGTGACGGTTATACAGAGAGCTTGTTAGCGTGACCACAGACGACAATACAATGTGTTACAATCACCTCTAGCACTAGTGATGTGCGACACCAATAGTGATGTTACATCCCCTTTCTTTATTTATAAAAACAATAAAAATTCAAATACATTGATATTAGACATTATGCTTACATACAATACAATAAAATCTTAAATACACTGACATTAGACATTATACCTATCGGGTTGTTTGACCACTCTACCATATCTGGTAATGTAAGGGTTGTTCAAATTATTATATTCTCCCACCTGTCCCTCATCTCCAGCTTCTGCCTCTTCAAGTGCCGGATCAGATCGCATGGACAGATGGTCATTATTAACATTTGTATTATATCTCATTTTTAAGTGAATTCTATTTCGTCTGTACGTGTTACCATAATAATCTTCAACAATATAAGACCTGTTACATTTTAATTTTTCCTTGACCACAGCTGGTAACCAATTACTTTTAGGGTTTTTCTTAAAATACACATAATCTCCTGTTTTAAATATAGACATAGGTTTTGCATTGACATTATAATATTTAGAATTTTTTGAATTATTTTTTTCAACGCAGTTTTTGTAATCTGAGAATCTTACAACCTTTGGTTTTAATTTAATTTGAGTTGAAGGAATATTCATTCTTAAAGTTCTAGACATTAATAATTGAGCAGGTGACGGTAAATTGGCTTTAGGTGTGTTTCTATAATGTAATAGAGCTATATAAGGATCTGTATTTGTTTCTTTTGACTTTTTTAGAATATTTTTTATAATTTTAACAGAACTTTCTGCCTGACCATTAGATTGAGAATGATATGGACTAGTAACTACATGTTCTATATCCCAATCGTATAAAAATGATTTGAATTCAATAGCTTGAAAAGGCGGACCTCCATCAGAGACTAAAGACATTGGTATACCATGACGTGCAAAAATAGATTTTAAGTGAATTATGACATTTTTTGCAGTAGAATTATTATTTAGGAAAGCAGTTTCAATAAACTTTGAATAGTAATCTGTTACAATGAGGTACGTTTGATTATCAAAATACATTAAATCAATACCTACTTGTTGCCATGGAAACTTATTAATTTCATAATTTATCAGTGGTTCCTTCTGATTAGAAACTTTAAATTTATTACATATTTGACATTGCTCAATTAAATTTTTTATATCTACAGTGATACTAGGCCAATATAAAGTATCTCTAGCTAATCTTAAACATTTGTTTATTCCTTGATGTCCTTCATGTATTTTGTTTAACATTTCTTTTCTCATAGTTTGAGGTACTAGCAATTTATTACCCTTAAATATTAACTCATTAATGACATGAATTTCGTCTTGAATATTATAATAACATTTTAAAGTGTAATGAACTTTATCTTTGCTATTCGGCCAACCTTCATAATAATATTTTTTTAATATTTGCATAGTTTCATCCAAAGCAGTAGCATTACTCAATTTTTTACGATATTCTTCACTAATAGCTAAGTTCATATATATTGAATTTACATGACAATGTAGATCAGACTCATAATCGGGTATATAATGATCTTTTAAAGCTGCTCTAGATAAAGTATCTGATATATACATTTCTTTACCTGGGACATGTATAACATTTAAATCATAAGATTGAAGAGCTAACATCATACGTTGCAATCTAGCTGGTACATCATGTAAAGGTTTTTTAAATAAATAGACTAAAGGTTTGTGATCAGTTTGTACTGTCACTTTGTTACCATAAATATACTGATGAAACTTATTACAACCAAATTGTATGGCAAATAATTCTTTTTCAATTTGAGCATAATTTTCCTGCGACTGTGTCATTGTTTTTGAACTAAATGCAATTGGACGGTTATTTTGCATAATAACTGCTCCTATAGCTGATTTTGATGCATCGACTGATAAAGTTAGTGGTATTTTTGGATCATAATGACTTAAAACTGTTGCATTTGAAATAGCCTCTTTCAAAGTTTTAAAACATTTTTCACAATTTTCATCCCATGACCATATAACATTATTTTTTAATAAATTTCTCAAAATTTGTGACTTATTTGATAAGTTTTCAATGAATGGACCCAAATAATTTACCATTCCTAAAAATCTTTGTAAATCTTTGACATTTTTAGGAGACGGCAACTCTAAAATAGCTTTGACTTTCTCTTTGTCAACTTTTACTCCTTCCTTACTAAAAATATAACCTAGGAAACATACTTCCTTGACTAAAAATTTACATTTCGACTTATTTAATTTTAAGTTGATTTCTCTAGCCCTTTCCAAGACTTTTCTTAACCTAAAATTATGAATTTCTTCAGTTTCTCCATAAATTAAAAAATCGTCGACAAAAATTAATATACCTTCCAGATCTCCAAACAAATCTACCATAATCCTATAAAAAATTTCCGTTGCTGCGTTTATTCCAAACGGTAGTCTTAAATACCTGTACCTTCCAAATGGAGTTTGAAAAGTACATAAATCACTACTTTCTTCATCTAACTTCAATGACCAAAATCCAGAATAAGCATCTAGATGTGAAAAATATGCAGCACCTATAAGTTTTGATCTAATTTCATCGATGTTTTTTAATGGAAAATATTCTCTCATTATGCAGTTATTTAATTTTCTAGGATCAAGACAAATTCTTAATTTACCTGACTCCTTGACAGTTATGACAACAGAATTTACCCAAGAAGTAGGTTTAGTAACCTTTTCAATGACCTTCATCTTGTCCATGCGATCTAATTCCTCACGAAGTCTGTTTTGTAAGGCAAATGGGACTTTCCTCGGAGGATCAACGCACGGAACGGCATCTTGACGAAGTTTGAGATGAACGACAGGTGGTAAACATCCGAGACCCTGAAATATGTCATTATATTCAGTAAATAAGGTGTTATGATCATATTGAACATTAAATATTCTTTTTATAATTCCAAATTTCTGAATAGTTGGAAGACCTAAGACTGATTGACATTCTATATTTGTGACAAAAAATATTATTTTACTTATGACATTTCCATTGATTTGACATACAATATCACAATGACCAATAATAGGTATTTTATTACCTCCAAATCCTGACACTTTTGTAAAAACTTTTTGTAAAATTGTATTACATAAATTTAACTTTTTAAAGTTTGTCAATGACATTACATTTATATCAGCTCCTGTATCCAAGATACAGTCTAATGTTTTATTATTAATTATTATATCTATGTGCCATGCTTGACTTGAATAATTGTTATTATTAATATTTCTGATTGTTGCAATAAAATGACCCTCAGTGAAATTAGCACTGTCATCATTGGGTTTTGATGACTCTAAGTTTAAATTTCTGACTTTATTGTGACAATTATTTTTAAAACAATATTTAGCAAAATGACCAAAAGAATTACATGACCTGCATTTGACATTGACTGCTGGGCACTTGTAGCGATGATGCTGACCACATCTTCCACATGGATTGATATGACCACTTGACCTTGGCTGTGATGATGATGATGGTGACCCATGACGACTTGAAGATCCATACTGACTTGATCTTGACTGTGATGATGAGAATGACGGTGAACCATGACGACTTGAAGATCCAAACTGACTTGATCTTCTTGAAGTTGACCCTCTTAGACTTGACTGACATGATGCTCTCGACTGTCTTGAAGTATTTTTATTATGACTGATTTGAAGAATATTTTCTGTGTGTGTTTGTTGGTTAATTTTCTCTGCATTGCTTTGTGACAATAAGATGGTTTTTGCAATTTCAATCGTTTTTTGTAATGACAATGTAGAATCTTGTAATAAGCGTTGACGGATATGATTTAAATTTGCACACATATTTGCAATAAATATGTCTCTTACCAGAGATTCTCTTAAATTCCCAAATTCACAATCCAAACTTAAATTTTCCAAGTCCAATAGAAAATTATTGATGTCTTCTGAATTATTTTGTTTTCGTGTAAAAAATGAATTTCTTATCATTGTTAAGTTTTTGTGAGGTGCAAAATATTCATCAAACTTTTTCTTGACTTGTCGTAGCGTGCTTGATTCCATGTTCATGTTAAATGATTTGAAAATTTCCATACCTTTGGAGCCAATTGAATGAAGCAGAATTGCGATTTTTCTTTGTTCTGTAGCTTCTTCCAAACCTGACGCTACCAGGTATATTTCGTAGTCTTGCCACCAATTTTTCCATTTTGAATCATTATTCATATTATTTGACAACACTTGCAGATTTGACAGGGCATGAAAATCATGTTGTATGTGTGACTTTTGCGCGTCCTTCGCCATTTTAAATTATACTTAATATTTTTCAATTTATGTTATTAACATCCAACTTCCAGTATTATTATATTATTACTATTTATTATCGAGATCCCACTTCTGACACCATGTTTTATTCTATTTAATGTGGATGACTTTATATTAAAACACTGATTGTATTTTATGAGATAGACTTTTATTCTTGTGACGGTTATACAGAGAGCTTGTTAGCGTGACCACAGACGACAATACAATGTGTTACAATCACCTCTAGCACTAGTGATGTGCGACACCAATAGTGATGTTACAATATGGTATTTTTGCACTTAAATAATTATAATAATTATTGAAGACAAATATCTACATATTATCAAAAAAATACATATTGAATTCTTGAAGATAAAATATAGAAATATGCCGAAACGTTAATTATATGAAATTCCCTCGATAGAAAAAAATCGTAAAGGAAACTCCGAAAATTATTAAAAACACATTTTGTTCTGTTATTTAATATATTAAAGCCATGAAAAAATTCAAAGTGTATCTTTAAATGCAAATAAAGCATTTGTGGAGAGATTTATTTGAAACAAGTCGTGTTTTATTAAATATTTTCACCATTTTCGCTTATTTTTTTTATCATTTTTTTTTTAATATTAGCTCGCTCCCTCTAACATGCGTATTTACATATACCCCATTCAAACCATCTTTGAATGCTTAATACGGGGCCTTAAGGAACAAAAACATTTTAACGCATAGGTAGGTACCCACTGTGATTTAAACGAGTGTTAACGGTGTGACATTTAACGCATAGGCCCGAACTTACCATAAATAGTTCAAAAGTATTTAAAGCATTCCTTAACCTGTGATAGTGGTTTAAATGTGTCAGAACAAAGTCGAGACATAACGCTCATTCTTATTCAAAAACATGCCCAAGTCAGAGTCAGTACCCCAAACCCCTTGTTAATTTAAAATACTGATGATAAAACAACCCTTCAAATCTCTTTTATCTCCCTTCCGTAGATTAAATCGGTTAAAACGGTGCTTTAAAATCCCCCAACACCTTGCCTAATTATTAAGTGGATACTTGAGAAAGGCCTGGGATATGCGAAAAAAACAACTTTGATCTAACAAACTCAATTTAGTTTATGCTAATATCTCGTTTGAATATTTTTCATTGTTTTACTCTTTAAAAAAAATATTATTATTTTTTAGGTATCATGGATGCATAAAGTGTACTATTATTTTTTATTACGAAATAATAAACCGACAAATCTGTGGAGTTAACGCTTGAGCAGTTTAAATTTTAACTTAAATTAATTAACTTTAAAAAGATCAGAGCAAAATTTATCACAAAGGTGATTAGACACTGAAAATGTTGTAATGATGTTTTTTCTTCAGAATTGTTTTTTTGTTTAAAATAATTTGACAAAAGTCATGATAGGCAGTAAGTAGTTAAGTTCGCTTTGGTATGACATAATCTCAGTAGTACGGAATTATCTATCTCTACTCCTGATTCCGTAAACTATAGCAACCAACCCTTCTAGGATGTCAGTTATAACCGGAGGCTGCTCTTACGAGGATCGCCAAATGAAGGAAGTTAAGATATCAAATGAAGCGAGAGGAGAGAAGCTGACTTCTTACAGCTAGGAATTTACACAAGGGAGTTGGAATAGTTTCTGCCTTCTCTACGTATGTCATAAATGAATTTCTGACAAACACAGACCATGCATGTACAATCTCAGGAATGTTTCGTTTGGTAAATCCGATTGTGTTGCCCGCTTATACTAACTGCTTAATTCCAAAATGTATCTATTGTAATTAAAAAGTATCATTCAAAAGTAATTTTCTTCATTCGGTGTTTTATATCAATGCCCGACATGAGCGTGAAATTATTCTTTATTATTTTTAAGCCTTAATTCCCACAAAGTAACAATGTGGTCTGGGTACTTTATTTTTGTACGCGTTTATTACAAATATCATAATAGATTGTGCTTAGAGTTTTAGACTAGCCTCTGAAGAAAATAATAGCTAGAGGCACCTGGCTATTGGCTATAGGATCTACTTTGGGATGAACAATGTTTCATTTTGGAAAAGCGTACCTACAGATCTAATATGTTGCGCTCCTTCGTGTGTTTACTTAACGGTGCTAAAGGGTATGCTTCTAATTTTCTCTTATTTAAATAAACCAAAACTAAAATTGTATGTAGGTACTTAAATACTTACCTACTCAATTATTATAAACCATTTTGTTTTATTTCAAATAAGGAATTATACAATTTGTTCAAATAAACATCACTACCTAGACAATATTTATTTTTAACTTAATTCGGGCAGATAGTACCATGATTGTGAAAAAAAGCCATAAGAAAGTCCAAATAAACACGACGATTTCACATTTTAAAATTGATTTTTTCTGAACAATGTAAACCACCAAGTCAAAGTAAGGCTGGCTTGGATAATAAAGTTGACGCAGAAGATTTTTGAAAATGGAACACACAGACAAATTTATAGACTGATGAAATGTCAAATAGTGAAGTCACTACGTTCAGTCAACAAAATTAAAACGCTTAAATGTAATTATTTAATAGCTGAAGTAAATGGTAATCTTCACATCTGTATACAAAGAATCCTTCATTTATCTGGTCACGTCGCAAGGAGAGGGCAGAGAAGTTTATAAATCAAAAAATATTCCATGAAGAAAGGCACGAGAATAATTCCTCGCTCGATAGTGAAAGAAATAACCGGCATGACCCTGAACCATGAAATTGTTCACTTTACCAAGCCTCGGTGACATGGCGAGATGTTTTCCAGGAAGTTACCAATTTCGGAGTACGCGACTTTCCACTTGGGGAAGGCTTTTTAAATGTTTAAATATAAATAGAGACAGTTCTGTAGAAAATATTTACTTCGCCTCTTCTCACCATTGTAGATGAAGCCTATCTAAGCTATGATTATTTTGGTAATTATTCGGAATCGCTGGACAAGGATTATATGAAATATTTTTAAATAAAACCTTCTGATTTACCTTAATTACTATAAAAGGAATCTGACTGCATTTGGGATATTTTTAATTATAGCATTTTAATTTTTAGTTACGTAAATCGAAAATTCACTTTCGTTGTATGGGATGACAGCTGGAATGATTTCTGTTGATAAAATTTTCTTTTGTTGATTTGCTGATACGAGTGGCTATATTTTTTACCATGTGCAAATACTAGGTAGGTACTATTTAAGCCAAACTCGAAAAATAAAATAAAGATATTTAGGTATGTTTTATAAAATAGAAAAATTAAAAAAAGATGAGGTTATTATAGGTTAGGTTGGTTTATTATTAGGATTTAGGTTAGGTTAGGATAGATTGGATATTATAGGTTAGGTTGGATTATTATAGGTAAGGTTCGATTATTATAGGTTAGGTAGGATTATTATTAGGATATAGGTTAGGTTAGGTTAGGTTGGATTATTATAGGTTAGGTAGGATTGTTATTAGGATATAGGGGTAAAATTCGGTTTATGGGAATCACTCGAATAACCGAAATTGAACTTGATTAAGACTAATTTAGGGCTGGGGAATCCGAATCTGTAAGAATTAAATTTATATATATATATAACCTAACCTAACTGTGATTTTCTATAACAAAAAAATGACCCTTTAATAACGCCCACTCGCGTCCCCTTTAGAGTTATATCCCAGTTTTCAAGTAGTTTGTGGGCTACGCTAGGTTTGTATAGACTGGTTTGTGATTTGATTCTAATACCTTTTTTCCATGTTATTTTCTGTTGCAAAAAATTGCCCCTTTAATAACGCCTGCTCGCGTCCCCTTTAGAGTTACATCCCAGTTTTCAAGTAGTTTGTGGGCTACGCTAGGTTTGTATAGACTGGTTTGTGATTTAATTCTAATACCTTTTTTCCATGGTATTTCCTGTTACAAAAAAATGCCCCTTTAATAACGCCTGATCGCGTCCCCTTTAGAGTTATATCCCAGTTTTCAAGTAGTTTGTGGGCTACGCTAGGTTTGTATAGACTGGTTTGTGATTTAATTCTAATACCTTTTTCCCATGTTCTTCTGCCTACTCTAACCCAAACTAAAAACCTAACCTATTTTGTAAAAAAATATTATTATTATATGGCAACACTTTTTATTTTTTGGTTGGCACTTCTGAAATGTCAAAGTAATTAATTAAAAGTCATTAATTTGATTTTCTTATGTCATAATTGATAAATAAAACATGGTTTCTATGTATCGCGTACGAAATTTCAAAACCCTATAACTCAGTTAATAGTGCCGACCCCCACCTAATTCTTATAGATTCTGATTCCCCAGCCCTAAATTAGTCTAAATCAAGTTCAATTTCGGTTATTCGAGTGACTCCTATAAACCGAATTTTTTCCGGATATAGGTTAGGTTAGGTTAGGTTGGATTATTGTAGGTTAGGTTCGATTATTATAGGTTAGGTTCGATTATTATTAGGATATAGGTTAGGTTAGGTAAGGTTGGATTATTATAGGTTAGGTTAGGTTGGATTATTATCGGTTAAGTTAGGTGTGTTGGGTAAGGTTTGGATATAGGTTAGGTTAGGATTTAGGTTAGGTTAGGATTTAGGTTAGGTTAGTTTAGGTTTGGTTATTATAGGTTAGGTTACTATAGTTTAGGTTAAATAAAACAATAATTATAATAATACCTAAATATAAATAATTTAAGTTTTTTAAGTAACATAGAAATATTTTATTTTTCGAGTTTGGCCAAAACAGTACCTAACTAGAATTTGCATTCTGAAATGATTCAAATTCTAGCTACTCGTATGTATTCTAGCTACTACTACCAGAGAAAATGTCATCAACAGAAATCATTCCAGCTGTCATCCCATACAACGAAAGTGAATTTTCGATTTACGTAACTAAAAATTAAAATGCTAAAATTAAAAATATCCCAAATGCAGTCAGATTCCTTTTATAGTAATTAAGGTAAATCAGAAGGTTTTATTTAAAAATATTTCATATAATCCTTGTCCAGCGATTCCGAATATTTACCATTATTTTTTGCGCATATAAGATACATACACCAGTCTTACAATAATTACCATTATTTTAAATAACGTTTTACATTTACATAATATTATGCATCTTGATCCGCCGTTACAATTTTATCATCCAATTGAAGATTTTTCAGATCTGTGAACTGGCAGTATTTAATCTAACGACACTTAAAATATAGGACGTGTGATATTGAAATATTAGACTGGTGAGTAGAGATTGAAAATATCTAGTTTAGTCCATGGTTTATTCTTTCATCATTTAGTCTTTTAGTCCATGAAAAAATAGACGCTAGTGGAAGAGTAGTTTCATCAATACTGAAAGTCCATTAAATACTGACTTTCTAAAATAAATTAGGTACTACTTACGATACTTACATTGCATTTATTTCACATCAGATTTTAGACTTTTTAGATTAACCTATTTGTTTTACTAATAAAACTTTGCGGTGCATACAAATAGGTTTTACACTCCAGTTATTTTACATCTCAGATATCTACTTTTCCATGAGAATAATTTACTTGTGTATGGAAGAAAAGTGTACATTAGCGATAGTTAAGTAATATTGAATTATATAACATAGCGATTTTAGGAATCTCGCAAGTCAAAACATGGCTAGACTCAAACATACTTACACTAAACATATCGAAAACAAAATTGACAACATACACTAAAAATAGCACGGAACAGCCACAAAAAACAACACAAACACCATAAAAATACACGAATGTTTAAACACCAACATCTGCGATTGCCCTCCTCTAGAAAAAACAGAACAATTAAAGTATTTAGGAATCGTAATTGACTATAACCTTAGATGGATACCTGACATCAAACAAATCACAAATAAACTCCTCAAAACGATACATTTTTTCTTAAACATAAGAAACTTATATAAAATAAAACAATTGAAAACAAAATATTTGGCACTTTGCCAATCAATTATAGAATATGGAATTATTGCTTGGGGAAGAGCAAAAAGCTCGGCTGGTGATTCATTAGAAATCGCACAGAAAATGATCTTAAAGGTAATACTAAAAAAACATAGAATGACTGATACAGACCAAATATTGAACAGTTGTGACGTACTAGATATACGCCAATTATACGTTTAAACACTTCTTATCTACATTTTTGACCAAAAAAACATAATTCAACATACACAAAATATCACTAACAGAGCAGTTAGACAAGCGTACAAAGAGAACATAAAAACTCCGACGGTAAATACAAGCTTTGGACAAAGACACTATCAATACTATGCCATAAAAGCTTTCAACAGTTTAACACTTAAAAATAAAATTGAGGAAAACAATAATAAATTCAGACACAAAATTACAAAATGGATTAAAGAACAAAAAAGACAATATTACGAAAATTTCATAACATAACATAATAAAACCTACACGTAACACACAAAACGAATATAAAACACACACAGCATATAATATAAATATACCGATTTTTTACTTTATTTTGTTTTATATTTTATTCTACTTTAATTATTTTTAATATTATTTTGTATTTTAAAATGGAGGTCTAAGCATTGGTAAGCCGCCCAGTGAGGCCAACATTACTGGATTGTACTATGAAATGTAAAATATTGTTCCAAAAAAAAAAAACAAAACACAATTCTTCCGGTTTGGTATAGATTTATTTATTTGATATTGTGAAATCTTTAATATAACTCCACCCAAATAATGCTTAACATTACTAAATTGTAATTTTAGGAAATGTAAGATATTGTACCAAAATAAAAAAATAACAATTTGGCACATGTATGTTTGCTGTACTACGCTGCAGTTTGAAAGGAAAAAAAAATAATGTGGTATAAAGAAAATAGAATATTTAATGAAATTAAATGGTATCTTCACAGATCTGGAATTTTAACCTTGAAATTAGATGAACATTGTTAAAATTCTGTAATACGAGTATAAACTGTCCTAAATATAATTTATGCCCAGACTGATTAGTTTTTACAATCTGAAATATTTGTGTACAATCAATCAGTGGAAATTCGCTAAATAATCTTGTTCAATCAAAGCAGCGCCAAGATATCTTTAGATAACCTTTTATTGCGTTTAGTGTTATCAATATCTTATATAAACATTGAGAGCAAACACTGCTAACGAAGCAATTTGTATTATTTAATTAATTGATTTGAGGCAACCAACACGGTGAGATCGCAGTATTGTGTTATTTTTTTCAACAAAAAGTTTTGATTCTTTCTTTCTATTGAAATGTTATTTCTTATTTCGCATAACCGGCACTCTATATTGACATTTATATATCTCTTGATCCCATCTAATCTGAAGTTAGTGTTTTGTGCTCAAAGCGGTGCATAAAATAATAAAACGGTGTTACGTCGAGGAAATGAAATTTTAAATATTTAAACCCTTCCAGTAAAAGACGATAGAAAGAATTTTGCTACCGTTAAAAAAATGATGATCTTGAGCAGACATCAAAATTTATAATTGTTCCTCGCGACAGCTACTGAACTCTTTCTAGCTCTATTACGGTCAATAAAAAAATTTCATTATCATAATATGCCAAATGTAATCATTATTATTATTAATCAAACTTTTAAGGGATATTTTCGTAAAAAAAAAATATGGTATTTACTTTCAGATGAATCAACCGCTTTTACTGGGATTAGGGATTTTATGTATCGTAAGCTGCATAACAGCTAAGATTAACTACGATGGCTATAAGGTGTACAGAATGCGGCCAAAAACTGAAGATCAGAGGATTTATTTAAAGAACTTGGAAGATGATGAAGTGCATGACTTTTGGGCTGGCGTGACGGTATCAGATAGGCCAGTAGAGGTGATGGTCAAACCAGAGAATCAAGCCAATTTCATTTTGTGTATGATAGACATTGGTCTGGAACCAGAATTGTTTGTGGAAAATGTTAAAAAGTAAGTAATTTTTCATTAATTAAATAATTTTATGGGTTCTGTATTACGTTTAGCAAATAAGTCGATGGTGTTTCAATAGTTCTACTAATTTTTCATTGATTTTGAAAGGATGCAGTTAGAGGAATTGTTTTTATCTAATGGCAACCATTTTGACAAGTGTGGCAATTTTTTTATTTTTTTGTAACGTCTATAAAATATTATAGGTTTTCATAAAACAAGCAGTATAATGAAATACAAATTCAATAGTGTTCAGAAAGTCTGTAAATTTTCTGTTTTCTGTAAATCTGAGTAAAAATCATATTAAAATGACGTGGGTATTATGAAAACGATACATGGGAAAAATCCTTATTTAATCTTTTGATCACGTTTTGTTAATATGCTCGAATTGTCAATTATATCGAATTGTTGGAATTATTATGTTTTTTTTGGTAGTATTATTTGTTTTTTACATGAAATTACGTGATTTTTTAGTGTTCAATTTATTAGAGTGTTCGAGTATTATTTCTTAATGTAAGCTGGCGTTTGTGTTTTAGGAAAGGAGTGCTCATAAATATAATAAAGAAAAAAACATACTTACAAAGAAAAATTATATGTTTGAGTGAAGAAAAACTAAGTATAGAGAGACATGAATAACAATTTTTTAAATTACAAAAGTAATAAAAAAATGTGTTATCAACACTAATCATATGGGTGATACAATATCTAAAAATAAATCTCGCTTTCGTTATCATCGGTGCGTGAGATATAATTAATCACAGCTTATAATAATACGAAATCTGCTGAAAATAGTATTTCCCACATTTCAACAAAATGATTTTCAAAGTTTAATGTACATTTAACGTATAATTTAAAAATAATATAATTTTATGGAATGAAACCGGGCGTTAAAATTTATTTGTAACACTAGTATTTATTTTTAACACTAGTATTTATTGATAGCACTGGTATTAATTTATAGCACCAGTGTTTATTTCTAGCACCAGTGTTTATTTCTAGCACCAGTATTTATTTCTAGCACCAGCATTTATTACAAACACTAGTATTTATTTCTGAGTATATATTGTACTGAGGTATTTGTGCGTCTGTACCAAAGCTATATTGTTAAGCTATATATATATATATTTGATATCGGTGGAGCTGAAAAGAGTATTGTTTCAAGTGGTAATAATGATAATTCATTAGAACCTCCCCAACCAATGATCCCGTATTATAAAACTGAATGGTCTAATGTAAAGTAAATGTTATTTAATAAGTTCTGTGATAGAGTATTTCTAAGTCTAAAAAATATGAAAATTAATTTTCTCATTCAATCTATAATCTAATTTATTTGGGGGTTCCAATTTATGTTACAATCTATTATAATTCCGAGATAGTTTGTGTTCTATTTACTATATAAATCAATAAAATTTTACGTAATTGTAAAAAGCATTCACTTTGTGGCTCATCATAATTTATAATAAAATTTTAATCGCAGTTTGTAAGATCCATAAGTCGATTTATATTTTGACCTTCTCCTCAGGTCAATTCTTTCAATATTTGGAACAGTTCATAGAAATAGTCATAGTTAGAAATATGAAAAAAAAAAACGTAAGGTGAGCCATTTTTTAAACCTTTTATGTTTGATTACAAACCTTAACAATTCAAAGGTTATGTTTTTAAATAATAAGCGTATTTCTCAAACTTTTTTTAGTTTTCAGATACGTTCAGAAATATTCCATTATTTGGATTTTATTGAGAAGCGGAAATACACACTAATTCCCCGACTTTCTGACAGCATCTTTAAGAAACATAATGGTCAATGTGGTAGAGGCCTGAAGAGTTAATGGCAATATTGATATGCGCAGCCTTTTTCGTCAGGCTATAATGAATATTATAAGTTTTTTCGGTATTTAGTAATAACAGATTTATATCGAACCAACTCTTCAGAATGTTTATCGCTCTATTAGCTGATACTTATATTTCGTGCCACGTGTTTTTTTTCAAAAGTTATTACTGTATCATCAGTGTAGGGTATAATATTTTCACCAATTTGAAGATTTCATCTTAAAATTTGTAGTATGAAATAACATTTTAATGATTTCATTTATGTACGAAATAAAAAGTAACGGACCTAATATCGTACCCTGACGAATTTCACAAATTGGCAGTTTCACAAACATATGTGTTTATATCGAAATTATTACTTATTTCGTTTGTCATTATAGTGGGAAACCATAAAGCTACAATTAGAGGGGCTACTGCGTTCTAATTATGGCCCCCAAGCACTACTCAGCCTGGCTGTGACAACCAAGCTGCGCAGCCAAATATTAAGCAGGCAGTTTTAACAGTAAGTCGACGGTCAATAGTGGCCCTTCCGTCGAGCGATACAGTATATATTATACATTTTAGGAACACAAAATACGGCAAATACGGAGACCATGACTGAAGGCAGCTACATACTTTAATCTTGTCCCTCTCTGGCTGCGTGCAGCCAATTGGCTGCCACGGCTGATCTAATGGCTGCAGCAGTCAGAAATTCTTAACCGCCCAGCGCGCGGGCTCCGATAAGCCATCATATTATGTTGAATTGGCTACCACAGCCTGGCTACCGCAGCCAATCTGCCTAGTGCGCGGGGGCATTAACTCGTTGAAACTTGTTCCACTATTAGAATGCGATAAGCGATAGACCTGATTCGGTAGTTTTAGTTAGAGCGTGGGAGTTGGAGGTCAGATGGAGATAAACGAAACCTATTTTTTCGATTCATGTCTCATCTAAATATAATAGATCAATAATATATGATTACCGCACAATTAGATTATTTCAAGAATTTAAAGTCCCTTCACTTCATATTATTTATAAAAAAATAACTCTTTTTCAAATACATAAAGATTGTTTCAACAATGACAACTTAATAACTTTTTCGAACAGCAATAGACAAAGTATTCTTGGCTCTATAACTATCCCGCGCTGTAACACCACCACAGCCCAACAATTTTATAAATATTTTGGTGTCAAATGGTTAAACCAATTACCTCTTAACTTAAGATTGGAAACGAATTATAAAAAATTCAAAAGCTCAATAAAAACACTATATCAATAGCATATTAAAATCGTTTATACTTAAAAATACAATATAATCTCTCAATTATTATTATATTGAAATCCTTTTCTCTTATTTCTTATTCTTAAATCTTTCCTTCTCTTACATCCTTTTCTATTTGATATAATTTTGTTATATATATTTCATGATCTTTACACTCTCTGAAAAAATATGTTAAATTTTTATTTACACGCGTTTCTCCGCCTTTTTAACACGGGCATTTGCTCTAAAAAAGGTGTATCACGATGTACTGTAATGTACTAAAAAGAAAACAAACTTAATGTAATGTAATTGTTAATTTAATATTAAATAAAGAAAAAAAAATGTGTAAAACAATATTTTTGTACACATATTATACCTTCTGGTTAAATTTGAATTTTATTTTGATGAGCAATACCAACGCAAATAAATTAGCAGAATTGAAAGTAGATACGTACGTATTCATAATTTATACGCTCTTTGACGATAGTCATCATTTTTTAAATACATACAATTTTAACTGTTTGCTTTATAATTTTTAAATCTTTTTGGGATTAATAAATTTTACGTTTTTCTTCTTTTTTTATGTTAGGGCAGTCTTTCCAATGATGATCCTTATAAGGTTATTTTGTGCTTTGGGTTTAAACATTTTCAATAATTTGACTAATTTTTTCGGCCATGATCATTTTAATTCCATTATTTTGGGTTTGTAATGATTCTTTTATTTTTTCTTCCGATAAGTTAACAATGAATATTTTAGGATTTGTTTTCTCTAATCCTTCGCTGTTATGTGTATATATATATATATATATATATATATAACCGCGAAGGTTATGTATATATATATATATGCATAACCGCGTATATATAGTTTTTTGTTTGATCTTTTTTAGGGCAGGAAATCTATTTATTATCTTACGCTTTTTATTGCAATGCACAACTTGATTTTTTAAATTTTTAGTAATCATATCTTGAATGTCTTGTATTTGTCTATTCACTTGCAACTATTAACGAGTATTTGGCCATAAGTATTATTATTGATAAGGTTGATTTGTTATATGCTGTATTATACTACGTTTGTCGCAATTCCTGGGCATGCGAGCAGCACGGTGACAGAATGATATATTTTTATATTACTTTTCTAGACTTCTGGATCCATCGCAAGTAGGGAACTACACTCGCACTGGTATGACTTGGACTGAATACTATAGAATCGATGAAATCTACTCCTGGTTTGACGACCTAGCTATAGCCAACCCAACAAGCCTATCAATAGTGGATGGAGGGTCAACTTTCGAAGGACGGCAGATCAAGGGCGTTAAGATCTCCAACGGTCCAGGCAAGAAGGCGGTATTCTTTGAAGGAGGTATTCACGCGAGGGAATGGATTGGTCCGGCTACTGTCACTTATATCATAAACGAACTTTTGACAAGCAAGGATCCGGAATTTAGACTAATTGCTGACAGTTTTGATTGGTATCTGTTCCCAGTTACAAATCCAGATGGATATGAATACACTCACACGGATGTAAGTACAGTTTACGATACATTTATTTATGTTATAAGTTTTTCACTTACAATAATAAATATTAATATCATTTCGTTGTATTTTTAGGCACGCCATTGGAGAAAGACAAGAACCGTATACCCAGGAACTTGCAGAGGTGCTGATCCCAACAGAAACTGGAATATTCACTGGATGGGTTTGTTATTTTGTTATATTAAATACTGGCGGCTCGTATTTAACCAAGCATTATGTTACCTCACCTATCCTAACCTAACCTCGTAATATAAGTGATTCACGAAGTTATTTTTTATATGGGACTAGTTGAAGTCCCGGGCGTTGCCCGGGCTTTGTGCAGGGTTTTTAGAAATCTAATATAGACAGTGACCTTCTTTTTATTTTGAAAGTCATGTGTGTCAAATTTCATAAATTTATGATTAAAACTGTAAATAGTTTATATTATTAGTACAATAATTGAATAATTTGTATAGTGCCATTCTTTTATGAAAAGTCACCTCAGGGGCGCTATAATAGTCTAGGATACTAGTGAATTCTGGACAATAGTACCCAACTATTTTTCCATTCCCATTGCAGAACAGGGAGCCAGTACTAACTGCAGTTCCGATACATATGCAGGACCTAAGCCATTCTCTGAGTTGGAGACAGCTTCTCTCTCAGAATTCATCAAGACTATTGGCAATGATTTGGTAGGATACATCTCATTCCACGCTTACGGGCAGATGCTTATGGTTCCATACGGACACACGGAAGAGCATCTTGATAACTACAATGACACTGTAAGTACAAAGAATTTGCCTTCACCGTGACCACCACGACCAATGATTGCTCTTCCAGTGTCATACCCACGGGGTTATCGACCACCTCATTTAAGTGGTGTCGTTTTTGTATCCTTGTTTTATAGGTTTTGCATAATAATATTTACTATAATATTTCTAGGTTGCCATCGGTTAAAAAGGTATTGAGGCTTTGGCTGTAAGATATGGAACAAATTATACTCTTGGGAACATTGCTGAAACCATCTGTAAGTAAAAATAAATTTCATTGTTTGTGGTTTTGCTTATTAATCCTTTAAGGCCAAAATACACCTGCAGAGTGCAACTTATTGGAGAGTAGAGGTGACAAAAGGGTCAGTTAATTGAGATTAGTTGCTGTTAACATGGTTTTGCTATGGAGAGAGTTTTATAACCACGAACGTCACACACTCTTAAAAAATTTTGTGAAATTTTCCTTTTTTTTTCTTTCATTGACTGACTCGGTTGATCGCAATGACCGAGTGCAGAGCGAGTGAAGCACCGACTTGAGTATGTAGGTGGAGATGGTACTTACTAGACCGAGTCAATGGGCCTGTCACTTTCACTGTTTCGTCTGAATTACTTGCCCGCTACTGACTATACTGATCACATCAGCCGAGCACTCGGCAGGTGTAATTCATACATAAGAGGTAAAACTCTTTAAGTGTTTTATAATTTGTACGGTCTTTTGAGTTTTTCCCCTAATGGAACAATACGGTTTTTGCGGGTGATGGATGATTGTTATAAATTACAGTTAAATGTTCATGTAGTGATTTCTATTAAATATTTTATCATCATCATCAACGAATAAGCCTTACCGCCCTTGAAACCAAGCGACATAACACACTTATTTAGGACGGGTTGTTTCGGAGAATCTGAACAATTCATCAAATTTCAACGTTCATTTTCAAGTTCTGTGAAAGATTTTTTCAAGTTCTGTTTTTATTTCAGTTTTGTCAAGCAACTAGCCTACAATGATATAAGAACAGAACTTGAATAAGTCTTTCACAGAACCCGAAAACGAACGTTGAAATTTGATGAATTGTTCAAATTCTCCGAAACAACCCGTCCTTAGGACGGGTTGTTTCGGAGAATCTGAACAATTCATCAAATTTCAACGTTCATTTTCAAGTTCTGTGAAAGATTTTTTCAAGTTCTGTTTTTATTTCAGTTTTGTCAAGCAACTAGCCTACAATGATATAAAAACAGAACTTCAATAAGTCTTTCACAGAACCCGAAAATGAACGTTGAAATTTGATGAATTGTTCAAATTCTCCGAAACAACCCGTCCTTAGTCTTTGAATTTGAATTTCGAAAATCAAATTTGTCACGGTTTTGTATATTTATGTATAAATTTTACATGATGTAGCTCTCAGTTACAAAAAAGCGACATATCTATTTCAATTGTTGCCTGTCTCTATCACTTCTCCAACTTTTCTCTACTTAATATTTTTTTTTAATTCGTAATAAAAATCTGATTCCACTAGTAATTTTATGTTTCGGACATGTTATTTTATGGAAATTTAACAAGACAAAAATAGGCTGTGAAAATCAGTCAATCTCGTAAAATTTCAGATTTGGATATTAAAAATAAATGATCTACATTTATTTCATTAATTTATTGTTTTTCCCTTAAACATTATTTTTAATATTAAATAATTCACTTTTTCTACTGTCAAAAAAGAAGCCTTTTCAAAAATACAAGAGGTACTTTTTTATTAAATTACATTAAATACGATTTAAGAGTTTTTTTTAGGTAAGTGAACATTTACGTAATCGATATTCTTTACAGTTTTTATATTTTGGTAGATATTAATTAAATAATCTTGGTACAGTTGGTCCTGAAAAATAAAATAATTAGCGTAAACGGTTAAATTCTGTATTCGTTCAATAAATTGTTTATCAGAATGGAATATTGATATTTAATAAATAAAATTTATTCATTCTTCCGGGTGGTTTAGATTTAGATTGCTTAAATGTTTTTTCTCTGTACTATGTATTTAACAGAGCGTTTATTTCTCGATCATTTAAATATAATATTTATACAGACAAGGCCAGCGGCAGCAGCCTCGACTGGGTGAAGAACGAATTCGGCACCCCTTTGGTTTATGTATACGAGTTGAGGGACAGAGGTCACTTCGGAGCCTTCCTACCCCCAGACCAGATCATCCCTAACAGCCTGGAGGTTGTGGACTCTTTAGTAGCCATGTTCCAAGAAGCTGATAAGAGAGGAATTGTCGACTTGATTCAAAGTGTGGATTGTTTTGATAAAAAATATACTTAATAAATTTATGTTTTACCTTTTTTGATTATTCTGTGTTATTTTTAAATCGATCTATTTGAATTTTGATTATGTTTTCGTGAATGAATGAATGCAAATCTTGGAAATAGAAATTAACCCACTTTCCGACATCCGATTCAGCTGAAACTCGGCAAATAGACTCGTTGCCATGACATTGCATTTTATCAACTTTTGGTGGCAATTACACATGACGGAGAGATTTTTGTATGTTCACACCATTTAAGTAAGTGTAAGTGGGTGAATATACAGATGATTTTCGTTGAAGAAGAAGATTATACTAATAAATCTAGATGAAACATGAAATAGAACAAGACACGGAAAAATAATAACGATAACGGTCACAAATAGGAATTGAACCCAGTCTCTGGTCTTACCAGGACAGGCATCTTAACCAACATAATCAATTGGACCTATTTATAAACGTTATATCTGTCGATCTCATAGATCAAATCTATAACATTGGTGGATATAACTTTCAAAATAAGTTAAAAATAAAAAAGTTGTTCCTGATGATTATCTATTTACCAGCTTGTTTGTTGGAAAAATTAAATATAATGGTGTTGCGAGATATTTAGGATTAATCCCCAACTAATATTGGTTCAATTCATCATATTAATTAGGAAGGTACGCATTAAAGGCCCTTTTGCAGTGATTGAATAGATTTAACTGAAAAGATCTCACCTCTCACAAGAATCTTGTCAATTATCCGGTTGGTACAAGGTAATTAATATATATTATAAAAGAAAATGTACAATGTGTGTGCCGCTAAAACTCAGAAACGAGTTCTGGTACGATCAAGGAAGTTATATAGTGTGGTAGCCCTCTATTCCCCATCCATTTTTGAAGATATAAAGGCTGGACCTTTCGCCCTCTAGAAATTTCTAGAAGAGCCCAGAACATTCGAGACTATTCTATTCAAGAGCATTTCACAACGTTTTAGAACATCCAAGAATATTCTGTAGTGTTGTGGAATGTTCGGGAATAGTCTCGAACGTTTGGGAACATCCCGAAACATCCAGGATCATAATGAACTAAAAACGGGATTACAGGCCGTTTCCTGATAAACTTTTAATAAATTTGTAATATTAACAATACATTGGTATCTCTTAATAGTATAAAACAATGTATCCCCGTCTGTTTGTTTGTGCGCTTAGTTCTTCTAAACTGTACAACGTAGTTTGATAAGGTTTTCACTATCATTTAGAGATTTATTTCCGGAAGGTTAACATATGCAATACATGGATATCAAAGGTTTATATACGAATATGTATATAACCTTCTTCTAAATTCCTACCTTGGCTCTGTTGCTTATGTGTATATCACTGTCTGTTTCTTTTTTGTTTCTTCTTTTTTGTTCTACTTAACCTCCCTTTTTCTATTTGTGTACTGTTTTGTATGTTTAACTTATAATTTTTATATCAAAATACCAATATAAAATTGTGCTCACACCTATGTATTGTAAGTTCCTCTCGTTCTACAATGAGTTTTGTAACTCATCGGGATTGCTCTGGCAAGAAATAAAAATAATAAAAACAAAATTATATTTATTGAAAGTAGAGAAAAGTTGAGCAACGCTGGGTACACGTGAAATGTCCCAACGAGGCGGTGAAAGTCTGAAATGGAGGTCAAAGGAATTTTAACAAAAACATTTTTTTTTATTTTTTTTTATTTCTATATAATATTTACAGTGTTCACATAATTATTTATATTTTTACATGATATATTTCAAACTTATAACTATAATATGTTGTGTGTAAGGTAGGTTTGAGAAGGTGAAACTGTATGTGAGTAAATTTTTTATTTATTTTATTTTTTTATGCTGGGTGTGAGGTAGGTTTGAGTAGGTGACACTGTGGTGGGTAATGTTATATGTTTCGTGAACACCTCACTGGGAGAACCTGTGCTGAGGTGTTTATTTTATAAAGTCACATTCAAAAAATCGTAGGTATAGCAAGAATCTTTCAGATGAACCGATCAATTAGTGATTAGGTGGTTATTATCGTTGGATAACTGTATTTTTTCGATTAAATTTTTCAAAAATTCCAAATTCAGCATTCCCGGGTTGCACATAATCTCAGAATATTGAAAATCGAGCTATTCCCATCATTATAAGTTGAAATTGTGGATCGTGCAATGATGGTTCTGATATTGAAAAACGTTTGGTCACTATCCCCTTGCAAACATGTTATTTCATTTTTGTCCAAATTTTCTCCTTTAACCTTTTTTCGTCGAAACTGTGATACTTTTTTCATTGTGAGAGGGAGGTGGTGGCGGTGAGCCCCTGCTCTAAAGTAATGAAATCTGCACGGCTCTTTTTCTAAATTTCAAAGACTATGTGCAGTACGATTCTATATCCATCATGAGCCAATCCTTTAAAATAAGAGAAGATATTTTTGTTAGTTTCTTAGCCTTAATTTTTTCAATAGGAAAAAATATGTCAAAGAAAGAGTACTGAATTACGGCAGGGAAAGCTGCGTAGCAACTACTAGTGAACCTCAATAGGACATTAAATGAAATTATGCAATAATGTTAATTTAATTTCGCTTGATTGGTGGGTTGTGTATTGCAAACCCCACATAACGTGAGGGTAAGGATATGTAATAATTATGCACGATTTTTTTTATAATACGTAGTTACATTCCTAAGCGTTGCTTTGTAAAACAAAACATAATACGAAAGTCTGGTCTGACAGATTCGTCAATATAAATCTTTCCATCAAGTTTCCAAAAAAAGATGAATCTTCTAAAAATATGTCAAAATTTATTGAAGAAAGCATAAAACAGTAATTAATAAAGACTCAACTTGCTTTGGGGGGTGTTGAATTTTGTTAGCATAATTTGTGTTTCACATTAATTTTTCACTGATTTCACAATTCTTCTCCGTTGACAAGACTGTCACTTCATTCTCGGTCATCTCATTGTCAGTAAGATATTTTCGATTTGCCTTAAAAATGTAGTTTTATTCTCTTTTTTTGTTTAACTAGACATTAATCGATGGCTTGTTGTAATGTGGGTACATAAAATATCAATAAAATTGTAATATTGCAACTTTAGTGGATTTTGCTGAGGAAACGCTAAAGTGGTAGATACTCTTGAGTATCGCTCTAGTGAAAGACCACCATTCAGAGTAGAAACATTGCTTGAAATGACATTAGCCGTGTTTGGTGACCATAACTGACCTCCCAAACTTCAAAGCTTCCTCTTCCACCAATCCATCCTTTACCCACTCTCTTTAGTCTCAAAACACAGCCTTATACCCCTCATTCCAAACAATTGGACGCGGCTCTGCGAGGGAGTTATTATTGTGTGGAATTCTCATTTAAAAAATAGCATAAATTGAATACTCTAAAACCGATGATACGTGAAGTGAAGTATTTTTTTCCGTGGTCGGTAGATCTCTCAATCTCTGGCCTCTCATGTTGTAATAAACATGTAAACCATTTGATCAGAAACCTCCCACTGCGCAATGTGCATACACTAGAAATTAACAACACTCTATGACTCTCTGCTATGGCACGCAATATGCTATGAAGATGGCTTTAACCTTTACAATAACACGTTTCAACTAATTTCTAAAGTTCCTCAGCTATAGCCATAGCTCACAGCTGTGCGCATCTATACCAAATTTACAACGGCTATGGAAAGAAGAGCTGATTTTGAAACTGTGACACGAAGAAACCACCACAGTTACTACAGTAGCATTTTCAGTGTTTCGAAAAATGTCGGTCACAACCATATTGTTAAGTTTTGTACTACAAAAGCCGTAGAGCTTGTGAATGCGTTAAAATAAGTGTGTTGTTACTCGAAATTGTGCAATTGCGGAGAGCAAGTCAAATGGAATTCGTAGATTGTCACGGAAACTTATTGTTTTAACAAAATTCTTTGCAAATGTGCTCGAATGTGAAGCGCCCAGCAGCGGTTGATAATATATGAGACCTCAAACTCAGTGGGTTTTCTTCGATTTTTAGAACACATTCCTAACTTTGTATAACTGTTGTAGCGGCTTACGAAGTTTAACTCTTTGAAAATGGCAGCACGTTGAAAAGATCGACAATTACTAAAATACATGTTCACGATATTTATTTCCTGTAAAAATATGGTCACAATTATTATTTTGCGGATTTTAAATTGTAATTTGAAAACGATTTGTATCCATGTTTCTTAAAATTTTGAGTAAATTTATGAAGATGAATATCGATCGACTGATATTAATTCTCCACTTAATGTTAACAGATCACCTATTATTACGTATTGTTCTATTGTTTTGAGAAATAAACATAGCTTCTAGGTATTAAAACCACTGAAAGCCTTAACAAGCATTAACATAGTCGTCAAGTACTTTTACCATCCTTTTCGTAAGTCTTTTGCCAGGCACAAGAGTTGACAATAAATTCTTGCGGAGTGTTCTTGTATAATTCGTCCACAGTACAAAGGACCCTACTACTAGAAGTTGTTCACAAACTTTTGTATTAATTAACTTCCTTATCAAAATTTCACGCTTTCTTAAGACTGACTTTCACAAAAGTCATACGATATGTCATCAAGAAATTAACTGAAATAATGTAATTTACGTGAACAGAAAAATAAAGTATATTTTCATGAGTTTACATAAAGATGAACTAGGTTCACAAGATGAGCGTTTCTGGTGGAACAAAAATAAAATAAACATAAATATGTCACCAATAAATAAAGATATAACCTGTCTCTACGCCATTTAATGGGAAATTCAGCACTAAAAAAGCCTTTCCTACAAAAATAAAGTTGGTTGTTTTCAGGTGAAAATATTTAATAAGCAATAATTGTTGAATGAAAAATACTAGCACATATTGAATTATTTGGCGGGTTCAAAATAAGCTGACGTAGCTTAATGGTTAAAGCAGCTGACTGGCAATTGGAAAGCTGCGGGTTCAAGTCCCGTAGGCTGCATTTATTTTATCTCGGGAGATTTTACAATTTGTACGAGGGTTTCAGGATAAGAATGATTGCTTATAATAATATGTTTTATTTTTTGGATAAACTTAGTGAAAACCTGAAATTTTAATATTTTATTATTGAGCGATTTTTTAACGAAAATTTTAAACACAAAAATCAGAAACAGATACGGGCTCATCTGGGACTTGGACCCGGGACCTTCGTCTTACCGGGGCGCTGCTCTACCAACTTCGCTAAGGGGTCCCTAATTCTTTTGGACATATTTAACTTTATCAAACAAAAACAAAAAATCTTTGTTACGAGTTCTTAAAAATAATAATAATATTGTCGCATTTCTTCCATTATACTTACTCAGACAAGGCCACCTGTTGAATACGGGTGTTTCTGAATGACTAATATTTTGTTAGGAAATGGTAATGCAGTCACATTTTTAACAGTATCTCAATAAAAAAGCCGTACTCATTTGTCTCCGTGTGTATGTTATAATATTCATTGTATCTTCTTGATTATTAATAACTTTAGGTTTCTCTAGAATCTGTCATTTGATTTCTGGAGTTTTGTAGCAAAAAAAACTTGGTAAAATTTAAAAGCTCTCGTACCACTGTTTGCTTACCGCCACCCCCGGGAAGTTTCAGTTGTAACGGTTCAATTCTAAAGTATTTCAAACTGTCGTTTCGTCCACAGTTAAGAAATATTCTGTCGTTGAGATCTCTTTCAGAAAGTACATAAAAGAACATTTGTGTAGTATCAAGTGGAAAGTTTAAGAAGTTTAGAGAAAGAAAAATATACTTGTCAATTTTATTAAATACTTTTTTAAATGATTTAATTCTCACGGGGTTAATCAAAGTGAGTTTAAAAATAAATCACCCTCAGTAACACTTTTAATAAAATGTTTTAAAATTTTAAGAGTCTGTCTTTTTTAATAATCTCTTTCAAAAATTCAAAAATCGATTACATTAACAATAATTTCATTAAAAAGATAAACCCTATCTTGGAAAGACTTACATCAATTCTGAATAAGCAATCATCTCATCTCAGAAAGACGAAAGATCAAATCCTGTCATCTATGTCACTCTTCAGCGTATCCATATGAGTTTCTCATTGCTTGATTTCATCCGTTTCCTTTGTGATGATCTTCTTCCAGAGATCGTCCCATCGAACATAAAACATGATAGTATTTAAATGGAGAGGTGTCCAAGGCAACTAATCTTACGTTGCGTTGTGTTACATTTAACAATGTGAAATTATGACGTGGATCCTATAAATAGCCGTAGGATGTGCAGTTTAATGTAATCACAAAAACCACGCTTGGAACGCATATCAACTCCAATTGATGTTTCATGTGAAATTTACAATGTGAGTACAAGAGTCCAAACTGCTTCCAAACCATAAAACAAAGAAGAAGACTAGAAGTGCCTTCCATATAAATTTGAACGTAAAAAAATGTGGCACTGACTTATAACCTTTTGGTTCTATACCATTTAGCTCGCCATCTGTCTCTTTTACACTTGCCTAAAATTGTATATCGTCATCTAATTTCAGTTTCATAACCATGGTGAAACACAATTAAGTATAGAAATATACACCCAAATAAGGCTTACATTTGGATCACAAACCACAAGACTTCTTGTTTTATTATTAATTCTAGGTCCCAAACCCTCTGGAGCCAGTCGGACTATGGCATCTCCAAATGGAGTACATTGTGAGGCTGAAATTATTGAGGAGGGGAAGAAGCTTATGAGAAAGTACCTGACTTTTCACATCTGATCACCAAACATGGCTAAAGCTATATCAAGCAACGTTTTATTTATCATAGTGATCATCAAGAAAAACATTATGTAACATGGATATAAATATACATTTTAATGCTTCATTCCTCAAAATAAACTTAAAGTAAAGATTAAATTTGTATTTTCGCGTTGCACACACGTTTGAGCGCTATACGAACTGTTGTAGAGGGAATCAAAGTACTTTCGCACGGTGGATAGAAGAGGATTGGAATTCCGGAATGCCGGCTTGCCGTTCCTATTCTTCTCCCGCTTTTCTCAATTGCGCTGGTCCAAATACTTTGTACTTTTTTCACCACCACAAACTCGCGAGCTCACGATGGCTTTACAGTTTCGACACGGTTTAACAAGTGGGGGCTCCGTAATCAGACACAGTTTAGGTGTTGACAAGATGACGTGTTTTTCAACTGAACTACACGGCATAAGGAGGTAGGAATTAGGTAGGGGGACAACAATAATATTCATCTAGAAAATCAAAAGGAAAGGTATAAGGCAAAACGATGCTAGGTACCAAAACGAACAATAACGTAAGAATATTGTGTAAAAAAGAATCCTCCTTTATTTGTGAATGGCCGACTTTACCAGTTCCCACCAGTTAGTTCGTTGTAGCAATACTTAATACGTATTTTTCAAAGGAAATCGATTTATACAAAATATATACATAATTGATAACAGAGTAATAATTTGTGAATAAGATACTAACATTTTATTTTCATAATTACGTATACATGTTTTTATTTAAAGATGTACCCCCATAAATAGTTATGCTTGTGTGTATGGCGTTATTTATCTAGTTACTCGGATAACTTATTCCATTCGTTCAAAACAAAACCTCAAATACAATTTGAAACATTTCTTGTATTCATTGTGATGCAATGTTGTAACATTTATTTCAGTTGCGGTGATTTTCCAGTCAGATACAATAAACCGGGCTAAATTACAAATAGCTCAATTATCATATAATATTCAAAATGGGCCATTTCAAATAACACAAATTTACACCTCTTGAACATTCAATCATTATCTCTAACAATATGGTATTAATGTAATTGCCGAATTTATCAGAAAACAGTATTGCAAACTAAAATGCACAAATTAATCATCTGCTGTGTTTTAATAAAATAGGAAGTTGTAGATACAAATAATTACATTTATGATCATAATAGATCCTACAGTTACCACACTCATACTTCTCGGTGAGTTCGATCTTAATATATCTATAATGAATTTAATTACTTAGGTCACATTGTTACTGTAAATGACGAGAAATATATAGAGCGTCAGTACAATTGCTTGCCAGGAGATTAAATCTCATTTTAATGTATTCTGCAATGCAGTCCTCCGGTAAAGAAACAGCTATTCCCGACATACTGCACGAGCCTGTAAACTTGTGAACTCAGATACACACAAAGCGTCATGAACACGCGCCGAGTACTGTATTAGCAAGCGCGCAGGGTTCTGTTTGGCCTCCTCTGGCGAAGCAGCGCGCGCACCGCATATATTTGCAGAAGGAAGGGTACTACATGGATTCGCTGCGTTGATGCGCCACAGAGCAGCCAAAATGAGTAAGCGCTCCAAGAAATCCGAAAACACTGTCGTCCAGGCTGTAGTCCAGTGGCACAGGACGCTACAATACATTGTTAATTGAGCGTATTCCTCACCACAATAATACAAGAAGTGTGCACGTATGCTATTTCTTTTTTTTGTTTTACTGTATTGTGTCATTATTTTTTTTTTAAGAAAGAAAAACATTTTCGGGTGATTTTTAAATATGACAATATTTAAAAATCTTCTACTACCACCAAAGTAAGCGGAAAATGTTGCTGTGTTGTGATGGAGGATTTAGCCAGCTAAGGAATTGAACAGACTACGCCTAGGTGGGACCCAAACGCGGTGTCATCTCAGCCACCGAGCAACTATTTTATATATGTCATTTTTATATTTACATATAAATATTATATTGTATCTATCCATTATTTTTTTCTCTTTACAGCAGACAGAGTATTAAACACACGGTTCTGTTCTTTTGAATTAAACAATAAATAAATAAAGTTGAATAATTGAAGTCATGTGCTTAGTAACATTTTATGTTGTGTTTGATTTCGCTGAAATCTCCGATCGTGAATATGAAATTAAAACGTGGATGAAAATACCGAGTCTTTGAAATAAGGTAGGTATCTACAGTATAGAAGAAGAATTTTTCCTCCCCATCGAGTTCAAACGACCAAGAAATATGACATGGATTCCGAGATGAACGAGTATATTGCAATCCGAGGTGAAAGCCTTCACACATTTCAAAAGATATTTTCTCATCTCACACGTCGTAGCACAGGGCGTCCAGTCTAGCGATGAACCGGTCTCAGTAATGCCACATATTACGGGTATATATTCCTCCCCGCTAGGGAGCCGAGATTACCCTTGTATTTCTGGCAATGATTATAAACTTACGAGGGTTGAAATAAAGGCACGTTTTAGCCAGGGTTAAGTCGAGCTTACTTAACGTCACCTGAGTTCTGTTTTGTTATATATATCCGATTAAATACTAGCGTGAGTTGCTCCTTTATTAAAGCATAATAGGTCGCTCATAATATAAGGTGGCGTTCATATCAAATGTCAAATTTGAACTGTGAAATTGGTTAACGGTATTGTGTTACTCTGAGATTACGGAAGTTTGTAAAAAGTACAAGAATATTTAAAAGGTATATTTATTAATCTTGTGTTTGGATTATTCAATATTTTTCCCTTTCCTTAAACAGATTTTGTAGAAATAAACCAGTTAAATATTTAAATTAAAAATAATCTATATTTTTTTGTTAAAAATATGTTACTTATTAAAGTATACCATGATAAGTGTTAAAAACTAAACGTTTATTATTTTTTATTAATGGTGCCACAAAATAGATTTCCTATGTTTGAAGAGGTTTTTTTTGTTTGGTGAAAGACCACCATTCAGAATTGAAATGACTTTATCCGTATGTAATGGTTATTTTCCAGCTCAGTCAGCTCAGCACAGAAACTCCTTTCTATGAATAGGGTGGTGCGGAGCCTGATACATGTGTCGTGATTTTAAAGATGAATAAAATAAAACTTCTAATATCTAACGTTATATTTAGCATCAAGAAACTGAGGGAGAGAAAGTGAGGTATTTACTGACGCGTGTTCCTCTGAATTGAAGGTAGCAATGACTTCCATCTGAAGCTCCGACATAGGAGCATCCCCATCAGCTTCTTCCCTCCTGGAGTGAGTATCGAAGTCCTTTCCTCAATGTTAGGGCCCCTTTTCTGCGTCCATCCAGAAAGATGATAATCAAATCAGTTGATCTATTGGCAATCTCTAGTGGTCACGACCAACGATCTTCCCCCAAAGGTTTTAAGTATGGGTAGGTAGTTTGGTGCTCTCCAAATGTCGCGAACGTGTTTCAAACTTTAGCCCTGTGCTAGGGCAGGAACAAAGTTCATCAATTGGCCCAAGCGCAACTCCACAAAAATACCTCCAAAATCACTGAAAAAAAAAATCCTAGAAATACCTCGCGATAGATAATATGACCTCACAGATCAAAAAAACAAAAACCCTTCTAGTGGAACCACTTGGCGATCTTGTTACATCACTCTCAATACTTAAAATTAAGAACCAAACTCTCTCAACTGCCCGACCATCAAATACCCCCACGCCATATTTTCTTCCTCTCCCGTTTCCGCCTCAGCAGGTCTACTAACCTTGCCCTTGCATCCATAACTTAAAATGACTAAGTTACACGTGTTTGGTGACCTAGTGAGTGAGTTAGTTTGAAGCCAGTTACTTTTCAACGTTCCTCTTCCTATCTTCTTCCCTACCCCACTACCTTCAGCCTTCTAATATATCCCAATTGGGATTTCCATCGTCTCACTGTCTCCAGACCTTTGGGAGCACTTGGAACTCTCGTGCGGTATTGACGGTCAAAACTTGGAATCGAACCCTCTAATCTTTGGCTTACCAGGACAGCGTCTATAGCCACTTAACCATTAATTGTAGAACGTTGTATTTGTCGTCCAGTAGCTAAAGACACTTTCCCGGTAAGACAGCGATCCTGGGTTCGTTTCCTAGTTGTGAACTATATCTTTTTTTTTATTGGTCTTGTTTTATTTCATGTTTTGTTTATATTTGTTAATTTTATCTTCGTCTTCAAATGATAAAATAATATAACTTCAGCCATAAACTATTTGTTTGTTTTCTTCCAACATTAAGCTTTCGTAATAGATGACATAAATAAATAACCTGAAGATATTAAAATGTTTGTTTAGTCCTGCATCAAGCCGCAGGTACTTACAAGCATACCCAGCCTCGCTCATGGTTCGAGCCCATCATCAGCCAACCAGATTTACCGCACTTTTGGCTTACTTCAAACTGTAGTACCAGGATGACCCATGATCTTCACTAGTGATGAACACCACCTGCAAGTCTGGTCTCCACCGACTTCATCGGCGTGATCGTTGATTCACGAATTCACACCCTACCGTGATGTGACCTACATGCATCCATGCACGCATACATACTACCATGACGACATCATCATTTGTCGTCAGCAATAACTGTGACTATTCTGCCTACTATATTGGACTCTCTATATCAAGTACCTTAATAAATCCGATGCTAGGATACCAAACACATATTTCATTCGTTTCCTTACCACATCCACAAACATACGGCCTAGCATTCTCTTCTGATCATTACACTATTTATAATGAATAAGTAGTGTAAAATGTGATACTTTAAATGTAATAAATGCTTCTTATATCATAGTTTTAAACTCTACAATAAAATACCACTCTCACTCAAAAACCTCAACATTATAATATTTAAATCTCAAATAAAAAGCTAGATACTTAATATAGGGAGATCTGAAATAGAAAATATGATATCAAACACAGACTAAAACCGAATCTACTAAACTGAACTATACAAAAAAACACTATCTTACTTATTTTAAAATTACTTTAAAAATTTATACTACATATATGTTTATAATTAAATTCATATGTTACTTTGTTGTAATATTAATTTCTTATAATTAAATTATAATATGTAAATGACATCTTTAGCACGGGAGATCCCAGTGAGGATATCATTATCTCTATAATAATATTTACTAAGAAAAGAAGACAATAAATCATTATTATTATTATTGATATATGATTAAACCGTATTCAGTTCTGAGAAAAATGTGCTGCTATAAATATGCTTAGTGTAAATAGGTAAGTACATACAATATAAGAACATGTATGAAGGACTTGTTTGCAGTATCCTGGAATTTAGATCCATTATTTGCTTCTCTTCTGATTAAAACCATATCCTAGAACAGTATAAAAGAGGTAAACATTTTTTAAAGTTAATCTCTGGGATTATATCAATAACAACTCAACAAATCAAGAACTCCGCCAGTTCAATGCACAGTAGAACTTGTGTATAAATAAACTTTTTTTTAAATATAATAATAATATTATTGAATACATAAACGAAAAAAAAAACTCCGTCAGTAAATACAACGATGCCTAGAGTATATAATGTGCCCAAAATATAAAACATTTTACCAAGTAATATAAACAATTGTCAATTACCAAATAGATTCAGATATCGCTCGAGAGGATATATGCTGAAATCATGGCTCCTTAGTAGAAATACTTTACACTCATCACTATCTATAGCTGTTATTTATTAGTATGTAGATTTAGTATTATTTTAGATTATGTCTGTATATTTTATTTGTAATTAGTACTAATATTATGTATGTATATTTACATTGTAATTGAACATGTCCATCTTGTTGACACACTGTTTAGTTGCAGTTAAACTGGATTTAGAGAACAATAAACATTTTTTTTTTTAAATACTTAGGACGGGTTGTTTCGGAGAATTTGAACAATTCATCAAATTTCAACGTTCATTTTCGGGTTCTGTGAAAGTCCTATACAAGTTCTGTTATTATATCATTGTAGGCTAGTTGGTTGACACAACTGAAATAAAAACAGAACTTGAAAAAATCTTTCACAGAACTTGAAAATGAACGTTGAAATTTGATGAATTGTTCAAATTCTCCGAAACAACCCGTCCTTAATTTTCCTATTTTGAAAGTGGTTATCTTATGTGTGCCTAACAAGTACACTCGTGGGAGCACATTTTTTATGCTCCGAAATTGAAGACTTCTGCCTATCAGGACACGCCAATCAACAGAACAGCAACAATGATTCTGCATTGACCATAAGATTTTCGAGTATAGATAGATCAGCAACTATATTTTGACGTACGTCACAAAATAGTAAAACTGCCCCCACAACATTTTTTATGCTTATATGTACATTTAATGTGTAATAACATGAAGAAATTAATAAAAAATAATAACGTTTTTCCTAAAATAAGGAGGAGTATATATTATGCCTTGTTTTGAGTTGTATCACGAGTGGTACCCAGGACGGACTAAATTATAAATCAAGTGACGTAAGTCGACGAGACTCTCGAGTCACGAAATGGCGAGCAGGGAACAGCGAACAGGGAACAGAGAACAGGGAACGGAATGTATTAGAAGGTTCAGTGGTTTCCCACTCGACGCCGGCGTCGGGACTCGGGACACAGCCTCCACTTGAGCCACCGGGCGCCGGGACGCCATTGGTCGGTGGAAATGTCAAGATAAGAAAACTCCCGGGCTCTTTATGCTGGCGTAACGAGACGCTACCTGAAAGTGTCCCCTTTTTTGTTCTCTCGTTAGTCTGAATGCCATCGTGACTCTGCTCCCGCTACTGGAAGACGAGAACTAGAGTGGCACTGAAGGTTTTTAAAACTATATTATAAAGTTGGGCGCCTTCCGATTGTTTGAGAACCAAGTTTTTAAAGGACAATGCTTATTATTTTATTTTTATTTAAATTATGTATTTTTATTTTAAGACAATCACGGAGCAAGTAATCTAAACAGTATTAAGGCGACTTAAGACTCTGCGGCATTGAACGGGGGTTTGCTCGACGCTAACATTTTAATTATTTCTGAAGAACTGATTACTACAATCTCAAATGTTTGTAGAGGAATACCTACAGATGTAAGATATTTAAATTTTAAAAAATTTTAGACGGTGAATTAGTCACTTTCCGATGGATCCCTCTAGAAATATTTGAGATTTGAGTAATATGTTCAGAAATAAATAAAATAAACCCCACGGAAAGATCGATTTTCCAGGCCTGCTAGGGCAAATTCAACCGCAGGTCCGTCCATTACATTATTTTAGGGTATTGTCTCGTCTTAAGAAAAAAACGCATGGACGTTTGGGACAAACCGGGCGAATACACTAAAAATAATGCCAAATTATGATGCAACATACAAGTCAACTTTCGTTTTATCTAAATTATTGATTTCACCTAAATTATTGATTTCACACAGGTTTCCACTGTTTACAAAATAATATTGAAAATACGGCCAAACGAATACACAAACTAATTTTCTTCTTGAAAAATATACGCAACATTTTTGATAAGAAAACCATTAAAATTGTGTACTATGCTTTGTGCCATTCAATTATCAGGTATGGCATACTAAGCTGGGGCGGTGCAGCCAAGACTACTAGATCCGTTAGCCAAGGAACAAAAAGCTGTAATAAGAGTGATGGATAAAAACCTTATATGTATCCATCGACACCCTTATTTAAGGAAACAAAATTATTAGACGTAAGACAGATTTATATACATGCACTCATAATGTACTATACGAACAATCTATAGTCTTGTAGATCACAGTTACACAACAAGACTAAGATCAGAACAAAGGATGATAGTACCAAAAATGAACACATCGTTTGGACAACGTGTCCATGTATTTCTGGCTCCTAAGGTATATAATGGGTTCAAGCAGCAATGCAGTAAGATTAAAACAGGCCCTCTTCAAAAGCAAATTACCGTATGGCTCATAGAATGTGGCAGAATGAAATCGGAAAGCTTCCTGAAAGAAATTATTGTCTGACTGAAGAAAGACCATTAAGTGAATTCATTCCCACTTTATCCATTTTATACAATTTGTACAACATTGTATAATTATTTTTATATTTTCTGATGATTTATTTTTATATTTTCTTATTTATTACCACCATAATACGGGCATTTGCCTAGTTTGGGGTATTAATAAAAAATAAATAAATATAGAAAAATATATTAATTTGTGAAGAAATTAGAGAAAAATTATTGATTTGACAAATATCTTGTGAAAATAACACATGTTAGTCTATCTACCCGTACATATTTCATGGCGTCAGACTTCATCGTTCAATGGTACTTCTTTTCTGGTTTCGAAAACCAGATTGTTCTTAATTTTTACAAGTTAGTTGTAAGCCTCTAACTTTAAGCCATAGATGTAAAAAGGTATATATATATATATCATTAGTTTTAAGTCTTAGATGTAAGTCACTAGTTGTAAAAGTTAGTGGTAAGCCAGTTATATTGATTTTATTAAGTGCACGGTGTCCGGAAACTCATACCACAAAAGGAAACTGGTGAACCACGTGGAGAATCCAAAGAATACTAATTTTGTTCGATCCGAAACTTTTTTTCAATTTCGGCAACCGAAGGGATAAAAAAGGTTTTTGGAGCCGGGTCTACGTTTTGGTTTATTTTAAAAAACATTAACCCCTATCACAGAGGTTTTTCAAATTCAACCTAAAAAATTCCAACTTTGAACTCTATTTACTCGAAATCGAATCTCAAATCATAAAAGTGATACCACAAAAGATATATCCCCCTTGTGGTGATTTTTGACAAAAACATACAGTATTTTTATGTTAACCATAACAAACATTTTATTTTTGTTAATGCTTTCATCAATGACAGATAATTTTCCTATCTCGGGATCGATCTAAGTATCAAACACAAAACGTTAACAACAACTTAAAAATCAGCTTACATTTACTGTAAAATTATATTGCGGTCCACAAATGGAACACAAAACCATAAATAAAAAAGTAAACGTTAACATTTAATTAGTAGTTACACGTAGCGATTACGCGCAATGTTTCACGTACGCAATTATCACGGAAAACCGTAATGAAACTATTTAAGTCGTTATTGCATGCGAAGTCCGCATTCCTCTTTATCGAGCGGCTGGTTTAAATACAGAGGGTTAATTTATTACCAGCCACCGGCACCTTTACCCTTCTACCACGGATTATTTAAGAGGGTAGCAAATAGGGAAATGCCACAAATTGAGCATTGCGAATCAACACGATAAGGAAATTTAGGTTAATATTTAATGAATTCGGTGTCGTTGGCAACTTGTGAATTTTTGATTCGATTTATCAATATTTGATCAATATTGATGTATCCGATAGGGGTATATATACATATCTAAAGCTTAAGTGGCTGAGTGGGCATCGCGTTTGGGTACCATCTAAGCGTCGCGTGTTCAAATTCTCGGCTGGCTCTCAGTCCCCCCAAAACAAGAAATATTTTTCGCTTATTGTGGTGGTAGTAGGATATTTTCAAATATTAGGTCAGGTTTTTCGTAACCCGGAAATGATAGTCATTCTTTAAAAAAAATAAAAAATTTTCGGTACTCAAATTTGTATTTTCATTTATAATATGACAAAATAAGGGTTAAATTTAAAGCTCGATTTATAGGTAAACGCTATAGAAATATATATTTTCTATAGTCAAATAAATAAGTTCTTAGTAAAGGGATATCTCTAAATAGTATAAAATAAATTCGCTATCCGCGTCTGTCTGTTTGTGCGCTTAGTTCTTCTAAACTACGCAACGGGTTTTGATGGTGTTTTCACTATCATTTAGACAATATTTTCCGAAAGGTTTATTTGGATATATTACATGCATATTACATTTATAGAAAGTAGAGAATGGTCGATGTTTCTTAATCAAGGCGTTAAGAACTAGGTAAATATTTTTTTTGTAGAAACAAATAATAATAAGGAAAAAATACACATTTAAGAAAAAAAATGCTAAAATTTACCAAAATATACATAATAATCTAAATATTAAAATATGAGATTAAAATACTTGTTTATATTTCTTTAGTATATTTTATTTGTATGTTTTTATTTAGTTATAAAATATAACATTTTTATATCTAGTACTAGCTGAAGTGTACCCGGCGTTGCTGGGGGTTATCCTTAAGAGAGTGATATATTATCGCAGACTTTTCTGTTGGCCTTTTTTAGATATACAATTCCGTAGTACATTATGTTGATATTGATGAGACCCGTGAAAAATAGCGAAATAATATAATTTAAATATTTGTGAAGCTGAATGTATTTATAAAATATTTGCCTCGGAGTAATTGCCTGTCAAAACGAGTATGGTCAATTTTATTTATACTATAATTAGACTTTTTTTGTTGACAAGTGATTAGAGACGATCAGAATTACCTTTCGAATGAAAACAGTCTGTAAACTTTTTTTTTTTTTTTTATTCTTTATATTGGCTTTCACCCATTAAGAGTGATCTTGGCCATACATTACAACATTTTTCTTATTAATAAATACAACAAATTACAGGATAAAATTGATTACACAACATGACATAACATAACGTAACATAAATAAACCAAACATAACATAAACATAACATAAACATAACATAAACATAACATAAACGTAACATAAACATAACATAACATAACATAACATAACATAACATAACATAACATAACATAACATAACATAACATAACATAACATAACATAACATAACATAACATAACATAACATAACATAACATAACATAACATAACATAACATAACATAACATAACATAACATAACATAACATAACATAACATAACATAACATAACATAACATAACATAACATAACATAACATAACATAACATAACATAACATAACATAACATAACATAACATAACATAACATAACATAACATAACATAACATAACATAACATAACATAACATAACATAACATAACATAACATAACATAACATAACATAACATAACATAACATAACATAACATAACATAACATAACATAACATAACATAACATAACATAACATAACATAACATAACATAACATAACATAACATAACATAACATAACATAACATAACATAACATAACATAACATAACATAACATAACATAACATAACATAACATAACATAACATAACATAACATAACATAACATAACATAACATAACATAACATAACATAACATAACATAACATAACATAACATAACATAACATAACATAACATAACATAACATAACATAACATAACATAACATAACATAACATAACATAACATAACATAACATAACATAACATAACATAACATAACATAACATAACATAACATAACATAACATAACATAACATAACATAACATAACATAACATAACATAACATAACATAACATAACATAACATAACATTACATAACATAACATAACATTACATTACATAACATAACATAACATAACATAACATAACATAACATAACATAACATAACATAACATAACATAACATAACATAACATAACATAACATAACATAACATAACATAACATAACATAACATAACATAACATAACATAACATAACATAACATAACATAACATAACATAACATAACATAACATAACATAACATAACATAACATAACATAACATAACATAACATAACATAACATAACATAACATAACATAACATAACATAACATAACATAACATAACATAACATAACATAACATAACATAACATAACATAACATAACATAACATAACATAACATAACATAACATAACATAACATAACATAACATAACATAAACATAAACATAAACATAAACATAAACATAAACATAAACATAAACATAAACATAAACATAAACATAAACATAAACATAAACATAAACATAACATAACATAACATAAACATAAACATAAACATAAACATAAACATAAACATAAACATAAACATAAACATAAACATAAACATAAACATAAACATAAACATAAACATAAACATAAACATAAACATAAACATAAACATAAACATAAACATAAACATAAACATAAACATAAACATAAACATAAACATAAACATAAACATAAACATAAACATAAACATAAACATAAACATAAACATAAACATAAACATAAACATAAACATAAACATAAACATAAACATAAACATAAACATAAACATAAACATAAACATAAACATAATATACTTAACATAAACGGTACAGAGCTGGTAACAGTAGATTATCACAAAATTATAAAAATAGTCTGTAAACTTAAAAAGTCAATTGATACAAATTTAGATCTGCCAAATTTTAAATAACAAAAAATACTAAATTTAAATAAAGAATTATCAACTATCAAATACAGAATTAATCAATTGTGGTCCCTACTTCCTCATTTGTCTGAATTGATCAGTTCCAATTTTGAAAATAATTACGCAGAAATATTTCACATAACGCACTTTATAAACGAAATTAAATATTTACCAATATTTTTTTTTTTGTGAAAAACTAATTTTTATAAGAAAAAGTTTTATGCATAGCACAAAGGATAACAAATTATTATAAGCAATAATTAGTCGCCTGAAATATCAATACAAATTGAAAATATCTCCCGAGTACAAATAAATGCTTGTTTACAGGTGAAAAAATATAATAAGCAGTAATTGTTGATTGAAGTACTAGTACATATTGAATTAGTTGGCGTGTTGGAAATAAGCCGACGTAGTTCAGTGGTCCAGAGCACCTGACCGGACATCAGAAGATACTGGTTCAATTTCCGTCGGCGGCATTTATTTTTACTCGGGAGATGTTTTCAATTTGTACCGATATTTCAGGTGACTAATTATTGTTAATAATAATTTGAATATTTACCGATAAAACATCTTTCTTACGTTTGCCTTCCCTAATAACTAAATGGATCTATCCTAGTTTATGTTTTCCCACTCTTTAGTATATTTATCTAGTTCGCTATGGTGTGCATAATTATTTTTAATTTTATTCATTTCTGAATAATGAACAAAGTTTATAAGGTATGACTAATAACTATAACTGGAAAATATATTACATTATTACTTTTCCATTAATTCGAAGAACAAGCAACATATAGTTGTTAAACTGGGATACCTCAGGGAATACATTTCAGCCATTCTCCCTTCTTTATTTCTCCAAGAATGCGAAACATCATTACTTCCTTCAGGGAAACCGCGGTCGTGTTGAAACCCTCAGAATGGATGTTTAGTACGGAGAGTATTTCTCGAACTTACACCAAATTGGTTTTAGTTCAGGCTAGTAAGTTATACAAAGAGTGTTGTAAGTAACCCCCTCGGTCCCAGGCGAACCGGAATGATAATGTTGCATACGATTTATAGGAAAACAACTTAACTACCCTTTGGTGAATTGAGCGTTGCGAGAATATATCTGAAATTTCATTCTTTTTACCTTCATTCAAGAGAACGTGATACAGTAAATAGGACATGAGAAAAAGAAATATTATTTATGTTTCTGAAGTTTTTGCTGTTAATCACTTTACAATATATTTAAATTAACATTATGTTTATTTATTTATTTACTTTAATATCAACGGTATAAAATATACCATATACAGTAAATTATAAACAGTGACATCAGAAAATATACAATTAACAGAAACTCTAGATGGATATAAAAAGTTAGAGATACAAGTACACGCAAAGCTTATAGGTAGACTAGGTTAGATAAGTATTCATTGAAATATATGATAGTATAGATACAAACATAATATATCTTTAATTATTTTAATATGAATATATGCACTTACATATTTAATGTATGCACTAAGGATAAAGTTGATAGTCTGAGATAACATTATGATAGCGACTGGTCCGACCACCGGCTGACATCTTGCGTAATCGCTGTTAAAAATCTACCTGCAATTATTTTTAATGCCCCGCAACAACCCAATTATGTAATATGGAGAAGGAATAACATCAATCAAATCACAATTGGAGAAACATTACTTGTAATCTACCAAAGCATTCCGAATCAATTTGTAACTTAGCAGGGGTGCCCGGGTTAATGGAGTTAGGTTTGTCTAGGTCTCATTTGTCCACCTACTGCGTGACCTCTCCAACCGGACTCTGTCTCGACCCATCGCTTTGCAACGCAGTGAGAGGGATGGATTCATGCGTCCGCTACTTCTAGACACATTGACCATTAGATTCTTACTCATCCATCATAACTTTTTCTTTCCAAGAACTTTCTCTCCTTCATTTCCATAAAAAGACCCTTCACACAGCATCTCTAAATATGACATTGGCCTTGAAGGATTTTTTTCCCTCGGGATAATCTTGTGTAGATCTATTGTTAAAAAAAAAAACAATTCAAGAAACACTACGAAAAATCCAGATCGGCGTTGATGGCGTGGATTAAAAATGAGAGACCATTACATAGCCCCGTTGAGGATGAAATAAAACTAATTAAAGAGTTCAAAATAGTGCTTAAACACTGTAAAAACTCTTCCAAACAAACAAAGAGGGATGATATCGTAAAATCGCTTGACACAAAATGATTCCCCCAATTCTGAAAGAAAAGCCTGAGAACCTGATCAAACCAAAAACTTGAATGGCAAACCAAATTGATGGGTCCACTAAAACGGAGAAAATCGCCAAAACTTTTAGAAGAACCTTTTAAAAATTCCAAAAACGAAGAACCAACTACTCCTGATATTATGGAATTTGATGGACAAAACGTCTCAAGGTCTGAAGAACCAATGACGCTAATATAACATTAATTAATAAAGTAAGGTAAATTATTTATTCCCCGCTTCTAAGTATGTTCACAAAACCAAAACAATATAACACATTTAAATAATTCAATAACTGCTATATCATTATTAAACAATTAAGATAACATTAATGTGGGAAAACAGACTTCAAAATACCGCCCTCCCCCCACCCCACAGAATATGAAATCAATTGTCACAATTATTTTATCAGTAAATTGGTTTAACCGGTAATAAATCATTTTAAATTGGGAGGGGTAAAATAGAATCATATTAATAAGTCGTCTAAACGTGGCTAAACCACAGTTTGAAAATAGCCTTGAAAGCCGATACAGCTGTAACAATAACAAAAACCAAAAATACTCGCAGAACTTAATAATTAAGTTATTAAATTTGATTTTAATTAAATTTTAAAAATATTAAATGGATTTCTACGAATTAAACACAAAAACAATAAATAAATAGACAAAACGTCTACCTCTCTGAAAGATCTTGATGATGGCTGAGCTTAACAAGTATTCTTTATTGATATTTTAATGTTTTTTTCGACGCTTTTTTATCTGCGATGCGATAAAAATAATCAGCCCCTTATTTTGATTATCGCCCCTAAAGTTGATTAGTCGTTAATTTGATTGACAATCTATAAACAATCGATATAATCGAACAAATATACCGTCAACTGCATTCAGGTCAAAACAAGTACACGTTGAATCGATAAGTCAAGCTATTTAGTAAATGAAAACAAGGAAAGGTTTTCTTTCAGAAATGTAAATAGAATGACCCAAAATTATATTAAATTAGAAATTGTACATAACCTTTATAAGATTTGCCTTTTCCTTAAAATGCGCTATTTTCGCTTTTTCACACAAGTGGACATTTGGATCGGAATATAAAATCAAAATTCTCGTAAATAATCATATTATCATAAGATCCTTGAAAGACCCTCAAATCTTCAGAGTGATGTCAAATAAAAATGGGCCAGTTCACATTTTCCAAGAATATTCCTATTAAAATAAAAACAGATATTATTAATGCCCCGCGAAAAAAATACGAACAGAGATCGTCGTTATTTTCGGAATGTACTATCTTAAGCACAAAATCTTTTTGTTCAGCTCCATAGAATCTCCAAAGATGTTCATAATCTCCGGACCTGTCACCGTGTAGCATGTTTACACCCATGTTTTTATTAGTTTTTCTGCGAGGAGGAGGCAGGAGCGTGTAGCGTATAGCCTGTAGCCAGATTGTATACCAGTCTGTAGGATATGTAGGTGGTACTAGACCCGTATTGAGTGCTCAGACCGAGGGTTCAAGGCAGTGAACCGATATTTTACGACTCAAATAAAAATCCATATTTACCCACTACAATAGATGAAAACGAAATATTACGACGCCGTAAATAAATGAAATAAAAAAGATGGCGTAATTCACAATGAAAAATGTCGGATTTTATCTGTACAAGTGCTAATTTATTGCACCTTATTAACATTAATTTCAAAAAGGAAATAGCTTGGGCTATTTTCTAAAATTATTTACAACTCCAAGTTTTTCCTCAGCCTTTTTACTTTATGGGTGTATTTTTATTACTTCGGAAATTTCGTTGATTTTTCTAAACACTTAAGTAAGAACACATCCTTAAGAAATAAAATAATTTTTCTTAAGTATTGTTATTATTTCTTAATCATGTTCTAAATTATTCATCATTTCAAAATCATATCACATTTACATTTGTAAAAGCCCTACCGGCGTAAATAAAGATAAATAAATTTAAAAAATATATACACCTATATCCTTTCCCTTACTGTGTTAAAAAAATCCACGCGTTCCGGTGCTGTGTAGTCAATACACATCTCAAAATAATCGATTTAATATCGGAAAAATATGAATATTCATAGATAATCGATTATGTTTATTATATTTTATATCAAAAGTGATAATAATTGTAATTTAATTGCTGAAAACATGAAAAAACCATCGGCAGATCCTAAAAAAACGTGCGGGGGGTCCACATCTAACGACGGTTCGCGGCCGACTGGCTAGCGGCTGGCGGCTGGCACAAACAAAGCTGTGCGGTCGTAGGTATCGATGGTCTAAATCAAAATACAACTGCAGACGTGTGGATGTCTCATGTTCCCGCATAGCGAATTAAAGTGGGACATCAATAGCGTGTCATTTCCTCGCACACTCTTCGCGTATTAGTATCACACGGTTGATTGTATTGGTGTATTTGTTCCCGATTTTTAACAAAAATCTCTGATTTTTAATTGAATTTGAAAACTATGTAAAATATTATTTTTTAATTCAATGCATAAATGTATAACGGAGGAATACCTAAAACCTGAACCCAGAATTTATTATATTTATAGAGTTATTAAAGTTATTAGAAGCAATGTGTAGTAAATACACATCACAGATAAGGAAAGGATATCCATATAATTTATTTTTCGGTCCATTTTTTACGCCGTATTTACAAAACTCACTAGAGAATCGGCTGAAACATGAAGTTACAAAGTTCATAATTGTTATAAGTAGTAGATTTGCTTATCAATAATTCACATTAAATAAACAGTAACAACAGCGCATCTTAACCTCTACAATGCTTAAAAGATAATTAATCTTCAAAAATTCTAGGAAAAATAACTCATTTCGGATATAAATAACAATGAGTTAAGTAAATTTTTGAAGAACAAAAGTTCAAGAAATAATTCAGCATTTTGATGGATTTATATGTCAGAAAATTTAAGTTAAATAAAGATAATAAATAATGCTCACAAAAAACCCAGCCTACACTTTTACAACTATTACTAAAAATAATTTGTGTGTAAAATGAGATAAATAATTCTGACATTTTGTTATTTATGAATTTTTGTATAGTTTTTTAGTTAATTTAAAAAATACGTCTTTTGTGAAATATTGAAATGAAAGTTTGTGATTTTTAATTACTTCATTTGAATTAAGATTTTGTTCTCTTTAATGTGAATAAATCAATTGATGAATGAATGAATGAAATCGAATCGTTGAAATTAACCCACTGCCCGACATCTGATCGAGCTGAAATACGGCAGACAGACTTATTCTTGATGACAATGCATTTTATCATGTTTAGTTGCATTCATCTACACACGCGCCTGCAAATGTTTTTTTTTTTAAATTGAATAAATAAAAATTTACAGCAGTTAATATACGAAAAAATGTCGGTTCTATCCAATTGGAATTTGGCTTAGGTGTTAGCCTTGTAAACCTTGTAAAATCCTCAATCCTTGTTCAATCTTCAGTCAAACCAAATATATATGTGTATCAATTTTATTGAGGTGGTAGTACTTGTAGTTTCTCACATTGGCGAAGCTTGCGTGTTCTAATTATATTACGGGAAAAAAAATATTTAAAATGTACATAGATATATTTCATTTGGTTTCCTTGCTTTTTGTTAGAAAAATCGGGTTATTAATAAGCATATTACTCAAAAGCATAGCGTTGTGCAAACTTAAAAAAAATAACAATATAAATGGTATATATTCTTCAGTCGATAGCGATTTTGATAAGAGTTTAATTATCGTTTTATTATTTAACTATCGTTTTTAGGTTATTCTAATATATGCAAATTAGTTGCAGGATAAAAAGAGTGAAAAGGTTTCGTCATCAGTAAAAAAATAATAATGAATTCAAAGTTATTTATCATAGAATAAGAATAAAAGTGCCTTCCATACAAATTTTAATGGAAACAAATGTTCCATATAGCTACCAATGAATATAGGCCAAATTGGGTAAATATTTGGATAACGAAACACGCCCGCAAGGTACTTTTTATATTATTGTTTATTTTATGTTATTTGCATTTACGAGAAACCCTCAATTTATCTCGTTTTTTATAAAACGTTGCACATTTTAATTATATTGAAAATTACCATATTAACAAAGTTTTTTTTTTTATAGCTGAATTATAATTCAAATAAATCACTATGAATCAATCACATTATGATCCTCCCATCAATTAAATAGGAAAAGTGAATCTGTTGCGCACCGGTATCGTTAATATCTAGTTTATCGGGTAACAGAAATTGAGTATTAAAAATGAATGGCTCAACTCAATTACCGTTTATTGATGGATCATACCCATATGATTCCGGTTTTTTGTTTCTTTAATGTTTAAGAGAAAGCTACAAGTCAAAAATGTGTATATTCTTAGAATTCCTTATATTTTAGGTAATAGGCATTAAAATCGGTTGACAAACGGAGTCTAGAAACGTTTGATTTCAAGCACAAAACTGGTTTTTATTTATTTTGTAAATAATTTTATAAGAAGCAAAAAAATTAATCAAATGAAACTATCACAGATAATCATAGCTATAATACGGTATTATTTTTTAAGTTGTTTCCTTTATGCGTTCATACATTTCTGTTAAAAAATATTTTTTTTAGTAGTTTACATTTATATTTTTTATTGATTAATTTTTTTTATTTGTATTCTACTCAAGCGAAAAGATAGGAAAACCCTCAATATCTTAAGCACATTTTTGGTATTCATAATGTACACCAAATCGTTATAAAGATTAATCAAAATAGTTATTTAGCATTTAGCTTCGCCTTAAGCATTCTTGTCGTTCATGCATTGTTGATGCATACTTTTTGTGTTGCCCTTGTGAAAGACTTTTGGAATTGGTAAGGTTCAATAAACCTATCCTCTAACGATATATTATGATTTTTAATGTTTGGGATTTATTTTGAGAACGGCGAAAGCTTTTAAATTAATGCATTTCTATTCACTGGTTTAGTGAGAAGAAATCTAGAGTATATTGGTGAGCGATTTAGGAGGTATATTTTCAAAATTGCTTATTGCATATTTTCAAAATTGCTTATCTTGCGTGTACCAACGCGTGACTGATTGCTTTGTATGATATTAAGTGTGCTGTTAATTATTTTTTAAAATTTCGCCTATTCAAAGGCTACACAGAGTTAGTAATAAGTATATTCAACCAAGTATATTCATTAGAGTCGAAACTAAAATCCAGTTCATTGCACGGAGAAGAATTACTAATATTGAATATTGCTAATTTATTAAGAATCTCTTCAAATTATTCGTAATCCGGTTAAAAACGGGATTACAGGTCGTTAATATAAATTAATAGGTTTCCTAAAAAACTTTCAGTAAAATGCAGGTTCATGAACCTAATGCGAAATGCAGGTTCATGAACGCTGATTTATTACGAATTTACTAAAAGTTTCTCAGGATATGGCCCTTTAAACAGAATTATCAAAATTTTAAAGTGATTCTTAATAATTTAGTTAACAATGTTTGTAACAGATGTTCATTTTTTTCTATGTATTTTATATCTGTACTAATTTATCTATGTTTTGTAAAACACCAAACTACTCGTGTTTATTTTTATAAATCAACACAAGTTACTACCTATTGTTCTGCAACTACTTTCACAATACCCTTAGTTCTTATTTTGTACTATTTTTACTATACACATATTTAACTCATTTACATAAACACTCTTAGTATTATACTTCTGAACAACATACCTATAACAATGTATACATGGCGTAGAAATTATAGTAAATTACACAGCCCAGCCCAGTCCAGCCCAGTAACTATGCCTCCTGCAGCAATAAATCTTCTAAGTATATAAACTTAGTTAATTAATCCCTAAGGGTATTAATATATTCTATACATATGCCGTATTTCGAATCACGTATTATCACCATGTCTTAGGTTGTATTTACAAGATCACATCTTACATAGTTAAATACACTGTCATTTACATTAACTCCAACAACAAATAACGTGCAACTAATTTGAAAATGTAGTAACTTATTCAAGTGAATAAATTACTTACCTTAGTCTTAAATTCACTTGTATTTAAGGTACACATTTATTATTATCCGATCAGGTGAACACACATACCATACAAAAGTTTGCACAATCTTGACATTGTTTAACATAAAGCGACATAAGACTCTAATAACGGGGGTTTGCTTTACGCTCACCATTTAATTAATGCTGATTGATGAACATATTACTAAAATGTCAAGTTTATTTATATTTAAAATTAATGAAAACAAGGCCTTTCCATTAAAATATTTTATGTAAAACGGTTTGAAAATTTTATAAAACTTTTTTAAACTATAAGGTTAGCGGTAAGCATCAGAATTAGTATTTATCCGAGGGAGCCCTCAAGAAACCTTTGAGATTTTAGCAATACGTTCATCAAAAATAATTAAAATAAACCTCACGGGGAGATCTATTTTCCAGGCCTGCTAGGGCAAAGTCGACCATAGGTTCGTGCATTAATAATTCAGTAAAATTTCAAATAAATATGTATATAAAATTAACTGCATGGGGCAACTGAGGAAACTTGAGTCAATAAGGTGAACCAACAGCTTGATTGGCACTTACCTACTTTCAACCAAAACCTGAATATAAATGCATACATTTTAGCTATTGTAATATATTATATCATGTATCTATACTATCATATATTTCAATCAATACTAATCTAACCTAGTCTACCTATAAGTTTTGCATGTACTTGTATCTCTAACTTTTTATATCCATCTAGAGTTTTTGTTAATTGTATATTTTCTGATGTCACTGTTTATAATTTACTGTATATGGTATATTTTATACCGTTGATATTAAAATAAATAAATAAATTAAGCTGAGCCGCGCGCCGAATATTGTTTTTACACGACATCATCATTTATGTCGTTAAGATTCCCACTTTATTTTAGAGATTTGATAGGGCAAATTCAACTACAGGTCTGTCCAATACGCCAGAGCCGCGTGTCGCATATTTTTTATGCACGGTTGCTTCACTTACGTCGTTAAAACTCTGGCTTTATTTTAGGGTATTGTCTCCTTTGAAGGTGGATTGCTTAAACAAAACCATACTACATTAAATCAAGTACAAGTAGAAGAAATGATATCTTCCCGTACTTCTTCTCGGTGCCTGGTTTCTGAGGATTAGGGACCCCCACTCCAATTTATTCTCATACATGTGTGATAAAATCACGTGTGACTACAATAGAAACATGAAATTTCTAAAATATTATAAGGCTGGTGAAATAGTGATTAATTGAGTTTATATAATTTCGGCTATCGCCTGTTAACAGGTCAACACAAAGGTCAAAAAATAGATGTGTTAGTAAATGTATCGATGCAGGTTACTTGACCAAATAACTCAGGTGTGAATTTCGATTGCCATATTAAATTACACGAGGACATATTTATTCCAACTTGAATTAAACCTACTAGAATAATACACAGAAAAAACCTGATCAAAGAATTTTTTTTCAAACTTGCCAAATGTTGATTAAAAGTTCATTTTTATTTATGTCAAATTTCAAATTCCTGAGGAAGACAAATACCTTTAACCACTACGGCATATTTCATTGAATAATAATTAAGACAGATTTAACATTATCATGAAACTTCTCTTGTAAAGTATTAACCATCCCACTACTTCGCTCTAATAAAAACGTTAAACGAACATTATCTTTTCTATCAGCTTGCATTAATGAAAAATAAATTGGCAAAGTTTAGTATCTAAATTATTTATAACATTCGGACCGCGATGGGGGATAAGGGTAGATCTCCAGAGGGTTTAGCGCCAGTAGCTAAGGGCGGAATCCCTGATTAAAGTTGCACCTCCGCTCCTTCACTGTGTGTATATATTAAATTTAGCACTTTGCTCGTCAATTCTACACTGCGACTAGGTTTGGATTGTTTGACGAAATTCCACAATACACCAAGAATACTCAAGATGCTCGGGGCAATCTCGGTGACTTGAAACCCCATGAATAATGTATGTATCGGATTCATAAGTAAAGGAACGTAGTACTGAATTTCACCCTGCTGAAAAGTCATTATTTTGAATAATTTGTATGATTTCGGAAAAGACAATACTAGTTAAGTCCTACGATATAATTTAAGTATGTGGTAGATTTGGATATTATATCGTAAATCCTTTTATTATTTATTTTGCCGCATGAAGCAAAAACAAAATTTAAAAATCTTTGTCACATTTTTGTGCTTTGTAAATCAACACACGAGTGATTGACATTTCCAAAAATGATTTTCGCTGTCATGCCGCGTGAAAGCCTTCAATCAAAAAATGATTAATAAGGATTTATTACCTTCCTGTTTGTATTTTTTTGTTATTGAAATATGATTGTGGACCTACTAGATTTGGGAAAAACTGCGAAAATCTATCGAAATGGTCAATTCAAATTCATTTTCACGAAAAGTCAGATGTTTTGAAACACTTAAAATATTTAAAACTTATTTGAATAACATAATGGTTGAAAATAACGTCAAGGTTTCTCAGTTTTTTTTTTAATTGCTATAAGAAACATTTCATAAATGCTTACCTTCGGCAAAGGAGAAAAATATTTCATCTGGTGCTCCAATGGGACGAAAAATTGCCCCACATATTGAATAAAGAATATTATTATTATTTCAAAATAAATAATAAGTACAGCTTTGAAATAAAGTTCTTTGTTTTCAGAAAGGTGTAATAATTGAACTTGGCGCTTCTTAAATATGTGTAAAGGTGACCATAAATAAAACAGTATGTTGTGAGCAAACAGCTGTAATATTATACTGGTTGTACATATTACACATCATTAGTTCTCATCAGTTGGGTGCTGGCCTCTAAATCAGTTATGGCTTCTGTTGCATCCGAAATTGCTTACGAATTACAGCTTCAATAATACTTGAGACGAAACTAAAATGAAATGGTGATTGATGGAATTGGATGATAGTACGCATATGAAAGAACAAGGTATGGAAAGAAAGTAGAACGACCAATAACTTATCACCGCATCTCTGCGAAGGAGCTTACAACACAACCATAATATGGTGAGTTCCACCTACACCCACCCACAAAAAAACGAATGAGTACTTAAAAAGATATTATGCACTTCTACGATAGGTAAATTTCTTATTTTAACTTCATAGCGAGATTATGTACACAGAAAACACTATTGCTTATAAGGTAGTCTCAATTCTTCATATTTTTTCAAAAACAACCGCACTTGAATTTGCACTATTTTCTTACAATTGTTATGTCCTACAATTCATGAAAAAAATCCAGCAAGGTGATGGTTACGGAGAGGTAGGGACTGGATACATTACATCCCGGTAGAAACTAAGTATATTCTGATTTCAAGACCAAATAGCTTTTTTCGAAAACTGTAAACGAGCGTCATCTCTAAATGGGGAAAAGTTATGATGATGAACGTAATAGGAACAGATGATTTACTGATAATTTTTTTCATACCTTTTATCCACTTCGGTATCTACCAAGGTTTAAATGGGGTGCCAGTGTTATATACATCCAACAATGTCCAATTAGATTCTAATACGCCGAATCGATGTTGGTACGGTAAAGCCGGCCTTTTACCGTACAAGCGCTTTGGTAATAAGTTCAAGTTTTTCACTGTTTCGACCTCAAATCGAGGCACCACGTCGTGTAACACGTGGAATCAGGTTACTAACAATTACACTCCTTATATAGATGGCGATAAGGTTTAAATTCCCGCTTAATTCTGGTTTCGATTTATGTAAGAAAAAACATCGGCAAAAAGTGTGCTTTATTTTATTTTGCGACGGTCAGGCACAAATATTTTAATTGTTTGTGATTATTTCTAAAGAACTGAATTTTCCACACCTTTTACAATAAAACCATAACCGAAATGGGTTCTTAAGTAGAAGAACTTAAACTTTAAAAACTGTTTTGAACTTTAAAACAGTTTTTATAGGCCTGGTACTCTCGATTATGATGGCGGACAAGATGTGTTCCACTCGCTGTATTTAATTTAAGCGTCTAAAATATTCCTAAGCGATCAAATTCTCAAATAAAAACACATTATTTTGTATCATTTCGTAGTGACGCCGCGTTATATTTACACAGCGTTTATAAGTAAGGAGGGTTCAGACGAACCCGCGATTCGTGAGTTTATTGGGAGTAAAAATGTATACGGATTTTTTTTAAATGAAGGTGACATTTTGGCCTCCAGTGACATTTTTTTTAAATCAGTAGGTATTGGGTAGTTAGAGTGACGACGTGTGAAACATTTTTTGTTTGAATTTGAAAAAAAAATTATCATGTTTTGTGTTAGAATAAAAAATTATCAACTATTGTACACTTTAATCGTACCGCATAATTTTATCATTAGGTACATGATATCTACTTGCTCGTTAATGATAGTTTATCACTTCGTTAAAAATATTAACTTTTTGAACCTTCATACCTTCAACCTGTAAAGATTTCTTTACAGATGTCATCTTTCGTTTTGGGTGCAGTAATAAGTTCGTTGTGTGGAGAACTCCTTTCAAAACACCTTATCTCTGTTCAAACTTGGCGACGACCAGGTACAACATATTATAATATGATAATATGTTTTATCCTTGGTCTTTGGTTGGCAACTATGGTTCTCAACTAGTATCAAAGTAAACATCGCACTGTTCTGTTGGCATCTCTCGCTTCTCATGTGCTCTTTTCTGTTTCTCGAGTTAGATCGTGTCGCTAACAAACAGTAATAACTGTCAGTGCGTAAATGTCGACAAACTTGGTATCGATTGGTTTTTGTTATATTTTTTTTTTTCTATATTAGCTCCACGCAGGAGACCCTGAGGAAAATAATTTCCCTTAGGACCTATCTTCAGTGGATGCTGTGTGGAGGGTATTTTTAAAGAAATGTCGGAGGAAAAAGATGTACGATTTGAAAGATAATTACGAAAGATGTTGGATTCTGGGGTTAGTGTGTCCAGAAGTGACGGCCGTAGAATCCATCACTCTCGCTGCGATGCAAGGCGATGGGTCGATAAAGTCCTGCTGGAGAGGTCGAAAGGTCTTAATCAGCCAAGACCTAGCTAAACCTCACCCCATTAACCCAGGCCCCCCTGCTAAGTCACCAAATGTAGCGAACCACTTGGGGTTACCTAAGGCAAGTATTTTGGTTGTCCAATAAATGGTTCCCGGGGCGGCGGTACACCCATATCCGCCTTCAAAATTAAAATATCTTTTGGTATTCCCACACAATTTTCGGCTTTCTTAGAGTCTAAATTACTTTATTATGAATTTGAACTATTCATAAAAATTCATAGATTATTTTCCAGTTCTGTGAAAGTTCTATTCAAGTTCTATTATCATTATAAGTTTGTGAAACAACTGGCCACTAATGATATAATAACACAATTTAAAAATTAACTTTGAAATTTGTTGAATTGTTTAAATTCTGTAAATCAACCCATCCACATTCCAACAAATGCCGTGATCATCTCATTCGGTAATTCTCACATAAATAACCAACGAGGAGTCAGGAATGTTTTCTGGTTATTTGTTTGAATGATCGAAATATGACAACATTTTCAGCTTACTGTGGTGGTAGTAGGAGATTTTCAAATATTATCAGGTTATTCGTAACCCGGTAATGTTTGTCTTTCTTTTTTAAGAAAATAAAACCAATATTATAAATAATGTATAGCATAACTTCTATTTCTACCTGTTGAAATGATGTTTGTTTTTTTTTAAATTTCTGTATGGGTAAAGGAAAAGAAACGACGCATTTGAAATGTTTTGGCAGGCCAATGCTGATAAATTTTCGCACGTTCCAAATATAACATTATCATTAAATTGCTGAGCGCTTTTAATCCAAAGAATTCTTCTAGTATTTGTCCACATCGCAAGAAAAGAACAAGAGAATCTGAGATAACTCATCGTGAAAGTAAGTGTTCCAAGAAGAAGACTACCTGCGACTCAGGTGACGGAAATTACCGGAATTACTTGCATGGCACTCTGCACTTTGCTGTAGACCAGTCTTTCTCAAAGTGGGCGATAACGCCCTCTTGTTGACGCTGGAGGCTTACAGGGGGACAGTACAAGGCTCAAAGAAAATTAGGGGACGTTAAGGAAATCTAGAGGGGCGACAGCAGACAAATTCTATCTATAAAAATCGGATGTAATCTGGCTAAATTAAATAATTATATTATTGTAGAAATCAATCACTTTGTGGTTTGACATATTTAATAAAATAAAATCGTTTTTGTTTTAAAACCACGAGTTTTTAATAATTCTTAGAACCGACCGGTTTCGCTTTACTCAAGCATCTTCAGTGTACAAATTAGTTATTTTATTATTATTATTTATTTATTATAATTTGTACCCTGCTTGAGTAAAGCGAAACCGGTAGGTTCTAAAAATTATTAAAAACTCGTTGTTTTAAAACAAAAAGTATTTTATTTTATTAAATAATTATAGTTTCTTTTACTTCTTTATAACAATACTGGGTATTCGCCACTTTGTTATTTAGTTTTTTAAATTAAGTAAAACATTAATAATGGAATTATGTCTTTTCCATCAACGTCATTGGTTTCAAGTTTTATGTTTTTTTTAGTTATAAAAAAATACTTTTTTATATCTAGTATAAACCTTTTAACAACTTATTTCTATGACATTAAGGACACTTTACTACATATCTAACACTTATTCTTTATAGGCATATTAAGCGTATTTAGGCATAACCCACGAAAAGCAGTAAGGCTTTTATCTTCTTTAAGTTTTCTTTTGTTTGTATGGAAAATTGTATCGGACTATCTACCTTTAGTTCGTGTCATGTTTGTGGCAATCAAGTTCTAAGAAGTTATAGTTAAGCAACGCGATTTTTATAATCCTTCACGAATTGACATGATTAATCTATTTGTTCTAACTTGCTCATAACTAATGCTGTTACTCACTTAAGGCAAACAAGTGTTTGCAAGTTTATCTTACTTCTGTCGGTGCGTGTTACATTTCAAATCTATATAAAGACTGTGATTGAGTTTAAGTTGTTTTTAAGTGAATTCGATCCTGATATTAACAGACTCATCGAAATGTATCAGATTCATCCTTCACATTAAATAAATTTTAAATTCAAAGCCTTTTTATAATGTTTATAAACAGGATTAAGAATGAATTTTATTTCCTCTTATTTAAACATTATTTGATCTCAGAAATAAGATATGGGTCACACAACTTTTCTATCCTATCCATATAATTATGCATGTTTAAAAATTATACTTGGAATAACTATGTTTAGATATGCAACAGATGGCAACGTAAAAAGGTTAGTTAAAAAATATGGGGGGCAAAATTTTTTTAAATTTCAAAGTGGACGTTGCGCGTTGGTTAAAATAGGTTTGAGAACCGGTGCTAAAGACCAAGAAATGTGGAGGGTTCTCATCGGCCAAGTGGAAAGTTCTGCGATTTTTAAGCCACAATCCTGAGGATTGACTAGCCCAAACGATGAATTTCATATAATTTTTTAAGCACCATGTTATCGTTGGATTGTTTAAGTACTCGTACTTTGCTTTATATCTGCCACACATATAGTTTCTTCATACTAATTGATTTCTATTCCCTTACCTTTCTTGGGCCATATCTTGATACAATTAATTTCGTTGTATTTTTACACCCGTAGTACTGTATAAAAAACGGGTTTTATATATTCTTCTTTCATGCCAAAAGAATGATAGTTTTTCGGTGTAAAAAATGCCATGTTCATACTCTTTGTTACGAGAAACTGCGAAAATTCGGGAAAAGGTCTCGAAACCTAGGTCGCTGGTATTTATCTAAGGTCGTCTAGACTTGTTCAGTGTATTTTTACTTAACAACTTGACATGGGTGGCTTACGTCGCTTGAAATAAGCCATCAAAATAATATATCACCTTGCAGAGTACGCTTTAAAAATGTATGGAGTCAAAAAACATGTATAAATTATTTCGGCTTTTATACAAATTGTCGAAATTAATTTTATTTGGATTATTCATCCGACTTAAACAGTACATCATTCGTCGAAAAGCACTTTAGTGACAAAAAATAATTACTATTTCCAGAACTCTGTTGCATTTTGAAATGACACTGAATACAATTTTAGTATCATTTTACATAATAGGTTTTCATTGGATTTCAGGATAATACGTAAACCTTCAAATGTGAAAAGTTTTTAAGTGAACAAGATGAAGTCTTCCTCTTATAACAATCATAAAATTCCTAAGAAGGTAGGATAAGGCTATTTTTCAATGAAAGGCGCTGTGAACCAAGAAAGGTGCAAGTTTCGCAAGCTTGTTACAATAACAAACCACATCTGCTGTTGAAAGTTAATTTTAGATTCTATTCCTGCGTTACTTGCAATTTTCCCCAGTAAACTTTTTCTTGGGTATATTTAATCTGATCGGCGTCTTTTATATCAAACCTACCAATTTATTATTACATTTAAATCATTTCAAATACGTTACTTTTGAATCCATTTGAGCACACCGATATTGAAAGTTTCAAAAATGTTTTTCGAAGTACTTCGCAACATCCACCCGTAGTCCCCTCTTAGCCCAAATGTGACCAAAGATATTGTACGTATAGAAACTTTTATCAATGCCGTTTAGATTTAGATACGTGATTTGGTTCGGCGATCTTTTTATTTATTTTTTTAATCTTTCAGTTTCAAAAACGTCAAATTACAAAACAATTAATAAAATAATTATTTTTGGTCCATCTAGTATACCACTACATAAGTAAGGGTACCTATAAAATGATTAATATGGAAGAGAATTAGTGTTGTTAATTTATCTTTATAATAATTATAGTGATACATTTATAATAATATATTTTTTCAGTTGTTTCTGCCTCAAGGGTATTAATTATAAAATAACCTAATACTTCTGTTCAAAAATTAGCAAAATAAAATTTTAAAATGCATATTGTGTATTTATGTGGGTACCTACCTAGCTACTTACCTACCTACCTACTAGGTACATGCTATCTGTGATGTCGTCATAGCCAAAGTCAGTATTGAAGTTGACATTGTTTAAAAGAATTGATGTTGTTCGTCGTAACGAAGGTGGTTGAAAATAGGAAACGATAAAAAATGGAATAAAATGGTTACAAACAATGGGATTCAATAATTGAGAAATCGCATGGAAAAAAGACGTTGGTTATATGTCCGTGGAGTAACGGGTACCAAACTAAATAAATATCATCCTCATTGAAATGTTAATCTGTGATGTTCTCAAAACTTGGTGTTAGCGAAGGATGTGAGAGATACCTCACAGCAAAACGTTTCCATTTATCAATTCTGTAAGAATTAGGGTTCCTCAATAGGTCATCAACTATTTGCTGAAATTCCTTCAAAGATTCAGAAGAATCCCACTGCTACGCAAGTGACCGAATGATATTACGTTAGTTAGATCTTCGTGTAACCAATACTGGAAGGGAAGAATCAGATTCATCAGAGAAAATTCTGAAATTTTGTCGTAGCAAGCGCACTTGGACAGGCTAGGGTTTTTTTTTAGAATTTTACAATATGACTAAAGATATATTTTTTTTGTTTTAAGATTCAAAAAAATATTTTTTTTAAATATATATATATATATATTTATTTATATATTTATCTATTTGTTTTTTAATGTGTTAAACATTAATTTTAACAAAAAAATGCATTTTATGTAGTAGGTCCATGATTTGATTTGTGTATTGGACGGATGGAGATAGCCCTAGACCTGGTACGTGCTTTTCAACCGTATGGCGCGCGTTTTAATTTACTTTCTTGTATTTTTCTGCATAGTTTTACACAGAATTGACTAATGCGACTTGGGCAACAAAAGTACAAAACCATAAATTACAGTACTTTTTATGTAACAGCAAAAAAATACAGTTTTTTTATAACCCTGGTAAGTAAAATATTTTAAATAATATCTGCCTAATTTGAATGTTTTAATTATTCAATATCGTTTGGTCATCTAACTGTCGGGCAGCTGTCGGAATTGTACGGAGGATTTTGGTACGAGAAATTTATTTAACTACATTATATTAATATAATAATAAATCCATAACACATGTGTCACTCCCATTCAGGATCCTCCACGCAGAAAAGCTATTTAATAATCGATTCAGTTAAATTATATCCAACGCGCAAACTTTGGAATAGACAGATTTTAGAAATATTTATTGTATATTTTTTTCATTCTTTACTTGGTAATATTATTTTTTTTCATATTTTACGTAATCAACAGATTTCGCAGTGTACAATTGTGTGCTTTATTATATTATTTCCTAATGTAAGCTGGTTTTTGTTAATGGGAAAGGAATGCTCTTTAATGTGAGAAAAAGCTGTACTTACAGTGGTAGCAAAATATAAAAAGAAGAATTAAAAAGTTTAAACTAATGAAGGATAAGTTTACAAAGACATAAATAACGATGTTAAATCGATTCCCCTTTGCCGGGAGACCCACTTAGTTGGAGGCCCGCTACAAAGTATGCCGCTATACATCATGTGGTCAACCAATGCCCGCTCCATTTATTCCCCGGCGGGATAGATGAGGTTCACATGGCGACGCCTGAGGCCCTAGAATGGTTCGCAGACCTAGATGTCACCCTCTGACCCCCCACCATACGAAAGAAGAAGAACAATATTAAATTACTAAAGTACGTAAATAATAAAATAATGAAAGCCATTTATGTATATGCGTGATATAAAATATCAGACGTAAGTAGGTCATCTGTAGTTATATTATGTCATCGGTTTCAGGGCGGGTTTGGGTACCGTCGCCCATGGAATCATCTGTTGGAAAACCAACACCTCTTTCATAGATCACCCCAAGTGGTTCTCTACGTTTGTTGATTTAAAGTGACACAATACCCTGATAACGGGGATTTTCCCCGACGCGTCGCTCACATTTTTATTATTTCTGATGTACGTATTACTTAAGTCTTAAATGTTTCTAGAGGGATTCCCAGAGATGCAAGTTATTTATATTTAAGATTAATAAAAATAAGACCTTACTATTAAATATCTTATGTAAAACGGTTTGCCAATTTTTCAATTATAAGATAAGCGGGAAGATTTTATTTCTGTAGACGATGAATTAGTAACTTCGCGAGAAAAAAAATTGAGATTTTATTAATAAGAATTAATTAAAATATACCACTCGGAAATATATAATTTATGTCCCTCTAAACCTAACTCGTAAGTTACTTTAATATTCTGCAACGCACGTAACTGTATTCGTGTGCAGGTGTTGAAATACTTACACCGTTATACTTTAATCACGGCAATAGCTTCAGCCGGAAAAGTCATTTCTCTCCCGGCCCAACTGTACGATGATTTCTTTTACGTATTTATTTATTTAATCAAACGATTATTTTTAGAGCCGGAGCACACAGAGAGCGGTCAGAGTTCTGCGTTCTAGTGACCGTTGACCGCTCAAGAGTTCCAAAGCACACAAGCGGCGTTCAAATTCTCGCGTTCTAGTTTCGTTTGGGTCTTTGCATATGCAACATGTCACTAGAAAGTTCATCATCCGATGAAAAAATATTGCTCTTGTGGAGCTTAGCAGCTTCTAAAAAGAAAAGGAAGTATTGAGTGCACCCAATCAACACAACGCAAGAAGAACAAGGCGAATTTACTAATAATAAAATTTACTTAAAATTAAAATTTACTAGTAGCAGTTTCAAACCAAGCTTCGGCTTTTTTGTCGCGGTTTTTATAATTTACATCACTTAAATCGTATAATAAACTCCTTTCCCTAACCAATTCAATGAACTTTTCCGTGTTTGTGACCTCAGACATCGCGGCGTTCTGGCGTTCTCTGCCTCGGCGGGAAAAGAACTCTTAGAACGCGACGTTCCGTTTTGACCGCCGCGGTCTGACTGCCCGCTGTGTGCGTTGTTGTTATAGTATCAGTACATTCTAATGAACGCCGAACGCGGAACTCGGAACTCGGAACTCGGAACTCCTGACCGCTCTCTGTGAGCTCCCGCTCATTCTTTTAGTGAAATTTTCTGTTTTTTGATTAATTGACTTCTATTTAATTCTATAATTTTTATGACTATTCTATTTTAATTCTATCTAATTAGCTTTTAAGCTTTTATGCTTTGAGCTTTGAGCTTTTTTGCTTTGTGCTTTTAAGCTTTGATCTTTAAAGCTAAGAGCTTTTAAGCTTTGAGCTTTAAAGCTTTGAGCTTTAAAGCTTTGAGCTTCTAAGTTTTGAGCTTTTAAGCTTTGAGCTTTTAAGCTTTGAGCTTGGTGCTTTTAAGCTTTGAGCTTTTAAACTTTAAAGTTTTAAGCTTTAAGCTTTTAGCTTTTTAGCTTGGAGCTTGGAGCTTTTAAGCTTTTAAGCTTTAAAGCATTGAGCTTTTTAGCTTTAAGCTTTTAAGTTTTGAGCTTTGAATTTTTAAGCTTTAATATTTTTACTTTCCACAATTAAGTAAAGGTTTTTTGTATGTTTCATCAATATAAAAGAACACATTATTTTGTAGAAATGATTTGTACTTTAAATGTGCACAGTGGTCAAGTTTCAGAGAAAATTTGACATTGATAAAAAAATATGAAAACAGTTTATTTTCTAGAAATTTTTAAATTTTTAGGTTTCTTTATTTCAATAGTTAAATATTACCTCAAATATTTTTTTAGTAAAAAGTTACGCTGTTATGTGTGATTGTTATTTGTAATTGTCACGCCCAAAAATGATTATGAAGTAGAACTTTTTTTTCATATAAAAAGTATTTCAAATATAATTATTATAAATAATGTACATATTTTCTTTTTACATACAAATTATATTATTTGGCTTTCAGTCATGCCAATTTCTGAAAAAGTGGAAGTGATTGTGAAGAATTCACACATGCCATAAATACCTGTCTATAGCTGATATAATATTTTAACAAAAAATTGCTTTCCTTTAAATTGCAAACTGATTTTTTAAGAATTCACTGGTTCTGCGCTAGTATAAGATATTACACTAAGGACGGGTTGTTTCGGAGAATTTGAACAATTCATCAAATTTCAACGTTTATTTTCGGGTTTTGTGAAAGACTTATTCAAGTTCTGTTATTATATCATTGTAGGCTAGTTGCTGGAAAAAACTGAAATAAAAACAGAACTTGAAAAAATCTTTCACAGAACTTGAAAATGAACGTTGAAATTTGATGAATTGTTCAAATTCTCCGAAACAACCCGTCCTTAGTGATAGGTATAAAATTTTAGATATTCAAAAGTTTTTTTCGTACGTATACGTACGTTTCAGTTAAATATGGGATAGCAGAAGACAAACGGAGTTTTATCCCGAACAAAATTACGGCACCAAGGAAAATGCTTAACGGATTGGAGAAGATACTACTGAAATACACACATAAAATTAGATTTTTGGGATACATTTTCTACAGAACATAATTTTACAATGTCAGTTTAAATAATTTTATATATCTACATATATATGTAGGTATATACATATATGCGCAGTCGATAAACTTCCAGCGCCAGCGATTCCTGAGCAAATTGAATTTGGAGTATAAGACGTAGATTAATTTTGGTTTCCGGTGACATGTTTTTATTTTCACCGAAATGCATTTTTTTTTACACCAAATAAGCTAAGGAATTGCAGGTGAAAGTAAAGTAAGCGTTTCATTTGTAAAAATATTATATTTTTCTTTTTATACTGTAAATTAAATGTGGAACTTATAATTTTGGTATCAAAATACCAATGTAAATTTACCTATTAACTTCCACCTATGTATTGTAAATTCTTCTCTTCCTACAGTGAGTGTTGTAACTCATCGGGATTGCTTTAGCAAGACAAAAATAATCATTCATAATTAAAAAAAAATTTTTGAACTTTCATTGTCTCCTATCAAAAGTGAATCCTATCAAGTTGTATTTTCAAATAAATATGCATTTATTAACCAAAAAAGGATTTGTGATTTAAGATTATTTGGGACCTCTTACATATTTTTCCACTGTACGCAGATACCATGAATTTCCAAACACCGTGCAAATTATGCAATTCATTAACTAATGCTAACAATAATAATTATTATTATTATCGTACAGAAATTTATATTTATAAAACTTGTCCGTGTGAAATCAAACCATGTCACACTGTGCAAATCAAATGAAACTTGATACACAAAATACGAAATGCGTAGGTATCTAGCTCCGCCTACGCAAAGCGCGTTCACGCCCATAACAGATATATTTTTGGAGTCTTATTTCGCCTTAACAGGGGTGCCCGGGTTAATCAGGTGAGGTGTATTCAGGATGCGCCTTCTCACCAAATGCGTTACTTGCCGGATTGGAAATGACTGATCTGGGGAGACCCTTTGACCTCTCCAACTGGTCTCTCTTTATCTATCGCTTTGCGCCGTAGCGCGAGGGATAGTGCATACGTCCGTTACTCCTGGACACACTGATCCCTAGATTCCTACCCATCCCTCATACATTTTCCCTTCCCAGAACTTCATCTCCTTCTTTTCTTTAAAAATACCCTCCATACAGCATCCCCAAAGGTGAAATAGGCCCTTGGGGAAATTATGTTCATCAGGGCTTTCTGTATGGGGTTAATTTGAAAAAATACATAACTTACGAAAGTTTATAATTTATAAATCTTCATAATATTGTTTGTTGTGAAGTAGTACGGTTTTTAAGTATAATATCTATGCATCTATGTTTTATGTGTGTGTGTGTGTGGGTGTGTGTGTGTATGTCTGTGTGTGTGTATGTGTGTGTGTGTGTGTGAGTGTCTGAGGGCGTGTGTGTGTGTGTGTGTGTGTGTGTTTCTGTAAAAAAACCAATCACATTGATCTCTATAGATACTTTTTACAAGTTTAAAAAAATATATTTTAAACACCACTGTTTTATCCTTACACTATAATACCCACGCTCAGGCTTCGCCTTTGTGGGATTTTTTTGTTACTCTTTCATTCTATATTAATATGTATGTACCTGAATTGTATGTGTATCAAAAATTTTGTTAGTAAAAAATAAAAAAATAAATAAAAATATAAATTGTACTCTTTGTATTGTTTAAAGTGGTTAAACCCCATATATGTACAAATATATGTCGTCTGAAGTCGTAAGTTAAATTTTTCAGTCGTGATTACCTAAAACCTAACCTGCTACATTTTCTGTCGTGATTACCTAAAACCTAACCTGCAACATTTTCAGTCGTGATTACCTAAAACCTAACCTGCTACATTTTCTGTCTTGATGACCTAAAACCTAACCTGCCACACTTTCAGTTGTGATTACCTAAAACCTAACCTGCAACATTTTCAGTCGTGATTACCTGAAACCTAACCTGCAATATTTTCAGTCGTGTTTACCAAAATCTAACCTGCAACATTTTCAAATTACATAAAAAGATAATAGGTAAACATAGTATCTAAGCTTGCCTAAATTTGACATTTTGTGTTATTCTATTTTGGTCTATTTACGTCACTTAATTTTGAAAGTGTAATTACCTGATATTGTAGATCTTGCTTCATAAGATAACTGATTAATACATTATCTAGAAACTGGAGAGCATACCTGAAAGCAGAAAAAAAATAATTAATTCAAACAGAATTTATACAAAACGAAAACACATTTTAAAATAATTCACAAAACCTATTAAAATTACATGGTATCACTATTTGTTAATTTTTTTAGTCATGCTCTCCGTAAAACGCACACGTGTATAAGTAAAATATTTAAAATAAATGAAATACATGTAAGTACAAAAAGCTCAGGAGAGAGTTTTACTATTTTGTGACATGCGTCAAAAGATAGTTACTGAACTGTAAGTGAAGTTGAAAATTTGTTTGAATTTAGGCATTATCGTAAATAACAGCGCCTCTTTCAGAGCAGTAAGACTGCGTTAAATAACAAAAATAATATATGTTAAATTCAAAAACAAATATGTTACAATTATGATCATAAATTGAAAATATTAATATAATTTATCAAAAATATTTTAATTTTGCGTCTCAAGTTTTGGGTTACAACACTTTTTGATTGGAAAAAGATGGAGCTAGTAGAATTGCGTACTTTATTTTTTTATAAAAATAAATGAAAAAAATTTCAATTAAATCTAAAAAAAAGAGTTAAAAAAATATGTGTATTGAACAATAATTTCATACGGAACAAAAAAGTTCAAAGGTCATAATTAAATTTTTAAAAAAAGAGTTCTCAAAATAAGTGTATTGAACACGAATTTCATACGGAACAAAAAAGTTCAAAGGTCACAGAGCTCAAGAGTTTTTACTGCATCATACGCACAGATTTTTAATTCTACAGTTTAGATTCAAAAATGTTTCTATTTTAGAAATAGTAAAACATTGAAAGCAACGTTCAAAACATTTCACATAGGTAACGCAGTCATTTGAAAAACCAAATTCCCTGAAAATTCGTCAACTGTACTTTCCGTTTAACAGCTTGGTATAAATTTTATTTTTTATTTATCTTTAACCACGCATGGAAAAATACCTATTTTTCCTCCACGCGGGGAAAATTTTAGAGAGCAAAGCACCCTCTGTATTTCTTTTAAAAAGCTTAGGTAAGCGAGTTCCTCGAGATATAGCATCCTTCTTATTGTAAGACCTATTCTTCGACAGTTTCACCCGAGTTTTATAATTTACTGGAGTGTTTTGTAAGGACACTTCATAATATTATTTAGGAATAGAAAAAAGAGCCACATTTTCTGAAAAGTGAGCATAATATGTTCCATTCTCTCTGACTTTTCTGGTTCCCATTCGCCTTTTTCCACTTATGTTTATTTTATTAATATTTAGGTTTCTATAAAACTTTTATTTCGTAACCGCATTTTTTAAATATTTTTCACGAAAAATTGTTCCACCTAGAATTGGTTTTTCTATGTTTATTTCATTATCATTGATTATATTCATCAAAGTTAACTACTGAATTTTATACACTCTGAATGCTACCTATAAATTTCCCGTGGGGGAGAGCAAACGTAAACGAAATCTATTATAAAAAAACAGACATTCATTTTTACTTATTCATACTTTGGTCGCCTTTATAGTAATCTTCGTTTGAAGCAATGCAATTATCGTTTCCCTTTGCCGACTTTTTTCATCCGGAGGAGCAAAAAATGTTGCATGGGTCGAAGTGAATAGGTAGTATAAAACTAAGCATGTTGCAGGCAGGTGCCTAGGATTAATGGAAGAACATCGCACTTCTTTACCATTGGTGCATTTTCTCCGCAAATTATCCATTTATTCATTCATAAAATGGTACATTATTGTAGAATCCTCCACCGCTTATCTCACTAAGGAACTCCTTTTGAATCTCAAATTTTTTAATAAAAAAGCAGGAACTCCACGCGACGCTGGTAAACTTTTATCCTAATCACAAGTTTGTCAATAATGGTCTCCGATAAATTTTTCACACATTTTCAAGACTGATCAATAAACCTACAGAACGAAGTTGATTTTCAATCAACATTTCGCCTTGTTCGAAATAAAAAACCAATAGTATTGGGGTTTACTCAGATCAGCTCATTTTTAAGCCGCCTGTGTTATTACAACCACTTTAGATCAACTGGAAACCAAATCACACTACCCACACCCACGGAAAATCTTAAATCTTCAATCTTAAAAACCGTAACACTTCTACTGGCATTCGAATGCAGAGGGTTTAAAAAAACTATCACTTAATAGGTATATACGAGTCTCCAAAAGAGTTCCGGTTACATGTGGGTCCCCCTACATTTCTACTTTATGAAATAATTCAAAACGAATGAAAATTTCTACTAATGCAATATGATTTAATTCTGGAACTTTTATGCAAGGTCATAAATAGAAAATGTTCCTGGAGGACGGAAGGCACTCTTTCAGAGCCCTTCTCCGCCACTGCATGGGAAGCTTATGGCACAGACTACGCCAATCAAATAATACAATCATCTTTGCCATGGTTGCCTGGATGGAGTCCTCCCTGATGGCCTTCTGAAGACGGGAGATGTTCAAATATTCTCCATAAGCGGCTGCATGCATACATGTTTGTGTTAAACTTTTTCACTTTTTTTCCGCATTTTTTGTGCCTGTCTATGTACTGCTATTTTGTTTAGTTTATTTGTGTGATTTCTTTTTTGTTATTCCAAAATACGGAATGTATTGGAACTGGAATAAACTATTATTATTATTTACAACTTGTAACTTTTTTGTAAGTTTTTTATCCCTTTCTTACCATATTCTATACTCCTCAAATACTATTTGATGGAATTTCATTATCAAATTAATGAATTTTTTACTAATCTTCCAAACCACTCGAGCGATTTTTGGCAAATTATGCCAACTTTACAAAAAGTTTTGAGCGATTGGTTCTCATAATATGCCATATTTATAAAACCTAAAACGGTGAATTCTATATGGATTCATTAGCTCTAAGCCGCAGTAGTGAGTTTTATATGTTAATATTTTTAAGAATGGTATAATCAAATAATACGGTAAAAATATATATTTGACCCCAATCACTAGAATGATAATCATAACCAACTTGGTTGTTATTACATAAAAAAAAATTTTAAAACGGTTTAAAATTACTATACACTGAAGAATATATTTTAAAAAACCTTTTAAAATGTGTAAAAAATACGTTATTTTTTCTTAACACTTCATTGTGTCCGTTTTCTTTACCTCGTTAGAGGGGGTGTTAAAAGACGTTTGTATTTAGCCCCTGCGAAATGTATGCTGAATGAAAACATCTCTCTCGTTGTGTTAATCTCACTTCTTCCCGAGCTCGTGACGTCACAGCCCAACATCCCCTTTGTCATTTTATTCCCGTTTAAGGCTTATCATTTCTATTTCAAATTCAATTCTAATTAACATTATTATTTCTAAAAGGAAATACCTAAACATTATTTCACCAAATCAATTAAGTATTAATTTAAATTTGGAATGTATTATTGGTTATCATGGAATCTAACTAATTTTAAGAATCTTCCTTGTAAAAGTATGTTTACAAAACAATTTAAGCTAAAATGAGCTATTTTAACAATGTATACATTTGGCTCTGCCCGTAACATTATTTAACGTGGGTATGTTTGAATATGCTTGGAAAGAGTGTCCCAAAATGTCTGTTATATATAATTCATTGACATTGCTACATAGCAAATTAAAATGATTCGTATTACATAATTTCTTAAGAATAAATATTGAGGGAGCATTTTGTTTTAAGTTATGTATAAAATTATCAAAACAACAACGAAAATCGAACAAAATATTTATTTTTTTTACCTCAGGGTTTTCCAATAAGAGGTGTTATTTTGAATAGCCCGCTATTTCAGTAGATGTTACTTTTAAAGCTGTCATTTTTTGACATTTGACAAGTAAAAACTACGCCATTAATAAAAATTGAACGATATACGCTTCAACAATGCATTTAAATTATTAAAATTCACTTGAGTGAATCAAATTCAAATCATCTTGAGTGATGAGGCCCATTTCCACCTCGGTGGTTTCGTCAACAAGCAAAATTGTCGCATCTGGGGCTCGGAAAACCCAAGAATTATTGTTGAAAAGCCTCTCTATCCTCAACGTGTGACTGTTTGGTGCGGTTTATGGTCCGGCGGAGTCATTGGACCTTACTTTTTTGAAAATGAGGCTGGAGCAACAGTTACGGTGAATGGATTGCGCTATCGAGAGATGATTAATGATTTTTTATGGCCGAAATTGGATGGTATTGATTTGGACAACGTTTACTTTCAACAAGACGGCGCTACGTGCCACACAAGCAACGAAACTATTGATCTTTTACGATTGAATATCAAAATAACACCTCTTATTGGAAAACCCTGTTTAATGCATCTTTTATCAATTTTCGACCTTGTTGCGCCATTTCGTGGGCCGGCAAGTAGCCATGTTCAAAGATTTTAGTTTGACTGAGGATTGAATCTTCCTCCCCAGGGACTGGCTATTAAACTGTTATTTAACTTTTAAAATGTCTTTTAATGCATAAAAAATATATGAATGTATGTAATATTATATACATTACAAAATCAAAATTCCTTTCGATAAATTATCGTTGTTTGTAAACGCTCAATTATAGAAAATATTTATTAAAAGGTATTGATTTCATTTATTCGCTTCTCTGTTCCTCATTCCACCTTTCCCCTCATGCCCAGTTCTGTAAAGCAAATTTTATTAGTGGGAGTCACAGATAAATTTGTCCCGAATCTCGAGCTACTACCGCTGCTACGTATTTTACACAGAGAGATATTATAATTGTAACTGCACCGTCCAACCTTTAAATTCTGGAAAAAGCATTATCATTAGTACGACTATATATTAACAAATTGTTGAAACTATCATGAATTTTAGTAACTGCGGGTCATGAATACATACATATCGAATTCAAATTTAATGATTTATTTATGAGATTAAACAATCACTCTCGTGAATTATTAACGGACTATAATTCCTCGTTTACAATAAATTGTTTCTCATTGCTCATCTCCTGTTATGGTTTTCAACTCGCTGGGAATCTTCACACCAGGAAATTCGCAATTAGGATATCTTACATGCAAAATTTAGTGGTTAAACGTCAAAGGGTTGCTGCTTTAATCCGTGAGAGGGTGCGGTCTAAAACCTTATTAAATTACCGCTTCCGAGACTTCCGTTCTGTGCATATAATGCATCCAATGAGTAACTGTATATATTATATACAAATAAGGTCGACCCAACCAATTTCTTTGGAAAACTGTCTCATTTTTAGCAGCCTGAGATAGCATTAAATATTTTTTAACAGCATTCGATTAAAACTTGTATTGGTAATTTTATACATTGTCATGGGGAAAATTAGTTACCGCATATCTTATTTTTTTGGCAGGTATGTAATACACAATGTAACTTTTTACATTAGCTCTACATAGAAGACCCTGAGGAAAAAAAATCGTCATGTGTGGAGGGTTTTTTAAGGAGAGGGAGGAGTCGATATGGGTCTTGAAGAGACCCATGTTACAGGAGGGAGGAAACACATAGGCCGGGAAATCGTTCCACAGCTGAGCTGTTGAACTAAAGAATAAGTCACAAAAACCCTTTCACATGTGATCGCAAATGTTGGGCGATCGTTTGACTATGCACCGGTGCTGAGGGGATCAAAGATGCTAGTTCCTTGGAGCATCCTGCATTGAAATTCCGGTAGAGCAAGGACAGCATTTTCACCTGACGCCTGTGCTCCAAAGATTGAAAACCGTTTGTTAAGATAGGAGAATCTATGCGCAGAGTGATCTATGTCCGTTTATGCGCAGATTCAAGGGATTTTCAAATATCTTAGGGCTTCAGGCCAAAGGCAGCTGCCAAATTGAACAGTGGGGCGCACATGCGATTTGTACAAGTTCGTTTTATGTATAAATGACTTTTTAATTTTGGGATAATTTTTCATAGCTAACAGTAACTTGGTTTTCTGCACATTATTATCTGAATCCTAGAGCTTCACTGTTTAAACATGGCCCAAATTGATAATTTGATAACAAAAATATTTTTTTTGTTATCAAACCAAGCCTATATATATATAACTTCCAAGTTTCTCACTCAATCTCATAACCATTAGTAGTAACAACCAGTACTAGCAGTAGATACCATTCAAACAATCTTCTAGCTAAAACATAACGGTGCATTGTGATAATTCTGACCTATAAAACTGCGCAATGCTTACATTTATTGTTACGGCACAAAGGGAAGATGTTCCATTGAAATAATTTAAGTCCGTTAAGAAATTTGCTCGAAGTTCTTCTATTCATAGGTTCCATTACATTTGTCGCCTCTCCTAACTTCTCCTACATCTACAAGCACCAAACAAAAGGGTGGTTGAGGGTAGGGAAGCAAGGTAGTAGATAGTTCGTAGAATGGTGGTACAAACGGTAAGTGCGGAGTTTCATGATGTCTAGCACGTGGTTTTATTGAATTAACACAGGTTATGTTTGCACGAATCAGTACAGCAATTGAATGGCTCCATTTTAAAAGATACTTAAGTTCGTTGAGAGGTGAAATTGAATCGAGTAAGCACTAGTTTTTAACGACCATCTCTCTTTTCCTCGTTATATTATAAAGAAGTATGTTTGTATTCAGATAACGTTTGGTAAACAATCAGATAATATAAAGCTTTCACAAAATGTTGATACTGACAATAAGAGGAATTTCACAAAAAAAAATATTGAACGGGAAGAGAAAAATAATAAAACGTCTGTTTTATTATTTTTTACAGTTTTTTTTAATATTGCCATTTATTGTTCAATTTAACTCCAATCTCCTTTCCGCAAGTTCCAGCTCCTAAAAAAACAGTGCCCCCTAGTGTATCTGTCGTACCGGAGTGCTCCTAGATGGGGTGGTAAAGTCGTTTCATATCATATTGTAAGATTCATATACCGAAAGATAAATTGGGAAGACGCCTCACTGGAAAAAGTTGAAAACTGGAAAGAAAATAAGTTCCTACGCTTTGGTATAGGCAATAATACGGAGTATGTATATAATATGCAAGAAAAAGCAATTAATTATTGTATTGCCTTCAGTTACAACATTATCCATATGGATAAATACCAAATCAACAGGCCCGAAAAAATTTAAATAAAACAATTGGAAAAACATAGACCAATAAACGAAATGGTGTTTTTTTCAGTGCTTATACCAATAATTTCGTTTAAAGAAAAATCTTCAGGGTTTCATTCCAAAAGATTTTAATAAAAGCATGCATTAAATAGCTTAACGCTCCGATATTTCTGAAATATATAATATTTTCCCTTTTGCATTATATTGAAGGAAGGATTAGGTATATTTCGTTTTCTCAAAACCATGAAAACATCGCAAGTAAAACTTAGCATGAAGACATTCAATTATTGAACTAGTCTGGCTTGGGGCAAGTCACTACACAAGAGGAAGCTATCTGCGTCCCTGATCTCACCCCATGGTAAATGTATTTTCCGTGTGTTTTCAAATTTAATTATGTTTTTCAATCGAGGGAAAAATCTCAAGAATTTATAGAAACTTGTTTAAAAAGGTTTTTAATATTTTTTTAACCTCTTCCCAAACGTTCTCTATGTTAAAAATTATTATAAATGTTCCCTACCTAATTTCAATAAATCCACTGTAAAACTAGGTTATTTTTGGAGAAAATCCCCACCTTGCAAATAACAGTTAATGTTGAAATGGTTGTATTTTGTTATGTAAAATTCTTTACAATCAAAACATCCAATTGTAACAAATTCTGTGCCAACATAATACTAAGAATGTCAAATAGAATATTCTATTATATTTTTCCTTATACTCAACTATTTTTCAGTTTAGACTACATACTAAACTGCGCTTTATGAATGCCATGTTTTTATTATTATAAATGCTATAAATTCTTTCAGGAAAACTACCCTTTTTAACAAGGTTTTTAAATATTTTTAATCATATTAAATATCTGAGACAATAGTTATTCCTTGGAATTATTCGGATGGCATCGCTATATATATTTATTAACCTCGAAATATATTCTCTGAACGAGAGATCAACGATATAGTTTAAAGATGAAATCAAATAAAAACTTCTAAATAAGTAACTCCATTGAATACATTCCACCTTGAGAAAAGCTTCTAAAAGCAGAAATGGTTTCGAATACATTACAACTAACTTCAGGCGGTTTAATAAATTTTAGAACGTTGTAAGTACTCATCACGCGCTTTCTGCTGTCGGATAATTCAAAAGTCAATACTATGTTTTAAATAACTCATCCAAGCATAGTTTAATCATGCAGTTCATTTTTTTATCGTGTTTATTCGGTGGCTTTTGTGCTAGCTTTATTTAACTGCCTGAGCCAGTGTGACTATTGCATCCCCAATTGTCTTATGATGTGAGATTGAAATTATTTATGAGGTGGAGAATTTAAAGGTATAGAAGTACCTGGGAATTCAGATCTGGTCACAAAACCCGGTAAAAGCCATTTCGAGTAACGACTCGATTGCGATGTATGGTATTGTGTTCTTGGTAGTATGTACAATTATTGAATTCCTTTGTACAACAGAACATTCCATTGTCGATGGTGGAAAGTTCATAAGAAATAAGCCAGACATTTGGCCTCGATTTTTTTACTATTTTTCATTATGCTTGCCAAATTAAGGCGATGCACTACAAAGTAATGCATGATCATATGTTTTTGGTTTGAAAATTTTATTGTATAGAAATATTTTAGACGCTTTATTTAAATTCTGTGAGTATAACACGTCTTGGCCTTTGAAGAAATCGAGTGTGTTATTGATAATTTTTTATAAGCCCAGAAAAAAAATTATCATGCCTATAAAAACTCTTAATGGTTTAAAATATCCATTTATGAAACCTTTTCCTGTTATGATTTTAATGAATTAAGTGGAAAATTAAGTTTTTTGGAAAATGATCATAAAACATTTTGATATTTGTATAAATATAAAATAAAAGACGCTTTAGACGATGTTTTTTTCTTGCAAAAATCAAAATGGGCGGCTGGTGTTAAGCGGGAATTTAAACCTTATCGCCGTCTGCACAAGGAGTGTTATTGTTAGCGAACCGATTCAAAATGTTACACGATGTTGTGAAATCTCCGCCCAATTATATGTATAAGCCTGATTCAGTGCGCATTTTATATTTACAAAGTATACAGACTAAATCAGATTGCTCCCTAAAACTACTGTTGTGCAGTCAATGGACATCAACCATAAAATCATTAGTGGGTTATTTTCCGGTACGATAAAAGAGAACTAGCAGTAATTTCATGCAACATACATCTGGAGCTACATTCAACCTACATGTGGAGATACATTTAACGTACAAGTGAAGATACATTCAACATACATAAGACAACTTTCACTTTCATCGATTTTCAAAGATTATCAAAAATACTAATTTTGGTAGTCAGTGGTCATGGGTGCATGCACGAAGTGACGCCCACTCCTGTGTAATGCGTAAAATTATTCATGTTTAATTAATTTAAAATTTTCTGAATTTAAACTGAAGTATAAATCATATAACACAAGCGATAAAGTATTTACCTACAAAAATTATTTTATTAATTAATATTTTAATGCCGACTGGGTTTCGCTACAACCGTAGATTCTTCAGTTCAGTGCATACCCTGCTAAAATATAAAATCTGCAATTAACGTGTGTTGCAATATATTAAGCATTCACATAGCTCAAGTGGAGGATGCACACGGAGAAAACTTACTGATATGAAATATTGTTACTTTATTAAATTATTCGTTTTCCTGTTAAAAACGGGATTGGCGGCCTATAACGATTGATTTGATAAAGTTCATAACAAACTATCAGTAAAGCTCGAATATGTTAGGAGGAAGTCGGAACACGTGTTCTTCAAAATAATAATATTTTCAAGGCCTCCTGCGTGAACACGTGATCAGATATATTCTGAATGACAAATATTTTACTAGGAAATGGTCATTCGGTCACATTTTAACAGTATCTTGATATAAAAGCCGTACTCATTTTTTTCTGTGCAGTAGGAGTAGAAATGGAATTGGAAAGAGAAGGCTCTCTGTCGATAGGGAAAAACCTAAGTATCAGACGTTTATCTAGGTGGTTCGGTTGTTGATAACTTTGCTATCGATGTTTTCGGCTTTCCGTAACTCTAGTGCCTTCAAGTTATTCAGTCTGAACCCTATTCCGTTTTTATGTGGTAATCTGACTACTGCATTTTTTAAACGTGAGGACTGTTTCAATGAGATGGTGGAAAAATTGGAAAAGTCGTTGTTATTTAGACATTTTAGGTGTTACGAATATAAATATTGCGCTAAGTTATAAATATTATTTTAAGTTGAGTTCTTAGGATATCGCTCGGGATGGCGTGTAACAATCCCTCGGCGGCAGTAATGTAGCCAATTGCATAACGGAGTGAGGATTGTAAGATTGATCCGACATGATTACAACATTACTTGCTTCTTGAAGTGTTTTCATATAAACCATCGTGGAAACGCACTCCGTACTTACAGCGATACGGAATAATGATAAACAACAAACCGAACCGCAGTCAACAGCGAATCACAGACCAATCCCTTTGATTATCAGACATAATCGAATCTACGTCGTTTCTTTCTCCGGCGTCCATTCAAGAAGTCCCGTTTCCTAGCCGGAAACGGCGCAAAACACAAATTCACCAAAAAATGTTACCAGTCGAAGTCAGGAAAATAATTATTTTTGACAGAAAGAATTATTTTCGTGACAGGTCGTGACATTTATTCCTCGGGCGTCGTCGATATCTTTAACCATTCCCTTCGGCGTCATAATATACATTCATTAATGTCTATGACATATTTTCTCGAAGCACATTTTTTGTAGTTCATCCGCTCTGTGTTTTACCATCTAATTGCCCCTGTCTTAATCTTGTTCACTGAATAGTCTTTAGATTTGGATTTTTCAGGGGTAAACATAGTTCCAAAGGTAAAATTATTGACTAAGCGCAGCGAAATGCTGTTTTGACACGACCATTTGGCATTTTAGAATCATCGGGGAACGGTTAAAATTTAGCTTTGGCACATGACGGGTTAATGCATAGAATAATGTTAGTGGTTTAGTTACGATTCTTTGGTCAAATGTGAAACCGTTGTGTTTAAATTAACTACGTTATAAATTTTATGATTATCAAGAAATTTTGGTTCCGATTGAAAATAAAAGAAATTATGTACTTTTTTGGATGCGAGGTCAACTACTGCACGTGGAACTATTCATCTTTATTTAATAAGTATGAATAGGAATGGTAATATGATTTAATCTAAATCTTGGGTTAAGGCTCAAAGTGATATTGTCCCAGGAAATGTAGTTAACCTAGGTTATTCCTTTCTCTCTTTGCACATTCGAACATATGCATTAAATTCTGGTTTCGTGATTCCAAATGTTATTTCCGCAATATGATTGACTTTCCATCGACTCGTTCAATTTTCGATGGAAAATATTTCAGCAACTTAACAAGTTTGAAGAAGCAACAAAATAGATAAGGCGTTCTCCGTTTTCCTCGATACACAACATCAAATGCGATTTACGGGTAGCTTCGTGTTATTCCCGAACCACCCCGGGGAGAAGGGTGTGCGAAAACGCGATGTGAACATTTTGTGAAGTTTATTTTGACATAAAATCTCACGCCACTGCAGACACGACTGAAAAATGATATCACTGCTTTCACTCCATACTTTAATGGGAATATCGTTGATGTTACAGTATAATATGATATCTCATTTAAGTTTGTGTCTTATTATAATGAAACAGAGAGCTTTTATCATCAAAGTTGGTTGCGGTCTGTCGCTGACCTTCAGTCTACGTGATGTTTTTTTTTGTGTAGGTAAACAGACTGCGTCTAGTGACTATACATATAAACAGTAACAAAAATACAATAAAAGTTAGTATGATTGGTAAGTTCTTAAATATAATACCGACGTAAAAATGTGATTTCTTTCTTCTTTTTATATTGTAGGACAGAGTACTTATCCATTAACAGTATAAGATTTTTTTTTTGACATTCGTTTGGGAAGATAGTTACCAATGTCAAGTCTAATACCGACGTAAAAATGTGATTTTTTTCTTCTTTTTATATTGTATGACAGAGTACTTATCCATTAACAGTATAAGATTTCTTTTTTTGACATTCGTTTGGGAAGATAGTTACCAATGTCAAGTCTAATACCGACGTAAAAATGTGTTTTTTTCTTCTTTTTATATTGTGGGACAGAGTACTTATCCAATTACAGTACAAGATTTCTTTTTTTTACATTCGTTTGAGAAGATAGTTACCAATGTCAAAAAATTACGTTTAAGAGTAATTAAATATATCTACTGTTTTAGAAATCCCATTCCTCTTATCATGCTTTGCTGTGCTAGAACATCTGTTTAGGCGTGCTGTTTTTTGGTGATATTGCGATACTTATATTGTTGCAGTTAATATGCAATGTGTGACGAATCAAATTTCGTAGATTTTAAATAAATTGGAGTTTTGAAAAGCATCTCCCACATTGTGCATCCAAAGACAAAGGAAGCGTTGACAGGTATGGGTCGCAAGGTCAAGAAGGGAAGTAGGGAGAAGTACGGGGGAGAGTCACGGGTCCTACTAGTCCTAGTTCATAGAGGACCGACAGTCAAGACTGACACAGGAAAGAGAGGAACGAAAGTGGTGGTGGAACAACAAACCGTTCCGTACCTTGCTGCGTGATGCAGGGCGGCGGATGAAGAAATTAAAGTTGAGTTCGAGAAAGAAATTTCCAAGATATGTGTTATTCCTCCCGGCGTACACAAGAACGGCCAAATGAAATTGCTTCCCCAAAAATAAGTAAAGGCATTGTTCAAACTAATTATAAATACCTTTGAAACGTTTTCTTAAACCAGTTCAAAATGAACCACAAGAATTTATTTTGTGAACGCAACACAATAGTCTGAACATGCGCGCAAAGTTGAGTTATTTTTCACCAGGCCAATATGTCTTAGCCGCGCCTGATTCATTGACAGGGTAACATTGCTCATCCTATTTTCCCTATTTTAAAATCAGAAAGTTTTCGACACTTCAATCTACAGTTATTTTTATCACATGTATATATTTTATGAAATACTGTTTTTGTTAAAAAAATATATTGAAATATTTTCTTTAGTTAGAGTTATAAAAAAGTTCCGAGTTCCACGACATGTTCTTACTAGTTCGAAAACACATCTCTTAAGTAATATTAAATACTTTAAATACATGACCCCTTGTTTTAAATCGAGCGCTTTAATTTCAGGTAGTCTTGGCGACCCCGCTCTAAAGCAAATGAATTTGAACATTTCATAAAATTTCAAGGTTGATTTTCAAGTTCTATTAAGGTTCTATTCAAGTTTCGTTATTATATCATTATTGGCCAGTTGTTTAACAAAATCTAAATAAGTAAAGAACTTGAATAGAACCTTCACAGAACTTGATAATCAACTTTTAAAATTAATGCATTCTCACAATTCAAAATACAGAAATAATTTAACATGAAATATTTAAAAAAATAATTTTGGAATACTACACGCACCTAACGTTAACTAATCCTAATTACGCATTTTTCTGGAAGATTTTCTTAAGTACTTTCCTCCCATGCATTTCTGGTCAGAATATCAAACAAAAATATTTTTGTCGCCGTAAATCGATAATTCGGCCTTGTGTGCGGTGACGTAAAGCTGGGTGCCAGACGAAGAAAGTGCGTTGACCAGACGCGGCCAGTGGCCAAAGTGCGAACTACAAAAGCGCCCGCTGGTAGGAGACTTTGCCAGAGACTCGGCTAGGAGATCCTGAGCTGCTGAACTGCAGAAGCTGCCATCGAGGACTTCGGCCTTACTAAGGCCAACGCAGAGAACTCAGTCATATCAAGTTAGTTACGGTGAACAATATTGTGCGATTAATTAACACTGATGATGTGAACAATGGAAAAGCAACCCCAAACAATATGATAACTAGTTAAACTTTACATCTAAGTATAATTAATATTGTCTGTTAAAACTTGGCCAAACCTTATTAAAATCCACTTAATAGCTATTTCACATTAAAATTCATTCCACTTTTCCAACCCAAGCGACCCAAATTGAAGAAGGTGAGAAGGCGGGGTGGAAAAGTACGCGACTGCATTTTATTTAAACGTACATTAAAAAAATATTCCGAGTTAGTTACCGGAGACAAAATAGAGTGTTACAAATGCTTATCATCGTATTCATCTTGAACATTGTCATTAAATGCTATGGCTCCCAAATTAATTATTACATTAAATGATAATAGATACTTACTTAACTGAAAAGATTCTTGTAACAATCACTTGAAGTAAATTTAAGGTATTTAACTGACAAGGTCTCTTAGAACCTTGCTCACCCCTGAATTACATGAATAATCAAAATAGATACAATGATTTAACCCAATATTTAGAACAACATCAACGCTGGAATTATCTTGTTCTGTCATTAACAATAAATTATTGTATTCCGTAACATGATCTTTTATTTTAAAACCTAAAGTAATAATGATATATGCAGAATTGTTTGTAATTGTTAACAAGCTAATTTGTGAGGGGATAAGTCCCCTCACAAATTAATAAAGTACAGATTGAAGAGGTTATATTACAACCTATGAGATTTAAGTTAAAAGAAGATTTGTGTGTGCCAGAAATTGCATGATTAATATTTCATTTAAATGTTTTAAGATGCTAGAGTTCCAACCAACATCGGAACATAATTATGGTGTCCCCTTTTAGAGAATTTTATGACCATCAACCAAGAGAGGGGGAAAAGTAGAATGGGGGGTAGAAGAAGCTTGAAAAGTCCCTGTTTTGTATTGCACCAAATTTATACTGATTGCAAAGTACGCTGTATCCAACTTAGCAAATAAATAATCTTCACTATTATTTTCACAGATGGCGGGCATGAATTTGTTTGATGAGTAAAGTTTCCTTGCAGTAAAGAAAATATTTTCTCTTATGACCGGTGTACATCGTAAACAATCAATAAAATTCAAGATCGGTGATGAAATGTTGGCTTTCAATCTGGAATGAAGTTAAAATTTTGAATAATTATTCAACATAATTTAAAAAGGTAAAACTGAGGCAAGCCGTCTATATTAATAGCAATGCAACGACAGCCAAATATTTTAAGAGTGAGGCATTATATTAAGTCTATTATAACGGAATTATAAATTGATGATTAAAATATTACCCGATTGATTATATGTCCAAATGTGATATATTAGTAGTGCTGTTCATGGCAATCCTACAAGACGTTGTGACGTTTTTTCGCTTCCAGAAACAATTTTTTTGGAACTCATAATAATGTGTATTACAAAGGCGCTAATATGTTCAATAGACTACCTTAAAATATTGTAAAGGAAATAAAAAGCCTTTGCAATTTTTCGAGGGCTATTTCTCAATTTTGTAAAATATTAAATTTAGTAGATGGGTGTGTAATATATTGCTGTAATTAGCTTAAAATGGTAAAACATCAATAATACAGATGAAACTAACAGGCGAAATCTAAATCTAAGATATAATGTTTTTTAACCCGTTTTGTAAATTTTTAACTAACGTTTTAATGTGAATCAGTCCTTACTTTTAAGTATTTTATTATTTTTTTTATATTTCCCAGCATACAAAGATCGACTGTTGTCGAGACATCTGTCTCGTTGCCAGGCATATATAACACAAGGACCCAAAGGTCTAACAAAAACAAAATGGATAAAACTAAGTCTAGTGTATGTGGCCAGGTCACATTGTGTATAAAATGATAAAAGCATTAAATTAAATTAAATTATATCATACTATTTTGTTTTGTGTAACCGCCAGCGCTTTCTGTGGAAAACATTCCACAACTTTAAGGCGGACCACGTACCTACCTAAGCTACAGTACCTATTTCCACACTTTCATATAAGCGTGTAATACTTAGACGTACGCGTGAGAGCGCCTCTTTGGAAGACTGAGTATAAGTGACGATGAAAAAATACTTTGGGAGCCCGTCTCATTTCCTGCCATCATTCTTCTCCTACGCGGAGTTTTACTTCCATAATCCCTGCGTTACATCCGCGTGACGTCGCGGTAATTTCAACATTAGAGACATGATACGGTAGAGCAAACTTGTTTAGAGAGCCTTCAAATTTATTCGAATGCCAAGTATCATTTCGTAAATTCGTTCACAGTAAAAAAACTACGACCTTTTTCAATACAATGCTCATTTCTCAAGACAAACAAATTTAGTACTTGATAATATGTTCATCTGTATTATAAAATGTTAGTTGGCCTGAATCTCCAGCTTAAGTAAGATATGGATGCGCAAATGGGACGTAAAGGTCTCTGAATTGTGGGAACGTGAACAAATACAAACTACTGAACACATCGTCTATGAATGTCCCCAAAGACCCATTTGTGCTGATTCAAGTTACTACCGATGCCGTGACTGGTTAAATAACCTCCGCATTATATTCAAACCATCCAAAACTCTGACTAAGCTTCTAGTAAACAAAAGAATTTACCCACAAAGAAAAGATTTTAAAAAATTTTAAGAGTCGGTTAATATATTACCTGTTCGAGAGATATTTTGGCTAAAAATAGGATGCCAAAACCTATTGTCCGATTTCATATATGAAGAAAAAGTAGATCACACACAAACCACAAGATTTAGTCATAATAAAGGTTTGTCCATTCCAATAATTACTAATAAATACAGCCAACGAACATTTACTTATCTTATACCTTCTATACTTCAAAATATGCCAATGGATCTAAAAAATGAATCAACCTGTATTACTGAACCTAAGAAAATGCTAAAAAGTGATATTGTTTTTGAATACATTACTATCCATTGATTGTGTATTCATGTAATTGAATAAATATCCCTATAAATGTGTTTAAAAATGTTGTGTGCCTTTGAGTGTGTATGTGCCTAAGAGTGTGTTGACTGTGTTATCTATCTGTCTATGTATCTTATGCCTTTTTCACTTAAAATATTATTCTTCTTTATATGTTTTCTATTTCATTGCATGTGTGCTTTAGTGTTATAAATAATGTTGAAAATTTCACCTGCTGATAAACTGCTCTGGCAGTTTAAAAAATAAATACTGAAAATCCAATATCACCTCCAAAAACAACTATCCTAACATTCTGACATTTTGATAAAAATCAGTTACGTATGTGGCATTGAGGATTTCAAACTCTAAATATCTGTATCAGAATTCGGAACCAAAAACCGTAATTCGGCTTCCAATTTCAAACACCGAAATCTGCTATGGAGTGAGAAACAAATATGGCAATCAGTAATATCGACCAATCGCGAAGCTCGATTTGGATGACGTAACACAATGGCGTAGTGCATCGGTTAATAGAAATAAATAACAGATGAGAAACAAATTCTGTAAAAAGCGGCATTCTGTAAAATATTAGAATCGTAACCGATAATCTGATACTATGTTTGAATCAAGGACGACTATAAGTTAACATCGCTTTTAAATACCGCATTCTTGAAAATTCTTTTAAATATTTTTTTTATACAAATCTACTTTTAATTTAATAAAAAATCCTTTAATTAAACCAGAAATTAATCTAATACACAAATAGCAATATATTTATGTATATTCATCAAAATAGAGTTTTTTGAGTCTGCTAAAAAAATTACTTAAAGTTAAACGTAACGTACGTTATAATCTACAAGTTAATATTTTTTTAATACGCTTTTTACAAGTTATGCTTACGAATTATTTTTTGCGTCCGTACATGCACAATAAGAATATGAACAATGTAAATATTTTTTGTCATACAATACTCAATTCTTTCAAGAAAGGCAAACAAATACCGTAGATTGTATCAGTGATTCAAACCTTTATTGTATTTGTATGCTTCTCTTGAAAAAAATGTGTTTTCATACAGACAAAACAATTTATTCATAATCATATTGCGTATGTACGGGCGCAAACAAAGAATTTGTTATAAATTCATAAAAAATTAAATTAACGTCATCCATGAATGCGTAGATTATAACGTACGTAACGTTTACCTTTAACATCAGATTGTCGCCTTGTATGCGACTCCTATTATGGTTGTCCTATTATAATTATTATAGGTTGTGTCTACATCCCACCTGCATCGGATTTGCAAATATATAAAAACCACAATGAGGACATAGAAATGCTGAAATTCAAATATCCGAAAGCAAAATTCATAATTGCTGGTGATTATAATCTGCCGAACTGGACCAGCCAAGATGACATCGGATCTGCCACAAACGAAGTTGAATTACAGTGCGCTAAATCCAGTGAAATTCGTGATATGTCCATATTCCTAGGACTAACTCAATCAAACAATGTGTCTAATTCTAATAATCGAATGTTAGATTTAGTGTTTTCAAGTGATTCAAAAATAGTGGTTGAGAAATCTGACGAATTATTATTGCCTCTAGATAAACACCATCCACCATTAGATATTATCATAACAAATATGTCTGGAAGATCTCCAAACCTAACTACCACATCGTATAATTTCTCCAAAGCCGAATACCATAATATTAATGAGTACCTTACCTCGGTAGATTGGTCATTTTTAGACAATGAAAATAATTTAAATAATCAATTAGAACAATTTTACTCAATTTTAAATACCTCGATAGAGCGCTTCGTTCCTAGGGTCAACTTCACACCATCTAACTATCCCAAATGGTTTACGAGGGAATTAAAAAAACATATTAATTATAAAAAACATATCCATAGAATATATAAACATACCAGAAATCCTAATGATTACATAACTTTTACTAAATTACGTAAGCAGTGTAAAGAATTATCAATAAAATGCTATAGTGATTATGTAAGCCTAATTGAAAAAGAGGTACACCAAAATGTTAAAAAATTATGGAGTTTTTCTAAAAGTCAACAAAAAAATGATTGTGGATTTCCCAATAACATGTACTTAAAAGAAAAATGTGCCGACAGTATCGAAGGTATAGTTAATCTATTTGCTGATTCATTTAAAAGTGTTTACGACACAGATATTCGTGTCAATACGATTCCCGATATTTCAGTGGAAGAGGTATTAAATCTAAGCCAATGTTTCATCAAAAAAGAATCTATAGAAAAAGTCATAAAAGAATTAGATAGCAATAAATCTGCTGGACCGGATGGTATTCCTCCAATATTTTTCAAAACCTGTGTTAGTAGTCTGATATATCCTCTTTATAAACTCTTTAACAATTCTTTAAGTTCTGGTTCTTTTCCAGCTCAGTGGAAAAAGAGTTATTTAACCCCTATTCATAAAAAAGGAGACAAAAGCGATATATCAAACTATAGACCAATTTGTATAATGTCTGCTTTACCGAAAGTTTTTGAGAAATTAGTCCTAGATATCATTGTAAAACCTATCAACAACATTATTGTTCCTAACCAACATGGCTTCATCACAGGTCGCTCTACCTTAAGTAATTTAATGATTTATGAAAATTACATATCTGAATCTCTGGGTCTCAAACAACAAGTGGACAGTATATACACTGACTTTAGTAAAGCTTTTGATAAGGTTCGACATCACATACTTATTTATAAACTTCGATCGTTGGGCATCAAAGGTAAATTATTGAGTTGGATTGTTAGTTATCTTAGCCATAGGGTGCTTAGTGCTAAGATTAATTCTGTACAATCTTATATATTCGAGGCCACAAGTGGGGTTCCTCAAGGGTCCCACCTCGGCCCAATATTTTTCTTATTATTCATCAATGACATTGTTGACCAATTTAATGATGTAGAAGTTCTGATATTTGCTGACGACTTAAAAATATATAAAAGAATACGAAATGTATCTGATTGTCAAATTTTACAGAGTAATTTAGAACAACTTCATCAATGGTGTGAACAAAATGCTTTATTTTTGAACATTCAGAAATGTCAAGTAATACGATTTTCCAAAACTCGTTATAATATATTACATGAATATACATTAAATAATATTAAATTAATACCAGTATCACATATTCGTGACTTGGGTGTAATATTCGTTGAAAACTTGTCATTCATTGAACACATCAACTATATAACTAATAAGGCTTTAAAGATGCTTGGCTTCCTTTGCAGAACTTTAACCGATTTAAGGTCCATAGATTGTATGAGAACCCTCTATACTTCATTAGTCAGAAGTCAATTGGAGTATAATTCACCTATTTGGTCCCCTTTATATAAAGTTCACTCCAATAATATAGAAAGAGTTCAGCACAAATTTCTTAAGTACGTAAATTTTAAGCTCGGAATTCCTATTGATTACATTAATTATGTCAGTTTGATGAATCAATTGCATCTAATAACACTGTCTGACAGGAGAATTATTTCAGACCTGGTTGTGTTACACAGAGTCATTAACAACTTAATTGATAGTCCTGCCATCCTTGCCACTATTAAACTACATGTGCCGACTAGGAATACAAGGCAAAATATAACATTCTTCTGTAATACATACTCGACCAACTATCAGACACACGCACTGACCAATAGGATGCATGATCTGGGCAACAAGTATGGGGGTGTTATTGATTTATTTATTGACTCCATATATAGAATTAAGCATAATCTACATCAACACTTTGTTGAATCCTACAAATTGGAGTAGCTTTGGTAAATTAGTTTTAATGATTTGTTTTATATCTAATGTTGTTTTAATTTCTTTTTTACTTTATGTTATTTTTTTTTTCCATTACATTACATCTATTTACTGTCAATATCTCCTGTATTTTTTTTTTATTTTTATTTTTTATTTTAGCGACTATATAAAATAAATGTTACATACAAAATATAATGGTGAAATTAAGTATAAAATATTGTATTTCTTAGTCCTCCTCACTAGGGGGTCCTGTGCCGAGGCGGACTAAAGTTATTTAAATATGGTTTATTTGTCTTCTATGTCGTTTTTAGTGTCTTCTATGTCGTTTTTAGTGTCTTCTATATCGTTTTTAGTGTTTTCATTAGGGTTTTTTCATTGACTATATTGACTATATATTACATATTCTCTTATTGTACTGCATCATGTATCACTTCTATGTAAAAGCCTTTTTAGGCGTATATATATATATAAATAAATAAATAAATAAATAAATAAGCAAGTGAGGTCCGTGGTAAATGCGCGCGTGTGGCAAGGCTTTGCAGTCCACGCCGCGTGATCGCAGTCAGTGTCGTTATTGTGAAAGAGTCGTACCTTTCGAAAATTTACCATAAATAGAATTTTCCATCCGTACCAAAACTGAATTCGGGATTCCACCAAATCCACAGTCCCACAGGTTGTGGAATGAGCCGGGCAGTTGAGAATCTTGTGAAAATCTATGTAAAATCAATTAAGAAATTCACTAGAAAGATTCCTTTACCAAAGAAGCATAATTAAAGATCCAATTTTTCTTTTGAATGCTCAATACATCTACGAGCTGTTTATTTATTTTAATTAGAGCAAAATATATAACATCGATAAAATTTTATAGATTGCAAAATATTGAAATAATTAAGAGATTTCCGCTCTGCTTTTCATGAAACCTTTGTAAAGTTATTAGATATTAGATACTAATATTCCCATGAAGCATTATTTGAATATTACTCGAATGAAATTCATTTAAGGATTTTCCCGGAAGGACTTACCCGCCGTAATTGTTTTATATTACTATACACTGATTAATATTTTGTTACAAAATAATTATGTATATATGAAGTAATATTGTTTACCGTTAGCGTTTTGAACTTTGCGTTTAATAGTGAAATTTCGGAAAGTTTAATTTATAAATGTTGATTTAGCTAATTCGGATTGAATTATTACACTCCATTGCAGCTCGACTATTATCAAAGTAATATTCACCCTTAAGATTGCAGCTCAAAGCAACCCTTACTGAACTCGTACCAGTCACGAAAGTTATGAAGCCATAAGGTGCGATGACTCCCATCAATCTTCCCCTAAATTATCCAATAGGGTTCCTTGTATTCAGTACCCCTTACGAATAAGCCAATGATGCAGTTATATTTATGACTTCTACCAACTGCTTTATGTGACTTTTTAAAATTAAGTCATTTTATTTTTAAGACCCATTCGTCATAGAAAGTTATTTTTAAAGATTGGTACTTATTTCGAATATGCCAACAAATAGGCACAAAATGCTGTTTACCCTGCATAGATTGCAAAACAACCTACGACCGATTGAATTGGGTAAGTAGGTAATAAGTACCCCTTTTTTAATATTTTGTACAGAAAGAGCGGTTCACCTGATTAGGAATGAATTGTTAACAGATCAAGTTTTATTAATATATATTGTACCTACATGCTTTGTGATCGAAATATTTGACAAATTGGGTCTTAAATTTCCAATACAAAACTGTGTTTCACAATGATTACGAAATTCAAATGGGTTAGAATTCTATGATGTCGGGCAAGTCTAAGTGAGACAGACGTGCTAAATGGTCTAGAAAAACGTAAACATACTTTTTATAATCGTAAATATACTAATGAAGCTTGCTAGAAATTAGAAAAACTGCAGAAGGAGAATAAGTAATTTATTATGAAAAGCACGATGAGCTGCTGCTACTGAAAGTGATAGATGCTGTCAGTATCGCCCTAGTGAAAGTCCACCCTTCTGAATCGAAAAGTTGTTGGAAATAATATCGTTGGTGACAATATATGAAGAGCCAGGTGGTTCCCAACCTTCTTTTTACTAATTTAATCTCACTCCTTCCCTTCCCTTCCATTTTTTCTTCAACTTCACAACATACACCAACCGTATTGACTCCGGACAGTTTGGGTATTCGTTTATTCACGTTTATTTATTTCGGACCTCTTGAACATCAAAACCCATTTTTTTAAATCCCGGCAACCCCTTAACCCGCCTCATAACATTTCCCAATTGTAATGTAGCAAGTTGTACAAGCTCTTTTAGCTATATTTTATAAAGTTAGGGGATTTCAATGACGTGTAACATAAAAAAATAAACGTAGGCAAAAAATAAATCAACAGAAAATCATTTATTTTTCCATTCCCATTAACCATATGGCAAACAATGAGAGGTTTGTGTAGTATTTTGGCCCATCAAAACGAAAAACATTTCCGCGCATTTGTAATATGTCAGATAAATTTCATTATTATTCCGCAGCGGCTGATATTCCCGTGTCGATATTCCAGCAAAACCAATTTTCATTTTATAAATAAACGGCTTATTCATTATACGCTGAGCTGATTGTGGAAACAATCCTATACTTATACGCAACCAGGATCTGTGTCACGCAAACAAATTGAGTGAGTAACTAAGTAATAAATGTGGAAAACGAAAGCATAAATTAATATCGCGAAATGTTCAAAGAACATGCAAAATTAAGTCCCAACTGCTCCCAACCGTCTGAGCCAGGGAGACTATGTCATTCCCAAATGGGGTGTGTTGTGAGAGTGAAGGTAGTGAGGAGGGGATTGGATGGGGGAGAGGAAGGTGGAGAAGTATCTAGCTATTCAAAACTGATCACCAAACATGGTCAAAGCCTTTTTCAAGCAACGCGCAACGTTTTAGTTCTCAATGGTGGTCTTACACCAGGGTGATACTGAGAGTATCTTCCACTCTGGAACGTACCCCAAATATGTTCTTTTTAATCAGTACTTTGTGAAATAACACAATAAAATTACTTGCGCACGCTGGGATTTGAACCCCGAGGGCCAAATAACCAACATTAGTGCTTTATTATTTGAATGAATTTATTCACAATTACAGAAATAAGTTAACCGATTTATGGAAAGTCTACACCACGACGTGTGGGATTCTTTCAGCTGCACCCTAGTAAGAACCTTTACTCAAAACATTGTTGGAAATGGTTTTAGCTGTATTTAAGAACCAAATTCGGATAGCCTGTTACTTTCACACATTCCCCTATTTTCCGACTTTCTTCAGTCTCACCACATCCCCTAAATGTGGAAACCATAGTTTCTTACACATTTTTTAACATTTAATTTATAATGAAAATCTTTTTTTAGATGAAGGATTCACGAGAATATTAATTATATATATATATGAACATGAATGCATAATATTAGAAATAGTTCATATGTTTTCCTTTATTCATAGGTATGCGAGAATTTGTAGCATTCCTGCTTTGCTTATTGCATTCGCTGGCTTTGAAATTCCTTATAATAATATAAATCCGAATATTTAATTAAATGCTGCTCATAGGTAAACATTAAAATATAAATCCTGCCATCGAGAGCTCCATAATAACCTCACTTTATATTACATGCTTCATATTTATAAGGGAAAGAGGCAGAGCATTCAATTTCATAATCAACAGTACGTTCATGACTGTGTCATTTTGTTTCGCACGCACATAAATTAAAATCAGCAAACTTTATTATGGAATCATTCAATTCAACGTTAAACTGCCGTCAATAATGTCCTTGATAACACAGTTGAACTCCTAACGTTCGTTGTAGATACAACAACGAAAAAATACTCCAAAAGAAAATCACTATGATTAGGCATCACAAAATATATAGTGTTGTATTTAAATTTTTTAAATATTCCCAAACTGCAGTGGAAAGTACATATTTAGAAAATAAGTACAAAAAAGTGTGCTTTTTAGTATCATACAATATTGAATGCTTTATAACATCTTTATATCTGATTTAAAATAATAAAAGCCCGCATTAAATTTCAAAGCTCAAAAAATGAGCGGTGCCACCGTACTGTGGAGTTAATTAAATTGTTAGATTGCCCCAACAACACTGTTCCAGGAAAATCATAAATGAGAGAAGAAAAATATGACCTCCTTAATTGAATCTTCAATCGTCTTATTTCTGTCAACTGTTAATTTTCGCAAATAGAAAAAGACTATACATACGTAGAAAAATGAGTATGGTTGTTTTATTAAAATCCTGTTAACAACGTGATGGCAAGCCATTTTTTAATAAAATATTAGTACATTCAGAATACAACGGGACACGTGTTCATGCAGGTGCGCTTATCCTGATAAATATAATGAAAAAATGTGACAATATTAGAATTTCTATGAACACGTGTTCCGACATCCTCATAACACATTCGTGTTTTACTTGACGAGATTTTTTAATAAATTAGTGATATTTTTTATCAGTAAGTTTTCCACGTGCAGTTAACGAAATTAATGTGTGCTAAGGTACTTACCAATCATTATTATAATTATATACAAAACATGAATCATTTTTAATTTATTTTTTTTAATTTGAATACTTTTGTAACTTTTTTTCACTTATAAATTATACCAAACCGGTTTCATCCCGGTTCAACTACGGATCTTCCAACTAGTCAAGAGTCAAAACTAGTAGGTATTTCCGGCATCGCTTAAGATCCAAGGCTCATTTGCAACAAATGAAATATTATGGTACATAATATAATACTACCTAGATTACGGAATTTTCTCTTATTTTGGACATTTTTATAAATATTTCAAGGCCTCGTCGGTCATATTATGATCTGTGCAAAAATAAAAGCAGTACAAATTTTTTGTTTACAAAGTCCATCGTTCTAGAGTTTTAAGGGAGACCCTCCACACAGCATCCCAAAAGATGACATAAGCCCTGAGGGAAAAGTATTCTCATCATCGCCTCCTGTGTGGGGTTAATGTAAAAAATGTCATGTTTATGTATAAAGAATAAAACTTTTTTCTCAAAAATTTGTACCGAAGTATACGTTAAATCATAAACAGTAGTTCATTTTGCACATATTTTCCCTACAAGTAATAAAGCATACTTTTCCACCCATATCCTTCCCCATGGAAATCCCATGTCTCACTGGCTCCTGTGAACACAGAGCAGTTGGGACTCTAGAGCGGTATTTAAAATAAATAAATAAAAACAAGCCTTGCGGTTTAGGTATTACAGGACATCAAATACCTTACCTCCCTTTACCTAACTGTTAGATAAAATACTGTGTTTTGTTTGTAGTTATTTTCCCATACATAAATATTGCTGAAAAACACACCTTCCGGGGCTGTTTCATTCTCAATTTTATATGCTTTTAACTCCGATGCTCCTATAAAATTCACATCGTTCTGTTTATCCTTTTTTTGTTCGAAAACTTTTTTCTCTCAAATAAATCATCGCTGGGTAGTCGCCTCACCTCGCGAATAATACATGGCGCTATTAAAGGCGGCCATAGATTACATTAAAGTGGCTTGTATTTAAAAATTCACAAATATTTATCATAAAAACAGGCCTTTTCTGTTACTTTTTAGGATTTTACGCACAGCGCCGGATACCAAATAATAACACGCGTATTTACACGTATAAAAATAACAATGTATCAAAAAATGACTAATGTTGTTGCTCCGTTAAGTTTTTGAAGGCAAAGTTATTTAGGGTAAATGCGTCAATTATTCAAGATATTTCACTCAAAAGGTATTCTATAAAATAGTATTTAAGCCCCCGCATTCCGAATTTCTATCGATTTATAACACATTTCTGTTTCGCAGATTAAGTTTAAAAGTTACTTAAATATATATATATATATATATGTTTTTTTAAAGTTAATATATATACATTTGTAATGCCTAAACAGTAATTATATGACTTATTTAGAACACCACACTGTAAAGCCAAATATGCGCAAAACTCTTTAATAGGACGTATTTGTAAAACTCACAATGACTCTAGAGATGTAGACATTTTCAACTATAACTTGAAAACATATAAAATTAAACATACTAAACTGATAACTTAATTTTTTATTTTGTGAAATAATCTTATCATCTTAGTTTATTTTATTGTTTTGACTATAATCATGCGAAAACTGTATTAATACTAACTGTCTTTAATTGTTTTATAACATTTTGCAATTCCTTATTATGTTTATTTTTTATATTTCTTTGTAATTTATAATTATATTGTATAGGTGCAAATATTTTTTTTTTTTTTTTTTTTTTTTATTTCCTTTATTTTTTCCCAATTTACATATTTCACAATACAAGTTTTTTAATAATATGAAAGGGAACCCACTAAGGCGCAGCCTGTGCGTGGGTAATATAATTTAATACATTAGATTTTTGTACCTAAAAATACATAACAGTAAAAATAAAATAAAAAACAGTAAGCATAATAAAGAAAAACGGTAGGCTTATAATAAAAGTTATTCTAAAAGATTGTGCAAGAGGAGCATATTAAAAATAAATCAAAGTAAAAATAAAGATTGTAAGATAATATATATGAATTAAAAGAACACAAAATAAAATAATAATAACTATACAGAAACAAAATAGAAAAAAGTAAAAATTAAATGAATAATGCTTCAACATTTGCATTGTACAGCCACAACTTTAATTCTTTTTGGTATTGCGCTAGTTTAGTTGTTACTTGAATTTTTTTTGGTAGTAGATTAAAAGTGCGAGGTCCAATAAAGCTACTGTGAGTTTGCATTAGTTTGGTATTGGTTTGTGGGGTATAAAATACATGATTTCTTCTAAAGTTTATTTTGGGTTCATATTTTTGAAATTTATTTTGGTTTTTCATGACGTATTTCAGGCTTTGAAGTAGAAATAGTTTACGGAGATTGAATAGTTGAGATTCCTTGTACAATTGATCAGTCGAAAATGTCCTCTTTTTATTATATATAACCTTGATAATATGATTTTGTACTATTTGTAGTGGTTTTATAAATGTATCTAGTGCGCCACCCCATCCTAATATACCGTACATAATTGAGGATTGCACTAGAGAAAAATAAATCATTTTCAATTTGTCAACATTGAGTACTTCCTTAAGTCTATAAAATATGTACGTCAGATATCTTAATTTAGAAACGGTGTTATTAATTTGTGGTTGCCAGTTTAAATTTGTGTCAATATATATACCCAAATATTTGATCTTTTCAATTTTTCCAATTTCAAAGCAAGAGGTGCATGTTACTTTATTACAGTTAGCATTATGTAGTCTAATTTTAAGGTTATTGGGAGGTTTGTTTTTACTGTTTTTATAAAAAGTTAGGTAAAATGTTTTACTATGGTTTAAGAAAAGTCTATTACAAGTAAGCCATGATAAGACATATGAAATACATTTTGTTGCATTTAAAAAAGTTTCAGGCCAGGATTTTCCATTTACTATTATTGCTGTATCATCAGCGTAAGATACAATTTTACCAGGGATTACAACATTGCATAAATCATTAATATATATTAGAAACAGAATTGGGCCAAGCACAGTCCCCTGTGGTACTCCATTTTTTATCACTGTTTCTTTGCTATAAAAGTTCCCAATTTTTGTTTTTTGTAATCTGTCTTTGAGATAGTGAGTGAGAATTTTTAGTGCATCTTTTTTGAAACCTATTTGATTAATTTTCTTTATGAGTAGATTGTGATTTACAGTATCAAACGCTTTTCTTAAGTCTAAAAATATAGCTAGACTTTTTTTATTTTGATCAACAGATGTGTATAAATTTTTTGTCAGATCGAATATTGCATCTTCAGTGCTTAATTTACTTCTGAAGCCATATTGATTTTCGGACAGAATATTGTTTTGTTCTAGGTATTTCATAACTCTATTTTTGATACATTTTTCAAATATTTTTGAAAGGTTTGAAACTAAGGAGATAGGTCTGTAATTGTCTAATATGTGCGTGTCACCCGATTTGTGAACTGGTAATATAGTGGAGATTTTAAATTGTTCTGGGAAATACCCTTCTTTTAGGGATATATTATAAATATGTTGCAAAGGAGTTAAAATATATTGTTTTATTTTTTTTAGTGTATTACCTGATAAATTATCAATTCCTGAAGAATTTGTTGGTTTTAGGCTGTCAATGTGTTTTTCAATTTCATTAGTTGTGATAGGTGTAAAATAATCTAATGAGTTAATTGAATTGTTTGTTGGTACCAAAAGCAGAGATGAGTCAACGGGCGCTGTATTAGCAATCTTACTGGATGATTCAAGTACTTGGTCTACGACATTTGTGAAGAAGTTGTTAAAGTTATTTGCAATGTCAGATTTGTCAGTTATAATATTGTTATTTATTTTAATCTCCTTAACCTCAGTTGATGCTATTCTTTTTTTATTCGTTATTTCGTTAATAATATTCCACGTTTTTTTGGTATCATTATTTGCATTATCAATTTGTTCACCATAGTATTTTTTTTTACAACTTCTTATTAACCTATTTAGTAAATTTCTATACAGTAAATATTTTGTTTTCATGAAGGACATTGTTCTGACATTGTTTTTTTGACAGGCTCTTTGATAATTTAGCATCTCTCTATATAGTTTATCTCTTTGTTTAATGGAGACTATTATTCCTACAGTTATCCAAGGTTTAATTTTTTTATATTTTCTCTTAGATATAACAATTTTATTTGTACTTTTTGAAATATATTCTTGGAGAGTTTTATAAAACGATTCTAATGCTGAATATGGGTTTGAAATTGATAGAATTTGATCCCAATTTTCCAAAAAAAGTAGATTATTTAATGTGAGGTAATTAATATTATTTTTTTCAACTGTTTCAGAATTTTCTTTTGAATTTGCAGTTAAGATGTTGTGTCCGTAAAATGTTGGGTAATGATCAGTAATGTTTGTTATTAGAGTTGAAGATGTTGTTTTAAAGTGTTTGTGTGATTTAACAAATATGTGATCTAGAGTCGTGGAGTTATTCAAATTTTCTCTAGTTGGTGAGTTTATGTAAGACTGATATCCAGCACACGACAAACAATCTAAGTACTCATTTATACAATTTGTTCTTTTGTTATTTTCATTTATATTTATATTGATATCACCGGTTAATATTGCGAAGTTGAAGTTATTTCTGTTAGTCATTTTTAAAAGCGAATTAAGTTCGTTATTGAAGAGAGTTTCATTTAGTGAAGGTGATCTATAGATAGCTATTAGCAAATAATTATAATTGTTATGGTTAAATGTTAATTTAATAGCATTTGCTGTTTTAAAATCTAAAATCTCGAAAGCAGTTTTCATGAGACAATTATTCATAAATACCGTGACTCCATCGTGTCCAGTATGTTTGCATTTAGATGAAATGGTTATATATCCTGGCAGGTTAAAGGGTATTACCTCTTTCATCTGTGTCTCTGTTAATATAATAATACTAGGAGAAAAATCTAGACTTTCGATTAGGACACAGAGTTCATCAAAGTGCTTTCTTAAACTCCGTATGTTCATATTTAGAACTGAAAAATTAACATTTTTAAAATGATTATTTAGTTCACTTGTGTTTTTACATATAAAGTTTTCATGCAAAAAATTTTCATCAGACATTTTGAACAATGATGAAGTATTTATACATGTATTATGGTCACTTGTTTGTTTATTCGGAGGGAATGTCTTCCGGCTGCCTTATGTGGATGATTGGGGCTAATTCATCTTTTCTCATCATTATGTTACCATTTTTTGCCCAGATAAACTTGTAGCCTAGTCTTGATGATTTCGCCAGAAATAGGAGGTGTTTATTATTTTGTGACAATTGTTCATTAATGTAAACAATGTTTTTATAATCTTCAGAAAAATTTATATTTTTTGGGTACAAAGTACCATTGAATCAACGACTACAATTAATGGAACATTATTGGTCTAATATTGTAAATAATTGCTGTTTATGCTAAATATATAAATGACTGTTTGTTTCCTTAATAAAATTAAATTTAAAAAAATTAAATCCCCTCTAAAAAAACATATTTTATATTTTGAGTCATTTGTTAAGAAAAAACTGTAATTATATTAAACTATGAGTATGAGTACTATAGTATGAAAAAATCAGAGTGTATCTTTAAATGCAACTAAATGATTTGTCAAGAGATTTTTTTATCTATTTCAAACGAGTCGTGTTTTATAAAATATTTTCACCGTTTTCGCTTAATTATTATCTTTATTATATTGGCGCGCTCCCTTTAATATTCGTATTTACATATATCCATTTCAAACCATCTCTGACTTACTACGGAGTCTGAAAGGTTCCATTTAGGGTATAATAATATTAGAATAATTTGTATAGCACATTTTGTGAAAAATCACCTCAAGGTCAATCACTTTGAGGTGACTTTCTCTCGAAAACGGCGCTATACTAATAATCCAATTATTATTATTGAAGTGAAACTTCTTTACGCGCGTCATGCAATTTCGAGGACCGGAGTAAAACCGACTCATGACCGTCACGAAAAACGGGAGCCTAGGGAGCCTAGCTAATATTATATACCTAGTTTAGGTCACCCTCCAAACTCAGCTTCGCGGTCTAGAGGCAGAGCGCCCGACTCTCGTCGTGAAGAACCGAGGTTCGATCCCCGCTTAAACTATTTTTTTTTTCTTTTTGTGATTTTTTTAATACGAGGAAAAGTGATAAAATGCTGTCGTGCTGCGACTTTTAGATATTTTGACTATATGATATTTTGGTCGGATACGTAATAACCGCGGTCTAGAGGCAGAGCGTTCGACACTCGTTATGCAGGACCCGGGTTCGAATCCCATATTTTTATAACTTTAAATTTTTTTTATCAACGATTTGTAATAATGTAGTAAAAAATTACATAAATTTGTTAATTTACCTTTACTTTAATTTACGGTACCTATATGATATTTTGGTCGAAATATAGCTTACAAATCGAGCCGGTAGAGTCGCTCGGTATTTTGATTAATTATTTTTATTTATCAACGATTTGTAATAATGTAGTAAAAAATTACATAAATTTGTTAATTTACCTTTACTTTAATTTGCGCGAGATACCTCTCCTCGCGGTCTAGAGGCAGAGCGTTCGACACTCGTTATGCAGGACCCGGGTTCGAATCCCATATTTTTATAACTTTTAATTTTTTTTTATCACATGCTACTTATAAATATGTCAATAGACAGAAAAAAAGTGAGAATGAAATGAAAAGAGAGAGAGAAGAATACTAAAAGTTCCACTTCCGTCGTGCGTAGGCTTGCCACACACTGTATTTTTTATTATAAAGGGCGGTGAACTATTTTTTATTAGTTGCTAAGTTCTATGGTGGATCAGATGAAAATTAAAAACTATATTTAAGATTAAATGGAGGTTCTTAAATTTGAACAATTGCCCCAAGGTCGCATTTACCCCAACAAACCTCATCTCCGTCATCTACTTCCACAACGTTACAACTCGAAGTGTATGTGAATTTGATTTTTTAATACGTAAGGACGGGCTCTTTCACAGAATCTGAACAATTCATCAAAGATTAAGTTATTTGAAAGTTCTATACAAAATCTGTTATTATTTAAATTTGTGAAGCAACTAACCCAAAATGATTTAATAACAGAACTTGATTAGAACATGAACACAACTCAAATATTAACTTTAAATTTATTGAATTTTGAAAATTTTGTAAAACAACCGGTCCTAACTAAACGTCACATTTGATCTTGGCAAAGGTAGGCACAGAAGATGAACAGCCGAAAAAATCAGTACTGGAACAAACTTCTCGCTTAATTTTCACTCATACATCTTATCAAAGACTCTGTCTAGTATTTATTTTACTTATGCAATCGTACCACCTCTTATTCAGGCGTCCTTAACTTCATACAACGACAACTTCTCAAATTAAATATAAGACGAATTTTACACTTACAAGATTTATCACTATTTTATTCTTATGCCGTTCACTGTGTATTTTTGTAACAATATTATAAATATTTTTAAATAAATTGTGAAAATACATTTCGAATTGAAAAAATCTCTAATCTCTTAATATACATGGCTGTTGTAAAACTATTTTATAAGAGAGCTGTAATTGAATGCAGAGTGTTTGGGATAATTTATGGTTCCTAAATATAGAGATATTACTGAATGCAGAGTGTTTGGGATAATTTATGGTTCCTAAATATAGAGATATTACTGAATGCATAGTGTTTGGGATAATTTATGGTTCCTAAATATAGAGATATTACTGTGAGTATTAGGGGTGCCAGTTTTCTTATAACAAAAGTCATCTGGTAAATTGAGTATCTTTTACTCTGAAAAGTAAACTTCAAACAGAGAGGGAGAATATAGAATTAGGTTCGGGTGGATCTTTTGGGTGTGAAGAAGATATATAAACTAGTATAGATGGCTCCATTCGTTAACAAGCAAAGTAATTTAGAAATAATCCTACCCATTTTTTTATCACCTGGTAAATAAAATATAAGATGTGCACTCCACATTGTGTGTTCTGATGTCATCTATAATATAGTAGTAAAGAGCGTAACGATAATAATAATAATTGGATAAGATAATTTCTAATGCACAATTTTTTGTGAAAATTTACCTCAAGGGCTCTCTACAAATATTGTTTTCTAGGCATTATCTAGAACTAGCAAAGGAAGAAGGAAAGTACACTGAATGCTATAGAAATGATATCCCGGGGCGTATGTGTGGTAAAACCATGTACATATTATACCATATAACCATTCCAATTTGGAAATCTTAATGAATGAATACCTAAAACTAAAAACGGGGCGCGAAGTGCTGGTTGTGAATATGAAATAATCATACGACCCGAGAAACGAGTGAAAAGATGTCTAGAATGCCCCAGCAAAACAAGGACCATCGATTTAATAATACAGTCGGGTCATGCAATGAATCGATATAACAGAGTGGAAGATACTCTTAGCATAGCCCGGGTGTAAAACCACCATTCAGAATTGAAAAGTTGCTTGAAAGAGCTTTATGTTTGATTACCAGATCTGAATAGCCAGAAACTCGTCTACCTACCACTCCCCCATCTCATTATCCTCCCCGCTACCTTAAACATCACAATAAACCCCAATTGGGGATGCCATAGTCTCACTGGCTCCAAACGGTTGGGAGCAACTGGGATTCTTGTGCGGAATTCACATAAATATTTCATAAGAAATACAAATAATGGACTGAATATGTGCCCGCTGCCCAGACAGAGTTTTATGAAATTCCATTTCCTTTGCCTACCCCTGCGAAGAAATGGCGTCAATATTAGTAAATTATTAGATACATGGATTTGGTCGGGTGGTGTTAACAACGACTAATGACATTAACGAACTCAATACTGCTTTTACAAGGACTGTTTTTAACATAACATAGTTGAATGGCTGTTTTTTTTCGGTACAGAATGTAAACCTTCCCCTGGTAGAGAAAATTTTAAATCTATCGATCCCTTCATGTGGTGGCGTTAATTTACGATTGACAATTAGACCCGACGCCGATCACCGTGCGTAAAATACAAATTTAACCAAATTTATAGCTAATTGTACAGCGGTAAAGAGTCAGTCAACTAAATCGAGTCTCGTGTGATTGTAATAAAACTCTTTTCAAATACGCAAGGTTGGCACGAACTACGTAATCAATATAACTTTTATTTGAAACGGTGTTTTAATTCAACTGAACAGGTTTCAATTTTACACAAAAAAAATTTTAACCCATTACCTCCGAAGATTTTTTTTTAAATTTTCTTTAAATTGGAATCATCATCAATAGTTTAGACTTAAAAGAGACCCCAAAATCAATTTTGTAATTTTCCGCCCATTAACCCTCTAACAAGAGAAAAATATTACATAAACGCAACGCTTGGAGGTAACCCCTAGGCAAATTTATGTTAGCTATGGGTAGAATTCAATCAATTATATAAATGTATTGAAAAAAAAATGTTTTTTTTGCATAACATTCAATTAAAATAATGCTTAATTAATGGAAAATTCATATAATAACAAAAATTGAAATTGTTAAAAGCATTAATGATTGAGGAAAATTAGTCGAATCTGGGCAAATTATTTCCTAGATAATACTGTTCGAAACAGTCAAAGTAAAAAGTGCGGTTATAAGCCCCGCAACGACGGCTAGATTTTTTTTGCAACAAGACGAGATATGCCACGATATGGCAAATGATTTTCTTGCGTTATGGCCTTTTTCATGCTCCTCCTGCAATTTCTCCATCTGAACACAGACTGAAAAGACAATAAAATAGTATGGGCAATGTCCTACACGGAAAGCCTCTGTTGTCTGGTCGTCTTGTTTCCTAACTCATAATCATACTTTCTCAAGAATGCAACTTCCACCTATTTACAAGACAAAAAAAAGGCCAGAATCGCTATAATTTCTAACTCCAAGGAGGTCACTGGCTTACTTGCTCCTTTCGATCATAGTTCTTGGCCACTATTACCTCACTGTTGTCCTGTCAACAGCATACGAGTATTTTGTTTACCTTGTTACCACCGCATAAAATTCACCTGTGATTGATTAGAAGAGCGGAGATGAAAGCTAAACTCAATTAAAAAATAAAAGAAAATGAAACCTTTTGGAAAATGCTTGTTTGTCTTCAACATCCCTGAAGCTTCAAGATTAGGGAATCCAACTGTTGTATAAATAAGTGCCAATAGCGCACATTCTCATATCCTTGAAGATTGCCAAATGGAGGGATCTGAATAAATTCTCCACAATAAGGCGTGCGGGGAACTGTATATATTCCATCATTGAAAATACAACGGATGATTCCTGAACTAATTCAGGGTCTTGTGCGTTGGAATAAGTATCCTTCGGCGGAAGCAAGACATCAAATCCTAATGCCATTTTTATTTGCTTATTCTTTGTAAACATCTTGCAAAAATGTCGACCGAAATTGGTCACAATTTGTTTGTCTATGGAAAGTTTATGAGCGAAAACACCGAATTGAAAAGATGTTATGCTCAACATGTTGAACAATGGATGAACCTGCAAAGGAAATTATGATATTTGTCCATTTGTTTGTCAATCTTTTCTGAAAGAATCACAACACCAGTACGCACATTGTCAACATATTTTTCAGAACACTCAAATTCTGTCATTGCTTTATCATGAGTCAACAGTTTCATAATAGAAGGAATTTCAGAATAGGTATTTTCTATAAATTTCTGAAAGCAAAGTCAGACAAACTATGAATTACTTTTGAATACAAATCACTCACAAAAATATAGTACAACCACTTTCTTTGAGGGTAGATTAATTGATAGCTTATACAAACACTTGTCACAGCTGACCTCCATACGTTGCGCGCAGGCATCACTTACTTAGAGCGACACCTGGCGGATATCTTGTGCATATAATACCATCTTGAAACAATATTGCTGGTTATTTGGTCTTTTGCTAACATTAGCTGACCTCCATACGTTGCGCGCAGGCATCACATCTTTAAGCGACACCTTCTAAGATGATTTCTCATCCAAAAATACCCACAACCACAAATTTATGTATTCTATAGATAGAAGGTGATCTGTGGCAGGACAACGTTTTATATTATAAAATGCATTCCAAAGGTTGAGTTAAATTCTTTCTGGTTTATTTTCTTAATATTAAAAAACATTCAGCCTGGGTATGTTTATGTTTACGTATGATATCGCTGAAAGTTTTAAAGTGTGTAATTATTGGTGCCAGGAATGTTGGGATTAAAGAAGTCGCGGACGCTCGGGGAATACTTAAAGCAATATTTCTGTACTATAACGAGATCCGGGGTCGAATTAAAGTCAATGTAATGTAGTTTTTTAACAGTAACATTGTGGTATATAGAAGTGAATGGTGGAAGAAGTCGGAGGCGCCCGATAAAGACATTAACAATAGCGAAGCGTTGCGGGGGATCCACTGGTAGATTATAAGAAAAAACCGGTGGTCTGATGGTTATGGTGGTAGACTTAGGTATAACATCGAAAGTAAAAGAGTTTTGTAGGTGGAAGTGGGTAGGAGTGGGTGACGAAATTTTCTTTGTTATGGGAAGGCCGCAAATGCTTCAGATTATTTCCGAATGCGCCCGCCGACTGTGTCGGTGAGTCTAAAAGGTTCCAGAATATTCGAGAATGCTCTTGAAAGTTCTTAAAAGAGCCACAGCAACAAGTGGCGGGGTACACCTACTAATTAATAAAACTCACCGCATAACGTTATTTATTGATAGCTAAAATACCAATCTTGAAATGCTGCGTAACGTCTTAGTCGGATGAAGCTTTTCTCATTGTGAAAAAAAATCGTAATTTTCATCTATTTTAAGGATGCGTCTAGACATCGTCGCGGAAGTAATGAGTACTAATTCCGCATAACTTTGTGATTTTACTGTTAAGACATTTATGGTACCACAAAGCCTCTCTTATGTCATGGGTGTCGATGCGGTAGACCGTCATTGAATCCAATATCACATAATCACTAACAACAGCTTTACTTTCAACAAATGCTCAAGGTCTCTCGAGCAGTAGAACTTGGAACCTTTTCAAAATCGATGAGCTTAAGAACAAGGATCTTCTTATTTTCTACAAATGTATGTTGGGAAAATAAAAACAATCTATCGAAATACGTCATTATAAACTAATAATAGATTGATAATGTAATTCAATGTTTTCAATTATCTAATAAGTTAAAATACCAGCATGATAACTGATCTCTACCTTACTCCAGTAACCTCGGGACCTCCGGTACTCACTCATCCATCATATTTATCCTGACACCCCTTCGTCAATCCTTTGTTCTCGTTGTTGTGTGCATTTTTTTTACATATTCATTACGCTTACAATTAGACTTTTCCAGACAAACAAAAACGAAACAAACAAAAAATTAAGTATGTTAAACATAATTTTTTTTGTTTGAGGAAACTGCTTATATGCACCAATAAAGATACTTATGTTTAATGATGCTTTGTGCAATTAATAATTTTACATAACATACCTTAATGTAATTCTAATAAATCTAAGGAACTTGTAGGTGTTTTTTCCAACAATGTTTCTTCCGCTTTTTTAAATCTCTTTTTTTTCTTTTGTCTATTTTCTTTAAACCTTCTCTCACCAATTTCCTTCTAAGTGTGCCTACTTTCAGAAAGTTTTCAAATTCTGCACACATATTACTCTGAGACCTAATCTTCTTTCAAATTAAACTAGAAAACACTTGTGAACCATTGAAAAAACAAAAACTTTAATAAAATATATTCTACCAATGCAAGTTTTAATTTAGGTCTGAAGGGGTTTAATAAAATATGTGAGCCGAATATATCTATACAAGTATTATTATGGTTCACATACATAACCAGTGGAGCGTTCTGCTATATAATCAATTTCATCCTTGAGCGCTCGGAAATTTTTAAGTTTTTGGTTTGGAAATTTCATGCCATCTTTCAAAAAATTTTATCTCCGAATTTTAAGATGGAGACATATTAAACTGCTTGTAGTGCCAGAGAACCATTTAATGCACCTTCGTTTTACTGTTTATCGCAATGTTTTTAGGATTCATGAAAAAAAATCGTTTAATTAATAATGCATGAATTCTGCTTATTGTTTATTTTAAAATTGCTGTTTGAAATACCTACTTGGAGCAATATTATGCATTTTTAATGTTTTCAATGGCCTACTTGATAAGCACTACTATAAATTTAAATACTAATATGCATTTTTTATATGTGATAAAAAATGATCACATGATCACATAAATGGAAAAAATCTTTCAATAATTTCGGTTCGTGGAATGTCCACAACAAATAATTCATTAAAGATGCGAGACATCTTTTATTAGAGTGTGAAATTACTAAGTTAGTTTTATGATTAATCGAAGATTTCAACGCGCTGCAGATTATGAAATAATTCCAATAAATTTTTTTAAATATTTCTTCATATTTCCCACATTTTGACCTACGTGAGCTCGCGGGTGTTTGTAAACTAGCCAAAATAAGTTCCAGTGGAATACGTAATTATTCAGAAAAAAAAGATCGAACAACGACCGGCATTAAGCAAAACAGTGAGAGTAGTGATCGTCACACGGTTCGCTGATTTTATGCAAGCCATGCGGCAAATGTGACAAAAAATTAACCCGTTAAAAAAAGGTTTTTTTGTACTAAAACACATATATTTTTATTAATAGATGTATTTTTTTGGTTTGGCTGAAGATGGAAACTTCCTCTCCAGGGACTGACTAAAATGCCTGAACCGTGCTATTACTTAAGCCAATTCCTAATTGGATGGTACTGAGATTTATTTCGTATATTATATGCTGTAAATTTTTACAATTTCATCCAACTTCAGAGAAATGCGTGTGTGTGCGCGTGTAGACGCATTGTCATCGACAACTAGTCTATCTGCTGAGATTCAGCTCAATCGGATGTCGGAAAGTTGGTTAATTTCCACTTCCAAGATTCCATTTTAATCATTTTGTAATGTATTAATTCATTCAAGAAAACAAAATTAAAATTCAAATAAAAGTATTTAAAAATGAATTGCGGCGAACAAGCAGTACATATATGAATGTATGGGAGTTATTTTTAAATCTCATTATCTAAAATGTTAACGTCCCTCAAAAAGGTAGGGTTCTGTTATAATAAAATATATGTTGTACTCAACTTGCGTTTATCAAACACAAAACATTTAAGGCGATGCACTACGTAGTAATGCAAAATCATGTGTTTGTCGCCTGGAAATGTTTCAGATGCTTTGATTAAATATTGCTAGTAGAATACATCTTTGCCTTTGAAATAATCGAGTATTTTTTCGATAAGTTTTTTTATAAGCCCAGAAAAAAATAATGTATAATGCCTATGAAAACTGCTTTAAAGTTCAAAATCTCCTACTTATGACCCCATTTTTGAATTTAATTTTATTGTATAATGTGGCAAATTAATTTATTTATAAAATGATCGGAAAATTTTTTAATATTTATGCCTGAACATCCACAAAATTAAATAAAAGGCACTTTTTGGGCATGTTTTTTTCTTGCATAAATCAAAACAGGCAGATGGTGTTACGCGGGAATTTAAACCTTATGGCCATCTACGTAAGGGGTGTTATTGATAACGGCTCGATTTAAAATATTACACGACGTAGTGCATCGCCTTAAGTGACTAAGTAACGATTAACAATAATGTAATGTTTACCGGTACAAGTTTTGTCAAGCAGAGTGGTTCCGTGTCTTCCCCCACCTTCGGGGATACACGTTGATTCTTCTACCATTCCACGTTCGGGATGGTAGAAGAATCAACACTTCACAAATGCAAAAATAAATTTATTTCCTCTGGTGGCAATGTGCAATGATCATACATAAGGAATACGCAACATGCATTTATGCACTTTTTTCCAGCGTAAGTTAAGTTTGAAAAAAAAATCAGCTTAAACAACTTTATTAATGTCCTAATTTCCGAACCGCCGCTGACTGCGAGGTCTCCATTATCCTTCCATCTTAACTTCTATCTTTACGTCCATATAATATAATTCATCCCATAGAACGAGATTGATACAATCTCTTTTGAAACCTCCCACCGTATGAAATCTGTTACTTAACAATGTACAATGGACTCACCAAAACGTTGAATCCTTCGAGAAAGCTCCTTATAAAAAAAAACGATTATTTGACATAGTAATAGTTTAATCTCTTGGTCCCCAGCGAAGACAAATCATTCAGTGGAAGTATTTCATTCACAATCGTTAAAATATACGACATCTACATTTTTCGTATTTTTTTATATCTCTATTATTTCTAATCTGATACGTAACCTAAGCCTTGTTATTTGCATAGAAAATATTTTTTTAGATACGAAAGAAAACAAGATGCATTCAGTGAACGTAATGCGATTCTTGAGGCGTGTGCGCCTGAACAAAAATTCGAATGAAGAGATCCGAAAATAATGCAATGTGTACAGAAGCGTAATGAATGCGATAAAACCCAAATGGACTTACATTATGATGAGGATGGTATCGGCATAATGCGATAGCTCTATTATTGTCGCTTCCTAGTTTTGTCATGATCAACGCATATGGAATGAGAGTGTAACGTGTTCTATTACACGTAAATGAACCGTAAATCAAATCCACAGTTAAAATACGACAATGTAAAGTTCATTCAATAGGTTTTGAACGATCACGGGAAAAGTGCAATGAAGGAACAGCCTACCTTGAATTCCCATGAATCCGGCAATAGGGCTGTCGACAAACTTGAACTGTTCACGGGGTGAAATTTCCTCCAAAACGAGATAATCCTTAATATGATTTTGATATTTAGCACAAAGCATGTGAATAATACAACGAGGATACTACGATTGCACCTTCTTGCCACACGACACGAATTCGAATGCTGTACTTGCGACAATTTACAATGCAACAAAAAATCTTCTTCTTGAAAAAAGTGTGGATAAGGCTGTTTTTAAGGAAGGAAATGGATAGTAGGTGTGACAGTAGATATATGATGAGAAAAATGGTAGATATTATCCAAAACTGTTTTAATCCTAAACAGAGAGATTATAACGGAACTACTATTGGCAGGACTGTAACATTATCCACTTGTACCTACAGTAGATAAGCTAAGGTAGAAGTACATCATTGAATAAGACGATAATATTTATAAATCTAAACAAAACATGAAGACACAGAAAAATAAAAAGGTAACAGTCTGAATTAGGAATCGAGCCCATAATTTCTGTTTTAGTGGGACAACCCTCGCACCACTCGACCAATTGGACCTAATTATGTCTCGACGCCATCTAGTGAGAAATTCAGCACTAACAAAGTCTTTCACACAAAAATAAAGTTGGTTGTTTACGTGTGAAAAAATATAATAAGCAATAATTGTTAATTGAAATACTAGTACATATTGAATTATTTGGCGGGTTGGGAATAAGACTGTATAAACAAATAACGATATATAATGACTCGCTCCAAAATACACAAGCACAGCTTAGTAATTATAGGGTACATCTCAAAGATATTAGAAGAACGAGATATGCTATGTTGGCCGCCGGACCGTCTGCGGAGTACTAACTAATTAGGGTACTTTGAACGGTATCGGGACGTGTACGCACAGAAATCTGTTCTATGTATTAGTGCGGATACCTTAGCGATGCCTTAGCGTAAGCGAAGGTGTGCAGTAGTATTGGTGAACAAAACCGGCGACACTCGGCAAAGCAATTCCACACAGTATGAACTGCTCATAGCACATCTCGTTCTTCTAATATCTTTGGTACATCTCATGTATTTTAACATACAGAATTATAATTATGTTGTAATACATTTTTTTTCAAATATGTAATATAATTTTTTGAATTATCACAATTCTCCTTTTTTTATATTTAGCCTCATTTTGCAGTATAGAGTGGCTTAAGAGTGTTATAGGGTGGGCATATTCCTTCAGAAAAGTTGAAACTCTTAACGATTTTGTCCGAAATTGTCTTCTTCCAATATTTCGTTATCGATCACGTTCATAAATCCTCTTTTTTCATTTACAAAATTAATTCTCATATTAATTATTGGATAATATGTACAAAAACCACCTTAAGATGAAATAACAAAGAGCATCGCGCATAAAAATTGATGAAATCACACCACATTCAAGAAAATATTTGCATGGACCTGTCGCCTCGAAACTTCCTACAACATATCAGAAATAAAATTAATCATCCAGCATATAATTCTTCAAGACTTGGGTTAAATATTAGTTAACTTCCCGCCGGTTTAATTAGCGATTCTTTAACGAAAATTTGAAGCGAGAAAATGCCGAGCCGATGGTCCTGGGTACAAGTCCTAGATATGACAGTATCTTTTTCTGTTTAGATTTTCATTAAAGAATTGAAAGCTAAAATTGTCTTCAATAATTAAATATTACCATTTGAGGTTTTACTCAATAAGTTATTCCAAAAATAAATTTTAAATTGTTGATTGAATTGGCCGTTTTATCTAAGAAAATTTTTATTTTTAGTTTTTGCCTTAAATACTCCTTATATATTCTAAGTCAAATTAATACTAAACAAGCCATAACGTTTTATATTTACGGTAAAGTAAGCCTTTATAATAAGAGCATAGAACCCAATTGACGAAGTGATCAGGATTCATCTGTAAATCCCTTATTGTGATCTTAGAAAAGAATATTGGAATATTGCCAAATGATCTCTCCGCCTGTAAGCCGACCCGATTTTCAAGTCGAGCTTTTTCATTCGCCCACTTTTCATTTGTTCATCCGCTTTCAAATAAACCCTTCATTGTATTATTTTCATTGATAGGTAAAGGACCTTTAACGTTGCTGAAAATCAAATAATTCTTACTATGGGGTAAAAATACAATTATTTGAATAGCACAATGAATAGAAGCATTGTTAAAACGTGAAGACTGAAATTTTAAGTTTTCAGTATTTTTTTTCGCCCGACTTTTGCAAATATCTAAATAATTTAGTGGAATATCATTAAATAAGTAAAATAGAATAATAAAACACATGCTAAATAACAATTAAAGCTAACATAAATATTTTTATGATGTATGTTATTATAGCCTTATTGTAACTCTTTTAAACTGTTTTTTTTATTAAATACGGAAAAACTCCAGTAAAATCATATTAAACTAACTATATAAACTATATATCTTTTCTTTATTCATATTTCTTTTTTCATTTAAACCATAGATAATGTAACCACCACTGTTTTGAATACATACCTTATAATGCCCACGCACAGACTTCGCCTTTGTGGGATTTTTTTTACTGCCTTATGTTTTGTATAATTATATATGTACCTTTATGTATCAAAAAAATTGCCAATAAAAAATAACTATTTCTGAGAAAGTTAAATAAAACATATGCAAAATAATAATTAAAGCTAACGTTAATATTTATTTATGAGGTATGTTATTATAGCCTTATCGTAACTTAATTCCGTGCAGTTGAACACATCAACTATTTCTGAGAATTGTACTGTTGTTGCAATCAAAAGTTATTTTTGTTTGATAATTTCAAGTTGGTATAAGGTAGATAATCAGGATAATTAAATCAGGTGTTTATTCGAACGATTCTCTTATTGTGGAAAAAATTATATATTTTCGTACCATAAAGAAAATTAACAATATTTGTATTGATAAGCAATGATTCTAAAGGAAATCTTCTTTATATATAAAAATCTACCGATATCGAACTACCGAAAAGCAGTCTACCGATATCGTTGAAATTTTAAAAGCTTGTTCTTATTAGTGCCAGGAGTGTTTAGAGAATGGTTTGAATGGTGTATTACAGTCTTTAACGTAATATCCCTGCTCCCGAATGAGATAATTCGAAAAAATAATTATTAATTCGATGAATTAATTTCGACTAGTTTTAATAAAAAAAATATTTTCCACGGGTGTTAGTATTGTACTGATTATTAAGAGCTGTTAACTACAAAAAAACATTATTGCCATATTATCCATTGACATAAGTATTTTTTTATTTTTTTTTATTAGGTACAATATTTTTTACAATTCAAGTTTTCCAGTAATGTAGGCCTCACTGGGTGGCTTGCCCGTGCTTGGGGCAATAGATTATAAATATAAACTTTTAGTTATTTCAGATTTCTTTTAGTTTTCATCACAAAAAAATTACCAGTCTGAAGATGGCCAGAGCAGCAACAAAAGCCTTCTAAAATAAGTAAGTAGAACGGACTTACAAAAAGATAAAAATGTTATTAATTTTATTTATACCTGTTCGTATTAATATTAATTTAAATCGTGATATTATATTTTCAAAAGCATAAATATATAATGCATTTTACGTGAACATTTCTAACCAACAAAAGTTTGCGAATCTGTGTTTAAAAAAATACTGGATTCTTGTTTTCCTTCAGGACTTTGTTTCTTTAGAAAGTTTACCAGGAGGAGCGAGATAAGCTCAAAGGGATCCCTTTCCCGATACATTTCTTTATCTGGCGCTGAATAGATGTCTACCGTCCTTTATTTCACGTTTTCATTTCACACAAATCTGAAAATTTGTATGACGTACATACCCGCGTATTTCAGGATCCCACAAATATTAAATCTGCATACCCTTGGGTAAGAGCTTTTTAAAGCGCTAATATTTCTGTACATAATAATTAAACATTATTTGTAATAAATTAATTTCTGGAATTATATTTATATTTTCTTGATTATATAGCGCATGATTTTTGAAATAAGGTAACCTACGACTAAATTAAAAGATCAGGAAATTTTTTTGAAATATGAATGTTTCCTTGCTCCCAATTTCAGTCATTCACCGCCCCCTTGTAGTTCTTCACCGACCCCCTTTGCCCTGGAGACCATAAGCGCTTTGGGGGTTGATATCAGCTATGCGCCACGTTGGGAATCACCGATCTAAGCGTTCCTTCCTTGGGCGTAGAGCGGCCGTGCGTAATTTTACTCGTGGATAGTCATGAATACTATTCAAGCGCTACTAGAATTTTCCTGCTACGGACATCTTCAGACTAGTAATACAACTTTGGAAATCTATCACGAATTAACATTGTCAAAAAAAGAAATGTCAATAATTCTTCTACTGTTGATATTACATTAATATTTGACAGGATGAAATGATATCTCAAGCACAGAAATAACAGAAAGTCACAATGATTCTCCAATACATCGCCTCAATCAAATCTGAACCGTATTTGAAAATACTATACACGAGGTTCAAAGCAAACATAACTCATTTTCAGTATAAATTCCGTATGAAAATAAAAGATATCTTGTACTTGTCTCCGTCGGTCACGTGATTGCTGATTGCTTCGTTTCCGGGGATATTTCTGTATTTTTTGGACAACATTCTCACTTTCCTTGTGAAAAATTTCAAATATCTCAATGTTGTGTCCACAACATTGTGATATCTTTTACTATTTTTTTATTATTATTATTAAGTTTAGTTTAAAGTTTTTCTTTTAATATTAATATTCAATTTACAAAAAAAAAACAGTTTATTAATAAACAAACTCTGCGTTATAATTATTATAACGCATGACATCTTTTTCGCCTTCTGAACGCATTGACAAACTACCTAATAGTTATCGGACAAATTGTTATTATTCTTTGAAACCATCATTTTCACTTGTGCTTCAACAGAATTCAGAAAGATGAAGCCTATTTATTCAGCAAAATTATGTCCGAAAGTAAAAAAATATACGAATTCCTTATTTCGAAGCTAGCCTATGTAATACTATAATACAGTTTTTTTTTATATATATTAACCGCACACAAGAGGACCTAATTCAAATAATTTCCTTTATGGCCTGTGTCATGAGGGACTTTTTAAGGAAACGACGTTCTTGGAAAGAAAGGGGTATGAGAGGTGGGTAGGAGATCAGTGTGTCCAAAAGTGACGGATGAATGATCTATCCCTTCCGCTGCGGCGCAAGGTGACGGGTCAAGAGAGGCGAGTTGGAGAGGTCAGAGGGTCTCCCCAAACCAGTTTCTCCCGATCCGGCTCGCCTCGCCACTGGTGAGCAGAACGTCCGATGAACCCGCGCACTCGTTTTTAATTGTTGAAAGTTTTGATAAAAATGTTTATTAAAATTTGTTCGTTCATGACAGCTTATCTCATAAATGCGAACTCCTTTTCAGACTATTATATCTGTGAATGCTTACCGATTTTCATTTGTTTAATCCGTTAGATCTAAGAATCATTACTTTATATTTTTTATTTAATAATTATATATGTGTTAATACTATTTAAGTTAAAATTAGAGGTAGTCCAGCAAAACTGCCAGCCCTGTGGCAGCTTGTCTTGTCTTGTCTGCCGGTTCTCCCTTAACATTTTGTCTTTCTTAATAAGAGTATAAAGTATAATTTTACATATTACATTCATATAATTGAAAAAAATATATTGTTCTTTCTTAACTAGTAACTAAAGTACCTAACAATGCGCCATCGTTATCGTCCCAAAAATAGTTCAACGAAAACTGTTAATTAAATTAATTGTTCGATTTCAACCTTCAACCTTCAAAAAGAATTCAACTTTTATAAAATTCCACCTTGATTTCACGATAATTTTTTTAAAATCTGAATTGGTAATACTATTTATTCAGTATAATATACCTACTTAGAAAAAATATTATTTTTAAATGTATTGAATTAAACTGAGCTTTAGCGACGGAATCTGAAAAACCAGGAAATCGAAACCTTGCTCTCACATCCGCTTTTCTTACATTCAGCATCTGGAAGGTTTCACGCAACATTTCCCAGTATCTGAAGCACAGTTAAATCACTGACTGGTATGCTAATGGTTCGATAAAAGTCATGTTTTTTTTACAATACCTTATTGAAATATAATATTTTTCGAATGATAGGACGTTTTTTCTCCACAATACTATAATAATTCAATATCAACTCATTTTACGATAGTAAGTCATTAGCAACTCATTTTATTACAGTAATTCATTAGCAACTTATTTCACCATAGTAATTCATTATCAACTCATTTTACTATAGTAATTCATTATCAACTCATTTTTATTCATTATCGACTCATTTTACTTTAGTAATTCACTATCAACTCATTTTACTTTTGTAATTCATTATCAACTCATTTTACTATAGTAATTCATTACCAACTCATTTTACTATAGTTATTCGTTATCGACTCATTTTACTATAGTTATTCGTTATCGACTCATTTTACTAGAGTAATTCTAATCAACTCATTTTACTATATTAATTCACTAACAACTGATTTTACTATAGTAATTCATTACCAACTCATTTTATTATAGTTATTCATTATCAACTTATTTTACTATATTAATTCATTATCAACTCATTTTCCTTTTTTAATTTTTTATCAACTCATTTTACTATAGTTATTCATTATCAACTCTTTTACTATAGTAATTCAGTATCAACTGATTTTACTATAGATATTCATTATCAACTCATTTATCTATAGTAATTCATTTTCAACTCATTTTACTATGGTAATTCATAGTCAATTGAATAATTAATTCATAGTATGTATGAGACGATGTATGAATGTGAATGAGGCACGAAGTGTGTGCCAAGACCGAGTTGTTTGGCGGACTATCCTCTCTGCCTAACTCTTAGTTAATTAACAATAATCAACTGATTTTACTTTAGTTATTCATTATCAACTCATATTACTATAGTAATTCATTATTAACTCATTTTACTATAGTAATTCATTATCAACTCATTTTACTATACTTATTTATAATCAACTCATTTTACCATATTAATTCATAAAATGAATAATTTTCACGATTACAAACAAGTATTTGTTTTAAATGTGAATACCGCACAACAGTCATATTTTATTCACAATTGTTCGCAGCCACTTGAACTATGTAATGGCCAACTTCGTGGTATATCGTGAGGCTTAAAGGAGTGGAGAGGTAAAAAAGATGATGAAAATAATGGTTGGGAGTACCTGTCTATTCAGAGCTGAACACCAAACAAGAATAAAGCCAGTAACGTTTCGATTCTGTATAGTGGTCTTTCACCAGGGTGAAATGTGAACGGAAACTGAATTAAAAATAGTTTTTGAACAAATATATTTCAAACAGAAAAGGCTGTGACAATTTTCATGACGCCAGAACACGGGTCATTTGGCTGCTTCAGTAAAGCATATCTGCATAATTGCTTAAGATTTTGCGATAGCGTATTTATGTTACTTATAATATATTATTAAGTGGAATATTAAAATTGATGAGGTCCTTTCCACTTAGTTGGCTTTTGCCATTTAGCTAATAAGGGTGCTGGTGGGAAAACCCTTACGTCGCTGGTTTCCTTCGCAAGGTCTTTCTGCCATTTGGCAAAGACGAAAAGCCCTCCCTTCGGGCGGTAGTCGACTTAAAAGGGAGGAAATTAAGTCAATTATTTTAGTCGAAAACGATCATGGACACGTCAACGTGACAAGTTGATTTCGTAAGACACGACATTTTAAACAAAATTGCAGGTTGGGAGAAAATTGCCGCACTGTATTCATTATGCTAATACAAAATATGCTTTAACATACTTCATTAAATATTATAATATCATTGATTTAAAGCTAAGATATTGTAACTCCTGATTCATGATAAAACAGAACTGTTGCAAAATAGAACATTTAAGGAAAAAGTGAAAAAATATACCTAACGTAACATCATCTATTGTTGGACCGTGTTCCGATTTGTCATTGTTCTGATTTATCCGGTTACTGCATTTACCATTTTTTCAGTCTAATTCATAATTTATGTTCGTTACATTTTTTTGGAGAAACTATGTCTTAACTTAAAGAGTCGAACTGCTGATAATTACCGTAACCACCCCTGTATTTTTCATGAATGAACTATGTGGCAAAAAGAGTTTTTTTTTGTGGAGATAGAGGAGCGAGAGAATGTAACGCCTTTTGATATAATATTAATTATTTGATATTATTTGAATAAGGTTTTCAATATCTATTGACTAGGTAGCCCTTATTTTTTTTAAATCAGATAGTTATATCTGAGACACTATCTAGGTTATAAATAAATTTGTGTAGAACTTTGTAATCATACAAAAAGATAGCAGACAAAAATTATGGGAATAATAATTAGTCGCGGATAATATTGGAAATTCTGAAATTGAGAAAAGTGACAAAATAATCAGGTTTTACTGACCTAGTGGTTTAAGCCATTGTTCCAGAGTCCCGTGATTCCCAGTTTCAACGGTTACCTTAATTTTTATTTTCTGTGTCTTGTTCTGTTTCATGATTGGCTTAGTTTTATTTATATTATTTTCTTCTTCAAAGTAATTGCATACCAGCAGCAACAAGACGTTATGTTTTATCTTTTAACTGTTTGTGTAAATGATATAATTAAAAGAATATGTGATGAATGCCATCAAAACCTTTTCCTAAATTGGGCACAACATATAAAATTAGCAGTTAATTTTACTACACGAAGTTAACATTTTTAACGACGCCATTAAGAAGTGATAAAATCGGAATCCTTTTGTATAAAATCAGCCTCACTCCGTGTGGTACGAAATAAGGGTGGTTTCGATGCTCCACATAGCATGGCCGCCCGGGGGAATGTCTCACAAAAACATGTTTTTAAATACGACGTCTGTTTGAAACGAAATGTTACTGCCACGAGAGCGGATTTGCCGACATCGGCACTCTTAGCCTTCTTAGCGCTCTCCTCCCCTCGAGGGACAAGAACTATCACAAGATTTGTTACATTGGTCAGTAATAATTCATTTTAAAACGAGTCGGGCAATATTTTTTTTATCTATTTAATCATTAAAGACAATATACAATATATTCTCCAACGAATATTTGAAACAGAAAAATCAGGTCAAGATATGGTCGCATCTAGAAAATGACCACACGACCTTAGCCTTTCCGGGGCGTTGCTGTACTACTGAGCTAATCCGACCCTATTTTCTTCGGTCATATATAACTGCATCATCAGTAATCTTCATTTTCTATATTCTACTAGTGGGTCAGGGCAGACGTTGTCCTGCCACAGACCGCCTGCTTAGTTGAATGTATTTTTGGATGAGATATCCTAAAAAAAATTCTTTGAAGAATTCTTAGATATAAAAATAATTCTTTGAATTTTTTTTTTATATTTCCACAACAGCGAAACTTATCGGGTCCAAAACTATGCTATATTGCAAACTGGAACCAACCATACACATTCACAAAATTTCAATGAAATCGGATGGACGGTTTCAGAGATTAGCGTGTATGAATACAGTGACACGTTATTTTTATATATTAAGAAGATATACACACATATTTGTATTGGCTGCTTGCTATCCTTATGTACGATTGCAAGATTGTTCCGACTGACTAATAACTTATTTGTGCTTTATTAATAGTTCGTTATGAAAATTTTCAAATCATTCGTCATAGGCCTCCGGTACTGTTTTTAATAGTAAAACGAATAATTTTAGTAGATTTTTAATAAATTTACAATATTTCACATTATTATAGTTTTCACCGTGTAGTAACAAACATTACCATGTACGTTCCCGAGTTCCTGTCCGGGTATCTTCAACTTTCCAAATTTTTAACACTGAATGCAAATGTCATCGCACGGTAAATTTTATTTGTAATTTTTCAATAAATAAATCTTTGAAACACAACGACTTTTATAAAATTTTCCACGAGTATATGAAAATGGCGTACCATTTTTCCACTGATGTCGTTAAATGAAGTCAATTTATGCCTTTTTATTTTTATATATTTGTAAAATGTACTTATTAAATTTTTTTAAATTTATTATTTATTTTCGACTTCACACATATATTTTCAACTGAAAAATATAAATTTTTGTACTAACTCGTGTTTTCATTTTTACTCCACGTATTTATTAACAAATGAATACAAATAAAACTTTTTGGATTTTAATTATACATGTAGGTACTTATTAATACTTTTTCTTTGATATACGTCCTAATGTCATATAAATTATAAGAAGCAATATACGACGTACAGCCCATTGGTATGCACCACAAATCTAAACTATAAAACACGATGCTGTTGGGACAATGCAGTGTTAACATTTAAAAATAATTTAAAATCTAAAATTTGTACTTATCAAAATGTGGTTAGAAATAACCCGAATTCTTTTTTTGGGTTACTATATTCACTACTACCCTTCGTCCTCTCAACACCATTATCCGGTGTGCCCCCTACCACCCACCTAACTAAAGCCGGAATGGCTGCGTTTCAGTTTCTTTTTTGTTCGGTCGCGTGAAATAAAGCGCTGAATGGACACGGCCACTTTTTGTTCCGATATTGATCTCGCTGATAAAATGGCGAGTTATTGCAAGCTTTCCTGCAGATAATATATTATATCTCCGACTCATAAGGCGAACAGTACTACCGCCATATATCAACGTCTTATAACAGTAAATTCTTTGCCATATACAGCAGCGGGAGACTTGCGCCGGGTAAATCAGAGGTACATTAATGCTTTATCTCAGGATACAATTCATAATTTAACAGATGCTAGGATGTTTTGGAATGTACAGAGTAACTGAAGATCAGATTATCACATATAAAATCACGTATTTACTTATTAATGCCCTATTTAGGGTCTTTTACATATGAATAGTAAAAATTTACATAGAATTTATTAAACGTAACTGAACTGCCTCAATAACAATCTTTTGTATTTTAAATTGAAGATGTCCGTTGACTTGGTATAATTATTTCACTCCATTAGAAGTCTGAGTAATGAGGAATACATATGGTAGTTAGTCACTGAAATTAATCCCTACTTCTAGTATTATATACTGAAATCTGAAAGCTTATCAAAGCAAATGGGATAGACATTGAAATATTGGGTATTTATAGTAATAACAAAACAATGTTGTAATAACAAAACAAACATCTAAATAATGTTGGAAAATTAATAGAAGTGTTTCGCGACTTTATTCACAAGATGCCTACCTTATCGTGTCTTTTCCGACCGAAGATCATCAGCGGTAATTTAACCGATTTTGAATACGTTAAAAACACATATTCGCGTGAAATGGAGAAACGAAAATCATAATCAATGTATTTTTCGTTTGATTTTTGCTTTAATTTTTAGCCAAGCAAAACAATCTTTTCGTATGTTCCTGAATTCAACGCTTACGATAAAATGCGTAGCGAACTTGTAAAAAATAAAAAGAAGTAAGAGTTACCTTCCAACGGAATTCAGAAATATTTAAAATATACACGGTGTCCGGAAACTCGTAGTAGAAGCGTATAATTTTTTCTTTTGAATTTTTTTTTCGTTTGAAATTTCGTTCTCGAGTAAATTGTCCGAAATTGGAAATCCATCGCTGGGGGGTTAATGTTAGATTTTTAGGGTCTTATGAAATGAGTCATCAAATAAAAATCGTTTCTAAATACTATACATATCTACGTTTTTAATTTTAAATTATTTTTTTACTAACTTATGCCGGGAAAGGCTCTTTATATTGAATAAGAAAGTCACTCCCAACAGTCCCAACTAGCTCGGTGGACGTAGTGCACATTAAACATTCCGCCCTTGAAATCGCTTCTTCGGTAGTTAAACGACTGAAATTTTTCGTTATATAACAGATTCCGAGCGTCGCGTCATTCCAAGTTTTTATAACATTTTTTTCCATTTTCATTATATATTTATTTTATGTCCCTATTAGGGCTTTTACAAACATGTGATGTATAATAATTTAATGGAACATTTTAAGCGAAGTAAAAAATTTTCTGAGAAAGAATTGCCAACTGTATGCAATCTAGATACAAACGAAAATCTAAATGACTCAGTCCTGATACTGTTACAATTGTAGAAAACTTTTGATCGAAACATTCTGATTGGTACACAGAAGAAAATCAGGCTATGTAAATTAGGGCTGTCTATAACGCAATTAAAAATTTTAAAAATAAAAATTAAATTTTATGTTCACGTCTTGAATACATTCTTACGTAAATACTTTACTCTAAGCATCACCCTGTTCGATATGTGGAGATTTAAAGAATGTTTTTTTTATCATTTGAATGCAATTTTTTCATACATCTAGTAGGAAAATATATTTAATACAAGTAAAAAATATAAAAACAAAATTAAGAAAATACAGTTCAAGAATTACAGTTAAATTGGATTACAAAATACAGTTAAGTACCTTCGTATACCAATCATCATATTTAGGTTATTATAAAATTTCTGTCATTTATAATACACACTGTTTCCTGTGCGTGTAAGTTTAGTTTTGGGAAGCCTAAAATCACCGCAATTTCTCGTGGAATAATTGTGAACATTTTCATGGTACATAATATTATTTTACAGATAATTAGAAAGCATGTTATTTTTAAGTGTGTACATCAATGTTAACGTATTATATAATATTAGTTGTTTAGTTGTCATCGAATTAAAAATTTGTAACATAATTTAAACTCTTGTAAAAATACTTTTGAAAGTAGTTATAACTTTGTGGTTATCTATTATATTTAAATTAAAAAATATGCTGAAATCGCTGATATATACTATATGATATACATATATGTTTGCCATGAGGAAGGAACGGTTGTTCCGAAACCGGTCGGCGTTAATATAATATATTAGTGGTTCTAATGAAGTAATATTGTTTCATAAAATAATAAATCTCATCATTTGTTTTGTAAAATCATTCTCATCCTTTTTTGTATAGCCTGAAGTTAATTATAATGGGCTTCGTTACATTAGAATTTAATATTAGAACAATAATTTAAATGAAGAATTACAATAGTATTCTATATTCGTGTAAAGCGCGTTGTCTTGAGATCTAAGAATATATTTTTTTAGCAATTTTCTTAGTTTTGACTGTCATGACCTTGACACATAGTTTGCTTACATTTATACTATTATTAGGTTAGCTTTAATTAGTTGAAAACGTTAATCTAGATTAAAAAGATTTAAATAAAGAATGTTTTTGGCTATACTAAATTGTTTATGGCCGACGGTAAAGTTTTCATATTTCCAAAAGCACTAAATAATCACGAAAGCTTGTATTTTACTGTTTTCGCTTCACCCTTCGCATTTTTTTTACCAGTAAACATAAGTTCCCGCGTGTTTTTTATTATCTATCTAATGTCATGTAAACAACATCAGATACTGTTTTAACAACGTATTAAATCCATATTTTCCCGTGTTCATTTTGGAAATATGTTGCAAATAAAATTCGCAATGGGCCCCCAAAAAGTGTTCTTAATTTGTGGCTGCTTAAGATGTCGAAGACTAATTTGGTGATCTACTTATGTGTAAGTCGTATCTTTTGCAATAACATAGTTTAACTATAATTTTGATCATACTCTCTTGTGTAACCAATATCATAATATTCTCATAAAAAAATATTTTTAGAATGCATTAGAAATGCCAAACCAATCAATGGGTAAATTAAAAATAGTTTGAGGATAGGTATAAATGTGAATAATGCAAGGATTGTTTGGCAGGATCAGTGTTGCCAGATGCATGGTTTTTAACATATTTTTATGATTTATATGTCATTTGAACTCTTCATAGCATTTCAATTCAATCTTCAGTCCAATTTTTTTATTATTTAATTTTAAATGGAGATCCACAAATTAAACTTGATTTTTCATGATTTTATTTGCACGATTTTTTTCTAAGCATACCTTTTTCGTATATTTCAAAAGAAAATCATAAAATAATTGTTTGAGTAAAGCATTATAGACAATTTAATGAGGTACTGTTATTTTCTTATTTAAATTCAATGAAAGCTTACGAAAAACATATTTTCTTATCCTTCAAAACATGGTAAAACATGTTTTTTGGGACATTTCATCACTGTCCACGAAAGAGGTATATTTTGTTTTTTGCTAATACTGAATTATTTATGCTACAACAAGAAGGTGGTGTAAATCGTAATTTTATTAAAATATGCAACTTTGCTTCTTTGTTATATTTTATAGCTTGTAATAATGAGATGAGTTAAGATACCAAAAATGAACTACCTATATACTTTTATACTATTATAGGAGAAAAGCCCGTGACAGACCACGCTATATTCTCATCTACTTCAGCATATCGCTCGCCATACATTTCGAGCTATATACTAAAATATGCCAAGCCATGATGCATATAGCGTAATCTGTCCGTCCCATAGTGGTTGGCTCACATCCTTTTTCCTGTCGCACACTAATGTTTTTTTAATTGAATTTTAAAATAATTTATTGAAACAAATCATCGCGATCTGTTTTAGAGTTGATAGAGGCAAAATTATAAAGTTCTTTAATTTGCTTCAAAAACAATTGTTCCATTTCCGCTTCCATAAATATTAGTCATTAAAATACCCATATCCGTTGAAAGCCTAAAATATTAATTGTTAATTACTTTCCTTTTCTGGATCGTCTGAAAGTAGTTTTCAATGTCAAACGTCAAAACCGAAGTGGAAAATCATTAATCATGCACCATCTGTGTGAACACAAATGTTAGCAATAAGCAACTAATTTCGTTAGCAAATACTCGAACCCACTCGGAGTAGGTAGGCTATTATTGCGGGTAATCCATAGGTACCTACCAAAACTTCTAGTTTGATCAAATTTAATTCATGATACGCAAATCTAGGTAAGTACTGCTGGCCTTATTTTATGTCGCTAATAAATTTTGTATTTTCAATTGAAATTATAAAATATTTTCAATGTATAAATTGTATCTGTTTTAGAGTGGTTTTATTTGTAAGTAAAATTATATTAATAATTAATAGTTTGATCATTGGAAGAAATTTATTTTCTCTGAAATAGAGATATTTTTTTTGATATTACCCTTTGTTTCTGAAGCGTAATAACGGGTTTGACTTTTTGCCGACCGCGTATGTGAATACGCGCTTCCAAAAATTACTGCCAGCGACAAAAAAGTATGTCCGGCCAAAAAACCGTGAATGGATTTTTTTTTCTCAAAGACAAATTTGATACGTTACAATAGATTGTCTGCTTCGGATATAAAACTAAAAATTTAAATTTAAAAAATAAAAAAATTCACTTTGGTTATGAAATTGCAAAATATTTTAATCATTAATATTATCGTTATGTAATTGAATCATGATTATATACTTTTTTACATTAACCCCATATAGTAGGCCGTGAGGAGAATAATTTCCCTCGGGGCCTATGTCATCTTTAGGGATGCTGTGTGGAGAGTATTTTTAAGGAAAGGAAGGAAAGTGGTTCTGGGAAGGTAAAAGTATGAGGGGTGGGTAGGAATCTAGGGATCAGTGTGTCCAGGAGTGACGGAATATTGATATTTCTCTCCCGCTGCGGCGCAAGGCGATGGGTCAAGAAAGACCAGTTGGAGAGGTCAAACGATCTCCCCAAACCAGCCTTTTACGATCCGAGAGCCCGGGCAGCTCTGCTAAATCACCAAACGTATCGAATCACTTGGGGTGACATATGGCAGAGGTGTTGGAAATCCAATTAATGGTTTCCGAGGCGACGGTACCCAAACCCGCCTCCCAAATTGAAAATGTATGCATTCACTGTATTATTTTTGAAATGTTAGGAGGGTAGTGTGGTATTCCTTTTTATTGGAGTAAGGAATAAAGTTATGATTTTATATTGAGAAAATACGATGTTTATTTTTGTACTTTTTTATTTAGTTATAAAAAAATACAATTTTATATCTGGACCTTTAAACTTAGTTTTGTGATATTAATACTTTACACAACATCTAAAACTTATTCTTTATAGTATTTAAGTATAACTCACGAAAAGCAGCAAGGCTTTTAGCTTCATTAAAATCTGTCGGTAGTTCATTAAAAATCTTAAATCCTTTAAAATAGATATTTTTTTGAAATATGATACGAAAATAACTTTTCTTTATCCTTTGATGTGTGAATTTTGACTAACTGAGGCGGGACTCCTTGATGAATACGTTCTCATATGAGATAAATATTACATTTCTCTCTTTTGTATGCTATTTTCTCATTATAAAAGACGCTAAGTCAGTCTCCGGTACCGAAACACCGTTTGATAGATATTATCATTTTGCAGTCGAAGTTGTGTCTACTGAAATAACCATCTTGACCGATATCTACTGCCTTTTTTTCCCGGCACCCTGGGGCACCATTGCTGACACCACTAAGTGGACTGTTGCGGTCTTGACCTCGTCCGTTCAGTGGGTTGCTTCCCCTACCTTCCACTACCCCGACGACCACATTCCATCCCTTCTTTCAAGTTGTTCTCTCGAATAAACTAATTCTTAAGAAGACTTTGAGACTTTTTATAGTGAAGATATTTTTTTTAATTTAAAGATCTTGAAAAAAGATTTAGTTAGTTAGTTAGTGAGGAATGAGTAATGCGTTATTATATCGATCTGTCAGCTAAATCTCAAGCACCACTTATAGGTATTTATTATTTATGTTTGCCTAGTAAATTGTAATGTTTTTTTCAAAGATTTGGGGCCTTTTGGGAAGGGGATTTTGCTGCGAGACGATTTACCATTCAATTTCATTTAAGAGTCAATTTATTTTTAAGCAACACGCTAATATCTATTGTGTGGGAAGGTTAGTTTCATTTTCAAGCTTATACAAAAAATAATTGGTAAAAATATTTAACCATTAAAAGGCATTTGGATAAAACTACGAAAAAAAAATCGCGAAAAATTATATAATTTCAGGATTTATAAAGCTGAAAGTATTCATTTACACAATATTTTCCTCGAAAAAAACAAATATTGCCAATTTTATTTATTATATGATTTGGTATCTTTATTGCCAAATAATTAAAGAGACAACCATTATTACCCTTCAAATTAACATAGTTAATTAACTCTAAAAATCATTAGTGATGCAGATTTAAATCTGTCAAAAGATTAAACAAAAGAAATACACATTTCGCTACTACCTACTTTGTCGCTTCGACCTTTAATAATTTAAAGTATTACGCAGCAATACAATTTGAATTCACGCATTCACCCATGCACCGACAACCAAAAATACTATGTTTAATTGTGGCACATGAACAGATCCGGATAAATATGTGTATTTACAGATACAAATATTTTTAAGTAAGTTGTAATGATTAAATTTCAAAGGAACATTTTCTTTATATTTATTTTCATTTAATGTACATTCGCTGCAATCCGTTAAGTTATTCTAGGTACGCGGTTTAAAAGCCTTTAAGAATTTTTTTAGAGTTCTGTTTTTTTAAATAATTTGTACAGTTAAACTTAAGACCCACGTCACACTTAACGTAAAATTTAAAAAATCCCGGAAATCGCTGCTTCAAGTTTTTATTAAAAATGATAACGGATATTTTAAAAAGCCATCGGCAGCCACTGGTGGCCTCTTTTAGCAGCTTTAATGGTAGACATGAAAGTACCTAATGAGCTTTCACAGAAAGCTCAGTGGCGTGGTGAATGTTTTATAAGAAGACACCCACGAGCCATGAGCCATGAAGAATACAGCCTGGAGAGTGGCATGGAACCCATGAACCTAACCACGGTCAGAATTTTAATTGCACCATTAATACAAGTTAATCTGTGGATACTGGTGACAAAGGCTTGAGTGGCATTAGGAGAGCTTTCGTTACCATTTTGGTACTGTCGGGCAATACAGTGGTGTAATCCGTTATGATTAGAAGTCTTCCGATTCCAGTATTTATTTGCACTACGTATTTTTTTAAAATTATTATTCTTTGTAAATGTTTGATTAATATATTATGATTGTCAAAATTTTTACGTACCCAAATATTTCTAATTGTTTGCATAATTATCTATCCCAAAGATGGATGCTAATATAGATCAAAACCTTCCTTCCTCAAAACAAATATAGATCAGGGTAAAAAATGCCTTGGAATATTCCTAGATCTGGCAAAAGCGTTTGACACAATTCACCACCAAAACCTCTTCAAAAAACTAAAATATTATGTAATCACGGGAACAGAACTCAAATTAATTGAAAGCTACATGGAAAATCGTACCCAATATACCTCAATAGAAAATACATGTAGTGACAAGGAACAAGTATCCTACGGAGTACCACAAGGCAGCGTACTTGGCCCAATCCTATTCCTTATTTTTATTAACGATCTATGTCACCTCCAAATAGACGGGGAAATTAAAATCTTTGCTGATGATACTGTGTTACTTTTTAAGGCCACTGACTGGAACACACTAATCACAAAAGCTGAAGTTGGCCTAAATATTACAAAAAATGGCTTGACTCTAACTTATTAACTTTAAATATAGATAAGACTAAATTCATAACCTTTAGCATAAACTCGAGAAGCCAACCCTCCAAAAACATCTACCTTAAAATACATTCCTGTCACTCAGCGAGCACCCCATGCAATTGTCGTCCAACAACAAATGGAAAATATCAAATATCTTGGTATTTACTTCAACCGTTATTTAAAATGGGACACACATATAGAGTCGGTTAAAGGAAAGCTAAAAAAGTTGATTTACTTTTTCAAAAACGTAAGAAATATACTAAACATATATGATATAAAGAATATATACCTGGCAATATCACAATACATAATGGAATACGGCATTATTGCCTGGGGCTATTCCAGTAAAAAATACATAGACACACTGTATAAAGCTCAGAAAACCTTAATAAAAGTAATACTCAAAGTATCTATACTAACACCTACTTCAACCATATTCAAAAAATTCCCAGTGTTGAAGATTCAAAAATTATATTCAAAACAAATACTTACTTTCTTTTACAAGAACCTTAACACATTTAAAACTTCACAAATTTCTCGCAATACTAGAACAAGACATGAACACCAACTACTAATACCAAAAACCAACACATTCTTTGGACAAAAACACTACAGATTCTAGGCTATAAAACTATACAATTCACTTCCAACACAATATAAAACATCTAATCTTACAGAATACAAAAAACTCATATGGAACTGGCTACAATCATTTTAAATACTTAATTTTGTTATATTTGTTTTTGTTAAAAATATGTAAAAATTATATTTTAATTTTAATTTTTTCTGTTTGTAACTAATCTCCACTGTATTGTTTACTATTATACAACTTTACAATTGAAAAAGTCTTCCACAACACAGGTGAACTCCTAGCGTGGAGGACAATGTACTATACTTTGTAATACTAATTTATTTAAGAATAAATAATAAAAAAATATATATATTCAGCCAAGTTAACAGCCTTCCACAAGCTTTAAAGTACCAACTGCGTTAATATGTTCATTTTATTGTGCTAGAAGTTCCAGAAATGAAGCGGTATCTCAGCATTCGAGTTCGATATAGATGTGTATTGCTGCTTTCGCTAAACACATTATGTGCTTTATTTTTAACAAATGGGGTTTGGATTTTTGAGCTTTATTCAAATAGACGCGTTTACACTACATATGTTCATTTTAACTTAAAACTTTATCATCATTTGCATTTGTGCCTGCCCCGTGGAAATCATCTGTTTGTTGGCAGACAGTACTTTGTACCGGTTATTTGACTACAGCGATGAAATTTGACTAAAATTAAAGCTTTCCTTGAAAGCTTCCGAGTCTCCAAAATTTGAGGTATTTCATTTTAAAATTAATTACTTTTTAAAAACATTTCAACAAAAGATGTAATATTATTTAAAGAGCAAGGGTTAGTAAATTTATTCAGTCAAGATAAAGTATTATCGAAATAATGCTAAGCTCATTTTATTTATTCATATTTTTTTCTGAAATATAAAATAAGTCTCTAAAAAATTCCATTAAAGTTTTTCAAGAGAAAGAGTTTCAAGTTATCATTTAAATGTATCTTTAATGTTTTATTTCATTTCATAATGTCTGAATAAATAATAATGTCCAGTACCCAATACCTACTCTGCGAGTTAGAAAACGCTCAAAGAACACAGTTCTGCCGATGCGTAAAATGGTAATATTTATTGTTTCCAAGCTTAAAATAAAAAAGTGATGTGCCGAGCTTAAATTTAAAAAAAATAGACCATCAAACCGCTATTTAGCATTAAAAGAAAAATAAAAACAAAATGTATTAAAAGATCATATTTTTCATTTTCCAGGAATCATATTTTTCTTTGTAAAACCACATGCTACTTCTCACTTATTAAATTTTTGCTGCCAAATGTGTGCAGGAATCGGATTGAATAATGTTATTATAGCACAAATATGCCATTAACGTTATGTAATTCGGTTGATGTCGTCCGATTATCGTTATTTTTTCCCGGATAATAATAATAATAATTGGATGACTTGTATAGCGCCGTTTTTGTGCAAAATCACCTCAAGGGCTATATATTTTATTGGTAGTTTTTTTAATAAGTTTCGTCGAATTTCAACTATTTGGAGTGAAAACTAAAAACCGCGCCATTTTAATTTATTTACATAAAAATATCAATTTTCAAATAAAATCTTCAACATTTAAAAAATAATTTAAGCCTTGTCTTATTTCGTGAGTCACTCTACCAAGCACGCCACTGATTATCATTGGTTAAACCATCGTTTTATATTAGATATCGTTGGTTCAACTATATGGAATTATAAGTACTTATTCATCTCATTTCTTTTATTTCTTTATTCCATTTAAAAATATCTCGTTTGGAAAGTTTCCAGAATAATTCTTTTGAATTCGTTCAAATCAAATAAATCAAACTACTTTAATTTAGTATTGATTTAAAATCAGCCCATATTGTAGTGAAAATGTGACACTGAGTGGAAAATACTGAAGATTTTTTCAATTGCCTTTAGGCCTGCAGATCAGTAATTCAAAAACCCAACAAATCCCGAGCAATTAAAAAAAAACTGCCAAAAGGATTTTGGTTCGGGATAAGCGGCCAAATAATTATTATTCAAATTGCGAAATGGTCTATTCTATTGAAATCAAATTTCTAGAACTATTATAAAAAATAATAATGTCATCCGTAATTAATTGTAATATTTCTACAATGTTGCATACTAATTTATCACTCGTAGATAATTGAGCAATTAGCCAATTGTAACCCATTTGTATGAGAACTACAAACGCTAATAATTCTCTGACAGTTATAAATGAAGGAATGTGGAAATGTATCACTACATTTTCTAATTGCGAATTGTATTATTTTATGTAAATGTTTTTTTTTCAAATCGCTCGTGACTCGTTTCGATGTATGACAACGAGCAGAATAATTCTGAAAATCTTTGTTTCATTTTACACGTATTTTACGAATTGGTTTCATAGCAGATTCCTTGAAATATTGGCGACCCTTACAATAATAAAGTACGCTCCTATTTATTAATTAAATTTTATCAAAGCCCACCAAAGCTTCACAAATAATATTTCAAATCAAATTACCTAGTGATTCCTTAATGATTTGTATGATAAATGACTAAACAAACAACAGTCAAAAACAGAGACAGTTCAAAAGATATCAATCATTCAACATTTTGGATAACGTCTTAAAATTCTAACGTGGCACTTAATTTTAATTCTTGTTTTTCGTGAAAAACTTTGTACAGTTAATTAGCAGTGAAAAGAAGTGACTGTAGCGTTCAAACTGAACCTTTGTTGTAATAATGGATCTAAACATATATAAAATAAAACAATTGAAAACAATATACTTTGCACTTTTCCAATCAATTATAGAATGTGAAATTATTGCTTGGAGAGGAGCAATAACATAGAAATTGCACAGAAAACGATCTTAAAGGTAATAACTAAAAAAACATAGACTGACTGATCAGACCAAATATTCAATAGTTGTGACGTACTAGATATACGCCAATTATACGTTAAAACACTACTAAACTACATTTATGACCAAAAAACAAATTTCAACATACACAATATATCACTAACAGACCAGTTAGACAAGCGTACAGAGAAAACATAAAACTCCTACGGTAAATAAAAGCTTTGGATAAAGACACTATCAATACCATGCTATAAAAGCATTCAACAGTCTAACACTTGAAAATCAAATTGATATATAAAAAAAAAATAATTCAAACACAAAATTTAAAAATGCATTAAAGAAAAAAAATACAATATTACAAAAAATTCATAACATAAAATAATAAAACCTACAAGTTACACACAAAACCAATATAAAACACATTACTCACAAACACACAACATATAATATAAATATTCCGATTGTAACTTTATTTAATTTTATTTCTTTTTATTTTAGTTTAATTTTAAATCTATATTTTTAGTTTAAATTTATGTTAATCTTATGTTACTTTTTCTTCACCAACATTTATATATTTTCTTTAAATATATTATGTATACTTTTTATATTATAAAATGGAGGTCTCAGCACGGCCAACAGCCACCCAGTGAGGCCATTACTGGATTGTACTATGAAATGTAAAATATTATACGAAAAATAAAAAATAAAAAAACACAACCAAAATTCTTCCGGTGTGGAATAGATTTATTCAAATGAAATAATGAAATCTATAATATAACTCCACCCAAATAATGCTTACATCACAGTACAATGGGTTGAAAAATTATTTGAGCGTGGATGATGTCGTCCTTCCAAGAATTGATTCTTATATAACCAGTGCTACTATCCCCTGTTTTTCAAATATTTCCGGTAACCCTTTTTGTTAAAATTGTATTATTTTCGGAATCATGTCGTTATACACATAAACTTTCATGTTTTAGAATTATTCACTGTGGAATTTTTTTCAGAAACGATGAATATGGAACTGAAATGAGGAACAGCTGACAAACTGCTTTGTCAGTTTAGCGGATGCATATAATGACGAATATATAATAACGTGATATTGTAAATCGTTTTTAATTATCACTCGATAATTTATTCCTCCTGAAACAGTTGGTATTATAATCATTTATCTATAGCCTTAATGATTAAAAATAGATTTGTGTTAAATTTTTCCTGACGAGAATCCAATCATTTGGAAAAATAAGAATTTCCGGGAAATTTAGAACAATCTAAAATCCTTTGAGTTTGAAACTAATTATTTTTTTTAATACGCTGGTAAATGGTTTTTTTAACTAAGGAAGCTTTTTTAAATTGAAAACCTATCTTTATGGAAATTTTATAACACGACTATATGTAACTATAACTTTAGAATCCTTGCTAGCTATTATATGTATTAGCTATGTATATTTAATGCTCTCATTACATCCTGACAACTTCGAAACACCCCGTGATTCAAATTCCTGCATAGAACAGCAATAATTGGAATTCCTCAAGAATGTGGATGAATGTGGGGACATGAATAGAACATGTAAGAGACGGTAAATCGAAAGGAGCAAACTTCTGGAATCGAAAGACGGCAAACTTTGTCCAACGCGCATAGACTGAAATAGGCAACTGTCCAAAATCGTTATTCAGAGAATCAAATTAAGTCGTTAAATTTTATCTCGTGGTCAACGGGCGAACTGAAACTGGCTACGAGTATAAAATCTAAATCCTTTTCAAATTTATATAACTCACTGAAAAGTATAGCTGAAATGGAAAATTCCAGCAATTTTTACGATAAAGACTCTGATCCTTCGAGATTTGGGAGTCGTTGCGACTAAACTAGTATCAGGAAATGGCTTTACGATATTTTTACTACTTTCAAATTAAATTTGTAAATGATAATGTACTTTTCTCTAATCATTTTTTTTTAATTAGTAGGGAGGTACCGAGGAATTGAAATCCAGAGCTGCATTTGCGCCAAGGAAACCTTTTCGTTGCTTGTAGATACTACCTTAATTCTTAGAACATTATATTAAACCATTTTTACTGTTTTCACTCGTTTCCTTAAATCTAAGAAATTAAATAGGAAGGTTGGATTAAATACTATTTAATTTGTGTCACGCCGAGTTTTGAACACATGAGCTATTGGCGCAGAGTCAAGAAATTTACCGCTCTGCTTCGTAGTTCGTCAATTATAAGGTTTTTTTAAAGAAAATACATACAAAAAATTCACTCGCGTAAAGAACATCAAAGAATTTAATCCTCAACTTAAAACATAAAAAAACCCATTGTCAACGTTTTAAATTGCCATGGAATAAAGAATAACACAAAAGTGCCTTGTGGGTGTGTTTCGTGAAACAAATAATTTCCTAATCGAAGCTTAACTATCCAATACAAAACTCTATTTACGAAATTCAAATTGGATTGAGATCTACGCTGTCAGTAAGTGAGATGGGGTGCTGGGCTATTGGGCTAAATGGAACATTTTTTTTTTATTCAAATTTGTATGTAACGCACTTTCAGTGTTATTCTTTATTATATGTAAATTGAAAACATTGTTAAAACTACGAAGAAACTTGTTAAAAATAACTATAAAGTTATTAAATATACAAAAAGTTAGTATGTATCTAAAATGACATACGTATCTAAAACGAACTAATTTATTTGGAAATGCATTAGTTGGATTTAGACCAAACGAGCAAAAGCTCGTTTTTCCCCTTTCCGGCTAAATTCTCTTGATGTACACGCTTTTGGTCGAGCGAACATTCTTTTGCGTTCTACGCTCTACGAATATTTGAAAGCATTGCTGCCTACAGTAGGTAATTTTCTAAGAATTCTCGTTCGTTTGATAATTATAGACTCCCGGTAGAGCAAGAGTCTATCTGCGTAGAGCGTTCGCATTTGGGCGCGCTCGCTGGCAGAGCGATTTTATCAAAATGTTCGTCGTTCGCTACGAATATACATATTTTCTAACTAAGGAATAGCAATAGCTTATTGTTGCGCTCAAATGGATCTGAAACAAAAAAATCTTTAGATTAATTGATCGAGAGCACATGGTATTTTTTTGGGATCACATTATTATACCGGTAAAAACAATACCAAATCCAAAAACTTTCTTTTCTAATTGTCTTTTTTTATTTTATTCAATGGCTTAACGTATTTTAAAACATTATTTGATAATATGAGCCTCACTGGTCCTTTATCAGAGCTGGAGCCCCCATTTCTCAATTATATAAAATTCAACAAAAATATAATACGAAATAAAATAAAATGTAGCTGGGATCAAATAAAATAAAATACTTAATTATTGACTACAATATTAGCGATTTCTAAACGAAAATCTGAAACAGAAAAATCAGAAAAGGGTCAGAAAAGACAAGTGTCCTGGGTTCGTGTCCTAGATGTGACCGTATCCTTTTCTGATTTTTCTGTTTCAAATTTACGTTTAGAAATAGCTAATATTGTCTTCAATAATTAAATATTACAATTTGAGGTATTACTGAATAAAGTTATTCCGAAAAAAATAAATTAAATACAATAATATCAGCTCAGTCCATCTGTGCAGATAGAGAAAGAATAACGCATTTTGCTTTTCCATATGGCGCTGTTCTTTTTTAAATTATGTTTTTACCAGTCACAAGTGACATTTCTATAATATATGTAAATTAAAACACACGCAATATTTGGAGAACTTTAGGAGATTTAAGATTTTGAACAAAAGAACCTTACATTTTTATTTATAAAGAAGATTGGCATATATCATGTTAAAAATTTAGTGTGTATCAGTCATTTTCTATTTTTTCTAAAAGATTATTTTTAAGTTTATTAATTACTACCTTTTATATCAATGTTTTATATTAAAAATAATAAGTTAAAATGTGGTTTTCTTTGCGATTTCCATACTACCGATGACTGAATTTGTTACACTTCCCAAACTAATTCCATGTTCTGTTATGGATTGAAAAATGTAAAATATATTGTTTTAGTTTTCTAAGAAAATTTTATTATCCTATTCAAATTCTGTTGCTACACCATTATGGGCCAGTTGCTTCACAGAACTTAAATAATAACAGAACTTGAATTGAACTTTCACAGGACTTTGAATTTTGATTAATGTTTTGACGCCCTGACGGGCTTTTACATGATATATGTTTTACAAGACTTACTACATAATACAATGACAACAGAAGTTTTTTAAAGTTTAAAAAAAAATTACGAAAATCTTTAAAAATGAACATAATACATGGTAAGTGTAATTTACCATTTAAATGTACACAATATAAGAAGAGAAAAAATGAGGGAAAAAAATAATCCAGTTTAAAAAGTGCAGATGGCGTAAAAGTAATACATACAAAATAATAGTACATAAGTTTGTAGTAATATTATTGAACGGTCAGTGACTGAGTTGACATCGCGTCTGGATCCCACCCAGACGTCGTGAGTTTAATTTCTCGTCTGGTTAAGTCCTTCATCACGACAGAAACAACGTTTTTCGCTTAATGTGGTAGTAGTGTTTTAGTGATGTTTCTATTATTGTCAGGTTATTCGTAACCCGGCAATATAGGTATTTCTTTTAAAAATAATTAAATACATATTAAAACATTACTTGTTCATGAAAATCATTTACTCACTAGGAAAGTTAAAAAAAAAGTTTGTTAAAACAAATGTTAATCAAATAAATAACTTTGTTAACATTACTTGTCCGTGTAATTATTTGACAAAATTTAATTATCATTCTTTACAAGTATTAATCGTTATCAATAACAACCCTTACGTAGATGGCGATAAGGTTTAAATTCCTGCTTAACACCATCCGCCTGTTTATGCAAGAAAAAAACATGGCCAAAAAGTGCTTTTATTTTATTTTGTGGATGTTCAAGCATAAATTTTTTTTTCGATCATTTTATAAATAACTTAATTTGCCACATTATACAATAAAATCATAACCGAAAATGGGTTCGTAAGTAGGAGATTTTGAACTTTTAAGCAGTTTTCATAAGCCTTTACATTATTTTTTTCTGGGCTTATAAAAAGATTTATAAAAAAATACTCGATTATTTCAAAGGCCAAGATGTATTCTACTTGCAGTATTTAATTAAATTATTTGAAACATTTCTAGGCGACCAAATTTTCAAACCAAAAACATATGATTTTGCATTACTACGTATGGCATCGCCTTAAAAGTTTGTCATTCGTAATCCCTGCAATCCCGTTTTTTATCGCTTAACTAATAATTCAAAGAGATTCTTAATTCAAATCCTTTAACTATTTCACAATTTACGGAGATCAAACGAAAATGATGTTGTTATTAAAAAGACATATCGACTTATTGACCCCGTACATAATATAGATATTTGTTTAGCATAACCTGGATTATAACATTGTTATTGAAAAGGTTGTTTGATATCTTTACAAGGATCCAAATTATTAACGGAATGTTTTGTATGTAGGCAAGTACCTTTACCGCAAAGGGTTACATTCGGCTTACAATAAGTTCATCGACATTCATATTAATTATAAATCTACCTGTTCGGTATGTGGTCCCGGTGCTATATTGTCCCTAACACGGGAATAACCTTATTTCTGCCCCTTGAACGAACAAGGGTTGGAAAGATTGAAGATACAATTAATTGAATCGGACTTGGGGAAGGTATGTGGTAAGAATCCATCAAATATTAGTGGGCCGCTGGGGGTGTGATGGATGATATCGTAACCAAACAAGTTTATACCCGATCCCAAATCGACCGTCCCTCTCTCGCCCGATAAATACCCAGGGGCGGACTACACCGGCGGGTGGCTGCGAACTTCCGGTGAGCTCACGTCAGATTAGGCCCAAATTATTAAGGGTTCCAATATTTTTTGAGAGAGATGAAAATGCAGCTCAAATAAGAGTTACAAAATACTTTTTTAGTATTTCTTAGTCACTAACTGTATAACGTTTTTTGGCTTTTCGTTTTTGAAGAGTTTTATTTAACATCTAGCTGTACCCCGCCACGCTTTGCTGTGTCTCAGTCTGCCTGTGCAGATAGAGAAACATAGCGCGCGTAGCTTTTACGTCCAGCAGATGGCAATTTTTTTCAAAATAAGCATGTTTATCCAACAGATGGCGCCCTTGAGGTGATTTTTCACGAAAACGACGCCATATAAATTAGCCAAATATTATTATTATGGCGCTATTTTTATTAAAAAAGCATTTTTTTCTATGCAATGGGTATATAAAAACTCACGCGTATTCGAATGCAACGGTGTGTCACAATTTCAAAACAATTAATGAAGAACTTTCGGAGATTTAAGATTTGATCAAACGAACATTTACATTTATTGTTATCTATATAGACAGATAGTGTTCCTACTAACACTGACTTCTTATTTCTTTTATTAGTCGCCACCAGAAAAATAATAACACGTGTGCATTGTAAAAAAAACTTCTTAAACAAAATGTTATCGAATACCTCGGCTAGAGATGCATACACATAATGATTTAATTATTTGACTGATTCTCAAAACGATCATGTACTAAGTATTGATGTGTTGTTTTTTTTTAAATAAATTAATAGAAACTACCGTTTACATGTGAGATAAATATCAGAAGTAGAGGTTTATGTTGAAATGGCTAAAATCATTATTATTAAGATGCTCAAATTCTCTAACTGTTATTAAAAAAAAACGAAGTATGGCAGTGAGTCTAGAATTTGCCAGAGAAAGAATGGTAGAGGTATTTTTAGTTCAGTGCAATAATGAGAAGAAGATTGGTTGATTGTATAGAGCTACAATTACAGGCGCTATTGCGTTCTAATATATCGTTCCATTATCACCGTATTTGTTCCACGCGTAAACCGGATAAGGTAAAGCGTTGGAGGTCAGTTGAATGTAAAAAATCCGAACCATTTTTTTCTCTACATGTCTCATCTAAATAAATGGTTGAATGTGATAATGTAAAAAAATGAAAAGAGTTCATTGGAACGGATGGATGAAAAAAATGTATCGGGAGAACACGCTGCGCAAAACAAACGTTACGGAGGTCCTAAGAAGGCATGACATGATATAGCGAATCAAATTTTTGACTCGAGTCATGTTAATAGTCAGAATAATAATAAAAAACGAGAATTCATGAGATGATGTGTGAATATAAATGACGATAGGAGTGTTTGTCGAGACAGATTTGGGTGACGTTACATCCTCTCTCTCCATCCCTAATATGGTTAGGAACATGTACGTTAAAAACTTTATTTCATTCAATATAAGAACCAGTTCAAACATTTCCCGCAATCAATACCATTTCGTCCCTGCCTGGCCGACCGCATTAACTACCAATCTATCTTACCTACTTACCTCACGTGTCCCTTCCCTAACCTGTATCTAACACGTGAAGTAATAACATTTTTCCCAACTTCCTCCTTATCAAAATCCCAGATTATTTATTATGCTTGCCGCAGTTGAAATCATGTTTTGAAAACAATTATTAACAGGACATGAACTACTCATATCAAACGTATGGCATTCAAATAATTTACACTAATTTGGGCATTTACCAATACAGAAATCTAAGTAATCTAAGAATTAATTAAATTATATTTGGCACATTAGACGAGTTCTAAGAAAGCATATTTCATTGAATGACGTACCAGGAACTAATAAGGATTCAAAGCTACTTAAGGACTGGTGACCGGATTAGACAATTAGACATGCTCGGGTGGATTTTCATGTATCGTCCGAAATACACTTGACATTTAAAACATGAACTTGTACCTAACGATTATATGAGGAGTCGGGAAACTTTTTTGGGTATCACCCCCTGAACTCAAAAGTGGGGAAAATCTGTAAAATATGTTTTGAAAATTGTGGTATTTTTATACATCACGATTGTTATTAAATACTTCATAACTCCAAATAGATTCACAATAACTACCTAGTTTTAACTGAATACCGGACAAGAGTCCCAACTGCTCCCAGCCAGTGAGACCATGGCATCCGCAATTGGGGTATGTTGTGAGGCTTAATGTAGTGGTAAGGGGCAGGAGATGGGGAAAAGGAAGGCGGGGGAATTCTTGGCTATTCGAGCTGGTCACCAAACAGTTCTAAAGCTATTTCAAGCAACGTTTCAATTCTTAATGGTGGTCTTACACCAGAGCGATACTGAGAGTATCTTCCAGTTTGTAGCGTGCCGCAAGTATACTACATATTATTTGTAATGAATAAATTGTAAAATAACACAAATTAAGTTTAAATGTATTACAAGAAAATACATTTAAACACACATATGAAACCTTCGAGATTGAAAATATTTCCCTATTTTTGTCCATTAAACCCGATTGAACCTTAGATATCGATTTTGAAGAAACTTGTTCAGTACCTACTACCTTAAGATATGTTCGAGCTAGGTACATCTGCCATTTCCGACTGATATTTCATTCACATTCGTTGGTACACTTCGGCCTGAAATATATTCGTGTATGATTAATTATACAAAACTACAATATTGATTATTTTTAAATATTATGTACAAAAATAATTCATTTGTTCGATTAGTTTCCCTTTAAATCCCTGTAAATTAGTATGTCACTAGCGCAGACCTATAATGTGGAAAATGCAAGCATAAATTAATATCGCAAAATGTTCCAAGAACATCCAAAATTGAGTCCCAACTGCTCCCAATCATCTGGAGCCAGTGACACAATGGCATCCTCAATTGGGGTATGTTGTAAGGCTAAAGGTGGTAGGGATGGGAAGGAGATGCGTAGAGGAAAGTAGAGAAGTACCTGGGTATTCAGATCTGATCACCAAAAACGGTCAGATTTATTTCAAGCAACTTTGTAAAATTTTGTAAATAAAGTGCATTATTACAATTATTGTAAATATTATTTATTTAATATGGTTGGATAGTCAATAAATACCCAAAATGCCCCATTTTTACCAGAAACGTTATTCTCGTAAAAAACCCAATTCTTTAAATATCTTAGAAATTTCCTGCAATTTGGGGAATTAACCGCGAATTGGCAACCCTGATGTAGAAAATTTATACCATATATTTTTACTGACATAAACGGGTTATTATTAAAAACCCGTTTATGTAAGTAAAAATACCAACATAACAACGGGTCATACCAACCAAACGGTGTGTTTTAAGGACATCGTGTTTTTTCGATTTATAAATTCTACGCATAAAATATATAGTAAAACTTGTATGTTCAGAATAAGCGTTTGTTGATCTATGAATATACAAGTATATCTTTTAATCCATAATATTTTTCACTGAAGTTCCTTATCATCGAGATCTTTGGCGTTCAAAGTTTCAATTACGCGTTGAGGAAAGCAATTACATTATGTACATTCCAATCTACACAGATATGTAGATATACGAATATCTCACAAACTGATATCCCAGGAGGCCTGAAATACAACTTGATAGTAGTGGGATGGAGCGTCGTAAATCATCTGTCCCTACAGAACCCTCGGCAAGGTCAAATAATAAAGTCTGGTAAATTGGTCTGAATACATTACCGAAAGACTTTGGTCCAGCGGAGATGCTGGGAGCAGAGATTAATGAAGCCACAGCCTCTTCTTGTTGATCCGCTGAGAAAGAACTAGGGCATGAATATTTGTTTAAAGATCCAATCCCTCCCACTGTTATAACTTGCGGCTTTTCGTAGAAGTCTGTATTTGTATACTCAGTATTTACATAATATAGATAAACCTTCTTTAATAACTATGGAAATTACACAAAATGAAAGGAAGATAGAACCAGAGTATTTGAATAATAAAGCAATTGTTATAAATATATTACACTGTTTAGAGTGTTTAACAACGAATTATATTCAACATGTAGTGACTTATATATATTTTTAGGATAGTTATAAATATAAGATATATAAACAAGTATAATTTTGCACAATATAGCCACTATGCATAACATTTGATCTTAAAAATTACTCTACTGAAAGGTCATTATAATTTCTGTTCACTTATCTTAAGATTGAAAAGGATTTTCAGGCTATCGGGAAGGAGATTGTAAATATATAAACCGTATACCATCATTGTCTATGCTTTTCCTACCACTATAACTCTTTACTATATTAGTGTACAAGTTATCATGTTGTCCTGTATAGTGTTAGTGTACTTGTAACGTTTTTATAAATATATGTAAGTCCATTTTGTATTTTGTAAATTATTGCATGTTTTATTAATTCATCGTACAATTTTCTAATTTTCAATAAGACATTTGTTGTTATTATTTTTTCGTGGGGATATCAGAATTGTAGTTGAAGATTTTTTATAACTTTATTTTGTATTATTGTAAAATGTTTAAGTGTATATAATGTGTATTTCCCCATGTTTCTCCATCAGATATTTAGATAGGTCTGATGTTCTGGACATCCACGCCAGTGACATCGACTGTAAAATATCGGTTTCCTCTCAGAGGTACCTTGGGAAAAGATTTCCAATGAAACACAACTTCACGAAAGTCGTCGGACAACTGACTGATTGGGCCAGTTGTTTGCGTATTTATTGAGAATTAATTACTAAGGTCCCACGGTTTTGTCGTGCAAGTAATTCATCCTTGAAATAGCAATGTGGCACGTGTTCGGTGATTAAAAATCTTATAAAGATGACTCATCGTGCGAGAGCAGATAAAAAATTATTTTAATTTTATAAAATTTTATGTAATCCGTAACAACTGGATTAAGATAAAGTGTAAGCCCCTCTTTACTTTTGAAGGTAGAAGATGAGTGATTCTACCAAATACACCAATTAGTGGAATGATTTTTCTTTCAGTTTTCTAGGTGCTGTTTAAAGGTCAGATGTTTGTTAATATTTAGTCCCAGGTGTTTTTCACTATTTGGAATATGTTGGTTTCAATTTCTATTTGTAATGTGACTGAAAAGTATATATATGTAAGCCTGAAAGGTATAATAAAAAGCTGCCGTTTGGGTATTGAGTATCTTTTTATATGTAGTCTGATTTGACGTTTTGTGGTAACGGTTTTTTTACGCCTTTTATAGAAGTTTTCCCTTAGGGTGCAACAAATATGGTTCCAAAATTTTTATTTTTTTATTGTTATCAAGTTTAATTTGTAGAACTCCATTTTAATTTTTATTTATTATATAATCAATAATAATTTTATTGGATTTATAAAAACAGTTTATTTTAAACAGCTGTCACGTGTAATAATAATTACACAGCAGAACTTGTTTAAAAATAAACTGTTTTTATAAACCCAATAACAATATTATTGAATTTATTAAAAAAAAAAAAAAAAAAAAAAAAAAAAAAAAATAGTTCTAAAAGACGATATAAATATCGCAGGAGGTAAAAAACATATAAAAACTGCTAAATCATTCCACAGTTCCACAGTCGAGCTTGTTAACGCAAGAGGTTCAATTGCGGAAAAAATATCAACAATGTTAAAATGGGTTTTGCATCAGTGGATCAATGAAATGACAAAAGTCATTTAAACATATGTTCATAAATAACATATCTTCAATTATATATATATTTTTTTTAAATAAAAAATATTTTTCACTTGTCATCACTGGTCACTCAGCCGTTAGTTACCGCCAAAACCCTCACCCCAACCCTAACTGCCCAATGCCAACTGATTTTGAAAAAAATAACATCAATAATGGCTAAAATTTTGTGAATATTTTTTACTCCAAATAATGTCAGAAATCACTGGATCAAATAAGTCAAGTACATCACCTGTACAGTATGGTGTTAAATCTGTCACCTTATCTAGTGTCAAGCTAATTGTAGGGACAAAATAGCAAGATTTCCTTAGATAAAAATATGCTTGAAAATTGTGTATTTCCCTTGCAGAGCGGTATGTACTTTCTGCTTTAAATGCAAAATAAAATTCAATGTATAACAGAATGAAATAGTATCTAATAACAATGTTAATTAAGGAAGTGAAAAAAGCAGACCGCATATAGTCTTGAGGAAGTAAACTGTCAGAGGCAGAACGGAAGTAGTCTAAATGCGGAAGAAAATTGATTTCTAAGGCATTTTTGCGTTAAAAACAACGAAGAGGAATAATGCAAAACCTTTATTTGCTGAACGAATAAAAAAAAACGTTTAGATGGTTTGCAGATGATGGATAGAGAAAGAAGTGTCAGAAGAGTGTATGCTTCGCGAGTTGATGGAAGATGACACCATAATCATGTAATTCAAACAAACAAAGAGTCCAAAGACTCCAAGAATAGGAATAAGAAAAATTATTAATGTCAGACCTGGTTGTTTTACACAGAGTCATTAACAACTTAATTAACAGTCCTGCCATCGTTGCTACTATTAAATTACATGTGCCGACTAGGAATACAAGACAAAATATAACATTCATCAATACATACACAACCAACTATCAGACACACTCACTGACCAATAGGATGCACGATTTGGGCAACACGTATGGGGGTACAATTGATATATTTACTGACTCCATTTATATAATTAAGCGTAATCTATACCAGCACTTTGATGAATCCTGCAAATTAGAGTAGCGCTGGTAATGTAGTTTTAGTGATTTGTCTTATATGTAGTATTGTTCTAGTCTCTATAATATTTTGTGTTACTGTTACATGATTTATATTTTTTATTTTATATTCATTAGGTTTAATTTATTTTGTATATTTTTCGATAGTTACTAGATATATTCTGTTTTAAAATGCATGCAAAGGCCCAGCTGGGCGTAAAACCTAATAAAATGTTTATAAAGCAAGGAGTGTGTGCCAAGAGAGAGAAACGTCCCATCATCTTTGTCCATGCCAGTCAGAAGAAACAGCTTGATGATCAATTAAGCTGACTTTTTTTCAAAAATCATATATTTTAGCGGGAAAAGTTTTGACACTCCCTATATAAGAAAGTCATTATAACAAGATTTTTATTCAAACGGCAAACATATTAAAATAAAAGTATTTTTTAATTATTTTTAAGTAATTTATTATAATGATGTCCCATTTAACTTCTAGATAGTTTATCAACGAGTAAGACGTTTATAGTAAATACAAGAAAAACAAAAAAAGATTAAATAATCAGAAAATGGTACCGACAGAAAAAATAGATCAGTACAAAAAGATTTTTTCACGTTTTTTCTCTATTTTCACCATTTTCTCCTTCTGAAAATTTGCTCACAATTTTCATTGTGCTTGGCAACTTTTTTTTTTACTTTAAGGTTATTTTATTTTAAGGTTCTTTCATTTGATGATTCGTACATCTGAAAATATCGATGCGTAACAATTTTTTTTTTGTTTTAAATATTTACAACTAATATCTTAGTCAATGACTTTTGTTATTAGTAGGTATATTAATCCTGTAAAATAAACACTATGTCTTGGTATTTGAATTCGCAATTCAGAAAATGTATTTTTTTAACGGAATTAAATAAATAAAGATCTTTGTGAGATTTTTTATCAAAGCATAAATACAATTCATCATCAAAAATATTTTTTTTTTTTATATTTACGGGGCAGAAATAAAATACGCCCATAATTTCCGAGAACCGCTCAAGCAAGTTCAGAGTAAGTACTTTGATGTCTGTAAATGTTCATTCGTTGATGTAAAGATTATTTTTGTTTATTTTGTAATAATTTGCTACAGCGCTCAGTGGGGCGCGGCTTATTTTTCGTGTAATTAACGCAGATAAAATAGCCCGAAAATGAGCCGGACTCAAATTATAGCTTTGATCATCTTCAAAATTAAACAGAGCCCGATCTGAGTTTGACGCGTCACTGGCTTATTTCGCGGAAGCCCTGGGCTTAAACCCTTTTGCGAAAAATTAAAAACTTAGGCACCGTCTTTTATTAATCTAGTTGTTTGAAAATATTCACCTTTTGACACGGCATTTACTACCTAGTTTAAAAAACATTTTAATAAATTTGGAGTGTAAGGAGAAAATATGACGCAAATGCGAATAGTAGATAATAGACATGGCACGATCAAATGAATCAGATACTTGAGTCAGGCCATGCCAGCAGTCAGAATAATATAATGTATGATGAATGTGAATGAGGCAAGAAGTGTTTGCCAGGACCGAGTTGTTTGGCTGTCCGTCTTTTCGGCCTACCCTCCGGAAAAACGGCGTGATGGTTAGTTAGTTATAATATATTATGTAATGGGCACATTCAAGAGTGGTACATATTCTCAGTATCAGCCCGGTGATAGATCATAATTCAAATTTGAAATATTTCGCGTTGCTTGAAATGGATTTAGTCGTGTTTATTGATCTAACGCTGAACATATTTTGTTTTTGTTGTATTATTGAATAGTGCTGTTGTATTATTATATTTTTTTATGGAATGGGTGGGATTGTACAAACCTCTCCACATTCCGGAATAAACTATTAGGATTTAGGATTATTACTGACCAGATCTGAACAGCCAGTTATATTCCAACCTTTCTTTTCCAATCTTCTTCCAATTTTACTCCAATCAGCCTAACTAAAAAGTGTGTCCGGGGATAAAGTGCACAAACTTCTGGAGGTGATTCTACAAGATAGTAGAAGTAAAAAAGATTTATAACTTTTTAGAAATTCAGTTTTTTTCATACAAAAATATTTTCCACAGAAGAATATTATTTTTTCCATACAAACAATTCAACTTTTGTACCTTAAAACGTTGAAATTTTGAAAAAACCTTGTATGAGCCCAATTTTTTCAAGCGAACATGACTTGAAAACACTATGTCATTTCAATTATTGCGTTTGTAATCTATCGGCAAAAAAAAAATTTTTGACGACGTTGCTCGGTGAATCTTTGTATAATTATTGAGTTGAATTTTCATATCTCGTTTAACACCTCCTGTGTACACTATGCTATCGACTAATGGATTGATATAATGCATAATTTTATTTTATTATTGAAGACAATATTGGGTATTCTCAAAGGAAAATTTGAAACAGAAAAATCTAGACTTTAACCCAGGACCCTGACCTTGCCAGGGCGCCACTCAGCAAGGTGAGGGTCGCTTTAAGAATCGCAAAAATAATTAAATATCACAATTTGAGGTTTTACTCATTCAGTTATTCCAAAAATAAAAATAAAAACATAATTTTAATATCGAATTTTAAAATTCATTAAAATTGTTCATTGAACAATATTATAAGTACAAGAGTACAATAAAGCGGGTACAATGAAAGGGTTCTAGTCTTTTGAATTTAATGAAGCGACATTTATTTCACCTGAATAAGCCCTTCATCCGAGCTATTATTTTTGCAAAACGTAATAGTAAACAAACATTGATACAACTAAAGGATATTTTAAAGGTCCCAGAGAGCAATACGACAAAGTATCAAAAGTCGTATACATATCTGGGACCGAAATTATATAATAAAATCCCCCAAGAATTAAATCTTAAAACCTGCAAATGTCCTTAATCGGTTCAATAATAGCTAAATGGTTGATTGGCTCTGGGAGGAAGAAGTCTAAAAAACTATTGAATAATGTCACTTAATATTTTACATGGTTTTTAAATGCTCACTTATTAAATACTTAATATATATTCAATTTTGATAAAAAAAAAACCAACAGATTTTTTTTAGCAATTTTAACGGGCAATCTGCCTAGCTAGGAACTAATATCGACCTACAATTCATAAAAACACTTTTACTTATTTTTAATATACTTATACTTATAACTGTTTACTAATATCCTTATAAATTAAACAACGGCTCTTTACTATACGGGTTCTTTTCACAAATTACATATATATAGAATTTTCTGTTTTGACATAATGAACCGCGTAAAGTTTGATTCAATGACATGTAATTGTCAAAAAGTCGACATCGATTGAACAAACAAGTAACACTATGCATGTAAATGTTCGCTAACAGAGGCTGAAACATAACCTGATATTTGTGCACAGAGAAAAATGATTCTGTTAAAAATTGAAAGCATGCCAACTTAATGATAAAATATTAGTTATTCAGAACATATACCAGGCGTGCTCTATGCGCTTTGGGTCTTCCCAGGACTTCAGGAACAAATCCGAAATAATAGTCTGTTTCAATTAAATGCAAAACCACGCGGCATAACATCCCAAAAATAAATCACTATCGATATTGTTTGAATAATAATTTCTTCCGATCTATTTAGAAATTGTTTCTGGGTAAATAATTTTTCTACTGTGCACGTATTATTCTCATTTATAACGTTTGTACTTTAAACGTATGCATTCAGACACACTGCCCTAATACGGGCATGTTCTCTGTTTGGTGATAAAAACGATGAAAAAAATTGAACCCATACTAAATTGTAAAGATATACTACATGTATCTAGCATTAAAAACTCAAACTAGATTTTTTGTGAAAGCGATGACCAACATATAAAAAAGTTAAGTGGGTATTTTAATATGCGAATATGTTTGCAGAATGCGCCACGATATTAATTTGATTTTGCTTACGGTGTTTGTCTTATTCTTGATTTAAAATGTAACTGTTCTCGTTTTTTTCTTTCTTTTGTATTTTCCTTTAAAAAAACATTTGATCCCCAACCAATTCCTCTCTAATCCTTCTTATCACTCACTTTTTTTCCCTCAAAGAATACATCGTTCAAGGTGACCCGAATACTGCAAAGTACAGTTTGAAAAAGTATCTTACACAATATATAAAAATTCAATTTGCTTTGAAATATATATTTTTTTATATTCAGCCTAAAGTACCTTTTTTATTTTTATTATTATTATTATTTTATTTATGTTTATTTTTCATAATGTCTAAAGAAAGGTACGAATCAATCATCACTGGTATTGACAGTACATAAATAATTCATAAGTTTGGCGTGTCAGCGATATACCTTCCCATGTTTTCATCTGTACGCCTACCTCCAAATTTCTCGCAAACTTTCTTTCTTTGCCTGTTATTTCACAAAGGCTTTAGGCAAACAGAAGTTAAAAAGGGATAAAAACTTAGTTTAAGCCGGAGTTATTCCCCCGCTAAGCCTCTTGTGTTGAGTTCTCCCAAAAGAAATATGAAGAATGTGGCAGTTGCGAGGAGATGCCTTGAATGGAAGATTTATGTTTCTGCTTATTTTTACAGATATGTCAGAAAAAATTATTGTACCTACATTAGTATAAAGGGTGACTCCTTCTGTATTTGACATTTTAAATATCGCCATTTCGAATATGGCATTTTGAACATTGTATTTTTATCAATGTTATTTTGGAAAAAAAATAGGAGGCAAGAAGAGACCAGAAGAGCCAGAAGAGGCAATAAGAAACGCAAAAAGAAATGAATCAATGAGCAATGATACACCAGAAAAGACAAGAAGAGTTAAAAAGCTATAACGAGCCAAGGAGAACCGAGAAGATGCGAGAAAGATGTTATTAGAAACAAGAAGAGACAAGAAGAAGCAAAAAGAAGCAATCAGATAAAAAAAAGAGTAATAAACGCTATAGAGAAACTATAATAAGCAATAAACGCCAATAAGAAGTAGTATAACTAGAACAGCCATGAATAGTCAAGAAAATCCATGATGAAGCAAGATCCACGAGCCAAAAAGAAGTAGAAAGAAGCAAGAATAACTAAGAGGCAAGAAAATTTCAAAAACCGAAGCAAGAAGAAGCGGGAAGCGAGAAACAAAAACCAACGCTCAATCTTTTGTTCTATTCCTACACATCCTAAATTCCAATATTGGCTCAATAAGTTGCCATGTGTATACCGGTCGATTGAACTCCAACATCATTCCAACCTAGTCCTAATTAAACAGTGCCCTCTGATGTACCAGTCTTACCGGGACAGTAGTGCTCCTGGCCGGGGAAGTACAATCGTTTCATATCGTATCGTATGACTAAAAAATAAATTTTAATATTATAAATTACTAAATATAAATAAAAAAGTCACATATTTATTTTGTTTATTGTATTATACGCAACAGACAGGGGTTAAAAATTTTCAAAGAATTAAAAATAAAGTTTTGAATTCCACACAACACTGTGTGGGTATACAAAAGAAAAAGGCTTTCTGAAAGAAATAAATGAATAGAGAGTTACATAGAATGAAGATTAACATTTAGAGAATTAATTAGAGAAATACTAGATCAGAAGAGATTTGAGAAATTTAAGAATGATCCAGAGTCTATCGCTAAATATGGCAATTATCTTGCCACTAATGTTGATGTTATATAGTCAGTTGGGTTAAGAGAAGGTTAAATTATTTTTTTTGGAAAAAAACATGAAAAATTTTAGGGTTTCTTGGTAGATTGTGAGTGATATTGATTTTGAGTGTGGCCAAGAGTTTCTACTTATCACACAAATTGTACATAGTTTTGCCATATCTCTTTGCCATTTTACCCTGGGTTTTGAATCAAAAATTTTGGCGTGGGGCCAAGGATATTTGTAGGTTATTTTTGGATCACAAAAAGTGGAACGTCATCAGTTATTAATTTATGAATTGTGCCATTTCTTTCATATAGATATATGCATTTCAAATAAATCCATTAAATGTCGATTATGCTCGTCATCACTCCAACAGTTATTATAGTTACAATCGTTGTATGGGGCTATCAGATTCTTCAATAGTGACCAGCTGCTAACCCCGTAAAAATCTCAAGCACGCCTAACAATTGAATTTGGGATTTATCTCTGGGCTGGACTCTTAAATACTTCATTCTGTACAAAGGAGGGCGGTCCGTCTGATGGACAATACGTTTTTAACAGAACGATAGCCACCTCTGATGCACAGACTCTATGTAGTAGTGTGTTCTACGGGTGAATGTTAATGTAGCCTGCTCTAAAGAGCTAGCAGCATCGATCCCCTGGGTACCGGTGGGCGTACGTGAAACCCGACGGATACAAGTGGAACACCCGTTCGCAGTTGATGTTGGCTTCGTGAGAACAGATCATTCCTTCAACTTGTTGTGTGTAAGTCGTCTCATTGTGGAACGAGATACCGACATCTGTTTTTCCAACTTGGTACAATCTGGGACTCTTCAAGACCCGAATTAAAAAATCCCTTCCTACAGCCGGGATGGTGATATAGTTCCCCTGTAGAGACAGGGGTATTCTCGTGAGAGAAAAATATTGGATTCGTAAAAAACGGCCGCACTTATTTACTCAGAGACTCGTTGAAAAACTGACCCAAATCATTTCACCATTGCGCGGAATGATATTATCAACAAACATGCGATTAGTCTGGCCGGTTTTACGCGTCCTTGCATAATGTGGGCCTTATTTGAATAATTAGATTGTCATAGCGATGAATAGTCCGCTACCTAAAATTAGACTGCTCAATTGGACCGGAAACTAATTTTGATTGTCAGGCCGCAACTGTACGGAATTACGCTGTGCAAATCAAACACGCCGCACGTCGCCAGTCAAAACCAACGGCGGTGATGCCCTTCGGGTAGTTTTCAATCAGCTAGAGAACGAAAATACAATTTTTTTTTCGTAAGTTACCTTCTGTTTGGAATTTAGTTCTGTTAGAATCCGTACTTCCAAACATAAAGATTGTGTAAAACATGACAAAAAAAATTTTCAGTTTCCTATTATTAACGTCGCGGTGTCGGAAGAAACGCGATCAACCGAGTTAGTCAGTTAAAAAAATATATAATTTAGAATTTATTAGTAGTGTGTGACGTTTTTTGTTGTAAAAATGTATTATTTTTTCTATTTTTCCTTCATCTCGAAACCATGTTAACAGCAATTCAAAATAATCTCAATTTAACTGACTCGCCCACTGTCTCTTCTATGTACATATAATCACCTCTACTCTCCAATAAGTTGTAAGGCACTTACACTCGGCAGACCGAATTCTTAAGGTATCGAGTTGAGGCTTTATCGCAATTTATTTTCAATTCATCTAGTTGATTTTAGACTTTGTATTCTTGATTGAATTAATAAATAAATAAATGAATGCATGAAATGGAATCTTGGAACTGGAAATTAATTCACTTCCTGACACCTAATCGAGCTAAAACTTGGCAGATAAACTCCATGTCGATGACAATGAATTCAATCAACTTGCAGGCATACACACATGCAGGCAAACGCATTTTTTTTAAATTGCCATACTAAAGAAAAATATTTTAAGGGGTTGATTTTTCCTATCCTTTCCCGTATGTTATTCATATAATTTGAGTGTTTTTATTTTTTAATAAAAATATACAACATTTTGATTAAAATAATTTTAGGCAGGTCTAGGAGAGAAATTTTTCGAGTGAAGTCTTGGTCACAGCCAATTTTTTTCATTTTCAGAATAATATTCACATTCCAATTTTTTTATAAGTAAAAGGTTAATTTTATTTTAACAAAAATAATACTCATACCTCTGTACATAGATACGTACAGAGTGATTATAAGTGATTAACCAATAATCTTATCGATATTGTTGTAAATATATTATGAAGGAACGTCGTTAATCATATATTTAATACTAAAAAGTGTAGGTAACGCTTATCTAACTCTCTTAAGTAACTTGAAGAAACTATAATATAAACTTCATTACATTTATTGTTTTGCTACTGCATGAATCAATTCCACGCCAATTATTATTAAACCAGTTAGTCAAAATATGTCCGTCTGGTACCAGTCAAATTGTATGCCTTGAATTAATGGCAAAATGGTTCATAACATGGCAAATTGACAATGCTATCATTTACATTGACAGCCACTGACTATTAGGTACTAGGTACTCACTCATTTTCACAACTCAAGGCAGAGTGAATTTTCAAACAATTATTTTTGGAAACGTTCAAAAAGGTCATGAATATAAATACAGTTCATCAATCGCTAGGTCTACCATTGAACTGACCTTTCCGTTGGGTGGCTTACGGCTACCCCACAATTAACGCAATACAGACGGGCCTAATTGGATTGCCGCAATTGCGCTCATCATGAAAGCAGGGCTGCTGAACTAAGGGAGCATATGCAGCTTTGTTCTGAACAACTTGTCTTTAGCGAATAACTCAGGTTCAGTTTTAATGGCAAGTAAAATACATTCTGCTCGAAATATCGTGAGGAAAAGGTGCATATGTTAAAAATACTCTAATGTGCTTTTTGTTATTACGTTTAAATTGTGAATTATAAATGCTGTTTTATATCGCGCTCATTAGGCGATTCTTATTTAAAATTCTTTGGTGCATTGGCAATATATTGGTCGTATTCACTAGGCATTTATTAGTACAGCAAACTTTCTACTTTCAATTTTCTGTTTTCTTTTCTTCTTGCCTATGAAATGATATAATAAATTGTATACGGAAATATTTTCAAATTTCTTAAGCAAAAAATAGTTGGGATTTCAGAGAAGTCACCCGGTTTGATGACTAAAAGAGTTTTTGTTTCACCATTTGAATTATTTAAATATTGATAGTTATACTATTGCTCTCTCCCTCTATCTATCTGGCAGCCATGTTATAATTGGACAAAAAAGGAGATACCTAATATGTTTCATTCCAGTCCCATCATTGCATTCGAAGCTAATGGATATTGAAGAAATAATATAAATATAAAATGCGATTTACAAGGCCTCTTCTCTGTTAAGACTAGACCAAAAACAAATTTAAAAGGCCTCTTATTTGTTAAGACTAAACAAAAACAGATCTACAAGGCCTCTTATTTGTTAAGACTAGACCAAACACAGATTAACCAGGACTCTTCTTTGTCAAGGCTAGACCAACAACAGATTTAAAAGGCCTCTTATTTGTTAAAACTAGACCAAAAATAGATTTACAAGGCTTCTTCTTTGTTAAGACTAGACCAAAAACAGATTTACAAGACCTTTTCTTTGTTAAGACTAGACCAAAAACAGATTTAAAAGGCATATTCTTTGTCAAAACTAGACCAAAAACATTTTTTAAAAGCTATTGTGATATTTTATTCTTCAAATTTTTTCAAGAATTTCTGTCAATAAAATATGTATTCGGTATGATCACACTAGATTTACCAGCTTTGTAAAAGTAAAATGTGCTTCACATACATTGTTGCACAGTTGTTTCTTCTTCTTTCGTATGGTGGGGGGGTCAGAGGGGGACATCTAGGTCTGCGAGCCAATCTAGGGCCTCATGCGTCGCAATGTGGACCTCATCAATCCCGCCAGGGAATGAATGGAGCGGGCATTCGTTGACCACATGTTCGGTGGTCTGCACCGCACCACATTCACACATCGCCGGCTCTTTAAGGCCCCATCTGTGCATCATGTGAGCACAGCGGCTATGGGAGCACCTTAACCTATTGATGGCGGACCAGATTTTGCGAGGCAATGAGAACCCAGGCTGTCTCTCGGTGGGGTCCTGTATGAGATGGGAATATCCCACGTTGGCCGTTTGCCACTCAAGTTTCCACCTATCTTCTGGGGTGAGAGGTAATCTGAGGAGGTACACGGTTGTTTAAGAAGCAGATTACCATTATTCATTATTTATAGCGATCTGGTGAGACGTAAAGACTTAAGTCATTCGGGAAATAAAACAAAACCATTCCATATTATACCAGTTATTCCGCCAAAAAATCATTGAATAAGTTATGTATTTCTTATTTGACAAGCAGCATAAATAGTATGAATAAAAATCATAACAAAAAAACTACATTTAATTGCACAATTCATTACTTCTAGAGTTTGCAAGTTTTTTCAAGACATTATCTCTTTTTTTCCCAGAAGAAAACAAACATTATTTTAATGCTAGACGTCTCGAGTTAATATTATTAAATATCAGAAAGAACCAAATTATCTTAGTTAAAACACCAGCTTAATGCACTCTAGCGGAGTTCAGAATAGAAACTAAACCGGGCTGCAGAGATGCCTGGAGAGAAACAAAGGGATAACTTGCGTAAATAATTTATGCTTCAGACATAAAGTTTCAATGCGAAGTAAATTAAACAAAACAGGACAATTAATTAACGTAATCAACCGAAGGTGCTCGACAGCTTCTCGTCCAATTTGCCGAGGGAACACTTTAATTGAGTTTATTTTACATCTAGAATTTTAAGGGATTGGAGGCATCGATCAAGTGCCTTGCGGGACTCCCTTTCTGTAAATGAATGGCAGCAATTTAAAAACTTACTGTAAGTGAATAAGAACTGGGTCATTTTAGGCTTGCTTTCAATAGATTATTAGACTTCTCGAAGAAACAGTTTTTAAAATGCTGAAGTGAAACTTTACTAATTAATACGTTTGGAAATAATTTTACATTTGGATGAAATTAAAAATAATTAAAATAAAATAACTTTGTTTGAATACCACTTTGTTGTATATATTTATAACCAACCGGTTTCAGTTCAACCTGAACCTTCATCAGGGTTAATAAAAACATATTGAAACAAAAGTTATTTTATTTTAATTATTATAATTATAACAAAGTGTTTACTACAAGTGAAAAATTTAAATTATATTGGCTCTTTTTATGTTTTCGGCTTCTATCGTCATTTCTATCATAAGCTAAAAAGCTTTAATTTGTTCATTTTTTAGTAAAACAATTGAAAACATTTTAGATTTTTTATTCTATATTTTCAAATGGTTGTCAAATTAGAGAATAAATTTAGCCCAAGCAAATAGGACTTTTTTTTACCGGAAAATTTTTGTGTTTTGTGTTTCCTTTTTTGCTTTCTACATCATAAGTACTCGTTTATTAAATGTGATTTATACACCCAATATCTATAAATCCAAAGTTGATTGAAATAGGGTTTCACGTCAGAAACATTCTGTCATCAAACTCTTCTTACTAGAATCGTAACTCCGAACAAGTTCTCCAGCCATAACACGGACCCTTTTGTTCGCGTGGAAAGTTGTCAAACTCTAATAACATTCTGACGTTTCTAAGTTATGAATATAGTGTTGATAGACACATGAAACCACACTCCCAAAGCCGCTAACCTGGTTGTCTCGACTTACTGGTGCAGACTGTATGCCTGGAGTAGTTGCGAAAGAACAATAGAGAGTGTGTCGTGCGACTGCGGAAAGTTTTCATGGTCCAAGACGTGACACTATTGAATTATGAGTTACACGTTCATTGTCCACCGATGACGAGGTAAATGCGAAAATAAGCAAGCACCAAAGCTTGGCAAATTACATTTTTTTTTTTTTTTTTATTTGGTACATTATTTTGTTACAATTTATGTTTTCCAGTAATGTAGGCCTCACTGGGTGGCTTGCCCGTGCTGAGGCCTTCATTTTATAATATGAAAATCTAATCTACATATTACATTTAAAGAGAAGATAGTAAATTTGAAAAGAAAATAATAAATTTAAAATTAAAAATAAAAATACATAATAATACATTTAAAATTAAAAAATAATAAAATGAAAATAATCTTGTGTGTTTGTGAGTGATGTGTGTTTATGTTGGTTTTGTGTGTTACGTGTAGGTTTTATTTTTATTTTATGCTATGACATTTTGGTAATATTGTCTTTTTTGTTGTTTAATCCATTTTGTAATTTTGTGTGTGAATTTATTTTTATTTTCCTCAATTTTAATTTCAATTTTTAGACTGTTGAAAGCTTTTATTGCATGGTATTGGTAGTGTCTTTGTCCAAAGGTTGAATTTACTGTTGGAGTTTTAATGTTTTCTTTGTACGCTTGTCTAACTGGTCTGTTAGTGTTATTTTGTGTATGTTGAAATTTATTTTTTTTGTTAAAAATGTAGTTTAGTAGTGTTTTAACGTATAATTGGCGTATATCTAGTACGTCACAGCTGTTGAATATTTGGTCTGTATCGGTCAGTCTATGTTTTTTTAGTATTACCTTTAAGATCGTTTTCTGTGCGGTTTCTATGTAATTGATAGCCGAGTTTGTTGCTCCTCCCCAAGCAATAATTCCATATTCTATTATTGATTGGCAGAGTGCAAAATATATTGTTTTCAATTGTTTAATTTTATATATGTTTCTTATGTTAAGGAAAATGTGTATTGTTTTGAGAAGTTTATTTGTGATTTGTTTGATGTGAGGTATCCATCTAAGGTTATAGTCAATTACGATTCCTAGATACTTTATTTGTTCTGTTTTTTCTAGAGGAGGGCAATCGCAGATGTTGGTGTTTAAACATTCGTGTATTTTTATGGTGTTTGTATTGTTTTTTGGCTGTCCCGTGCTATTTATACTGTATGTTGTGAATTTTGTCTTTGATATGTTAAGTGTAAGTATGTTTGAATCTAGCCATGTTTTCACTTGCGAGATTCCCAGATTCGCTATGTTATATACATTATTCCAATCCTTAGATTTGAAAAGTAAAACTGTGTCATCAGCATAGCTAACTATTTCCGTCTATTTTCATGCTGCAAAGTTCATTTATGTAAATAGTAAAAAGAACGGGCCCTAGTATGCTTCCTTGTGGAACTCCATATGTAATCGGCAGTGGTTTAGTAGTATGGTTGTTAATTTTGACTTGTTGAGTTCTGTTACTCATATAACTTTTAAATAGTTGAAGTTCCTTGCCTTTGATACCCATGTTTTCTAATTTTTTAAAAAGTGAATTGTGGCAGATTGAGTCAAAGGCTTTAGCTAAATCTAGATATATCGCTATGCATTTGTACCCTTGATCTAAGTTGCTATGTATATAATCTACTGTACATGCCAAAGCTTCTTTTGTGCCTATTTTGTCTCTAAATCCATATTGGTTATCCGAGATTAATTTGTTTTCTTCAAGGTATTTTATAATTTGGTTTTTTAATACTCTTTCGGAAATCTTTGATAGCGAGTTTAACAGAGTGATTGGTCTATAATTAGTTATTTCCATTTTGTCTCCGGATTTATAAATGGGGATAACTAGTCCTTTTTTAAGAGTACTAGGAAAGCAGGAGTGTGTTATACTAAGGTTGATTAAGTGTGTTATAGGTTTCAAAATATCATTTTTTAATATCTTAATGCAATCCGTTGTTATCTCATCTAATCACACATTAAATTAAAGCCTTACTGAAAACCTACTAATTAGAGAAATATGGTAGCAAATTTTATGAAATCATAATCTAACTGGAAACCTACTTACTCTAGCAAAATTAAAGGAAAGTATATCTAATCATAATCTTACTGAAAACCTAATAATTTCAGCAAAATTAAAGATAATTTCATCAAGCCATGGCATTACTGAAAACAAAGCAAAACAAACTAACCAGCACAAAGCGAAAACCATATAAATCAGGAAATCCGTTTTTACCTTCTACTTATAAAACTCATTCGATATCTTTAGTCTGAGTAAATAAAAACCATTGCAAGTATTCAATCTCTCGAACAATGAGCTCTGGCTGTACAAAATTTGCACAACTTTTTCAGTCTCGAATTTCCGTCACTGAAACCCTTGGCAAATTATACCTACGTATTTAAATTTTTTGCTATGGAGTAATATCATTATCTATGTCGACATAAAAGTCAAGAACATATATTTTAGTTCTATTTTTTTTAATTGTTCATTGAGTAAAAAATATCTATTAAAATACAAAAAACCTGCTTGATTTTGTGTATCTGAATAATAATAAAAATAATAATAATGCTCAATAATACGTAAAAAAATAAAACATATATTTTGTCTGAGTACGTGGAAAAGTGTAATTTTGTCTGGGCGATTAATTTTACTTGAAATTCGAAATATGTTCGCATATGGCTGCCGCTCGGAGGCCATTATTAATATTTGGACCACCGCTCTCACATTCCAACTGGAAGAAAATTATATTCTTAAGAATAAGGCGTGGAAGGGATGTTTGAATCATATAGGTTCCAATAAAACTTTTCTTTAATCCAATGAATGTGTGATGAATACAAATTAATTAGTTATGATGATTGACGATCTTTTCATCTAGAGTGGGATTTGATCTCCTCCACAAATATTCTCTAATGGCTGCCGTCCCTCGTCATTAACCTCCAGTCCTCAAATTTTCCAACCCTGCTCCAATCCTCTTCCACGCAGTCTACCACCTCCTCCTTGCTATGCCTCTGGGTCTCTTCCACTGAGGCACCCATTTGGTCATATTTATCGTTGTCCTGTCATCTAGCATTCTTTCAAGATGTTCAGCCCATTACAACCCATGGGACCTACGGAATATTTTGATGGTCGCTTATTCGACAAGATTTTCGAGTTCGTGGCTCATTGTATTTCAGTGTTATCCGTATTATATATTTTTTATTCAAAACTACATTCAAATGCTTACTCTAATTTCTAAAGTTAATTTTTCATGAGTGGAATATTGGAAGCGTTTTAGTTCTACTCAGTGGCTCCTCAATGAATGTTGGTTGAAACGACTTCTTGCAGTGATGTGTCAATGAAATCTACGGGAATGCATTTTTTCCAATTGACTAGATCCAGCCATCATATTAAAGTGTTATCCCAACTTACAAAGGCGCTTTAACCCCTTCAATTTCTACCGATTTATAACATATTGAAACTAAGTTTTTCAGTTCCTAAAAAAATTTATGTAATTTTTTTAAGATAATATCCATACTTTTGAAGAGCCTAAATGGTAATTATATGAAATTCACTCAATAGAAAAAAATCACAAAGTGCTCGGAAAATTATTAAAAACACATTATTTTTTTCTGTTATTTAATGTGTTAAGGCGATGCCATACGTAGTAATGCAAAATCATGTGTTTTTGGTTTGAAAATTTGGTCGCCTAGAAATGTTTTAGATGCTTTAATTAAATACTGCGAGTAGAATACATTTTGGCATTTGAAATAATCTAGTATTTTTTATATAAGTCTTTTTATAAGCCCAGAAAAAAATAATGTATAGGCCTACGAAAACTGCTTAAAAGTTCAAAATCTCCTACTTACGAACCCATTTTCGGTTATGATTTTATTGTATAATGTGGCAAATTAAGTTATTTATAAAATGATCGGAAAAAAATTAAATATCTATGCCTGAACATCCACAAAATAAAATAATAGGCACTTTTTGGCCATGTTTTTTTCTTGCATAAATCAAAACAGGCGGATGGTGTTAAGCGAGAATTTAAACCGTATCGCCATCTACGTAAGGGTTCTTATTGATAGTGGCTTAATTTAAAATATTACACGACGTATTGCATCGCCTTAAATGCAACTAAACATTAGTTGAAAGATTTTCGCTCTATTTTGAGTGGTTTTTTATTAAATTTTCACAATCTTCGCTTTGTTATAATCATTTTTTTTAATATTAGCACGCTCCCACTAACATTTGAATTTACATATCTCTCTTTCAAACCATGTTCTCTTTTTTTAATATTAGCGCGCTCCCACTAACATTTGAATTTACATATCTCTCTTTCAAACCATGTTCTCTTTTTTTAATATTAGCGCGCTCCCACTAACATTTGAATTTACATATCTCTCTTTCAAACCATGTTTCTTTTTTTTATTACTTACTACGAAACCTTAATGTCGTACTACTTTTATAAAGTTAAATCGATCAATTTAACAGCGAGTCTGTTTTAGAATCCTGAAGGCTGAAATAAGAAGAGGATAAATAATGCTTATCATTTTTTCTTCCAGAATAAACTAATAAATAATTAACAATTATTACTTATTTCGTGACAAACTTTACAACTATTTCGGAACAACAACTTGTTGTTGTCTTATGTAGATGTACTTTGTTATGCTTATATCTCTTCAAAATTGTTTGTAACTAAGCTCATTAATTTGATGGAAATATGCTATAACGCTTGCTTGAGACTGGAGAGGAGCTAAATTATACATTTTCACAATTATCCAATCAAATGGCTTCTGATACGCTTCACAGGACAAATAATATTTGAAATGTTTATAAATATTGATTTGCTACCTGTTGTGATAAAGCTACATCAAAATTTTGTTCAGACAAATAAATAAAATAAAAATTATTATCTGTGTAATTGCTGAAACCTTAAAATACGTAAATGAAAACGAAATAACTTGTATTAAAAGTAAATACATGAAGGTACCCGATAGTGTGTCCGTAGTATGACATGCAAAAAACTTTAGGAAGCTCTTGCATGGAACGACACATCATTTGGCTAGCCTCGTGACTCGTCGGCTCTTTTCGCCCGGCAACCAAAACTCTGTGCGGTATATTTTCTTATTTTCTCTCAGAAATTATAACTAAGTAATAATGAATTGTTATATTTAATATTATTTCCATATTTCTTAATAATATTTAATAATTGTTTTATGATCAAAAATAAAATGTCCTGATGTTTATTTTTAATATCATTTGCTTCAATAAAAATCTGCCAAGCATCCCATGACGGCTACCTTTTTGAGTGTCGCTATAATTTTTTGCTATAAAGGGTTTCAAGCTTAAAACGACAAAAAAAAATAACTTTGTTCTGAGAACTTTACTACCTACGGTAGAGTAAATATTATAATGTCACAACAGCACCAGTCAGCCTAGAACCAGTAGGACTATGATACGAACAGTACTGGGAATAGTTAGAAAGCGAAATAAAATATAAGTTTTACTAATATGGTTTCATATTCAGCATATCAGTTTAACGTTATTTCATGCTTTAAAAACTTTGTGTATATTTTTTGGTAGCTCACTAGGTAGTATACACTATTCTAAATAACCACGTAAAAGCTCGGTTGTTGGTAAAATCAAATAAAATATAAATAAAATAAATTGAGCTGGAGGAAGGATAGTGAAAATAAGAAAGTACTTGGCTATCTCATTAAATCACGCAGACTAAAATCAAAAGATATGGAGTATTTCTACGACAAGTTAGTTACTGCCATAGAATAAAGAATAACATCAGAAGTGCCTTCCTACAAATTTAAATGGAAACAAGTGTTCCATTTAGCCCAATAGCCCAGCGCACCGTCTCACTTACACTCGTCTGACATCGTAGATCTTCATCCCACTTGAATTTTGGAAATAGAGTTTTGTATTGAAATTAGTCAAGGCACTTCTGTGTTATTCTTTATTCAAAGTACCTCGAATTACTACAAATTTGACAGCTGAATTCTCTTTGATCAGTTCCAAGATTTAACCAACTGGGATTATTTTAATTGCAATAGTACACCAGTTTTATTTTAAAAGAGAACTTGAATTTATTTCTGGTAGAATGATTAATTCTTATTAATTTGTGTGAAGGAAGAAGTTGAAGAAACTCTCAGCATCGTCCTGATGAAAGACCACCTTTCAGAATGCTTGCAGTTACTTGAGATGGATTTAGCCGTGTTTGGTGACTAGATTTGAATAGACAGGACAGTTGAGAACAGCTGTAGCAGAGTACATTGCATTAAATTCACTAAATCAAATACTTATCTTTGGTCGTGTGAAGGATCAGTGTGAGTGAAAAGTTTTCTTAAGACGTAAATAGTAAATATATATGGGTAAATGAAGCAAGGAAAAAGTTTCACGACGTTAGATCCTCTCTGCTTACAAGGTTAAATGGTAAAATAAGATAGTTAATTAGTTAGGTAGTTGGATACGTGCTTTTGAAAGCTTTTCGTTCGAGTTGGTAGTTTAAACTTTAATAGATACAAAATAATTTATTTCGCAGGTAACTCAAAAATGGTAAATCCTTAACAACTTAAGTTTGGTTGGAAAATCGGTCAACGCTTTCCAGGAACATCTGGCAGAAGAGAGAGTACGAGAGAGAGAAAGAGAGAGAGTGAGAGAGAGAGAAGAGAGAGAGGGGGGGGAGGGGGAGAGGGAGAGAGGGAGGGAAAAACAGCTGTCTATCACGCTTCTATTCAAAAGTCAGATTTAAAAATTATGTTTAATTCATAAGGCAAAAATTATACGCATCAAACATTGACAAAGTAGGCTGTAAAATAATGCTAATTAGATTACCTGCACGCGACAGCGTAAATAGGTAGAACAACAGCTTTACACAAACAGGTATAAGTTAAACGTTCTAATTAACCTCACAACTGGCGTCATATAATTTTCACAGATTTTTGGTCTGATTTTCCAGGTCAATGCTCACAACGTGTTTTTCAACATGACCTATGGAGCAACGAGCTTATAATATAATTCGCATTGTTTTTATGTGAATACCGCAGAGTCCCAACTGCTCCATACTGAGCCTGTGAGACTAAGACATCTCCTTTTTGGGTATATTGTGAGGCCGACAGGAGTGAAGAGTGGAAGAAAATGAGGTGGAGGAAGGTTGGGACCTGGCTTTTCAGATCTGTTCAGCAAACACGCTATTGCCGTACTTATTATTTTTTAATTTATTGATGATTTTGAGGCTTTTAAACGTATTCATCGTTTTCAGTAAGTTGTTCAGGAGAATAATAATAAGGACGGGTTGTTTCGGAGAATTTAAACAATTCATCAATTTTCAACGTTCATTTTCGAGTTCTGTTAAAATCCTATTCAAGTTCTGTTATTGGATCATTATAGGCCAGTTGCTTGACATAACTGAAATAATAACAGAACTTGAAAAAATCCTTCATAGAACTTAAAAATTCACTTTGAAATTTGAAGAATTGTTCAAATTCTCCGAAGCAACCCGTCCTAAGTGTATATACAGTACATAATAAACTGAGTATGAACGATATAAGCAGGTACAAAGGAGATCAATAATTGTATATAATAACAAGTGTACAAAATAACTAGTTACATAGCGATATATAGTAACTTTGTTAATATTTATTTTTAAAAAACATGAACAGTTTGTTGTAAAACATGTTTGTATTGAGCAAACCTTTATTACGCCATATTTGGTGTTTTACAGAACAAAGATAAATATAAAGTATCTTTGTATATATCACTGTTTTTCCAATAATTTTCAATTCCTTAACATGAAATAAGGGTGTTCAAATCTATAAGTGAATATATATATACTTAAATGTTTGACTTATCAAATTTAATATAAAACCTTTTAATCTTATACGAATAACGCCGCGTAATAATACAAGTTCATCTTAAAAGGGAGAAAACCAATCGGAACGGGGATTATTTCGCTACACAAAAGCTCAAGCTTTTCTAATATTCTTAGTAAAAAAAGCTTCCCATACAAGACGCCAATTATCCCGAAACCATCCACAAAGGACAGAACTTGGAATAAATCATTACTTATGACTTATAATTTACCAAATTAATACTAAAGTCGGAAGCCACACATAAACAGTCTTGTTCATATAGAATGAATGTTGATTTTACTGTTACAGTTTACCATTATTTACACTAAGACACAAATACTATTTCGTAAATTATTTTCAGCAATGTGTGTGTTACAAATTGCCTATTGAATAATCCTCTTTTCTCGACCAGAAAGAGGTTATAGGCTTGACGCAAATGAATTCTGCCTTTTGGGATAGGAACAAAATATTTCATGCCTTTATTCAGAACCTAGAGGACTTGTTCGAGAAATTCCATTCAAAACATTCCTTATTCGCAAAACTAACGCCCTGAATAAAAAGGAGAGAGGAGAAGATATCTCGACGACACATGCGAGAACCGATGCAAATAACATTTTAACTCGTGACTGTTCGCTGTCCTTTCTTATCGAGAAAGTTCGATTGAGTTTTTGGCAAATTAAGAGGAACTAGAACTTTTGTTATGTCCTCTGGGGAAGAAATTAGTTAACAAGGCCGCACAAGACATCACGTTGGACCATTTCGTGTGTAGCAGGAAGATAGGAAGAAAGGACGAAAGGTTGGAAGCAAGCCCAATATTATGGCCTTATATATTATTAGAGCTTTTTTTCCGAACATATTACTTATATAATGCTACTTTCAAGGTGGTGAAGTTACTATGTGCGTGGATTTAGAGTGTGCTTCTGGAAGGTAATTTCCGGTTGGTGTCGTTAGAAGAACGAGCAGTCAATTTGTAAACGAAATATTTGTACTTAATACACAGGTACAGACTCTAATTATCTTGCTTTTAACGAAACTTTCATGTTTGGAGGTACAAAATTTACATATAAAGAAGATTGAGATTTATGTACGTACCTACCTACGCTCACTGCTAGGTACATAAATAAAGTTCTGGTTTTGACATTAATGACTTTTTAACTATTTAATAATTTTATGCTAGGAAAAATATCATAAGACAAATTATTAAAGGACACGTTTGAATGTATTTGTGCCCAAAGATCCTGGGTGCGTAGCCACGTATTTTTATGTGAAACCACACAAGAGTCTCAACTGCTCCCAACCGTCTGTAGAGTGATTATTGCATCCCCAATTGTGGTATATTATGAGTAATGTTTCATTTCTGAATATTGGTCTTACAACAGGGCGATACTGAGAGTATTTTCCCCTGTGGAACGTGCCACAAATATATATTATATATAATTTTAAATGAGTAATTTGTGAAGTATCACTAATTATTCTAAAACACTAAATATATAAAAATTTAATTGAAAATTATTATTTTTACCTGACATCAGTACCTACTCAAGTACTTATAGAAGTAAAACATTTAAATTTAGACTCGCGCTTTTGGTATACAAAAATTATAGAATTGCCGGCAAGTAGATTCGTTGTCCTGGTGAAAGCCACCATTCAGAATTGAAACGTTGCTTGAAATGCTTTGGCCGTGTTTGGTGACCAGATCTAAATTGCCAGGTACTTTCCCGTCTTTCTTTTTCCCATCTCCTTCCCCTCCCCACAATCTTTATCCTCATAACATACCCCAATTTGGGATGCCAAAGACTCACTGGCTCTGGACGATTCGGAGCAGTTGGGACTTCTGCCTATCACAACGCGCCACTCAATAGAGCGAGTCAACTGCTCAACGATTCTGCATTGACCATCGACATTTTTATATCGGCCATCACTTTCAGACAGTTTAGCAACCATCTTTTGACTCATGTCACAACATGGTAAAACTAACTCCATGAACTTTTTATTTATTTATTTGTAAGAAACATACAGCTTTTACATAATATACAATAAGTATACAAGTGAACTGAAGTCAAGCCACAGAAGTTACTTATGCTAAAGTTCATAGGAAATGAAGTTTTAACATCTTAAAAATATTTAAGGGTTATAGGAAGGGGAGAGGAAGAGGTTAGGAGATGCTCCCGATATATTTCATACTCTCATATTAATAATCGATCGTACGCATTACTTCATATCGATATTTCTTTAGGTTATTGCTAAAAATATCAATGCTGTAAAATTTTGTATTATATTGTGCACATTTACGAGGAATTGGGGATTTTTTCGAATATTTTTTTCTACACGAGGGTAAATAAAATATTTCAGATTGTCGGGTTTATCTTGACGGAATATGAAGATTTATTAAATTGGTAAGTTTTGGTGAGTCCAGACCAATATTTAGGATTTTAAACAATAAGATTTGATCCAGAATTAGACGTCGTGTTTGGAGGGAGTTAAAATTATGAAATTTAATGGATTCGTTATAATTTGATAAGTGTAAGTTTAGTTCATAATTTATGTGTTTAAATTTTTTTTAATTCTTTCTAGTCTTTCAATATGGGCTTGGTATAAAGGAGTCCAGATCGGTGTACAGTGTTCCAAGTGCTGGCAAATATATGAGGTGTAAAGGGAATACAGAGTGTTTATGTTGTGGAAGGGTTTGGCTATGCGAATTATAAATCTCAGCATTTTATTGGCTTTGTTAATGATTTCATCAGTGTGTTCGATAAAGTTTAATTTAACATCCAGTGTTACCCAAAGGTCATACTTACATATACCTCAAATTTATAATCTTTTCCGTGATATATTGGTTTATAACCGTTTTACGGAGAACATGAAATATAAATAAATAAATTTCAAATGAAATGGCAATCTGTTGTGTTGACTGCCCAAACCGCCAGCGGCCATTATAACGCTCGGAAGTAGATCGGAAGTTTGTTGATATTATACGGTCGTGCTTTCATTCGTCTGCTGTTAATGAACGGAATGGCGTAAACGTGCCTCCCTTTTGACCTTTTTCCTCCAAAGTGGACATTACTACGATTTTTCGAGTTCGAAAAATCGCACATTCGGTGCTTACGGAGGTAGTTATATGGTTATTTTTACCAAACTGAATTCGATTCGAACGGCAGAATTAATTAAGCGGCAAGCGTGTGAGGCGAATCCGTTAATTTTCATTCCATTTTACGGATTATACAGCGCGCTATGTGAAATGTAAAATTGATACGCGTTTGACTCCGACAGCCCGTGTGACGTGTTTACTTTTGATAGCGGCAGGCTGTATAACACAAATGAGCCTTAAGTTAAATTTATTTTTGTTTTCTTTTTCAATTTCCGTTGCATTGCTGAAAAATGCTTCTCAGACTCTCAGAATATTTTCTAAGATTGTATCACAAGAAATTTAAAAAAAAAAACACAACAGTCTATCAGTTTAGCATACAACAACTGCATCTATCGACGCCCCGTCATCATGTATCCATCATTAACTAAGAGGCAAACGAAACTTGTTTTGTTCTCTATTATTATTATTGTAAGCAAGGGTACTATTATCTTACCTCGCAACGTTGCGTGTTCAGAAGCATTGAGTAACTGCCTTTATTATTCCTCCTGGTACAGACAGAACAAAAGTTCTATTATATTCTTAAACAATCAATCAAAGTTGGCAGAAGTTAATTTCTTCTGTATTTCTTGAAACCTTTATGTGAGTAATTAAAATGTAAGGATGGGTTCCTTCACAGAATTTGAACAATTCATCATATTTCAACGTGAATTTTCAAGTTTAGTGAAAGCTCTATTCAAGTTCTGTTATTATATGATTATGGGCCAGTTGCTTCACAAAACTAAAATAATAACAGAACTTGAATATAACTTTTACAGAACTATGAAATTAACATTTAAATTTGATGAATTGTTCAAATTCTGTGAAACCCGTACTGAGTTAAACTAAACAAATCTTTTTGAAAGATTTTCAGAAAGTGAATTCTGAAACTGTTTTTAGCAAACGAAGCAAGATGTTTTCTAGATATTTTATAACTATTTTAAAAGTTGCCTCTTTCATAACAATGATTTTAATGTAAGCAAGTTCTTTATTTTTTTGAACGGCATTGAGTAAAACTTCACTTTGTAATATTTAAACATTGAGGACAATATTTAAAATTTGAAACAGAAAAGTCCGAAAAAGCTCCGATTACATCAAGAAATTGAACCCAGGACTTCAGCCTTGCCGGAGTTAGGGTCGGTTTAGCTCAGTATTAGAGCAAAGCCCCGGCAAGGCTGTGATCCTGGGTTGAATTCCTATATGCGACCGAATCTTTTTATGATTTTTCCCAACAAAATTACTGTCTACAAAGGATTAAGTTCTTTATTTCCTGTAGGCTAAACAAACTTTTGTCACAATCCATGGAGTAAAATTCAAATCTCAAGAAAATGATGCACATATAAATTTTTTTTAATTTTCTCGATTGGCGAACTGTAGCGTAGTTAAATCCCGATATTTTTTTGCTTAAATTTTAAAGATTTGATTAAATTTGCAACGTAATTACTATCATGAGCCATTATTCTTTTCAAAAGATTTTTTTTCGGTAAAAGTGTAAAATCCTTGCTTATAAAACATCAGAACACAGAATATCAATGTTATTAACTGCAAATGTTACGAAATCGGCCAATGAATGTATAATTTAAAATCACTGAATTATTTTCAACAGAGACAATAAACATTTTTTAAAAGTAAATAATCACAGGGTGTTCAGTTTTTGGTTTTTAATTGGGTTTGAAAGATATGACAAACATTGCTTTAACGTATTCAGTGCAAAAAATACTACCATTGTTATAAGACATACCTTAAAACTTGTTTAGGACACCCTTTTCTATTTTTCTTTTGCTGTCCTATTTCTTTATCAATCTGGAGTTGCTTTACCGCATAAATAAACTCTATTATTATACATCATATTTTCTTAACACCACTTTAATCAATAATAATCTACAAGTTTTAAAGCCAATGGCTTCTTCGTCACGATAATGAAAATAAAGGAATTTTTAATTGATCTTATTATCCCTTAAACAAGATTCAAGCATTAACTTTTTTATGTTTATATCAGTTTTTTAGAATTAGCTTCTCATTTCAAAGACATTTGTTTTAATTAACAACTGGATGTGACTTTCGGTTCACTCCAAGCCTGTGAAATAATTATAGTCAAAGATTTTTCTATTTTTGCTACCGTACTTTAAACAGTAATATTCTTGTTCAGACGTATCTATAGTAAAATCTGGTAACAGTGTTAGAAGAAATACATTTATATATAAAATAAATTTAATTATTTTACAGTTTGAAGTTTAATATAATGTGCATTTTAAAGTTGAAGTTATTGCCACCTCTGGGAAACCTCTACACTTCTGATGGTCTTCTGTTATCTTCTTTCTGATGTTTGAAGATGCTGTGCTCGTCTCCACACCGCGCAGTTACCTGAATATATACCTCTCATCACTTCTTCAGGAGCAGGCTTGTTATAAAGAAACCTCTATGATGGTCAACTATCTTATTGATATTGTGACAAGTGGAGCCGTACTAGTTTCGTGAATCTTGTTTTCGACGTTTCTTCAAACAATCAATACGGCTAAGACATTATTTCGATTGCTCATTTTTACTGTGTGGTTCTTACAAAATATGGCAAACATTAAAACTCCTTCCGTGTTTAGTACATTTTACTGGATTACGAATGTAACTTACGGTGAAGAGCAAATAGTTTTACCACGTTATGATATAAACGCTTTCTTCGATGATAAAAATAAATCTGAAGACTTTGAAGATTATACAGAACTGGACTACCAACCCAACAATCCAGCGAATATTTTCGAATTTATTGTGCGTGGAATTCTCATGAACATCTTTGGAATTCTCGGCATCGTTGGAAACACCATATCAATGATCATCTTTTCAAGGCCTCAAATGAAAAGCAGCACTTGTGTTTTGTTGTTTAGTATTGCATTCTTCGACGTAGTGTTTGATGTTTTTGCTATTTTGTACGCTGGGTTGACAGCCATATACCCTTACACGGGAACAACATTTATGTTTTACTATTTATATGAACCTAAATTTGACGCTTATTTGGTTGTGTTGCTCGAAACTGCTTTTACTTCGTCTTTATATTTAACTGTGGCATTGTCTTTCGAGAGATTCATTGCGGTGTACTTTCCGCTGAGGGTGAAGACTATTTGTACTCGAAGAAAAGCTAAAATTTGTATATTTGTCATTACAATTTTATCGTTTCTCTTCAATATTCCAAAATTTTGGCGCATAGAAATTATTTATCGAGAATACAAAGAGAATAATGTTACTTTAACATTAAACATTACTCGTATACATTGGTATATTTCTATGGTTTATGTGTATATTGAAGCTATTGTAGACGTTATTCCTTTCGTCTGTTGTTTACTTTTTAATATTCTCATTTATCGAAAATCCAAGCAAATAAGAAAAGGAAGACAAAAGCTAGGATTAACTCAGATCAGTGATATCAATACAACAAAAATACTTTTGTTTGGTGTTCAGGGATTTTTAGTTTGCAATTTGTTGAAAGCTTGTTGGTTTTTTTGTGATTTCCACAATGATTGGACACTGGCAGGCGTGCAGTGGCCATTAAGGGTACTTAATAATTTAATAAATTTTATTATTTATGCCACACTTTGGAAAAATTATCAAAATATGTTTTTTACTATATTTTGCTATCCAGCTTGTTGCGCTTCGAGAAATCAAATATTTATTGCCTAAAGCTTTTTCAGACAGAAACCTACACTTTATTACATAATACCATAATGCAAAAACTCTGTGATTTGATATCGCCCTGGTAAAAACCAACAATTTAGAATTGCATCATTGTTTCAAATGGCTTAAGCCGTGTTTGGTATACAGATCCGAATAGCCAGCTGAACCTTCTTCTATCCAATCTCATTTCTTTCTACACTGTTTACAGCCTCACGGTATGACCTGGTCGGGAATGGCGTAGTCCCGCTGGCTACAGACAGTTGGGAGCAATTGAGAAAAAAATAATGTTGTATTATACAAACATTTTACGTTACTTTAGAACTGTTTACACTTTGAATAAGTATTTCAATTCTTCAATATTGCGAATTCACTCAGTGGTATCATTTTAAATTAAATGAAAATAACGAACATCCTATATGTCACTATTTTTTTAACCCTGATGAAGAAACTTTTAATTTTCACATATGTTGATATTTTTTATTAAAAGTTGTGGTTTAAACAAAGTTTCTTATTTTCGTTTAATTTAAATCTTTTAATCTTCAATTCATTTATTTTTGTGATCTGTATCAAAATTACTTTTAATTTAAATAAACATTTAATCGTTTAATTAATGAACAATCGTTTTATTTGAATGGCTCCTCGTCATGCGACGACGAAATTTAAAACACAATCATCATACCAACTACCGACTAATCGTACGCTCCGTCATGTCCCCTCCGATCAATAAATGAAGTTATCGATTCAACAACTTTGCTGGCGGAATAACTAACCAATTTTGGGTTCCTGCCGGCGCGACGATTAAAATCTAAAATAAAAGCGATATAACTAGATTATTACGATAGCTAAACCAATTTCTGCGAGGGTGGGAATACGGGATGCAACTCCATTATATTATTATCATTCACTTTCACATATGTCATTCACACTTTGACGAAGTCGCACGAAGCCAGTGAGACTGCGGCATGTGAGGTATATTATGAGGCAAAGGGTAAAGACACACTGGCCCACGTATGCAACTTAGGCAACGCATTAAGACATCTGGACATCTTACATTCCACACATTTTCTGTGAAAATAGATGCATTAGAAACATATTTGTCACAATAATAATATATTATCAATGTTCAATAATAAAACTACTAAATTAAAAAAAAAACACGCAACGCAATCCTACGCCTCCATGCAACGTGCGAAAGGAAGATTGCGGTGGCAAGAAGTCACTCAACGAGTTGATTTGGAGTTTATGTTTTGTTTTATCGTTTTCTCGGTGTGTTATTAAAATGGAAGATGAACAAGTAATACATTTAGAAAGACTAACGAACTGTACAGTTATGCACGTCGGATTGGGAACATAGTATTATAAACATAAGTTGCGTACGTTTTGCTCAGTGTGACCTTTCCTAGAAGTGGGTGCGGAGGGAAAAGGTAGGTTGGGAAGTATGTATAAGGGTAAAATTAAGTTGGGAAGACATAATATATAGGCGGTCTCCTGAATGCATTCTCCAATATACAAAAAGTTGGGAAGTGAAATCTTACATTCTCCTACAATCCTTTCTCCGTTCATAACTGCTCCTAACTGTCTAACGTCCAATGTCTGAATCCAATAATACTATGTTGTGAAGTTGAAGGTAGTGGGAAGGCGAAGAAGAAAGTAAGGAAATACTTGGCTATAGCCATTTCAAGCAAAGTTTCAATTCTAAATGGTGGACTTGCACCAGGGTGATTCAGAAATTATCGTCCACTTTTGAACGTGCTGCAAATATACTATAAGTTATTTTAAATGAATTAATTGAAACAATACCGGTCAGTAACTGAGTTGCCATCGCGTTTGAGTCCCACCCAGGCGTAGTGGGTTCAATTCCTCCATCGCGACACAAGCAACATTTTTCGCTAACTGTGGTGGTAGTAGGAGATTATCAAATATTGTCAGGTTATTCGTAACCTAGGAATGATTGATTTCTTTAAACAAATAGAAACAAATTAATCATATAAAATTTACTTGCGCACGCCGAGATTTGAACCCACGACCTCAGAATTCGTAGTCGAAAGCCTTTCCTCGCGACCATGGACGCCGTCATTTATATTGGCCAACATTCGTTTAGGAATATCCTGTTAAAAAAAAACGCTAACCGTTTTCGATACAGCTATGTCGGTACAGAAAACATATTTATATATAAATAGTCTGTACAAAGATGCAATGTTTTGTGTATTTATAATATGTAACATAACTCTAATTTCATAATCTTACCATTATAATTAAAACTGTTGGTTCAAACGCAATGTAAATATGCTTAATAATTTTCCATCTTGTATTTTATATATTTTTTATAAATAATACGTAAGTAAAAAATGTTTTAACTCTTGATGAATATATAAACTAGTGAAGTGAAATTTAAACTATTTGTTAAGTTAGGTACAAACCAGCAGATCTATAAGGATATCTGTGCAGGCGGCTAAAAAAGGAACTAATTGACTATTTTCGAAACCCATGTTTTTATTATTTTCCACAACTTCTAGAACAACGATGACCTTGACTGTATATATAAATATGTCGACATTTACGTTTTCTATGTACGTTCCTTTCTGCCTTCGTAAGAGTAAAGTAGGAAAGAATTAGATGAAAATTATCTTCATAAACAGATCAATAGATAGCACATGGCTATCTCCAATTCATTTAATGCCTTGACTCAATTATGATCACAACGAGGAAATACTTTAATGGTACATCCTTCAACCATACTACGAGCATTTTCATTCCTCGAATTTGCAACACAATCCTATTTTTTTATTAAAAATTATGTAGCTTTTTTGAAGAAATATGATCGAAAATAGGTGATCATAGGAAGTCTTCAAGAATTTTCTTTGAAAACCTGATAACTTAGAATCCATTAAAAAATACATATTAAACTTTTTAAGTCGTTATCGTTCAACTTTTTGTATCGCAAAGTGTTTTCTTCTAAAAGACTTTAAATAGCCCACCTCATAAATTAAAGGGAAAATTCACGTTTATCTATATATTAATCGGGCAAGCAAACTGCTGTTGGGAAACATCCATAATTCATCCTTAACGACCCGGCGGTATTTGATGTTTATATTCTCTTTGCATATTAAGCACTTAAACGGCATATATTAGCTCCATTCCATGTTCTTCTACACATTTTTATTCCTTTCAAACTATGCAATGAAATCTTAGCCCACGTTCTTAGCATCATTATGTCTAACCAATAAACTTTATAGTTCCCATCTCGGTTTATTGATACCGCATACATCAAAGCTGGATATGGGAGCGATTCTATTACTGACGACAAACAAGATCAACTGAATTTTGGTCGGGGTAAACTACCCTATTTTAATCAAATGTCTATTTTTTATTAAGTTTTATTTGAACTTGTCTCATCCTTTCACAATCTTTTCTCTTTTTAGAATCATGTTTATTTGATTATTTTTATTATTAACATACACTGTTTACACAGGATGTGTACCAGAAAATAGTTATTTTTCAGATTTTTTGTTTTCATAAGTAAGAAAGCACGATTACAAATGCACACGTTAGTCGAATAATTAACGAATTTCGAGGATCCCAGTTTGTTTAAACCTAACAAACAAAGTAATTATTTAAATAAGATATGTGATCAACCAAAAATTAGATGAAAGAAAACTAAATAATATAATTATTTCTTTACGAGTTGAAATTCGTTGCGTCGCCATGGTTCGCACTGGTCTCCTCGTGTCCGTAACGTGTTCCTTGCTGCTCTGCTGGTTCTGAACCCATCAGTGAGCCTAACGAAGCTGTCATCGTAGTAGTGTTTGTACTCATCATTACGATTGCCTAGAGCCTAGATCTTCGAATCGATATTAGTAACGAATATCGGGGATTGTTGTTTTAAATCGTTACATGAACATACTATGATAGAGTTGTGCTAACAAATCATATATCATTAAATAGATATTTGTCAAATACCTACTGAATAAACACCATATAATACATATATGTAGTTATAATAACAACAAACATTCTTGTCTTGACGGTTACTAATGTACGTTGGCTCATCAGATTAACAAACCGGTTGCGTATGGTGATACCCACGCACATACTGTAAATAATACATATAATGCCGTACAGCTACTGGATTTATCAAACAATATTATTTATAATCACAAAATTTTTTTGAAATTCATAAGATTTGAATTATTAAAGATCTTTACAGATACCGACCAAAGAAACTAAGCTTTGAATAAAGCTTAAAGTCACAGTTCGTTACTGCAAAATCCTGTACGTTTTAAAATTGATTCTTATTTTATGTATGCATTGTGTTTCTAGACAGTAATAAATTTTAATGATGTATACGCATATGCAGGGTGTCCGGAAAGTATTGGATAACCTTTCAACTGTTCAAAAGTTCCACGATTTTCAAGTTAAGTATTGCACTTTTAAAAAATAATCAAAACAAAAACTAACGTAATTTTTTTTATATATAATACTTCAGTTACGCAATAACAGTAATACACTTCTGATGCAACACCTATTAAGAATAAGATGTTTTTAACGTGAGAAAATTCCTTCATTTGTGACCATGGAACATAAACGTCGAATTAATTCGAAAATCTGTGGGACTTTAATTATACATGATATTCCATTTTGCCGACTGACATTAAGGTTCCCCAGTCCCCACCCACAGTCGAAAGGTTACCCACTACTTATCGAACACCCAGTATAATAATAAAAGTTACTCATAGATAGATTACGTCAAACAAATTATTTAGATTTCACAGTATTTTCATTAAAAGTAATCGCAATGGTTTGTGTTTACTTATGTCGTAAAATAAATCCCTTCTATGAATTTTTATTGTTGAGGTTTATATTAATAAGTAAAAAAATCAATTTTCATAGAAGCTTAAAAATATTTTTCTGGTTAATTTTTATATTATATTCAATTTAATTGACACTATGGACATTTATTTTACAAAAAAACGCATGATGGAGTTTCATATATAATTGTGTTTTTATTCAATTGATGCCATACGTTAAAACATTAATCTAATTCAGCATTTAATAATACATGATCCTTACAAAAAATTGTTACTTAGGAAGTTTAGTTATTTATAATTAATATTTGATATATTTTGTACAGATATGTAATTTATATAACCTGTAATTTATTTACCTACTTATATTTATATTAATTTAAAAAAAAAAATTGTAAATTTATTAAAAAAAAAAATACTATTCAGCAATAATTATTAGCTTAAAACACCTACATGAATTGTAAAAATCTTTCAAGAAAAAATAAATAAACATTATATATTTTCTATGGAAACACTTATTAAAATGTGCAACCAATTTGCAATGTGTTGTTTTACAATGGATATTTATTTCAGTCCTGATTTTCCTTTTGTGTATTTTTTATCCTATTGTGGTAAATTTGTGCAGTTTTTGTTAGAGTACCTATCGTATTCAATTTCTTTCAGAAGAACGTAAAAAAATCATGATATGTATTTCAAAGGACACCTCATGTATGAAAAACCCTGATATAAAATACATAACAGAAATGCCCTAAACACCTTGTAATTCTGAGAAAAGAGGAACAGTAATGCGCAGAATTCACACACCGCTCTGCGGATAAGTTCGTCGATCATGCTTGTATATTCCTGCGACGAGCAAATCGGCTCGGCGAGTCCGCCGTGTCGGTCCGCTGCCCGTCTGTCTCTTTTTGCCTCACCTTTAATTCAGATATCTCCATGAAAACTCTTGATTAACTGGTATTAGGACATGGTAAGCGTTCGATTAGTATGAATACAGAGTGACTTGTATTTTTATAATGTCTTTGGAAGTATGTCATAATTTTTTTACTAACTTTCGAAAGGAAAATTTACTCTTTTGAAATGATCCTGAGTCAAATACATACTTTTTAAATTCTTTCAGCTATACAAATTCTGCAATTGTAATGAGTTTTCACGTTTCTGTTCTGATTAATAATTAATACCTTATGTTATTTGGGTATTTGCTGTCGGTTCGCGATAAAGGAAGTATTCATAATTATTTTAACTTTGGCTATACGTTTGGGGGACAGAATAATAGATAATACACTTCCTGATATTACAAATCAAAATTCCCTGGTTTGAAATATAACCACAGAATGATCAGACTTTTGGATCACGAAATACGCCCAAACCGCATTTCTTGCGTTATTATTTATTCAATGATATGGGTATAATTGTCTGAAATAGTTGTTTTATGTAACTAATTTTCAATTTTTTTTATGAATACTAGGTACTTTGTTAATCAATACCATTATAAAAAAAACTTTAATGGCCTAGAACGCCGAAACAACTGTCACAATAATAAAACTAAAATGCTTGCAGAACTACTCTGCAGAATAAAATTCTACGAATTGAACACAATTAAAAATCATTTTTAAAAAAGATTTTTTTACCTTTGCTTTTCAATGGTGTCCTTAAGTCATATATTTTTAGAACGATTCATCGAAGCGAACACAAGTAAAGCCGTTTTCATCGAGAATTCGGTCGAAATTTTAATATTTTTTTCACGAACTGCTGTAAAACATAATATGATCTGAAGGCGACCGCTAGACTCCGGGTCACAATATATATAAAGCAATGAAATATGACCGTGGGCGTAGGTTACAAAAAATAGAGATCGGTAATTCAAATATATGAATTAACATTTAAAATAATATGCTTGTGAGCAACGACGTTTCAATATATCTGACTTGTTATTGTCTCACAAAACTAATATAAAATTTGGCAAATAAGAAAACAATGAACTCTTAATTCAAACAAATAATGTGTTTGATTGGAAAAAACAATAGAACCAGGGGGCTTTTTCGTGATCAAAAGTTGCGTCAAATAATACCTCAAGGCCGACTAGAGTACGCTGGACGCCTGACGCCTGACCGATTCTGAGGTGTCAAGTGATGTTGGTGCAGTGCCATAATAGAGCAACTACAGTTTTAAAATGACGGCGATTCTTGTTGATACTCGTTGTTACTGCTGATTTGTGTTATTGTTTTCCCGCAATCATATAAATCGACAAAGTGATTAGACAGTTTTAAAAGGTGAATTTTAGTTGGCGACAGCGCTGACTTCGTAATTTGGCTTTAGCGCCCCCAGACCTCTACTCTAGTTGGCCTTGCATTTTCTGTAAGATGCATCAAATATTATAATAGAAAAAAAATCAATTATTTTCTTGTATTTACAAATGAAATGTTATTCTTTAGTTTTTACTAGTGTTTGCCGAGTAATTTAAACACTTTTTCATCACACACGAGGGCATTTTTTGCACTTTGCTAAGGCAATTTACTTAGAGGTAGCAGACTACTTTACTACACAAGAAAAAAATAAGGAATCAAAAGAACTGCAATTGACGTGCTTTTAGCTTGCCACTTTGAGATTTTTACAGCGCATCTTATATATATAAGATATATTGAAATGTACTCGTGCGTTTTTAGAGATTAATAAAAAAAAACTTTGAATGTCTTGTGGAGATTATGATGACTTGAATATGTAAGCTGAGTAAAATACTTCATAAAGACATTCTCTACGAGAAACTTTGAAGGTCAACGTCAATCAATGGGATTAACACTCCAAGGACAGAAATGCTCGGTGTTGGTACTGACTGTTGGTACTGTGCATTTCAAGCGATGTTAATATTAGGCGAGCAACCCTTCGATCATCATCTTCAACAGCCATAGGTAGACTCTCAGTACCTATGCGCTATCCCAATACCAATTTTGGAGACCAGGCTTTTGCAGTAGCAGGCTCAACAGCTTAGAACAAACTCTCTTTCACATTTGCGAAAGATCTACAGCTCTCATATGAGTTCAGAGCAAAACTAAAGGCTTTTCAACTTGTCGTATCCAGAATAATGACCGCATTTTTTCAGTAGTATTTTATTGCTCAATCCAGGCGATTTTCTCATTGACTACTCACTTTTTCTCCTTGATAATCCGTTTATTATGTTTATTGTGGGCAAAAAATCATAACAATCTGTGTTTGTAAACGTAAATATGTATGTTAGTCGTAAATCTCTAGTTTAAGCCGTAGTTGTAAGTCCTATTATAGCGGTATTGTATAAAATAATATAATACCCACTCGCTCATTAAAATATGTTTAGTTTTAAGTCAATAGTTTTGCCTCTTAGTTGTAAATCACTAGACATTAAGCTTACACTAGTCATAAGTCACTAGCTAGCAAACTTAGTTATAAGCCACAGGTAATAAGTCTAAGTGATATGAATAGATTAAATGCATAAATTAAGTTGTTAAGCGCTCTTGAGGTGATTTTTTCACGGAAACGGCGCTACACAAATAATCCAATCATTATTATTATTAAACTTGACTTATTACCATATCGTTTGTTTGATAAAAACGGTCATAAACCGAGCTGCAGGCCGGTTCTACCATACCACCGTTGAACGGGCGTGTAAGAATCTAATTAGTAGGACAGTTATTGTTCAGTGACAGTTGTGGTAAAAAATCACATAACAAGAAAATCATGTGTAATTTTAAAAATACTTAAAAAAAATGATTTTTGCTTGATTTGCCTTGATTTTTCGCATTTGGAATAAAGAATTATTAGTTCTTAAAATAATGTTGATACCTGCTTTATCGCTTGAAAAGTAATAAAGTAATTTTGAAAATTAAAATTCATTGAACTTGGATAATGTTACGCATTACGCATAAATATTTCACATTACTTAATTACCCACGCACAAACAATCAAAATTAGTATGTTCAACATTCGAAGTGATTTACTTGATTATTATGTTTTCCGAATTCAGAAAGTAGGTGACAAATTCAAACGTCAGAAAATTCATTTCACGAAAAAATAACAATGTTACATATTTGTACCCTGATACAAATTTGATTCGTTTCAGGATATATATATATTTTTTTCATTGTTGATCGTTTCTCATACAACTCTGAAGGAACACTCCCTTCACACCCCACGATATTTGGATAAATGTAAACACAGTATAATATTTTTTTATTCTTTGTGAAAATCAAGTACTTCCAAGGTAAATTTAACGTATTTTTATTATGTTTTAATTACAAATTTAAGGTGCACGTAACATTTTACATACGTGAGATTAATACAACTCTTCGATAGAAGCGTTTGCTTGTAGTTGAAAGAGGTGTGTTCATTATTGTAGTTATTTATCAGTAATCAGTGATGTTGGTCCTACATGTGCTTTAGTAAGTACATTGCAGTTTTAAAATTAAAAAATATATACTTTTGGTAAATGTAGTATAAGTGTAAGTAGTAAGTAGGTAATAGTACCTACATGCAAATAAATAATATTTTTTCTTAAAAAATATACATTATTTCTTAAAAAAATATTACAGGAGTCATGTCAAATGTAGGGTCAAAAGCAAACATTAAATGAATCTAGGAAAATCTTAAATCTAACCATGTTCCAAAATTTATTACTGGAACGGGTTAGTACAGACCTGTTGGCGGTGGGTTGGGGTACCGTCGCCCAGAGTACCATTTATTGGATAACGAGCACCTTTGCGATAGGTCACACCAAGTAGTTCGCTACGTTAGGTTATTTAGCAGTGGTGCCCGGGTTCAAGGGGTGAGATGTGTTCAGGATGCGCCTGCCCATCAGCTGCGTGGCGTGCCAGATCGGGAGAGATCCTGTTTGGGGAGACCCTTTGACCTCTCCAACTCGTCTCTGGACCCATCGCCTTGCGCCGCATCGGGGGGATAGGTTCATACGTCTGTCACTCCTAAACATACTGATCCCTAGACTCCTACCCACTCTCATACATTTTTCCTTCTCCGAACGTCCTCTTCTTCCTTTCCTTAAAAAAAACCCTTCAGCCTTCACGCAGCATCCCCAAAGATGACATAGGCCGTGTGGGAAAGTATTTTCCCCAGGGTCAGGGTCTGTGTAAGGTTAATGTTAAAAAAAACTACAAACTAGTCTCTGCAGTTGGGGGCGTCGCTACTCTAAATGTCATGGATACAAGCAAAACACATTTTCCACGATGATCACCTACTTGCTTTTTTGTAATTAAATTGAGAAAAAAAATTAAACACTATTTTATGCCGATATTTATCCGTTTTGTGGATTCTTTACCATAACAAATTGGTTAAACTACGTAATAATTTTATCGAATAGACCGTACAAAATTTCGCACACTGTACCTAAATTGTAATTACTTTAATATGTTACCATATAACGCAAAAAGTAATCACAAAAAATCGTTAGTGGGGTCAACTCATTATTAACACATTTTAATTATATCAGAAAAGCTAATTTAATTAAAATTTAAACTATAAATTAATTAATCTCTAATTAAAAAATTTTACAGAACAATGGCAACAAAATTTAATTAAAATTTGTACAATTTTCTACATTTGTGATTTTATGCTTCGGCTACTACTGCTACAATGTCTGATAAACAGTTCGCCAAATTTCTGTTCCCCGGTGAATAAATTAATGGCTTTGTAAATTTGGCTCTAAACTTCGTTATGGAATTCTGTTTGAGTTACATAATAAGAACATGTATTTCAAACGTTGATTGTGTGAATAAAATTATGGCACAAATGAAAACGAAATCAACTGGGTACCGCATTATATTTCACGAAATTTCATGGGGTTTGTTGATATAGTATATACTTTTTTTTTTTAAATTTGAACGTACAAAAACAAAATTTACGACAACATGTTTCTTAAACACTGCTCGCTTCTTCAGAGATTACTTAAAACTTACTTTTAATATCTTAAGTAAACTCTGAAGAAGTGATCATTGCTCACATAACAAGTCGGTTGTTTTAAAAACAACAAAAGTGATTAAAACTAAGCATGAATCATTTCTAATAAAATTATAGTGGTACCAAAAAATAAGTGTGCCTTGTTGAACAACTACATTTTTTTTCATGCCCAAAATTAAACACATCATTTGCCCGACAACATTATACTTACCAAGGAAGATCTTTTTTCAATCGACAACCGGAAGAAATTCGAAGCATTTGTTAAAATTTTGGAATTTGACAAGAAATACTTTAAAGACATTCTGGTAAAAAAAAAATACCTGGAGCCAGTGAAACTATGGCATCCCAATTGGGGTACGTTGTAATGCTGAAGGTAATGGAATGGAGGAGGAGAAGGGGAAGAGAAAGTTGGGGAAGTATCTGGCTATTAAGATATGGTCACCAAATACGGCCAAAGTCATTTCAAGCAACGTTTCAATTCTGAGGCCGATACTGTGAGTATCTTCCACTCTGGAACGTGCCGCAAGTATACTATATATTATTTCAAATGATTAATTGTGAAATAACACAAATTAATCAAATGAGTTAATTGCGAAATAACACAAATTAATCAAAAGAGTTAATTGTGAAATAACACAAATTAATCAAGTGAGTTAATTGTGAAATAACACAAATTAATCAAATGAGTTAACTGTGAAATAACACAAATTAATCAAATTAGTTAATTGTGAAATAACACAAATTAATCAAACAAAATTTATTTTATCATATACATATGTCCCTTTTTTCATGTAATATTTTATTTTTTCTCTAAATTTACACACAATACGCAATTACACACGATACGTGATACTACTTACACTTAAAAGTATATATTTTTTAACTTTAAAACTGCAATGTACTTACTAAAGCACATGTAGGACCTACATCACTGATAACTGATAAATAACTAAAATGATTTATTTATTGTTTTTGTGTTTAATTCGTAGAACTCCATTTAATTTTTTTATAAATTTAATTTAGATTAAATTTGATAATATTATTATTAAGTTCTGCAAGTGTTTTAGTTTTTTATTATTGTGACAGCTGTTTCGGCTTACAAGGCCATTTTCAAACTGTCTGTGACAGTTTGAAAATGGCCTTGTAAGCCGAAACAGCTGTCACAATAATAAAAAACTAAAACACTTGCAGAACTTAATAATAATATTATCAAATTTAATCTAAATTAAATTTATAAAAAAACTAAAATGATGAACACACCTCTTCCAACTAAAAGCAAACGCTTCTATTGAAGAGTTGTATTAATCTCACGTATGTAAAATGTTACGTGCACCTTAAATTTGTAATTAAATCCTAATAAAAATACGTTAAATTTACCTTAGAAGTACTTGATTTTCACAAAGAATAAAAAAATATTATGTTGTGTTTACATTTATCCAAAGATCGTGGGGTGTGAAGGGAGTGTTCCTTCAGAGTTATGGGAGAAACGATCAACAATGAAAAAAAAAAAAAATTTCCTGAAACGAATCGAATTTGTATCAGGGTACAAATATGTAACATTGTTATTTATTCGTGAAATGAATTTTCTGACGTTTGAATTTGTCAGCTACTTTCTAAATTCGGCAAACATAATAATCAAATAAATCACTTCGAATGTTGAACATACTAATTTTGATTGTTTGTGCGTGGGTTATTAAGTAATGTGAAATATTTCTGCGTAATGCGTAACATTATCCAAGTTCAATGGATTTTAATTTTCAAAATTACTTTATTACTTTTAAAGCGATAAAGTAGGTATCAACATTATTTTATGAACTAATAATTCTTTATTCCAAATGCGAAAAATCAAGACAATTTTTTAAAGTATTTTTAAAATTACACATGATTTTCTTGTTATGTGATTTTTTACCACAACTGTCACTGAACAATAATTGTCCTACTAATTAGATTCTAACACGCCCGTTCAACGGTGGTATGGTAGAGCCGGCCTGCAGCTCGGTTTATGACCGTTTTTATCAAACAAACGATATGGTAATAAGTCAAGTTTAATAATAATAATGATTGGATTATTTGTGTAGCGCCGTTTTCGTGAAAAAATCACCTCAGGGGCGCTTAACAACTTAATTTATGCATTTAATCTATTCATATCACTTAGACTTATTACCTGTGGCTTATAACTAAGTTTGCTAGCTAGTGACTTATGACTAGTGTAAGCTTAATGTCTAGTGATTTACAACTAAGAGGCAAAACTATTGACTTAAAACTAAACATATTTTAATGAGCGAGTGGGTATTATATTATTTTATACAATACCGCTATAATAGGACTTACAACTACGGCTTAAACTAGAGATTTACGACTAACATACATATTTACGTTTACAAACACAGATTGTTATGATTTTTTGCCCACAATAAACATAATAAACGGATTATCAAGGAGAAAAAGTGAGTAGTCAATGAGAAAATCGCCTGGATTGAGCAATAAAATACTACTGAAAAAATGCGGTCATTATTCTGGATACGACAAGTTGAAAAGCCTTTAGTTTTGCTCTGAACTCATATGAGAGCTGTAGATCTTTCGCAAATGTGAAAGAGAGTTTGTTCTAAGCTGTTGAGCCTGATACTGCAAAAGCCTGGTCTCCAAAATTGGTATTGGGATAGCGCATAGGTACTGAGAGTCTACCTATGGCTGTTGAAGATGCTGATCGAAGGGTTGCTCGCCTAATATTAACATCGCTTGAAATGCACAGTACCGACAAGTAGGGAGGCGCCATGTCATGTACGACTTTGAAAACCATCCAGCAGAGTTTGAATTGGATTCTCTCAGGGCACTTGATGGTTCCGCCAATGAAGGTTCAGCAAATGTTGTGAGATGTGGGAATATTTAGAAACACCAGTTATCAGCCTTGCTGCAGCATTGAAAAGTTTCTCACTGTTCTCACCTTACGCGTCGCTTAATATTTACACAACTTTTTTTAGTACGGCTAATAATAACCAAATGGAAATACCCATTTTTTATTGTTTGTGTACAATTGTGACATCAGGGCCCCTGCGAAAATAAACACGTATTACCTTATGACATTTCTCTGGCTATTGGTATTTAGTTTCTGCTGACAGGTTAACGTTTTGACGTTTGTTATTTTTTACTTTTAGCCGATATAGTATTCGAGACAAATCAACTCCAATTTGAAAATGGCATTTAAAATAATTAACTAAAACATTGAAATAACAACTTTTTCGGTTGTCTGAATTCTCCGAACAAACACTTCCAATTTTGAAAATGATGACACTCTAATTAGAGCAAATCGAAACCATTATAAATATCCTATAATATTAACAATACCTTCAACTTCAGACATTTCTCATACATGTTGGTGGCAACGTGCTACACTAGCGCCTCCTAGCGGCATGAGATGTTCGCCTTGGTTTCCTTTTTTATTTATTTTAATGGATTTTATGTGAAATATTTATATTCTTTATTTTACTTTGGTAAATTATAGACATCGAAAAAGTAGAAAACCTTCAAACGACCTTATTGCCTCTTTTGCTCATAAGTACATAAAAAATATTAAAGCGGCCATTTAATCTGTCTTTGATGGTTTAGGAGGGTAATAAAATACTTATTTAAATGTAAGAAACTTCTTTCTTGCAAATTTCACTTTTTATGTAATCAACATTTCATTTACTAGGATTTAACATACTCGTATTATATTTCACCATGTAATCTCTCAATGTTTTTGTCTGAAGAAATGACTTCAGTGTTTTTGTTGTTTGTAATTATTACATCCATAAAATGCGCACACATAACCTTCATTTTGGGACATAAATTATCAATATTGATCAAAATACAAATTAGAAAACGCAAAACACCGCCACCAAGTACTAAATATATTCAATTTGAAAGGATTTTCAAAGTCAATATGCTACACTAGCACCTCTAGCGTCGAAAGTTGTTGATATTGCAACTATTTCACTGGAGTTGGACGTATTATTAATATTAGAGGGTATTTGACCATAGTTACAGCTCAGACGGAGTAACAACCAAAATTAGTACGTTTAATATTATAGTTCAACATATATCTTTAATTTTGTATCTATTTTAATTAATAAAGTAGGTTTTTAACGTTTGATAAACGTTAAATTGTGAATACGACATTATCTATGAAAAATAATATACTCCGCTAGGATAAAGACTAAATTCAATGTATATTACCTACTTGGTAGGTTGGTTTCCAGTATTATTTCAAAGAAGTCGCAATTATTTTGAAAATATACAAAATATACCTACTCACTAAATATGCAAAATAATGACATATTAAACAAAGTAACGTTTAATTTTATGTTTATCATCAATATGAGAATGTTTTACTATGTCGATTATATTATTTATTTGAAAATATACAAGTATTACCTACTCACTAAATATGCAAAATAATGACATTTTAAACAAATTAACGTTTAATTTTATGTATTTCATCAATATGAGAATGTTTTACCATGTCGATTATCTTATTTATTTGAAAATATACAAGGATTACCTACTCACTAAATTTGCAAAATAATGACATTTTAAACAAAGTAGCGTTTAATTTTATGTATATCATCAATATGAGAATGTTTTACTATGTCGATTATATTATTTATTTGAAAATATACAAGTATTACCTACTCACTAAATATGCAATATAATGACATTTTAAACAAAGTAACGTTTAATTTTATGTATATCATCAATATGAGAATGTTTTACTATGTCGATTATATTATTTATTTGAAAATATACAAGGATTACCTACTCACTAAATTTGCAAAATAATGACAATTTAAACAAAGTAACGTTTAATTTTATGTATATCATCAATATGAGAATGTTTTACTATGTCGATTATATTATTTATTTGAAAGCAGCAATTAATGAGACTTTGGTTGGAACGAAATTATGACGTTAATTGGAAGATATTGAAGTACATTCTTACTTGACGAATATGAGAAGTTCGGTATCAAGAGATTTTAATCAAAAAAATACTTATTTTTCCTTTCCTTTTATGGAGACCTTTAAGCGTTCAAAGATTTGAAAGGTAGATATGTAAATACGAATGTTAAAGGGAGCGCGCTAATATTAAAAATGATAATAATTAAGCGAAAATTGTGAAAACATTTAATAAAAAACGACTCGTTTGATATAGAGCAAAAATCTTGACAAGTGCTTTATTTGCATTTAAAGATACACTGTGAATTTGTCATGCCTGTAACATCAAAAACAACAGAACAAAACGTGTTTTTAATAATTTTTGGAGCTTAATTCGCGATTTTTTTTGTCGAGGGAATTTCATACAATTAACGTTTGTATGAAAAACGTTCAGATAATATCTTCAAAAATTGTATTTTTTTAACTTAAAAACTTAAAGAGTTAACTTGAAACTTGTTATAAATCGGTAGAGATTGGGTATGCGGGGGCTTAAACAAACAAAGTATTAAAGGACGCTCGGAAGAACGGTATCTGAACACTGTGAAACAAACAGAAAAATAAAAAGACAATGCTTCATCGGAGTTGAAATATACAATATCTTTGTTGACATTGTGCAACAAAAAAACTAGAAATAATATAATCTGTGTATCTATATAATTTCAAAAGAATGCACAGAGATTCTGCGCAAAATAAGGACCCGCATATTTTTGGCTTATGACAAATCACCATAGAACAGTGGATACAATGTTTGACTAACAACTAGCCTTAACTGGTTTGAATCGCATAGGAGGTACATACCTGGTAAATCCCTTTGTAGGCTCACATTGGTAGGCGATGTACTTGACATCGACAATGTGGATAACCTAAGCAAATAACAGGAACCAAGGCTTTGATTTCGAGTGATTTTTTTACCAAAAAAGAACATTTTAAAGTTGTTTTTTTTTTGCTAATAGGATGTCAATTAGTATTTCTGTAAATATAAAACCATGCATCGAAAATAGGATGTTTATAATTTTCTCTATTTAATAAATTAAAACCAAAATTTCCTCTGAAATTTTTCGAAAAATTTCTTCGTAGCTACTTAAATACCTACCCACTTAATTTTTATCAGATAAATAGTCAAATGGTCGAGTTAAAAGCGGACCTCGCTAAGCTCAGTTTATAAAAAAATGCCTACCTGCGTAGTGACAGTAAACTCCATTAGCTAGTTGGTAGAGCGGTGCCCCGGCAAGGCAAGGGTCCTAGGTTCGAGTCTCGGATGTGACCGTATCTTTTTCTGATTTTTCTCTTTCAGATTTTTGTTAAAAATCACTAATATTGTCTTCAATAAATAAATATTACAATTTGAGGTTTTACTCATTAAGTTTTTTTCAATTATATTAGCGAGATGGATTAACTGATTCTTCATACCTTTTCAGCGAGCAGTGGTACTGGATTGTGCATGATGGTTTTAACAAGGCTAATTAGTATCTCAAGTAAAGGTGTTTCGGAAAATTTTAAAGAACCATAGAAAACTTGATTAATTCAGTTATTAGACGTCGCATCGCTGAGATTAAAAATACTTAATGTTCCTTTGAAATTGACTGCCGCCGCGTTTGTTATGGCGGCCACAATTAAAAAGATAATTTGTAATTGGTGCAAGGCGCGCCCACTTATCTTGCGTGTTTTAAAGGGGTATCTTAATTACATAATTGTCAATTTGTTTCTACAACTTAATAAAGATCAACACATTAAGTAAAGTAACCGATGCTCGATTACCAATGCAATTTTTATCATTTCATAATGTCTTTGTTATTCAATCAGTATAATATGCACAGATAGAAACGATTCTTATTTCATGCCCTGGTGTGGGTGTATTCATTAGGGAGGCCAACCCCGAATCACCCCACACATAGAAAACTCAAACAAATATATTTTGAACAGCAGCAAAAAATTATCTGTTTTCAGACAGCGAAGAACACGGTAAACCATATTTGAAAATCACAAACATAGTGGATCAAGGTTTCATTTGGAATTTTTTAAATACTGCCTTTATTGCAATGATGAACCTTTTACTGAATTATCTATTTTCACAAAACTTTCAGCTAATTATAACCTTTTACAACCACTTTTTAACCTATCATGGGTTTCACTGTGTTTAAACCAAACCACACGTCGAACGCAGATGGCAGGGATAGTACTATCTCTGACGGTCAATTGCGTTTGTAACAGAGTTATGAACAATGGTAAGCAGATCATTAAAGATAAAACTACGTAGGAAACGACGTAGAAGAAACAAAAAGTTAATTTTAGAAGATAGGTTTATAAATTAATCTTATTCAGATTGGCAATAAATACAACACTGACCTACCGCTATTTAGCGCACTGGCTGGAATTGAACCCAAAATCTCCCTGCTTAAATTAAATTCATAACGCTACGAAGCCTCTCGTAATATACAGTACTTCTTATTCCCCTATTTACCCCCTTACGCTGCTCTTCTTAACCCGAATATTCCAAGAATTCCATCGTCCACAGATTTCGAATGTTTTCAACCTCCGTGGTTCACATCTTAAAACTGCTAAATTTAATTAAATTAAATTAAGATTTGATAGTGGCATTTTGATTCCTATCAAAGTGAATAAATAACTATGTAATAGAATAAAAAAAATTGTAGGCGCGATGAGTGTTTGTGATTTTGTAAAATATATCCTGAAATCACGACCTTGTACTTTGTAGACCCTTGAGAAAACAGCTCTTTGGAAGTATTCAAAAAAAATTTCCCTCCATAAATATTATTCGTTTACCCTACCCAACTATTTGGTCCTTGAGGATTTGTCGCGTGGCGTTATCATTTTGACGCAGGCAAAAGGGAATTTTACCATTTGCTAATAATATGTTCATGTTGTAGGTATTATAACAATTATAAAAAAATAGCTTTTGGGAATATGATTTTAAGGTTTTTTTAGCATAAAGACAGTTACTACTCCTGGTAATGTTAAAAAAATCTATTAAAACTTTTAAATCTTACCTTTTAGAAGTGGCGATCAGTAGATCAAGCAATGTTTTGGTTAAAACCCCAACACTCTTTTCACATAACTCTTCATAGATCCTAGAACTTTAATTTACCAAGATATTCACTCGCGTTGAATGGAATGATGTTCACCACATGGATTATTTATGATACTATAAACAAACCATTAAACTGTCCACACTGCATTATAAATTGTTTGATATCAATTATTGCAGAATTTTAATTAGTACATTGCTCACACAACATTCTTTGAAAGTCACAATGCGTAACAGTTTTCACATTTAAAACGTACAATTTTCTGAAATGGAAATGTATTTTGTCGACAATCAATCATGCACTCGAATAAAACTCAAATAATACGCGCTTTTTAAGAATTCAAGTATTATTCCCCTAAGTTTTATTCGATAACTCCCCTTTTTGTGACGGAATCACTTCATAACACCGATTATCACTCAAAACCTGTTAAAAAATTCTATTATTAATTAGGCGATCGTTTCGGAAGCACTTTTTAACAGTTCCGCCAATTGGAGCCGTTAATTTGGACTCGATTTTTATTGCAACTCGAAGGTAGGTGTGAGGTTTAGTACCGTCGGGACGTGACGTGCAGCCGAGGACGGTGCGAGCCGATGACTGAAGAGAGACGCCCCGCGCAGGCGCGCCGCGACGCCCCCCCGGCAGCCACCCTCCGGTCTTCCGACTACCCGACTACCCTCTGGGCTCCCGGCATCCTCGCTGGATGGTAGAGGGAAGCACAGAGTAGCCGAGGGTGGAAGCATAGAGGATAGAGGGGCCGTCACCCCCGATCGCAATTAGATTCTGATCGTGATGAAAAAGAATCGCCCCCTCGACTCATCTCCGCAGATATCGATGCCCAATCAATAAGAACGGATGCGAAAATTTGGGGGTCAGTAATAAATGTTTGCAAATATATTGCTAGTGTTATTTATCATATTACTCTTCGTCGTCGAAAATTTATTTTCATTTCACGACATTCGGTCAGCGTTTCCATGAACCAAAACATCACTGCTTTGCATCCTTTTTTCATGGCACAGCAAAGTTTTTCAGAGATTTTCGCTACACACCGAAGGTAAAAATATCATCAAACACCGTTGTGTGTTTAATTATTGATGATGCTGTATTTCGAAAAAAAAAATTTTTTTCATTTAACCCTAGATAACTAATCGCTTGTCGAGGCGACGACGCGCTACTCGGCGAAATTCGAAAACACCTACTTCCACCCGCTCCCCGACCTTGACTCTTTCATTACCTTCCTAATTAAACAGAGTAAACAGTGCAGCACGTGACGCGATTGCGGCCACACGCATACTAGGACGTGCCCTATGACCATATCGTCGTCCGCTGGACGAAAGTTTAGTTATAACAACAATTTTTATTTTTAGGGTTCGTACATTCATATATTCTTATATTTATTGTTAATGTTGGCGAATCTTCTACAATAGAAGCTCCGGTTCTATCTACGTCAAACGTGCGTAAAATTTGCTACCTGTGTCCATCCAAGGCCCGAAGGATGACCAAACACCGTTGCACCAGATGTAGAGGGGCTATTTGTGGTCCACATAATGTTGACATGTGTGGTCACTGTGTAGACTAATATTTTGATATTAATTTGTTCTTTATAAACCTTACTTTTGTGCCATGTAACAAGTTCCTATCTTAATTAAATATTTGTGATTTATTTCTAGTGTTTTATTGCGTAGTCCATTCGACGAAAGTGTAGTTACAATGAAACAATGAAAACAGTTTAGTTATGTAGGGTTAATTAATAATTTTATTTTTGAAATGTGTATTTATGTTGTTTTAATTTTCGACATGTGATTTTTCAACGGTGATCATTCGAAATATAAATTTCTGAAGTTTTGCTAATTTTTCAACAAAAAACATCATTATTATATGAAAGAAAACAGGCAAATATTTTCAGCTTCCCAAATCCTACAATTATTATAATATCCCGTGATTTTTAACTGCGATGAGTCTGCGCTAGTGTTTTATAAAATGCCTTCAAGTTATTTCAAAGCCATTTAATTGCAATCACTGTATTAAAATATCGAATTGTGACGTAAAATGAATACTGAAAACAGTTTCATTACCAATAATACCAATAGTGATCGGTAGGCCAGTGGGTGGGAAGCACCATACACGGAAAAAATTAGTATTGGTAAAATAAATAATTTCTACAAATTATTGGTACCCCGTTAAAAAACGGGATTGCAGGCTTTTACCCAATTAATGAACAGGTTAATTTTTTAGTAAATTTCGAGTATATTATCACGATGTCGGAACATGTGTTCGATCAAATCTTTAAAAACAAAAATAAATTCGAAATAAATGAAAACAGAATCAACATTACTAATATATTTTATACTCCCCAAATGAACATAAAACAAATACTAACACACTGCAGTTTCATTGGACCTCGTACTTTCAATCTTTTACCGAAAAATATTCAAGTGATTACTAAACATCCTCAATATTTAAAAGAGTTAAAATTATGGCTTTTCGATACAGCAGTTGAAACCTTTTTTATTTAATTTGTATCAATTTATGTTTCTCATGAAATATTCACCATATATTACACTAAACACTTATAACTTCACTATACACTATTGTAAACACTTTTTTAACAAACCGCTTAAATAAAATGTAATCTTGTTTTTGTTTTATATGCCCACAGTTTGTTTATTTCTAGGTACAATAATATAATAACTTAAATATATTACCCACCCACAGGCTGCGCCTTAGTGGGTTCCCATTATTCGTATTGATTTATATAATATTGTATGTAATTAATTTAAAAATTGGGAAAAATAAAGAAATTTAAAAAATTTAAAAAAAAAAAAACCTTGTAATAATAATAATAACCATGATACTTAAACAACGTATTTTAAGTTATACTTTTATCGTTAAAATTTCATTAGCATAATGAATATTAACAAATTTACAATATGACATGTTATACAAATCCTTTACATTTCATTGTTTTATTAAGTCGGGAAGTATTCTATTACAATAAAGTATATTTACAGGGTGACTCAAGTAATACCCACAGAGAAAAAAATATATTGCTAATTTATTAAGAATCTCTTCAAATTATTGGTAATCCGGTTAAAAACGGGACTTAAGGAATTACGCCTGAATTAACAGGTTCCACCAACAGGTTGCAAATGCACATATTCCGACATTGGAAGACGTCCATTTGCCCAGATAATATATAGTGACGAAATGCGAAAATATTCTGATTTCGTGAACACGTGTTCCGACATCGTAATTTACTTAAAGTTTATCAGTCAACCTGTTAATTCATCCGTAATTCCTAATATCTGAATATTCACCTTTTAACCAGATTGCGAACAATTTGGAGATTTGGTGGACACACATTTGGTGGACAAACCTCACCCCATAAACCAGAGCACCCCTGATAAGTCACCAAACGTGACCACTTGGGGTGACCTATGGCAGAGGTGTTGGTTATCCAATTAATGGTTCCCGGAGAGGCGATTCTTAATAAATGAGGAATACTCATTTTTCTTTGTGTAATAACTGAGAATTACTCTGAAATACTTATCCATGCATACAAGGATATCGCTGCTATAAATTTTAGAGTTGGTTTTTTTATCGTCTGTACAAATTGATAAGTTTGTTGATCTGTGCAGGTTAAAATTAGGTTTTTATCTTATTTCAAAAATACGTTTTCATGGCAGCGCGGCGCGTCTCAAACAATAGTAATCCAATAAGTTATTTCTTCAATTATAAAACATTCAGGAAAACTGATCAAATAATCAATATATTAAAACGCTCCAAATGAGTTCTGACGTCATGTGTACCGTCCGTGAGGTCATAGGAGAGTGAGATTGTGAGTGAACGTAATGATAAACCGTATGATATTTGTGGGTATTCCACATTTTATAATCCTTCACATAATTTTCAGCGGTAAAACACGATTTCAAATTTAATTCCATGAACGTCAAAGTTTACAAATTATTCGTAATACAAAAATAAATATCTAACGATTTATGAAAAGATCACATTTCTATTGTTTGTCAGAAAGTGGGAATCTTTTTTGAAACATCCTGTATTATCAGCGTAACTCGTAGCCCGTGGAACTGAATTATCAACGTAACCCGCCGCGGCCGTATTGAATTACTGAGAAGACCGGTATTCACCTATTAGTTAAAAATAGACACTTGACACCGAGGGGCGGTGATATCGAGGAGACTTCTATTTTATTTTTTTTTACTTTTTTTTATTTAGGAAGCAAACAGTCGTACAGTAAAAAATTATAACAATAAACATTCATATGTTCTAGACCAATTAAGTTCCATTAAATTAAATGTAGATTTAATATTTTTTACCTACACAACATATTAAATGGCAAAAAATAAACATAATAAAGAAATACATAAAATTAAAAACAAAAAGAAAAAATACAACTTTTCGCATAGCTATACTATTCACTACGGGTGATAATAATGTACTTTTCACAACAAAAAAATCGAATAAAATAAAAGTATTTTAATTTATTAATGTATTAAGCTGAATTTTATATGATATTAAGTTATGGTTTAAAATGTCTACATCTCGTAAGGCATTGTGAGTTTCACAGATACGTACTATTACAGAGTTTTGCGCGTATTTGGATTTACAATGTGGTATTCTAAATAAATCGTTCGATCTGGTGTTTTGCTTGGGGCAACGAAATGCAATCCTTTCTAACAGATATGATGAATCAACTAGGCAGTTCACGATTTTGTGCAAGAATAATGCATCAGAGATTTTTCTACGTTTATATAAAGTGACAGGGACAAATCGATGGTCACTAAAACGATACGATAGGTGTTTCATAAATTTGTTCTGAATATTTTCAATGCGATCAATATATGTTTGATATTGAGGATTCCAAATTACTGAGGCGAATTCTAGTTGTGACCGTACATATGACATATATAACAGAATTAGGGTGTGTGCTACCGTAAAAGGCTTTGTAATTCGAATAATGAAACCCAATTGCTTATAAGCTTTTTTTAGAATATTTTCAATATGATCCCTAAATCACATTCTAGAATCTAGTATTACTCCAAGATCTCTTATTGTTTCTACTCGTTGTAGAGGTACATGGTTTAGTTTGTAAGTATAATAAATTGAATGTTTTTTTCGTGTAAAAGTAATAACATTACATTTATCTAATCATAAAATAAAAAATGGATATAGATTATTAGGGTACCTAAGATTTATACTAAAAACAAAATTCACCAAACACAGCTTTTGTCCAAAGTGAATAAGTCAGTCAGAACTTTGCCAGTCTGACTGCTAGCACCTTTATAAAATTATTAAACATATCTAAACTTTTATCGAAAAAATTTTTATTTTTTCTTACATTAATAGCTTGATAACTTTGATACAAAAAAAATATTTTAAATTAGATTACAATCCAATAATCAATGTTCACATCGTGCAAAATATAAAAAATATTAAATTACGAGTAGATTACAACCCAATTATCAATTTTCACATCATGCAAACATAGAAATATGATGAATTAAATTACAACCCAATAATCAATGTTCACATGATGCAAAACATAAAAAAATGTTAAATTACGAGTAGATTACAACCCAATAATCAATGTTCACATCATGCAAACATAGAAATACGATAAATTAAATTAGATCCCAATAATCAATGTTTACATGCTGCAAACGTAAAAAATATGTAAAATTAGTTTACAACCCAATAATCAATGTTTACATCATGCAAACATAAAAAATATGCAATAATTGTACAGGGTTTTAAGAGTCGTAGTTGACTTACGTAATCAGTGATTCCTGACAAATTTTTCGTTTAATATTTTTTTAAATAAAAGTCAATTCGGAAACGAGTCTCCTATCAGAGACTTTTAATAATTTTAATTCTTACATCAAGTAGTTGTCATTTATAGTTTCTATTGGTAGACCGAGAAAATTTAATATATCTTAGAAATTTGTGCTGATTTTTTTCAATGAAATCGGAGTGGATTTTAAAGTGAGCGGGCTAGATAGAAGAATTACGTTCGAATTGACTTCGAACTAAAGAAGAATGTGAGATTTTTATTGTTGAGTTTTTAAATTCTCTGCTACTACGGAGAATAAAGCCAAACATTTTTAATTCTTTATTTGTTATTATATTTACACGAGAAAGAAAATTAAAATTGTGCCAAGATTTGTAAATTGTTAATTTTATATTGAAAATTGAAAGGTTGATTTTATTCTAAAAAAATCTTACAATATGGCATTTACTAATGTTTACACAAAATTTCTCAACGGTATTAACGGATTATTTAAAACTATTAACCAATAACTATTCGCCTCTTCAAGACCTATTTTCACTCCTTTCTCTCCTGAAAAAGACTCACTACACAGCATCCGCAAATATGGCAAGCCTTTAGGAAAATTATTTTCCTGAGGCTTTCCTGTTAAAAGTTAATGAGTTTATGTGAAAAAAATTACTGTAATCAATAGTCCTGAGAACCTTTGAGGAATACGGCTGTGCAGCCTCTTGTATACAAAAGTAAAATTTTAATTTGAGGCCAAAGAACTTGACCAAACTGAATACTTAATTTTTAATCAAAAGGTGTAGCAAATGTGTAGTAAGAATTTCAGCTACTATATTTATTTTTGTTTTAAATTGTAAAATGGAGGCCATTAAAAAAATAAATTTTTCATAATTTTAGAGACAACTTTTATCAGTTAATGGTAATTATTAAACAAATATTTTTCCTAATTTAATTATTTTTACTGTAAATATAAAAAAAAACATCGTACAAAAGCGTTTTTCGATTGAAATATTTAATTTATACTCGACCAAGTCGACCGGTTTGTGTTCCAAAGTAAATCAATCATTTGTAATTTAAATTTAATCCCGCCGAAATGCTTTTTTGATAATTTATATATTTTTTTTTATATTTCATTATATTATATTATATTATATTTAGGGCAAAATTATTTTTTAAATAATTATTAAATGCAAAAAGATTTATTTTATAACTTAAATCACAAATAAATGAAATAGCACCTATCTGTACTAGATATTTGCTAGACCTTCTGATTGAAAAAATTCTCAATTTAAGTTTTGTATGAAAAAGGCTGCCCAACATTTCCTCTTCATATTTGAATGAATGTGGAATGTTAATGTGGTGCTAGTTGAACAAAATACCAGCATATCCAAATAAACCAGGTAGCAATCAATTTAAGGTTGTTTGGGTCAATAAACTGTATACTTACTACTTATTTACCGTCATCAAGTTCAATTTGTAGAACTCCATTTAATGTTTAGTTATTTACATATTGCTTATGCGTGATACTTGTTTACTTGTTCTTTTTAAGAACCTACGCAGGAATATATGGACCATTATTTACGATGACATTCTACAAATTTCTGCCATCGAAGGATTCCTGACTGTTTGAGAAGTCAAATATTAGTCAAGTGTGTTCTGCGTTCGAGGTTTCCTTTAAAAACTGTGATTGAAAATGCTTCAATCCAAATTTTTCTGAAATCCGCGTTTGGTACACAAATACAGATAATTTAGAATCAAACGCAGGAATTCGATATCTTCACTCGTAATCATATATCTTGTGTAAGATGATAGCATCATTGCCGTACTTACCTGTCCGGTACTTGTAAACTCCAACATTGTTTCTTTTACCAAAATTTCGTCCATGTGAAAATCTGTCGTGTGTAACTCTGGCAATGTAATATTCAAGTTCTAGTCGATGTTATTTTGTTTTGACCTGGTAACATATCAATGCTCTTCAACTCGGGTGAACAAAAGAAAAATTTACCAAACAATAAATTTTTGTTTCCTTTTTAAACATCTAAATGATTGAATAAATTAATGAATGAAATGGAATTTTAGATGTGGATATTTAAATACTACCCGTCACCGGTATCGATTATAATGCAGTCTATCAACTTTTGGTGGGATTCATGCACACACACGCATTTCTCTGAAAGTAGATGACATATTATAAAATTTACAGCAGTTTGTAGACGAAATAAATCTCGGTCCCATCCAATTAGGATTTGGCTTAAGTGATAACGCAGTTCATTTTAGTCAGTACCTAGGGAGGAAGGTTTAATCCTCAGTCAAACTCATAAAATAAACAAATATATGTGTTTATTTTAATACATAATAGATTTTTTTACATATATTATGTATTAAAAATTAAAATTTGTTTAGTACGGGTTGATTTTTTAAAATTTTACTCCACTCAAGAATTCTTCGTGTAATAAAATGGAATAGCATAATATATGACCAAACGTCATGTTTTCCTGTGATATGATTATTTGATAAGGCTGTTGGTTTCATCTAGCTGGACGGTGGTTAGTATGGTATATAGTATTTACGTGGCATGTTCGGGGAACTGACATTACCCACTGTGAGGTGACTAGAGAGGACCCGCGGTAGCTACTGAATGAGAATACCGGCTTTCGAAAATCCCAGCCTAGGTAGGGTATACCGTTTAAAGGGCTTAATTAATGGCATAGTACCTCATGGACAATTCGGAAAAACCAGGGTCGAGAACGTTTACAGAACTTGAGAACTTCATGTTATATTCTTATCTAATAAATAATAATTAATCATGAAATTTCTCTGTGTATTTTACTGACAGAAGATGACTGATTGCTGTAACAATAAATAATATGTGTCATCGTCATATTCGCTTGTTGTCCCTTTCAAGCTAATAACAATAAATAGGCTTAAGCAAGACAAAGGGCTCTTTCTCGGAGAATTTTGGTATGGACATCACCGTCGGAAGTGTACATATAGCTAGTTACTAGATGTATGCACCAATTCACATAACCCTAACTTTGTGTTGTTTGAGGAACGCTAATTGCGTGAACTATTATTAAGAATAATAATATCGATGGTGTGTCTCTGTGTCTGTGTGTAACTCTGGTTCAATGAACTCTTGAACTTTAATATGATTTGATTTTCAAAATCGAAATTGTTTGTGGGAACAATTCAGAACAGTGGTAAAGTAGGTAACAAAATATTTTATTTAAATCTATACAAATAAAAATATAAACGTTCGTTTGTTCAAAAACTCTAATTTCTGAAAGTTCTTCACCGATTGCTTCGAAATTTTCAAACAACGTTGCATTTGAATACACGCGTATTTTTATATATCTATATTATATAGATGCCAACTATGGCAGGTAAAACATGCTTTTTTGAAAAACAGCTTAATCTGTAGGTCAAACATGCTTTTTTAACAGCGCCATCAGTTGGACGTAAAAGCAACACGTGCTATTGTTTTTCTAGTTCCATTGACGGACAGAGCCACAGCTACGCGTGGCGGGGTAAAGCTAGTGAATTAATAATTACACATTCGAAAAATATATTAATTGTCAATGTATTAATGACAGAAGTCGTAATTTTTCATGTTCAATGATCCTGAGGCATTTTTTTTTTTAAATACTTTCAGCTTCATAAATTTCATATGTCTGCGCGTATATGAGCAATAGCTTGAAAAGCAAATAAATGCTTGATAATACTTAAACTAGATACTCAAAACTATTCGCACCATTGCGTTGCGTTGGCACACCTTCTATATTCTTTCCAATGTCACGGGTGCGCCGAATAAGCCCAATCGATTTAAATTAAATTTTCGCCGTCAAGAATAAAGTGACGTTTCACTTGTCACCCCGAGTTCTGGCACATGTTTGACTCGTCGAGTGGCGCGGTTCTCGTCTCGGGGAACTCAATAAGCTGTGGAACGTGCTTCTGGGGAACTGGTGACGACAGGAAACAGGAACGGGGGGCAGGGCGAACGGGGTGGCTCGCCGACCCTGGCCGAGCTGGAACAACTTTGACGCTGCCACGAGCCTGTGGAAATCTGCCTATAAAAATGTATGTACCTAACTTATGACATTTTTAGATGAACGACTTAACTGTATTTATACTGATATTTTAGATAGAATTCGTTTTGGCATTACTGAAATTATCTTTAAAAACTTGTTTGCTTGAAATTGCACTACCGACCTACTAGACTTGGTTCGACTTATAAATTCATATAAATTAATTAATCGTTCATGAAATATAACAACTTCTAGCCACTGAAGATATTAACCGATTAAGTAGTGTGGGGTTTTGGCATATAGGTGTGCAGGAAGTAAGATCAATTTGTTTCTTCGGATGAATTCGATTAAACATCAAAAATTCTTTCTTCGATAGAAATCAATTTTATTTACCCATCTAAGGCCTATGTGTCAAAAATCTTATTTAAATTGGCGACAAAAGTGTGTAGTGGTACGCCACTACTTGATTCGAACGTCATTTTAGAAGTTTCGATTTTCTTCCAAACAAGCTTCTTGGATGTTCTTTTATTCTTTTTAATTTTGGTTTGACAATATCTACATGGCAACCAAAATGTTCGAGAAGCTTCTTCACCTTATAAAAGCGACAGCATGAAGAACTCGTCAGTCAGTCAGCCATCAGTCGTTCAACAATTAGCAAGACTTCGCAAGTGACAACCCGGCGATAACACCCGGCTTTGCACGGTTTAATCATGGACTCCATCGGGATCATCACAGCGCCCTGGCCCCAGCCATCGTTCCTGGCCAGCGCTACACCGAATCACAGCGCCCTGGTTCCAGCACATCTGACCAGCGCTACATCCACGCACCTAGATCACGAGGCATCCTCGCCGGTATAAGCCATCTCCCGCACAACTGCCGACTAGGTCCAGCGCACCTTTCGGCTACCCTGTTCAGCACTGGAGCACCCGGAAGACCCACGCTCTTCACCAGTTCCTGACAGTCAACGAGTCCGGTCACCAGCAGCGGCGTCAACTCACTGACCCACACATTGACCAACACTTCACCGCCTGTATCCGGAGTTTTCATCATCGGTCCTTAAGTCATCTCACATACGGCAACCTGACTCAAATAAAACACTGTGACCTTCACAACATCTTTCATTGAATGCCTCCTCACCAGATCCCCAAAAGTGTATTGATCAAAATTGTTTCGTTTTCTGTTCAGTTATTGAATCATAAATATATAAAAAAATTAAAACCCGGTAAAGTGCTGTCATGTCAATTTATACTTTTTCTAATAATGAATTAAATTAATTCATTTTTAATTATTCAAGTAAACAATCTAGTAGTTGTTTTACATAGTGAAATATAACGCAACCTTTTAAAACCTATACATTTAGCCATGAAGACTTTTTTGCAAATATTATAAAGTTACGACCATTTACTTCAAAGCTTATATAAAGTTCACTTTTGCATTAAACTACTTGTATAAAGAACAACATCGATTTTACCAAGCACTTAAACTGATGATCCCTGGGTACATACAATCTTCGTGAACGTTAAACGTATCTTTTCATTAATACTACCTATCGTTTTATAAACAATATCTTCAAAAACAAGCCTCGTAAAGCTTTACAACAAAGTTGGTCGGATTCGCGGTTCAACAATTTCTTCAAAGTTCTAAGATAGATCTATGGCATAAATTGAATACACCTAACCACGTAATACCTGTATAACTTAATGTTTTTTTTTAAGTTCCTTTCTGAGATTAACTCCATCTCTAAATAATTTAGTGTTTATTAATGAGTGTTTCGTACCGAATCGACTGGTACTCGACGAATGGACTGTACATTTGAATAATAGAATGAGATTGAACAATCGTGTTTCACATAAGGGGAAATAGGAATGTAAATGAGGTTGAAACCTTGAAAATTTTGTGGATCCACTTGAAGTTTCGATGTTGGTCTTGAATCCGGTCTATAGATGTCCATCTAATTCACAAAACCAAAGGTTTTTTGATCACCACGTGAATCAATTCATCGGCTTTTCTATAAATCTCGAGAACACAACATCAATCCACCGTATGACGATTGTATCCGATTAATCACCATTACCACTCGGGGGCATCCAAAGATATGCAACCATATGTAACGACGACAATAAGGAGAATAATAATGTCACTTGCTTTTTTCGAAAGTAAGACCTTTGGGAAAAAAAATAGAAAAGGAAGGGGCAATTTAGGTAGGAACTGAATTAAAAAAACCATAAAAATGTTTCAATACTAAACAATGTGTATCCTCTAAAATAATCAGAAACGACCTCCGTGACATGTGATAAAATCCTTGTCTCTGCACTCAGAAGTCATAGACTCAACGGATCCAAAAAAAGTTAAAGGCACAAATAATTTAACTAAATAGTAGAAAGATACTGTTTGTACAACGACCCAGAATGGTAGATGCTCTTGATTATATCCATTGCGAAAGCCCACATTCAGAATCGAAGCATTGCTTGAAATTAATTATTTTCCGACCTTTCCCTTTCTCATAAGCTTTCTTCTGTGCTTCTTTCAGTCTCCAAACACTCCACAATTTTCGTTGCATTAGCCTCACTGGTTCCGATCGATTTAGACTACCCTCAGAAAAATAAAACGTTCGTTAAACGACGCCTCCAACACAACACAAATGTGTTAGCATAGTCACAAAGTCCCCCTGTCTCCGGGCAGTTAGGCACTTGGTCGCAAGGTATTCACATAAAAATAAATATGATTTATTCTAGCACGTTTTATAGCTATGCTGCATAATAATATGGCTTCTGAATATTAGAAGACGAAAAGGCTTCGCGATGTTGAAGTTCTATTTAATTACCAACAAACTATTTTTTTAAATCCTAGAATGATCTGTTTAAGGCCAGTACGCATAGGAAGAAATAGGGCCTGCAAGTATATCAGCCTTACCATCAGTATCACGAATAATTTATTTAAAAACTTCCCTTTTATTTTCCGTTAAGGGTAGTAAATCAACACATTTACAATTTGAATACTGTAAGGAAAACACATAATATTTACGAAGACATGTGTTCACACAATGTTATGATACATACTATAATACTAAGCAATATTTCGAAATATTTTTAAAAGAAATGAATAGTAAGTATTACAAGTGGATGCCTCTATAGTCATTATGTGTATTGGGTAGTATCAGATAAATTCCGTCCATAAAATCCTATGAAAATTGATATTGTTTTCATATATAATACTTTTCCACGTATTGACGGCCTCTGAATGTCGCGGGTTCGAATCCTGTCGTGCGGAAGTAAACTCTACTTGATTATTTTATGTTATTTCACAATTTCTTCGTTTAAAAAAATATATAGATTACTTGCGTTCCAGAGAGTTGAAGATATTCTCAGTATCGCCCTGGTTTAAGACCATCATTCTGAATTGAAACTTTGCTTTAAATGGCTTCAGCCATGCTTGGTGACCAGATTTTAATGGCCAGGTACTCCCCCGCCTTTCTCTTCCCCATCTCTTTCCCCTCCCCGCTACCTTTCAGCCTCACAACATACCCCAGTATAAACGATTTGGAGCAGTTGGGACTCTTGTGCGGTATTCATATAAATATATATATGTGTATTTTATATCTGTCAACCGCTATGGACATCTTTTGACAGCGTTAATACTAAGATTGAACAAATTAATGTGTTAATAATAATTGATTCCAAACGATATTTAATGCTTATTCCATGCCACACAATGGAAACGTGTTTACAATCATTTACAAGGCATACAAAAATTTTCAGTACATAACATAAGCGCAATTGGAGCAGTCCTCTCCGGGCGCCTAACACCTAACAGTCCAAACACATCTCCCATTAACTATTACTACCTACTACCTAGGGTCTAGGCGTCTACTGGTTTTGACAAGGGCGTAAAAAATTTACACGCGCCAAGCGCCGTTTGGCTCAGGGCCGGCCTGGCACGATGTTACCCCCAAATTTTTAAATCCTGACGCTGGAGGTACATACAATCAGAAAATTTACTGATATGAAATATTATAAATTTATTGAAAATCTAGTCAAAATATTCGTTTTCCAGTTACAAACGGTACTGGAGGCCTTTAATAAATGAATTCACAAATTCCAAATTATTTAACTACTATTTTATTGGGAAATGGTCATGCAGCCACATTTTTAATATTATCTTGATAAAAAGCCATACTTACTTTTCTTCGTGTATCTTCATCAAGGACGTATTAATATTTGTATTTATTCTTTTACCGATTTTTTTTCACTACCGACTATTCAATTAAACATGTAAAGATACAAAATATGGTGCAGATAAGTATGAAAATATGTTTTTTTAGTCCCCTTACTAGGGGTCCCGTGCAGAGGTGGACCAAAGACATTTAATTTGATTTAAATAGGTGCATCTTTCGTGTCAATTTCAGTGATGTTTTTTTAAAAAAATTGATTGATCTTTTTCAGCCAGACCTTAATTCTCGACATGTACTCATTAAACTTTTCTATTCGTTTTGTATCTTTGGTAAGGATATTGTAAAGTGTCGTTGCAAAATACAAGTAGTTTCTTTGGCCCAATGTAGTTTTATAACTTTTGGAATGTTTCTTATTTCATTTGATATGAAGATGATTATTAATTTGATGGATACGCTGTCTAGTGGAGAGTTTCAATAGCAGGAGCTTGGCATATATTTGTTGTACATTGGGGAAGTCAAACCTTCTGTATACTTAGACGTAGAAGATACCTATCCTATTCCATATTGTAGATTATATGTATACTTATACCTATCCTATTCCATATTGGATTTTGCGAATGACATAATGCGTAGTAGACATTTTCCACAACCTTTTTATTTACCACATTTCTTAGATTTTTGAAGAAATATACAAGGCTTGTGAGCTTTTCCTTGTCTTCGATGTTTTCACATATTCCCATGTCTCAGCATATCCGATACAATAGTATCTAATTATTTTTCGAAAAACTCAGACAAACTGTTGTCTCTTCTTAATGGCCTTCTATCTTGTTGATGGTTATCAAAACTTTTGAAAAACGAACAATCCTTTTACATAAGTTTTCCTTTTAGTTTCAATTTTTTCAAATCTTTCAAAGTTTTCCAACACAATATTCTTACAAAAGAAATTAACTTGTATGAACACAAAGAATATTTTAAAATAGAGATTGACAAAGAATAAATCTTAATTTAAATTGACAAGGTGTAAAATAACTACAGTATTCTGTGAGCAGGTAAATATTGCATCAAGTTGTCAGAATAAATTTACTTCGAAGCACATCTCAGATACAATGAACATAAAGGTATGAAAATAAGTACCTACCTCGAAATCTTTCTCAGATTCTCAATTTCAACATTTCTTTGAACGTAAATGTTGAAATTTACGGTATTTATATTGGTACAGGCGAAGTAGGTAACCGTCCTACGTTACGACCGGCCTAACAAAAACATCCTACAATACGATGGTGGCGCGTTCCCATACACAATAAAGATACATCGTAGCCATGTCGTACCATATTCAAAATGCAAAGAATAATAATTAAACTTACCAATTTCGGTTGTTGGTACATGGGTGCATGCGTGAAGTGATGCGTATTTCTGCGTAATGCGTAAAATTATTCATTCAAGTTCAACGAATTAAATTTAATTTTCAAAATTGGAATTGATAAGTATTAATCAAATCAGACAGCGGTACCAAAATAATTGTATTAATTAATAATTCTTAATTTGAAAAGTTATTTCTTTCGTTTTAAAGTTTGACAGATGTTGTATTATTGAAGTAAACTTTAGGTTTTTAAACCATTACAAATTATACAATATTATAATTATAATAACTAATCAGAATCAGGAAAAAACTAGGTTGCAACCAAGACTAGAAATATATTGGTAGTATCCAACAAGACTTACACGACAACATTTTTAATGTGAAAATTATTTTATATTTTACTACGATTTGACTACTTGGTTTAAAAAATATCGAATATGCAATATGGCTGGTTTTCGGGTATATTATAAACAAAAAAAATTTCATACCCTTTGTTAAGCTGAAATTAGTTTCGCTAGAAAATCCGTGCAAAGGTCACTTCTTCAATTTTTACAAACAGTTATGGTGCCTTTTTTATTTTATTATATGTAGTCATCATACAGTTTTTTTTATAAGATAACATACATTTTAGAATGAACATATTATAAACCAATTAAGTTCCATTAATTATCTAAAATAAAGGGAACACACAAACTATTCTTTAACTTTTTTGTAGGTTGTACGTTCAATGTAATATATCATTTAAGAAGATGATAATACTAACAAATCTAAGTGAAACGTGAAACAGAAAAAGATAAAGAAAATAAAAAGATAACGATCTCAACTAGGAATTAATTAATTTATTCTGAATTTGAAATATGAAATCGACAAATATGACGTTTAATAATTAGTTCCTAATGATCAAGTGGCCAAAGTTGCTATCCCGGTAAGACAGAGATGTTCCTGGGTTCGTTTTCTAGTTGTGACCGTTATCTTTTCTTAAGTCTTGTTCTGTTTAATGTTTCGTTTATATTTGTTTCTATTATCTTCTTCTTCGTTGAAAAAATAAACAATGGTATATTATTAGAATATTGAAAACATTACAAATGATTACCTACCTATAATTTTTCGTCGTGTGATAGATTAAGTCAATGTGAATTTATATGTTTTTTTTTTTTATATTTTATAATTACGTAACTTTTATCGTGCAAAAAATTGAAGAATCATCGATGGAGCGAAATTTCATTTGTATTTCAAGTCCGTAATTTAATACGACAAAATATTAGAACGACGATATATTTTTAGCTATCGCTATAAATATTCATGATACGACGCGACGATACAACGACAAAATGGCGTAACGTATCGCAGGCTTCTCGTGATTTTAAATAAATGCAAGTATTCGAAGTGTGAAATTGCATTTTCTGCATAGTTAGATGACTGAAAGACTTGACGTTAGGCGTTTGCGATAGCTACAAGCTTGTTATTTTGTAGACGAACTTGATATCAGTTTGTTTTTTTAGGTAGTTAGTGTTCTTTTTTCCATATTTATTTATATGCTATGATTGCTTATATAAGATAGTCCTTCATTAAACGTAGAATGAGTTTGGTCTAATAGAAATCGTGACTCCCTCACTGGCGTGGGATTACAGATATGATCAAATCGGTGTTAAAGAGAGAAAAAAATGCTTTATGTTCAAATCTAGAAGTCAACCACAGAAAAATTAACATCCGTACCTGAATGAAAATTATTGAAATTTTTAGTTTCTTTTTATATGAAACGACAAAAAAGTGATGTGACAAGTTTTTAATATTTTTATCATAATTTTAGTTATAAAAAACATGAAGTGAGCCATGCTTATTTTTTTTTTGTTTGCATTAAAAATTCTATGTTTATTTTTAATAATAAAATTTGAAAGTGTATTTCATTATCTTCCAAAAACAGTTTTTATTTTTCGGATACGTTCAAACATATTCCATTTATTTGGGTTTTATTGCAAAGCGTAAAACTACAAACTTCTGTCAAAATATGCCAGAGGCCTGAGGGGTTAAGGAGGAAAGTCATTATTTAACAGTAGTTCTGTTTTTTTTCCTGTGAGTACCGCACAAAAGTACCATCTGCGCGTAGCCAGGAATGTTGTAAGACTGAAGTGAGTGGGGAGGATCTGGCTATTCAGATCTTGCCATCAAACACAGTTAAAGCCGTTTCAAGCATAGTTTCGATGCAGAATGGAGACCTTTCACGAGAATATGAAATATAAACTTTACAGTAATAACCTTTACTAGAAACTTCATTTTTTTATATTAACTAAACACAAAATTTCTTGATGGAAATATTTCAGGCCATATGTCACCTTCGCGGAGACTGTGTGAAGGGTTTTTTGAGGAGTCCTTGTAATTTTTAGGTCCGTATATTTGATTCATATTAGTAAAATTCCATATTAAATTTTGGTTTGCCTTCTGGCAAGTGAAATTATTTTTATTTAAATAAATTTTATTTTTTGCAAATCTCTCCATCATTTTTTAAATTAGGCAAAACCATTCAGTTTCATAAAAATTACTTCTCATAATTTATTGTAAATGCAGAATACTGAGCTTATTGGCTTAGTGATATTGAAATGAAATATTATTAAAAACTCTTAGAACTATTTAAGTGTTAAGCATTACCGTGACATGGATCCTGGCTTCTAAGGTAAGGCTTTTAATCAAAAACACATAGTTTTTCCATTGCAGTAGAAACATTATAATTAACGTACGCTAACATTTTCTGAATACAGAACATTAAACAATACAGATTTGAAAGAAAACTGGTGTGAATGTCGACTTAACTCCTTCTTGTCACTCCTAAATTCGTTCTACAACAAAATTCAGTTCATAGAAGGCATAGTTACTAATTGTAGTTTAAATTTCCTAGACATATCCTTATCCATATTTAATAATAAATTCAAGTTCAATATTTATATAACACCTACATTTACTGATACAGTAATTCAAAGTACTACAAACCATCCCATTTCACAATAGTTTGAACACACCTCACTGTCTAAATAGCGTAGGTTTTTCATAATTGGTATCAAACTTAATTAAGAAAAATCATAATTTCTATAAATATTCGAGAATAAGCATACTGCATGGAAATGGTAAAGGGTCTGCATAACCTAGAAACTCTTGAAACAAATACATTCTCAAATTATTAAATAATAAAATCCTTAAAAATTGATATTACTTTAGACCCACAAACTCTGTCTACTGGTCTCTTAAATGCTAATATTAAAAGCTACTTAAACAATTGTAGAACCGAGTATTAGAACCCAATTGGAAATATTTACTAAGCCTAGCTAAAAATAGCCTGACCCAACCCAAAATAACCTGCCCTATCTATGCTTAACGTAAGAGAAATTAAAAAGTTTCAAACGTAAATAGGTACCATTGAAAATCGTTAAAATACCTTTTCAGTTTCCTTTTCAATGTGCTTACCAAGAAAACTATGCTCCATGGAGACTTTGCTCATTACATCAATAGGCAAATGCTTTTTTTAAATAAATTTATCCAGTTGAATGTTTCAACGACAAATCGTTATTAAAATTTTGTAAGCCTAGTAGTTCTGTGAATAATCCTTGCGTCCGAAAAGGTAATTCGTTTCTAATTTTCTCGTATTTAATAAAAAAATATACCATAGATTTATAACATTTTTTTTAAATTTCAAATAAAGAATTATACAATTTGTACAAAGAAATACCACTGTCTCAGTGATATTTTTTTAGGTAGGTAGGTACCTAATATTGAAAAGTTCTGTGAAACTTCCGTTCAAGCTCTTTTATTATATCTTTAGTGATCAATTGCTTCACAGAACTGAAATAATAACAGAACTTGCTTTTAAAATTTGATGAATTGTTCAAATCCTCAGGGTCAGAGAAAATGAGTCGGGTCCTCTCTCTGTCGTACTAAAACGTGAATCCGATACAGGAATACGCTGTCCCAAACCATTCACAGAGTAACACACCATATTATACTCGCCAGCAGGTTTGATTATCTTAATGTGTCGATTTGATTGGGGCCCTGGGGACTCTGATGATGTTAAGATAAATTGAATCACAAGCACTTATCACAGTTAAAACACTAATCACACAACATAACGCTTACCGATTGATTTTCGGACTCCCCAGGTACTGCAGTGCCTCCTCAATGTTTACAGAAGGGCGAGTTCCAGGATTTACAGGATTGTAGGACTGAGGAGAAGGATAAACCATTCCAGAAATATTCATTGAATCCCGAACATCAAGATCGAGCATTGAAGACCATTGGAGAAAGATACTTCCTCTCACAATCTTAGATCCGATGGATTCCCGTGCTTCTCTGCTTTAATTTCATTTTTAATTTTTAATCTATTTTATTTATTTTCCTATATGTAAACATTATCTGTACTTATACCCTCTATGGGATGTGTGGGATCGCACTAACCTCCCCACATCCTGGAATAAATAATTTATTATTATTATCATATTTATTATAAGCACACGGCGAACGTCACTTGCAATGATTATGTTTTCTACAGCGTTTAGGGCGGACTGGATCAGTAGTTACTGCTCCAGACCAATCAATGTTTATTATTGAACTTTAGACATCGATCTTTACTCATCGAATTATCACGTTGTGATAAGGCTGAAGCCCTTTGCAGAAAATAATTTAATTGGCAGAAACAGAACAAACACAACGGTGACCAATGGCCACTTCACTAGTCAAGGTTAGCCATCTAGTCAAAGTAATAATAATGTGGATGTAGCAGATTTTTTAAAACGGAAACAAAAATCAAAAAAAAAATCAGACAGACGAAATGCAAAACGATCGAATTTAAACAGGACATCACTATGCTCAGTCAATAGTTACATACCTACGTTGGTTGAAGGTCTCCAATTAAGAAGCTTTTATTGGGTAAAACTGTCCACTTCATGATGTGTTCCGCAAACAACCTGAAAGGTAACGGAATATTCACTGGAACAGAATAATCCCCAGGGACCTTACCTTACCTTTCATGCCTTATTGCGGTGCCGTACTTTCCATTTTTTGGACGCCTTTTCTTTGATTTTACGATTTCGTCCAATCATTATTTCATCCGATTTTGAAAAGAAAATATTATATGTAAATATGACGATATTTTTTACTGTTCTTTTGGGTGGGTTCACGTACCTGTGTGGCATTTGAAGAGCCTAGATAATAGGGATTGGGTGAATCTACCTATAGAGTATAAACATATTTACATAGATTTTTACGTATAGACAAAAATCCAGATCAATCATAGACAACATAAAAATTCTGGATTCCTCTATAATGTATATAGTTGCAAACTCGACAATGTTAGGACTCTATACGTAATGATATTCAAGTATTACAAGAGTTATTATCATAACCACTAAAAATATACTTTCAATTATAGTTTTGGATGCTTTTTTTACAAATCTTGACACTAAATTAGAGTCTCAGTTCCCGGAGTCGGTGGGACTACACAATCCCCAATTGGAGGAATATTTTGTGGTGGAAGGAAGTGTGATATATGGGAATTGATAAAGAATACTATGGTAGTCATTGAGATATACATATAAAGTTATTCTGTAGTGGTATAAAGGGTGTTTCTAATTTTATCTTACGTAATATATCAAATTCTAAATTTCTTCCCAAATCATAAGATTTTTAAAGAAGGACTTAAATACTTACCAACTTAATTTTGACCAATTTATTTTATATACATTATATGTTATGTTTTAGTTAAAATAAGGCATTATTCTATTTTTCCTAAGAAACGTCACTATTTCATATACAATTATTTATCAAATTTTCTTCACACAGGTAGGTAGGTACCATAATATTTATTATTCTGATTTGGCAGATCGTAGTAGTATCCATGCTCATGCGAATTCTGGCGGGATAAAACAGCAGTACCTTACACGGCCACCATCTTGAAATGGAGACGGAACATCCTAACAAATTTACAGATTGATGAAATGCCAAACGGTCGAGTTTAAACGGGACAACTATCATTGCGAAAGCCGTTTATAGTAGCTTCTAGATTATGTCAATTAAAATTCGAAACTTTTTTGTACAATTTAATTTACAATTTCAAATAACATGAAGAGAAAATATTTATCACTTTCCTTTATAATAATTTCTCAAGTGTTAGTTACTCAGTTTTAACTTTATGTAAATGATTTGTAAAACTAAACCATAAATCCCACGAACCGTACCTTTTAAATAATTTTCTTTTGCATTCTTTCGGAATTCTGAACCCGTGACCTTTTGGTTAAAAGCTCCCATGTCTCGCCAGATGTATTATATAGATAATCCAACGTTAACGTTAGACAGCCCTTGTCTTAATCGAATAAAAGCAGTGAACCTTCCTTTCTTTTCCATTTTACGATAAAGTGTTCATTTTTATTAGTATGCAGGACCCATAACACCCCCCATCCCCTCCTGCATGATCCCCCCCCCCCCACTCATCCCTCCGCACCACAACTCCCCCGTTAAACCTCATTCCGAATAAACCGCTTTCCACTTATCACTGTGGGAATTCTAACATTCAATATGAAGAAGAGACTCCGAGATGATAAAATTTAAAATTTGAAATATTGATAAAATCTTCCATAGAGTTATTCCCTTCACTCGGTAGATTAAAGAACCTTGAAAACTTTTCATCATAATGTCATTTTCTACTTGCTATGTACTGTAATTCGGTTACTGTGCTCTATGGATCTTGTTTAGGTATCGTGCAAGGTTCGTAGAAGTATTATTCATTGGTATTTTCTATGAATCTTGGATATCGTAGTTTGAATGATTTAAACAAAATAAGATCAATTTATTGGAATAAATAAGGACAGTTTGTTTCACAGAATTTGTACAATTCATCAAATTTCAAAGTTAATGTTCAAGTTCTGTTATTATTTCGGATATATGAAACCACTGGCCTTAATGATATAATAACAAATCTTGAATAGCACTTACTACAGAACATGAAAATTTATTTTGAAACTTGATGAATAGTTCAAATTCTGTGAAACAGCTAAGGCCCAGTTATTTAGAGGAAATTCAAATTAAACATTGTCATCAAATGACCACTGAGAGTCATTTTCTTTTTTGCATTTGAAAGATCACGATTAAACGCCAAATTTAGTTGCGTTTCAGCTTTCTATCAAATTGTTAATAAGTTGAAAAGCTAAACAACATAATAGTTGACCTCTTCCTCTGATCACAATTTGTTAAAAAGCTCAAATGAACTTAGAATCGGCATTTAACGAGAACAATCCAGCAGTCAAAAAAATGACAGTGATCACAATGTTACATTCGAATTTCTGCGATACAACCGGGCCTTAATAATTTCAATGTTGAAATATGAAGCGGAAAAAGACGGAGAAAATAAAAAGGTAATGGTCACAACCGGGAATTAAACCCAGATCCTTTGTCTTACAAGGACAACGCTCCCAATTAAGCTACTGAGACCTAGTATTAATAAAACTATGGTAAAACGGAGGATTTTGATTCAATTCCCAGTTTTTTATTTGTTTCTTTGTGATATAGGAATTTGTTAAAATTATCACTTTCTTCAATGATTAAAAAATAAAATTGCTGATAAGTTTTGGATAAGTGATCTAGGCTCCCATTCATGACAGAAAATAACCACATTATATTCTAAATGGGTTTATTATATTTTTGAATAATAAATAGAAAAAAATCATACACCTCATAAACCCTTGGTTCTCCGTTCTACCGCCAGAGGGCTGCGGTAAACTCTGTCAGTAAAAAGGAGAACTACTTACTCCAATTCAAACCATTTATAACACCGAGCAACGCCGAATACACGACAGATAGTTTACAATAAATTAATGCGGTTATAACAGTGATATTTCTAAGTGGCTACCACAGCGAAAAGAAGAGAAATAAATAGTAACCTGTTTTTCGTCCTCTTTTATAAGTTTCTAAGATGGAGGGCCTGGCGTGACGTATTGTAAATGTGACCAGGGTACATGTTCCACACGTTCGTTTGAAGCTTAAATCAGAGGCGTAACTAGTAACTACCGTCTGGGAACCTCGTAGCCTGGGCTGCCTGCAAGATACCGGGCTGTTCACAGTGGTCATTCGAATGCACATTTTAAATCGTTATTTTTCACATTTTATTTCACTTCTAGTTTCAAAAAACGTTGGGGAATCATAATAGGTAGATAATATTTTCATGAGTATGTACGTGCATGCTTGTACCTCTGCAACTATTGACTTCGTATAGGTACTAAACTTCGGGGGATGTTTTTTTTTATAATAAAGGTCCATTCCTTGAAATTGGGATTAGTTTTAAGATCCCGCTTAAAAACATCGCGACAATGTATGTTCTATTTTGTTTTGTGAATATCGGGCACAAACATGTATTTTTTTCCCATGATAATCTTAGAACTTAATTTACCACATTATATAACCATGGAGATTTTGCTTTTTTATAGGCTGATACTTTTCTCTAGGCTTGTAAAAAGAATGAATGTTCGATTTTAGCAGGGGCCAAGCAAGATGTATTCTACTCGCAGTATTTAATCAAAGCATCTATAATATTTCAAAGCGATCAAATTTTTAAACCAAAAACAAATGATTTTGCATAATTTAGCATTGCTTCGTCATAAGTCAAAAGGTTCAAATAATGATTTCAATGTTTGCAACAAGCTGGGTCTCCTGCGACCGTTTCCAGAAACATTTCCTCCTTTACCATTATTACCGTCTTCTCCTTTTGTTGAAACATTGGGGCGCGGTGGATGTGTGCTATATTTTTTTTTTGCTGTCAACTGTCAAGATAAATTCTGAAGAGGAATAAGTTCATCCCTGGCTTCCCCGTTTCAAATGCGCAGAGAATTTTCTCCATCGGCCACGGAAAACACAATCACTTCATTTTCGAAAAAAATATGGACAAGAATGCCCCCTTTTCGAATGTTTGGGCCAATGTTTGTCGTAATGTTTGAAGTAATGTTTGTGGAAGCGCTCGCAAGAGACGCGGCTTCAGGTTTACAAAGAGTTTGGGTGGACGTATCATTTTATTTCATGTATTGTAAAAGAAAAAAAAATTAATCATCCTTCGTTATCCCATTTTCCAGATGTTACTCCCTTGCGTCATGATACGAATGACACGCGTAACTTTATTAAGTAAAATATAAATACAAACTCAAATTGTAATTTTTAAACAATTTGATCATAGATCTTTATGAATACTAAGAATGGGTTGTTTCAAAGAATTTGAAACAACCCATTCTTATTTCAATGTTGATTTTCAAGTTCTGTAAAGGTTCTACTCAAGTTTTGTTATTATATCACTATTGGCCAGCTGTTTCACAAAACTGAAACAATAACAAAACTTGAATAGAACCTTCACAGAACTTCAATTTTGAAGTAAGTGTATTTACACTTTGAAATTTGATGAATTGTTCAAATGCTGTGAAACAACCCGTCCTTACTCTCTGAATCTCTACTACGTATCTGCCAATAACTACCATCTATCCTGTAAGTTATGGAATCATGAAATTCGCACTCTTGAAATCTTGCGTTGCACATTATATTCGCTACTATTATAAACTGAAAATTTCCCTTAGGGCCTATGTCTTCTCCGGGGGTGCTTTCGTAGAAATGACCTGTTCTCATGAGACAAATGCCAACCGTGTACAAACCCTGTTAGGCACGTTTTCCTTGTTTTCTGACTATGTACCGATGCCAAACGGATCAATGACGCTAGTTTCTCGGAGCATCTTTCATCGAAATACCGGTGGAGCAATTATTACAACTGGAAAATGACGGGTTATTGTTAACTTGTCGAGATTGCGATTTTTTTGTTTCTGCTCATTCAAAAATGATTGCACATTTCAAATTCATCATAAAATCAATATTCTTCTTAAATAGATATCTACAAGTATAATATGGGTAAGTACTTTATCGCTTGTCTGAATCTGAATAGATTAAGATCAATAAAAGATTGAAAATTTTCACAACACATGCAACAATTGTATATTATCAGTTAGATTAGATAGTCCTGATATATGAATGTTGATTCACTTTCATGTTCATACCATTTGATCGAGGCTCCTTAGGATGTATTATTGTAACAATTATACTACGGTTTCAGGCTACAATTCTATTTTAAATAAATTATTCACCATTATACTACAATAGAGATAAGTCAATCTCTCACTAGTACTTCACACCGTGCAATAAACAATGACTACTGGTATCCACACCGTGCAATAACTAATAACTTTTGGTATCCACACCGTACAATAACTTATAACTACTGGTATCCATACCGTGCAATAACTAATAACTACTGGTATTCACACCGTACAATAACTAATAACTACTGGTATCCATACCGTGCAGTAACTAATAACTACTGGTATCCACACCATGCAATGACTAATAACTACTGGTATCCACACCGTGCAATAACTAATACTAGGTACTAGCTTAATCAAAATCCCCGAAACCTTTCGATGGAAATGCTAGAAATACTCATTTCGCCCGGATTAAAATGACCTGATGGGATATTAGAATCCTATTTGATTCGTTGAACAACTAAACCAATTTAGATTGCAGATTAACGGTTGTCCGCTGGCAGATCATAAGACTTTACCAAAATACCACGAACTAAATTATTTAATATTACCAAGAGCGCAGCGGTTGTCACTAGGGACAGATCATAGACTCGATTTTAAAGTATTTTTTAGATATAACATTTCTTCTTTAATATCTACCTTAAATTCTACATCAAATCTTAATGAAAATCGAACATACCATTATTATGTTGTCTTATCTAATTACCTGATAATTAATTAGATGTTTCAAAGCCTCATATCTCATGACGGCAATAATGCGGCGGTTTTGAAATTACAGATGGAAAGGGCTGAGTAAATTTCATATTTCCAGAGCTTACTGTATAAAACAAACAGTTTATACATAGTTAAAATTCGGACATAGATAAACGACGAGCGCCCAAATTATCGCTCACATCGTTGGAGGAGCTTTTTCACAAATAGAAATATCTACCCTAAAACGTTTTGTTTTAAGATTCTTATTTTCTACTAGCTGAAACCTGCCATGTATTGCTGTGGCTTAGTCGGTCTGTGCAGATAGAGAAAAATATGACATCTATATAATATGATATGACATCTTCATCTATATAAAAACACACACGTATTCAAATGCAACGTTGTGTCAAAATTTCAAAGCAATCGGTGAAGAACTTTCAGAGAGTTAAGATTTTGAACAAATGAACATTGACACATTTTTATTTATGTAGATAGTTGTTCATATATAGGTATAGGTGTCTACGAAATGGCTAACTCAGATTCTCAAAAATCTATATATTTACCTGTTTTATGTGTAATAGAAATTGATAAATTTTTACAACGTGAAAAATTTACATAACTACTGTATAAAAGTAATATTAACTTTTAAAGAATAATAAAAGTGAAATGTAACTTGTTAGATATATAATGTAAAAAATCCATTATCATTATATTTCAATGTATTTGAGTAGGACCCCAGCTATATGAAAATGATACATTATTCCTGATTCCATACCAATATTTGTTTTTTATATATACGTTTCAACGGTAGGTATTATAATTTATATTATTTTTTAGGTGTAGGTAGGTACTTAGAAAGATAAAGCAAACATTTATGTTTATTAAAAACTATAATCTTATTTTAAAACTAAAATGTACGGGATATTTCGATGTGTGAATTTTTTTTTTACTATATTTTATATTTCACTTTTATCAAAATTTCCAATTTTCGACGACTTTCTAAATAAAATGGGTGGCTTTTCACAATTAATTGAGTTTTCTTACTATTTCTAACAGTTTATTGAATGCATTTAAAGATTATCATAAAATATTGACCACAAGTGATTTTTCACATAAAACTGTCCTACGACAAAAAAACATGTAGATATTTATATTTATGAAACGGCCCTCAATTTGTTTGATGTTTGATGAAATTTTCTAAATTTGAATTCTATCCAAACTGCTCTGCAGCTGTTCAAATTGGGCTAAAGCTTCTACATATTTTTTATTAAAATGTTCATAGTTCTATTACGTAGGGAGGCGAGTACAATTTGGAATTTCTTTGGAATCTGCACCACCCCAGTAGAACCAGGTATTTCATTCCCATTCGGGTATGTTGTAAGTCTGTATGATGGGAACCAGTAGAGGAAGGTTGGTTATTTAGATTTGTTCACTAAACATAGCTAAATTAATTTCATTTAACGTTTATTTTACGAAGGGTGGACTCTCACCAGGCAATCGATTCTCTAATTGAGGTAAAACTGTGTCTGGATTATGTTACGTGAACACCTCACTAGGAGAACCTGTGCTGAGGTGATTAAGTGTGACAGGTATTTATGTGTTGTAGTAGAAAGTTAGTTTCATTTATTTATTTTTTTCACAGACATATGAAACACATGAAATATATGAAACATATCAAACATGAAAATACACATTTCTATGTGAATGTATGTATTGTTGGATAATTCTACAAAAACGTCTATAAATATTTAATTTTACTTATTATATTTTGGTTATGTTTGGTTTGGAATCATAATCCTTTGATGTTATATAACCCTTTGGGTGAGTTCCTTACGATAACGGCGCTATAAATATGATGATCACATTATTATTATTATCTGCAAACAATACCTACATTATGACTTAGTATCTTTTAGCCTCTGACATTTTGCTTTATTATCTGCAACCAATACCTACATCACGACTTATTATCTTTTAGCCTCTGACATTTTACAATGTACTTCGCTTAGAAAAGCTGTCAGAATAAAGATTAAAATTGATTTTAGATAAATTTGCTGTTTTGAACTTATTGAAAGTTAAAACGTTCAAAGCAGGGGAAAAATTCTTTAAGGATTTAGTATTACAAATCGACATAACGATGGCTTAGAGTTTAAATATTGTATCTCCAATTTTCATCAAAAATTAGTTAAATACAAGAAAAGTACCAAAGATAGCTTAAATTTGTTCAAATATAAAATCTCCTAAACCTACCGTCCCAAATATATAAACATATGTACATATTGTAAATCCTCCAAGCAGTTTGTTTATGTGCAAAGGTACAGCATCTCCTTAAAAATTATATTTATTTCTATCCTTTACGAAATGCCATGCAAAAATATAATATTTGGATACTGTAATACGTAACTAACATCTTGTTTTTATATCACAAAATCTAATGTTTCCAGGTTTGCAAATATTCAAACTCAGTTTTCTCAATACTATGTTTAATGCCTATATAACTAATAACTCTAAGCCATCGATGTGCAGTTAAATAATATTAAAACCTTGAAAGCAAACAAAGATAAACTTAAAGACGCTCCCGTTGTTTTTTTATCGTGAAAACTGTAATTGTACGGGACGTGTTTGCCTGTACAAGAAAAGACTGTAAATAAAAAGCACCGGCACACATCATCCCTCAACCTGGGTAATGATTTAAATATAACACCGTAAGGTGTTCTATCCAAACCATCATAAAAGAAAGACGATTCGAATCAAAATTCACATTTTAATTACATGTATTGTACTGGTATACAGAACTTACAAATGGGTGTAGCTTATAGGTACTTCCTATTTCTTACAGCCAACCCAATTCACAAGAAATAGTTATATGTATTTCAATACAACTGGGTTTTAATACACAGATAGAAACTGAGACAATTGGAATGCTTTCAGCGACGATTTCAGATTGGAGCACATTGTGCATTAGCGCGCCATACGATACAGCAAATGGCGCAAGCGACTGCTGCAGCAGTGGCCAGTTTAGTCGGTAGCCAGCAGGAATTGGCCAGCCTTTAGGTTGTTGGCATCAGTGGCTCGTTCAGTCGGTAGCCAGGAGGAATTGGCCAGCCTCTAGGTTGTCAGGGACAGTGACCAGCAGTCGGCAGTAGCAGGAATTGGCCAGCCTCTAGGTTTTCAGCATCAGTGGCCAGTTCAGTTGGCAGCGCCAGGAATTGGCCAGCCTTTAGGTGATTAGCAGCAGTGGCCAGCAGGAATAAGACAGCCTTTAGGTTGTCAGCATCAGTGGCCAGTTCAGTCGGCAGCAGCAGGAATTGGCCAGCTTTTAAGTGATCAGCAGCAGTGCTACCAGCAGGAATTGGCCAGCCTGTAGGTTGTCAACATCAGTGACCAGCAGTCGGCAGCAGCAGGAATTGGCCAGCCTTTAGGTTGTCAGCAGCAGTGCCAGCAGCAGGAATTGGCCAGCCTTTAAGTTATCAGTATCAGTGACCAGCAGTCGGTAGCCAGCAGGAATTAGCCAGGCTCCAGGTTGTCAGCATCAGCGACCAGCAATCGGCAGCAGCAGAGATTGGCCAGCCTCTATGTGATCAATAGCGGTGGCCAGTTCAGTCCGTATTCAGAAGGAATTCAGCGGCGGCATGGTCATTTGATTATAAGGGCCGGCACACGGAGACGCCCCACTATTGTAAAGATGAGAGATGCGTCTCGCTCAGCTTATGAAGTGCCGGCAGTAAACAGCTCGTTGCACATAGTTGTAATCTTTAAAATGATTGTGCCGTGATGGAGGAACAGAAGCGAATACAGCTTTCAGTTGTGACTCAGGAATTGTAATTTCAAGTTATAACTGATTGCGGTATAACCGAAAGGTGTTGCGTCTACTGGTTGTAATTCTTGAATAAAATATATTTTAATGGGCTATTTATAATATCTCCTACAAGTGTTCGTGTGACGTCAACGTCAGCTTGCAAAAACATGTTTCAGTTTTCAATGCAGGTGTTCAATATTCATTTTTGCGGCTTGAATCGCCTAGTAACAGCCTTTGTCCTTGAAAATAGGGTTATCGAACTGTTCGATACAGTCGTATTACTGGTTATAGATTGTTTTTGATGCATTTTTCATCTGGTAAATATTATGATTTGGAAAAGGGGGTCATCAAACTCGCAGGTGTTCAACGTAAGTAAGTGACCAGTGGATGGCAACAAATTTAATCCTGTTGTAATATAATGTTCGATACAGTAATTATTCATTTACACGAAACTAAAAACATATTTAATTAGACAAACGTATTCCAAAAGTTATTATATGCAAACCTTGACAAATACTAATTATTGTCTCATACAATTATTTCAGTTTTTCGGGAGCATTTATAATAATTGAAAGTGCGGTACTTTCTCTTTCCAAAACAGTTTAAATTATATTTCTCACCTTAATACAAAATGAGATAGCATAACTTTTATAAGACCGTTTCAGACTGGGATATATCTCCCAAAAATATTCTACGGTTGTTTGTTATTTGTGAAGAATATCTCCCAAAATTGCCCAAAGGGTTAAGGAAGTATATAGATACCTACATACCTACTTTTATTCTACGTCTATCTACTTTTTATGAAGTCAAGTATTAATTTTGCCTCCCTGTGAAGGCGTACATACCAGGTATATGGTTATAAAACGTAGCAAAGCTCTTTAAGCAGTATATATTAATGACGCAGCTCAAAGTTATCCATACTCGTACGGCATCCTGGCTGCGTTTATAGGGCCTCTCTCCTCTCTGCAGTACAGGGCGGGGGCAGGGGCGGGGGCGGCTAACTATTATATTAAACACCCGGACTAGACTAGGGCTGCTGGGTGGATAAGGGTGGGAGGTTCGTGTCATAACTACGGGCACTGTCCACCAAAAAAGATGTATCCTCTGTTACATTTTAATTTATTTAGTTTATTCTTATTTTACGATATTCATTTTACTGTTTTTTTTATAATCCACACTACATTATTATTAATAAATTCCGAAAATATAATAAAGAATAACACAAGAAATACCTTGTAGGCATGTTTCGTGATCCAAATATAAAGCCAATTTCCTCCTTTTATTATACTATATTTCCATACAAAACTGCGTTTTACCCTGATTACGAAATTCAAATGTAATGGTAATATACAATTTGAGGCAAGTGTAAGAGAGACAGATCGCGTTCTAGACGGTCTGGAACCAAAAGGTATGTACTAAGTCAATGAAATATTTGTTTCCATTCAATTTTTTTTTTTTTTAAATTGTATTTAAGGCACTTCTAGTTTTCTTCTTTTTTCTGTGTTCCAGGACATTAATTTACTAATATTCAACATACGGGATTGAACTACGGCCACTAAAGAGATAAGGGCTGGAATGTCGGATCATAAATACAGCTACTGTCCATCGAAAACGAATTGGCTTCTGTTCGGTTGCAACATTACAATATTTTATTTTTATTTATGGTTCCCTAATTTAAAAAAAATTGTATTATTAAATTTGTATAAAAAAGTCGCACAGCGCTGAACGTAAAAGCTCTTTGGGCGTTTGAATAAAGAGACATAAAATACAATAAGTCGATTATACTTCAATCGAGACTATTCTTAAATAGGCACTCTTAATAAGTCGGATTATAAGTACAGATACTGGCCACCAAAGGTGTTGTGGCCCCGATTTGGTTTCAACATTAATTTTTTTTTCAGCTAGATCTCTTCACTAAGAAAAGACTTATGTTGGATATGGGAGAAGATTTGCTTTAATATTTTATTCACGATTGTTCCAAATTAAATCATTTTTATCACAGTATTTTCTTTATTTCTCTAAGATTCTTACTGGTTTAAAACTAATAAAGACTTGTGAAAACGCTTAAATATGAACTATTTTTTCCTCTTATTTTCACATAACATCAGACATTTTACACCATTTGATAATAAATCCAGCAGATTGCAATCACATTGCAATGCAAGTAATTCAAAAATCAAAGAACTAACTAACTAACCATCACGCCGTTTTGAGAGGACAGACCACCAAACAACTCGGTCTTGACACACACTTCTTGCCTCATTCACATTCATATGAATATGAATGAATGTGAAAAATCACAGAAATTGTTATTATTTTTAATTCCTCAATATCAGAAAATGTCCATGCTAGGTCTTCAAGATTCATAAAACCATAATACCACCAGAGCAGTCTTGCAACCTAACATGTAAGGAAACCGGGAGAACGACGGCATACCGTCCGAATTCTATTCGCCTTCCACCTGCTTAGCTCCTGGTTAACATTTTATTGGATTTTCAGTTTCTTTTTAGCTGGCTGCTTTGGTCAACTTCACCTTTGAATTCTTCGAAAAACAATGATGAGCGATACTGAAGTCTCTGAAATACAAATCAGTTTCGGCATATATTAAACCAAACTCAAATTATGCATTTCAATAAGTTATTAGAATTTTCTGTTCTTTCTTAAATAACGGTAAAGAACAAAATGTTAGTTTTCTTTTATGTCTGGAGCCAGTGAGACTATGGCATCCCCAAATAGGGTATGTTGTGAGGCTGAAGATAGCGGAGAGGGAACGGAAATGAGAAGACGAAGGTGGGTCAGATCTGGTCACTATACACGTCCAAAACCATTTCAAGCAACGTTTCAATTCTGAATAGTGGTCTTACACCAGGGCGATACTGAGAATATTTTCCATTCTGTGTCAAATGTGCCATATTTATTCTTAATTCGTTATTTGTGAAATAACACAAATTAATCAAATAAAATGTAATTGCTCAAGCCGGGATTTGAACCCGCAACCTCCCGAGACCGTGATAAGTTTGCAGACTTTTAATTATATACACCTACGTTTTCATGATGAATAAAATACATAATAGGAATAATGATATCCCACTGCATAATTACCGATTGTCTCCGGACGTATTGACCGTTTTTAAAACTCACCTAAAGAATCTCCCTCAGTTTTGAGGCCATTACGCATTTGGCCGACAGTACCTCCATAAATGCGTACATTATAATAAGAAAGTACTTAGGTACCTACTACTTACAAACTAAGGCCGGAACGTACTGATTATTCATATAGCATTAAAATACAGCCTAATTAGGCCATTTGTGTAGAAGTTAGAAATTATTAAGGTTTCCCCTTGAAAGGACATAGTTATGATACCATGAATGGAAAATGAGTTTATTTCTAGGATATGGTCGAAATCAAATAAATCGGGAACTTTGAAACCTTGGCGTAGTGGCTTACGTCGCTTTACTAAACGTCCACTCAAGGAAAACTTTAAATGTTGATCAGTATATGCTGAAGTACCAAAAATCTCTGCCGTCATGAAATTTGCACCGCCTCTTCAGCTTGTCGATTATAAATACATTAAGCAGTCAAAAATAAGACAAGACGTTTTACAAGGCATTTTATAAATGTTACGATTTTTTATTGTAATGTTTTTATCAGTATATTTTCATATTTTGCACGAGTGAAGCCGGGCAGCAAAGTTAAATTGCACGAGAAATAAAAAAAAGTTTTACTTTGTTAATAAAATATTTGTTTGATAATAATCTCGGAAGGCGAAATAGCTGTAACGCATAGTAATAAAAAATACACAGCAGAACCTGTTAATATAAACTGTTAATAAATTATTAACTAACCAGGGTTTATCCGCAGGAGTAGGCAGAGAGGACGGACAGCCAAACAACTCGGTCTTGACACGCACTTCTTGCCTCACTCATATTCATATATCGTCTCATAAATACTATTCTATTTTGCTGACTCTTGACGTGGTCTTGACTTACTCAAGTATCTGATTCACTTGATCGTTCCATATTTTCCTCGGGCGTCCTCGACTTCTTCTACCATTCATATTTGCGTCATATATTCTCCTTACACTCCTTTCTGCGTTCATTCGCTCTACATGCCCAAACCATCTAAGGATACCTTTCTTAATCTTACTCATTACGGTTAATTAATTAAATAATTATACTATAGAATATTTAAAATAAAAACTTACACCAGACAAAGTTTCATTGGTAAGCGGTCGTCTAAAACTTTACATCATTTTTGTATCCTTTAATTGACACTTTTTAATGAAGAAAACTGGAAAAATGGATGAATAATGACAATGTTCTTAAAGTGAAACAAATTGAAATTCTAACATTTTAGTTACTAAAAAACATAATTTTGTGTATCAAACATTCATGGCCCAAGTAGCAACATTCAAAAGAAAATATTATATTTCATGTTAATGAGAGACAATATCCTCATTAAAAAAAAATGGTTACAAGAATTCCTCCAGAAAAATAACTACGTAAATTTTTCGTTTATCCAAGATCATGTCGAAATTTAATTAAGAAACACATTGCCTTCCTCCGCAAAAGTATAACAAAATATTAATATTATAAAAGTAATAAATGTCAATGATGAATAGTTTGAAAGCATATTTTTTAACGATCTATATCTGTATTTAATATCATGAATTCTCCCAAACTTTTAAAAAACTAGCACTATTGTAGAATCATGCAAAATATAACAATCCTTTAACGGTGTATTTATATGTCAAAGCAAATCGTGTATAGGTAAATCAACACAAATATTATCAATAAATACAGCATTGTTTAATTAATTCTGTGAAATATTATATATATAACTGAATTCGGAATGGCCTGGTAAACTGAAGACCAGACCAATAAGTCGACCATGAAGACGGTAAGAAAGATGGTGTTACGATTCAAATATATGCGAAAGGAAAATGCCTGGCACAAAACATGAAAAACAGAAGTCAAACTCATACCCAACAATCAATCAATGTATAAAGCAAAAATTAAAAAATATCTTATACCTACCTCATTGATAAAACAAACACAAAACGGACGAATGGGTATTCCTATTCCTTATCATATTTATTATGTATTTAAGTTCTTAATCATGAAGGACTGGGTGGATGGTGCTAAACCTGTCTGCCATATCACATGAGAAATAATATTTAATTGTATGAGAAAAAAAGTTTATTTAAAACGTAATAGGTAATAATAACAACAAAATTATTACATTAGAATCGTCCTTCAGGGTGGTCGCCGCATCATCTGCATCCATCGCTCATTGAGTGGGGAGCTGAACCACTCGGATTCAGTCATGACAATGACGTTGGTTGACTTCCGTTGGTGTCCTGCCCCAGAAGCTGACTAATCAGTGGCGAAATAAGGCGTGAGAAGAGTGCATTCCTGGAAGAACATATTAGAGGCACTGCAGAACCTAGGAAGTTTCAGAAGTTGCCTGAATGCATTGCTATAGATCACCGCACATACTGATGCTTGTCCACTGCTCAAATGTGTGCAGAGTATCTTAAAAGGCAATTTCCTGACATCGTCGCTACAGATAAAACCGCTTTGAGAGAATTCCGGCCTGTTTATTAATGGCTCGTCTTTGTAGTTACATCGTTTTCTATCACACAGGTTACCTTTTAAATATGTTGACAGCTACTTACAGACAGGTGCTTGAGAAATGCATCGTGTCCCTTTCTATCTTGCAGTGAAGGTTTTTTTTTTACCAAAATGTTACATTTCATCATCATTAAGCTGTAGTTTTATTGAGAAATAATATCTGCCTCCGCATTAGGACAAAACTACGCGTCATTCAGTTGACTGGATAAGATAGCAGAATCCTGTTAAACAATAAACAAACAAAAAAGTGACGAGAACATCTAAACTTAAGTAGTGAAATTATGATAGAAAATTTAATAAACATGAAAAAATAAAATCGAACAATGTTCAACAACTCGGTTGTGGAATGATTTGCAAGCTTCTCTGTTTTCTCCTTCCTATAACAAGTCTTCGAGACTCTTCTTCACGCAGCTTCCCCAAAGATGACGTAGGTTGTTTGAATAAAAAAATCGACAATTCTGGCATTTTCCCACTGATATAATTATTGTCTTGAGAGTCTATCTCATGTGTTCTATTTCAATGTTGCGGGATCTCATATATTGTATAAGATAAAAGCTTTGTTAGGCAAATATTTAAAATAGTCCAGTGGCGTAACGATACATTCCCAGGTCAGGCGGATAAGCCAGTTAATATTGGCCCACTCCTTCGCCTCAACTACTGTATATAAAATATATTTTTTTTTAATATATGTTCTTACTTAACATATTTTATTTATTTATACATTTATGTTTTGTTAATCTACCAAAATAACATCAAGTCCAGTCATTGGGTGCTGAAAGGGGGTGTTTTAAAACAAATTCTGGTGTAGTCATGATTTTTTCTCATTGATTTACACTCCGACCTACAAAAATTGTCATCTGCGGCGATTATTCCGTTTCTTTGTGAATGTAATAATTCAATTTCACTCCCTTCATTCACAATATACAGGTACCCCAATTGGAGATTTTTCATATATATGTAGGTGTTTGATACACATTTTTAAAGAATTTATACGTTTATTTTTTTATTTAACCTTTCAAGATGCACAAGAATATTTTCAAACATAGATTGTATAAAACACAATTCAAAATGATAGATTTTTTTATAATAATATAAACTTGTAAATGCTCATATGTCTCCAAATGACAATTATGTGACAGCACTATCTTCCATATCTCTGTTGTTCCATACTGGCTGAGAGTGGTGATTTTGGATTGCTCAGGTAGTGACTTTTGTCATGAATAACCTTAGTCATCCATGTATGCATGTGTTATGTGATCTACTTATTGAATTGAATATAATTGTAAAGCTGATCATTTCGACACAGGAATTCTCTAGTGAGATTAGCAGCGGAGGAAAAAAATAAATGAAATATCATTTTATTAACATACTAATGGTATTTGTAAGTCTTTGAGCTAGACCCTTTTAAGCCTACGCCTTCGCTACGCCAATAGAACTGAGGCTAAATCGGTGCCAAAATTCAACATATTCATAGCCCTTAAAAAAGGTTTATTGAATCTTGTAAGGATTTGAAGGTCACCCCGTGAATATCTCGTGCTACACGTTAAAGGTAAGCCTGACCAATAAAACCAAATAAACTCCACATAAATACTAACCCTTTGTTGTTAAATAAAACCCTTTTCAGTCAAAGCACCTATACCCTTTGACATTCTTAAATACAAACGTATATTTTCAAATGTTTCTGCAGCTTTTCCTGGCAAACCAGTTTTGCTCGACTCGTCACACCCTCTTTTATAATCTTTTTTGTTTCGTAATTTAACACCATCCCTAAGCAAATGAATAGCTAGGCGTTTATTGCGAGGCATTAATGTTTGCACTATTAAAAATCTCAAAAAATAATATTGAAACCTCTATTCGACCCCGCGGTTAAGTGGTCCCTCGACTACGAATCTAGATGTCTCGGATTTAAATCCCAGCTTGCCTACATACATTTTAATTAATTCAACTGTTTTATTTAAAATTTAATTAATATTAAATAATGTATATGCAGTATGTATATTGTACGTTCCAGAGTGGTTGATACTGTTAGGACGGGTTGTTTCGGAGAATTTGAACAATTCATCAAATTTTAACGTTCATTTTCAAGTTCTGTGAAAGATTTTTTCAAGTTCTGTTTTTATTTCAGTTCTGTCAAGCAACTAGCCTATAATGATTTAAAAACAGAACTTGAATAGGACTTTCACAGAACCCGAAAATAAACGTTGAAATTTGATGAATTGTTCAAATTCTCCGAAACAACCCGTCCTTGTAAATGTTGATACTCTGGTGAAAGACTGCCATTCGGAATCTGAACGTTGCTTGAAATGACTTTAGTCATGTTTTGCGATTAGATCTAAATAGCCGAATACTTTCCAACCCACTCTTCTTCATATCAAATCTCACCATACTAGGAATTCGCGGTGTCCGGAAACTAGTGATACAAGACGGAAACTGCGGAATCTACGTCACGTAGAAACTATTATTTTTTTCGATCTAAACATTTCTAAATATAGGGTGTTAAGATACGGTACCGGTGAACCAGTGATTCCTGACAATATTTGGAGTAAAAAGCGTAAGTGAAATTTTCACAAAAAAAATTCATTCACATGGCGTCATATCACATGTTCACGTGTGAAGTGGCGACATGTTATGAATTTTGCTACGACATGTTCAGATTCCTTCACATGTCGTAGCAAAAGAAAAATACAGTTTCCCGCTTGTGCTACTAGTTTTATAAAAAAAAATAACAAAATCTGTCTAAAAATTTAAACAAGAAAATGAAAAAATACAATTAACTATATTCAAAAAATAAAAATAAAATATTTTTCTGATAAAAGATAGGTACCTACCTACTTTATTGCTTGTCTGAATTCACAGAATCAGTTCCAATTTTGAAGAATTCAAAGCAAATTTGAGTTCATTGAACGTGAATAACGCACTGACAGCTGAAATTAATTAGTAGATATAAATTGCATGTATCAAGTACAAGTAGCTGCATTTTTATTTGCTGTATTTACCTCCTTTATATTCTGAAAAGATTTTTAGATCAGACTAATCAGATATTAGTGTGGGCTAAATATTCTAAAACAACGCAAAGCAGCATTATTATAAAATTATCTATTGATTACACATCATTTTATTCGATATTATTGTATTATTTAAACTCCTTGAAATACTTTCTGGTTAGAATAATAAATAAGACTTGTTTGCGAAATAAGGACAAGCGAGTAATTCAATTATATCACAACGTAAAGAAAGGGGTTTCATAGTCAACTTAGTATTATGCTGCGTATAAACAGGAGAAAAAACCCGCGAGCCGAACCGCGATTTATTTGAAAGGAACCAATCAACCGCAAGCAGCGTTTCGCGCCATCTGCGATTGCTTCGTCCTTTCCCGTAATTTGTGGTTCGGCTCGTGGTTGTTTTCTCCTGTTTATATGCAGCCTCAGGGCCCGTTCCCACTTCCGTTTTCAAATCGGAGGCGGGTCCCGTTTTAAAAACGGATGGCCAATGGCCCTGTTCACACTACCGTTTTAAAAACGGACCATACTCTACGAAAAAAAATAATTGTCGATTCAACAAAAACATGTTATTTGCTCATTCTTCAGTAATGGTGCGCAATGGACGACGATGAAGCTCTTGTTGTCATGTTGTACTTATTAAAAAGAAGGAAAAAAGTGAAAAGAAAATTTTGGGTACACCCAATCATAGCCGAATGATTTTCTGTAGGAATTTTCCAAGTGTTAATTGGTGAGTTGAGAAGTGATGAACTAAAGTTCTTTAATTATTTTAGAATAATAATGATTGGATTATTTATATAGCGCCGTTTTCACCATGAAAAATCACCTCAAGGGCGCTTAATGGCTTAAGAGAATGTCTATCACTTCCTTTAACCATCTACTGGAATGAGTTTCAGAGAGCTTAACATATCAAAATACAAAATTGAGAAAGTGCATTTGTCCTGAAGAAAGGCTATCGATATTTTAAAGTAAGAAAACAATAAACATTCAAATATTTTTTATTATGTGTTTATTTAACTAATACGCTCTTCCGTGCATCTCATTAAAGCTTTAAAATTTTAAAAAAGTAAAATTAAAAAAATTAAAATTAAAATTTTGATGTACAAAAGTTGTGTACACCAAGTGTTTTGTTTTTATTTAGTTAAAGATAAAATATTACCATACTCTTTCTTCGACCAGTGGTATTAAATTTTCGGGATTTATTTCCTTATCCATTATTGTAGTTTTGATTTATTTACTTAACAAAATAACCAAATACAAGCACGCAGCGTGCCTGCTTCCTTGCGACTTTGAGCGGGCGGGGCGGGGTCGGGGTTTGGCGGGGACTCTGCCGGAACGACTGGACTCACTGGACGACAAGTGTGAACAGCTCCATACAGTGTTGCCGAAGCTCCCGATTTTTCGGGAGATCTCCCGATTTTTCACTTCATCTCCCGATCTACCGGAATGGCATCAATATCTCCCGATTTTTCAAAGCAAGCAGCGAATCGTCGTCACTCGACGATTCTTTGTTTATGGTCTGCTAAACAGGCAAAAAATTGTCTCTGGCAAAAAAAAAAATTCCCCCGAATAGGGTATTAACAAGAATAATTAGAGAATACTGATTATCTAAGCATATTTTTTTTTTTAAAAGAAAGACAAACATTCCCGGGTTACGAATAACCTGACTGATTTGAAAATCTCCTACTACCACCACAGTAAGCCGAAAATGTTGCTTGTGTTGTGATGGAGGACTTACCCAGCCCAGGAATTGAACACACTCGGCCACCGACCGGTGTATGTATGTATTAGACCTATACAAACCGATAATCTATGAATTTTACGAGCGAGAGTTTAGAATTTATTACGTAACGCCTCGATTCGCTTTTTTGGTTCTTCGTTCCTCGTACATATAATTTTTTTTTAATTGTGTAATATTAAGTTTTATGTATAAATATCAATGTCATCAATATCTCTATACTACTATAGTATTGAATTCTTATATGTTATCTTTAAAGATAACTAGATAGTTCTTGCATTCTCTCTTCCATTTACCGATAGGTGTTATTTTTATGCTTTCTGGCAGTACATTGACATTTTTTATTCCTATATTGTGTAATATTCTATCGAAACACGTTAAAGTTATCTTTATTATTTCGATAACACATTGTGTATTATTAAATTTTCTTTATAAATATCAACGTCATCAATATCTCTGTTTTACTGTTAGCCAATTTAGCTCCTGTAACATTTTGGCTACTTTAAAAATCTATTTCGCCTAAGTATTATTCACATTGCTATATTTTGAACAATTTGCAACTTACTTTGTTCTCTGTCATTACACCAGAAAAGAATAGTTGTTAAAATATGGGCTAAAATTGGAGTTACGAGTATATACTGTAATCGCAGATTATTGGAACAACTTTTGAATAATTCTTCCCAGAAAAGAGATACTTGTACCCAAGTTTCTATTGTAAATGCGCAGCATGCTTATAAAAATTAAATCTTAATCTAATATAACTCCTAATTACTCCATAGCAGTAACAATTTCCACAATTTTATTTTCGCTCTTGCATTGTATTTTTTTTTGCTAATTCATCTGCTAAATTAGTAGGTATTTCATAATAAAGAATGCTAAACAGTTAACTATTGGGTGACAGCGGAATGTTTACATGTGAAGCCAGGTGATATGAAGAAAAAGCTCTTGAGGTGATTGGATGGTTGCTTATTAAAATTGAAAATAAAAAGATTGTTTCATTTAATCGTAGACACATCCCGAGGACAAAAATCGTTACTTGTTTGAATGCCGCTCAATTTTAATGTACATAGATAGGTATTCAATAAATTTTGACGTCTCTTGAACTGACAGTTCAAATTTCACAAAAAATGTTCTGTGTTGACAGACGTAAAAATAAGTCTCCATCGAATGTTACGGAAAATTGCGTCATTCCATGGGCAACATCTACAATTATGCTGCTTCTTGATTTTTTAGATCGTTGTTAATGGTCTGCTTCGGAAATAGTAAACGGGATTCGGATTGTTGACAAGGGAGAATTTTTATTATAATAGTTCTAGTCATCTCCCGATTTTTCCCGATTTCTTCAAATTTCTCCCGATTTCTCCCGATTTTTAGGCAAAAATTCTCCCGATTTTGAATTTTTAGTTTCGGTAACACTGGCTCCATACAACACTATGAGCGAGCGTGTTCGGACACGATTTGAAAACGGACGCGCTGCGTAGGCGAGCCATCCGATAAAAAATGTCGGATCCGTTTTCAAATCGTGTCGGACAAGTGTGAACAGCTCCATACATCCACTTCAGCCACTAGGGCATCCGTTTTTAAAACGGGACCCGCCTCCGATTTGAAAACGGAAGTGGGAACGCGCCCTTAGGCTCAGCGGAATCGTTAATCTGATTAGCACTACTTAGAACCTGTAAAAGCCGTACGAATGCAATATTGAGTCGTTTAATTGTTGAGTTGATTTATGTATTTCCAGAAATATTCGCGATTCTAAAAATTGCTAAACGTACGTTTTAATACTGTTGACGTCACTCGTTACCAAAGCAATCAAACAAAACCACTTAATTTTCCTTGGCGGTCTTTATTAGTCGCAGATTTATTGTTCTAAATATTAGCAGCTATAACGGCTGGAAATTGTGCCGCGCGTGCGGTCAGTCGACTGACGACACAGCGCTGACGAGCCGCTGATGGGCCTCAATAATAATAGTAATAATGTGATTTGAGATTTTCACGGCCAAAAGTATTATAGTGATTTGTTTTTAGGATGTTATGCCGTAAAGAGGTAGCGCAACACGGCATAATATCCCAAAAATAAATCACTATAATAGTAATAATGTATTTATTTCTATAACTGGAGAGGCGGTCCAACACGTTCCACACAATAAAGTATATACATGTACGAAAAAAGTGTGAAAACAGAGGACGCACTTTCGTGAACTTTTTACAGGCGGCCCTAAGGATAATAATTTCTCTCAGGATCTATACCATCTTTCGTGATGCTGTGTGGGTGGTTTTTTTAAGGAAAGGAGATTCTATGAAGGAAATGGGTGTGAAGGGTGGGTAGGTATCTGGGGATTTGTGTGACTAGGAGTGAGGGACTTATGAATCCATTCCTCCTATTAACGTGCACAGCGATTGTTTGAGGGATCAAAGTCCCGCTCAATTAGTGTCTCCCGATCCGGCCCGCCATGCAGCAGATGGGCAGAAGAATTACCGTATGAACTAGTGTACCCCTGCTAAGCCACTACTAAGCGAACTACTTAAGGTGACTTTTGGCAGAGGTGTTGGTTATCCAATAAATGTTTCCCCGGGCGGCCAAATGTTAACTAATTAAGTTCCTTGGATCCTTGATTGATAAAGCCATTTAAAGCAACTTTTAGATTTTGAATGATATTCTTTCACCATTACTGAGAGTATTTACCACTCTGGAAAGTGACAGAACAGTGGTGTATTGGAGCAAACACTGAATAATGCCTTAAGGTTCAAAATTACCCTACCTATGTAGGTAAATACATCTTCCGAAAGGGTGTAGGTAGGTAAAAAAGCAGATTTCCATTTAAACTATTTAGGTGCTTACGAAGGCGCCAGTAGCGTGCAGTAAACGGTAAAAAAAATGCTTTTCCGTAAACATAACGTAAACGTAAATAATCCATGAATTTCAAATTTCGTTCGCTCTGCGTTCTGTTTTAATTTAACATTTTTACTACTTATTTATTTATTCAAATGCCATATAATGGCTTTTACAATACAGTGATAATCGGATTACAAGCGTACAGTGGTAAACAGGATAATAATAGCAATAAATTAAAGAACAATTAATGTGTAAACAAAAACACTATTATAAGTGATGCAGTTATTAACATAAGTGTATTAAGACAATGCGTAATTCAGAAGAAATATATACCAGTGTAACAATAGTACTTTATACTAAATTTGTATAAGACCTGTCATAAGTCGAAGTATGAGGTGTCTATGATAATGGTCAGTAGTGAGTTTATTTTTACCCACAAAATTAATTGCACCTGGAATAGCTGAGTAGGCATCTCAACTTGGCATTAACAATTCAGGGCTGTCAGCGATTGAATGATACTTATGAATAAGAAATAATAATATATCACTATAAAATATCAAGGAGCCATGCAGAAAAATATTATCATTCCTGACAATGATTATTGCGTTTGAGGTATGTTGTTATAGCCTTCTTATAACTATATTCCGTGCAGTTGAACACATCTACTAGGTGCTTTTGAGAAAACATTGCCAACTGCATGCAATCTAGGTATATGCGAGTATCTAAATGACTCAGTCCTGATATTTTTGTTTCAATTAAAAAGAGTTTTCAATCGACTAGTTCTTATAGGTGGTTCCATGATAACTCAACACAGTGACAATTCAACACACTTTTAAAAAGTGATATAAAATCATTAGAAGCGATGAAATATTTTTTTTAACCTAACCTAACCTAACCTACTTAACCCAGTTAATAAAGTTTTTGTTTCATCACTTTCCATGACTTTATACAACTTTTTAAAGATGTGATGATTTATCCGGTCACCCTTATAGGTATATGGAAGGTAATTAGACTTTATAAATCAGGGCTGTCTATAACAATTTAATAAATAATAATATTCGCATGTCTTTAAATTTGTTTTATGTTCCGTTTCAAAATGGTGGCCGTTGTAATGGTTTATTGAAGATTATTTTTTCAAAAGTGTTTTTTTACACTTTCTTATATGTATTATTTTTTAAATATTACGGTACCTACCTAACCAACCTGCCTGAAGAAAGTCTGAAAAAAGAATTTTAGAAGAAAGTAAACAAATTATTAAATTCCTTATTTGAATTTTTAAAAACATTAAATCAAACATATGATTTATAATTAAGTAGGTAGGTATTTAAGTACCTACTAACAAATTTTATGATTTCAAAGAAAATTTTGGTTATAATAGAAAATTAAAAACATTATTTTTTGGACAGGAGGTCTACTGTTACAGAACTACAATAGCTCTATTCAATAAATTTCTCTCTCATACTTTTCAAAATGACCGCCAACTCAAACGTTTTACACTTTATTTTACTTGCTTAAATATCAAGAAAAATACTCTTCGTAGATTTATGATAAACTATAAACTAAGTTTACTTAATATTTTAATATTAGTCACGGTAAATAAATTAGTAATATTATCGTACACAATAAAATTCCTACTTCGAATAATCTACAACTTACCTCAGTCAAATAATGCACGCTACTGCCATATACTTAACCTAACCTAACTAAATGCTAACAATGGTTAACGTGAATAATAAGACCTTTTGTCAGCCGGGCCGGAAGGCTGGGACCCAGAGCAGACAAAAGCATTGTCCGTCAAATTGCAGTGTCATCGGAAACACGATATTGAGGCCGCCATTATTATTATGAGGCGCCATCTTGCGCATTTTCTTCCCACTCTTGGCCTTTCGCCCCGGAACTACGTGATGTGTGGAACTGATAACAATCTCTGTTTTTGTGCTAATATTATGTTACTACTATACTTCTGCCGCTGAAAGCTCCATTGTAACTTAGTTTTATTTTACGTGTGTGGTTTATGAGAAGCGAATTTTAAATGGCAACACCAAGTTGAAAGGAAAAATATTCCAATTTTTAAAAGAAGTATCGTTCGAGTGAATATTTTTCACATCAATTTCAAACGGTGTTCAGAAATTACTGATCATTGCTGTAAGAAAGGAGATGAATCTATTTCATATTCTAAGGCAATTTAATATGCTAACTTATTGTTATTTTTTGAAACCTTTAAATTGAGTTTCCTTTCGCCCGTCCAGTTGACAGATTTCGTGGGCAAAGATAACCCCAATTTGAATTATTTTTAATTGTTCTAAAATCGTTCTTTTCGATGTTGCTATTAAAAGAAGACAAAAAATCCATTTCAACAAATTTCTAGATTTTGATGACTCGCTGTTTTATGTAATGTAATTATTAATAATTCTAGTAATGCTTTATCGCTGGTCCGGAAATAAAAATACTTTTTTTATGTGAAACCGCACAAGAGTCCCAAGAGCTCCCAACCATCAGGAGCCAGTGAGGCTATGGCATCCACATTTGGGGTATGTTGTGAGGCTGAAGGTAGTGGGTTGGGGAAGGAGATGGGAAAGAGGAAGGTGGGGAAGTACCTGGCTATTCAGATCTGATCACGAAACACGGCCAAAGCCATTGCAAGCAACGTTTCAAATCTAAATGTTAGTCTTACACCAGGGCGATACTGAGAGTATCATCCAGTCTGGAACGTGCCACAAATAAACTACATATTATTTTTAATGCGTAATTTGTGAAATAACATAAATTAATCAAGTAAAATTTACGTACGCCGCGATTTGAACCCCCGACCTACAGCTTGATAGCGAGAGTCTTACCCCTCGACCAATTTTTGTTATTTTATTTACGCCTGCATCAGTGCCATTTTTTTTTAAATGTAGCACTCGTAGGTACGCACGTGGATTTTTTTATTTAATACTGTAATATTCATCTGAAGCATATAGTACCTACCTCTTCTAAAGTATAATAATGCAATTTGGTATTGCCAGCCCTAAAAAGGAATTAATTCACTTCGTCCCAAATACACAATATCGGAAAAGTCATAAGTATTCCGATGGCAGAATGCGCAGACTGTAAATAAGTTAATATATCAGTGATTTATACGACGAGGATTAATAATCCACGGATATGATAAATGGCTACTTCTGAACGAGACCGGCCGTACTTTTTTAATGTCCTTCAATTACGGACAAATTTTGCGGGCGTCTGTTGAATTATGTCCATCTATTTTCGGTACAGTGTGCGTGCTATCTTCGCAAATAAATTACCCTCCATTTTTTGCCGGCTTGTGCTATCGTGCCGCTACGATTCTAATCAACACTCGCGTAACTCTATCACTTTGTGTCCGTTTCACCCTCCATCTAACTGGCAAACATTTCAGCGAGAATGTATCGAATAAAGGTACTTACCTAATACAAGGAGAAATAGCTTTATTGCCTTGCCCATATTAGGTTCATTGAAGTAAATTAAATTGCTTCAATTACAAGCGCAAACTAGTGAAAGATTTCACGGGACATTATAATTGAAGGATTTGTGAAGCTGAAATTATTTATTAAAAAAAATATTTGCCTCGGGATAATTGCCTTCAAAAGAAAAAAAATTCCTTTCGAACTTTAGTGAACTAGCATATTTCAAACATTTAAACAAAATAAATGTACATTTCAAATAAAGTCCCTAGAAAATATTATCGGATAACCAATATGACTTCCAAAAAGGTAGGAGTACTTCAGATGCAATAGCCGCCCTTATTATATTATTCTCCTATGATCTTGACGTTGGTCGCAAACCGCAAACAAAATAAATAAAAGAATTATTTATCAATTCAATAACTTTTGAACCTACTTTTAAAATTTAGAACCTTTAAAGTTCATTGAACTTGAACAATTTCAAATTCAGCCGAAACAACCGTGACAACCGATGTATATAACTAAATTCAATAACTTTTGTATCTAGGTACTTTTCAAATTTAGAAACATTAAAGTTCATTACTTGAACGATTTCAAATTCAGCCGAAACATCCGTAACAGCCGATTTATATAAACTAAACTAACTGACGTGTACCCCGCCTTGCTCGACTTCTCTCTACTTTCAATAAATATAATATCCATGTATTATTTATATATAAAAAACCTTCCGGAAGGAATTCTCTAAATCATGGTCCCTATCAAACTCCGTTGCATAGTTGTGTTTAGAAGAACTAAGCGCACAAACAGGCAGACTCGGATAGTGACTTTATTTTATACTACCGATACTATACCTTCTCGTTTCCACCGTAGGATGGCTTAGTGAGCGTGATACACGTATTTAGCTACAAGCCAAAAATGTGTATATTATTGGTATAAGTACCTTATATTGTAGGTAATAGGCATTCAAATCTCTTGACAAACGGAGTCTAGAAACGTTCGGTTTCAAGCACCAAACTGTTTTTTATTAATTTTGTAAATAATTTTATAAGAAAGCAAAAAAGTTAATCAAGTGGAACTGTCACAGATAATCTTAGCTATAATACAGTTTTTTTAAGTTGTTTCCTTTACGCGTTCATACATTTCTATTTAAAAAAAAAAAATTTAGTAGTGTACATTTATATTTTTTATTGGGTAATTTATTTTTTATTTGAATTCTACTCAAGCGAAACGATAGGAAAACCTTAAATTTATCTGAAGCATATTTTTTGGTATTCATAATGTACACCAATTCACTATAAAGATTAATCAAAATAGTGATTTAGCATTAAGCTTCGCCTTAACTCGGTAATCACATACTCGTATGTGATGCATTGCTTGAACTCAGTGTGTTTCAAACGTGTTTCGATAATGTGACCGGAGGATAATGTGTCATGGCAGATGTGTATGGTTTTTATCCTTCTTGAATACTCCAACGAGAAGCGACGATGGTAGGTATATAAGTTACTTAGCCGTTTGAAGTTTGAATTCACGAACCGGAACATGAAGAACTAGAACGTTAGAATGTAGTTTTTACAGACCAGAGCAGTGTCCTGGATTTTTCCGATTGAATTCGAACAGTGGTGTTAATGGAAAAAGAGTACACAAATTTTAATCGGTAAAGTTGTGTGAATATTGCAAACAAAATTCTGAGGCTCTTCGACAATTTGTGTTATTCTAGTACGTAGGTACTTTCAATAATAATTTATCATCTCAACAGTATGTCATTGTGATTTTGTGACACAATACATTATAATATTGCCATGAATGTAAACGTTTTTTCCATTTTTTTTTTATTTAGAGTACTTATTTCTTGTTGTTTATTCGTTCTATTGTTTATTTTTCTTTACTATTTATATACATCGTAGTATATGTGTCGATCAAATATCGAGGAGTACTTATGTATGGTTATTTATTTGTATATTTAAATATGGTTTATCATATTTATATTGATTTTGCAATTATCTTATAAATAGATAGAATAGTAGATTATACATTATTATATTTACATGGTACCGTAATATAGTACCTACATATTACGTATGTCCATATAAATCTTAATTTTGTCTGAAATAAGAATACTTCTTAACTATTAATAATTTACAAGTGTGAGTAATAATAACATGAAGGAATGAAATGTGTGGAGTGGCTTGTATCAAAGCTGGCACATATGTATACGCAGCACATAATATTATGGATGTTATAATATTGATGAGCGAATTTTAATGTATTGACCGTTATCTGTAAAATTTTATGTTCACAAATAAAATAAAATAGTTTCAGTCGCAAAAGCGAGGGGTCCCTAACATATATATTAAAAAATTATTATTCTATGACTACGCCTCCCCCAGTTGATTTAACAGTGCACTGGATATCCAAATAGCAAACAGTACAGCGATTATCAAATAATTTAACGCATCTAGAATTCAAATCAACTAACCAACTTTCCCTGATGAAGATCAAATCATTATTATTGAGAAAGTTATGTTTATAAAACTCCAGCGTTTTTGAGCGTACACCTCTTGTATTTTGATATAATGTTAAGAACCAAGCATTAGGTATACATTATGTTAATTATGTTGTGTTAAGTTTCTGTAAAATATTATATTTTAGGGTTTTGTTCACATTCGTAAGTTCACCGGTGATAGTGTAACATAAAACTGACTTGATCTACCATTCAAACCACTCCTGGTACTAATAAGAACAAACATTGAAATTTTCACCAAAATCGGTCCAACAGTTTCAAGTCTATAGGGCACACACGTACCTTTTATTTATATAGATTGATGAAATTTTCAGCAAAATCGGTCCAACAGTTTCAAGTCTGTATGGCACACACGTACCTTTTATTTATATAGATTGATGAAATTTTCAGCAAAATCGGTCCAACAGTTTCAAGTCTGTAGGGCATACATGTACCTTTTATTTATATAGATTGATGAAATTTTCAGCAAAATCGGTTCGACAGTTTCAAGTCTGTAGGGCACACACGTACCTTTTATTTATATAGATTGATGAAATTTTCAGCAAAATCGGTCCAACAGTTTCAAGTCTGTATGGCACACACGTACCTTTTATTTATGAAATTTTGCTCACTTAACCTTCAAAACAAGAGGAACCTGTCTACACCTGATCTCAAAAAAACTTTGTGCATAGCCCGGGCAACGCTGGGTACTTCAGTTAATGAAATCTTACTATAAATATTATTCCGAGGTTGATTACATTTTGCAAAGCTGACCTTCAAAACAAGAGAAAGATCACTGTCTTCGTGAGATTTTGAAAAACCACAACCATCCCCTTACCCAAATTTTGCCCACTTGACGTTCAAAATAGAAGGAAAATTACTGCCTAAATCTGTTTAAAAACTCTGCATAAAACCCTTGCAACGCCGGGGACATCACCTGTATATTATCTATTGATGTCTACCCTGTATACATATAAAGAAGTGCCCCGGTGCGGCCTTGGTTTTTATACAAATCTACAGTTTTATTCCGAGATTGTACACTTTAAAACATGGGGAAGGTCACTTTCTAATCTGTGAACTTTTGTACTCGGTTGTTTTTTGGACCTCGGATGTTTCAAGTATATAATAAATCAAACCCAAAACCCACTGTAAACATTAAATTTTTAAGTAGGTATCTACTTCAATACCTACCAACCTATTTAATTACTAATCATATATTTTATGTAAGTAACATTTTTTTTATTTCAAGTTTTTATGGGAATGAAAATGTTTTAAAGGTATATTTTGTATAATTACCAAGGCATTTATGTACAAATCAGTAGTAGTAATCCTACTAGATTGGTGCTTGTACTTCAAAACTTTAATCCGTCGAATTAACAATGTTAATACCGTTCTGTGCAACTTAATATTGCGAACTTAGTAAGAAAAACGTAAAACTAGAAGAAAGCTAATCCAAATACAAACTTGCAATGGATGGGGCTAATTAAAAAAGCAATTACGCGGATCAGTGGTTTCTCATTCAGATTGATTGGACGTTCATTATTCAACGCCGAAAGAGTTCCACGGAATAATTGCTTAGTTTGGACCTTCCCTGCCGCTTTCAGGTTTTTTAGCAAAAACAACCGCTTGTGCGCCTGTCTAAAGGGAAGGGCACCAGGGAGCGATTAACGCTCAAATGAAAATTAGTTTTATGTTGCACATTTTAGACAAAGTTACCATTCCTCTTTTGTATCCATTAGAGCCCATTTATTATTATTAGGCACGTAGGTACATTTTAACGGTTAATAGCTGGTGGACCAAAACATGCGTCGGGTTCCAACCCAGGCGCCGCGGCGCCGCAGGCCGCAGGTTCATTCCTCTTCCATCATGGCAAAAGCAACTTATTTTCCGCTTATAATGAGTGATGGGAGTAGTAGGAATTAAAATATTGTTATGTTATTCGTACCCGGGAATATTTGCCTAAAAAGAAAAATAGAAGGTAACCTAACCTAACATCTACCTCAGATGTTAGCTTAGGTTATCTACTCATTTTGTTCAGTCTCGAACTAGTGATTGGCAATGGAGATATCCATTACAAACTCTCTTTCAACAGTCAATGTTTTTAACCTAATATGAATATCTAAATATCCTAATAAAAATTAACCGAGACAGTGTTTAATTTCTGAAAATAATTAAAAAGTTGAACGAAAAGAAGAAGAAAAAGCATTTTTATAACGTTTAAACCAAAACATCATTCGATAATTTCAGTAATTCGTTTAATCCCCATAAATAAACCACTCACGCCGGTCCTCGGCCAAACGGCGCATGGCGTAAGTAAAATTTGGCGCCCCTTGTCAAAACGCTTAGGTAGATGATCACTGTTATCGATAATTTAAGTATGATTTGTCTCTTTGTGTAGCGCCTTGGCAATTCGACGCCCGGAACGGACTGCTCCAAATGCGCCCGAATAGGGCCGGCCCTGGTCGCATCGCATACCGAATGAAGCAGACTGTCCCATAAAAATAATTAGTTATAAAGCAAGTACTGAAACTTATCTGTAGAGAGGGTGGAATCGCTGTTATAAAGATTAAGGATACAAAGCACTCTTTTTAGGGTGAATTGCCTAATACAAAAAAAAGATTGAGGTTACATGGACAAAAATCTCGTAAATCTGTGCTTAGGGTGAGTAGTGTGAGTACCTATTGCTGAATTTTGTTATAATATAAATTTAGTACCTATCCACCTTTTTCGAAACATAGCCGTCGATGCCATCTATGTTTTCCAGAAAACTCAAAATGTATTGTACTGCCATCTATGTAATTTTCTTCATAAGTATTTCGTTTTATTACATGGATGGTGAAAAATGCAGTATCTCTTTATTTAATTTCATCTCCATCCTATATCAATACGGAATATCATGACTCTGAACAACGTGTAGGAATCCCATCAACCACATTTTCTTCACTATTTAAAATGTCTTTATTCAGAACTCTAGTTACCAGTTACCCAGGGCATGATCAGTTTCGCCCTCGTGCAATTATTAGGAAGTTTATATATAAATCTTCGCAATCAAAATGCAACCTCCCTGATTCAAAACACATAGTTATATCAGAAGCAAAGTACTACTCTTCCCACGGACATAACCATTGACATGTTAGCATCGACAAGGTTGTATACAGGGTGTCCGGGTGTAAAGTGCTCAAACTTCGGGAGATGATTCTACATAATGGTGTAGACTTTTTTCTAAAATGTTTTTTTTTATAGAATACTAGTGGATCCCACGCAATCCTTCGTTTTTGCTAGTGTCTTTCTTGGGCGCCTCCGACTTCTTCCACCATTCACTACTGTATACCAAAATGTTACTATTAAAAAACTACATTACATCGACTTTGATTCGACTCTGTATCTCACTACAGTGTAGAGATATTGCGTTAAGTATTCCTCGGGTGTCCCCGACTTCTTCTACCATTTAAACATCTCTAAACACTCCTGGCACTAATAACAACAGTACTTTTTGAGCACAAACATACGCAGGCTGAATTTATACATATTAAGATTAGAAACCAGATAGAATTTAACTCAACCATTTGGAATGCATTTTATAATATTGTGTTGACGTTGTCTTGCCACAGACCACTTTCTATGTAGGAAAGTTAAAATTTGTGGTTGTATGTATTTTTGGATGAAAAATCTAAAAAAAAAACAATTAGATCAAAGAAAATTATTCAAAGATTTTTTGGGTCCAAAACTATCCTATATTTGAAGCTGGAACCAATCATACACATTCACAAAATTTCATTGAAATCGGTTGGGCGGTTTCGGAGATGAATGAATTCTCTCCACTGCTCTCCTTTCAATATTGAATTTTAAAACCACATGCAAACAAATCTAATTATACTTGCTTAGGTGGAGAAATATTAACCTTTGAAATGCCGAGCACCCACAACCTAATGGTGTAAAAATCCCACAAGCAAAAAGTATTGTTTTCAGATTACCAATCGGATACGCCGGCGCTCAACGGATACAATTATTTAGTATCCAACGGGTACTTTTGGCTCCTGAGAAATTAAGAATCCAATTTTTCAGTCACAGAGTGCCATCTCTTTGGGTGGACTCCAAATAACCGACACTCCAAATAATAATACTCTGAGACCTTCAATCATTACTAACCAACGTGTACCCGGGCGTGGCTCTGGGTTGTTAATGATTCGTAGTAAAGTTTTGATTCTAGGATAAACATTGACATTTTTCTTGTTTCTATAAATATAATATGGATATGTATAAACCTTCTGGAAGAATTTCTCTCAATGATAGTGAAAACTCTATCAACAGTGTTGCCAAGTTAGCATATTATATGCTAAATTTGGCATAATTACTCCATGTTTAGCATAACTTTTATGCTTTTAGCATATAGCATATTTATTTGGCTTATTTTTACAGAAACATGAAAATAATAAAAACCAATTTTTTAAAAAAACAAAAATGATATCGATTGAAAAACTGGTGTCTCAATGGAGAAACAAAGTTCACATTAAATGAGAATCCTTGACTTCCACTGTAGGGTGTTGGAATGAAGTCATGCAATATAAAGACGCAGCTAATAATAACCCCTTCGGTGATTTATGTCAGTTTGCAATGTCTACATTGCCGCATTCAAATGCGGACATTGAACGTGTATTTAGCCAAATGAGTCTGGTCAAAACAAAACTCCGAAATCGTTTGGCGAGAACCCTGAATGCCATTTTGTACGTGAGATTTGGCCTAAAGAGAGCAGGAAAGTGCTGTTATTCTTACACTGTTCCTGACGAAGTACTACGCTGCATGGGGACCAAAGAAAGTTACGACTCCGTCTCTCAGCCTTCCACATCAGCTGCTGTTAATGAAGAAGAAGAAGATGAAGATATTGATATTTTATTTCACTGATTTTATTTCTAAGTTAAATTTATGTTAGCTTTTTTGGCATTTTTTAAAGGAATTTAGCATATTTCTGGCATATTTTTCCCATCACTCTAGCATATTTTGAAGTAGTTGAGCTGGCAACACTGTCTATCAAAATCCGTTGCGTAGTTTAGAAGTACTAAGCACACAAACAGACAAGATGTATGTAGATAGCAACTTTATTTTATACTATTTAGAGATCTAAACGACATTAAAAATATAGAATATAAAAAATGGACATGCATGTAATTTTGTCCACGTCTGCTAAAAAATAGAAGTAAAATGAAACAAATGAGTACAACCGCTAAAATATATATTTCTCAGCACGTTCGTAAATAAGTCACATTAGCGAAGCATCTTATGCAATACAATATTATTTTTAAGATTATCAGCGGTGACAATAGAGTAATTTAATGTTTATGTACAATATAGACTGTTAGAAAGACTTTAAATTAATTAAATAAAAAAGATTAATAAAAAGTGTTTATTGGAGCAATGTTTTATATCAAGCTTGACTAAAAGAATGTTATTGCTTATTATTAAAAAAATTGATAAACACATCCCAAACTGGAATCCTGGAAGTCTCCTCCAGTACCCGCCAGTTGGGTGAGGATATATCGCTGGCAAGCCAATTGAAGTCATCCAACTTATTCCAGTTGTTGATCTTGGTATCTAGTGTGGCCAAGCCAAAGTCTTTGTCGAGACCTGGGTAATTGTAGTTGAAAGGTGCCACTGCAACACCGTTACAATCTTCTATAATAGCTTTACTAGTAACATGAAGGTAAACATCGCAGCTAGTGGAAGAGTGGAACCTCAATTGCTGACAAGCTAGGGCCATTTTGCAGTCGGTGCATTTATCAACAAATATAGACGTACTAACGGGACCGCATAGCACGATGCAGTTTGATAAATGATCTAAATGCAGGGTTCCCAAACTTCCTTCAATAACTACAACACAGTCGGTGAGATAACTCAGGGACACATCCTTTTTAAATACTTCATCTCGGAGTAAAGTGAGATGTTGTTTGGAAATGTTAGTAAAGCCGCAGGTGACGACATCCCAATTTTTTTTGCCGGCAATTAAAATATTACCGTCTAGTTCCTCTTTTGAATTGGGAGGCTGCGCGTCATTATTCTTTTTCAACCCTTTTTTGTTCCTAAATCCAAATTTCTTTTTGGGAAAATGCACATTTTCTAGTTCAGTGCACCTCGCCTGCAGGTTTTGAATGACATCTTGAGACTTTCTTATGTTATAATCTTTTAAGAATAAGCTGGAGGCGGCAAGATATTTCTGCAAGTCTCTCAGATCCTGTGTTATGTTATCAAACTGCCCGGTCAACTGACTATTGGGAACATTGTCCAAGTTGTCCAATGCTGATTCAATAATCTCTGTCTTTTCTTTGAAAAAGGTACAAAAATAATCCAGTTGCTCATTGGATGCATTGATTTCACCTTTCAGTTTATGTTGCTGTTGAATTAACTCTATCCTCTTGGCATCCCTCTTGTATAACTTATCAACAATAAATGCTTTGTCTTCCATATTTCAGCCTATGATCTACTGTGTATCTAAATAACTACTTGGAACCAGCAGTTTGTTTGATGACTTCAAAAAATTTTTCTGTTTTCTTCTGCGAATCACTCATGCCACGGGACGAGTAACTGGGTAAATCCTGCAAAAACAACATCAATCACTTTATAGACATGACACAGAAAAATTGCACTAAAAGACTACATATCTTTGAAAAGATAATATTTTAAAATTGGAAATAAAGGTGAACTATAATCCACTTAGTACTTTATTTTGAGAGAATTATTATTGAAGTAGATAAAAATAAATACTGAGCAATGGTATGTAATTAATTGACTATATGTAAGTCACTTGAAGAGCTGCAAAGATTTAAGTAGATTTTAACCACTGAATAATTTGTCAAAGAGATGCATTCAAAATAAGACCAAAATAAATTGTTATTGTTGCCATGGAAACATAATATAGGGTTGTCAACTTATAATAATATGGCTAATAACAATAACGTTACAATACATCTAGACTTGCTATGGTCTCACAAATAAGAATCACTCTTATGTTTCCAATAATTTCCAATTTGGGAGGCGGTTATGGGTACTGCTGCCCTGGGAACCATATATTGGATAACGCCCTTGCCATAGGTCACCCGGTTCGCTACCTTTGGTAACTTAGCAGGGGTGCCCGGGTTCATGGAGTGAGGATTACTATGGGGTGGGATACTGCGTGGCGGGTGAGATCGGGAGACTGGTCGAGGGAGACCTTTTGACCTCTCCAGCCGGACTCTTTCTCGACCCATCACCTTGCACCGCAGTGGGAGGGAAGGATTCATACATCAGTCACTCCTGGACACATTGACCCCCAAATTCCTACCCACCCCTCATACCTTTTTCCTTCCCAGAACTTTCTCTCCTTCCTTTCCCTAAAAACCTTCCACACAGCATCCCCAAAGATGACATGGGCCCTGGGGGATTTATTTTTCCTCAGAGCCTCCTAAGTGGAGCTGATGTAAAAAAAAAATCTTAATTCTAACGATGCTAACGTATGACAACAAAATACATTAAAAAATACGTGTGTATTAACGGAATAAACGATAGGACCGAGTGGCGTTTGAGGTGTCAAGTGATTAAGTCAGTGCCATGCCAAAATAAAGCAATGATAGTTTGCAAATGGCAGCTATTGTTGTTGATACTCATTGTACTGCTGATTTGTGTGTTGTTTTACCGCAAGCAAATAAATAGAGTGATTAGACTATTTTAAGCTGTGAAATTTACTTAGCGACAACAGTGACTTTGTTATTTGACAATTGCGCGCCCAAACCTTTACTCTAATTGGCCTTGCATTTTCTCTAAGGACGCATAAAATCTCCAGGCAGGAAACATTTGTAATATTTATAATAATCGATAATCATTAATTTGTGTGTATTTACAAATGAAATGTTATTCCTTGGCTTTTTTAGTGTTTGCCGAGTAATTAAAATACTCCTTCATTACACATGAGGGCATTTTGACATTTTTAATGCAATTTACTTAGCGGTAGCATACAACCTTGCGTGACATTTTTGTAATAAAACTATGAAATCGAAAGCACTTTGCTTGCCAATTTGAGATTTACTGGGCGTCTACATATATTTGTAAAGTCATAGGTTTTAAAGGTGTTGATTTGTTCCGGATTCATAAGTCAGAAGCTAAGATTTAATATTATTTAGGACAATCACTATTAGAGAAATGAGGCATGCATTAGGACTTCCATTCGCTGTTTATACATTTTGTCTATCACTACAGAACATGTACATAATTCATTCAAAGCAGGAAAAAGAAGTCACCTTGAATTTGCTGTCATCTTGTGCTGTGACACTATACAGCAGGAATCCTAGACCGGTTAGAGATGTTAACCATATGAATGAGCCAACCAATCGGGACATCTGGAATTTTTTTAGCCTTATAGCCTGCCTTGTTTTTCCCAATATTCTAAGTCAGCTGAACGGCCTTTATAATTCTTATCCGCCAATTCCCCCAAATTGTAGTATGCCTCTAATGCCCAGGGGTAATCTGTGCGAGCCCTGTATCTGAAATCTAAAATTACAAAATCAGATGGTTCATTGATTCTTTATACCTACGCTACTAAGTACCGTGAGTACCTAATGATTATTGACAGCAAAAAGAACTAACCTCGATCTGTGTTAAAACGTCGCCACCCGTAATATGTACAGCCAAAAGCAATAAATTCGAAAACTAACAAAACTTTGGCTGTGTTAGCAATGTAACGTCTGTAAGCCGGCTTTGCTGACTTGAACAACATAATATTTTATAACTGACAATGCGACAAAAGATGACGGGCAGCCATTTCACACTTCACAAATTCCGTCATAGATATTGCACTTTTGTCGCAGTTTGTTTGTGATAATCTTATCTATGGTTTGTATTTGTGTGGTCTGTCCCAGTCTGCCCCTTTTGATATATAGTGGCTCAAAACCATCACTTTGTTTATGCTCAAAACTCTATTGGCTTTACCCAGCTTTGCCCAGCTTTACAGCTTCACCAATGTAATACGGCCAGTCCACGTTGGCAGGTTGGTTGGCACAATGGAGTGGTTTATTTATGGCCCAATGCATTGGGCCAATGCGTTGGCCCAACGTGTACAGGACAACTTGACCTTTGCGTGCGATGGCCGCCAACGTTGGCCGGTCAACCCGATTATTTTCGGTTTTCGTGCACACATCAAAGGATCTTGGCGCCAATCCACTAACATCGTCCACACGTTGGTAAGGTCTTTTGTTCGCAAAGGCGTTCAGTGGAGACAGTCGTGTTGATTATTTATGTTTAAGAATTACGATGATTAATGATTAAACGTGCTGTACACATAAATTGTTGCCACTGCAATTATTTCCCCATCCATCTAGATTTGGCGGTCTCCGTAGCCGAGGGGTAAGGCTCTCGACTAGTAATCCGAAGATCTCAGGTTCAAATCCCGGCGTGCGCAAGTAAATCTTATTTCAATATTTGATGCTATTTTTACAATTTATTCCTCAAAAAATAATATATAGTTTACTTGCGGCACGTTCAAGAGTGGAAGAAACTCTAAGTATCGTCGTAGTGTAAGACCACCATGCAGAAACATTGCTTGAAATAGCTTTAGCCATGTTTGGTGACCAGATCTGAATAGTCAATACTCCCCCACCTTCCTCTTCCCATCTCCTTCTCTTTCAACTTTGGCAAAAGACCAACCATACGATTGAAATCAAACAATCAATTGTGGATCTGGTCCAACAACATTTAAGTATGCTTTAGCAGAAATTTGATCTGTATTTTTATTCCATTAATACGTAACAATACGATTGGATTCGAGATCCTTTTGTAACCAATGCAATAAATTCTACGGAAGCACTTTCCTCTGCAAATTCAAGAAGAATTTGAAGATTTAAATAATGACATGACTTTAAAACTTTACTTCTCCGAAGTTCCATTAGATGTTTTCTGGATTTACGTTAAAAAGAACATCCTCGCATTTCCGACAAAGCAATCTTAACACTTCTTCCATTTTCAACGACATATTTATATGAGCGAACTTTTTCAACGCTTGTATTAATTAAAAATGATAAGCGGTCATGCTTAAAAGGTCTTGACCAGAACTTCGGGTTGCGCTGTCAAAAATCCAGCCGAATACAAAACTTCTGTGTTCATTGAAACAAGTGAAGGTATCACATTAATTTATTATTATTTTATAATAATTATTAAGATTACGTAAAATAAATATGTTATAGTTATATGTATGTATACTTTTCAAATAAAAAACAAAAAAAAATTGTAAAATTTGTTTATCAATTTAATACCTATATATTTTAGCTTTTGGTGTTCCGCGGAATTCTAGGAAGAATTTTGGTGAGTCATAGTTGAGAAAAGGTTGCGGAGCACTGCTCTAATGGCAACTAACTACATGAACTCGTAAGTATGAAAATAATGATCGTGTAAGGCAATAATGAAAAAGGTGTGGTGTAAAGCAGTCATAAGACGTGAGTGGATTATTTTTTGAGTAAGGCCTAAATATGCGTAGTTCCTGATAGAGGTGAGTCCTGTGAGTACTTTCCGATATTGGGTACAATGAGTACACGTACAAAAAAATACCTGGTAAAAATACCCGGTACAAAATACTTCCAAATATTTTATACCTACTTTGAGTATCTGGGTACTGGGGACGGAGAGTGACGGGGACCTGAGGCGTGCTGAGGTACAGTGCTACAACTATGTCTAGAAATGTATTAAATTGGAACTAAATTTTTCATTACTATGGCAACACCGAATTAGTTGCTTTGTCTATGACGTTTCGTATGTCTGTCATGTTATGGTCATGTTGCTCCGATTTACTGTCTTAAATCCGTGTATGATCCGCTCATTTAATAATTATTTTTTCATTGTTTGCCTGTATATTGTTTGAATTTAATTAAAATGAACAAACCGATACGTAGTGGTGCAAGAGAAGTTATATACAGCGTTTTTCAACGCTGCCTAGCCGAATATCGCGCGAAGATGCTCCTATCTAATTTAGAAGATGTTTACAAACGAACTGCAGAAATTACTGGTACGTAGTATAGTTTTTTTAATAAATTTCATTAGTATTAGAAGATTTATGCCAATTTTCGAGCGATTATAACCGTTACAATCTGATTTGAGGTTATGCTTAACAATCCGAATTTGACATTTCCTTTTGACAGTTCATATGAGGCCACAGGAAAAAGGGAATAACTCAATTAAAAAAAAAAATTTGCAACTTCTTTAAACTCATAGAAAAGTAACTTTTTTCTTAATTTTATCTTTCTTTCTTTCTTTCTAAATGAATATTATCTAGTATGTGTTTTTTTAACTATAATTTTTTTCTATAATACTAATTTTAATGATGTTTTTCACACACAGGAAAATCTGAATCAACGGTAAGACGAATCGTCAAGGAAGGGGAAAAGGCAGACGGAAAATTTGAAACACCGGGAAAACGGAAAATAGGACGCCCTAAAAAAGAGTTGGATGATTTTGATATTTGTGCCATTCGACAAAAAATTCATTTTTTTTACATAGTGCGAAAAGAAGTCCCAACTTTAAGAACATTACTAACTGTACTCAAAGAAGACATTGGATTTGATGGTAGCCGGGAATATTTAAGAAGAATTTTGCATTCCATCGGCTTTGTTTATAAAAAGTGCAAAACAAACAGAAGTGCTCTTATTGAAAAAACAAATATTGCGGCGAAAAGAGAGCATTACTTAAAAATTATCATGGATAACCGAAATTTACCTGAAGAACTGCAAAAAAATATTATTTACTTGGATGAAAGTTATATCCATTCATCCTACAAGCTAAAGAAATGCTGGCAATCTATGGATGTGACAGGAGTTCAACACGATATTTCAAAAGGTAAGCGCTGGATCATTGTTCACGCTGGAAGTGAAATGGGTTTTGTCCCTAATGCCCTATTAATTTTTAGTGGAACAAACAAAAAAGAGGATTACCATTCTGAAATGAATGCACATAATTTTAAAAAGTGGGTTGTTGAGAAGCTCATACCCAATATAGCAGAGCCCTCCATTATTGTCATGGATAATGCGCCTTATCACAGTGTTGTGAGAAACAAGGCACCAACAACCTCAACGAGAGTTAATGACATAAAAGCATGGTTATTACATAACAACATTGTTTTTGACAATTCATTAAGGAAACCATCATTGTTGGCTCTGGTTAAAATGCATAAGCCAGAGCCTGTATATGATATTGATGAAGTATTAGGAGAGCATGGTCACACGGTTGTAAGGCTTCCCCCTTACCACTGCGACCTTAACCCGATTGAGCTAATTTGGGCACAGGCCAAACGAAAAGTTGCATCTCAGAATATTGGAAACACGGTCAATATAAAAGAGCTGACAGAAAATGCTTTTAATAGCATAAGTGCTGATGATTGGAAAAATTGTTGCAAACACGTGATGAAAATTGAGGCAGAATATTATGCACGAGGCAGTACTCTGTATGATGATATCGATGAACTGATAATACGTTTAGATGAAGATGAAGATACGGAAGAAGAAGAATCGCATGAGGACGAAGATAATAATTACATGTCAGGTGTTGAATTAATAGACTCAGATTTTTAAATACCTTTTGTACCTACGTTTTTATAGCGAAATAAACGCCCACTTAAGACTTGTTTTGTTTTATTTTACTTCCATTTAAATTACAGTTTTTTGTGCAAAATTTTTGAAAATACAACGTTTACTTTCCACAAGACGGCGCTACGTGCCACACAAGCAACGAAACCATTGATTTTTTACGATTGAATATCAAAATAACACCTCTTATTGGAAAACCCTGTATTATCTCGTGAATAAAAATTGTTTACAAGATGAACACACGTGTAGTCTGGGATAAAATGGATTGACCTCTACTACTATCAACATTCAGCACACATGACTGCATTAGTATAAAATATGCGTACTTCCATGTTTATGCAATTGACACCTATTACGCTTGATAAGTACCTGCATAATATATTTCAGTGAAACATTATAAATCGCCCTTCTACGTAATTATCTTCCTTGCAAAGCGTTACATCATAATAAAAGTTTCGACATCATCATTATCATATTCTAAGGGTGCGTACGCGAATTAGGAGAAAGGAACTAAGCAACCGCAAACGGCGCGAAACGCCACTAGGTTCGCGGAAATTTTTTCCTGTTGATATCCACTTTTAGAATTTGATGTAGAATCATCTGCTTTCCGAAAGTACCTACCGCTAATTTCTGAATACCGCAATTTTTTGTTTAAACTCAAAAATACGTTCTTGGATCATTCTTTTTTTAAACTTGCATTCAGTTTCCAATGAGCCATCTTGGTGCTGCCATTTAAAACCTTTTAAACGATCGCAGCGCCCTCAATTTTTGTCTACATTATATTGCCGAACTGACAAAATATTCTTAAATATTTTATACCTACCATGGGTATCTGGGGACGGTGAGTCACGGGACCTTAGGCGTGCTTGTCACTGAGAAGGGAAGTTGAGGGGAAGGGAGGGGAGGAACAAGAAGGAATAATATTACTTACAGGTGTTCAAAATAAACAATGTTTGCAAGTTTTGTTATATGATTTTTATTTTTGTACATTCGTAGCGTAATGTTGTAAGGCGTATTACACTGCCTAGAAATTATTTATTAAGCATGAAACACTAACATCATTTTAACAAAACATATATTATATGGTCATGAAAAATTAACACGTTTTCCTACATTGCTGTCTGTAATATCATCTCTATAGGTAACTTACTGTTAACTTAAAACCTGTTTAAAACGCCTCGACATCGGCAGCAGAATTTGGATTTTCGGGTTCATTCCAATCAACGCTAATACTCATTCCTATTCTTCCTGAAAGCATTAAAGCAATGAATTAATATATTTATTGGTTTTGCCAATGTTTTCGTTTCAATTGATTCATAACACTTTTTCAACACAGGCAATTGGCCGGTGACATTGTTGATGAATTACATGTAAAATAACAAGTTTTCTCTTCTACTAACCATTCTGCGTTGCCCTGAATACATCTTCGTAAAGATGGTAGACCCTGGTGTGAGATTTGATCAGAGTATGTGCGCACAAGTAGTCAGCAATACCTAGGAAATTACCAGAACACATCATAACCTCACAAAGATCTGTATTTTATTTTCAAGACATAAGATTCTTGTTATTGAAGGTTTATGTTGATTTTTTACCTGATAAATTCAATGCAGAAGCCTTTCCGTCACCTCTACCGCCGTATTATTCCTGGAATACTACGGAAGGTTCATCAAAAATCAACTATTTCGTGACTTTATCTTCGAATGCGAATCGAAGTATTTTTCAATAGTGGAGTTCGGCCACCCTCCACTATCTTGTAGCGGATGTGGAAGATCCCAGTGGTACAAAGCCATCTCGCTAATATCGGATAAACAATTTATTAAAATCTGCCAATAAAATCTCCACAACGGCGCAGTAACTACACAAAGTTCAAGATGTGAAAATGTCAAACACCATGCCATAGACACTCAGCTGTCAACAGTTTTTCCATAGACATTCACCATCAGACAATGGAGATTACCGTGGCTAAATACTCATAACTATCCTTTTTCCTCGTACACCTTTCTAATAGGAGCGAGCGAAAAGGCATCTGTATTTTACAGTGCCGAAAGCAAAAATATTTCTTTGTCCCTTTTCCTCTTATAACTTTCTAACCGACGAGAGTGAGAAGTCAGTAATATTTTAAAGGACGAAGTACTTCTAGACCTGTGGTACAAATATTAAACCAAATATTTTGGAACCAGGTATTTTGGAGATTTGTCACAAGTACAAAGTACGGCATGAATATACCCGGTACTTTTACTGGGTACGATAAATACGCCTCTCCTCTAGTTCCTGATTACGTTCTGACTACCGTGTATACGAGCTTCCAGCACTTGAATTCTAGCTCCTCTGACATTAACCAAACAACCGCAAACAACTATGACTTTGATTATTAACCTAACTTGTCTTGCTGAAATGTCAAAATTAATTTTGTAGATGTGTTTAACTTTGATTGAGCTTAATTGGTTTAATTATGAAAGAAAATTAGTGCACTGTGGAGTGCAGATTGCGGCGGCTGCCCTCTTAAATTTCCCATAGCGACGAAAGTTGTTATGGAATTTTCAAATATTATTAGAAAATGTACATCCCATTGTATTCTGAAGGCGAACAAATTTATATTTACAGATGCAAATTCAAGAAATTTGCAAAGCTTACAGTTGCTCTACCACTAGCGGGATTCACAATATGTGTATTATTATCAATTATCAAAGACTTTGAAAGTGCCAATTACACCCACTGCAATGTTGTGAATGTGTTGCCTTCTGTGTCGGCTGCAATTGGTAGTTATTATCCCCAAAATATTATTTGGAAAGCTTGTATAGCGATACATAGTCCAGCTAGATTTGTTATAGCACTGCTGTACTATCAACATAATTCCAGCGTAATTGCAAGACGATTAAGCTGCTGGGTGCTGTTTATATTTCTTTTAAATTGCCTTGAAATATCTTGTTTATTCGGTCTTTCATTTTGGGATTCTTCTGAGAATTATCGTAAGTTTACAATTTATATATACGCACATAATAAATTTTTTAAAACATAGTTACCCACTCCATACCTTATTAAATTGTATTTATCCCCGCCAGTTATATTACCATTGTTATTAAATGAGACCGTATTGCCAATAGGTTTATCTTTACAAGAAAATAAATTAAACTTGTCCAATTCCGCTGCACGCTTAATATGCCAAAAATATATAAATAATACATGGTTTCAACAAGATGCATTAAAGTTCCATTTCTCAATCTAAGTTAAGTTCTCAGGTTAGGAAGTACGCATAAATATTAAAATAACCCAAACTAAACCCTAAAAACCTATTTTGTGCATGTGCGAGTTAAACTTGTGAACATTGAATAGAGAACATCAAATCAAGTGTCGTTTTTTCAAAGAGCCTTTGCATCCAGCTGAATTCGACAAGTTTCCTGAAAATAATCATTGGATTACTATTGTATGGAAGATTATAATGTTAGAGCCTGATTACTAAGATTGTACTAATGTGAATTGAAAAGCATAAAGATTAGGTTTACCTGCATATTTACTGTATATTAAAAGTATTAAAATAGAAAAAAAATATAATAAAATGATGTAGATAAAGTTTTTGTGTTTCGTTAGAGTATTATTGTAATAGTAATCATGTTTCTAATTTTTCAGCCGTGCACAAAACATGTTTTGTTACCTTCGTTTTCTCTTCGCAAATATACATGCTTATTTCATGTATTCTACTGAAATGGTTCAAATTGCTAAAACCGACAAAGGATGAAAATTTTTCAATTGGCCTGAAATGGTTTTTATTTTGGATAAACTTTTTAGGCTCCATATCAGCAGCTTATTTCTTTGCCAGGCATAACTCGCACTGTGAGCCTATGGGTAAGAATTTATTATTTATTTTATATATTACTAATACAACTATGTATATTTACCTCTCTCTCCATTACTTCTATTGTACTGTATCTAATTTAGTATTTTTCTTAATGCTTTACACCAACCTTTCTTGACAACACTGATTTCTGTCATTATCAAAATTCTTCTTTGAATGTCCAGTATGCTCCAAAAGCAATAAAATATATTTATTGATTTATTTAAACCGGCCCTAAGCCATTTTAAGTAAGTAAGCTTCACAAGTAATGTTTGCCCAGGACCACGACCTCCGATTATGACTTCTCGAGTTCTTATAAAATATTGAATTTGATTGATTACTTTCATAATCTAATGTTGTTTAAGTTCTTATTCATATCTATTTATTTGCAGTTTACTCGCTGTTTGCTGCTTCCGAGTATGTGGTTATTTTGACGAATATGGCATTCCATATGATGTCGTGTTTTGACTTTGGCGAAAGAGATTTATTTATAAGAAGTACAGGTATTGCGTTAGCTAAATTATAACTTTTTACTTAGATAAATAAGAATATTATTGTGCATTGAATTTTATAACTTTTATTATTCCCTCGGCTTTTGCTCAATTCGAAATGTACACATATCCCGTGTTTTCCATAATGTACCAAAGACTTTTATTACACTTTTATACTTCTTTATGGCAATAAATATATTTACAATCGTGTAGCACTCAAGTTTCCTTTCATCCTTTGTCCACACCATCAAAATATAATGCACCTACATTACAGCTTGTTAATAATTATTGCAATTGCAACACTATTCACAGAATGTCGACAGCCCGCCGATTCTAACCAACTTTCTGGCTTCTAAAAAGCAATCTCTTACGGCTAACATGCGTCTTGTTGAATCGATGGCATAAGAGTGGCTTGAGGACTTTTTAAGAATTCTAAATCTTAGGTTTGTAAACTATTCACTGTTTTTTTTTTTAATACGGATAGTCTGAAATAGCACCATTTTTTTGTTAAAAAAGAAATTGTCATTTTTAGAGATATAATTTTTTTTTATTATTTTTCAATATAAATAGCTTAAATAAGGTAAAATCCTGCATTTATTACACACAAAAAAAAAAATGAAAGTCAAAATGACCATTAAATGTTTCTGTTTTTAAGACTGTACGGAATTTAATTTAAACAATTAATTGATTATTAAGCTCTTGAAAAAATGTCATACACACATAAAATTAAGCCATTTACCCCTGACTCAGATGTTATAAACAAGTTTTAGGGCTTTCAATCATATTTTATTATTAATAATAAATGCGAGAATATTCCTTACAAAATATGGCAATAATAGTAAAATTAAATAACTGCAAAATATAATATTTTTGTATTGAAGGTGTTTTTAATAAACATGATATACATATCATTATTTAGTTTTTGTTCAAAATAATATCCATATATTACTTACTCGTATTATTACAATTTCAACATAAATATTGAGCTAAAACAAATAGTACAAAAGAATAATTTATAATTATCAGTGAGTCTACATGGGACAGGGGTTCACAATATTATTCTCAGTCACATGGAACACATATTGTTATAATAATATATTATTGTTACATTACAGGAACTAAAAAAAATCAAATTATTGTCATAAATTTATCAGATATATCTGATGAAACCACACAAAAAACTTCAAAGTTCATTCCTGTAAAGTAATTTATTCGCATATATATTTACACAGGTGAATAATCTGTATGTTAACACAATAGCATATATAAGAGATATACATTATAAATACAATGGGCAAAAATCACAGTCTTGAATACTAAACTTAGGGGTAAATCGAATTCAACAATAAATGCATTAAATCTTACCAAGTTTGGAATAATTGGACTTTGCTAATACTCTTTACTTATCATTTTGAACAGATTTGCTAAATTTATTAATCCTAGTTACATTTTGATTCAACCCTAATAAAAATCAACAATAGAATAACAAGTATAAAATTACCAACGAAAACATTTGCAACATATATAATTATTTTAGGTAGGTGGAATATATATTATATAGTTATATTTTTTTATAATTTGAATTCAGCTTCCATTTTGTCCACAATCATTTTGGCAATGGCGAGGGAAGAGGTAGCTCCGGGAGAAGGAGCATTCCTGCAGTGAAGGATTCTTTTTCCCACCGCTCCTTCGTTGTGTATATCAAAGACAAAGTCTTCAATCAAAGATCCTGAAAATTAAATTAAATTTCATTAGATTTTCTCGTCCAATAATGGCCGTGTTAGGGTTCCCTTTCCTGAATATTTAAAAATAAAATCTACTCTTGCAGCATTCATCATACATTATCCTAATGAGAGGTACTGCAAGATTTGTGTTAGCTCAACAACAAAAAATGGCTTGCAATAATCGTAAAGCAAATTATTTAATTAAATAAATGCATAAACAAATAATGCACCACTAGCCAGGTTCTACCAGCCTTCCCGATCCATTCTTTCCACTACTGCCGAAGAAACTGACAAGGCAAAACTAGAAACAGCGACCCTGTTTTTCCACAGCAATTAATTTTATCTTAACGAAATATTTATGACAGTTACAATTAAATTACACCACAAAACATATCACATTAAACAAATTAATTAAAAATAGTATTTAATATATCGGTTCATTTGTCATTAAATAATTTATACAAAAGAATTATAGATGATAACATAACAGGTTTTCAAACCCACATTGTAGAGTTACATATTTTAGTCATTACAAGAAAACAATCATAAATTAACTTCTATCGCATGCTTTGAAACTCATGCATAGAATGAGAAACCAATTAAAAATGCAGCTCATTATTGTGACGGCGAAAACAATTGCTGACCTCCATATTGTAACAGTGGCTGTGGAACCAGAGTTAACAAATAAAAATGTATTTTCTGCATGTCTTTGTTGTTGTCACTAATGTATGGTTTTATGAATTGAACTTAATTTTTGAAATCTTATAAAATGACGACACATCTGTCATAGGATGATGAATTAATAATATGCACAGCGTTCCGGAAACTACAAGCTGTAAACGGGTGAATCTGCATCACGCGGAGAAACAAAAAAAAATCTTTTTTTCAAAATGAGCATTTTGTTTATTAATATTATTTGTTCAACAACAACTAAAGGGTTAAAAACTTTTGAAACCTGGTATACGCTTCGATGCATTTTAAAAGATATTGAACAACTGATATTAACCCGTAGCGACTGATTTATTTCGAATTTAATCTAAAAAAATTCCAATTTCGGACTGATTTACCCGATAACAAAAGTTCAAATCAAAATAAAAGATACCACAAAATCGATTCCAAATGTGATGTTCACCAGTTTCTCACTTGTACTACGAGTTTCCGGACACCGTGTATAGGCAATAGCAAGAAGACAAAAGTTTTCAATCTACAATTGACATAATATATACTGGTTGACTGGTACTTAGTACCTTACCATAAAATTTTGTGTGATACAATACATAAAAAGCATTAATTGATTTATGTACAGTTAATTCAAATCTACCTTCGTGTAAGTCACCCGTAGCCAATTTTATGCGTTTATAAGTGAGTTAATGAGGTTGTTTACTAATTTTTATGAAAATGTTTTATATGAGTTAATAACAAATCAGTTTTTAGATATCTCCAAAAAAAATTAAGTTATGCGCTTTCAGAATCTTGGGTAAAATGACTGCTCAAAATACTCGTGATGTTACAAGGCACAATTCGAAAGGCAGTACCGCATACTGCCACGCCAGTCATTTTATGTACCGTGACTTCACACACACACACACTAGTCGGCTGGCCAGAGAGATTCTTCTGAAATGTCAACATTTTAACAGCTTATATCTTCGACACTATTCGGTGTTTTCCAAAAACTTTCCAAAAAGTTCCATCCTCAGCATGCTTTAATTAACATGACAAATTTCGCTGTAGAAGACAACCTCATTACCGTTATATATTATCATTAAAAAACGTTTGATTTTGCCGCTGTCAAATTGCAATTGACTTACACGGTGATAGATTTGAAATGAATGTATAAAAAATATTGCTGAATCAAAAAACAGTTATAATTAAAATGAATTAGCTATGTATAACATATTTCTATCCTGTTGCAGGGGTGCGAATGTTACAAATTGCATTGATTATGGTAGACAGAAGAAATTCAGAAAATAATTATTGTTTAAATCTTTCAAGTGAAACTCAAGAATAAATAAATTGTAATAGATATCCAAATCCAAACTTTGAAGGAACGTCTGAGAGAAAAAAGATAAATAATTTTTATTTTATAAAAACAGCATGTACTTTTTAGTGTATAAGTAAATAAATCAATTCAAAGTTTTTGTGTGAACGATGTCATTGTTTGTGTCCTGCATAGATATAATATTATACACACAACTAGCTGACTTGTACCCGGCGTTGCTCCCGGACTTATAAATGGTTTCGGGTAAAGTTTTTGTGTGAACGCTGTCATTGTTTGTGTCCTGCAGACATAATATTATACACACAACTAGCTGACGTGTACCCGGCGTTGCTCCCGGACTTATAAATGGTTTGGGGTTAAGTTTTGAGGATGTGAGACCTTTTTAAGAAACACAATTCCGTAGCACATTATTTATAAGGTTTAGCCAGCATTAGCAATGTAAACGCCCGAAAAAATATTTATTACTACTCGATTACAAAACATCGTCCTTTTTCTACTGTATTATATATATAAACCTTCAGTAAAAATTCTCTAAATGTCAATGAAAACCTATCAAAATCCATTGCGTAGTTTGAAGAACTAAGCGCACAAACAGACAGACGCGGGATAGCGACTTTGTTTTATATTATTTAGAGTTAAGAAATAAACCTCATATAAGTTATTTTAAAGTCCTAGGATTAAAAATACTGTGTTATTGCGTATAGCAGCTGTCATTTGCTTCCAGAGCGCCGTATGTTTTATTTTTATTTATTTTTACAATACTAGCTCGAATATTATAAGTTATGCGGTTTTTAATATTAATTCACTTAGTGATTCATAACAAAGAAACGGATATCATTTTTATTACTCTAGGATAATTTTTAGTCTGATTAATTACAATTGAAAAGTAATGTGTAATGTTATAATATATATTATATCATTTTGAACCTTGTTTCTAGTTCTATTACAACTATCAACACACATTTATAATAAGTTCTTGTAATAAGTACTACAAATTTCATGAGTGTGTTAATTTAATGTTTTTTTTTTTTAATAAAAATTTTAAACTTAGGATAAATTATGAAATTAAGGTAAATTCATTGTCATCTTTGACGGTAAGTAATTTATCTGCTTATCAATATTCGGAGTTATGATTTTTTAAATGAGCGCGGGCGAATCCAAAACCAAATGTACGGAAATCTCCAGCGCTAGAGGTATTTTTTAAATCTAAAAATACAGGGTTTTCCAATAAGAGGTTTTATTTTGAATAGCCCGCTATTTCGGTAGATGTTACTTTTGAAGCTGTCATTTTTTGACATTTGACAAGTAGAAACTACGCTATTAATAAAAATGGAACGATATACGCTTCAACAACGCACTGAAATTATTAAAATTCACTTGAGTGAATCAAATGCAAATCATCTTGAGTGATGAGGCCCATTTCCACCTCGGTGGCTTCGTCAACAAGCAAAATTGTCGCATCTGGGGCTCGGAAAACCCAAGAGTTATTGTTGAAAAGCCTTTCTATCCTCAACGTTTGGCTGTTTGGTGCGGTTTATGGTCCGGCGGAGTCATTGGACCTTACTTTTTCGAAAATGAGGCTGGAGCAACAGTTACGGTGAATGGATTGCGCTATCGAGAGATGATTTATGATTTTTTATGGCCGAAATTGGATGGTATTGAACTGGACAACGTTTACTTTCAACAAGACGGCGCTACGTGCTACACAAGCAACGAAACCATTGATTTTTTTACGATTGAATATCAAAATAACACCTCTTATTGGAAAACCCTGTATTAGCTAGCTATAACAACGATTTGCAGAGCCGTCATAAAAATGTTTATAAAACTGGTTTTGCTGTTGTGCGGAATGTGGTTTAATGTAAAGAAAAAAGTATCTATGAATTACCATCAACTTCCATAGCCTGGGCTCTCACGCCACTGGGTCCCGGCATGACGTCGACTTCTGCCAATTCTGGAATATATCTCTGAAGCTGCATGACCTGCAGCGGAGTTATGAAAGATCTGATCATCTCCTTAAGTCCAAACCCGGCATATTTCATGGCCATTTTTCTGAATCCAGGATACATGATGATTTGTGCCAGTTCACTCAGCTTTATATCTCCCCAGCTGTAATCAAATATAATTTACATAGCACCATTTTTGTAAAAAATCATATCAATAGAAGCATAACAATTAATCATTCAAAAAAAATTATCAATATGTAGGCCTAACATTAATCACAGAGGTATTTATTTATGAAGATTAAGATTGTATTTATTTGAATAGACAATGTTAATAACAGATAAAATCCAAAATTCATTTGAATAACCAGCTGTAATCATAAGATAAGAGTGAGAATTAGTCTTTGGGTTATTTAAAAATATGCTCTTTTTAATTTCTTTTCGAGGAAGATTACCACCAGACAGAAAAATAATAAGAATGTTGGTTTTCCTCGCTTTGAGACAATACCTGCTTAGTGAAATGTGTTTTCAAAATTAAATAAATATTTCATACAAAGATAAGTTGAATAACATTTCACTGTTATAGTGAGTGACGTGAGGATTTTGCAGGACATCATCATTTTGGTAAATATGTATACAGAAAAGTGGGACACGGTTAATGTGCACAATTTAATTTAACAACAAATTGTATCTCATTTTAGATAATAATGAGAAACAACTATTTCAGTAACCAGCAGTGAGATAAGTTCAAAGGGATCTCTTTCCCGATGTAAATACAATAAGAAAATAATCATAGACCTTCAAATTAATAGACTAGCCGATTATCAGGGAAAGGGAAACAAACCAACCTGCACAATAGGCGGCATGACCGTCCCACTTTTGGTGATTTGCCATTAAATGAATCTGACACTATACAGGCAACTCCCATCGTAATATCACTATTCGGTTCTCGAAAATAAAATCTGCTTACGAATTACTAGTCCTTTTTACAATGGTGCGCAAATTGGCTGCGTAAAGAAGATGACTACATATCACAAATCGGGTAAACAAAAGTTCGGACATGTTTCCAAAATTTTATATTTTGTTACACTATTTAGTTTTTACTTTCACAAATGTGTTATAATTTATCCATCTCACTCATTTTTAGTGTCACTACGCAACTCTATTTGGAGGCAATTTGGTTTTTTAATCGCTTTTATGAAAATCCCACAATGGACTGCGCAGCAAACAATTGCCTTACTTTAGTGAACAATACTTTCCTGCACATGGTCTGATACTACGACTGATGTTATTTATTCAAAGCATTCTCGAACCTTCCTGGTGCCAAAAATATGGTCACGTGGTTTATCTCTACCACGTCGAAATTGTACCCAGATTTCATGTTAGGGCAAGTCTATTAATTTGGATGTCTATGAAAATAATGCATTTTAATAGTTATTTCGTTAAAATATGAATCGATTGTTCTCTTGGCGGCCATTGTTAATTGATGTGCAAGTGCAACCTAAAATAGGTTCTTAGTTTGGGTTTAATTAAAAAATAAATATTTAAAAACCTATTTTAGTTTTAACCGTGTCCTGCTTTTAAAAATTTATTTACCATCATTTGTAATTTATCAGTTAGAAAGAGACGTATAAGACATTATCAACTCACTTATATCCTTCCCGGCGCAAGGCCAATACCGCATTGGGTCCCAATAGGATGGTTCCGTCCATTCGGGGAGTGAAATGGACCCCGAGGAATGGGAACCTGGAGTCTGGCACAGGATATATATTGCCTTTGACCAAATAGTTCCTTCCGGGGTTCAGCACCAAGTATTCTCCTCGGAAGGGGATTATCTTAGGGTTGGGAGAGCATCCGGACATCACGGCCACCAAATCAGACTGCAATCCGCAGCATGCTAGCACATATTTCGTCTTAACCTCTAAATTTGATTTTTGGCGAATAACAATGGGAAAATCTGCATCCCCGGTAGCTTCTCCGAAATTATTGACTTCAAAGTCCAGGTAGATTTCTCCTCCGGACTTACGGAAGTCTTTGGCGTACTCTTCCGTGACCAGAGCCCAATCCACAATGCCAGTATGAGGTGACCAAAGGGCTTGTACTCCATCGCAGTGGGGCTCGTATTGATGGATCTCATCCCCACCAATCATTTTTAGATCGGTAACTCCGTTGGCTATCCCGCGCTTATGTAACTCTTCAAGAGCTGGAATTTCCGATTTGTCGACTGCTACAATGAGTTTACCGCACTTTTTGTACGGAATGCCCTTTAAGTTTAGGTAATCGTAAGCCAACTGCATGCCCTGCACGCACAGCTTAGCCTTGAGGGAGCCGGGTTTGTAGTAGATGCCGGCATGGATAACTCCGCTGTTGTGTCCACTTTGGTGAAAAGCTACTCGACTCTCTTTCTCAATGACGGCAACTTTAAGTCCGGGGTGGCGCAGCATGAGCTCCCTGGCAGATGCCACGCCAACAATCCCCCCACCAACAACGGCAACGTCATATTTATGACTCCTGGAGATGAAAAAAGATTATTCAAAGAACATTAGTAATATACAAAGCAGAGTGAAAAATTATAAGCTAGTAGAGAATGTTTGATTTTAGTTTTGCTCTGAAATTATAACTTTTAATAAAACTATAGAAAAATGTAGAAAAGACAAGGCATGGTTATTTTGTATGGTACCATTTTTGTGAAATATTATTTCAAAGACGCTTTACAAAACTATAAAATAACTTTATGTACCTTTCTACCTAGTTAAAAAAACAATAAAGTGATACCTTGTATTTTTTAAACATTAGATTTAATTAGATGAATTATAATAGATGGTAATTTTCTAAACATCGCTGACCTGCAATATAATTTATTATTATTCACAAATATTTTAGAAGTATCAGTAGACGTCCGAGGAAGACATGGCACGATCAAGTGAATCAGATACTTGAGCCGGGTCATGTCAAGAGTCAGAATAATATAAGAGTATGTATGAGACGATGTGAATGAGGCAAGGAGTGTGTGCCAAGACCGAGTTGTTTGGCGGTCCGTCGTCTCTGCCTACCCCTGCGGAGAAACGGCGCGATGGTTAGTTAGTGAGTACGAATCTTAAAAAGTTAATTAATATGACATTGCAGTATCCTACCTTGTATCTTCACGCGGCGCAGTGTTGAAACCGAGATTAGTAGAGAAATGTTTTGAATAGGTCTTAAATGTGCCATATTTTACCAAAATATTGGAACGAGGAAGCATCATGTTGACAGATCGTATAAAACTTTGAAGAAATGTCAAATTTGAAGTGTCAGAAGAGGTTATCTAATACAACCGTTATCGTAGTAATTGACAGTGCAAACAATGGTTTGTTTTTCATGGATAACCACGAGCTTGTATCTTACGGCATAATTACCTACAACAAAAATTAGATTGACGATCTAAAAGTTTTTCGCGCTAATATTGTTCACATGACTTTGCATGACTTTTTGTGAGAAATTGTGTGGAACGAGAGTGGTATATTTACGTGTGGAACTGACTGAGCACTAGAGGTGAGGCGCATTTTATACCGGACCGGGACCATACCGGGACTAAATATTTTTAATAGGTACTTTTACCAGGTATTTAACACCCCCCCCCCCCCATGGAGTTGAAATATTTTGTGTGGAAGTGCACATTTGAATTTTTTTGAAACACCCCCCCATGGATTTCGAATAATTAATGGGGGAATCAAGCTTACGTAGAAAATTTGTGGGGAATATGTGGGCAGAATTTATGTGAGTGCAGTTTAGAAATTGCTTATTCTGAATCAATCCTCAGGTCGGTATTATATACTTTTGGGAATATTGTCACCGGTATTTTTACCAGGTATTTCTTTGTACCTGTACTCATTGTACCCAGTAACGAAAAGTACTCATAGGGCCCACCTCTACTAAGCACTGAGCAGCGGTATTGCTGTATAAAATGTAAATACTATGATCCATTACAAGCATTTTGTATTCCCCGCCAACCTCTCATTTTTCTGCAGGGGCAGGGAGTGGTTATGTAAGTACTATATAGTGTAGGTAGGCGTAGGCATTAGAGATGGGCGAAGCGGCTCAGTTGAGGGAGCCGTTTCACCAGGTCCCGTTCACTTGAAAGATCCGCTTCAGTGAACCGGCTCGATTGAGCCGGTTCCCCCCCCCATTTTCCATTTATCTTTTATAGAAGTTGTATTTAAAATATTTTTAGGTTTTTACGATTTTTCATCTCAGTGTAAAAGGTTGCATATGACAAAGATTCCTCCGGAAAAATGAGCTGTAAAGATAAATGCTTTAAAGCTCATTTCTCAGGACAGCGCTTTATCAGATCGGACCTTGTTATCGTGAGGAAACATTCCGACATTTTTGCTTCTTTAGGCGATTGAACGAATTAAGTAGACTGAGTGCAATTATATTGTTTATGGTCGCATGTATTTTCACAACCTTGAGAAATCGCAAAAATTGGTATTTGGTGACTGGTATATTTCGAAGACAATATTTTTGCCTAGGAACATCGATCTAAATATCGTATATTTATGATCACATTCAAAGGGGATTCCCAATATTATTGGAATACCCTTTTGTAAGAATGAAATCGAGAAATATTTTGTATTGTTAGGTTGTTGGTATGAAACGTCAAACTTCAATCGTATGGTAATAGTTGAATCACGATTCTTATCACTTGTTATTTTTTTTACCCGGAAAACATAATTACGTACTTTAAAATTGCCTTAATTTAAAATTACCATAATTTCCACAAGAAAAGCTATTTACCCCCGGCTTTATGCAATCGTTAAAAAAGACTACGTACAACAGCAACCTCGGTGCCCTGTGAAAGGATATTTTCTTAAAACTCTTACTCAAAAAAGGTCCAGAATGACATCGTCAAATTGTCAAATGTGTTATTTTTAAATTAAAATCTATAATCTATATCAATACTATGAAAAAGTTTCCTTAAATTAAGTTTTAAAAAATCGATTAGCGAATCTTATTAAAATATAGAACAATAAAAATAAACTTGAATCTATTTAAAATTAATTGTGTCCTAAATAAGTGTAATAATAATACAAAAAATGTGTTGTAAAACAAAATACTTCGGTGTGAGAATTATAGTTAAACGTCGTTCGAAGTGCTCATTACCAACATTATTTAGATATCAATGATTAACTGAAAATAAACCATGAACATAATATAACTCGTCCTTGTTCCTGTTATAGTAAACTAAATAAGTGCCGACACAACAACTAAAAACTTATGCAAGCGGGAATACCAATATTATTATGTCGTATCGATGATTAATCCGGTCAGTACGTCAGTAGTGACCCGCGAGCCGTGAGATCCGTTGAACGATGTATGCGGATCTTCGTTCGCGAACGGGTGAGTCGGTTCTTCGGGTCTGGCGGGTCACCTGCTCACCGGCTCACCGTTCGCGAACGAGTGAACCGGCTCACCGGCTCATCGTTCGCGAACGAGTGAAGCGGGTCACCGGCTCACCGTTCCCGAACGGGTGAGTCACTACTGATCCGCGAACGAGTGAGCGGCTGATTTGGGAACCGGATCTTACGGATCCGCGTAAAGATCCGGTTCACTGAGCCGACTCGTTCGCGAACGACTCACTTCTAGTAGGCATTTCGAGCCCCTAGAATGACAGTTTCATCTGACAGAGCAATGCATAAATGGAGCAATGTAATGCGATAATTGGCTCCACAGATAGTTACATAAGAGTAGAATAATAAAATATTATCATTGCTGTGTTAAATGAGAGTCGATTGATTTTTTTTTCCGTAAAATGATTTGTGTCAGGGGGTCCTTAACCACTCGAGCTATTTTTGACATATAATGGCAAGCATAATTAAACTAGAGGTGTGCCTAATATAACGTTAACAGGTATGGATAACATAGTATCTTCAAATAATGGCATACCTGTTACTCTAGTACCGCATAACATAGTATTGAATAACTTCCCGTTATTTTATAAGTCGACCGTTCTGACATGGAACGGTTGACTTGTAAAATAACTGAATAACTAAATAATTCGAATAACGAATAACGAACGGAACGGAATAACAAAATTATGAAATAATGTTAACTTCTTGGAACTTAGAAGTTCCAAGTTCTAAGAAGGTAAGAACGTAATTTGGGTAATTCCCGATCACCGAAGATATACGAAGTATTGTTTGATAATTATATGGTATATTTGCGGCAAGTTCAAGAATGGTAGATAGGTACTTTCAGTATCGCCATGTTACTTGAATAATGCAATATTTTAAATAACTACAAAATAGTTGTTCATTGTTTCGCCGTTGAGATTGAGATTACGATCCTTGGCTACGAATTCGGAGGTCGCGGGTTCAAATTACGGCGTGCGCAAGTAAATTTTATTTGATAAATTTGTATAATTTCACAATATTTATTAGTTAAAAATAATTCGTTAGTACCTATATAGTATATTTGCAGCACGTTCAAGAATGGTAGATAGGTACTTTCAGTATCGCCATGTTACGTGAAAAATGCAATATTTTAAATAACTACAAAAAAGTTGTTAATTTTTTAATAGCTAAATCCTAAAAATATGTGATAAAAATATATGATTAAATATCGTTAGATTCATTGCCTAGATATCAATTTAATCCGTTTTGTGTGTCTCCATATTCAAATTCGGCGATAAGATATTTTTAATGTGGAATGAAATTTTTTCTCGCAGGAATGTCAAGCAATCAAAGAGAATATTTTTTATTTCTGTAATCGCTCAAGTGGTAAAAATATATATTTTTTATTTGAGGTATTTATTCAAAATTAATTCAACAATTTTATGTACTTCATAATGTATATGCAACCTAACTGTCACTAGAAAAGTGCAAAGCAATAAAAATCATCAAATTATAAACATTATTTATTGTATGCTCCTCTCCTGCCCTAATATGAATATAACATTTCATTATCGACTCAGCCGCTCGGCCCCAGCAACGAATAACGATGCCGTTCGTTATTACGTATCTACAAGCTTATCCAAATTCTTGGAATACTATGTTATTAAATAACAGGTATGATACTATGTTATTGGGTTGGGGTGTTATTTGTTATATTAGGTATCGGAAAAGAACCGTTATTCACACCTCTAAATTAAACCACTCATATGGCAAGACAGGCGACAAGGTATATCCAGGGCAGTGATGTATGTCTGGGGAAGAAGTCCCTAGATGTGGGGAATTTTGAATTTCTAAGGGAGAAAGAGAGTTTTTTTGGAAAAAATAAATCTGGAGGATTTTGTGTATTCATACATTTTGTTCAGTGGCTATCTATGAGTTTTGTGTTAAAGGCTGATGTGAAGAAACGTTGATTGTCTGGAATGGTTTGTATTTATGAAAATTTTGAAAAGGGAACTACAAAAGATGGCCTGGGATTACAAGGATTTTTTCATAACTAATGTAGCTTTGTGGCTATGGCCCGGTATATCAGTATTTTTTTAGTAATGGTTGTTATGGATCGCCCATAAAAACAAGCTAACTGCACAGTTAGGTACATTCTCACGCGTTACCGGAAATCGATCACGCACTGAGTTCATGTTAAAACACCAATACATACACGTACATTCGCGACATCACCGCCTGATACCAGTCACGTAGGCCACAAGGACCTACAACCAATCCGATATCGTAGAATATCCCTCCCACTTGCGCCCGACAAGGTCAAGTACTTGCAGCTAGCTAGCCACGCGCTCGGCCGCAGTTCACGGCCGGCCCCCGTTGAGTTCAACACTATGTATTAGTTCCGAGTTATTATTTACCGCCAAATCAGTGTCGCCGTAATGGGACCGGCGTGCGTACATTTTATAATGTGCCGCGTCCCTAGACTCAGTTATCACGTCCAGGCAATTCGGCCGACTACACCATCATGGATATGATGGCGCCATATCTCTGCGCCGCCCTTTGCCGTAAGCCGCCCATCACCGCTTCAGGCCGCTTCTGCGCCGCCCTTTGCCGTAAGCCGCCCATCACCGCTCCAGGCCGCTTCTGCGCCGCCCACGAGGTTAGCCGCCCTGGCCGCCTCAGGCCGCTTCTGTGCCGCCCTTCGTCGTATTCCCGCCCTACCGCATCAGTTAGGCCGTGCTATGGCATCCGCCTATCGTAGCCGCCCTTCGTCCTGCACCCTGCCTAGGCACCTGCCTATGGCCCCTGCTCATCATTCACCGCTTCAGCCTAGTTTACACGTGAGCGAATGTTATACCTTTGTCAATCAGAGCCCTTAGAGTCAATAGATTGCCTAGTAACTAGTTAGGACTTAAAAAGCTATGTACCTTTTGTAGATCTGTTGATAACATGTATTACCTGTACAATAAACCCTCATATCAAGAGACTTGTTTTAATTGGGAAATTGACTATAATCCACACCCTGAATGATTGGAGTATCAAGCTTTGCCGCCGGCTTGTGCGGCGATGACTATTTGTGTAACACACCTATAGTATATTACATGGCCTAAACGCTAATGTAACACTGGACGCCCAACCTGGATAGTCAATTAGCCCGATAAAATATGTCTTTTGTTACTATGTTTTGCTGTAATATTAATGTTTTTTTCCCCACAGCTGTGTGTTATAATTCAATTTCTAATTAATAATTCAAGATTCGGGAGTGTTTGTAATACGAATGTGCCGTCGGAAGTGTGAAACAAATTCATTCCGTAACTAAATACGCAATAAACCAAATACGAGAAATTACGACGTAATAAATATTAAATGTGGATGTTTCCGAGAGATAGATGTGTTATTTCAATTTTGGAATGCAATTTAATTGTTTCGTTATAGAAATAATTTTTTTTGTCAGGTTAAGCTTTGCTTATCTGTTTCATTGTAATAAGTTGAAATAATTCAAATACTCAAAAGAACTTCCAAAGTATCAATTTGCAATCGGATTAAATTCAGTTATCGTTTTTTAATTTACATTCTCTAATAAATAACGTATCGGTTGTTTTTAATTAAGATCCGTAGACCTTACCGGTTATTACCATTATTAAATCATGGATCCTCCCAACATTGGTAGAATTTTAAATTTTGAATTGCCGCAAAGTAATATAACAGAAAATAATAGTTGGTTAGAATAAAAACTCGCAGCAAAAAACTCGCAGCAGAAATAACATTTACACAGTAAAGAGATTGTTGGTTGGAATACGCAGTTGTTTCAACATTTTTCGCAGTAAATGGTAAAACAGTAAAACAACTTTTAGAACAGGAAATAATATTACACAGAAAATAAATTGTTTGGTCAAAAACAAAAAACTCCGCTCAGTAACATGATATGTTTTATATTTACGCGGAGAATTTGCGGACAAGAAATTATTATTCTCGCGTCGCAGTAAACATTCTTTACGCACAAAATTAAAAATAATAATAATGAATTCGTCAAGCTCGCCGCGAAGCAGTAGTATGATATATTTTTTTGCAGTAAAATACGTAATAATTATTGAATACTATTTCGTTCGCGTTCTTTTTTTAATAGTGAATAGTAGATGGTATGGTGTCATTCGTTTTGTATAAACTCAAGGGCGTCATGAACCTTTGAGTGAATCTTGTGCCGGTTGACACAATAACCACGCTGTTTCTTTCGTCTTTGTTCTCTATAAAGTTGACTGACTAGGACGCTAGCAGACCTTCTAAGAGGAATAATAATTTTTTCCTTTTCTCGTAACTGTGACTTGATTTGCAATAGATAATAACAATAAAAAATCAAATTCATTCATAACGTTTGTAATTATTGTGAAATAGAAGTTATTATAACTCAAATATCTTGTGTTATAAAAATTGTATAGATTAAATAAGAAAAACCCTGTTATGTGGTTTTTGTTCGGACATTCTCTTGTATAGAAATTATGTCAAATGTTTTTTTGTATTTAATTGGTTACCAACCAATTATTTGTTTTTTTTCTGGAATTTTTTTTTCTCTCCTTCTTCTTGCGTAGTGAATACGTGTCGTTTATTTTTAAGGAAGTCAAACTCTAGGAATCGGATTATGTAGTTCTCGGTTATTAAATTGAAAAGACTCAAATAAGTCTTATATAACAAGAATGGAATTATCACACACAGTAGTTGTTGAGTGGTATGTAATATGTTGTAAATTATAATTGTGTAAATTGTTCCTTAACTAATTATTAATTAGTTATGGGTTGTGTATTGTAATTTTTTGTAAACACGTAATTGATTGCTTCGGTATCAATATGGTAAAAAAAAGCCAGCGTGTAAAGTCCTTCATAAAGTTGAGACAAAATAAAATTGTGTTATTGTATTATATGCTACGCCATGTCAATTATGGTGTGAATTTTTTTTTGTTGTAAACACGTATTTGATTGCTTCGGTATCAATAAAAAGAAATAACGTGTAAAGTCCTTCATAAAGTTGAGACAAAATAAAAAAAATTGTGTTATTTGTAATATGTGGTACGCCATGTCAAGTGTGGTGTGTATATTTCTCATAGGAAGATGAATTATAGTATATACCCGGTGAGAAGAAATAGTTTTTGTAAAGATAACGTAATTATGTCTTAGATTCGTTGGGAATCAAAATTTTTGGTCATTAAGGACAAATGGAGGTTGCATATTTATGTCATTTTGGGACATTATTGAATCTTAACCAAAAGAATTGGGTTGATAATTGCACTTAAGGTCATTGTAGGTTTTGTCTGGTTATTTGGTGGGAAGGACACTTTATGAGTGGTCCGAATGTTTTGTCGAACGTTATCGTTACGACGTGCTGGTGTTTCTTGTTAAACACCTGGTACAGCGCTGTACGGTTTACAGGAAGTAAATCGTTAAATGTTATAGGATGATATTAGCCTTAGAATTAATTACATGGGAGGTCTTGGTAGCGTTGACCTTAATAATTAATATGCGATACGAGAGGTTGGACTATATGCCTAAGAATTATTAGCAAACCAGACAAACCATGACTAAATGAGAATATATTGTTACAATCTTGAGGAGAATCTTTTTGTTTTTTTCCGTTTTTCAAAATTATCAATGGATAATAAGAAATAACATAACATGTGTATTGAAACTTGTTTTGTATAGTGTCAAGAATTTCATTGTAAGTGACGCAAAAAGGGGTTGATTTCGGTCAATTGCATGATATAATCAGCGTACATATTCCCTAACAGGAATTTTGTGTATAAAAAACCATGTCTAGTTTAAGAATTTCATTGTGGAAAACGCGAATATGGATTGATTTTGGTCAATCGCATAAGCGTATAATATTCTCTAACCAGAATATCATTATGTATAACATTGTACAATTGTGAACATGGCTTAATTGTTCTTCTTTTGTGGTTTGATGGAAAGTGTAGGCCTGGTGGTAATTGTGTACATCCATTCGGATATACCACATTGTAGGCTACATTTGTTGTTTTGGTGTTGTCTTAAAAAAGGCCATGTGTAGTCTTTTCTGTTTGGAAAGAGTCATATGTATTCTTTTCTGTTTGAAGGGAAAGCCATGTGTATTCTTTTTTGTTGGAGAAAGTATTATGTATTCTTTTCTGTTTGAAAGGAAAGCCTTGTGTATTCTTTTTTGTTGGAGAAAGTATTATGTATTCTTTTCTGTTTGAAAGGAAAGCCATGTGTATTCTTTTTTGTTGGAGAAAGTATTATGTATTCTTTTCTGTTTGAAAGGAAAGCCATGTGTATTCTTTTTTGTTGGAGAAAGTATTATGTATTCTTTTCTGTTTGAAAGGAAAGCCTTGTGTATTCTTTTTTGTTGGAGAAAGTATTATGTATTCTTTTCTGTTTGAAAGGAAAGCCATGTGTATTCTTTTTTGTTGGAGAAAGTATTATGTATTCTTTTCTGTTTGAAAGGAAGGCCATGTGTAGTCTTTTCTGTTTGGAAAGAGTCATATGTATTCTTTTCTGTTTGAAAGGAAAGCCATGTGTATTCTTTTTTGTTGGAGAAAGTATTATGTATTCTTTTCTGTTTGAAAGGAAAGCCATGTGTATTCTTTTTTGTTGGAGAAAGTATTATGTATTCTTTTCTGTTTGAAAGGAAAGCCATGTGTATTCTTTTTTGTTGGAGAAAGTATTATGTATTCTTTTCTGTTTGAAAGGAAGGCCATGTGTATTCTTTTTTGTTGGAGAAAGTATTATGTATTCTTTCTGTTGGAAGGAAGGCCATGTGAATTCTTTTTTGTTTGGAAAAAAAATCGAGTATGTAAATCATAGCGTGTTTTGTATCGCGCCTTGGAGTTCATTTCTGCAATTATTTTTGAAAGAGGTTTGGCAACCCTTGTTCAGTGTACTTGTTAGGATTGTTCAACTTGGCTCTCAGGTAGTTAAAATTTTTGTTTTGGCTCTTAAGTTAGGGAGTGTTTAAATCTTTGTGAAATGAGGTAGCTCTGTACCTCTCGTACGGCAAACAGGAGGACGTTGCCCTGCTTCAGCTACGTTGCCTGGGATCTTCTTTCGTCGACAAGGAGGGTAGTGTTATGGATCGCCCATAAAAACAAGCTAACTGCACAGTTAGGTACATTCTCACGCGTTACCGGAAATCGATCACGCACTGAGTTCATGTTAAAACACCAATACATACACGTACATTCGCGACATCACCGCCTGATACCAGTCACGTAGGCCACAAGGACCTACAACCAATCCGATATCGTAGAATATCCCTCCCACTTGCGCCCGACAAGGTCAAGTACTTGCAGCTAGCTAGCCACGCGCTCGGCCGCAGTTCACGGCCGGCCCCCGTTGAGTTCAACACTATGTATTAGTTCCGAGTTATTATTTACCGCCAAATCAGTGTCGCCGTAATGGGACCGGCGTGCGTACATTTTATAATGTGCCGCGTCCCTAGACTCAGTTATCACGTCCAGGCAATTCGGCCGACTACACCATCATGGATATGATGGCGCCATATCTCTGCGCCGCCCTTTGCCGTAAGCCGCCCATCACCGCTTCAGGCCGCTTCTGCGCCGCCCTTTGCCGTAAGCCGCCCATCACCGCTCCAGGCCGCTTCTGCGCCGCCCACGAGGTTAGCCGCCCTGGCCGCCTCAGGCCGCTTCTGTGCCGCCCTTCGTCGTATTCCCGCCCTTCGCTCTTCCACCGCTCTGCCGCCCACGAGGTTAGCCGCCCTGGCCGCCTCAGGCCGCTTCTGTGCCGCCCTTCGTCGTATTCCCGCCCTACCGCATCAGTTAGGCCGTGCTATGGCATCCGCCTATCGTAGCCGCCCTTCGTCCTGCACCCTGCCTAGGCACCTGCCTATGGCCCCTGCTCATCATTCACCGCTTCAGCCTAGTTTACACGTGAGCGAATGTTATACCTTTGTCAATCAGAGCCCTTAGAGTCAATAGATTGCCTAGTAACTAGTTAGGACTTAAAAAGCTATGTACCTTTTGTAGATCTGTTGATAACATGTATTACCTGTACAATAAACCCTCATATCAAGAGACTTGTTTTAATTGGGAAATTGACTATAATCCACACCCTGAATGATTGGAGTATCAAGCTTTGCCGCCGGCTTGTGCGGCGATGACTATTTGTGTAACACACCTATAGTATATTACATGGCCTAAACGCTAATGTAACATGGTGTCACTAGGCTTATGTTGTAAGGGCTCTTACAAAGGAGCAACTTGAGGGACGTAAACCTCTCTCTGAGCGAACATAAAATTTGCCGGTATATCAGTTGAATTTAAAGCTTGGCTTGAAAGATATTTACGTCTGTCAAATTGTTATCTGATATAGCCATAGCAAGATAGATAAGATTGGAAATCCTTACTATCATTGTTTTGCCAAAATATTATGAAATAAAACATTATTTAAAAAAAAATACTTTCCCCCTCCCCACCCTGCTCGTCGATAGCTGTTCGGGCCTGTTTTAACCCCATATTTGACATATTTTTCCCACTGAATTTTTCGAATCTGGGGAATTTTTATTTATGATGTGGATGATTAGGATCAGTAATATAATAATCATAATTAAAAATGATTATCAACTGCATGAGTGAATTTTTTTTTTTTTATCTTTCTGAGAAACATCGGATATGAAAATATTTTGTTTTTAAGAACTAAAATTATCGCATTTCTTGGACACCGGGTGTCACATAAAAATTTTACTAAATTACTTCTGAATTAATTTATATGCAAATTTTAGATTTTTATTTTTTTATTGTAGTAGTCGAAATTAAGAAACGTTTTTTTTTGTTTTAGGGTCTGTTTGAGAAATCTACCGTTATTTTGGGAGCTAAATAATTTATTGTCATGACTGATTTTGAAACTGAAAACATTATAACAAAGTTTTGGATTTTATTTTTTTAAATCTTCATCATGTTGACTAGTTGACATTTTTCAAATAATATATTTATATTATTAAAATAAACACATCAAGGTAAACTTTTTTACTTTATAAAAATACTTTTTCATGGTAAGCTAAAAACAAAGCGAAGCTACAGCTGCAGTAATTTTCTCATTTTGATCAATGTTTTTTCGTTTCTATTATTTTCGTATGGCAACATTGGATTCTATTGATTTTTCTCCCACCATTGCTTTTGGTTCTAGGCCAAGTTTTTATGTTGACGTTTTCCCACAATTGTGATACGTTAGTCTCGGTTATCCGTACTATTAATTTTATTCACCCATTCATGTTTTACTTTTTGTACTGCCGTAAATACTGGAAATAGTCCAACAATGTTTTAATTTTTTGGTAAAATTTCCGTACTTCGCTTACTTCATAATCACATATTATTTAAATAACACTCCGTTTTAACTTAATACTCAAAGAAATTAAGCATTAAAGTTCCATTTTTTCAAAGATAAAAATTTCCCGTGTTTTGATCGATTTGATGTTTTTTCTTTTAAGCATTATATGACGTTTGGGGAAAGATTCCGCTTCGATCTAAATACGCACAAATTATTTCAATAACCCAAACTAAGAACATGCTAAGAACCTAATAACCATTAAGAAAATGTAATATAATTTGGTTTCATAGTGTAGGATTCGGGAACATACTCATTTGTAAACTTTATTAATATGGAATATAGTTAACACTAAACCATACATGTTTTATTACATTTATTATATTGAAATTACGAGGTTGTAACTGTAAATAATTCTGATATCGCAAGTGTTCCGGAAACTTGAGCGCGCATAACCGGCGTTGCGAATAATCGGTCAGTACGCGATGAATTAGATGTGAACATCTGAAGCCTTTCAAATGTCAAAGTTCAACTTGTAGCTTGAGGGACTGGACTGGCGCATCCTTGGCCGGACATTAATGTATTGTTAAGGTTTTCTTAGTGATAAATATGTAATACGTGATACCCTATGTGAAGGTCCATGCATATAAAATGTTAGTGAAACAAATAATTTCGTTGAGTGTAAATGTAATACGCACGCATGTTTACATAATTTGGGGTTTTTGTTAAGTCCACTGGGTGTATACTTTAATCAAATCGAGTGTTTACAGTCAAGCTTCTACTTGTACGCTTTGATTGCACTCTAATATATTGTGACGTTTTGTGTTTCAGATGTGAAATCAACCTTAATTCCTTTGAAGTTGGGAGTGACTGAGTGAGTGAAATTTCCCCAAGTGATGTGCACACTGCACAGGCCCAAGTTATCATGTTAATTAAAGAGTACCGCATTCCTCTCCCACTGACTGTGGAAGAGTACAGAATTGCTCAACTGTATATGATAGCGAAGAAGAGTAGAAATGAAAGTTCTGGAGAAGGCAGCGGTGTGGAAATATTAGTGAACGAGCCATATGAAGATGGGCCCGGAGGCCAGGGACAGTACACCCGCAAGATATACCACGTGGGCAGCCATCTGCCGGGCTGGTTCAAGGGACTGCTGCCCAAATCAGCCCTTACGGTTGAAGAGGAAGCGTGGAATGCTTATCCTTATACAAAAACAAGATACACATGCCCCTTTGTGGAAAAGTTCTCATTGGAGATTGAAACATACTATTTCGCTGACAACGGTTATCAAGAGAATGTTTTTAAACTAACTGGAAGTGATTTGAGGAATCGTTTAGTGGACGTGATAGATGTAGTCAGAGATCAGGTTTATGGTGCAGACTATTTGAAAGAAGAAGACCCCAAACTGTATGTATCTGAGAATTTCAAGAGGGGTCCTCTAACCGACACCTGGTTAGATGATTACTGGCGAGAGGTTCAAGGAAAGACCCAGCCCCTGCCCAATGGGAAATCCCTCATGTGCGCTTATAAACTCTGCAGAGTGGAATTCCGCTACTGGGGAATGCAAAGCAAGCTGGAAAAGTTTATTCATGATGTCGCTCTCAGAAAAACCATGCTCCGGGCGCATCGACAGGCTTGGGCCTGGCAGGATGAGTGGTGCGGACTCACCATGGATGATATTAGAGAAATAGAAAAGCAGACCCAATTGGCTTTGCAGAAGAAGATGGGCAGCGATTCGGAATCCGAAGTGGGCGAAACATCCAACATTTCTCAGGACGATTCCACTAAAACACTGGCTGCCACAATGAGCTGCATAGAAAAGCATGAAGAAATATCTAGTCCAGTAATGTTAAAGAAATCAACCGATAACACTGCCAAACACTCCATCGAGCCCAATGGAAGAAGCCACAAAGTGGACTTCTCCCCGACATCTGAACACCGCATCTGGCAAGCCACAAAGCCTAGTGTTCGATCATCTTCTTGTGGCTCTATTAAGAGCATGGAAGCCCAAATGGCGAACTGGAGAATGGAAAGTATAGTTAGAGAGTCAGAAGCAGAAACAGAATCCGACGACGAATTTTTTGACTGTCAGGAGGCAACTGAAGGACCGATCACTAAATGGTCCTCCATGGATTCCCTGGATGAAGTGGAGGATGCTTCTCCCACCCAACCGCAGCAATCCAATGAAGACAGCATCTTCAATCATTCCTTCCTGCAGAGAGTTGCTTCAGAAAGGGGTCCTAGAAGATTGTACACTCTCGCTAGTGGTAATAGTGTGGATGCAGGTTCTGACACCACACCTCCTCAGACGTGTTCCACTACAGTGTTGCTCCTAGCGTTACATGCTGGCAGTGTGTTGGACGCTACCGTCGACATGATGGCTAAGAAATCAGATATTACCACCTTCAAAGGCGCGTTTGAGTCCGTCATGCGTCAGCATTACCCTACCATGGTTGGCCATATTGCTATCAAGTTGGTGTCTTGCCCTCCGATATGCACGGAAGCGTTGGGCCTTCTGTCCACTCTAAGTCCCTACAGCTTTGACGTGTCTCCATCTAGTGCGGAGGCCCCGTACGTGACTCATGACTTAATACCCATTGGAGCTATTCCAATATTAGCTACAACTTCCCCCGAGTACTTTGAAGCTGTAACCCGTACAATAAATGGAGCTAATGCTGTGTATCAAGAGTTTATCAAATCTGAAGAGGGTAAAGGTTTTTCTGGTCATGTGTATTTTATTGGTGATTGTATGGGATCCATTGTTGGGTATGATGCTCTGTGTCGCTCCCAGCAGTATCAGTCGAGGCACGCAAGTGAGAACAGTATCCTAGATACGGATATCAATGTTTACAATGAGGTCGGTGTAGAGCAGTCTTCCAAACAACACCTTCAGGCTCCATCTCCACGCCGAAGATCATCTTCTACTAGTGAGCATCAGGTTAAACTTGACTTTGAAGTTTCTGATTTCTTTATGTTTGGAAGCCCATTATCTTTGATCTTGGCATCGAGAAAAGTGTCGGAAGAGAAAGGCAATAGCATTGTAAAGCCCCCAATTCAGCAGATCTATAACCTATTCCATCCAACAGACCCAGTGGCTGCAAGGCTGGAGCCGCTGCTCTCGGCTAGGTTTTCTATCCTGCCCCCCATCAATGTTCCACGCTACGCTAAGTTTCCATTAGGTAATGGCCAACCTAGTCATTTATTGGAGTTAATACAAAGTCACCCTCAAATATTTGGTGACTCCTTGCACACTCCCCCGACTCCAGTTCTCCGGCGCCTCTCCGAGGTGTCCATGCAGAGTACTGTGAGTGGTTTGGTTGATAATATCCCTTTGATGACGGTGAATGCATTACAACAGAAATGGTGGGGAAATAAGCGTCTCGATTACGCTTTGTATTGTCCCGATGGATTAAACAATTTTCCCACCCACGCTCTTCCGCATTTATTCCACGCCAGTTACTGGGAGAGTTCTGACGTCATTGCTTTCATTCTTAGGCAGGTGGGTCACTTTGATTTGTCTTCCTTCGGAGGGGTAGATGAAAAAGATATGTCCTCTTTTAAGCCTTGTCAACCACGCGAAAAATGGATGAAGAAGAGGACTTCAGTTAAATTAAAAAATGTCGCCGCCAATCACCGAGCAAATGATCTCATTTGTAAAGAGGGAGCAAACATCTCACTGTCGGCTAGATTCATGTACGGGCCTTTGGATATGATTACTTTGGCAGGAGAGAAGGTTGATATTCATATAATGAAAGAGCCCCCCGCGGGAGAATGGTTGTTGTTGGCATCTGAAGTAACAGATAAAACGGGGCGAGTCAGCTATGCCTTGCCCGATGATAAGTCAATCGGTTGTGGAATTTATCCTATTAAACTAGTTGTACGTGGTGATCATACGTGTTGTGATTTACATCTGGCTATTATTCCTCCATTTACCGAATGCGTAGTATTTAGTATAGACGGGTCATTTACAGCCAGCATGTCTGTCACTGGTCGGGACCCTAAGGTGAGGGCCGGGGCAGTGGACGTGGTGCGCCACTGGCAAGAGTTGGGGTACCTCATAATCTATATAACAGGGCGGCCAGACATGCAGCAGCAGAAAGTCGTGTCTTGGCTCGGTCAACATAACTTCCCACACGGGTTAGTCTCCTTCGCCGATGGCTTGTCCACGGATCCTTTGGGTCACAAAGCGGCTTATCTGAACAACTTGATTCAGAATCACAGTGTTATTGTTCACACAGCGTACGGCTCGGGTAAGGATATAGGCGTGTACACTAGCATAGGCTTGCAGCCCAAGCAGATCTACATAGTGGGGAAGGTGGGAAGGAAGCAGCTGGCGGCCGCCACGGTGCTGACAGAGGGGTATGCGGCACACCTGGCCTCTCTGCAGTTGCCGGGGAACTGCCGGCCGGCGCAGGGCAACGCTCGAATGGTGATCCCTCGCCGCTTCTTCGGTCTCCCGGGACAAAAGTCTTCTATACGTCGACGTCGGTAGACCGTACTAACCATATATGGGAACGTTGATATTACGCTTATATTCTAACTGTATATAAATTATTTCAAACTAAATGTATCTACTTAAAATACTTGTCGCCATGAAATATATAAATTTTCTATACAGGAAAGTCTTACAATTTATTAATTAAATATTATAGCACCTTTTGAGTGTTTTTATGTCACTTTAAATGTCTGTAAAATAGTTATTACCCGAGGTTGGTGATATTCAAAAAACATTCAATTTGACTGAAAAGTACTTGTGAAAGTTTTATTATTTCAAAAAGTCTTTAAGCTCCTCCGATGATTGTATGTTTTGTCGACAATGACTGTTTCGTAAAATTAATATAACATACAGCTTTCTCTCTTTTTAATATTTTTCAACTTTTCGATAATATGTTTGACATGAAAACTTAGCTGTTGTATTATGAAGTGTTAACGTGCAATGATCACTTCACATTCATTCCATGACATAATATTTACCTCGGCATTTTGTTTCATTTACTCCTATTCTAAATTCACATCTTCTAATAAGTAACATTAATTTGCTCTAAACATAATTCATCTACAGTGCATTATTTGTAATATTAACATTAGTAACCTAACATTTTATCATTTGAGGTGTATTGCTTCATATTATTCTATAAAATAACTATTTCTCACTTCGAGGCGAGAATAAATAAAATAGTTTATTTACATCAAAGATTCCCATAGTGTGCTGGGAAACACCAACATGCAGAATTAGAGTGTATCCGTACTTAGTCAGTTGAATACATTGTTATTGTAAATAAGGATTTTTATGGTTACAAAAGGCATTGCCGAAATCCTTTGCACGAGGGTTAGAGCATAATGCTGCCATTAGAGTTATAAATTGGAGATGAGTTTATGCAGTTGAGGGAGTGGAAGTACAAAACGGTTGAAGAATCACTGCTCTAAATGGTGTCCTGTGCATACTCATGCATTCTTTTCTATTGCCAAACTAGTTACATACTATTAAAATATATATGTATGTTTTTTTTTCTATAAATATTGATTTAAAAATGCTTTTTTTCTATGTTTATTATTTTATAACACCTTTTCATTCCGTCTTTTTTACTATTGTAAACATTGGTGATATCTTTTAAATTTTTTTTTGCCTGCTCTTTAAGACGCATTTATTTATATGTACTGTTTACATTAATGTAAAGATAATGCTTCGGGTTATTCGTGCCGATATAAAAATATATAGTAAGGTGTTAATGGTTAGAATTTATACAAAAATGTAAAATCCTAAAATGATTACGGTACTTTGTTTTGCCATCTAATGGAAACTATGAAATTATAAATAATAAAGTTTTTCGTATTCATTCCTGAATTTTAACTATGATAAAGTATACATTTTTATGTTAAAATAATAGTTTATTGCTATAATTTAAATAGTCTGAGATTAGCTTGAATTAAAAAAAAAAAAAAACAATGTCTTTTTACTATAATACATCTGTTTTTATTAATAGATGTGTTTAAAAAAAAAAAATTGGTTTGACTGAGGATTGAATCTTCCTCCCCAGGAACTGGCCCATAACTACTGTGAACTTTGGTTTGTCTAAGGATTGAGCCTTCCTCCCCAGGGACTAGAGTTAACCGCGCTAACAACTGAATCAAGACATTTATTTCGTATGTTAACTACTGTAATGTCATTCAATTTCAGAGAAATGCTAATATGTCCGCTTGTGTATGCGTGATTGCCACCAAATGGTGATAGAATGCATTGTCATCGACAATGATTCTATCTGCTGAGTTTCATCTTTATCGGACGTCGGGAAGTGGGCTAATTTCCACTTCCGCATTCATTCATTTACAATAACGAAATCTAAATTCAAATAGATGTATTTAAAAATTATTTGCTCTCATGCCGAAGATAATATTTATTCATATTGTGAATTATTTGCTCTTTTGCTGAAAATAATATTTATTCATACTGTTGATTATTTGCTCTCATGCCGAAAATAATATTTATTCATACTGTTAATGGCAATATTGAATAATATTATTCTTCTACGAAGATATTAAAAAACATGTCCAAGATTATTTTTTTCTTACTAGTGTCAGGTCTACCACAGTAAGTCTGGTGATTACGATCAATTTCGCAGACAAACATTGTCAACCTTTAGCTGCTTTGTAGATATTACTGGATATTACAATGTAGGCTGATTTTTATAAGCGTGAAAGCAAATCTACTCAGCGATGCCATACCTATCGAAATTTCGGTAGTACTACCGGCAGAAATCTACCGATATTCGTACAAAATCTAAAAAAAATAAAATCTTTAAAAATCTACCGAATTCAGTGTATATCCACAGAAAATGCACTGAAGTTTTAAAATTCTGAACAATTTTTAAGGGTAGCTAGAGAATTTGGGAGAAAGTTCTCTAGCTACCCCCGATAGTTTGGAAAATATTGTGTTACATTTTAATACGCGTAGATGATACTAGTTAAGTACCAAATCTTTTTTATTTGACGTTAAGTGAAATTTACACTTTAAAATTATTGTTAAACGAAACTACCAAATAAGTACGTCTCCTGTGCAATTTAGCATATCTCTATAGTGAAAAATAATAATTGTTATTAACTGTCTTAGGTAATAACATTATATTATATCCTTAACACGTGTTACCTTTAAAACAAATATTAAATAATATTATACAATTTGTTAAACCGACTGGAGAAAAGATTTTTTTTAAACATTTGCCCCTTATGGAAAAACAAAGAACATAAAATTTTATGTTTTTTTATAATTTTAAGTCCCTAATAATATTGGTGTTTAGAGTTTTATGTACTGCACTGTATCCCCTGTTTGTATTCACATTTGAAAAGTGTTAATTATGCGACATTATTTAACTCGCCCTTTTCAACACGGGTGTGCCATTTAGGAAATAGATTTAAACTATTAAAAACACCCACAAAAAAAGTCTTTGTGTCCTTTTCAACCACAAAAAGTGGGCACATTTTTCTGTATTTTAATTATGCATCCCGTGTCATTATTTCTTCTAATCATGCATAACATTATTTATTCTAGTTTTAGTCAATGTGATGTGATTCATTTGTGTAATGTAAATTATCGTAATTGATGTTTTATATCTTCAGTTAAAATTTATGAAAATATATTATTTTTGGTAGATGAAGCTTGCCATTTTTTCATGCTTTCGAAAGTAGATATTTTTTATTTGTTGTCATAAACCATATTATAATCTGTCCACAACTAATCATAAGAGTGAGTAAGCTGGAGGCTTAGGGCTTCAGAATATCGTGCTGTTATCTCTTCATAGTTCGGATAAAGCTAGTCACCGTAGTAAATCTATTTAGTGTCAGGAAATGGAATTTGTACGGACTGATCAGAGCCATGAAAAAATCCATAATTCTTTATAATTTATTAAAGATAATGTTCACCCAATCAACTCTGTATGTGCTGATATTATGGTAAATTTAACCTGTACTATTTATGTATTTTACTGACCTTGTTTCATGCATAATAAAATTTTCCTGTTAGTAATTGTATGTAAAAGTGTTTATGAAACTGTTCTGGTTTCCAGTGTTTACACTTTCAATATTGTTTATTGTACATAAGCATTTTGTGGCAAGTCTCCAAAATCGTAAAAATATTATAAAGTAAAAGCCATAGTACATATAAAGAACACAAGAAATGCCTCGAATTTTTTTTCCAATTCCAATTTGCCCAATCGAGGCTTAAATTTCAATACGAATCTGAATAATTATTATTGATGTGATGATTTTTTCTGTTACATTTATTCCAGCTTTAATTTTTCTATTGGTGTTTCAACAGCAGAATTGATTTTTGATGTGGAAATTACAAATTGACTGTTCTAAATTGAAGAATTCTAAATCTAGTTAGCCAAGTGCTTTCGTAGCATTATTATTTACACACATGCATATTATACAATTATTATATTATGTATATGTAGTTGGATTGGGCAAATTGATAACACAAATTGCTCTTTTATTAACTTGGCTTCAGTTTGTAACTATCTAAATATTTGTATCTAAACTAAATGTTTTCTAATTTTAAAAAGATTACTGAGATTTCTTCCTGTTTTTTCATTACTTTAGATAAATACTTGAAAAAAAGTCGCATACTGTTAATCAATGTTAGATTATTGTATATTATAAAGTTATAAAAATGGTTCTTTTCAAGATGTAGATTAATTAACCTTATCTACGCGGCTGTCGTAATCCTTCAGCGCCCATCCCCGTACGCAGATCCATGAAGTTTCACTAAAATACAATACATTGTGTCAAAATGTGCTTCGTGGTAGGATGGATTACATTGTAAAGACTGGCTAAAGGTTAATATCTTTATTTGGACCTTCTTTAACCTCAAGAAACTGAGCTTTAGTTTTGTAAATTTTCATCTGCAGAAAAAAGATAACAAAATGTTTTGGAAATCATATTATTTTATTTGCATTTGTGACAGTATGCTTTAAAGTGCATATTGATTCAAGTAATTTTCTGACATATCCAAATTATACCTGCATATTTATTATAATGAACATTATGTATTTTGAAAGAAGAAATATGTAGGTACATATTTACGTAACAAGCAATAATAAGGCTATTCAATCAATTTCACTAAAACTAAACTAAATTCTACATCATTTCTAGTCGTGGTTTCTCTTGGAACTTGTCACGTTTGATAATAAATTATTTTCAAAACAATTTACTGAATTTGGGAACACAAAGAAAACTATATTTTGTGATTGCAATAAAATTATTACTAACGTAATAAACTCTTGCCGTTTTATCTAAAAGTACCTGTTGCCAATGAAAACTTAAAAAAAAAACATTTTAAAAAGTTTTTTAAAATTGTCACAAAAATTAGTAAGATATAAAAAAATAAAATGATCTCAGAAATCAACAAACCTTACTTTGTTACAACATTTCCAAAGTATTTTATCATATTTGTGTCAGAATAATGTGTTGGAATTATGTTATACATAGAACTTAAGGCCGAATTACACCCGCCGAGTCACTCGCCTTGTTATTCGGCCGAGTAACTTATTGGAGATTAGAGGTGATCACGTTTAGAAGAGACAGTGGGCGAGTCAGTTCATTGAGATTAGTTTAAAGTGCTGTTAACGTAGTTTCGCGATGAAAGAAAAAGAGAAAATCAAGAGTTGAAAAAAAAAACAAATGTCACACACTAAAATTCTAATATTTTTTTCTTTCGCTGACTAACTCGGCTGATCCCACTGAGCTAGTGGAGAGTGAGTGAAGTGCTGAGTTGAGTATGCAGATGGAGGGGGTATTTACTCAACTGAGTCACTGGACCTTGCTTCTGTCCACTGTCTCGCCAGAATCACTCGCCCGCTACTAGGCCGAGTACTGACTGTACTGATCACGTCAGCCAAGCACTCGTTCGTATGCACTGTCTCAACCAGTCATTGGATCTTGCTTCTGTCCACTGTCTCGCCAGAATCACTCGCCCGCTACTAGGCCGAGTACTGACTGTACCGATCACATCAGCCGAGCACTCGGCCGTATGCACTGTCTCAACCGAGCACTCGGCAAGCGTAATTCAGGTATTACTTATTATTTTATATAAAGCAATAAAAACTAAGTGTTTCGCCTTATACGTGGATTGTCTTCACAATAAACACCCTCCTTGAATTAATTTGGTGTGAGTAACTTTTGTCATAATATTAATTACTCCGGTGTTTGTAGCAAGTTAATACATATACGTAATTTTGTCTTGAATTTATGTTGTGAAGAAATGATTGTAGGTGCTCACTTAGTATCTTTGTCTTTCTAAAAGGAATGTGATAAAAATAAATATGTAATATATTTTATAACACGAATGTATCTAGATTGATATTATATGTTTATTTTTATTTTTCAACAGTTTCACTGATGTGTATATTTTATGTGGAAATATAATATATGAAAATAAACTACATACATAATATTACACAGAATTTCATTTTTTAATGTTCATAATTGCTCAATAATAAAATAAATAATTATTTATTTCAGATGTCTGTTCAACTTTGATTTAAGTTTACAAATTGATTTAAATTATTCAATCGTCATCTAATCGTTGACGTGTATTTCTTTTTGCCGTGTTGTTTATTTTTCTCTTTTTAAATGCCACTGAAGAAGCTTCAGGTTCGTCCACGGCTGTCATTGTTTTCTCTTTGAACTTCTTTTCTGGAGGTTCTGTGATCACTGCTATAGTTGGGGTCACGTAGGTTTGTTCTGGCAGTTGCAGATCAGCTGGAGCCCTGAAAATAAAAACAATGAAATTTAAGAGAAAATAAACTTGCTTGTGACTTTTGAGTGTGATAAGTTTTAAAAATTCGGCATTATTGATGTTGTTTAGTCCAAATTTTTTTTTCTATGTGATTTTCAAGAATTTTTTTTAGTTTGGTAGCGGCTACACCATTTTCTGAAAATCTTCATACAGAAAAGTGAATAAAAAAAAAATTTAGACTACAGCATCAATAATGCCATTTTTTTAAAATATTATCACGCTCTTGAGATGATTTTTCACAAAAACGGTGCTATACAAGTTATCCAATTATTATTATTACTAGTACACACAAAAGACACGAGCCATCAGTAAAACCAACAAAATCACCCACAACCATCAAATCAAATGACAAAAATATTAGCGTATCCAAGGAAAAAACTGATTATCTTAATTATTTTACCTTTTATCTAAGCATTTAGAAAAATGTTATTTTAAAAATTGAAACAGATCCACCTAACCACCGCCTTCTTTATAAATACAGGCCGTGCTGTAGAATCATGAACTGACAGTTAAAGAGACTAGTTTTCGGACTTTTGTACTGGGTTTACCAGGGTTTGGTACTAATAATCCCTGTCACTAACTTATACTAACTATACTACTATATATACTAACCCAGTCCAAAAGTCCGAAAATTTTCTACAGCACGGCCTGTATTAATAAAAGATGGCTGTGGCCTAACCAATCTGAGTAGGGCAGGTACCACCATTACGAAAGTACCTACCTAATACTAAATTAAGATCTAATTAGGTTTATTAAGATAACAAATGAAGCTTCAAATATGGGGAATTAGGACCACAGGGGCCTAGCTACAAAAACTGATGTTTTTAGTTAAGCTTGGTTTGTGTAATGCCATAATCATATTTATTAGCGACACAAAGCTGTATCTCGTCCATAAAGCTGTTTAAGAGATACAGTTGGGCATATGAGCATTCCAATCTTTATTTGAGTTTATTTCAAAACTATGTTTTCGTAGATAGGCCCCTGTGATCCTAAACCCCCGAATAGATAGCAACAACTTACTCAATATGAATTGTTTTCCAAGTTCCGTATGGATCCGCAGCTCGTGGCTGAGGTCCCATAGGTTCACATCTCTCCGAAAAATTAGGCACTGTGGGGCCGGATTCTCTTATATATGGCGTATATTCTTTGGGCTTTTTTTGCCTGCAATTAAAAAATAAAAAATCAAATTAATTGGATGTCGTAAGATTAATTCACAAACCTGGCCTTCAAATTTCAAACTGGCTTTGTTAGGTTTTAGTTTCCATAGGTATAATATATGCTAGTAATACTTTAATGACACATAATCTTATAAGCCATTCCGGTGAAATTAATCTTGAAGTAAATAAAGCAACAAATTAAATTAAATCCGGCATTATCTATACAGGGTGTCTGGGGATATAGTGCGCTAACTTCAGGAGATGATTCTAAATGATGGTAGAAGTAAAAAAGTTAAATTCAAATTCAAAAATATTTTCGAAATTCCAACATTTTTTTCTCATACTAAAATATTTTTCCCTAGATTTTATTTTCCCATACAAACAATTCAACGTTTTTTTACCTAAAAACTACCTTCAAATGTTGGAATTTAAGTAAAAAAAGAAAAAAGTTATTTATATTTTTTACTTCAAAAAACCATGTCCCTAATTTGGCACTTTTCCCCCGGACACCCTATATGTATTTATATAAATGATGCCAGTAATACTTCAATAACACCTAATCTTATAAGCCATTCCGATGAAAATAACTTTCAAGTAAATTAAATTCGGCATTATCTACATCTTAATACATTTCTAGCGGGTATTTTTTGCGTTGGCGCTACACCATCTCCGGGCGAATTTCATTAATTTGTTTTAATATCTTCAAAAATATTTTAATAAAAATTTCTACATAGTAACTGAGCTCAAGCTTTATAAAAGTAATAAACGAAAATCGAATATTATTTGAAATGCAACTCAATTAACTTTGTACATAATATATATTTATTATGGTTCGTCTATCGGTATTTGCCCATACCTGCTTTCTTTAAATACGCCCAACATCTCTCGCTCGCTTGCACATAGGAGTTGAGTGGGTGCGGAACAGAGATAGAGATTCGAATCAGGTTTCACGGTCATAAAAACCCTCATTCCAGAAATTGAATTATTGCAATAAAAAATAATATGCTATCCTTTTGTTGAAATACCGATGTAAAGGAAAGGCACGAAGATAAATATAAAAAGTGGGTGTGTCAAGCCTACGCAAGACAGAAGTGAAACTTCTAGTTTCAGCTGATGCTTGGCGTGGCGCAGTTCGCTGGTGTCTGAGAGAGAGGAAAGAAGAGAAGAGAGAGAACGTTCGTGAGCGGCTCCCCCACCTCAACAAGGTTTCACTTCAAAAATGCCACAGCCGAGAATCGAACCTCGCTTAACTGATTGAAAGCCAACCACGCTGAGCACCAACTGTAAGCAAAGCCGCATAAATTGATTATATTATGTAGGTTCTGAAAATATGAGAGCTTGTTATGTTTTATAATGTTACCTACATCACACCCAAAATATAATATATTTTTAAAAATAATGTACAATGTACAGAAATAGAATCCCACACAAGATCGCGTAGTGCGCTCTAGCGAACGGATATTTTATCAGAGGGAGATAGTTTTAATTTTTTTTTCTGTAAATTATTACATATTATCAAAATAAATAAATTAATTAAATAAATGTAATACAATTATCATAATATACGGATTAGATAATAATTTTAATCCAACACAATAACGCAAAGCGCGCTCTAGCGGAGTAATGTTTTATCACAGTGAGATAAGTGTTTTTATTATTTTGCAATATTATTTTCTTTTAAAAAATGTTCTGACCTACTAAAAAATAAGATATTGAATGAAAAAGGCGTTAAAAACAAAAAAATAATGTGCGATGGCCGAGAATCGAACTCGGATCAACTGCTTGGAAGGCAACTATGCTGACCATTACACCACCAACACCAGTTGTCGGGATGAGCTAAGAAGCATTTATATGTTACTTCAAAACTTTGACTAGATCAAATGAACTTTAATCGGTGGTCCCGCATTTTCGTTTCGGTCATGAGTCGGTTTTACTCCGGTCCTCGAAATTGCATGACGCGCGTAAAGAAGTTTCACTTCAAAAAGAAGACTTTCATTATTAATATGTACATATAGTTGGGACCTTTACAAAGAGATTGGTATATAATATTCATATAAAAACATTGAATAATTGCATATTTTCTGCCATTGAAATGAGGCCGGCGCAAAAAGGTAGAACTACCCTTCCCGGCGTTAAGCATCAATCGACTGAACGGGTAGAACTACCTTTCCCGGCCGAAGTGTGTTAATATATAAAAATTGGTGACCGGATAAATCATCACAATGATAATTCATCACATCTTTAAGAAGTTATATAAAATCATGGAAAGTGATGAAACAAAAACTTTAACTGGGTTAAGTAGGTTACGTTAAAAAATTTTTTTTTTCATCGTTTCCAATGACTTTATATCACTTTTTAAAAGTGTGTTGAATTGTCACTGTGTTGAGTTATCATGGAACCATAAAAATCACGTGTCACTGTTTTCATACACGCTCCGAAACTGCCCAATAGATTTCAATGAAATTTTGTGAATGTGTATGGTTGGTTTCAGCTTGAAATATAGGATAGCAAGCCAAAAAAAATTACTTTAAATTTAAACAAATATTTTTTTTTTCAGATTTCTCATCCAAAAATACATACAACCACAAATTTTAACTTGCCTACATAGAAGGACTATGGCAGGGCAACGTTTTATATTATAAAATGCATTACAAACGGTTGAGTTAAGTTCTAACTGGTTTCTAATCTTAATATATAAAAATTCAGCCTGCATGTGTTTTTGCTTGCAAAACTCGACCGATATCGCAATCTTTTTTAAAGTTTGTTGTTATTAGTGCCAGGAGTGTTTAGAGATGTTTAAATGGTAGAAAAAGTCGGGGACACCCGAGGAATACTTAACGCAATATCTCTGCACCGTAATGAGATACGGAGTCGAATTCAAGTCGATGTAATGTAGTTTAACAGTAACATTATGGTATACAGAAGTGAATGGTGGAAGACGTCGGAGGCGTCCGAGAAAGGCATTAGCAATTGCGGGGGATCCGCTAGTATATTTATATAAATAATAAAAAAAGTTTTTTCGGGAAAATATTTTATCCAGTCATGCCTCCACATCTCACGCCCCTCCGCCAATATTCACTGTCATTTATAAACAAAATTTGTCTTCCTTCAAACCCACAACGCTAGAAGAAGTAAAAAAAATAATTTCAAGTGCGTCAAATAAGCAGTGCAGTCTTGAACCTACATGGTTATTAAAACAATGGTCCATTGCCTTGGCTCCATTCCTAGTTCACATTTTTAATAAATCTCTCAGCAAGGTCGACTTCCCTGAACCATTTAAGTCAGCGGTAGTTATATCAATACTAAACAAGTAACAACTAGACGCCGATAACTTAGGTAATTATCGACCCATTTCAAACATTCCTTTCATATCAAAAATCCTGGAGAAAATTGCTGCTCCACAAATAACCAGTCACTTGAATTCATATAAATTATTCACAAATAGTCAATCTGCATATAAAAGGTTCCACTCAACAGAAACCTCACTACTTTGTATGCTGTCAGACACAACACTTGCCATAGAGTAAGGTGGGGAACCAGCGGTCTGCGGACCGCATGCAAAAAATAAATAAAATAAATAACTTTTGGAACACGAGAACGGTTTTCTTTCGCAGTGTTTTAGATAAATTTTTAAAATTATCAGAGAAAGATATAACATAGCTGACAGGTACTTATGTATGCACCTACGTTACTAGAAAGCAGTTTAGACATAAATAAATAGGCGATTCAAGATCACTTTTTAGTTTAATTTAATTTTCTTATTAGTTTACTAATAATAAATTATGTGTGTAATGCTAATTAAAATGGGGACTTGCTTACAGATAAAATTACAGTTATGGATTTATTTGCAGACGCATTTAAGAAGGAAACCATTGATGGGCGGCGGCAGGGGGGGGGCAGGGGGGGGGGGGGGGCAGGAGGAGGCTAATGTTTAGTAGACGTATCTGGCACTAAACATTAGGTCCCAACCTTGGGGTGGGGGGCCCCAGCCAAGAATGCAGAAGGATTTTTGAAGTGAAACTTCTTTACGCGCGTTATGCAATTTCGAGGACAGGAGTAAAACCAACTCATGACCGTCATGAAAAACCGTGATCATTTCGCTATAGGAGCCTAGCCAATATTATATACCTTTTTTAGGTCACTCTCCAAACTCAGCTTCGCGGTCTAGAGGCAGAGCGCGCGAGGTTCGATCCCCGCTTAAACTATTTTTTTTTCTTTTTGTGATTTTTTTGATAATAATTTTTTTTAAAGTGATAAAATGCTTTTTTTAAAAGTGATAAAAGACTTTTAGATATTTGGACTATATGATATTTTGGTCGAATACCTAATAACCGCGGTCTAGAGGCAGAGCGTTCGACACTCGTTATGCAGGACCCGGGTTCGAATCCCATATTTTTATAACTTTTAATTTTTTTTTATCACATGCTACTTATAAATATGTCAATAGACAGAAAAAAAGAGAGAATGAAATGAAAAGAGAGAGAGAAGAATACTAAAAGTTTCACTTCCGTCGTGCGTAGGCTTGCCACACACTGTATTTTTTATTTTATTTTTTAATATTAAATCCACCCAGGAGGTCCCGATGGGAAATAAGTTCCTTGAGGCTTACTGTGTCATCTTCGTGGATGCTGTGAAAATGGTACACGTTGAGGACATAGGACTCGGAAAATGATGTCTCAAATTTTCCATACAGCCCCAACGTCGGATCCAAAATGATACATGGTGAAGATTTCACATTTTTGTGTAATTATAAAATGTTGGCTTTGAGATATTTAATAAACTTTAGCCGTCTCACAGGGGTTAAAGATAAAATAAATGATGAAATTATGTAATTTATGTGCCTATGAAATTGTACTAACTTTTTAGGTTCCTTTCCTGGTTTTCCAGGGAATGATGGCTGATTAGGTTTTTGCTTTTTGTTAGTAACATTTAGATCCGCTATTGACACAAAACCTTCCGCGGGTGCCTCTTTAACTGTTTCTATAAAAAGAGTAATTATTGAGTAAAAAATAATAATAAACATGGGAAAAAATGATTTGTATAATTATGCCAAATGGAACATTTTGGTTGGAGAAGGCTGGTAATTAAATTATATGCACCATGGGTTTCTAAATTCCAGTAATAAATATCTCCGTCCTCCGTCTTTCCCTGTTGCCATTTATTTTTCTTTTTACTTGAACTGGAGCTGGAGCTAGAACTGCAAGCTGGCTTTTCTAGGGGAGGGGCATCTTTTACATACAGCGTGGAATTGGTTTCTGCTAACTTTTCATTAATTATCTGCAAAGGCAACAAAAATAATTAGAGCTACATAACACAGTAAAATCTCCATACCTACAAGGTTCCAACTAGTGTTTTTTAGGACACCGTGGACATAAAAAGCTCTGGACGGAGCAATTCAAGAGGGGGAAGATGTATGAAAAATGCCAAAACTTTTTAATGACATATCCCATTCCTTGCCTCATCAAATACCCCAAGAAAATCATGAGCCGTTATAACTGCGTTAACAAAACAAAAATAATAATAGTTCATTATGCACCACTTTGCATACAAATCAGTTCAAAAGTTAGTCATACAAGATGGGTACCAGGCAATTTCCTCTCACCCTAGATTTGGCTTCGATGCCATTCATACAAAATAGTGCTAATGCTATGTCCAGTGCTTTTCAGGTTCATGTAGGACACGGTTCCATGATAACTCAACACAGTGACAATCCAACACACTTTTAAAAAGTGATATAAAGTCATTAGAGATTACGAAAAAAAAAAAAAAATTTGACCTAACCTAACCTACTTAACCCAGATAATAAAGTTTTTGTTTCATCACTTTCCATGACTTTATATAACTTTTTAAAGATGTGATGAATTATCATTGTGATGATTTATCCGGTCACCGTAGGACACAAAATCTGAATGAGTTTGTATGAAATACTGATATGAGGGGTTGAGGTGTCCCATCTAGCATCAAACACATTGTAAGTATGCATGTATTACTGTTGTGTGAGTAGTGCTGCATCCCTCAACTGGCTCCAGGTGGTTGGGAGCAGTTGAGACTCTTGTGCGGTATTCACTTAATAAAAATAAAAACCCCGACCTACCCCCCTCTCCTGCACTTTTTCCACCTCCCTCGAATACGCATAGCTAACAATATTTTTTTATGAGATTTGAGCTAGATGATCTTGAACAGAATTTCTAGGTCAACAATCAACTACTTGTGACGAGCATCCACTTTTACTAATGGATAATCAATCACTTTAACTGAAGTGTAAAGAAGAACAATCGAGTCATGTTTACAAAACATAAGCATTCGAGTTGTGTGATTAATATGGACCAGTAGACATGTAAATGGGTTTTTTTAAAGTACCTTTAATAATATTAAGTATATGGACAGTTAGTTATACATTACCTGAGATGTCAAGTCTGCATTGTTTTCAATATCTTTAAGATAAGCCACCATGGCATTTTTCTCCATTTTATTCATTTCCTCTTCAATTTTGATTTGTATTTTTTGATCTTTGGTGCTCTTCTTGTTAATCTCAGTGATTCTTTTTGCAACATTTTCCTTGTGTCGTTTACCTCCCTCGTGTAATGAAACGGACTGTAAACAAAAACCAATTGTTTGGTCAGTTTTAAATAAGAATGTAGAATGCTATATTAAATTTATTTAAATACTAGCTGAAGTCCGTGAAGTTTTTAGAAATCTGATGTAGACAGCAATGTTTCTCTTTTTTTATTTCTTTTATATACCTACTCAATAATATTATTCTAACTAACTAACTAACTAACTAACCATCACGCCGTTTCCCCGCAGGGGTAGGCAGAGAGGACGGACCGCCAAACAACTCGGTCTTGGCACATACTCCTTGCCTCATTCACATTCATACATCGTCTCATACATACTCTTCTATTGTTCTGACTCTTGACATGGCCCGACTCAAGTATCTGATTCACTTGGTCGTGCCATGTCTTTCTCGGGCGTCCCCGACTTCTGCTACCATTCACATTTGCATCGTATATTCTCCTTACACTCCTTTCTTCGCTCATTCGCTCTACATGACCAAACATCTAAGCGTCCCTTTCTTGATCTTACTCATTACGCTTACATCAGCCTTGCACTCTTTGCGGATATCCACATTCCTCACACGATCATACATGGTTTTACCACACATACGCCTCAGGGGTCTCATTTCAACAGCATTCAATCTACTTTCATACTTTCTTTGCCAGTTCCATGCCTCACTTCCATACATCAGGGTAGGTACCAGCACTCCACTGTTATTCAATTTATAAAAACAGTTTATTTATAAACAAGTTCTGCTATGTAATTATTATTCCGTGTGACAGCTGTTTCGCCCTCTGAAGGCATTATCAAACTGTCTTCAGAGGGCGAAACAGCTGTCACAAGGAATAATAATTACACAGCAGAACTTTTTTATAAATACACTGCTTTTATTAATTGAATAATAATATTACTGAGTATATAAAATAAATAAAAATTATAATGGCGTTCTACAAATTAAACTTGAAAACAATAAATAAATATGTTTCTCTTATTTTGAATGTCGAGTGGGCAAAATTTCATTAAAATTCTACTCTAAGGGGTGGGAAAAGAGGATGGGGTGGTTTCTAAATCTCATGTAGACAGTGACCTTCCACGTATGCAAAATTTCATAAATTTCAGAATAAAAATGTAGATTTGTATAAAAAAAAGGCCACTCTGCCCAGGACACTTCTCTAAATATGTAGTATAAAATAAAGTCGTTATCCACGTCTGTCTGTTTGTGCGCTTAGTTCTTCTAAACCACGCAACGGATTTTGATAGGGTTTTCACTATCATTTAGAGATGTTTTCCCAAAGGTTTATGTATATAATACATGCATATTGAATTTATAGAAAGTAGAGAAAAGTCGATGTTTTGTAATCAAGTCGTAAATAAAATATTTTCAGGCGCTTACATTGCTAATGCTGGCTAAACCTTATGAGATTCATCAACATAATGTACTACAAAATTGTATATCTTACAAACCCCTACAGGAAACTCCGCGATGGCATATGTCTATCTCCTAAGAATAACCCCCAACAACTCCGGGTACACGTAAGATAGTCTTTATATAAAAATAAGCAGGAGTAGTGCAGTGCAATACATTCCATATTTCGAAATAATAAAAATAAACTAGACAAAATACCGATACACAGAATAAAAACAGAAAAGTGAACAATATTAAATACAAAAATAAATATAATACTAGCTGACGTTCACCCGGCGTTGCATGGGATTATGAATGGTTCCGAGTAAAGTTGAATCTTCCTCGGGCGTCCTCGACTTCTTCTACCATTCAAACCACTCTCTCCTAGAGCACTAATAAGAACAAACATAGTTTTTGAGTCTATACGGCACACACATTGACGGCCTCTGTGGTTGAGGGGTGAGGCTCTCGACTAGCAAGCGGTAGGTCGCAGGTGGAAATCCCGGCGGGCGCAAATAAATATTATTTGAATAATTTGTGTTATTTCATAATTTACGAATTTAAAATAATACATAGTATATTTGCGGCACGTTCCAGAGTGGAAGATACTCCCAGTATCGCCATCATTATGTAAGACCACCATTCAGAATTGAAACATTGCTTGAAATGGCTTTGGCCATGTTTGGTGACCAGATCTGATTTTGATTCTTAATGGTATTTTTATTCACTGGAAAGAAGTTCAAATCATCAATTAATTAAACCCTCTTTTATATTTGTACTTCTTCGGGTTTTTGAACCCGTGAGCTCCAAAGTTAAGATTTTAAATGGAAAATTCTTCCTAACTGTATTTTCTGTACTAAATCTTTTTTTAAACTGCTGTAAATAATAAAACTGAGTGAATGTGTCCTTACATTTGCTCCTTAGCAGCCGTACCCAAAAATGGCAGTTCTTTTTGTGGAAAATTATTTCCCCTGACTTGTGTGGTAAGCAATAAAATGCTGGCTTTTGTCTATTGGAAATACTTTTGTAGTATTGAAAAAAAAAAATCAGTAATTTTTTAAGATGGCGACGCACTTACAATTTTATTTTCAGCAATCCAACACTTGCAGAAGTCGCAATATTTTCTCTCATTAGATTTCCAGTAGTCTGCCCTACAAAAAGAAGAAAAAACACATCATTACTAAAACGACTCAAACAGAATAACCAACAACATACAGTCATAAGAAATTTGGTACTCACATTTCTCAAATTAGTGCTAAGACAGAAATAGAGTTATTGAAATATCATCCAAAGCAACGGAAAAGCTGTAACTCGGATTTTACTGACTGCATTAAAATTAGTGACTTGTTGACTTATTTATAAGTACATAGTTGCCGTATTAAATATAATAGCAACTTGAGTAACTAGCTTCTCCGTTGAGCAGCGGAATTCTGCGAATGATATATTTGACAGAATGAAAGTTAGTGAATGATATTGGATTGCAATGGGGAAATCAAGAAAGAATAAAGTCAACAAGTAATTGAAACAACAATATAATTTTAGTATAACTTCAATATATAATGGAAATTAATGATGACAATAGTCATATCATACAATTGACTTCATATTGGAGAAAATACTTTTTCATAAAAACAAATATTAACAATTTTAAGTACGAGAGAATGAGAATCTTATCATATTATTTTAGTGCTCACAAACATAACAAACAATATACATAAATATCTTTTTGGTAACAATGTTTAGGAGTCTTCTTAGATTTCAGATCTTGAGAATGTTAATAAGTTATAATTTATACAATGTACAAGTGTACATGTGTACTCAGCATGCAATAATTTTCGGTATGTATCTACCCAAATTGTGAGTAGTTTAATGAATAATTTAGCTTATTAATTATTACGTTAGTAGATACATTGAGTAATGTTCAATATATGATTTTTCAGTGACGCTAATTGGTAACAATAATGAAACTATGCTAAAACACGCATACATATTACGAAAAAGAGAAGAATTAGTTAGTAGAATCATTCAGGACATAATATACTGGAATAATCGGACATATTACATAATCAACTTTTATGTCATTTTTTGTACTATCAAAGAACTAGGCAAAGTAGTACCATTTAATAGATAATATTTAGTAGGTAATTGAAATAGTGCGAGATAATAACATTAGAGTGCCAGAGAAAGAACATTCATACCTTGGATAGAAGTACATATATACCATAACATCGCATTGGAGTTAGTCAATATTGTGCATCGTAATTATTTAGCTGCACTACACTAAACATAGAATTCAAAACTACGTAACACAACAAAATGATGTTTTCATAAAACAAAACATTAAAGTAAGATTGTTAACACATAGTTTGTGCCTATTTGACTCCACTTTCAACAGTGGAACCATACAATGCATTCTAATATTAGAATACTGTAAAATAGGTAAATATATTATTTTCAAGTAGGTAATCAGCATTATTAATAATGGGTAATCAATTAGGTAATCAGCATTATTAATACATAATGGGTAATCAAGTAGGTAATCAGCATTATTCATAATGGGTAATCAAGTAGGTAATCAGCATTATTAATAATGCGTTATCAAGTAGGTAATCAGCATTATTAATAATGGGTAATCAAGTAGGTAATCAGCATTATTAATAATGGGTAATCAAGTAGGTAATCAGCATTATAGACATATAAATTAACAAACTTCCAGCGGGAAGGGTAGTTGTAGTTAGGCTGTCCGATAATTTTATATCAATCTCTTTGTAAGGGTCCCAACTATATGTATATGTATTTAAAAATGTAAATCAAGTCTTCCTCATCTTCAAAATCTTGTCTTGTATGTGGAAGAATATTTTATTAAAAGGATACTATATTTAAACCCGTCGGAGGGTCGCGCTGGTGATGCGGAAAATGTTTGTTTTTTTTTGTAATGTAATAAAATATGAAAATTTTTAACCCATAAAACACCTCTAAATGACCCAACACTGACCCTAACTTCAGGTTATGGAGTCGAATTACAATAGTAGGCTTTAATTTCAAATAAAATTTTATAGTTGGGGTGTGGTGAGAACTATGTAAAAAAAAATTCATTCAAATCGTGTAAAATTTTTAAAGATATAGCTGTTTAAAACAAAATCCATTTTCTGGGACCCTTTTCGCCCGCATGAAGTGTGTCAATGGAGACATTGATAACTTCACAATACATAGAACTAAGACTAAATATTTCACACCTACAAGTTTTGATGGAAAGAACATATACATACTTTGCTAACTTAAAAACATTCAAATTTATAACCAAATAACAATTAAACAACAAATAAATAAGAATACGTGGACTTGAATATCAGTTGTGGGGTTGCCCATAAGAAGAATGTCTTGTAAATTTAATACCTATATTATAAAATTAGGAAAACGTTACCAGCATTCGGAGAGAAAAAAAACGGTGATCATCAAACTAAGCTGGCTATTTAATATAAGAGGGATATGTACAAATAAGACTATAATGGTGTCACTATTTTTGTGAGTTACCATGTTGAATTTATGCGCAACATAATAAGATAAGAAATAGCAAACTTCTTTGCACTTTATCTCTGTGATACAAAATAAGGAAGCTAATTTTGAAGTATGTTTGTAGAATTGAATATTCATAATATTATCCATATTTTTTGGTCCCTTATAGTTTTAAGAGAAGCGACAGGAAACTTAATGTCTTACCATTAATACTGGCATATATTATGTATACAAATAGGGATTAGAGCGAAATGTTAATAGTGTTAATACTCTAAATAAAAATACATTATATGTAATAACATAACATTTACATAGCGCAGTTTTGTGTTATTTCTCTTCACTTTCCCTGGCAGTGTAGCTGATACCTACATTGTGTAGCATTCTTGTACCATTTTTTGGCTGGTCAGTGTTCACAAATTATAATTAAAATATCATCACCAAAGTGAAATGATACAAATATCCTTAATTGGATAATCGATTCATCACCTGATGGACGATTGTGGTTCTACTTAACGATAAGGAATTGAACTTAACCTAAAAAAATTCTACTTAACCCTGACTTTTTCGCTGTCACCCGAGAGAACTGGAATCACAGTTAACGTAAAAGTTAAATATGATTTAAGATTTTCACGGCCAAAAGTGTTTTAGTTATTTGTTTTTGGGGTGTTATGTCGTGTTGCGCTAACTCCTTCTTTAGCCAACGTTTCGGACAGATGTGTATAATATTTAATAATATTTGGCTAATTTATATAGCGCCATTTTCGTGAGAAATCACCTCAAGGGTATATTGTTAATAACACATCTGCCCTGATGATGGACACTGCAATGCTGTCCGAAACGTTGGCTAAAGAAGGAGTTAGTGCAACACGGCATAAGACCCCAAAAACAAATAACAAAAAAACATAAAAGTTGTTAATTTTAAGGTTAAGGACACTTCCTTATCCGCAAGTAGAACTGGAATCGCCTCTCTGAATGCAGAACTAACTAAGTCACACGCATTGTCTTCATGTTTGAGGGTTCATTATGATTTTACAGTTGTGTAGATACAAATATCAATTTTTAAGTGTAAGATTACTCAAGTGCTCTTAGTCAAGGTTTGAATTCAGGCGGTGAACTAACACAATAATGAAAAATATAATACACATAACAACGAACTATGTCTTTAACGATTTTAATGCATTCCCAAGATTTATAAAGTAATAGGTGATGCGGCACACTTTTTGATATCTGCACATGAAAATAAATTTAAACATACATAATATATAAGGCTAGGGGCAGGGCTGGCCCCAAGCCAAACAGTGCCTGGCGCTAGTAAAAACCTCAAAGGCACGGTGCTAGGTATTATCAGCGCCCGGAATGGTCTGTTCCAATAAGGAACTCCAGCGAAAAATATTATGGATCAATGATTCTTTATCAGGGTGCCAACGTCCCTTCGTGGGCGTTTGGAGGTCTGGCGGGGTGTTTTTAAATTTTTAGCATTTAGGATGTGCTGCAAAAGTTCGCGTGGGCATTGTGTCAATATAGAAAAATAAGGTATGCACATTTGCTCAATTGTTACGTACACTGCACACATAACCAATTGTAAATAATTGTGTACACATTTGGCTTTTGACAATTAGCGCCATGTCACATGAAAGAGAGAGACGACATCAGCGTATAATGCGCATGAGTATATCTAATTTTTCTACATCGTGAAGTTGCGTAATGTACATTTGTCATCTCTTTTTAATTATTTTAGTAAAATTTTACTGTGATGGGGGTTATTCTTTCATTAAGAAACACTTGTAGATCAATAAACTCCGATTCTGAATATATGAGTTTTATTATATATTATACGTATTAATAAATCGTCATTTAAAAACGAATAAAACTCCATTCCTATAAAACACAGCGCTCGGTTAGAAGACTGAATCTACTGATTCTGACACATTCTGGCATCACAAACAGTATACGTGAGTAATATATCTATGGTCCACAGTTCACATCTGAACCGATTTCACACTATTTCTTTAGTAGTAATGCAGATTTTTAATTCTCAGCTCCCTTACAAAATAATAATAATAATACAGCACCGGTTGAAAAAAATGAAGCTTGACTTGCAGTGACTGGTGATTGGTGACGTCACTGGTTACTAGGGTTGCCAGATGTCCAGTTTTGGACAGGACAGACGGTTTTTTAACGGCTGTCCGGTCTAGAAAATTTTGGAAAACCGGACAATAGTATGTCCGGTTTTTTTGAAAATATGCTATTTATATACCTCATTCACGAGAGAATTTACAGAGCAAAATCCGTGAGCACTTCTGGGGGGGGGGAAGCAAAACTTGCAAGGGAGAGGGGCGCCAAAACGCTCCTAACGTTTACCAAAGAGTACTGGCCTATATTGAAAAGTGGTACCCTTTTGAAAAAAAATACATACAAACTTTCAGTTACTTGGATATTGAACGCAGAAGATTACCTACGCTAGATGAACTAATTGAAATATGGTCACTGTCCCTATGGAAGCAGCAAACTCCTCCTGAAAAACTTTATGAGGAACTGGCTGCACTTCTGTAGGTTTTTCAATGATGAATCAACACCAAATCTGTTGAAAATGGGACAATATGTGTGCCGTGTTCCCGTCTCCAATTCCTTCATAGAAGAGTTTTTAGTGTAATGGGTAATGTAAAGTCTGACGAAAGAAATCGACTAGGTGTGAATACCGTAAAAAGCGAATTATGTGTATTCTTCAATTTAAATGTCAGGTGCACTAAATTTAAAGATACAATTTCAGGCAAAAAACGACTATTAAAAGCAGTAGCTTCTAGTGTTACATATGTTAAAAAGTGATTTTTTTGCTTACCAATTAAATAAATATAAGTTTTAATGTTTACTAAGTGTTTCATTGTGTTCACCCTCAGTAATTTTCGGTAATTTTCTCTGTTTGATTTGGCCAAAATCAAAGGGGTTTATGATTATCGAAGGACCCTTTGATTTTTTGACAAATTGTACCAAAAAAAAATCAAAGGGGGGATCCTTTGATAAAAAATGTTCGGTTTTTTCATCCGGACCATCTGGCAACCCTACTGGTCACGCCTGTAGATTTGGTGCGTTTTTGGAGACCCAATAAATTAAAACTTTCAAAATTATTTTAACTATTAAAACTAACTAAAACAATGAAAATATATACTGGTACATAGGTTAGAAGGTGATTATTGACAAAAAATATATACTGGTACATAGGTTAGAAGGTGATTATTGACAAAAAATATATACTGGTACATAGGTTAGAAGGTGATTATTGACAAAACATATATACTGGTACATAGGTTAGAAGGAGATTATTGACAAAAAATAAATAAAAAAAGGGACTGGAGTTCCTTATTGCGCCTGCACAGGGCCGGCCCTGGCTAGAGGCATGGGTAATAATAAATAAAAAAGGGACTGGAGTTCCTTATTGCGCCTGCACAGGGCCGGCCCTGGCTAGAGGCATGGGTAATAATAAATAAAAAAGGGACTGGAGTTCCTTATTGCGCCTGCACAGGGCCGGCCCTGGCTAGAGGCATGGGTAATAATAAATAAAAAAGGGACTGGAGTTCCTTATTGCGCCTGCACAGGGCCGGCCCTGGCTAGAGGCATGGGTAATAATAAATAAAAAAGGGACTGGAGTTCCTTATTGCGCCTGCACAGGGCCGGCCCTGGCTAGAGGCATGGGTAATAATAAATAAAAAAGGGACTGGAGTTCCTTATTGCGCCTGCACAGGGCCGGCCCTGGCTAGAGGCATGGGTAATAATTTTTTACATTATACAATGCGGTTAGGTTAGGTTAGCGGAAAATAGGTAAGGAGAACTATGCAAATGACACAAGTTCATAAACACCGGCCGCTATGTTAAATAAATTATCAGGCTTTAATAAAAGATATGTAAGACAATATAGTCTCATTCAGTTATATATAAAATTTAACATATTATAATAAGCATATTAAAGATTATAACAAAAACTGTTAAATAATACTGACTTTCAATACATTAAATTGAACACATTATGTTTACTCGATACACACTAAAACACACAAATTGGCACAAAAGGGAGAACCAAACATTTTAAGTCATAATTACATGTTTTCAAGTAAAATTACTTGGGATTTCTAAAAACTAAATTGGTCAATAAATTATATGAAAATTATAATAGATATCTGTGAAAAGATTGAATCAATCTAGTAATTAGGTACATGAGAATACTTTTTGTTTTGATTTACAAGAATGATTCACGTGTAGAGAGATGCTTTTTATGTTTCTATATTATTAACTAGGCAATATTAGTGAAAGGAATGTAACAGGGCGAGAAATATTGTACTATTGAACTGGAATCTATTCTGTAACACATACTATTAATTACACACTGTGATAGAACTATGGTTTACATTAGGTCAAGTCCTCAGCTAAACTGAAATATGTAAATCCATGCTATTACTAGAATACCTATTGAATGGCCTCTTTCCACGAGCCATCAAAAGTTAACAAAAGATTAGGCGTGGAAAACTAATTATAATAAATAATACATTGACTACGTTGGAAAGATTAGATACTTGGTTAAGAGACGTATATAGTATTTCAGTACCAATTACTGGTAATATCTTTGGATTGTTTCCAATATAATTATCATCAAATCTTAGTAACAGTTGTATAATTGTCTTAGCCTATTTCAGTCTTTTCATGGCACTAATAACACAGGAGATCATTGATACATATTAATTTTTCTTTCATTCTATAATTTTTGTAGATTTAACTCTAGTGGTCCAATTTAGATGATTATTGTTTACATCCTCTAAATAATCAATTGATCATTTCTCAAAAATGATATTTTTGTTTCTACATATGTGATTACTGTCAAGAACACAAAATAATATTTTTGTTTCTACTCATGTGATTACTGTCAAGAACACAAAATAATATTTTTGTTTCTACACATGTGATTACTGTCAAGAACACAAAATAATATTTTTGTTTCTACACATGTGATTACTGTCAAGAACACAAAATAATATTTTGATCACTCCGGAAGGAAAAGCTGTAAATACGCCTTAATGAAGCTGGATGCCTACATAATATTATAGTATTTTTAAAACATATGCCAGGTAGCTAAAATATATATTTAAATGGTGTTTATACTTTTGTGTTTGTGCTTTACAAATCTTGATTCCCAACTACAACACAATTTACCGTTTCTCGTTTTAACAAAAAACAAATCAGCTAGACGTACCTCTAATTGGAAAATAGGGGGACGAAAATATATTTAAAATACTATTTCATTTGAAAAATCCCCTAAGGCATTCAAGGTGAACAATTGACTTTAGTCAGTTTCAGTAAAATTGGATAATGCAGACTTGGGTCATAGGTCAAATCAGTTTCCAGGAGCTTTAGGTGACGCTCCCATATAACCTTATCATACTTTTCATTTTTAATGCAGGAGAAGCCATAATCTTGAGATGCAGTTATGAACTGATCCAGGGTGGACCCTCTCTGAGGAGCCATCACGTAGGCAACGCCTGAGGCTCCCAAATGGAACCAAATAGCACGGATAAGGTCCTCACGCACCTCATCAAAAAATAAGCAATCAGCTACTAAAACAATATCAAACTGAGAGCTTGGAATAATGGAATTCAAACCATTCTTCTTTAGGTCTTGCCACTTTAAGACGGAACATTTCACTTTGTTATCTAGCTTGTTCTGTTTGATTATGACTTGGACGTTTTCAATAGACTTGGCGTTCCCATCTGTAACCCTGACGCGTGACTTTTCCCCGTATTTGGCCACCATGAGCCCCGCCATGCAAGACATCCCCCCTCCCAGTTCCAACACCGACTTGTTACTGAACAAGTGCAGGTTGGAAGTTATATACACAGACAAGGTCTCTTCTGATGGCCACACGCAGATGTTCCCCGTGTTGTTGAAGCCCATCAGGTCCTCGGCAGAGAACTTTCCATTAAGATGCTGTATACTTATGGAGAACATCTTGTCCAAGGTTGTGTAATTCAGCCAGCATCCTATTTTAGAAGTCGGAGCAAATACCCCAAATGAAGTGAATCGCCTCACAGACACATCCGTAATGTCTTCTTTTGTACTCTTGAACAGAACTTTGGCTAAAATCTTCCATCTTTTTCGAGCAGTAGTTTTAGAGTTTTCCTCCACATACTTATTTACTATTTCATCATCATTGTTATTATTGGAAGTCAAAGAATTCTTATCTACCGACAGATTTTGTAACTTCTGTCCCGGCATCAATTGTATTTAACCAAATTTAAAGCAGATGAGCAACTCGTAAAAAAATTTCAGGTGCTTATTTACATTTGAGTGGCTGTGTATTCTATACAAATAAATATACTAGATTTATGGACGTTTTTAGAACTTCCTATGAAGCTAGTTAAACAATACAAGGTCAAGAATAGTAATTATCACATTTTCAGAAGAAATCTTGAACAACTCCAAATTATTTATCTATTTGGTTACGTGTCGTTAAAAGCTTAATGATTCCTGAAAAAATTAAAAACACGTGTCAAGTTTTACAAATAAAAACTAATATATATTTTTAAAATCAATACACAAACATCTTTTTCGACACGACAAGAGAGACATTGAGCTATTATTAGGCTATCGGTAGAAGCTATTCAACTCTTTTCTGACATTAATCAACACAACGATAACACTTGAAATACGAAATATAATAAAGTAAGTATTAGGGAATCTGAGAACATACTTACATTTTGAATAAGAATGAACCCAGAAGTATTACACATGAAACAGATATCACATAATCGCCTGTCAAACAAATTTGGGCGATTTTGTTTGAAACGTTCGAAAACGACGAAAGCTCATTCAAACGTCAAAATGAATGCATAAATGTTTCCAGCCATATAAATAATGTTTGGGTAGGTACTAGATCTTTAAATAGTATAAAATAAAGTCGACATCCGCGTTTATCTGTTTGTGCACTTAGTTTTTCTAAACTACAAAACAGATTTTGTTAGAATTTTCACTATCATTTAGAGAATTTCTTCCGGATGGTTTATATATATATAATACATACAATACATAGTGTCTATCTCCTAAGGACAACCCCCAGCAATGCGGGGTACACGTCACCTAGTATTAATATAAAATGAGACATTCACTAAATAAAATGTGGTATTAAAAACAAAGTAATTTTATTGTAATTATTATAAGCCTTTTTTATTGTTTATTATAAGCCTTTTTTATTGTTTATTATATGTTTATTTTGTACAAATTGTTATAACTCTACTTAAGGGAAGTTAATAATTAATACTATTCATATAAAATAAAAGGAGGAACGAGTAAAAAAGGAATTTACTTAGTTGTAAACACTATTAAAAATTTATTTAAAAAACATGTATAAAGAAGGGTGAGTCTTAATCTAGGTTAATACTAGTCGTAAATTATAGTTCTTATCTGGAACCGCGGATCTCCACGTTCGCACTTATCACCGACATCACACAAGCGGCAACTTGGGTTGGATCCGAAGGGCGGAATTAGTGCAGCCTGGGCCAAGGCTCCGAAGGGCGGAGTCGGCAGGCAGCGACTCCTGAGAGGCGAGAGCGTCCTGGTAGGAAGATCCTCGGCGCCGCTCCAAGGGGGAGAGCAGGAAGTTTCTCGGCGGAGGCGAGACGGTAACTCCTGCTAGGGCAGCTCCCTGGTCGGAAGAGCCTCGGCACCGCTCCAAAGGGGGAGAGCAGGAAGTTTCTCGGCGGAGGCGAGACGGTAACTTCTGCTAGGGCAGCTTCCTGGTCGGCAGAGCCTCGGAGCCGCTCCAAGGGGGAGGGCAAGATGATGGCTCCCAAGATGATGACTGTCGAGTGCGGAAATGTGAACTGTCGAGAACTAGGCGAGATCGTGACCGTCGAGAGGGCAGCCTCCTGGGCGGAGGCGCCTCGGCGGCCGCCCCAAGGGGAGGCGAGATGATGACTCTCGGGAGAGGCGAGAGCATGACTGTTGAGAGGCGAGAGCGTGACTCTTGGTTGCGGAATCTGTTGAGAACTAGCGAGATCGTGACCGCCGAGAGGGCAGCCTCCTGGGCGGAGGCGCCTCGGCGGCCGCCCCAATGGGAGGCGAGATGATAACTGTTGAGAGGCGAGAGCGTCCTGGTAGGAAGCGCCTGGGCGACCGACCCAAGGGGGGGCGAGAGAGTGACTGTCGAGAGGGCTGCTTCCTGGTAGGAAGCGCCTGGGCGACCGCCCCAAGGGGGGGCGAGAGCGTGACTGTTGGGTGGGCAGCTTCCTGGTAGGAAGCGCCTGGGCGACCGCCCCAAGGGGGGGGCGAGAGCGTGACTGTTAGAGCTGAATCAGTTGAATTCACCCGCGCAATCGGCGACCGTAGCGCGCCTGTGGTGGGGTGCTGAACTATAGTGGTTCCGTTTTACACCACTTCGGTAAGTTGTTTGAGTCCGTGGCGCTGGCATCGACATTCTCACCGCTAGAGTTACTATTATTTTAAAGGATGTTAAAATTTGTACAAAGACCTTCAAACAATTACAATGGCCTAGCCTTGGGCGAAGGTTTTTACTGCCGGGTCGCTGGTTTAACGATACACCCATTTCAGAATTACTACTTAATGAGGGTCTAGAGATAAATCTGCCGACTAATGGGTGTATTAAAAAATTAGCTTTCTAATTTTTTATTGCGATTTCCGGCCACGCTATTGACTAAATTGCTTTGGCCTTTCTGTGAATTCAAGTCATGTATATACCTAGGGACATATCAAACTACATTTTAATTTATAAAAGAATATTACTATTTAATTTGAAAACAGTTAATTTATAAACAAGTTCTGCTGTTTAACATTACGCGTGACAGTTGTTATGCTAAATGATGCATTTTTTGATAGTCCTGTATTGCATTGATAAGCTTTCGGATTTCACTACGTAATACTAGAAGTCGGGATTTATTTCCGTGCAGAAATTCTGAGACCAATTAATATATGTATTTCTCTTTGCCCAGAATACCAAATCCGTTGTTCATGATCACATCGATGAAGTCAGTGTCGACACCGCGTCTGTGGAGACCGGACTTAGGTACCGCGATGTCGCCGTGTTTATATGGGTACCACTCGTTCGAGAACAAATCGCGAGTCGGCAGATAGGTAGATGCAGCGTACATTCGCCGTCTTACTCGTAGGTTCCAATGTGATGCGCGTTGCAAGTATTCAATTTCTAGAACTTACAAGTAGCTGCCGCTACACGTATAATACCCTATAAATTTTACTATTCATATATTATGTAAGAACCTCAAAAAGGGAGTTAATAAATAAATAATGAATATCTTTCGAGAAATTGCTTTCACTTTTATTACCAATGCTCTTATTGATTTTCAAGCAAATTGTCAGAAATTATTATTAATAATAATAGTTTATTCCAGGATGTATGCAGGGGTAGTGAAATGCAATATATTCCATATTTAAAACATAAAAAGGAAATTAGGCAAATAATTAGAAAAATAAATTAGCCAAAATAACAATAGATAGATACAATTCAATTTAATTCTGTTTATTCATTTAGAAAACATTACAAAATTGTTAATTTCAATGCGTTTTTAAAATATTTTGTAATAAGAATTCTTAGATTAATATTAACAGTGTGTATATCAACTATACAAGTATTAATAGGCTTGCCTTTTAAAGGAATCTTCATTGATGCTAAAAATCTCGATATCCGAATTGATTCTGTTCAACAGCAAGATTGCTCTCCCCACAGGCCTGACCATTGGCAAGTTAGTTCTGCAGGCCGGGAGATAAAATAGTCTATATTGTCGGTGACAACAATAACCATCGGGAACATAGAAATGAATGCTCTCCATGATGACCGAGTTTTCAAACCATCCACGAATCAGTCTAAACTTTAGACTCTAAAGAAATGTGTAGCAATGCGCACATCCCTCCTGACCCGTAGATAGTTCATTCCGAGCATACCCAAAAGAAAGTCAGTGGGATAGAGCCACGGGTAGTAGCCATACTCCCTCGTGTAGAGAAATCTCAAGAATTTCTTCTGAACTCTCTCCAACATGAGACAATACTTTACCTGGTGTGGACTCCAAATCACCAACCCGCTTTCAAGTCTACTCCTTACTAAGGAATTAAATAAAACTATAAGCACCCGGTTATCTCGAAAATTCCTTGCAGTGCGTAGAACAAAGCCCAGAATTCTCAGTGAAGTGCTACATACCGTCTCAATCTGAGCATGAAATGTTGTCACGTCTGATGTCCCGTCTGATGAGCATGGACCCTTGTCAATCACCAGGGCTATTATGGGGCTAAGGCAAGGAGACATAATGTATAAAAGCATTGAAGAACCTTGATCATGTTTGAAGGTGTTTGGAGGGTCCGCCAGCGGTGAGCAGATTGCGCCGGGTAGAGATTCGTGAGATAGAGTGCGAAAGGGTGCGCGAGGCACTTTGCGTCACCTCGACAGCATGCTTGGCAATCCAGTGCAGTCTCCAAGGAATTACCCCTCAAAACCACTCACAAATAAAACCATTTTTACTTTCAAACAAACGATTGTATATTTTCATCTCTTCAAGCCACAACACTCGAACAAGCACAGGCCGATCTCACACAGGAGTCGAAACTTTGGTTTTATGTGTTGTAAATTTAAACGGAAAGTCTCCGAAGGATAAGTTCAAGGTATCCGCGCGATCTTTTTCATTATTTTCGATATCACTTCTTTCTCGCCCAAAAACCACCCGCACCGCGGAATCGTCGTCTCGCGTATTGTTCCCGTATTGTCCCGATCTAAATCTACCCGCGTTATTCTTGCTCGCCCGTCCAACCGATCGCAGGGCAGCCACCTGAAAAAACTCTCAACAAAACAATAATCGGGCACTACCCTGGCAATCCAAACTTGCAAAATTCTTTGACGTTACAATGTCAGTCTACTATCAAACATGATTCCAAGATCCTTCATTGTCGAGACACGTTTTAAACTTCGGGCGTCCATTGTATACCGGTAATACCAAGTATGACTCGCCCTAGTTAATGACAAAATTAAACATTTAGAAACATTAAGCTCAATCCGATTTATTTTACTCCATTCAACAATTCTATTAATGTCTGACTGGAGTTGATTGCAGTCTTCTAAAGTTAGTATTTCTAAGGAAAGTTTCAAGTCATCAGCAAAGAGAAGAAACCTAGAATGCAGAATTACTTCTGAAATATCGTTTATAAATATGGAAAAGAGGAGAAGAAGATACATAAAATAAAACAAAATACAGAAAAAGATGCTGAAAAAAGTAAAAAATATATTCAAGCAGCCGTTTATGGAGGATATTTGACCGTCTCCTGTCGGGCCATCAGGGGGGACTCCACCCAGGCAACCATGGCAGTGATGATTATATTATTCGATTGTCGTAGTCTGCGCCATAAGCTTCCCATGCGGTGGCGGACTAGTGGTCTGAAAGAGTGCACTCGTCCCTCCAGCAGTGGCGGCTCGTGACTTTTGGGTGTACTAGAGTGTATAATATTTGATAAAACGGCATTATTAATGTTGTTGTAGCCTGAAACGTATTTTTCGTTTTTTTTAGAAAATATTATTTTTTGTATGAAGATTTTCAGGAAATTTCAGTTTGGCAGTGCACTGTACCGATTCCCTGAAAATCTTCATACAAAATATCCGTTTTTCGAAAAAATAAAAAATAACTTTTTCGGCTTTGACAACATCAATAATGCCATTTTATTTCAATATCAGCACTCTATTACTCCCAAAAGTCACGAGTCGCCACTGCCCTCGAGGAACATATCCTGGAAGGCAGTGAGAGAGAGGATATCTTCTCCCCTTCCCCATTACTTTCACTCACTACTTTCAGCCTCACAACATACCTTAATTGGGGATGCCATAGTTTCACTGGCTCCAGATGGTGGGGAGCAGTTGGGACTTTCGCGCAGTATTCACATTTAGAAAAATCATGTAGAAGAAGCAGCTTGATATTGCCTTCGGAAGGCGAAACAACTGTAATGCGAAATAACAACATGTTCATAAATTAACTTTTTTTTCATAAATTAACTAATAATATTATTATTTCCAAATCGGCATCTAATTTTTTTTCAATATATATATATGTAAATATTCTGTATACGCAAATATTCTGTTCAACAGCAAGATTGCTCTCCCCTCCTATTAATAAAGAATTTACGTAACATTTTTTTCAGTTTTTTCAGATTGCGGGCGGTACTTTTGGTTTCATGAAGGTGCGCATTTTAACTCTTCTGCGGTTTACTTCTAGATTTGAATATAAGGTTGAAATGATTTTAACGTTTTCCCTAGTTATCTAGAGTATATTTTCTTCCGTAGGCTCCTGATCACGGCTGCCACTGAAATGACCTTACCCTCTCCCGCGTAAAAGAATTGCTTCTACCTTCTCACTTCGTGAAACTAATGATTTCTTCTGTTCAATTTTGTAATGTCTCGCGGTACGTCAACCCTTCAATCTTATCGAATTAATATGTCACGTTGTGTCAATTTTTTGTTTCGACAGTGATTAATTCATTGGAGGATTTATTTTTTTGGTTGTGGTAACTTTGGTTCTTTTTGATGAGGCGTGTTACATTCTGTATGGTTTTAAAATAAGACAATGACCGACTACCCTAATTTTAACTACCTTTTCCCTAACTTGTTTGCTCGCCAAAACGTTTCGGGTTACTGCAGTCGTTGATGTTGTAATGATCTACCCCTTTCTACTTCAAACTTTTTCTTCTCTTCTTTCTACTATAAATTTTCTTTAAGTCCCATAGGTAACTTTTCCATAAGGCTTTGGTTATGTATATATCCGGGGTAGGAAGGTCCTCCCTGCCGTCTTTCAATCCCTTGCCTCTCTCTTTATTACACACCCCTTCAAGTGTGTACATCCTAGTTTGTCTACGTGACGTACGACCTTGAACGTACTCATTTCACGTGACGGTTCAGTATAAAAAGGCTTCACCGAACGTTGTGTTGGTTTTTTGTTTCTCGGTTTAGAAACCTAGTTATCTATGTATGTGTGGTATCCCTTGGTTCTTTTGAGATAGAGTGAGTTGAATTCATTACCGCTGTGTTTTAAAGCCATCTCATAAACCAGATTTTTCTGAGTCGCCTGCTCTTCTAACTAGCTACGTGAGTCTACCTGTCATAGGATTATGTGAGTATAATAAAGTGTTAGATTTTATATATGTGATATACATACGATAAATTTATGGTGTTAGTTGTCGGCGCCATCCATGTATATATTTTGGGAGGGGAAGGAGAGGAAAGGGAATGAATTTTTTTTCAAGCTAAGATTGGCTCCTCCTCTTTACCAAACAAAACCGATGGATGATAATTTGAACAAGGCGATCGATATCTGCGTGTCTGGATATCACAACCGGCCGGGTCTCCCCTTGTTCCAAATCGGCAACCGTCACGCCAGAATAAAGAAAACCAGGTCTCATCACCAATTTCAGAATTGCCCCAACCTCAAACACCTCCAGGAAATCTACTTTACTGAGTGTAGAAGGGGAAAGCCATGACATCCCTTGTCACGAATCTAGTCGCGAAAATGTGACACGTAAGGTCCTAAGTTACGTGCCACCTCTAGAAAACGTTGTAACTCCCTCGTCGTCGGGGATTTACATCCCTTTCTAGGTCAATAACATAGATAACACACGACAATCTTGTCGACATTTAGCCTGCTTTTTAGCGATAGGTTGTGTGCCTACCCATTCAGCCAATTATCATGTGAGATATATGTAAGGTCTACTCGAGATGCCAAATTTAGGATGAGGACTGTCTGTATTTTAATATTTGGTTCTAGTAATTATTTTATGAGGTTACTAGCATCCTCGTGTATTAGGTATGGGTAACTTCTACTGAATACCTATCCTCTCAGGTAGGTATAAACGGATAATTGGTTTGATTTTTGCATTTAATTTAAAGAGGCTGCCTACCTCTCGAAAGGTACCTGTTGAGAAAAGTTGTTCGGTTGGTAGTTTTATTTCGGAGATTACCATCTCCCTCTTTTGCCTCTAGATATGTTTTTGTGCATCCCAATTTGTAACTTAGAAAGTCAAACAATAGATGAAAAGTATTAAATTAGAAAGTCAAATAACAGAAGAAAAGTTTTCATTTTGTTCCGTCTGGTTGCATCCGATCGCTTTCAATTCGGGACGGCATACGCTAGCAAAACTTCCCCTTTGACTGACTGTACACCGCGCCTCTCAGCCTATATATGAAAAGGTCATTGGCCTGTCTCTCACTCACAGCTGATTGACAATCCGTCTAGGGTATTCCTTTAAATGATAACATTATTTGGGCGGCAGGTGTCGTAAACTTAGTTCCTGTACCTCGGTTGTATCCGTCTTTTAAAAGGGGTCCTCTGGAATTTAATAAATAATATAAAAACTCACCCAGTTAGTCACCTCTCATTCTCAGCGTGAAGCTTACCTGGTTACACTATATAGCTAAATCACTTTAATTTTCGACCTCCTCCCTACGCTTATAAAAGGGTAATTAAATATTCCTGTAAATAAAATTGTACCTCCCTAATCTGTCAGGATTCGAACCCACAGTTAATAATTTATTTGATTCTCTGGTTTTCGGTCTCCGTGGATAGAATGCCATCTCGCCAAATCAATAACCTAGCCCGATTAAACACTCCCTGCCTTTATACGTTCACTCTGTTTTAAAAACGCAATCATTATTTTTATCATTTCCATGTTTTTAAGACAAGTCACTTAGTTTGAACTACATATTTACGAAATCACGTTTAATCTAACACACTTTCACTTCACACAAACACCGGATCAATAATCTTTCTCTTTAATTCAATATTCCACAATATTCTCTAATACCATTTGAATTCAATAATTAACTGTAATTTCACATATCACTTCTGACTTGTATTGATTTCTTGGAGCTGTCAACGTATCTAAGTTCAAGACTCGACTGTTTCATCGATCTCTCCTCCTTTCCCGTGGGAACATGGCACTTCTAGCCCGCCTGTCAACAAATCCCATCTGTTAGCCCAAACAAAAAATTTTTGGAGTACATTCATTTCGTTTATTTATGTGGATATACAAAACATCACAATGTGCTAATACAATGAGACAATTAAATACAAGTACATGAAATTCTCTATAGACAAATTCAATTCAAGATGCACAAGATTCTAGGTTAATGATTTGACTAAGGATTGTTAATTTTGGGAGTTATTTCTACGAGTAGGTATTTTTAGGAATGGCTAGAGACAAAACATGTGTTGCTTCGCTTAGTCTCCGTCCAAACCCCATCCATCAACGTGGCCAGCTCTAGAGCAGCAAGGTTAATGGTCCAACCCCATCTCCTCCAGAAATTAATTGAATATCGCTCAGCGACAGGTGAAATAATGACATGTTTTGCCTCCTGCCGGAGGGTGATGAAGGTAGGATTCCTTTGAATTCTGATATGTGGGTCCTTGGTGGTAATTGTTTATGGTGATGTTGATGGTGATGATGATTGATGAAGATTCATCTTATACCGTTAGGTACAAGGAGCTGCTCCGGTTCGGTGGGCATGATAGCCTGATGTCAGGAACCACTTGAGGTACGTGCTTGGCGCGAGGTTTAGGTCGCGTCAACCTCCCCCAAATCAATGATGAGATAAGCTCTGCCAGCATGCCGAAAGTTAGGAGTCCACTCCACTAACCTCAAACATAAACATATACTGAAGTGGTTTGCATCAGCAACGTCAGGAGTTCGGGAGTCCCGTGAACACCCCTCTGGTTTACGCTTGTAAGAATAAGTTAGATTCAACTTCAGTTTGTTCGCCTTCGCTTCTGCAGTCACGTTACTCCAAATAGCTCCTGGCTCCAGTCTATACAGCTTCTCGTTCCAGTAGAGGTAATGACACATGTTTATCATATGTGCAATATAGAACATACTTCAAGTCTTTCGTCCACACTCAAAATAGTCATATCAATATTTAATTTGAATGAGGGCATCCATCCGACATAACGAATGTTTCCGGGACGGGAGATCTTACTCCACTTTCAAGTCATGGTCACTCGCTCTATCGTTTGTTACCTTCCATTCGCTTCAAATATCAAAGAATGGTAGAAAATGGTATCCTCGACTTCCGGCGCTAAGAATCAGGGATGCAGGAATAATCAGGTCGTGAATCTGAAATCATCCGATCTCCGTCACCTCAAACGATTTCAGTCAGAGTCAATTCCCAACTTAATTCTAGATGACTTCTCCTCCTATAGTGGGGTAAATATTTATTGGATGTGACAGGAAGGCTGTCGGAAGATCGTCGAAACAACTTCATATTCGTCACGATCCCTTCGTTCTGCCAACGAAAAAATCTCCCCCATACGTCAGAAAAGGATAGCATAGCCATTATCCGCTTTGTTCCTTCGTCTACCAAGCTAACTCAAGTAGGAAAGCCCATTGGCATTCTTCGTTTCCTTCGATTGGAACTCCGTGAAAGCGTCCTCTCACCAGCTGAAAATATTCGTAACAGGGGTCTATCCAGGGTAACCATCTTAGGCTTGTCCTCCAACACCTTCGACAGAAACCGATGCTTTAACGGGATAACTCAACCACATCAAGGGCGTGGGAAAAGTCCTGAAGTACTGAAATAGACGCTATCCCGGTATTCAGGGTTTCGACTTTGCTAACACAAAAAGTCCCTATTTGGCAAGCCAATTACCAATTTCGATTCCTTCGCTTTTGTCGCTTTGATAAGATAGGATAGCTTACGGAAAAGTCGTACACTTCGTCCCAAGCCAAACTTATGTGAATGAAAATCTCACTTGATAGAATAGGGAAGCCAGACAGATGTATTCTCTCGGCGACTACCTTCAATCCGCTGTGTTAATTCCGTGAAAAAGTTTGGTAATACCAAATATATTGAATGTCCAAGGTGAATACAAGAACATATTGTTAAATAACAGATGCTAAAGCATATAATTAACCGTTCGCCGGCTTCCCGAACCGATTGCTCATATTATAAAAACATCGCATAAATACAATGGTTTATGTTTTATAAATTTTAGACGTTGAATATAACTACTGAAGAGTTATTAAATCATTTTAATTTACAAAAATAGTCTAACCCGTAACCCAACTAATGCCTATTGTTCAATAATCTAACGTGTTAAAAGTAACCGCTCGTCATCCCTTTTGCAATGGCCAAGACCCGGTCGGCTTCGACACAATATGTGATTTATGACCCCTTATTGTAAAAGGGTCCGGACTGTTGAAGATTGTTGAAGATTTTAACATAATTACCTATAGTATTCAAGTTAAATACCCTTACTTCAAAATACAATTGTATTATTTTGTTTACCACGTATTGGAACGCATTTATCTCTCTAAGAAATCCACAGGAAATAAGGGTTATTAATTAGTTTATAATATAAGTTACCAATACTCATCTCAGTGCATTCCAAATAATTATAAGAAACAACCACACTCACATGTAGTAAAATACTCATGCTGTTAGAAAAGCCACACTTTCTACACTAAATGATTTTAACCGCGTTCGTGTCCCGACGATGAATTCTTTGTGACGCGTCTCCTAGCTTTTACCGAACCCGACTATCTTGAAACGCTGACCGATCCTGATTATGCTTGACCGTCTTTGAATGTCCCTTGATCTTCACTATCCCAATCCACTTGCCCGTCTCCCAACGTTTTCAAAAACTGACTATCCCGACCGTCTTCTCTCGCTACCCAATCTAGACTCTCTTCAATCCTCACACTTCTCGACTCCCTTCATCTCCCCCCACCCCCTCGTCTCCTCCCCCAAATCAACTCCGCCCTTCGCCGAATGGCGATTATATAATTTATGTTTCCGAATTCTGAAAATTTTGTGTATTCAAGGACAGAATCGCACTAATAAGACCACATATATTGAATGTCCAAGAATCCGTCACATTAAATTCAATCGTTTCAAAACCAATAAATTGTTGCTTCTTAAATATCCTGTCAACTTCTTTGTCCCAAGGAATGAAACTCGACCCCTTCAGTCCAGTGGCGTGTCGGCCCACCAGCATCTTAGCCCCCTTTCAAATTACCCACACGGTCTAGGATGTATTAAATACCTTTATATAATAGTTTTATTTTTAAATCTCCTTGCAGGAATTTAATTTATTTTTTTAAATTTATTCCTAAATATAATTATTATTATTTAAATATATTTATTATTTTCTTAATTTAATTAAGCAACTTCCAAAGTCCTGCTAAAATGTTATTTACCTCGCTAGTCATAATTATAATTCGTCCAAATCATTAGAAAAATTACGTAACTATATTTCACGGCGTGTTTCCTACTTAATAAGTCACTAATTAGCATTGCTTAGCGGAGTTTAATTGTTTCTTATTGACTTTGTTAGGGTTTTCTTTCTATCCGCCCCAACCTGTCAAATTCGTTGCTACTGCACTGAACTAAATCTGAGAATTCAAAATACCATCACGGAGGTCTCTGATTAACGCAGTGCATGTTTTTAGTTTTTCTGCTAGCATCATAAATTCAAGCACTTGTTTTGAAATAGCTTTAACGCCAACATCTGGTTCCGTCCCTATTTCGTGAAATCAACTCAAAAATTCTTTCTCACACCAATAAATCAATAAGGGAGGTGTTGCCTGTCTACTTCGAACTTTCATTAGGCCTCTCTGATTGGTTGCATTTTATCTTTTGGCGTAGATAAAAAAAAACGACACGCTCCGGTTCCCTCCATCTCCCAGTATCTTTAACTAGATGTCACCCCTGATCACGTTTTGATTGGAGAAACCAGAATTAATTAATTCCTACAATAAACGGAAAAAAATTTATCCCAGGGCAAGTTCATCACAAGGTGTGATGTTTTCTCTTTCTAACACCGTTTAGATAATATTTTTACCACAACAATAAGGGAGATACAACGATTCCTGCGAGATCATCTGCGTTGTTCCCAAAAGCTAACAAATGACCATGAAGGGTTAATGACTTATATCACTTTTTAAAGGTGTGTAGAATTGTCATTGCGTTGAGTTATTATGGAACCCTTTTTTATTGATATCAATAGGCTACTTTTAAACTGTTATGAATTTTTTGTTTTGTTGAAATTACATTCGCTAAAATTCTGTTGAAATTGAATTCGCTTTTGTTGAATTTAAATTTCATACCACAATTACTCATGAAATAAAAATAATACGCAACATGATTATTTTTTTTTAATTTCATCACATTTCTTGCGCCTTTTTTCTAAACCCGGGAATATTTTGTCAAGTTCAGGTGCATTTAAATGCTCATAGTTTTATTTTTTCTCCTTGCCTTTTTATTATAGATTCATTAGAAGTGTTTTTGTTTTATAAAAAAATATTTTTTTATTTGAGCCTCACTGGGTTACCCGTGCTGATACAATTTTAAGTTATTGCATGAATTTTTTATAATTACAAAAACTAAGCAATATGTATGCATTTTTTAGTTCGGTTGTGTGCGATATGTGTACTATGTAGGTAATTTTTTTATTCCTTTAAGAATTTTTTTGTAACACATCCGTTTTTGTTCTATAATCCATTTCTTAATTTTGTTTGTGAAATGTTTTTGGGTTTCTTAATTTTTTGTTACGAGTGTAAGATTGTTAAATGCATTGTTCCGCTCTTTAGTAATAATATTTCTAAACAAATTGCATGTATAAGCCATGTTGAAAATTTTGAAAGGGCAAAATTACTTAGATCAATGTTACCCACTTAATTAAAAAAGGGTACTACGATTTGTGTCAAATAATAGAGTACGGAATAACTGGTTGGGGGTCTGCCTTGAGCACTCACACAGAGCGGCTCAAAATAGACCAAAAAGCAGTACTAAAGACAGTTCTAAAAGTTCCGTTTAGAACTCCGACAAAAGAAAAAGAAAATAAAATAATATCTAAATACTCCACTGTCCAACATAAATACTCAACCAGAGCAATAAGCCAAAATATACTGGTTACTCCCAATTTGAATGTGGCTTTTGGGCAGAGAAATATTAAAATCTATGCTACGAAATTATACCAAGACAAACAAAAAATATAACGGAAATGAATATATTAAAAACAAAAGTAAACACATGGCTGAGAGAACAAAGTGATATTCAACTTACAAACGTGACGTAGACGATGTAAAGACAACTTGAAACTAAATTGAAGGAAACCCTTGTGAGGAGTACTGTAAAAATTAAATTATATTTATATTATCATGTACAAACTTTGCAATTGCAACTAATAACAAATAAATTAAATAGCGTCCTTGATGTGATTTTTCACAAAAAAATATCATATTTCTTGTTTTATTTATTTTAGATTATAGAAACAAACAGTACATGATTTACAGAGTTTAAACAATATGCAGGAATACGATACATCATGTTGAGTACCTACGAGTATGATATGTTTCCTTGTAATGTCTGCTAAGTGGTATGTTTATTCCTTAATTTCCAGGTGACGTGTATAGTATATAGGTGTGTGTAATGTATGTGTGAGTGTTTGTGTGTGTGTATCTGTATGTATGCGCATTGAACAGTTTAAATTATTGAGTATTTATAAACAAATACTCGAATTATGGAAAAACAAAAAAGAACTCATTCCCAAAAAAATACGTAGATAGAAATGCAGGCATTGTACACATTGGCAAGATAGGTAGTTAGGTAGGAAGCAAATAGAAGGGAACCAAGGACGAGTAGAGAGGAGGGATGAGGCCACCTCCGCGAACTCTTCCCTCGTGGGGCCTTCACGGAACCAAAAGGGATTGGAGAGGAGAGATGAGGCTCTCTTCCCTTCAGGGAACCAAGGAGGATTGGAGAGGAGAGATGAGACCTGGGAACACACATTGTGGAACCAGAAGACATAGCCACATAACCTATGACAACCCCGGTGTACTTTATAAAAGGGACCGGGTGACTGTTAAATGAATGAGCTAAAATGGGAGATAGCACAATTGGCCTATGGCCTAAGTGCTCACGGAAACTATATATAAACCGTCTCCGCTCTATTAAAAAAAAAATAGCTACCAAAATCGCACAAAAAATGCTCGTGAACCATGAACATGAATCATGAACCTAAAGCAAATTTGACAGTCATTAATTGTATTTTGTAAAAGGGTTAAAAAAGTGTTTCCTAGTTAAGCAATTTCTTTGTGTCTGATGTGGAACTGTATGGGCGGAAGATTTTAATTGACCACGTCGTCACATTTTTGTTTAAAATACCAGTTTTCCTTTGAGAGTGAAAAACTACCTAACTGCCACGTGTAAAGGTGAAAATGGGAATGCGAACAGTGTAGCATATAGGCCGTAGATAGACTAGGCATATAATGAAAACCTTGTTCGATTTTTTTTATTACGTAGCGCCAAAATGTTTGTTAAGTAATTTTAAAATTCTTCAATAAGAACAAAATTAATTCAAATAAAAGGTGTTGACTGTTGAATGTAATGTGTTTATTGTTTGTTATAGACATAGGCAATGTCCTTATAGTAAAGTGAAGTATGTATTAGGTATGCAAATAATTTGCATTGCAAATGAAAATGATTTGTCTCTAGTTGTCAAGTTCATTTATGCACGAAGAAAAATGAATATTACCTAATAATTTATTAAAAATCTCTTCAAATTTTTGGTAATCATGTTAAAAATGGGATTGCAGGCCCTAATCGAATGAATTAATAGGTTTTCTGATATACTTTTAGTAAAAAACCAATATATTACGATGATGTCGGAACACGTGTTCATGAAAATCCTAACTTTTTCGCATTTCATCTGTTAAATATTATCATCTCCATGGCGGACTGCTCTAATTGCGTCCGCGTAGGGCTCTGTTTACCGTGTAACGTGCACCTGGACTAGCGATAATTTATGTAACAAGATAATGTCAAAAGTCTCCTAGTAGCGGACAACATTTAGAAAAATAATCAGTTCATAGGTTAGAGTCCAGTTTGCCATGCCATAACCTTCTTTATTGAGGTCGAAAACATTGTTGTTATCCCAGGAATTCATTCAGCTATGTACCTAACTTTTTATTTCGGTTGTTATCTGTTATGTTGTTATATAATTGTAGTTATCCCAAGAATTTACGGTGTGTACCACGTTATTGTAATTCGTTGTCAATTACTAATTGTTTTGTCTAAATCCAAATTTGTACCTGCTTCATCAGCCTTTTCCACGATTCTTCGCAAATCTGTGAATTTATTCTGCAAAAGGTTCATAAAGTTCCCAATTAACTTTATTTTGTGTTATTTTTATTGTATTCCTGTTGGCCAACATTGGCTACCAAATAGGTACTAAGTACATAAGATTATAAAACATAAAAGACTGACCATTTCCAGCAGTTTCACTCTATGTTTTTTCTTCGCCACATTCGTCAGTCTCATAATGTATTATCTTAAAAGCATTGTTTATCATCCATCAGGTTTTCGCGTGACAAAATGGGCTAAGTGGCTCGTTAGTGCTGGATAACCCAATAAAACAAAGCCATTCATATTCAAATGATGTGAGTATAAAAATGTCGAACAGGAAATAATTTCTGTCATTACTCATACATCACTGAACCACATCGATTGTCTTAAGAAATATTTTTGCTGACATCTGAGATATTTAAAAAAATGGATAGTTTTAAACATTTTACAATGCTTAAATTGGTGAGTTTATTTATTTCTTCAATTTTATTTCTTCGTTTTCCTACAACCATTTCAGTATAGCAGCGCTTTTAAAACCTTTACCTTACGGTTATCACTTGTAACTTGTAATCTTCCACTTCCAATTTACTTGCCTTCTTCTAACCTTTCTTCTTCCACTCCGTGGTATCTAATACATTCTTGTTTCCTTCTATTTACAAGTTCGTTAGCTTCTTCTTACATTCTACCTACATTCTACGTAATTTCTTCTTACCTTATATTTCCCTTCTACTATCTGTCCTGTTACCTTCTACTTCCATTCCACGTATTTTCTTATGCACGGTGAGTAACCGCGATTTAGGCATCACATGGATTTGCTCTCTGAAACGCGCTACAAAAGTGTCCAATATAGGAGGAAGTAACAGCATTTAACTATTTTACTGACAACCCATCCCTCCTGGAAATTACCTCATATTGTTCGTATTGTATTCCACATGGCAGGACGGACGTTCTGGCTAGGCATATGACTCTGCTAAATGATATCTCTATTAGGTTTCTTGACGTATTTAAAATTGGCCTTTAAGGCGTAAGTCATTTTAGACAAACTATAAAATATAATTATTGTAAAATTTTTAATTTAATTTTTTAAAGTTGTGTAAATTACTTCATGTAAATTATAATAGGTTAATATACATCTGTAATACATATTATTTTATTTTATTTTTTTTTTTATTTTAAATACATAAACGGCTATACTGCCTTTTATAAATAAACATATAACTGAGTACAAAAGTAAGAAAAATAATATCACTAGATACATAATAATAGTTTTAAACTTAAAAATAACATACAATTATTTTGTGTATCACAACCAAAAATAACAAAAAAAGAACAATGAGAAATATCATCATTTCATTTCAACATGTCCATATTGCGTATATAAAGTTACATTATGGAAAAATAATTTTTGAGTGCATGTTTATATTGCGTTAATTTTAAGAAATAAATGTCGCCGATGTTAGCATGTTCATTTCCCAAAATGTGTAATCGACTGATTGGTGAGTAATAATGTGATAATGTGTGTTTGTTATTATAGTAGAACGGTAGAGTCAGTCTATTGTTAGCGCGACCAGGGCAATGAAATCGTATTAGTTATATTAAATCAGGGGTATCCAGGACCGAGTGAATTATTTTATATAATATTAATAGATCACAGATTTTTCTGCGATCTGATAAATTTACAAGATTAGTCCAGTTTAATAACAAATTATAGTCCACGGATTCTCTTGGAATACCTAATTTAAAATTAATGTACCTAAGGAATCTATGATGGACTTTTTCAATCGCTTGAATATGGATATTGAAATGTGGAGCCCAAATCGTAGAGTTATATTTCAAAATGCTTCTCACTAGCGTTATGTATAAAATGCGAATAGTATCAATGTTACAAAATTGTTTGGTTATTCTAATAATAAATCCTAAAATCTTCATTGCTCTATTAATAATATTAGTTATATGGCTAATAAATGTAAGTTCTATGTTAAAAATAATACCTAGATCATTTATTGTTTCTACTGAGTTTAATATAATTTTGTCAAGTTTGTATTCATAAATTGTCGGTTTATTTTATAAAATCTTATTATTTGACATTTACTAATGTTAAGTGCCAGTTTATTGCATATACACCAATTAAACAAGTTGATTAAATTTTTTTGTAAAATTATACAATCAGAAATATTTATAATTTTTTTATATAATTTTAAATCATCAGCAAATAACAGAATATCAACATCGGAAAAAACGTCTACAATGTCATTAATAAATAAAATAAACAGTATTGGTCCTAAATGGGAGCCCTGTGGCACACCACTAGTGGCAGAAAAGGCATCTGATATTACGTCATTTAACTTTACAAACAGTTGCCTATTTGTTAAATAACTCTCTACCCATTTAAGAAAGTTCCCGGTTATACCCTTACTTCTTAATTTATTTATCAATATTTTATGACAAACTTTATCGAACGCCTTACTGAAGTCAGTATATATCGAATCTACTTGACATTTATCTGCAAAGGCACTCGCTATAAAGTTTTCATATATTAGTAGATTTGTCAGAGTTGATCTATTCTTCATGAAACCATGTTGAAACCTTGTTATAATCCCATTCAATTTAAAAATAATTTTATCCAAAATAATTTTTTTAATAGTCTTGGAATAGTTGACTGTATACATACAGGTCTATAGTTGCGTATATCGCATTTGTCACTTTTTTTTAAATATGGGTGTGATGTAACTATTTTTCCATGCAATTGGAAAATATCCCGATGACAATGACATATTAAAAATTAAATAGAGGGGATACGAAAAAAAATATTAAAAGAAAATAAAAATATATCTTCTACTTACATCAAACGTATATGCTTGGTCACCCTTTCCCACCCAAGTCTTATAATATACTACACTTGAAGTTACAAACTTCTTATATTTTACTTACATTCAACTTGCCTTCTAGTTACCTTCTAGTTAGGTACCACGTTCTATCCAAATTCTCGTTAATTTCTTATTATCGCAGATACTTATATTCTATTTGCCTGCTGATTTCCTTCTTGTTAACTTCTAATCAGATAAATATATACCTTCCTCTTACTTTCTACTGAGGTATATTAAACTTACCAGTCACCTTATTAGGTACCTACCTACCTACTGAGAATAATTCTTGACGCCAAGAGTTTGGCTGCTTCAGACAAACTGATTTTCCGCTGCACTTTACATGACTCTAATCATATTTTCAGGTAATCCTCATATTGTCCGTGGCCTGCTGTGTCTCCGGTCAGGTTGTGTGGACCTACCCCGGTGCCTACTCTGCCTACTCTTCCTACGTTTCCAACCCCTACGCCTCGTACAGGTCTTCGCAGTACATCCCCCTGCCCTACTTACCCGCATTCTCGGAGCCCATTGCGTATACAGCTACTGCACCCCTGACTTATGCTAATCAATATGTATATGTCTAAATATCAGATACATCAAAAAAGTTAAGAACGGGTTGTTTCAAAGAATTTTAATAATTCCTCAAATGTCAATATTATTTTTCAAGTTCTGTTAAAGTCCTATTAAATTTCTGTTATTATGTGATTATGGGCCAGTTGCTTCACAGAACTGAAGTAATAACAGAACTTGAATAGAACTTTCACAGAATTGTTCAAATTCTGTGAAACAAACCGTAATAAGTGTTGTTGGTATATATAAGTCTAAGGACCAGTTATATCTATATATAATATCCCGTGACTCTTCCGGCGTCAATAAAAGAGTTAGGTATGTTTAGGAGTATTTATTTTATTAAATTATCTAATACCTAAAACATTCATTACAATAATTACTCGAAATATTATATTGTGCTAAACATTATATTTACATCAAAGATTCATATATTTATTTATTATTATAATATGCCAATAGAAGAGATGAGACACACGGAGAAAAATCCTGGCAAAAAAGGTGATAGCAGGCCATTTCCTAATAAACTATTAGCATGTTCTTGCTGTTGCGTTTATTAAGAAATCAGTCAATTCATTCGTTAAAAGCCCGCACCCCCGTTTTAAACAAGAATTTGAATAATTTCAAGAGATTTAAAAAAAAAAAAATATTTTATATCAGTAAGTTTTCTCCGTGGAGCATACTATTGTTTTTCTATGCTGGTTAAGTACCTACCTACGTGGTTAAGACCATGAAAATAAATTCATCAGCCCAGGAAACGCATTTTCCACCACTTTTCACACATATGGGTAAGTTCCAACAATTTTTATAACATCTATAATATGTGAATATTGTTCACGGGAGTTGAATTTTAAGGGCAAGTGGTTACCAAACATCATTTTACAGTAATTTAAAACAGGTATATACTGTTTTGACATAATCGTGCACCTATGCAACAATATTATTATCAGTTTGGCGTTACAGTTACGTTATTTTAATTTACCTACAGACACTAGTGATGGGCATCATAGTTGAGAGAACATTACGAAATTATTTCGAATGAGTAAGCAACTTAGACATGTTTAAACTCATTCGAAAGAAGTATCTATTATGGAGACGAAATGTATTATCGACAATATTTGCTGTCCTGCCATGGGGAGACAAAATCGAGCCATTGACTGCCAAAAAAACACATAGAAAATGGCGTGAATAGAGTGAAATATCTAGTACCTACCCACCTAACCAAATTGATCGAACCATTTCTGTCGATTTTCAATCTGTATATTTCGTTTATATTTGTGACGATAAAATTGACTCACAGACATGTTATTTACTTTTAAATTTTGGATTTTCTTTTATATATTCCCTTCAGAGGGCGAAACAGCTGTAAACAATAATAATTACACAGCAGAACTTGTTTAATAATTCACTGTTTTTTGTTAGTAAATTTAATAATAATACTACTGAATATATATTAAAAAAAAAACAAAATTTAAAATCTAGTTCTACAAAATAAACTTGATAATAACAAATACATAGTATCTACTGTAGGTAAAATCAAGGCCTAGAAACTTCAACAAGGTTTATGAAGAAAAAATATTAAATTTATTGCAAAGAGAAGGGCAAGTTGTTTTTCAATATTTTAAGAATATTATTTAACAGAAGTTTTCGTTGAAATATGCACGATTTTGTCTGAGACTTAAATATACATTTCGACAGTGACAAAGAAACACGTATCACCATCCTATTCTAAATTGATCACAGTTCACAGTATTTATATTTAAATTATTTACATTTATAATATCAATATAATTTAATAATACAGAGATATATTTTAATAAATAAAGTGCTGATTTCACCTCTAACCAAATTTTGATTTAAAAATGTTCATTTTGCAATTTTTTATTATAAGACAAACAAAATTTTCAATTATTTCTTCAGTATACACTGCTGCAGATATTGATACAGATTTAAATAAAGTGATGCATTCATAAAGAGGTATTTATCTAGATAAAAATCATTCGGTGCTGTCATTACGATTCGATTCGGATTCGTAAGTGAATAATTTGCGAAGAAGCTGCCATTTATTTTAGAAGAGGAAAATGCTGCCATCCCTAATTATTATTAACAGCCACAGTAGTTCTAGGCTTGCATAAAAAGGTACCCTATCCTCTCCAAGGTTCTGAGAGCTACGAGATTATAATTTAATGTAAGAATAAATATGTAATAAAAACGTAGTTTTTATTAACCCAAATATAAAAAAAAAATTGTAGATATCCAAAATAGGCACTCTACATCCTTTGATTAGATAAAAATTGCCATATCTTTACTATTTACAAAATAAAACTTTTTTCAACAATCTTTTTAATTTACATCCTTCCTGCGGCTTTTGGTAATTTTACGGAGAATTTTTGTTAATATACAAAATCTTCAATGAACAACAAATAATTGTGTGGTAACACAATATGAGTGGAATTTCTTGAATAATTTGATTGTAGAATTACAATAAAGCACGTACAAAATAGATAGTATATATCTATGGGAAAATAAAATAAATAAATTGACAAGCACCTACCTACTACACACTATGTGAAGATAACATTTTTTTAACAACGCTTTCAATGTCTTGTGGAAAAAAACGATCATAGAAAATTGAACAATTCATAAACAGTGTTATCATTTTCAAATGTTTTTCCACGAATTCAATAAATAACCTGTCGATACTTACTTACCTACGATTAATACGGGTAGGTAGTTATATGTATTCTTTTTTGCATGGGGGAAATGTTCCACAGATTATTGTGTAAAAATTTTCAATGCATTAGTATTTGAAAACAGGAAAATTCTAATAAGAACGGAAATTTCCATTACGTTTTGTTTTATATCAAAACTCTGTAAAAAAAACACCGTGTGATACAGAATTGACACTATATACATTTTATAATCATAAATTTTCATATATAATCATCACAGGAAAACAATTTCCCTCGGGGCTCTTGTCACCTATAAGATGCTGCGTGGTGGGTGGTTTTTAGCTTAATAACACATAGGTGAGAACATACTACAGAATACAGTTTTAATTTAAATTATGTTTGGATAACATTCTTCTCTAGTTTATTATGTTGCTAAGGTAAACTGTGATAACTTGGTTGTAGTTCATCTAAAGCAGTACCTTACTTGGCGATAGTTCATTAAGTTAATAGGATAAAATGTGATAACTTGGCTGTGGTTCATCTAAGGCAATACCTTACGTGGCGATTGTTCATTATGTTGGTAGGATAAACTGTTCCATGATAAATCAACACACCTTTAAAAAGGGATATAAAGTCATTAGAAACGATGAAATTTTTATTTATTGTTTTTAAGTTTAATTTGTAGAACTCCATTTTATTTTTTTATTTTTTTATATATTCAATAATATTGTTATTGGGTTTATAAAAACAGTTTATTTTTAAACAAGTTCTGCTGTGTAATTATTATTACGCGTGACAGCTGTTTCGCCTTCTGAAGGCATTATCAAACTGTGGGTAGCCCACTTACAGACGATACATTTATATTATTTCTAGGTAGGTATTTTAATTTCAATTACTGATTTCTTAATTGATTTCTGAGTAAAATATTAGAAATTATTAATGGTTTTTACCCCAGTAGAGTTTCCCCAATTAGTGTAAAGTTTAAATTTGATTGAATGTCTTTATGTTAGTTATTCCCAAACGATGACTCATAGGGTTATTTTAATAGCATAATTAAGTACTTCATAGTGCACTCATATTTGCACTAGGTTTGAAGATATCTAGTAGGGGTGAACGAATTATATTTGTTTGTTCGTTAATTAGAATAGCTTTCGGATTATTAGAGTTTTTGTTAATTTCTAACTGCTCTAAAAGATTCAGTTTACGGCCTTTATTTTGTACGTGTAACGGAGTTGGTTTATTATTATCATTAAGTGAGTGATTTTCATCTAGGAGATGTTTGGCAAATTGAGATTGCATTTTATTATTATTTTTAAAAGATCTTATATGTTCTTTGAACCTAGTGTTAAAGGACCGGCCCGTTTGTCCAACATAAATAGCGTTGCATTCGTCACACTGGAGTTTATAAATGCCACTATTTTGTAATTTTAGTACCTTACTTTTTGAGTTTTTAAGAGATGATTCCAAGTTGTTATTTGTGCGGAAGGCAATATCTAAGCCACACTTTTTGAGGACTTTGGCAATTTTATTAGATGTCTGTCCGATGAATTCTAAGCACCCGAATTTATTATTCGTCTTATTATTAGTCGCTGGGTAAATTAGTTTAAGGTTATTTTTGTGTTTGTTATTATTAATTATTTTTTCAATGTCTCTACCCTTGAAGCCATTATTTTTAGCAATAGTTAGTATTGTATTTTTTTCTTTCTCGTATGCTTTCTTGTCGAGTGGGATGTTAGTAAGCCTATGAACCATTGAGTGGTAGGCAGATAATTTATGTGACCATGGGTGTAAAGATTTATAATTAATGGTCGTATCTGTAAACGTAGGCTTACGGAAAATTTCAAACGTATGTTTATTATTTTCTCTACCGATTGTTAGGTCTAAAAAATTAATTTTATTATTACACTCTCTTTCAACAGTAAAGCAAATTTAAAAAAAAAAAAAAAAAAGATGAAATTTTTTTTCAAACCTAACCTAACTTACTTAACCCAGTTAATAAAAATTTTGTTTCATCACTTTCCATGTCTTTATATAACTTTTTAAAGATGTGATGAATTATCATTTTGATGATTTATCCGGTCACCTATTATACCATAGCGTTATTCCATTGCTCTAACGGCAACAACCCTCGCTTTTTTAAATAGATCTTTTGGATTTTGATTTTATTTTTTTGAATTGTTGAATAAGTAAACTAACGAATGAAGTGGTATCTTGGATGTGAAAATTAACCCAGTTCCCGACATCCGATCGAGCTGAAACTCGGCAGATAGACTCCTTCAGTGGCATATTATAAAATTTTACAGCATTTAATATACGATATAAAACTTGGTAAAAAACCAATTAGAATTCGCGGTTCACTTATTTTAGTAATTCCCTGGGAAGAACGTTCAATCAAATCTCAACCACCAGAACACGGGCATATGCCTAGCTTAGTGGTATAAACATTCTCAATAACTGTAATAAACAATGCGCAGAATAAAGAAAAATTATAATTTTAAAAAATCAGTCAAACCAAAAAATACATATATATATATATTTTAAATACACCTATAAAAAGGTCAATGAGAATTAGTTATTTTTTTAATCTTTAGAAATACACTATCCAGGTTGGTGGCGTTGGAACGACGAGTAAATTTATTATAAAGTGTTTACTTTTTATTGGAAAATTATCATAAAATTTATTATAGCAAAATTAATATTAAAAATTACATCTGTGGAAGCTTAGAAAAGTGGCCCATTCATTTACATCTCAGGAAGCTTAGAAAAGTGGCACATTCAATTACATCTGTGGAAGCTTAGAAAAGTGGCCCATTCATTTACATCTCAGGAAGCTTAGAAAAGTGGCCCATTCAATTAATTCTGCGGAAGCTTAGAAAAGTGGCCCATTCATTTATATCTGTGGAAGCTAAGAACAATGGCCCATTCAATTACATCTGCGGAAGATTAGAAAAGTGGCCCATTCATTTATATCTGTTGAAGCTAAGAACAGTGGCCCATTCAATTACATCAGCGGAAGATTAGAAAAGTGGCCCATTCAATTAATTCTGCGGAAGCTTAGAAAAGTGGCCCATTCAATTAATTCTGCGAAAGTTTAGAAAAGTGGCCCATTCATTTATATCTGTGGAAGCTAAGAACAGTGGCCCATTCAATTACATCAGCGGAAGATTAGAAAAGTGGCCCATTCATTTACATCTGTGGAAGCTAAGAACAGTGGCCCATTCAATTACATCTGCGGAAGATTAGAAAAGTGGCCCATTCATTTATATCTGTGGAAGCTAAGAACAGTGGCCCATTCAATTACATCAGCGGAAGATTAGAAAAGTGGCCCATTCAATTAATTCTGCGGAAGCTTAGAAAAGTGGCCCATTCAATTAATTCTGCGAAAGTTTAGAAAAGTGGCCCATTCATTTATATCTGTGGAAGCTAAGAACAGTGGCCCATTCAATTACATCAGCGGAAGATTAGAAAAGTGGCCCATTCATTTACATCTGTGGAAGCTAAGAACAGTGGCCCATTCAATTACATCTGCGGAAGATTAGAAAAGTGGCCCATTCATTTATATCTGTGGAAGCTAAGAACAGTGGCCCATTCAATTACATCAGCGGAAGATTAGAAAAGTGGCCCATTCAATTAATTCTGCGGAAGCTTAGAAAAGTGGCCCATTCAATTAATTCTGCGAAAGTTTAGAAAAGTGGCCCATTCATTTATATCTGTGGAAGCTAAGAACAGTGGCCCATTCAATTACATCTGCGGAAGATTAGAAAAGTGGCCCATTCATTTATATCTGTGGAAGCTAAGAACAGTGGCCCATTCAATTACATCAGCGGAAGATTAGAAAAGTGGCCCATTCAATTAATTCTGCGGAAGCTTAGAAAAGTGGCCCATTCATTTATATCTGTGGAAGCTAAGAACAGTGGCCCATTCAATTACATCTGCGGAAGATTAGAAAAGTGGCCCATTCATTTATATCTGTGGAAGCTAAGAACAGTGGCCCATTCAATTACATCAGCGGAAGATTAGAAAAGTGGCCCATTCAATTAATTCTGCGGAAGCTTAGAAAAGTGGCCCATTCAATTAATTCTGCGAAAGTTTAGAAAAGTGGCCCATTCATTTATATCTGTGGAAGCTAAGAACAGTGGCCCATTCAATTACATCAGCGGAAGATTAGAAAAGTGGCCCATTCATTTACATCTGTGGAAGCTAAGAACAGTGGCCCATTCAATTACATCTGCGGAAGATTAGAAAAGTGGCCCATTCATTTATATCTGTGGAAGCTAAGAACAGTGGCCCATTCAATTACATCAGCGGAAGATTAGAAAAGTGGCCCATTCAATTAATTCTGCGGAAGCTTAGAAAAGTGGCCCATTCAATTAATTCTGCGAAAGTTTAGAAAAGTGGCCCATTCATTTATATCTGTGGAAGCTAAGAACAGTGGCCCATTCAATTACATCTGCGGAAGATTAGAAAAGTGGCCCATTCATTTATATCTGTGGAAGCTAAGAACAGTGGCCCATTCAATTACATCAGCGGAAGATTAGAAAAGTGGCCCATTCAATTAATTCTGCGGAAGCTTAGAAAAGTGGCCCATTCAATTAATTCTGCGAAAGTTTAGAAAAGTGGCCCATTCATTTATATCTGTGGAAGCTAAGAACAGTGGCCCATTCAATTACATCTGCGGAAGATTAGAAAAGTGGCCCATTCATTTATATCTGTGGAAGTTAAGAACAGTGGCCCATTCAATTACATCAGCGGAAGATTAGAAAAGTGGCCCATTCAATTAATTCTGCGGAAGCTTAGAAAAGTGGCCCATTCAATTAATTCTGCGAAAGTTTAGAAAAGTGGCCCATTCATTTATATCTGTGGAAGCTAAGAACAGTGGCCCATTCAATTACATCTGCGGAAGATTAGAAAAGTGGCCCATTCATTTACATCTGTGGAAGCTAAGAACAGTGGCCCATTCAATTACATCTACGGAAGATTAGAAAAGTGGTCCATTCAATGAATTCTGCGGAAGTTTAGAAAAGTGGCCCATTCATTTACATATCTGGAAGCTTAGAAAAGTGGCTCATTCAAATGTTTATTTGTAAAACCTGTGTACCTATGAGATTATATTTTTAAGTATTTAAAAAAAAATTGTATTCACAACATATACTGTTTTTTGTAATTTTCCTGAAATAATATTAAAAAAATCATTCACCAAGTTACGGTTTGTATATAACCACGTGGAGAAAAATTACTGATAAAAATATTGCCAATTTATTAAAAATCTGTTAAAATTAGTCCTATTCCGTAAAAAAAAGTCGTACAAACGGGACTGCAGGCCTTTAACGAATGAATTGACAGGTTTACTAATAAATAAACTGTCGGTAAAACAATAATATCTTATTAGGATGTCGGAACACGTGTTCATAAAAATTATAAGATTTTAGAATTTCGTCCTTATATTTATCAGGATAAGCGCAACTGCATGAACACGTGTTCTGATGTACTCTGAATGTATTATCATTTTGTTAGAAAATGGCCTGTCATCACTTTTTCAATAGGATAAATCATTTAATAAATCAGCCACTCATTTTTATATACCTATGCATGTTACCTCATACATCAGGTTACCTCTGTTTAAACCTGCATTATCTGCAAAAACATCCTGAATCTCAACAAATAATTTTGGATTTATTCATATGTTCGAGAAATAAAACACAAATTTCCAAAAATCTTAGTATCATGAAGTTATCTCAGATTCCCTACCTATGAGGATCGTATTGAAAGCATTGATACATACACGGAGAAATATAATCCTGCTAAAGAAGTGATTGCAGGCCAATTTTCTGATAAAATATTAGTCATTCAGAATATATCGAAAACACGTGTTATTTTCCTTATAAATATGACGGATCGCGACAGTATCAGTATGTCAATATAAATATCTATATTTATAACAGTATTTTGTATCAGTAAGTTTTCTCCGTGTATGTAGGTACATTTATCTGACGAGTTATAATAAATGTTTACACAGAACCATTGTGTAATTTTAACATAGTAACCCACACAACCTACCTACATATACATATCTATGAATCTAGGTTCAAATAATATTCACACTTACTAGTTTCGCTATAATTTTGCTTAACAATAATTAAAGTAGTACATAGTTTACATTGTAATATCTAAACACGGTTTTATTTACATTTTTATAGTCGTATCCTAATATGGCGTGAAATATTCTATATTTATTTACATATGCATCAAAAGAACATAGAACCAATGAGTAGTTCTTCTAGAATTTTGTTTATAATGCTGTCCCTTCTAAAATGTTATCTATAATCAACGAGTACAATTTCAAGAAATCATATTTGATACAGGATGCAATCTTACTTCTACCTAATACCTCTTCACTCTTGTGTCGCGCACTAGCTCCTTGTAATATTTTTATATAGACGTTGCAATTGCCCGCTCACTTCTCGCTAAACTACTGACCTCCCGTCTTTTGATCGGGGCACAAAAAAATTAAACCGTTAAAACAATTTTTTTTAATTACAATATCTACATTTATTGAAATATCTTTTAAACTTGAGTTGGTGAGTCGTTAAGAGAGCACTAGCGCTCCCACGGGTGGTCTTGCCGAGAGTGTAGAGCAGGCATTAGGTTAGGTAATCCAGAAGTCAGACACATTTTGTTTTGTTATTTATGAATCTTATCGACCGTCCCAAGCCAAGAGGTCATACGCAGTGACTAACCATTACTATGCAGCTACATTTTTTTACTAACCATTACATGTTTTTCTCTTATTTCGAGAATAAACTAGTAGTTCTTTGAATAGTACACCTCGCTTCCAAAAATAATATTTCTAATTTTACCTTTTTTAATAAATCAAAACCAAAATTTCCTGTGATATCATAAGATTTGTAATATAGGTAGGTAATTAAATACCATATCTTATGTAAAGTTTCGAATAATGAATTATACAAATTTGTCCAAAGAAACGACGCCATCTCAGTGACAATTATTTTTCCAAACTTTATTCATGCTAGAGGTTACATAATATTGAAAAAATTCCAATAAGAAACTCCAAATTAACACGATGATTTCACACAAAAAATAACCATTACAGAAACGGCCACCATCTTGAAATGGGAACGGAACGTACAAAAAATTTACAGACTTGCGAAATGCAAAACGGTCGAGTTAAAAAGATATATGCCTATTTACCATCTAGGTAAATACTATATGTAGGGGCCTAATGCCAAAATGATTTTTTTGCTTTACTTTCATGAAATGTACCCATTTTTTACTTATGCCCTTTTGGTCTGTTCAGCACTAATTCAACAATTTTGGAGACATCAGAAAGTTATTGATGTATTAGCTTTAGTCATTTGATTTGATTCTAGGCAACCTCCAGGTCCGAAGAGTCCTCGTCCGAGTAGTGATGGGGCGGGTTGTGGTTGGTGTGCGAGTGGGCGGGGTGGGAGGGCGGCAGGGGGGGCGGGGGGGCACATGAAGGGGCGGAGTCCTCCTGCAGGCGGCGCAAGCGCTCCTGCTCCTCGCGCTTCTGCTTGCGCCACTTGGCGCGACGATTCTTGAACCAGACCTAGATAAAACAGAAAAAATGTTAATAAATTTGGTTCTTTACAGCAGTGACATAATGTGGTACGTTCTCAAGCTATGAACACTGTTAAAAATGCGTGAAATATTTAAAGTTTATTTATCTGAGTGGTTATGTTACTAAAAATATTTAATTATAATATTTTCGTTCATGATTATTGATTTAAATAAACGAATTACATCCGCACATTCCGAAACGGTTCCAACTGACTATAAGGTTATAATGACGTAGAGAACGCCAAATGCTGGTAAGACAACTGTCACCAACGTCGCCCGGCGTGACGTCAACGCGCCGAATTCACGAATAAAAACGAACACGGCGTTTTGCCGGCAAATCGAAAATGGTACATTTTATAACATTATATTTATTTATTCGAAAACACAAAAAATACCTTTACTGTCGTAATATTTTTCGAGAATAAAAAAAGAACCCGTGAAAATATTTTCATCTATCGTGCGTCCAACACTTTTAACACACACTATTCACAATTTGACATATTTAACTCTGCACCACACTCCTTAAAATCCCACAGATACTCTCTCGATACCTTACAATAACAATAACTACAGATACCATCCAATACAACCACCACTCCTTTTATTAACTAACATTAACTTCCCTTTTTTTTTTTGTGTTACGTATATATCTTTATTACTATACCTCAACCTAACCGATCCCCCCATCCTACCCCCTCCCTATTCCCCCCTAAATAACTTGTCTCTTGAAATGTAATTATCCTTAGTAAATATCTCGGAATCACTACACTTGTATACAATACCTATGTGCAAACCTGTAAATGGTTTAATTATTGTAACTCAATTATTATTATGCTTTTATTAATGTAAACTGTTACCCAATAGGTTCGTCCGTTCGTCCGTCAATACGTGTGTAGCGTCGATATTAATCCATTGAATAATTAATAATAAACCGCTTGACCTACTTAGTATCTACTCCCGAATTATGTACTTGCATCGTTAAATCGTAAACAAAGTAATCTACGTACTTCAAGTACCTACCTGCCTATTGATGACAATAACACCGCAGTCCGTCTCGAATACTACGAGAACTCGCCAGAAGGTTCGAGCCTACGGCCTAGGCATAATTGCCAAGCCGTCGAAAGTTCGCGAATGATCCAGATCGAGCGAGTGTCTTCGATTTAGTTGCCATCCACCTACCTACTGCCGCCGTCGGCCGAGTAGTATAAATAAGCCCGACGCAGCGAGCCAGTCAGTCAGTCATAATTTTGCCGTCAGTCTACAAGGCTCAACGAGTGAAGACCCGCGTTCTTCTTACTAGCGCGAGGGACACGTACCCGGCTTCGCCCCTATCATCATGGACTCTATCGGGACATCATCATAGCGCCTCGGCCACGTCCGCGGCCAGCGCTACTCGGATTACAAGCGCCCTGGTTCCAGCGTCTCTGACCAGCGCTTCTTCCACGCTACCATGACCACCACGAGGACACGCAGCATCCTCACTGGTCTACATCGTTCCCGTTCAACCGCCTATAAGGTCCGTCGCACCTTCGGCCGTCTCGTCAGCACTGGAGTGCCTGAAGACCTACGTTCTTCGCCAGTGCCTGACCTCCATCGAGTCCCGGTCACCAGCGCCCGGCGTCTACTCTCTGACCCGCGCTTGACCTGCCAACACATCACAGCAGCAACCGGAGTATTCTACATCTGTCCTTCATCATCTCCTTGTCACGGCTACTGACTCACCAATAAAACACATGTGACCTTCAACACCTTCTTTCATTTCGTGCCTCACCATTGATCCCCAAACGTGATTGAATTTTTACAAAATTGAAACCGATATCCATCGGTGATTTCGCTAAATATAAGTGCATCTGCAAAATCACAGTATTTAATAAAATATATATAGATACATTTTTTAATTATATGCATTATTTTTATGTCTGTGTAGATATAAGTTATACTCTCATATAAAAAAATGCCAATGTTGAGATCGAACCCGAATCATCTGCTTGAAAGGCAACTATGCCGACCATTGCACCACTAACTAGTGTAATAACGGCAGCATAAATTGTATGGGCTTGCTAAATCAAAGTCAGATTAAAAAAAACACCCCTAGGACGATTGACTTTTTAATCTATCCTTTTTTACCTTAATCCCACTTCAAATGATATGAGGAAAATAATTTCGCTCAGGACCTTTGTCATCTTTTGGGATACTGTGTGGAGGAATCTAGGGATCAGTGTGACAGGAGTGACGAACGCCTTCCATAAATAAAAGTTAATCCAACAATAAATTATCGAATTAATAATTAATAATATGCTGTCTTATTATAGGTACCTCCCTACCTAGTCATAACGATAAAAATTAAAAATATCGTAGTACAAAAATGGTTATGTATATTATTCATTGACGCACGTTCAAGTAGAAAAGTAATTACATTTCGAAATTGATCTGCCTCACTCCGCCGTCAATGCGATAATGTGAAAAGAACGAGAAGCAGAAGTATATTCGTCCTTACTAGATTCTGTCGGCTAGAGAAGTCCCGACAATGCGAACCAAATTACAGCCCAGCCTCTGAAATGATTCCTCAAATTAAAGTGCCTTTATCACAATATACTTGTAAAACCCCCCATCTCACTGACACCGTAGTCTGAATGTTTTCTGGGGTCATTGAATTTCTAAGGTTTCATTGTAGTATCAGATTTATCGGAAAAACATAATTTGTTTCATTAACTTTAACAAACAGAGCTTCAACGTTAAAATACAGAAAAAAATGGTGTAAATCGGTTTTAGTTTTATTAAAACGTGCTTCTAATATGAAAATGAAAACCTTTAACATTTTTTCAGTGGTTTCAGCTGACCTCATGGTGTTCAGGCCATTGTGTTCGAAAGATTAAATACAAATACAGTCTGTAATTATTGTTCAAAAAGAAACTTTTTATCATTGTTAATTTTTTTATGTTTCGCTTTTTAACGCTTCTTAATCTGGGTTTCTGTGAATTTTTCGATTACCTGAAAACGTTATTTTCTTCTTTGGCATTATTTCTGAAAAGCTTATACAATTGAAATCTGTAATAATTTTGATTGAACTTTAGAGCTTTGGAATCCGTTGAAACTAAAAGTTAATTATTAAACCGTAAATTTACAGATCTCCGGCCATATCAAAACAATTTTTTTAATTAATTAAATCCTGAAGTTAATTGGATTCTGACATTTTAAATTTCTAATTATCATTTTCGCTGATTGTTATTTTTTTTGAATGGCAAACTTTTACGAGATATATCCTTAGTAGGAAATGCAGTAGGTACTAATTTCTAGGTTTTCATTTCGCTATAATCACATAGGGGGTGTTAAAAAGGCGGTGTCATTTATTTTGTGATGTTATCTGAAAAGCCAGCGTCGTGACGGGCGTCGCGCGTCGTTCCGATGAGCCTTTTGATAAGCCGACGGGTGTCGTTATTGAAATGTTTTAATTTGAAAATGATCGTATTCATAACCTTTCTATTCAGTTGGGGTTTTGGGGTGGAGTTCTATTTGCTGAAAACATATTATTGAGTGGGGTAGTTTAATCATATATAATACTTGCATTTTATCACAATCACAATGCACCCATACGATGAAAAAGTGTGCAGAAAATTAAAATTGTTATGGCCTACTTGATAACCAGAGATAAAAAATATATTAATCACTCAATTTTTAATCGTAAACAGTTTTTTTATGAAAAAATATTTTATAGAATTAGGGTTCGCGGACTGTCAACATTGAATTCACTAAATTAGAATATTTAATACATTTATGACAAAAAACATAAAATTATTATCTCAGCTTTCCTTTGACGCAAACCGGAGATCACGGGAAGTTAAGTAAAAAATTATTAATATAATATAATTAGTGATCGATCAACATGTTTTGCAGGGTGACCGGATAAATCATCACAATGATAATTCATCATATCTTTAAAAAGTTATATAAAGTCATGGAAAGTGATGAAACAAAAACATTATTAACTGGGTTAAGTAGGTTAGGTTAGGTTAATTTTTTTTCATCGTTTGTAATGACTTTATATCACTTTTTAAAAGTGTGTTGAATTGTCACTGTGTTGAGTTATCATGGAACCGTTTTGCAGACTATGCCAAAAATCGTTCGAGTGGCTGTCTAATGTTTAAGGATGTATGTGTATTTTTTCTCTGTAAACAAATAATAGTACCTACCCGAAGATTATAATGATCTCGCGTGAGAGCATCATATTTTTATACAGCCGAAGCATCGCTCGTAGCCTGGTCAATTCATGTTGCGTGCAGTGTTGCCAAGTTAGCATATTATATGCTAAATTTGGCATAATTACTCCATGTTTAGCATAACTATTATGCTTTTAGCATATAGCATATTTATTTGGCTTATTTTTAGAGAAACATGAAAATAATGAAAAACAATTTTTTAACTAACAAAAATGATATTGATTGAAAAACTGGTGTCTCAATGGAGAAACATAGTTCACATTAAATGGGAATCCTTGACTTCCACTGTAGAGTTTTGGAATGAAGTCATGCAATATAAAGATGCAGCAAATAATAACCTCTTCGGTGATTTATGTCAGTTTGTAATATCTATTTTAACATTGCCGAATTCAAATGCGGACATAGAACGTGTATTAAGCCAAATGAGTCTGGTCAAAACAAAACTCCGAAATCGTTTGGCGGTGAGAACCCTGAATGCCATTTTGTACATGAGATTTGGCCTAAAGAGAGCAGGAAAGTGCTGTTATTCTTACACTGTTCCTGACAAAGTACTACGCTGCATTCGGACCAAAGAAAGTTACGACCCTGTCTCTCAGCCTTCCACATCAGCTGCTGTTAATGAAGAAGAAGAAGATGAAGATATTGATATTTTATTTCTAAGTTAAATTTATGTTAGCTTTTTTTTGGCATTTTTTAAAGTAATTTAGCATTTTTCTGGCATTTTTAACATCACTCTATTTCTCAATAAATACTAAGTTAAATTTATGTTGGCTTTTTTTTGGCACTTTTTAAAGGAATTTAGCATATTTCTGGCATATTTATCCCATCACTCTAGCATATTTTGAAGTAGTTGAGTTGGCAACACTGGTTGCGTGTCAACTTACGTACACACAATTTAATTTTTTTCAATTTTAACTGTGACGGATTTCAGGAATTTTATGAAGCCTTAAATTTCCAAAAGGCTACAATCTCTTCTACCTATGACGTTAATTGAAAAACATTTTTCATAATTCCGTTTCGTGTTATTCAAAACCTGTTTTCTATGGAACATATTTATAATTCCGTTTCGTGTTATTCAAGACCTGTTTTCTATGGAACTTATTTATAACGGTTAATTATTATATTAAACTGACTTGAAATTAATATGAAATCGTGATGTTAAAATGTTTTGTATATTGTATGCGCTGCTTTGATTTTTTAAGGATTTTGAATAATATGACATTTACATCTCAATATCGTATGCTTGCATTTGGATAATATGACACTTAAGTATCAATATCGTTTGCTTGCATTTGAATAATATGACATTTACATCTCAATATCGTATGTTTGCATTTGGATAATATGACATTTACATCTCAATATCGTATGCTTGCATTTGGATAATATGACACTTACGTATCAATATCGTATGCTTGCATTTGAATAATATGACATTTACATCTCAATATCGTATGCTACTAACGTGGTGTCAGCTCTTTTATAGCTACTTATACAGGGTGTATCGGCAAATACCCGACAAACTTTAACCAGCTATTCCTCAGCACATTTGGAGTAAAAAATGTTATGGGCGTTTTGCTGTCCGGTAACATTTTTTTTCCATTAAAAACAAAAAATAAATAAAAAATCCACACTCCGTCACTGTCATTTGCCTTGTTTCTCGCGTTCAACAGCTGTTATTAGCAAGTGCGTCAAAAAGTGTCCTCGCTCTTTCGTACACACTAAATAATAATAGTTAAAAATGAGACGAATGGTGCTGTGCCATTTCGCTGTGATTGTAAAAGCGCGCCAACGTAGGTACGTACGTACATTATTCAACGAAACTCGAACAAAATATTGCCAGACGGGTTTTCAAACTTTGACAAAGGATAAAACATTGGTGGCATGTGGTGAAAATATGAATAATAATTTTTTTATTAAAAAAATGTTACCGGACAGCAAAGTGCCCATAACATTTTTTACTCCAAATGTGCTAAGAAATAGCTGGTTAAAGTTTGTCGGGTACGTGCCGATACACCCTGTATGATGGAGTTATATGTGAAACCACAAAAATTACTATATATTTAATAGTCCGAGTCCAGCCGAGGGTATAAAAACGTACGTATATATATTTAATGAATAATATCGGCAATTTTTTTTATTTTTTTTTTTTTTTTTTATATTTACTCCACACAGGAGGCCCTGAAGAAAATAATTTCCCTCAGGGCCTATGTCATCTTTGGGGATGCTGTGTGGAGGGTCTTTTTGTGGAGAGGAAGGAGTGAACATGGGTCTTGAAGAGTCCCATGTTGTAGGAGGGAGGAAACACAGAGGCCGGCAGTTCGTTCCACAGCCGAGCTGTTGAACTTAAGAACGAATCGTAGAAGCGACCCGTTCTCATGTGACAAGTGTCAACTGTGTACAAATGTTGGGCGCGCGTTTGGCGTGTATCCCGACTACGCACCGGCGCCGAAGGGATCAATGACGCTAGTTCCTCAGAGCATCTTCCATTGTAATACCGATAGAACAAGGACAGCATACCTACCCGACGTCTGTGCTCTAAAGATTGCAGTCCGTTTGTTAAGATTGGGGAATCTATCAAACGGACCGCCCGTTTCTGCACAGAGTCAAGGGTTTTTTTCAGGTATTTTGGGGCTCCAGACCAGAGATGGCTGCCAAATTCGACAGTAGGGCGCACTTGCGATTTGTACAGGGTGAGCAGTTGTGTACTATTAAAGTATCTGCGGGCCCTGTACAGTACGCCCAGCTTCTGAGAGGCCAACTTTACTCTGGCTTCGATGGAGCCCCCGTACCTGAGCTGGTCACTTATAGTTACACCAAGCATATCAATGGAAGGCCTGTTCGGAAGATTGCTTCCGTTGAAGGAGACTAGATTATCATTTGGATCCCTTTTAGACGTAATCAGACAGGATTGGGTCTTTGAAACATTAAATTCGACGAGATTATTTTTACCCCAGGAGGAAATACTCTCGAGATAACCGTCCATTCTCTGCTTCAAAGCCCTCCGAGCCGTTGGAGTTTGTGTGCCCTTTGGGGGCTTGTCAAACAAAAAGCTATCATGAACTGTACTGTCATCCGCGTAACAATGAATCGGTGCACATGTCAAAAGGTCATTGATGTGCAACAAAAACAAAGTCGGAGACAGAACCGATCCCTGTGGGACGCCAGCATTTATGGAGTGCGAGGAAGAGGTGAAACCGTCAGCAACCACCTGAATCGACCTATCCCTTAAAAAGTCAGCAATCCACGTACACAGGGATGCGGGAAGTCCGTAAGAATGCAATTTGTTGACAAGTCCTCGGTGCCAGACCCGGTCAAAGGCCTTGGATATGTCTAGTGCGACCGTTTGGGTCTCACCGTGACGTTCCAGGCACCGCCCCCAAACATGCGTCACATACGCGAGAAGATCACCGCACGAGCGGTTCCGCCGGAATCCGTATTGACGGTCGTTGATAATTTTGTTCTTCTCGAGGTATGTGAGCAGTTTGTCGTTGATCACACGTTCCATCACTTTGGACAGAACTGATGTGATCGCTATGGGGCGGTAGTTGGCCGGGTTGGAGCGGTCACCTTTCTTGGGAATAGGGTGAATTACCGCTTTTTTCCAACCAGAGGGCACAGTGCCACACTTCAGGGACATTTTGAAGAGCTTTGTCAAAACTGGAACTATTTCCGCAGCACACCTCTGCAATACCAAGGCAGGTATTCCATCAGGTCCACTAGCTTTGTTAACATCGAGCCCCCGTATGACGTGGAGTACATCCCGATGCCGGATCCTCAGCTTTTTCATATAGAAGCCGCAGTGAGGAACCGACGGCGGAACAGCACCCCCGTCGTCGAGGGTCGAGTTTTCCGCAAACATTTTCCCTAAAAGGTTTGCCTTTTCGGTGGCGGTGTTTGCTAGTGAGCCGTCAGGTCTGGTAAGAGGTGGCAAACTGGGTTTGCAAAAATTTTTCGACCTATTGAGCCCGCAAGCGACCAGAATGCTCTGCTGCCATGCGGGCAGGCAGCCAGCTTTTTGCTGATCTGCAGGTCGTGTTCGAATTTTGATCTATTGATGATTCTCTTGCATTCCTTTGCCGATTTGTTGTATGCTGATCTGCTTTCGGGCGTTCGAGATGTGTTGTAGGCTCGGTAAGCCGCGTTTTTTCGTCGAACTGCTTCGGAGCATTGTCGACTGAACCACGGCTTTGAGCCCACACCAGTTTCTTTAGTAGTCGATTGTATGAAGCCATCCATCGCCGATTTGATGACTTCACCAATCTCCTGGGCACATCTTGAAGGGTCCGAAGTCCGAAAACAAACGGCAATGAAAGTTTATTGCAATAACACGAATAATTCGCGATATTACAGATCTTAACGATTCAATAGCGTTTTTGTAAGGCACGACAATATAATTTTTTACTTTTGCCAGCTGTTTAGAGATTTTTGGATTGTTAGCTAATTAAGCGAGTAATTTATACAAATTGACCTTTCAATTGGTCATGAATCACAGTCAGTGAATCACAGGAACTGTGGTTAAATTCCATCTATTGACTCTATGATTACTCCCCCACCTCATAATGCTGCTCAACAAGGGTAGAAGAGTATCAGGGTAGCAGAAGCTGGTTAGGTTGTCCATTACGCGCTGCGCTTCACACGAATGACCCTTCTCGGCTTCTTTTTATCCACGACGCCCTCGCCCCCTAGCAATTCAACGTCTTTATCGCTTCCCCTAACTCACTTACCGCTAAATTGCCACTGCACTTGTGAAAAATATCCTCACTTTGAATGGGTCAATTATGCCAAGGGTTTGGTTTGAATAATTTACTTCAGGTTTCTGATGAATTCCAAGTTACAGGACGACCTAAGTGATACAGCGCTTATTTGATTTTAAATAGCTCCAGAATTTCGTATTTAATGTGATGGACTATGGCATTCACAAAATTGTGAGAAATTGGCGATACAGATCTAGATCTACATTTTGATAGATCAATCAAGAGAACTCTAAGATGCAGATTCTACTTTATCCAGAAAACCTACACGAGAGGAGAAGAAAACGCCAAACAAGAGTTAATGTTATTTCAAGCAATAATTCAATCTCAAATATATACTTGCACTGTGAAAGTCACACGGACTGGACCTTGTGTCCCTTCTTTGAAGAATTCGTCATAAAAATTATACGGTTCCATAAAAAAACAATTTATAAGAAAATTTCATAAACAACCAACAAATTAAATGCTGAGCGTTATTGGAACGAAGGTGTTACCCATTGAACATAAATTGAACAAATAATTATCGAAATAAAAAGCTGAATCCAACAATATGGTATTTATGCATATACATTTTTTATAGTTAAATTAATTTCAATTACCATCAGCTAAAATGTTGATATAATTGAAGTTAAGAGCTGAAATAGACTATTGCATTGAAACAGCAAATTACAAACTTCAGACAGAAAAGCTGTTCAAATTTCACAATGATCTGAACTCTGAACAAGCACCGACAGCAGATCAAGTACCTACATTGTAATTAATATTTTAGCTGTAAAAAATGTCACTAAATAATTTGTTAGTAAACAAGAAATCCGTGATAATCAAGATTACTGATGATGTTATACTTTCGATAAATAAACAATAATGTTAGATTAATAATTTAAAAATAATAAAACCAATAACATTTTGTGTACACCACTGACTTAATTTCAGTAATATAATTTTACGTTTTGAGAGACAGACAAATAATGTTGGTCCTTCTCACTAGGAGGTTCTTCTCACGGCTTCTATGGATCAACTTATAGGTTTGGTTAGGGTATGTTCAGTTGCTCCTAAGACGCGATGTTTTTTTAAAATACAAGTCAGTTCTTTTTTTGATCCCCCGCATACTCAATTTCTACGGATTTATAACAAGTTTCTAACTAACTAAGTTTTTAAGTTCCAAAAAAAAAGTTATTTTTGAAGATAATATCTATACATTTGTTACGCCGAAACTTTAATTATAAGAAATTCTCTCTATGGAAAAAAATCGCAAAGTGAGCTCTGAAAATTATTAAAAACACGTTTTGTTCTGTTATTTAATATGTTATCGGCATGAAAAAAATCATATTGTATCTTTGACCCAACTAAAGCATTTGTCGAGAGATTTTTATTTCAAACGAGTCGTGTTTTATTAAATATTTTCGCTTAATTATTATCGTTTTTTAATATTAGCGCGCTCCCTCTAACATTCGTATTTACATATCTCCCTTTTAAACCATCTTTGAACGCTTACTACTAGGCCTTAAGCCAAGATTTGGTGGACTTAATTTATTTACTGCTTCTAACAGAACACAAATCCTATTTTTTGGCATAATATTAACCACACTAGGACTAAATTGCCTTTTCCGATTTTATGTCCGGGTTTAATCTTCCCCATAGGAAAAACTAAACCCTTCCACACACTTTTACACAAATGATCATCTAGTCAATCAACATTATGCAAGTGCATTATATAAGCAAAATAAATACAAAACAATACAAGAACAACACGTCAAATTACCAGAGATCAAATGGGAAAATAATTCACCGACTCCAGATATTTTCATATCAGAGGGTTCGGCTCGGTAGAACTTCTAACAAGGCCTATAAATCCTACTGATCCCTCAACATAAATATTTAAAAAATCTTTCGTTATTCAACATGTATTTAAAATGACTGATTTTTGCATTTTTATTTATAATTTTTTTGATAGATCTAATACGCCTAAATTTTTAATGAGAGAGCTAGGTATAATGCCAATAGCCGAAATAACGAATGGTAATATTTTTATAGTCTGAGAATGCCAAATTCTTTTATTGTTTTTATTATTAATTGATTTAATTTGTTTGATTCTGTGTGGGAGTTTGTTATATAACTTTACAGCTAAAAATTCAGAGCTTCGTTATACAAATGATTGTTTTTGGGATTATTTTCGGGTTTGACGTGATTGGTCGATTTGCTGCAACAATCAACCTCCTCGCACATTACCCTTCATCCCTATTGTATTCCCAGGTAGCTAGCCCCTAATGGAAGATAAAGGTTTTTCAATTATTCATAAACGAATCGCAATTAAAAATCGCCTTTGATCTTGCGAAATGTCATCGACTTGAGAATAATTCATGAACTCGCTTTCTTGAACAATAATAATTTTGGACGGGTGTTAATGACCCCCCATTTGTGGCTCTCGCGCCGCCCTTAATTGAACAGATTCATAAATTGTAATAAAGTCCTTTAATTAAAAAAACACCAAAGGAACAGCTCCCCCTTATGAAAAAAATAACAATTTTGTAGCACTTTGTATTTTTAACCTGTGCTTGGAAATGTTTGTTTAAAATGTTTTCATTTTTTTATAATCAATGTGCGTAACTATATTATATGCACATGGGTACTTATCCATCTACCATTTATGTTGTTTACTACGTTTGTTTTATTTTTATTTTTTATTTAAGTACATAAAAAAAATTAAAAATTTTAAAAGAAAGACAAACATTGCCGGGTTACGAATAACCTGACAATATTTGAAAATCTCCTACTACCACCACAGTAAGCTTAAAATGTTGCTTGTGTTGTGATGGAGGACTTAGCCAGCCGAGGAATTGAACACACTACGCCCGAATGGGACCCAAGCGCGATGTCAACTCGGCCACAGACCGGTCAAAATAAATAGGCACGATGCCGAAAAATTGACATGGATGTTTTAATACATAGTAATAACAAAAATGATAATGATAAGAAATTAGTAATTAGTCATTTTATATACATGTAGGATAACGAAAGATTTTTTAAATATTTATGTTGAGGGATCAGTAGGATTTATAGGCCCTGTTAGAAGTTCTACCGAGCCGAACCCTCTGATAAGAAAATATCTGGAGTCGGGGAATTATTTTCCCATTTGATCTCTAGTGAGTTGACGTTGACGTTGTTCTTGTATTTTTTTGTAATTATTATGCTTATATAATGTGGATTGACTAGATGATCATTTGTGGAAAAGTGTGTGGAAGGGTTTAGTTTTTCACGTGGGGAAGATTAAACCCGGACATAAAGTCGGAAAAAAAGCTAAGTATGCAAAAATAAATGACAAACAAGAATGGGTAAAAGGTAGAATACAAAAAAAAATATTACTATCACCTGTAATGATGACATGATGATTTGGTAGGTACTATATTGCCTGTCCTTAAATAAAGGACTTCATCACGATATCAGCTTGATCATGCAGGTAGGTACCGATGTAGTTAAGAAATTAATTTTGTTTACTTATTTATGTTTTGAATCCAGCAGGACTGGAAGGATGATGCAATTCCCGTCTGCCATATTACATGATATATAAATAAATAGAAAAATAATTATAAAGGGGAAAAAAGATTCATAACATTATGAAATTAATATTCATTCATACACGGTAGCGATCTCCATTTCTAAGCGGTTGAGTGTATCAGCGAATTGTAAAAAAGTGTTAAGAAGACCTATTTTCCTCTCTTTTTACCCTCAATGAGGTAATTTCCTGTATAGAAATTCACTTTTTTTTTAAAGTATTATGTATTAATTAGAGCATGCTGAAGATAGAAATTTATTTTGTTTTTTGGAATATACCGAATGAGCCGACAAAATGTAAAACATTCTGTGACTTCACGGGACACTATCGCATAGCATATATTTTCACTTTGATAATTCATAACTTTCTTCATTTTTGGATATCAAAAATTAATTTTACTGTCTTTAATAACTCTTTAACCTCTGGAAAACCGTTCGTGCACCAGTAACATTAATTTTTCGCGCCGACAAACCGTTCATGCGCTGCTGGCAATGGAATTTAACCCTAGCTGGAATTTTTTCATTGCGATTTAAACCTGTATGCAATGAAAAAGTGGATTTAAAAAAAAATAGAATCGCTTGCACTTGAAACACTTCATTTCCCTGAAAAAGGGTCTGGTGTTCCAAAGGTTAAATATAATATCTACGTATAGATTAGGAGACGACCTCACTTCTTTTCAGTGGAATAAACTTTAAGCCACACTTGTTTGTTTATTGATTGACCAGTTAGTGGCACCCAGTTGTCCGTAACTTCACAAGGATCATTTTCATTTTCATTTATTCCTGCTGACGGTAGTACAGGGAATTAAGATACTATCAGGTTATTCACAATCTGGGAAAGTTTCCTCTCAATTTCGACTGTTGATACAATAACAAAACTATTTACTTTATTACAGTAGACCTCGCGTTCAAAAAGGTATGTTTCTAATTTTCTTTTATTTAATATATCAAAACCAAAAGATTTGTAAGTAGGTACTTAAATACCTACCTACTTAATTAAAAACCATATTATATTTATGTACAATTTATGTTTTTATTTCAAATAAGAAATAATAAAATTTGTACAAAGAAACGTCACTATCTCAGAGACAATTCTTTTTTCAAACATTCTACACGCTGGGAGGTACTATAATATTGAAAAAAGCGAATAAGAAAACCCAAATACATACGAAGATTTCAAATTTGATGATTGAATGAAAAAATGTTTACTGGACTATAGCCACCTAGTGAAAGATAGCTATTCAGTTGGCTTGTTGGAATAATAAAGTGGATGATAAACTAATTTACAGACAGGCGAAATGCAAAACGTTCGTGTTAAATTAAGGCCCCGAAAGTGTTTGCTACAAGTGAAAAATTAAATTAATACGCTTGGTCAATAATGTAGGATTTTCAAAAAAGATTAATTGCAGTAAAGCTCAAGATTGGTTAAATCAATATCATTGATAAAACTTCCGATCTACTGCAACCCTTGTTTAGCCGGCTAAAGGCTAACAAGTAACAAGGTTGTTTGGGAAGGGTTGTGAAAGGGTAGTAGTTAATACATAGTTGGTATCGCTCGCTGCACGGCGGCCACCCTCACAATGGGAATAAAGCCACACTTGTCGGCCTTCGGGGATTTGTTCAGACCACACGGGGAGCTTGCCGAATGTTAACATACAAATTTATTGTATTATAATGACAACAATGCAACGAATTATTTTGTTACTCTCAACAAACGCGGCGGTATCCATATGACCAAGATATCTCAAAGAATGACGGTTTTGCAATGCGGTAGCTTGGTGCCTTTGTGACGATTTCAATGACTATTTGCTGAAGTAAAACCCTCACAGGTTCTACCAGACATTGTGCCGTCAGAGCAAACGAAATCATTTAAAAGAACATGGTAATCACACCTCCCTTAACACAATCCCTTAATCCAGAGTGGAAGATACTACCAGTATCGCCCTGGTGTAAGACCACCATTCAGAATTGAAACGTTGCTCCAAATGGCTTTAGCCGTGTTTAGTGACTAGATCTGAATAGCCAGGTACTTCCCCACCTTCCTCTTTCCCTTCCCCACTTACCTTCAGCCTCACAACATCCCCCAATTGGGGATGCCATAGTCTCACTGGCTCCAGACGGGAGCAGTTGGGACTCTTGTGAGGTATTCACTATACAATCTATTAAATTTTAAACTGGTTTCTGTAACACCGTTACAATTAGGTAGGTGTCCAATTACATTTAAATTTTTTACAGGTGTCCAAGTTACATTTTTGATTTTTTGCGCTATAAAAGTATACCAGGTATCATGATCATTATATGCAACATAACCATATAGTAGTTCTGTGAACAGTTGGTAGACCTCACATCCGAAAAAGATGTTCCTAATTTGAGAAAATATTAGAAAAAAGAAAAAAAATTCAATAAATCAAAACCAAAATTTACCTCTGAAATCATAAGATTTGTAAGTAGGTAGGAATTTAAATACCTACCTACTTAATTATAAAGCCTGTTTTTAATGTAATTCTTTTTTTATTATTTATAATAATGAATTTTACAATTTGTCCAAATAAATGTCACCATCTATCTGAATAAAAATTATTTTTTAAAACTTTTTATAGTTCCCGGCCGGTAGATGCCATAATATTTATCATTATCAATAATAGGAAACTTGTCCAGCCATGCAACCATCTTGAAACGGAACTTGAATGTAACAAACAAATTTATAGACAGATGAAATGCCAAATGGTTGGTTGAGGAACAGTACATCGCTAAGATCAATCAATTATTATTATGTGCAATATAAAAATACTAGATAATCAAATAAGTTTATTTTCTATTTAATAAAATATACCCCACACAATGAGACATTGATTAAAAATACAATAAGAAACTGCCCACATACTCATCATAATATTCTTGAAAGGATATAATCTACTTGTGCCTGAGTATATTTCACACGGTAATTACTTTTACCTTAAATCTTCCTTAATCCAATAACAGAGTTCGCGGCTTCTCGGGTGCACTCACTCGGCAGTTTACTTGGCGAGACCGACACAGGAGTAAAGTTAACACGGCGACTTGAAAGGACTAAGGGGGTGTGGTCTAGGTAACCTGGCTATATTGCCTACCTGTTAATGTTCGCTTAGAATTCATTCTTACAACCAGCAGATAGGATAATAGGCTGATAGGTATCAATTACTTAAGCCGGTGTTTCAATAATAGTTGTACCTTTGCTTTGGTGATAATCTTTCGAAAATTACGACGCATTTCATGGCCTTTTGTAAAAAAATATGTACTCATACAACTAGTTCACGTGTGTTACTTTTATAGTAGTAATTTTTAACAACAAAAAACTTATCTATCTTTATAAATAACACAAAATAGGGTCTTAAAACCACCAAATTAAGTAGGAACGCTCGAATGTTATTGAAATTAAACTTTAAAATGTTAACTACCAAACTTTTTCCATACCTCGTGATTGAGGTGAAAATGTTTTAAAACTAAAGTATAGTCAAATAACTAAATTTGATATTTCGTTAATGTTTACAAAATAAACAATATTCATCAACGCAGAGAAAGAACCATGTAGCAAAGTTTACAATTAAGTAGTAAATACGTATATTTTCAAAATACTCTGACTTGTGTTGGTGGGCCATTATTGAAAGTGGAAAATTTTTCAGACAAAAGTACATTGTTTAATTTGGGATTTAGAACTTTAATTTAATATGTAGGTAGGTACCTAAACGCGTATCTACAATGCAGTACTAGCAGGTACTACAAGCTCTATGACTAATCGTTTAAAAATATTTTTTCAAATGACATGGAATAAGTAATAGGAATTCCGTATATGAACCTATTTACAAAGTGACTATGTAACATATTAATTTGACCTATTTGTAAAGATTGACTTACTACACAAAGTAAATAATATATATTGTATTCGTTAAATATTTATGTAAACTATTTATTTAAAAACCAAAATAATGAAAAAAGAATATGTAAAAGAACTATCGAGGTATTTTCCAAGCCCAAATCAATACCAAATTATTGCAAATATGTAGCAGTTTTATTGGTACTCATACATTTAATCCTGTACCAGAACAAATACAAATGACTGATAAAATATCAATCGGTGTAAAAGAATTAAAATTGGCTGGATAATTTAGATGTTCAAACACTGTTCATATAAATTCTTTGCAAACTTTTATGTTTCTTTTTTCACTACAGTATTACCATAAATTAAAAAATTATATCACATAACACTTTTTTTAGGGTGAATTCCCTAATACAAAAAAAAATTATATTATTATATTTTTACTTATTATTGTATTTAAAAAAATAATGTGTCATTTTACCGTAACTTTAAAATTTACATGTTGTATTTCAGTATTTTATTTTATTTAAAAAGTATTTTTCTATTCTTATTTTATCAGTATTTTTTATATTACCTACAAACAGGCAGTGCCTTTGTGGGTTTTCTTTGCTTACATTTTATGTGCAAGTAAATTTTTCTCTCTAAAATGTATGTACTTAATGTTGTAAAATTATTGTGAAATAATAAAGGAAAAAAACTTCTTGAAGAAGATTATTTGACTGGATGGTAGTTCTAACAATCAATGCGTTACCAAAAAGGCAATTCAATCACATAGTTACAAACAAACATATTGATTTGAAATATGTCGGCTAACATAACACCGCAGTACACAAATAATAGCCCGTGAAAAGGAATAACAAAATAATGATAATAATATTCGGGTAGAAATGGCAGCAATATTAATCTGGGTTCGCGATTACATATTTCTTTCTTATCTGCCATTTTAAAAGGAAGCATTATAAAATAAATCCCGATGTTGATTTGAAATTGAATGGAGACGGAGTTACTGCGTTACCCTTTGTCATTTAAGCTACCATGTGTTTATTATATTGTTAGATTGTTGTTCACTGTTAGTCAATAGGAATGGGCCGATATGTTTATGGGTTTCCTTTACACGGGCGTATCTGTAGTTGTAATGATAATAATAGTTGTTGCTATTCATGCCATCGATACTGTTTTCAGTGTCCAAAGACCAATTCTTCACATTTGACAGCGGATGATTGAGTAGTCATTCGTACAGTAGCGACGGTGAATGTGTGGTATTTTTAATAGCCAGTGCCAGTTTATTATAACGTAAGGTAGCCCATATAATTAACTGGAAGGTAAGGAGTTGTAAAATGGTTGAAATTCATGGATAAACCTTCGAAAAAATTTACGAAACGCTATTATTATCAGAAACGCAAGAGAGTATGCGAAAAAACTTAGTAGTTGCAAATGGTGAAGTAAGAGAATGAATTTATGTTATGTAGGTAGATTGGAAAGTTTACGAAAGGCATGCAGACTTACAAGGGCATTCAAATAAATAGAAGGGTGAGTGCAGGAAATTAAAGTTATGGAGGAGTGATTGCAGATTTCTCAAATAAAAAAGTTTTTATGGTTTGGATGTTTAAGTTTAAGTCCGATGTACGGAGAAAGGACGACCAGAAGCATGCCTGTAATTAGGAAGGAAAATGTCAACGTAAGACGACAACGGAAGAGTATTTATTGAACAACATATGGATCTGGATGAAGCAAAAGAACCGACGGGCAAGGATAAAAGTTAAGTAATGTGTAGCTTTTCATTCAAGGGGGTGACAGATTACGTAATAAGTTCAAAGTGTTTTATGTAACTCCATATTGCTCGCCATACAATCCAATACAGACCTGTCACACCTAAAAATATGATGTGTTATGCGATAAGTATGGACGTGGCGACTATATGCGCCGTGATCTACTAGCCAGGCTATATTTGAAAAGTATACGACAGAACGGATCAGAACAATTTACGGAGCGCCGTAATTACGCGGCTGTCATCTATCAAAGTGACAGATCCCATACAAAGAAATCATATTCCGTGGCAGTTCCCCTTTGGATCTGTCCCCCTCTCCTGACGAAGATTATAGCGTAGTGTGTTACCCCAACATATAATAAGTATATGCCACGCACAAATTATTCGCGCTTAATATAACGTAATGTGTTTAAGGCTTACAATCCCATGACTAGGTTATACGTTACGTATTTAAGGTGAGTGGATTAGTTTTTTATTGATGACTTTATCACTTTTTAAAGGAGTGTTGAAGTATCATAGTGTTAAGTTATCATGGAATCCACGATGTGTAACATTTGGAATCGGGCTGCTAACAATAACACACTTATTGCTAGCGGCCCATGTACCACTTAACACCAACCGTCTGTTTTAATTTATACAAGAAAAGAACAATGCCAAAAAGTGTGTTTTATTTTAATTACAAAGTTCAGGCACAAATAAAGTTTTTCGATAATTTTCTAAACAACTTAATTTGCCACATTATATTATATTAAAACCAAAACCGAAAAAGGCAGTATTTATCCTTTATTTACAAGATGTGTTCTACTCGCAGTATTTAATTAAAGCATCTAAAATATTTCTATTAATATTTCAAATTTTCAAACCAAAAACACATGATTTTGCATTAACTCGTAGTACTTCGCCTTAAAACATTATTGTAACATTATTCGCATGAGAGGGGTGCTCTAAATTGTAGACAAAATAAACTCATCATTGTCACCACCCCTTCCCACGTCCTCGTATCAAATGACTTAAGAACACAAACTAAATTGTCAATAAAGTAGATAATAATAATAATGATTCGAGAGGAATCATCTGCCCTACTTAATAAAACAATCGTCACGTCCTGAAGACAAACAAAAGGCTTCCATCATTCCGCCCTCGGCCAATTTGTCAGCGGGCACGGGGTATTAATGTGCGCTTAAATATGTAAACAGACCAGATGGGGGAGCATCTCATCAGGGTGCTCCTACAGGGCCGCATCGTCATCGAGTAAGTTACTTTAAGATTGTTGTTAAAGCATGATGATGAAAATAATACGGAAAAAAAAGAAAAGATTACGTAGTTCTTAGAATTTGTCACGTGTTTATATATATCTTTTTTTCTGGTTCGTTGCTTTTGTCAGGCTAGGCACAGCTTTTCAGCCTTTGTGGACTGCAAATCATTGGTAACTACCTATATATAAAAGCTTCACTGAATTATTTTTAAGTTTATTAAATTTAGGTGAATGCTTAGCGATAAATACCTTTAGTTTTGTTTGATGAAACCTCACTTTTGATTGATGAAGGCTGGAGGACGTTTGAGATCTTACATCCGGGCATATGCTATAATAATGTAATGTTTTGTTTAAATGCTACGTATGATACTATTGAAAACCTCACAGAAAAAAATTGAATGCTACGTACTTGCTACGTAATCTTCATTGGCGAAATTTTAATACAATGTACGATACTAATACAATCCTCATTGACAAAATTTGAATACTTCGTACGATACTATTACAATCCTCATCGGCGAAATTTGAATACTATGTATAACACTATTACAATCCTCATCGGCGAAATTTGAATACTATGTACAACACTATTACAATCCTCATCGGCGAAATTTGAATACTATGTATAACACTATTACAATCCTCATCGGCGAAATTTGAATACTATGTATAACACTATTACAATCCTCATCGGCGAAGTTTGAATGATATGTACGATACTATTGCAACCCTAATTTAATTTTCATTTATACGAATCGTTGTCAATTCGACCCTGTCAGAGCACTCCATTATAATAGAGGTATTGGCTGATAGTTGTTGTAGGGTCATATTATTATTTGGTTAAAGGGGATTTTTTTCTTTTTAAATCATTCGGTCATATATAATGAAAGATAGCAGTATAGAAAAAAATAAACTGAACCTTAAAAATCGTTAGATTTGATTTCATTAAGGCATGCTAAATAACAATTTCCACAAGGTTGTAAACTTGGACCTCCATTATTTTTAACTATCTATTCAATATAATATAGACCTAGGGGGGTCTGCAAAGGTACCTACCCACAGTACAAACTGTTGGTACCTAGTTAGAGACACTAGACTTAGCCACTTTCTAGTTGGTACCTAGAAATTAAAAAAAAATAGATTCGACGTTATTGAGCTAATATTATTTTGGTAAGAGGTAGCAAACATGTCATTGTTGGTTTTACAATTATGCAGAGTTACACATTTTTTAATAAATATTAGAGATGTATTTATTATTCACTGAAGTAACTAATGCCAGTGACATCAATTGGTACTTAGACAATTTTGAAAATCTTAGCTTAGGATTCCAAAATGATTCCGATAATTAATTAGCAGGTTATTACCCACCTACGAATCAATAAAAATTCACGTGGAAATGAAAACAAAAATAATTCTACTTTATATAGCACACATTTCTCCTAAATTTCGACAGTCCGCGTGAAATATGACAAGTGCAACGCGTCAAAAATTCACAATCGAAACCCTTATTTCCAGTAAAAATAAATGCAATCGGCGCTTATCCCACCCCTGTTATTCGAGAGGGCAGAGCTTTTAGGGCGGTATCGTCTGTCCACCCCAATCCCCTTTTTCCCCACCACACCCCTCCGGGCCGCCTGCTACTTCCCGACGCCTATTTGTCCGTTAATTAATGAGACACCAGAGTGGGGTTTAAATGGCGGATGATATCCGGATTGCCTTCCCCTATCACTTTATGTACCACCCACTGCAGCGGAAGGCTGTATTTTCATAGGGGTGAGACGTGAAATGTAAACACCCCATTTGCATTTATTTATGCCGTGGAAAAATACTATGATTCGTGATCAATTAAATAATCAAATATATAACTACGACATGTTAAACCATAAAAAACGTTTTTTCCAATTATTGAATAATTTCTACGACCGAAAATTAATCGGATTAATATGTACCTACATAAGTTAAAAACTGATTAATAAAATCAATAGAGAATACAATAATAAGAACTAGCAGTTAAAAACCCGCTCCGCGGGTTTTTTTCTGCTAGGCCCTGCGGGCGGCTCTTAGTTGGGCTTCGCCCATTTTAAGTGATATTAACAACAGTTACATTTAATAGATAGATATTAGGACATTCACAGAGAGAGGGTGAGTATATATATTGTTAAAACACGGAACAGGAAGGAGTTAATTAATAATAACATCCTAAATTGACGCATAATAAGAATGACAGTTGTTTGAATAAATGAAATTTTACGTATTTGTGATGGATTATTTCAAATGAAACACCGTGTTATCGTACCTAATATAATTAGCTCATAGGAGACTTGCAGTGCTTAAATATGTGTTACAACCGTCAATGTCTATAATTTTAATCAATATCGTTTAGGTAGTTAGTCACAATTAAAGATAGTTATAACAAAGTTGACTTAAATAATAGATTATAACATATTGATTAATTGTACCCGTGTTTATGAATAAAAGGAGGGTAATCATTTTCGGTAATCATTTGTTTATTCTTTACCTACAACTGTTACTGTATCTAATAAAGTTTAAAGTTAGATTATATATACACCTTCATCAGGAGAGTAAAAATCAATATATAAAGGTAGATTATTACAATATAGCGCCCCTGAGGTGATATCTCACAAAAGCGGCGCTATGCAAATTGTCCAATAAATAAATAAATATAATGCTTACATTTTATTGTGTATACACCGAAGTCAAAAATTAAATATAGATTGCAATTGGGAAAGAAGAAGTGGAAGGAGGGGGGAGGGGTAAGAGTAGGCTGGGTTTATAATAATTAGGAATCACAATATCGTTAGACGTTAAAGACCAGTTAAGTGGGAAAATATTTAAAAGAGAGTTTATAATAAAATTCTAGTTAATTATATCTGCTTTTATATTAACATGTTTCCTCATTTCTAAAATTTCAAAATTATTTATAGTGAAGTATTTTAAGACCTGAAAAAAACAAATATAATATAACCATAAAACAATATATTCATAAGACAAATAGCATTTAATAACGGTTATTCTAATAAATTGATAGATGAAATACTAAATAAAAAAAAAATAAACATATTCTCTTCAAACGGTCTTTCTAAAGATAGAAATAAACAATGGCGTAGAATTCTGCTTGTGGATAACGATACTTCTAAAATTATATATAAAAACAATTCTGGTACTATTCAACTGACGTTTTACACTAATAACAATGATGAAATATATTCTTAATAATAAAGATAGCAAAATTCAAACAAAAAAATCAGGAGTTTAAAAACTCAATTGGGATGATTGTAATTTATTTTACAAAGGTAGAACCAATAGAAACTTTGAAGTCAGAACTAAAGAATATCGCAGGGCTCTAAATGGAAATAGTGAATTTGAGTTTGCAAATCATCTTTTGAATAATGATCACACTTTCGATAAAAATTCAGGTCTTAAAATACTTCACTCAGGATATAAAGCATCGCAAATAAATAATTTTGAAATTTTACAAATTAGAAAACATGTCAACATAAAATCAGATATAATAAATAAGCAAAAAAAATATAAATAATAATGAAAAATGCCATTACAAAGTGATAAGCTTCCAGAAGAAATCTTCTTATTAAATGCTTGTTAATCGTAAGTAGTCAAATATTGTGAACTGCATATTTAAATATTCGCGCTATTCATTTGGTTCGTTTTTAAACCGCCAGAGGTGCGCTCTGTCGGCCATATTGAATAAGGAACGCGTGATTTTTTATAAACGTCAAACATAATCACGTAACTGTGGATAATTTTCATTGTAATGTAATTAATCCAATGGATTATGAACTTTCTAAAAAATATTTTCTTCGATATTATCCAAAAATTATATGAGCAGAAACGATGCTTTTGAAGAAATCTCGTATTATTATGAAATCGTGTCTTAATTTTCAAGTTAGCTGAATTTACCCGAAACAGACAATTTTAATTCGACCAATCAGAGGGCCTAGATCGTCCAGACGCTGGCGTAATAATACTATCAGATTTTGTCATTTATTTTTTGAAATATTCTAAAAGGTATGTAATTCTTTACAAAATGGCGAGCTTGAATTCACTGAAGGTAATGGCGGACTGTCAAAAATAATTAAAATCACTGTTCCTCGTGAAAGCTGTTAAATCTGAAAGAACTACGTTGTAATTCGAAATCTGGATCGCGCAAGGTTTCCCGCAAAAGTTAACATTTTACATTTGTGTATTCAGGGCAAACTTGGTGATTAACTTTTTTGTTCGGATCTAATTGGCTTATAATTGATTCACCGAATTTCATGATTTTGATCTTATCAAAGTTCGCATAAGAAATATAATAGATTAGCTATCCGGCAAATAACTGTCGGAAGGTTGAAAATTTGGAAATAACAGGCTATTAAAGTAATAATATATTCCTATGTCATTACTCAAAATGCAAGATTCGAAAAAAGCCATTTTTTTAAATTAATTTTTTTACTTTAACTCCACACAGGCGGCTCAGAGGAAAATAATTTCCCTTAGGGCCTATATCATCTTTGGAGAAGCTGTGTTGAGGGTCTTTTAGGGAAAGGAAGGAGAGGAAGTAATGGGAAGAAAAAAAAGAGGGGTTTGTAGGAATCTAGGGATCAGTGTGTCACGGACGCATGTGTCAAGAGAGGCCAGTTGAAGAGGTCAAAGGGTCTTCCCAAATCAACCTCTCCCGACCTGGAACGCCACGCAGCTGGTGGACAGGTGCATCCTGAACACACCTCACCCGATGTACCCAGAAACCCCTGCTAAGTCACCAAACGTAACGAACCAATAAATGATTCCGATGATATCTAATAAAGGATTCCAAATGGAGGCGGTACTCATACTTTATTATTATTTCGTATGATGTACTGCAGATAAACATGTATTTTTTTTATTTCTCATTTAGTATCATATAATTTTATAATATGGAAATGTTCCGTAGGTATTAAATTTACTTCGAATCTATTTGTTGCTATTTTTCAAAATAGTATAGGTAGGTAACATTAGTGCCCTCTGTTATCCATTTTAGTGTGCGTATACTCATACGCAAGAAAACAGCTCTAGGTACTCACCTACAGCTGTTTTCTTGACCCAATAAAAAATAATAAGAAAATAAATGTGAGATTATGGTATCGAGTTATAATAAGAATTAATTTAAAAGAATTTTACGATAACTTGACCTTATTGGTGGCAGGTGGTAAAATAGTGCACCCATGTGACAATGATTATTTATAAAGGATGCCACTAAAAGCCCACAATCGATAACTCCTTTGAAACCTCTCCCACTTCTGATAAAGAGACAACAACGGAGCACTTGGTCGTATAAACATGGTAGCGATGCACCTACGTCCTAAAAACTAACTCTTAAATATTTGTAAAAAGCATTAACTTTGTGGCTCGTCATAATTTACAATAAAAACAAATAAATTTGTTATTGACCACTTTCAATAACACTAACAAATTTATGGGTTTTTATTGTAACTCTTGAATAACTTAATGTAGAAATGAGCATGCTATTGATAGAAACTAGACAGAAAATGGTCTGTTATTAAATTTGGTTTCAATACTTAATCGAAATAGAGCTATACAATTAGAGGTGCTATTGAGACGTGTTTCAGCGTTGCGTGCTGCAGCGTTGAGAGGTCACTTGGAGGTAAAAAAGTGGAACCTATTTTTTCACTTCGTGTCTCATCTAAATATAATACATCAATGGGTTTTATAGAATTGTCCGTTTCGGTCAATTTGGTAAAGTACAGACCAATGACCAATCCATTGCATTTCATATCAAAGCCACGACTCGGTGTCCATTGTTAGCTAGAGTAGGCTTTATAATACGTTTGCAAACATAACTAAGCATTTCAATAAACGGACTTGAGTTACTTTGGAAGGAGTTCCACCCTCGAGGGAGTAAGGGTTGAATTAGGAATTTCATGAACAATGCCGCGAGAAGGATGTAAGGTGGGCTAAATAAATATAGAGCTCTAGGTTCTACAAACTTTGGTACAAAATTCAAAGCAATTGTCTTAGAAGACTGTGCTCGGTAATTCATGGGTGTAGATAATTGGAAATCTCTTGTTTACCTTGAAGAGCTTCTTAAAAACAGTTAAAGAGAATCATTTTCCTATGTTACAGTGGAATATTGTTTTAATTCATTTATATAAACGCGCATTGGGATTTTACATGGATAGATATCAAAACATATGAGGAACGTAAGTAGATAATCTATATAAATAAAAATTTAAATGTTAGTTTGTTAAAAATCTTATATCTCCGAAAGTTCTTCACCGATTGCTTTGAAATTTTGACAAAACGTTGCATTACAATACTTATATAGATATCACCAGCAACATGTTTTTTTTTTAAACAGCGCCATCTGTTGGACTTAAAGCAACATGCGCTTTTTTTCTATATTTTTGCACAGACAGATCGAGCCACAGCAACGCGTGGTGGGGTACAGGTTAGAGTAGTTATAATAATGTTGTAATCAAAATAACGATAAAAATGGGTTAAGGATTATTGCATATCTGCATGAAGGTACATTTGCTTTTTAAAGGAAGCTGTGTTATTAAAATTAAATATGTCGACAGAGAAAGTTTCATTCCTCATATGATGCAATCTCTGTGAACAAGAATTGTCCATAAAATTAGTGCGACAAGCAACTACATTAAATACAGCATGGAGTCTAGTGTTGAATTTATCAATAATACTCAACGGGGCTGTGTAAATGTCTGTTGATTTTTTCTATTTCCATGATTTGAAGGGTTTATTGCTTGTACAAAAATGGAGGATTTAGTTAGCAGAAGATTGAGCCTACGACACTTGGGTGGGAACCATAGCCATCCATATTAATAGACTTGCCCAAACATGAAATTTGGGTATCATTTCGACGAGCAGGGGGCAAGTCACGTAATAATATTGTTGGCACCAGGAGGGTTCGAGAATACTTTTAAAAACTACGACGTCAGTCGTACATTGACCATCGAGGAGCGCACATTGATATAACTAGACCCTGCGCAGAGAAGTAAAGTTCACTAAAGCAAGTTAAGGTGTGCAGCACAGTCCATTTTGGAACTTTTCTGCGCAGAATCTGGACGTTCTTTTTAAACGAACCGCCTGGTGTAGCGACGCTAAAATTGAGTGAGGTGGGTAAATTATAACACATTTGCAAAAGTGTCTAACTAAATAGTGTGACAAAATATTAGATTTTGGAAACAAGCCCAAACTTTCGTTTACCCGATTTGGGATTAGCAGGTAAGTTTTTTGTTCAGCTTTTAAAAAGGAGTAGTAATTCGTAAGCAGATTTTATTTTCAATGTCTGAATGGTGGTATACTGTCAGATTTATTTATTGACAAATCACAGAAAGGGGGGGGGTCACTTCGCCTCCCGCGCTCCACGCACTCGGTTTGTTTCCCTTTACCTGATTGGCTGATCTAATAATTTGAATGTCTATTGTGGGAACCTAACCATTTGAACCGTTTGTAATAATCATAAGCTCCAAAGACTGCGGTGGGCAGCTGCCGGAGATGCTGGAGGAGCTGGAGAGAGTGCCAGATGATAGGACACTGAAAATCATGACCAGATGGATGTCCCAGTTAACGCTAATGAGAGGCAGGTCGAAGAAGAGGTAGACGTACAGTGTAGAAGAGGATTGGAGCAGGCGGATAAGGTCTGAGAACTGTTGGTGGCTACGGACTTGCCAGTAAAGATCATCTGTAAAGGAGGCAAATTATTTAGTTTTCCTGAGATAATAAAATTAGTAAAAGACTCTACATTCCATATTTTTGCTGTAGTAATATATTATGTTATATGACATGTATGGTGAAGACTTTAAAAATTAACTTTTAATATATAACCTAACACTCTCTAAATAGGTACGCCTCTGCACTCAATACAACTTCCAAGACAATACGAACAATGTTCCAAGAAGTTCACCACACAAACTTTGCATACTAAAGTCTACTCCGGGATTAATTTAGCCTTCCTCACAGTCTGTACCTAATGCCTAAGTGAAACATTGACGGAACAGCTGAGGAGGGCTTAGAGAATCAGCGCCTTGATTTTACTTGACTTTACCTTCAACAAAATGTTGTTAATTATTTAACGAATGGAAATCGATCGGCTTAGATTAGTTAAGCCAAGCGATGGTTATCTAAGGGTAATGAATGGCCCCAGGGAATCGTATGAAGGTATCGCCACAGAATGAAAAGTTGATTTTTTTGTAAAACGAAAATTTCAAATAACCCACAACTAGAGTTATTTTTCTGCATAAAATGATATTTTATACATACTTTTCATTGATAAAAAATGCGTTTTAAATAAATAAACCATAAGCTTATCGTAGGTACCTACTCGACTTGTTGAAGTGTATGATATGTTTTAAAGACAATTGAATTATTTGACAGTGAGAAAGAGGACAGTTTGGAAAAATGTTCATATTCACATCTGGTAATTTAACAAGTTAGTTACCAGATTACCATTGTAACTGTGACAATTAGGCTAGTAATAATTTAGACATCATTGGTCGCCAGTATAATGCAATAATCTCACGTACAAATTCAACCACTCTAGGGCCATTGTAACATGATTAGTAAAATACAATGAGGATTGCTTTGTTATTGAATAAAAGAGGTACGATGATTCATATTATATTTATTCAAATAACAAATAGAGCTAGAGACTCTCAAATAACAAGATTAGCATGATCTCTCACGGAAGGAATTTTAAAGTAGCAATAATAGTTAAAAGTGTGACATTGTGTATAACATAAAATATCTGACCTGATTCACCGAAATGGGCGCCATACAACTCTTATGAAAGAATTGTAAATAAGTGAGAGATTGACATGATGACCAGCGGTTAAATATAACTAGCTATGTCCGATAAATTTTTCTAAATATTTTACAAAATTAGACGAAACGCAACACGACGGACAATAGCGGAACAACCGTTGACAGTTGTTACACGGAGAAAACTTAATAATATAAAATATTGTTCATTTATTAAAAATCTGATAAAATTATTCGTTTTCCTGTTTAAAACGGGACTAAGGACTTTAACGAATGAATTGACGAGTTCCTAACAAAGTATCAGTTAAAAGTGCGTGTTTTATGAGGACTTCGGAAGACGTGTTTATGTGGAATGATAATAAATCCATTCCTAAGTCCCTACCTTAACCCACCTCACGACCGTCACGATATAGTTCCCCTGTTTCATACCTTACAGACAGGGACGCTCTTGTAACGTGACACGAGTACAATACTATTCGACGTAGGTACCTACCTACCAATTAAACTAAATGTTTTTTAGAAATTATCTAATAAATTAATGTGAACTTTATCATTCATGGATTTATTCAAATAATAAGAATATTTAGGTATATATTTTCGAAATCTGTTATGCTAAGAAGGTTTTATAATATATATGTTAAATATAGACTTATTATGGAAAATCAAGGTTTACTTTGTAATAAGCCCTACCGGTAAGCCTAAAATTCCAAATAATATGAAACCATCCCCTAGCAAAAACATGCGAGTAAAAGCTTTGGGACTAGTGCGTGTTTATTTTAACCTCGATTTACTGAACGGCGACAAATGCTTTTAGTGCTGCAAAGCCTATCAATAGTAAATCTCCCTAGGAGCTGGCTGGGTGCTAAACGAGGGTTCTATGTAATAATGTTCTTCATGTTTCCAGTGAAAATGTCCCCAGTTGAAATGTTCCCAGTAATAATGTTCCTTGACAAAATGTTCCCAATTAGGAACAGGAAAAACGTCATTTTATTGGCACCGTCAGTCAGCAGACTCAGCATGTCACAATAAACTCCAATAATGTTAAAAAGTATAAACTTACCCTAACCTAACCTAAATAGTCAATTTATTTATTGCTATTGTGTTATCTATTTGAAATATTCCGGGCACATTTTGGTGGGAAACATTTCAACAGGGAACATTTTAACAGGAAATGAAATTTTAACGGGAAACATTTTGATAGGGACCATTATTACCGGCCACGCTATACACGTTGTGTGCTATTTGATTTACGTTTTATACTGTTCCTACCTTCTGTGTAATCTGATGTATACAGCTTTAAAACCTTTCCCTTACTGTGCTAAAAAAATCCACGAATCTCAAAATAAGCGATTTAATATCGGACAAATATGAATATTCATAGCTAATCGATTATGTTTATTATATTTTATATCAAAAGTGATAATAATTGTAATTTAATTGCTGAAAACATGAAAAAACCATCGGCAGATGCTAAAGAAACCTGCGAGGGGTCCACATCTAACGGCGGTTCGTGGCCAACTGGCTAGCGGCTGGCGGCTGGCACAAACACAGCTGTGCGGTCGTAGGTATCGATGGTCTAAATCAAAATACAACTGCAGACGCGTGGATGTCTCATGTTCCCGCATAGCGAATTAAAGCGGGACATCAATAGCGTGTCATTTCCTCGCACACTCTTCGCGTATTAGTATCACACGGTTGATTGTATTGGTGTATTTGTTCCCGATTTTTAACAAAAATCTCTGATTTTTAATTGAATTTGAAAATTATGCAAAATATTATTTTTTTATTGAGTGAATAAATGTATAACGGAGGAATACCTAAAATCTGAACCCAGAATTTATTATATTTATAGAATTATTAAAGTTATTAGAAGCAATGTGTAGTAAATACACACCACAGATAAGGAAAGGTTAACGATTTTCGATGATTAAATTTTTTTCATTCGACATGTTATGTAATAGTGATAGTAGGGCATCCCCAATCAGGGTATGTTGGTTGTGAGGCTGGAGGTACTGCGGAGGAGAAGGAAATGGAAAGAGGAAGGTGGGGAAGTACCAAGTAAATTATTTTTCAAACATAGTTCTATATTTAAAATAATGTAGGTTCCTACTTATAAACGTAAACCCTATACAATATGAAGAATAAATCCACAATTCCTGGAGTTGTTGAGATGAGGTTTTTTTATCAAAAAGAGGAAAGAACCTTTGTTAAGAGAGTTAGGTTTGTTTTATGAGTGCGGGAACGCAGAAAGGGAGTAAAAACTAGCTGAAATAGCATAAATAAAATTTTAATATGAAGGTAGGTACCGATTCAGATTGCGCATTTCCTGTATTTTTAGCATGTGTTGCGAGGCCGAAAGGATCAACTAGTGACAAAATCAACAGGATATTTACTTTTAGCAAATAATTTTGATACGTAGACACTTAAACCAAAGTATCGAGTATCTCTCTGAAAGTCGTATCTAACATCGTCTAAATTTCTAAACTGTTTGCTTTCTTAAGTGACCAAAACCGATTAGTCCAAAGAGATTTAAAGATAAAAGTGGATGTCTGATTTTAATCCCCTTTCAGGACAATTTAAGCACCATTTCTGGCAAAAAGAACCATTAGTCAAACAAATTAAGAAATAGGAAAAAAAACTATTATTTTTAATTGATTGATTCTTTAAAATATTAGGTTGATTTAGTTAGACGAATTATTTTGATTTGCTAATTAAATTAGATTACAAATTAAAGTTAAAACCTCCATAAACCAAAAAAAAACGAGATACATTTTTCAAAAACGATATTTTATAGGAGAGCGACAAAATGCATTTTAAGCAGGAAAATTAAGGAAGATGTAATGTATGTATGCCTTAATTGTAGCATGTCGGCTAGTATGCGATAATACTCTTAAGTGATCTATGTACTGTTATTTATTGGGGAGGTGCTTGTAGCAAAAGAGGCACAAAACTAACGTGCATCGCCTTTTATAAGATCTTGCAAGCATTCCATCTCGCTTGCACTCATCCACATTCGTACAGACATCACAGAAGACGTCCATTAATTTTTATTTATTGTGTGCGTTTCTATTTATTATCAATATAAATAAATGTTGTTTGCAGGTCCGTCTTCATTTTCGTGCTTAGAAATGGGTTTTTTCACGCTTCTCTAAAATATTATTTTTTCACATTGGAGACGTTCAAAGGCAATATTTGACATTTTTAGTATATACGAAGTTAGTACGAGTATATCTAACTTCGATAGCCCATCGAAGTTAGATATACTCGTATATTTTGAAACTTACTCAAAGGGTTTAACGTATAATGTGAGCTTTTGATCGCGATGTGATCGATCTTTGCAGGCACAGGCAGCATTAATAAATACAATCAGCCTGTGGAAGTAATGGGTGATGTTTGCACAAGCCATACACCACTCCAGCACTGCAGTTCGTTTTGCATAATAAATTTAACAGTCCGGGCCGCGCGAGGCGATTCAGAGAAACAAGTCATATCGGGCTTTTGCTGGGGTTTCAGCTGCGCTAGATTTAGGTATAGCTTCGTGGAATTGAGTTTATCGATCAAAAAAGTATAAGCGTTAAAATACACAATGTTTTATGTGTTAAATGGTGTGATTAAAATGATTGTTCATTCCTACCTAATTAAAAGAAGTTGCTTATTATTTGATGTGTTATTTAATCTGATCAAATATGAAAGCTTACAATCTGAAAATTAGGTAAATTAGAATGGCTTATAAAATTATCATAAACTAAATATTGTTGAATTAATATTATTTTACATCACCGAAATGTAGTTTGAGTCTATTCAGTATTTAGCAGTAAATAGTTATCAAATATGTTTATTTTAAGACTTATATAAAAACATTCTTTATTTTATTTTCCAAAACCTTAAAAATAGAAAATGTGCTTTCAAAAATCTTCACTGGAGCTCTGGCGTCATGTAATTTGCACATCTTTTAATTTTTTTAAATATATAAATTAATTACCACTTTTTAATTAAAATAATCGACATCTTTCGAAACCAATCGTTTCTTCGTAAGGGCAAACGTATAATGAAAAGCAATAAATAAATTACTAATTCAAATTTGAGGTATGTAGATACGTACAAACTACCTAGTGTTTAAATTACAGTTATTTTATATCTCCGATTGTATATATAATGCTGCTAAAAACATTAATTTGCTTTTTCCTGTACCTATGAAATTTCTAGGTTACGCGTAAATATTGCTAATTTATTAAGAATCTCTTAATAAATTATTCGTCATCCGGTTAAAAGCGGGATTGCAGGCCTTTAACGAATTAATTGATAGGTTTCCTAATATACTTTCAGTAAAACACGAATGGGTATCGCGACCTCGGAACCCGTCTTCATTAAAAATTTTATATTTTTCATTTCGTCATTGTATATAATCAGGACAAACGCAGGTGCATGAACACGTGTTCCGAAATAAAATGAATCTACTATAAGTTTGTAAGAAAAAAATGGCCCGCAATCACGTTTTTAACAGGATTTTGATGAATCAGCAATACTCATTTTCTCCTTGTACTAATACTTTGGAGTGTATGCAACATTATAATATGAATATTAACAAGTGTCTAAAAGTAACATAAGACGCCAAATTGTGTCGTAGAGCAGAAATATATTGCAATTGCGATCATCAAATTTAGTAGGTACATAATTTAAAATTATAACACAAGAAAATGCATTGTCGTAATTACAACAATTCTAATCAGCTGGTAAATTTTGGGTTGAATTAAAAAAATATTTTTAAAAAAGGAAACCAAAATCAGATTTCGCCCGATGTGGTTCATTTAATATTTTACATCAATAAACCCCGGGCGACCAGAAGGGGGTAGGGGTGGGAGGGTAGACAGGGTGCGTAGAGGGGTGATGTGGTATTGAAAACAAACCCCAGCATCCCTGTTCCCGCAACAACCCCTGGTATATTTTAGGCTAAACGAATCTAAGTGGGAGATTGCAGAGTTGTGTCAATATGGATGAATTGATAAAACAACAAACTTTCTTTGCGAATCATCTATTGAGATGAGTATGACCGCGGTTCCAAGTCTTGGTTCCTAGTCCGATAACGTTAGTATCTATCAAATGCTAAATTTCTGTGACTAATGAATTGGCATTGCCTCATTAATTGCTAGGGTTGAAGCAGCAATTTTTACGAATAGGTACACCAGCTTTAAAAAATAACGAGTTCTTATCTTACTTTTAGACATTTATAAATAAATTTTGAAATAATCTGCAGCTAGTGGTGGAAAAGGAGTTGTCAATAGATAATAGAAAATTAGTAATACTACCTTATTACGACTTTCTTCAAATTATTGGTAATTGGGTTGAAAACGGTAATTTATCTATTTATTTGGACATTCCCAGCACATTTTACAACAAGTTATATGGTCCTAAATTAAATTATACATAGTAAATATACCTATTACGTAAAAATCCTATAAATCCTAAAAAATACTTGTTAATATCGTCTTGGATGTCAATTATAGTTCTTATTTTATTTTAATGATGTGGGTATGAATAATAATAACAAAGAATACTAAATAGGAAGAAAGTTTGTGGAGAGATGAAGAGCTTTTTTTAAAACAATAAGTACATGAACATATTTTTGTAATGGGTGTATGTTATGATTGTCCTAAAGATTGGTGAGATTTTTACTAAAAAAATATAAATATATTCCTAAACAGCCGAGTGGAAATGATTTAATGTAATTAAACAAAAGATTTCAGAACAATATTTACGTATCAGATTGATTCCCTTCTTAATATTGTACACAAGGAACCGATCGTATAAAACATTGATTTACTAATTACAAATTTACAATCGAAAATAAATCTTTAATTAAATATAGAAAAGCAACTTTTTTCCTTTGATTAAATTACCCGAACAAAAAATATCGGTTTGGCATATACGTATTATCTCAAAACAATAGTTTTGTGTTCTTTATTTTATTCTTATCTGTAAATCTATTTTCATGTTCTTTGTCTCCAGATTTTAAATCTCGAGTTTACGATTCGTTTTAAATTATTTCACGGATTATCAATTTTATTTATTTAGAAAAAAATGTTAACATTAACATGGGTATGTTGATATTGTATTAAGACAGTATGTTCTAGGTTATTCACATGCATAAAAAATAGTGAAAAAACTTATTTTTACCCAGAGTGATAATTTTAAATTACACCCTCTTGCCCGCAAGGCTGCGTTTCCCATGGCAGAAAGGGGGGAGCCATGAAGGGGGGTAGGCTGTAATTTTGTTTAGTCTCAAAACATTTCATTGTTTTCCGTAGGATCAAAAATTCAACGCGCGGCGAAGCTTAATTGGATCGGCATTCATCGATCGCTGCCCTCCTACCGCCCCCGCCTTTTCGCAATGTGGGCCGCGAGCAGCGACAAGGAGATTTACACACTTGCTCTTACAACTTATACCCAACTGAATCTGAATTTTACAACTCAGGCTGATAAAGCGTGGGAATTAGGAAACAGTAACCTCTGATCATTGACGTTCACAGCGCTTCTAATCAGGAAAGGCAGTAAGAAAAATATAAATATAAATAATCGATGTTTGAAAAACCTTAACATAGACGTGGTAAGTTTTCGGGAAGTATGGAAATATCTAAATAACCGATGCATAATTTTGTGCACTTCATAAGCACTATAAAGTAATCAAATTTCAACATTTTTTTCGATCTTAAAATTTGAAAGAAAACGTACATAATTAAGTATACAACATCGTTGGTAAATTTGTTTTAATTAACAGAGGTACCAAGAGATGGTACTTATTACTACATTTGTGATTTATACCAAGAGGCATGGCATTTTTTGAAATGCCATGCCCAACACAAATGAGTTGTCTCTTAAATGAGCATTGCAAACACATGTACCTATCTGCATTTTTTGTGTCGAATGAACACAACATTTTTTTTAAATGACGTGTAGTCGTTTGCATATTTATTTCCTGCCTTTAATACTTTATATTAAAGTGAAACCGTTTGAAAGTGTAGATTGATTCATTGCAATAATTTTTCAAAATTTAATATTTTTACTAGGAGCCTCTCTGAATTCTTCGCACAGCAATTTAAAAAATGCAAATTTAAAATTTTATCTAAAACAAACATAAAATCTAAAGCAAATGTGAGTTCATTGAACCTGAATAATTGAATGATCTTCACGCACCGACAACCGAAATTAGTATTTTTGGTAACATGTTTTAGTAAACAAAGATTAAAAAGGGTAACTTTTTTTAAATTTACTTTAAAAGCTTGTGGAATGAACCTCTATCTATGTGATATATTTATTTATTTTATGGATTCTTTCGTCATTCTCTAACTATGTAGCTAGGGCTCTAAGCCCTTTCATGTGTCTAACTAACTAGTACTGCGGCTCATTTGGCCTTATTACTATTACCATCTGATAGTTGTATTTACAAGACTGATTTTATATTACACTAATGCGTTTTATAAGGGAAAATTCTAAACTGGATAAAAAATACCCATCTATGTTTAAAACTTGGTAGATCGCCCTTTGCGGCTATGACGTCCTCGATTCTTCTTAGTGATGCTTTTTAGATATTTTGTGCAGTTTACACGTATTTTTTGCTTCCATGCCAGACATCTATCAAGCGCTTGATCAGTTGACGCATGTTTGTGATAATCATTTCAGATAGGTATTCCTTTTTTCATAAGCTTCCATATATCCTCTACCGGATTGGGTTCTCGCGAATTGCCAAGCCAGTCAAGAACATTCACTTGTTGGTCCTGGAGGATCTTTTCACAGTTTTGGCTTTCTGTATTCCCCATCCTGAAACCACTCACTCATGTCTTGGGGAGCATATTATTTGTCATAATTTCATCATAAACTCTAAACATGAATTTTTAAAAGCTAAGTCAAACCTGCCATCCTTAAAGAGGGGACACAAAATTACAGTAAGTGCCCCCCACACAATTGATTTTTTTAATCGGAAACAAAAATTAAAATAGGGTGGGGGTAAATAAAATCAAAAAACAATTAGTATCAATGTTGATAATGGCTTTGAACGCTGAAACAGATGCCAAAATAATAATAAAAAATACAAAAATAGGTGGGTACTTGCTGAACTTAATAATAATTTTTAAAAATCTAAATATGCAAATCTGCACAGTGGCTCTAATAAGTTGATCACCCACTGTAAGTAGCTACTTATATCTTATGCTTTAAGCATATTTTAAAATATTTGCAAAATAATTACTTGAAATTGCAATTTTACGAACGAGTGCTATTTGTCTTTTGAGAAGTAACTTATAAGAACAAGCATTTTTCTGCCCGGAGAGAAAATAGGTTGGAATTATTAATTTGTCGAGTTTCACTAAGTAACTAATTAAAGCAGCGTCATTCTTCTCTTTGAGCATTTTTTGTTCGTTTGATTTTTTTTCATTAAGGCTTCTGTTTTTTTACAGTTGAAAATAATATCAGAAAAAAACGAAAACTTTCAAATGTGTAGATAATATATGTAGGTACCTATGTGCAAACGAAGAAATAAATTTAGGCATTATAAATATTTTTTGTAAATTTCGATACCCAAGTCTTGGACGGTTTTCGGTAGGTAATCTACCCACTGAGAGGTTTTTTTTAATGTTTTGCCTATATAATTTGAAGGTATCATTCAGATTTAATGATAAAGTACCTATACATTACTATTCCTACGAATGTAATGCGAGTTGGGATGACCTTTGCAAATCGTGTGGAAACATTAACGTCTACTTTTTTTAAGGACGTCTGAAAATTGACTCTTGAGATGGATAGTAATTATGATTTGAGCAAAGTATTTGAGAAGCCAGCAGCCAGACCCCGCCCACTTGCCCGCCCCGTCCTTCATTCCTCCCCCGCCCCACCCGCTCATGCACCGCCCATCTCTTCCATTGGCCGGAGATTTACTTGTGCATTCATTTATTGAGATAATTCCAGGAAATCTAACGTCGTCCTCGATTCGGACATTAATCGGAAATGTATTGAAATGCCTACACCGTACATCTACAATCAATGCTCCTTTCTAAGATATTAGTTTTGGAGGAAATATAATGTCTTTCAACCTTCGTTGACTTCATCACAGTACTCACACAGATGCATAACTTATACAGCGTGTTTCATATAGTCTTTAATACAAAAATAAAAAATTAATGATATTTTATAAGTCAGAGTGTTACATAAAAGATTTGTAACAAGGTGTGTAGATACTATTACTTATTTTATATCTATGGTTTCGGTTTCTGAGACCTCCAGTATTTGTACTTGCGTTGGTAAGATTGCCAACCATGGAACAATGGTAACAAAAGAAGCAATATATGTAGGTATATTTTCACTACCGAATGCTGAGAAACTAACCGATGACTAAACTAAGAAGTATTTTATTTTAATTAGCTGTCAATATGTTTGTTTTTGAGTTTTAATTAACGTTTAAGGTTTATTATTATTGTTTTGAAAATATTGATATGCATTCAAATTTTAATTATAAAAGGGAATTATAATTGAACCGTGCCTCCAAAATGCGTTGGTCTGATCAAGGCAACGGTGGTTCAAATCAGGCTGCCCATTTTTTTGGTTTGTTTTTTCCATTTGCTTCTTATATAAACAGTGATTTTAAATAAAATAATATTTTTATTCTATCTACCAAGACTAAATAGCTACACGTCTACAATGTTAGGTAGTCCAATCATCGCAACCTTCTCCACATATGCATATTTAAAAAAATGATTATTTAAGATTATTTTATTAGCTACAGGAAGAAAAAAAGTTGAGATCAGAACAAGTACTATCTAACCTACTTAATAATATTATTTTATATGAAATTATTTGAGTCGTATTTTATTAATATAAAATTATAATATTATGCCACGCGTGCAACCTCAGTCGATTTTACATCTTCTGACATATAAAATGAACAAAAACTTCTAAAAGCCAGATCGTATCATAATTAGGTAGGTATTTTAAAATTCATGGAAAATAATATAATAGCGTGTCATTTTTCCAACATATTTTAACATCTCGTTAAAACTTTTTCGCTCATTCGCATGACGATGTTAAAACAACACTTTGACACGTGTTCATTCGATTGAATACGATATATAATATTACTTTATAATGTTTCGATTGATGTACGAATATCTTTCAAGTAGACAACATACGTTTTCCGTAACCTACACTGACAATCACATAAAGCAGAAGTGGGTACCTACTGTTTATATTTCACGCACAATGGTATAAATTTAACGAAGTGGCTTTGACAATTCAGTTTGAATAAATTCATTTGTACCTACAATCATCATACATAGCACCATCCAATTAGGCACCTACGTATATATTACGTCATTGGAGATAGGTATCTATGCTATATTATTTGTTAAAAACAGTCTAATTCAATTGCTAGTGTTGCTAAGAATTGGGACGATACGAGTAGAATAAAGCCGCGTTTACACCAAAGTTGACAAAACATTGTTTTCAACTTTTAGTTAAAAACTAAAAGTTGCTCATCTCAAATTTAGAACGACAAATGGAAAACTTGTTGCCAAAGAATTGGCGCGAAAGGCAGTGGTGTCAAGAATTGGGCATTATCTCCGAGAAAATGACGTCGATCCGTTGAGTGGTGAGCTGAGGGGCGACGGGAGTGTCAAAAACTTTCTGAGAATGACCAGTAGTGACTTTGAGTATTTGATTTCAATGATCGGACATAAAATCAAGAAACGTGACACAAACTACAGGAAAGCAGTACCTGTGCAAGAAAATCTAGCAGTTACATTACGTTTTTTGGCTACTGGTGATTCGCACACAAGTCTCATTTATTTGTTTAAAATCTCAAAATCAACCATTTAACTGTTTATTATTGAAGTTTGTAAGTTTGCGTGGAGGGGAACAGTTCTCCACTAGTTTCCTACATGTTTCTAGCGCAAAGCGCGCAGCAACAAATCTTCCACTTTTAGTTGTCAACTTTCTTTGATCTTTACCGACACTCCACGGGAAACCCAAATTTATTGGAAAATTTGTCTCTCCATAAGTGGAAGACAGAAAAAGTTGCTCTATTTTGTAGAAAAAGGAACAGAAAAATTGCCGCAACTTGTGGAAAACTTGGTGGAAGACTTAGGTGTAAACGCAGCTTAATATCGGTCGGTATGTTCCTCATAAGGGAAAGTATTGAAGACATTCCTTTGTAGTCTCAAAGAACAAACAAGTGTTTGCAAATGATCAGGCTTCTTATTATGTTCCTAGGACCTCAGAATGTTCTGTTGGTGAAGAGGGTAGAACTAGGTTAATCCGTGAAACTAAAGTTTTTGCTCTATATGTTCGTTATATAAAAAGTTTTCAAAGATAAAGCGCAAGAACAAATGGATAACAAGGAAGTTATATTTAAAAAAATAAATATAAAATTTTTTAACTACTTATGAAAGTTACATATTAATTTAAAATAAAATTCAAATAAGTCTGTGAATTTTGAGATACGCCGTGATACAATTTTGGTTACTCGGTGAGTGCTATAGGTATAGAAACTCCATGATATGTACTTGTCGTTAGTAGACATATTAAACACAACATTTCCTTATTATTTCATACTTACAAATAGCGTAATTTTTCATTATATAATTTCTTCTTTCTCTTGATATTTAATTGAAATTCAATTAATTTAATTTCAATACAGTTTGTTTGTTTTGTTTACATAGATATATTTTATCTCATAAAATTGTAAAATAATGGCCTTAGCATGGGTAGGCATCCAGTGAGATACACATTACCAAATAATGTTTTGAAAAAAAAATACGGGAATTTTTTTAAAATAAAATTTTATAATAAAAAAATGGCAGTGTTTACACACTTCACAGAGCTTAAATAACACAAACATATTTACAAAGAGAAATTAATAAATCAGTAAACTCGTAAGTTCGTGAAAAAATAGTTTACATAAATTAAAATGTTTTCGCATTTGAAGAACTATCACGGTAAATACTCAATAAAGTTTTTTTTCTAATGTTAATCTATAATATGTATTTGTGTAAATTATTCCGCTGCTGGTATTATAGTAAGTTTTATTGTCGTTTTGAACATTGTTTCGCCTTTACCTCGTTTTCATGGACACATTTACTATCGGGCAAAAACTATCGAATTAAAACTGTTTTTCTAAATGTTAAAGATGGCGCAACATGAAAACACGATAATACGTTTTTTTCCAAGGCCCACTATTGGTACTGCTGTGGTTGCCTTTTTAAAAATAGACCTATTTAAAAATATATAACCACGGTAGTGCGTCAAACACATTCGCATTAGAGGAACGTCACAAGTATCACGGACTAACCTAGTTTTATACTACAAGAATAATAGTTTAACATAATATGTTTTGAATTATTATCGCATCTTCTGTCAAGTGCAAATGACAGAGTGATTACCATGGGCTGGATAAAAACGCAATTCTAGGTATTAAGTATTAACAAAGGTTTATATATTACTTTTTGATATGAAAGTTAAGAGATATTTCACGTGGTGTATTATTTCAACCAGGTATCTATTCTACCTATGTATCTATTATAAATATACCACTTAAAGATAAATATGATGTTCACTATTACTTATGTAGTTATCTTAAATAAATGGGGGAATGCTTTGTCAGACGCTCTTGGTCTAGAGTAGATACTCTACTCACTTGCACGGAAAGAAAATATTGCATAGAAATCACAAACCCCAATTTTTATTTAATATCTAAATTGTTAAAAAAAACTAACCGTAAATAATAATCATTTATTTAATGTAGTAATTTTGATTTGTAAGATTGAAGAGCATTGATTCAGTTATCTCCTCATACAATACAGGTATATCATTGGGCCCAGAGTCAGTGAGGTAAATACTTATTAACTGGAGTGTCTCAGTTGCCTCGTTATCCACTCGCTGCGCCCATTAGGGATGAAAGGACGACCCACCCCTTGCGGCGCCCGTGCCCCCTTTACACCCCCGGAGGCTTTGATCGCTGATCTGTTTATCATGTTGATGGAATCAAAGTGACATCCTTTATCAAACCATGGCGGAAACATTGAATCCGGTGTGCGCCGGCAGATATAACCTGGCACGCCCGATTGACCGTGCAGAGGGCCATTTTGTATCTCCATGGAGATGTGATTTGTGCAGCAGACCAAGAATACATGGAACAAAGTGTTTGTGATTTGCGAAAGATAATATCATATTATTTTTGTGAAGGATGTACGCTGGATTAGAAAAGAATATAAAAAATGTGAATGAATTTATAGCGTATAGTCTTTTAATAATGTATGTCCTATTTAAAAATCAGTATACTTTTACTAATTAATTACACAAATACGGGTGAACGTAACGAAAAGCGTAAACTGTCTAAAGGTGAGCTCTGACATCATGAAATTTGAAAAACTTTCATCTCAGTAATTTCAAAATCTAACAATTTTTTGTTAGCTCTTGCAATGTCATTGCCAACATCTAGGAAGTGTGAAGCCTTGTTGACTGCTTCAATTAAATAAGAAAAGCTAAGAACACAAATTCCTACCTAAAAAAATTGAAAATTCGTAAAATTTATTTACATTGACATTTCATAAATTTTAAAATTCGAACCCAATGCCTAAAATGTTAATACATATTGTTTTGATTGAACGAGAGTCGAATGGAGTCAAAACGTTTTTCTCGGTATGCAATTATATAATTAAAGCTAGGTTTAGATAAAGAAGATCACAATCAAAATGAATTTCTACGTCTTGCTATCTTTCCATTCCGTTCGAAGCATATTTTAAACATTTAATTGAACCGATGGAGTACCTAGTGATCCTAGGCACCTAATTAAAATTTCTTCCCTCCAAGTTGTGTGCATTTTATGATCACTGTGAAGTTGTGACAGAGCCGGCATTATCTCAGTACTTTAAAATGTGCACATAAACTTATTATTATTATGTTAAACGTTAAATCGTTTTTTAAATAAAAACCCGTTATTGTTGAGATCTTGGTAAATTTTAATTTAATTTAATAATACCTACGTAAGTTCCTCTGAAAGTTTTTAAAACATTCCAGTCATTACAATTAAGAAAATTTTATAAATTATGTTCACACTTGCATTTTATAAAATTTTTCATAAAGTGTAGAATTTTCACATCGCTAAAACAACGAAAGCAGCTTTTCCGCCTGGCTATTTTGCCCCCATTTTCAGCTTAACGTTGTTTCCAAAGCGAACTTTTAAATGTAATTTTTTATTATTTCTTTATTAGTTTCTATATTACCGAAGTTCTTAGATGATTATGACTTAAGTGATAAATACAGTAAGTTTTATATAGCACATTAAGGAATATGTAAATATAAATCATAAGCTGGATATAGTGTCACAGTGTTCACAGACCTCCTCGTTAGGGTTTCCTGTTCTAATGCGGCCTGTATTTGTATTTTTGATTTAATTATCTATCATTAAATATACTTAATCATAAAAAAAGGTCCCATAACAAAGTAAATAGTTAATTCTTTAAGGTTATATTAGTATATTCCAAAGAATAAAAATTTTAGAAATTCACATTTTCCAAAGATTAAATTTTCAGAGATTCAAATGTTTTCCAGAAATTCGCGTTGTTCGAGAATCACGTTTAGGTATCAGAGATTCAGAATTATTAGAAATTCATGTTTTGCAGAGGTACGGAATTTCCATAGATTCATAATTTCCAGAGATTCGCGTCTTTCAAAGATTCAAAATTATTAAAAATTGATGTTTTGCGGGGTACGGCATTTCCATATATTCAGTATTTCAAGAGATTCGCATCTTTCAGAGATTTAAAATGATTAGATATTTATGTTTTTCGGTTTTTCAGTTTACAATCGAGGAATGAAAAAAGCCGGTCCTGTAATTTATCCGCCCTGCTGCATTTCAGCGTATTCATTTAGACTGAAATTGAATTTCTTGTGTCCCGGTCGGGAAAGTATTACGCTCTAGGAAATTTTGCATGGCTTCTTACAAAATTGATATATTTGTAAGTAGGCGATGTCGGTATGTCGAAATGAAATTCTTTAAGCCAGATATGAAGAGAGAGTATTAAATATTCATTTACGTATTTTCAAAAACTTTCATATCAGCAATATGTTAAATTGTTCTATCAGGCATTTTGCAATATTTTAGATATTATAGAATAATATATTATACTCGCATTCTTGCGAAATATGTATGATCGTTCAAAGAACCTAAAAAAGTTCACGTTATGCAGGTTTTTTGTTGGCTAAAAGTATGAAGGAAGCAATATTCTTGTTTGCAAATAAGAAACTTGTACAAAGTAGATACGTATCGAAAGCCATCAAAAGCTTTCGACCAGTTATGCATTTGCATATTTATCATAATGATGAGATTTCTTATAAGATTAGAAGCCTACAAGTAATACAATACAGTGCACATAACATGGGAAAATGTACTTGATTATGTAATAAAGACACTGGAAAAACTGAACGGATAGCAATTTCTTTTAAACGTCCCATAAATCTTTCAGCTTCGGAACTTCCAGCTATTCGTTATTATCATATATTAAAAATATATAGATTCCAGTTAATTAAAACAATGAGAAACGAAAAAGCTTATACTTGATTTGAAACTTCCAAATTCAAAAAGCTTATAGAATTTTTCAAAGTTTTTTTTTTTCAGAAATTCAAAGTATTAGTTAGCTGCCTTCTTATGCTTAACTCAATAATATTATAGTCGCAAAATTTGATTCCGCTGTTATTTTAAGGGTTCCCACCTACATTGGTTTAAGGGTTGAGAGGCGAGGGTGTTTTCCGGGCTGAATAAATCTACATCATCTGTATAAATATTATATCTACATTTGTACCCGTTATTTCTACATCTTGCTGGAGATATGGACACAGAACAGTTGTACACAATTACAGAGTTATACAGAACAGTTCCACACTGTTACAGTATTGTACACAGTTACGGAGTACAATTGTACACAGTTACAGAGTGCGGTTGTACACAGACACAGCTGCTTCCGCGGAATAAAATCAAATGTTTATTTTGATTATAAGAGTAAATGAGCAATGAATTGTATTCCTTCTCCGCCAAAAAGGGTTCTCTAAACAGGGGTGGGCCTCAGTTAACATTTAGATATTTAGTCGTTCACGGAAATTATATTAATTAGTTGGTAAATCATATAAAACAAATAATTCCGAGGCTTTAGAATTTAGTGTGTGATTATATCTATTTTATTCTCGATTCTCTGAATTTATTAAATCATATTCTTCGTTAAGTGAACATGCACGTAATTAAATTGATTAAAAAGTAATGGTTAGGTTACATCAGCTGCAATATCAGTGTTAAGCACGATCTTAAGGCGAAGCTTAGTGCTAAATCACTATTTTGATTAATCTTTATAACGAATTTGTGTACATTATGAATACAAAAAATATGCTTTAGATAAATTAAAAGTTTTCCTATCGTTTCGCTTCAGTAGAATACAAATTAAAAAATAAATTACTCCATAAAAAACATAAATGTAAATTTATTTCAATAGAAATGTATGAAAGCGTAAAGAAAATAACTTAACAAAATACAGTATTATAGCTAAGATTTTCTGTGACAGTTTCACTTGATTAACTTTTTGCTTTCTTATAAAATTATTTACAAAATAAATAAAAAAAACAGTTTTTTGTTTGAAATCGAACGTTTCTAGACTCCATTTGTCAAGCGATTTTAATGCCTATTACCTACAATAAAAGGTATACCAAGAATACACACATTTTTGGCTTGTAGCTTCCTCTTAAAACATATGATATAAATATATATTTACACGAATTTAACCTACGTACTTACAATAACAGCCTTATTAAAACACGTGGGGAAATTTTTAATCAATTGATAAACGACCGTGTGTGCGAAAATTTCATTCCAAGGTATTTTAAATGTTATATATGCTATATACTATTTGTTCTTTCGAAGATGTTGTAAAAAGAAACACCATTTTAGAAACTAGATAAACTTACCTTTTAGATTTTTGTATTTGAAATAAAAATACTGTAATTTTGTAAACAATATTGTAATTTCAAACATGAAAAAAGACTTACAACAAAAATTCCAAGAACACTGCCCTATTATTTAAGGAATTTGGAAGAAGAAAGTAACTTCACTGTTTATCTCGTACATAGAATAAAAATATAAAATATTAAGTCATTACTTAATCACAACAGACTAAGAAATCTCTTCTGATAAATTGTATGAATTCCTTAATATTCCTTAAATCAACGTTTCGAACAGTCTTGTCATTAATCAGGTCATTTTCCACAATAAGGACAGATGGTGGACACTGTAAGTCTAACTACATTAAATTCTCTTTATAAGGAACACTACGATGGATCTTGGCTTGGATATTTATAGTTATTATGGATTATGGTTAGTTAAATAAAGTAAATTCATGTCGCAATTACCAAAATGCAGAAAAATTATAGCTTAACATAAACCTACTTTAATATTAGTACAATTCAAAAATTTTAATTCACAAAATATTTAAATATATTTTTTTTAAATCCTTGTGATTTTTGGAACCTTATAAATATACTCAAGGTAGATTTAATAATTTGGGTGTGCATTTGTTTTATTCTCGATAAATCTTTAATATTCATTTCCCCGTTGGGTTAACCCCTTTTCTCGTGAAATTAAAATGTAAACAGAATCATTGTCTTCCTTTTGTTAAATAGACTTCACAACATCTCGGTAAATAATGGCACGGCGCCTGTCGAGGAGAATTGCGCGATAATTAAATGAAAAATCTTTTAAATGTTTCATTATTTTGAGGGGTCTTATTTGATAATGCTCCTTTACGTTCAGTTTTCAAACAAAATCCTAAGAGAATTGACAAAAATTCAGATAACGAGATTATTTATTTGTACCTACTAGGTAAATGCCCTCCTAAAGTACTAGGTACTTACTGGAAAAATTTCCCCCTAATGTACTAGGTACCTGCTAGGAAAATTTCCTCCTAAAGTATTAAGTACCTACTAGGAAAATGTCCTCCTAAAGTACTAGGTACCTAATAGGAAAATGTCCTCCTAAAGTACTAGGTACCTACTAGGAAAATGTCCTCCTAAAGTACTAGGTACCTAATTGGAAAATGTCCTCCTAAAGTACTAGGTACATAATAGGAAAATTTCCTCCTAAAGTACTAGGTACCTACTAGGAAAATGTCCTCCTAAAGTACTAGGTACCTAATTGGAAAATGTCCTCCTAAAGTACTAGGTACCTAATAGGAAAATGTCCTCCTAAAGTACTAGGTACCTAATAGGAAAATGTCCTCCTAAAGTACTAGGTACCAACTAAAAAAATGCCCACCTGAAGTACTAGGTAAATACCGAGAAAATTTAGAACCAAACGAATTTTAATCTTACTAATAAAAAAGAAATTTAGTAGTAAGATATACATATGGCGGTATACAGTTTCGGACTTCATTATCAGTGATATATATATCAGTTCATCAGTATTATATTCATTTCGAGTGACAGCCAGTGACAACCTCGTAATACTTGGGAAAGACCCAACTTATAAGTTCCAAGAAAATGTGAAACAAACACTTCAAATCTGTAAAACTAAAATATTACAAGATGATTCGTATCACAAAGTTAAATTTTTAACTAAAAATCCCAAAACCCCCATATTATATGGGTTCCTTAAAATACACAAGGTTAATAGCCCCATCAGACCTGTGGTTTCGTGTTGTAATGCCCCTAATTTTAAAATATCGTCTGCTATTACTAATGTGTTCCAAAATACCAATGTTTTTTCACCTAAGCATACTATTAAAAACTCTTTTTCGTTAGTGGAAGAATTGAAAGATATGATTCTCCCTAGTGATTCTAAACTAATTTCTTTTGACGTGGTAAATTTGTTTACTAACGTTCCCATAGAAGAGAGTAAATGTTTAATTTCCGATTTGTTAAATAGTGCTGATCTCTCTCAAGACTTTATAAAAGATTTGACTTCCTTATTTAATATATGCTTGAATCAAAATTATTTTCAATTTAATAATATTGTATATCAACAACGGGATGGCCTAGCTATGGGCAGTCCCACCAGCCCCTTGATTGCTGATATATTCATGGATAGCCTAAAGAATAAAATTTTATCTAGTACCTCACCTCTTGTTAAAAATGTCTTATTTTTGAAAAGATATGTTGATGATGTTTTTTGCATATGGACAGGGACAGAGCGTAAACTGAATTCCTTCCTCAATCTTATTAACTCTTATCATAATCAGATTAAATTCACATTAGAGATAGGCAATAATTCAACCTTAAAATTTTTTAGACCTTACCTTATCGAAAAATCGATTTTAACATATTTCGTAAACCCTCCTATACTGATATTGTAGTCCACAATACATCGAATCATCCATTTGCACATAAGCGCTCCGCATTCCATTCAATGGTCCATCGTTTGGTCACAATTCCAATGTCAGATATTAATTTTGCTAATGAACTAAAAATAATTAAAAAAAATAGCGGTAAATAATGGCTACGAATCATCTTTTATAAATATACCTAATCTTAAACAAAAAACTAAAGCAAATCGCCAGTAATCGCTTCTTATTCGCTAGTCCTTGTACAAAAATCATTGATAATATTACTTATCAATGGCGCCGTATTTTATTTATTAACAACTTTTCTAACTTAAGTGTAAAAAACCTTCCTTCTGAAGTCAGACCGGCCTTTTATACCAATAATAATCTGGGTAAATTTCTAATCAATTCAAAAGATAAAGACGACAAACTAAGCCATTCAGGCATTTATAAATTAAATTGTAATAATTGTGCGGCATTTTATATCTGTAAGACAACACATAAAGAGCATCTTCGTTGTCTCAATAATAACGGTCTCTCTGAATTTGCCAATCATCTGATAAGTAAAGATCATACTTTCTGTCATAACACAGGCGCTAATATTTTACATACAAACGGGCATGGTAACAGACTCAATAATCTAGAAGCACTGGAAATAAAAAAAAAGCTGTAAAACCCAAAAGTCCTATTCTTAATAATCAATTAGATATATCAAGTAGTCCAATATTAAGTTTGTTTCCAATAAACCCTTAAAAAATGTCCAAGTTCTCCTTATCACCATGTCAGTTGATGCTTTGTTTCTCCATATATATTATTATAATCCCTTAGTCTACATAATTATCTTTCGGTTTTTCCCATGTCTTTTATACTTGTGTAAAAGTATTGTATTATTTCTCTGTGTTTGTTATATTTATATCATGTTGTCTCCCTCAAAATTTTTTAATATATAAGCTCACACTTTGTACATCTTGTCTAGTAATATTTTGTACCCTGAAGATGCTTGAGTAAAGCGAAACCGGTCGGTTCTAAAAATTATAAAAAACTCGTGGTTTTAAAACAAAACGTATTTTATTTTATTGTATTAAGTCTATTTTTATTAATACATGTATTTAAAAAACTCTTTGGTTTAATTGAAGATTGAACTTTCCTCCCCAGGGACTGTAGTCAACAACGCTAACACATTTTTTAAATATGAACCCTTTTCCAATAATTTTCCTCAGGGCTTATGTCATCTTTGGGGATGCTGTGTGGGAGTGTATTTTTTAAGGAAAGGAATAAAAATAACTTCTGGGAAGGAAACGTATTCACTTGTGTGCACCAACGCATCGTCATCGACAACGAGTCTATCTCCCGAGTTTCGGCTCGATCGGATTTCGTGAAGTGGGTTAATTTCCACTTTCAAGATTCCGTGTCATTAATTCATTCAGTTGTACAGATAATAAATAAAATATTCAAAAATGCGAATAATAATTGTAATTATCCAGCGTTTTCTGCTCTAAATAACTGTACACGACAGTTTAGCAGAATAAAAATTGTCTTTTGGCGAATTATTTTTGTTTATTGTAGTACCTACTTACCTACCGAACCATGTTATTTTGAGATATGCTAGAATCATTTAGCATCTACCTGTAGAACCAATAAATTGAGATTACTGGGTGTTCTTTTAGAGGTATACTAGTAAACGTCTTCCCGACTTAAATAAAAACATTTTTTTAAGTTGCAGCAATGCGAAATTTGAACAGGAAACCAGACAAGCGTTAACCCAACAAAATTATCGTTTTACGTTCAACTACCAGCCACCCGTTATGGTTAGAACCATGCGGAATATTTAATTCAACAATCCGATATGCGAAAATCTGGCGAGCGTGGAAGTCATACAAAGTTGGGAACTCGCTCGTACGTTTGTTTTTAATATAATCAGTAAATGCGCGCTGCGAAGAGCCGAGCACTGCGAGGGAGTTTTCATAACAATTTATTTGAAACCGCAACGTAGGTACCACTGACAACTAGGGTTGTCAGTTTTAATCGGTACCTACCTACTAAATTTATATCTCTTCATATTAGTTAGGTACCCAATTCGATAGATTTGTTGATCTAGTCTAGACTATAGAATATACAGAGAAAAATGAGTATGGCTGATTTATTGAATTCCCGTTAAAATGTAATCTATTTAGAATATATCGGACCAAAATCATGACGAAATGTTACAATATTAGAATTTTTATGAACACGTTCCGACATCCTAATAAAATATTCGAGTTTTACCGACAGTTTATTAGGAAACTTATCAATTCATTTGTTAAAGGCCTGCAATCCCGTTTTTAATAGGAATACGAATAATTTGACTAGATTTTAGTAATATTTTAAATCAGTAAGATTTCTTCGAGTAGTTCAAAATTCTTAGGATTTATACAATAATAATCAACATTGATTTAATGGTGACCGGATAAATCATCAAAATGATAATTCATCACATCTTTAAAAAGTTATATAAAGACATGGAAAGTGATGAAACAAAAAAATATTAACTGGGTTATGTAGGTTAGGTTAGGTTAGGTTTCATTATTTTTTCTAAGTTTCTAATGACTTTTTATCACTTTTCAAAGGTGTGTTGAATTGTCACTGTGTTGAGTTATCATGGAACCGATTTAATACAATAGTAATAAACATTTATTAACATTGATTTAATACAATAGTAATCAATATTTCGAAACATTGATTTAAGACAATGGTAATCAATATTTCTTTACATTGATTTAATACAATGGTAATCAATATTTCTAAACATTGATTTAATACAATAGTAATCAATATTTATTAACACTGATTTAATACAATAGTAATCAATATTTGTTAAAATTGATTTAATACAATAGGAATTAACATTTATTTACATTAGTTTTATAAAAAAAATGTAAATATGTAGATGGTGATTTCTCTGAAATTAACGAATATGAAAGAATTTCTTTTCAATCCATAGATTAATGTATCTCTAAAATCTGCATTAATGATGCTATTGACTACCAAGTTAATCATGTCAAGAATTAGATAAAAGAACTAGAATCGTAGTATCGGGTGCTTAGTAACTTCTGATTAGCGTTAGTTCGAGATTTGTTCAACTGGGGGTCATTTTACGGATTTGTATAAATGTTTCTATAAATATTTCGTCAATATTATCATTTATTTTGCCTTCACTTACGAGTACAGAGCATAAGCTCCGATCGCTTGAACTCAGCTGTATCTTCTCAGGCGTATTTATCTTCGAAAAAATATCAATATTTTGCATCGTAAACAGTGGCGTAGTGAAAGGGTGTAGCCCCACATCGGGTGGGGTTGCTCCGGCGTCTAAACAAAGGCATTTTAATAATGCATTTTTCAATTTTCCTAAAACAAATATTGCGGTGCTTTCGTCACTAATACACTCGGTTCTGATCCACTGAGGAGGCGCGGGATAGAGAGGTAATGCGGCCCGTTGGAGTTTGGTCTTGGTTTGTTCACGTGGGATGTTTGCTTTTTACGGATTACCAAAAACGTAGTTATGAGATTAAAACCTCCCGAGGCAAACAGTGCCGCAGGAACGGGTTGATTGGGAAAACAAAAGGTCTCTTATGAGATTAATGTGAGTATATGTGGAGCTTTTACATTCAAGAGAAAAAATATTATTAACAGGTAAAAAATCCAAATCAAGGAAAACACAGACAACCTTTTTATAATTCTCTTTATTTGAAGTCATTTAAATTTTATGCCTTGGACGCCGAAACAGCTGTCATTATATAAAAACAGAACCTTATAATAACATTATTAAATTTGATGTATATACTTTTGATTATTATTTTTAAAAATCTTACTTTGAGCTTTTGCCAAACGATTTAAGTATTTATGTATTTATACGTCGTATTATCTCTAATATATTGTACTTTTTTTTTTTTTTTTTTTAAATTGTTCTATAAGATAAAATGTTTGAAGAAGATTATTGAAACTTGTTCGAATTTGAGTAGGTAGTGAATAGATTATTGAAACTCGTTCGAATTTGAGTAGGTAGTGAATAGATTATTGAACCTCGTTCGAATTTGAGTAGGTAGTGAATAGATTATTGAAACTCGTTCGAATTTGAGTAGGTAGTGAATAGATTATTGAAACTCGTTCGAATTTGAGTAGGTAGTGAATAGATTATTGAAACTCGTTCGAATTTGAGTAGGTAGTGAATAGAAGTCCTGAAGTTAGTTGTAGTTATAGCTTAATGTAAAGACAACACTTGTTGACACTCAAATTCACGAACAAATCCAAGCTATTTGCGCACACGTAAATCCACCACCCAACCAAAAATCCCAACAAAACCAAATTAAATTAAATATATATATTTTTTTATTCCACATACATATATATCTTTTATATGTTTATATAAAAGACTGAACTTGAAGAAGCGAATAACGCACATTGGTCCCAACTCCTCAATAATCTCGAAACCTAAAGAACTATGGTACCCCCAACTGGAGAGACGAGATCAAATGGAGTGGAGAATTTGTTATAACTCTCACTAAAGCAAAAAAAAAGCGCCGCAGGCCAAACTTTTTACATGGTATCCACGATTGGGGTACCTATGTCGAGTGGGTGAAGGGAGTGAAACATGAAAGAATACATTCACTTCACAGAGACACAGAAAAAGCGCAGCTGGCGAATTTTTTCAAAGCAATAAATACTATAGATATAAAACAATAAATATTATAATATAAAACAATTATAATATAAAACAATATTTACACGGAAACCCTTTAGCAATTTCTTGAATGGAAATCTTTTAGTGTCATCCTTTTTTGGGTCACATATTTATCTGTATGTTTTGTTTTTGATATCTCTTTTTTCTTTTTTTTTGCAAAGGCAATAGAAACGTTTGCTCACGTTTTGCTGTTTATATTTTTTGTTGACACTTAAACTGTGCATCATGTGAACATTTTTAAGTGGACTGTTGACATGTACGTTTTTTGCAGCAATAATTTTTTTTTCACGTTAATTGTCTGTAAATATTCCTAAACAATAAATAAATAAAATAAATGTAAATGTCATGATTTGAGATTTTCACGGACAAAAGTACTAAAATGATTAATTTTTTAGGTATTAAAAAATTGAGCGTTGAGCTACTTCATTCTTTAGCCAACGTTTCAGACAACATTACAGTGTCCATATTTTAATATTGTTTAAAACGTAAACCTTTAAATCAGTTTAACCCGAGCTAGTGGCGGAGTGGACAAATGATAATGCAATCGCGTATTCATTCCATTGTTAGCCAAGTCTTCCATAAATACACAAGCAAACTTTTCCGCTTGAATAAAAATGTGATCAATTGAAACTGTGAAAGGACTGTTCCCTAATAAAATGTTCTCGTAGAGGCACCATTAAGGCCAAGTGTAGACCTGTCAAAATCAACTATTTTCGACACACAAGAACTCTGTTGTTCATTTCCAAAACAATATTTTTTCTAACTAGAATTTATTTTAAAAACGTTTGCCTGAAAACAGTAAGATGGCGGTAATGTAAATCTTCGTTATCATCGTTATAAAAGTTATGAATTTCAGTTACCAGATGGCACTATTTTTTAGTATTATTACGCATTGTAAAAAATATACCTACATTCCTTTTCCTAGCATCCCATGTTTGTATTGACATAAAAAGATAGTGCTATGTATTTGTCTTTGAGAAAGGAATGAAGCAACCGCAAACAACGCATAACGCTGCTTGCGGTTGCTTGCTTTCTTGCTTTCCTTTCGTTTCAATGTGTTTATAAATTAATACTGTCACTTTTTCATAAAACATTTTACATTTTATCTTTGGTGACACCTATAGCGGAGCGGGTGGGACTTCAACACTTCTCATTTTAAGCAGCCATATAATGTTGGAGATTTATTGCTTTCCCTACTTGAGATAGACAATAGATAAGCCGCCACCATTCTCGCCTTTACCGCCGCCGTTATAGACATCTGTGGGCCATATAGCCTGTCCGTGTTTCCGTCACTGAATCGCCAAAGACCATCGCCCTTACAAGAGAATCATCTGGCGATTCCTGCAACCCCGCTGCACAACCCCCGCGTCCCTACGCCCTTGGAAGTAAGAAATCCAACTGAAGCCGCGCCCTTTGTCTTCTGTCGATACGCAGTAATATTTTCAACAGTGAAATGACGATGAAATTAAAAACCGATTTACTTAGAAAATCATCGAGTGAAGAGTGCCTCACCATGAGTACCGTTAATTTACCCCCCCCCCTTCCTTTAATTGGTTGATTGATTGCTGGTTGATTTTAATTTCTTTGTAATATACAATTACATTTTTACAGCATAACATCCCTTTACTACTTTGTTTTCTTGCAAATCATCGATCTTTTACCATGTTCACCAATTCATTACTACGCGGATGACAAAACAGTTCATGATAGATTTTTGTTTGACAAGCCCCCGAAGGGCACGAGGGAAGAGTTTTTTTTATTAAATCTATTTTTTAATTGTTTTATCTACCTATTCTTAATCAAGGTGTCAGATGTTTGTTTAAATAAGCAGAGCTTGGTATGTTTATTTAATTTTTAAATTTGTTTTAAACACTCGAGAATTTTTTGGCATACAAATATGGCGTGTTTGCAAAACATCTTAGTAGTACTACTAGGTACTACCTAGAGTACTTATAGAACCTGAAAATATAGACGAGCCAATTTTGTAGAAAAAACTCCAAGTTAGGACAAATAACGGTAAAAGGTCTGTGAATGTTTTTTTTTCATGACCAGATTTTTTCATTATTACTTCGACGGTCTCCGTGGTCGAGGGGTAAGGCTCTCGACAAGCAATCCGAAGGACGCGGGTTCAAATTCCGGCATGTGCAAATAAATTTTATTTGATTATTTGGTGTTATTTCACAATTTAATTAAATATAATATATAGAATATTTGCGGCACGTTCCATAGTGCAAGATACTCTCAGTATCGCCCTGGTGTAACACCACCATTCAGAATATTAAGCTAGCTTGGAATGGCTTTAGCCGTGTTTGGTGACCAGAACTGAATATCCTGGTACTTCCCAACCTTCCTCTTCCTCGTCTCATTCCCCTCACCTACCTTCAGTCTCACAACATTCTCCAATTGGGGATAGGCCATAGTCTCACTGACTCCAGACGGGAGCGATTGAGACTCTTGTGTGGTATTCAATTCAAAAATGTACTGCTAGACGTAAAAAGTAGAAGAAAAAAATAATATAACTGGAAGTGGGTGTACAAGCGTGTCTCCTGGGCCACGGAAAAAATATCATTGTGGTACTGCCCCATGGTTGACCTTGGTTAATCTCGGTAAACCATGGTTATCGTAATAAATATTTAGAAAAAAAAAATCTACTTATTTAGCCCTGAGGGGTTTTACATGTAGGTAGTACAATTTTAACATCATTATTTAAATTTAGACCGCAGAACGGGTATTATTTATTGAATAAGTGAATCTACCTGGCTATTCAGATTTGGTCACCAAACACGGCTAAAGCCATTTCAAGCAACGTTTCAATTCTGAATGGTGGTCTTACACCAGGCGATACTGAGAGTATCTTTCACTATGGAACGTACCGCGAATATACCATCCGTATTCGATCCCGCAAACTTCGAGTCGAGAGTTTTACAGTATAGTGTACAGAATAGCATAACCTAAGCCAGTGGCAGTGGCCGTTTGGCTTGAATAACTGAAACCGATTTATACGTTGAATATTGGCTTATGGACATGGGAAGAGTCGAGAGCGAACTCATGCTAACACAAACTCCCATACCTAATAGGTTAGATTTTTTTTTCTCTTTTTCTTTTTGTACTTATTTAAGTACTTTGATATAAAAAAAAACAAATTCCTGTAATATCGAAAGATCTGTTTTTGAAAAAATAATAAAATACACAGATTTGGGAAATGAGTTCAAAAGAATTTGGCATTCTCACTATAAAAATATTACCATTTGTAATTTCGGCTACTGGCATTATACCTAGCTCTCTTATAAAAAATTTAGGCGTATTAGATCTATCAAAAAATTTATATATAAAAATGCAAAAGTCAGTCATTTTAAATACATGTAGGATTACAAAATATTATCATATTATTAATATTTAATTTTTAAAAATATGGTATAATATCATATAATTTAATAATAATAATATTTTAATATATTTTAATTTTAATATATATTTTAATATTTATCATATAATTTAATAAATAATAACTTAATAATATAATCGGTTTGAAAAATAAACAATAACCAAGACTCCGACCATGATAGCGCCATCTGTTGGGATATTTAAAAGAAGCTTTTAGTTACATGTTCTACCGTATTAAAATTTTCAAATAGGCGCCACCAGACGGCCTATTTTCAAAGTAATTTAAAAATCTAAGTGTTATTTCTTAAATTATAGTATAAAAAATATTAAATTAACTTTAAAAAATGGAAAAATATAATACCAATAATTTATCGTTTAGTTTTGTTAAATAAACGTATCCAAAGTTTTATAATCTGCATTTTAAAAACAAGAACAATTAGTGTTTATGAAAAAATTAAACTACGAACCTATTTTATTTATTTTTTAGTTTTTTTTTTCGTACGTTTAAAGAAAACCCCTTCAGATATTTTTTGACGATATTCAGCCTTTAATAGTATTTTTTAAAACGCACGTATTACGGTCTGAAAAAGGTCATATTTTCGATTTGATTTTGATAATTACTAAGCCTATGTTAATTTTAAAAATGTATAAAAAAATTTTTACTTGTTGAAAACACTATCATTATCGATTTGCTTAATAATATTATCATTATTTTAAATTAATAAAAAACTACACTCGGCCTTAACTGTCCACCCGGGAACCCTGACCTTAGTCCGCTGGATTATTTTGTTATGGAGATTCCTAAAAAGTTAGGTAAACGAGAACAAACCGACGAATTTGACACTATTGAAGCAAAATATCAGATCAGAAATGGCAGCCATCACAGGAGTGATGTGTCAACAATGATTAGATGAGTGCCAATAGTGCGAAGGGCGGCTTCTGGACAACATAATATTTGATAAATAATTTTTCAGATCAGTTTCTATAAATAAAGAATAAACAACGAATTTTAGTGTCAATTTTTTGTTGTTCTATCTAACCATCAAATACCCACCCACTACCCTTTTTGGGCACCATGTATATGGTTTGCATGTTACTGTACCTAACTAAATGATCACTAATATTATTAAAATAAAAAAAAAAATCTATATTGTGTTGACAATATTTTTACTGTGTTCAGACAGCTTAATCCGTATATAACTAAAATTAGGATTTAATCAATCATTTAAATCAAGCGACGCATTTTCTCATACTTCATTGATTTGTAATATTACACCAGAAATTTGAAGAATGAATCCCGATGTTGGCTCTAAGCTCTCACTAAATGGTTAGGTTGAATGCAAATACTACCCAGTCAAACACAAGTGACTGTGCATATTTGACACATAAAAGGTAGGTCAGCGTTTTACGATCCTACGTAACTACTCTTCCTATTAAATGCGCCGTTAATGAGAAAGAGGGAGAGGTTACAATGGGGCTATCAACGGTCCGCCTTTACCTTTTAACACAGGCCACTTCGTTCCATAATATATAGGTACCTACCTAGTTCCTGGGTGGTGGGATTGAACAAACACTGCACCGGTCGTGGCTACCGTGTTGTAAAGTGCGTCATAAGTTGCGTCTCGAGTGCCCTCCTGTCGTCCTTTATGTCAACATGTCAAGAAATTAGGAAGCTGTGTTTACCGAACTTAAAGGTGGGCTAAACCGTGAAAGGATTGGGTGCTCAAACTTGCAACTTAGGATAATTCCATTGAACTAAAATAAAAAAAAAATTGGCTTTTGCATTTGACATTTAGTTGAGCGTTTTTATATCTTAGACGTATTGGAATTTTATTGGCTACCAAAACGCTGTTTTTTAAACAACCTTTAAAAAATCATAACTCTAAATTTTCAATCTTATGAACCAGCAAAATATATCTATAATGATGCGCTCTGGGGCAGTGAAATTACAGCGTTCAGCGTCTGGAACTTTTAGGTAAACCCAATAATTCATTGCTTGCAACATCATTTGTATCATGTGCGAGGGAGCTTTGAAGCTTTTAAGTAATGCAATGGAAAATGGAACATTTTTACTGACAATGTATTTATTACATATTTAAAATTTAATAAATAAGTGACACCAATCAAACTGCTTATCATTTTTGTGCAGTCATATTTAAATAGATTCATTTAACGCCTTTTGGTATGAATTATATAAATAAAATATGTGCTAATAAAGGAAAAGAAATAAAATTACATCAACCAGTTCTAAAAGTTAAAGAATCTGATGGTCTAACTACGGTATTTTTTTCATTCGAACCGATAAACTCAAGTGTTGGTCGTCAACTGTGGAATTTTAAAGAATTACAAGGATTATGCGTATAATATGCTTCCTCTCCCGAGGACAGTGTTGGCTTAGGTCCCAGACCACTCCACGGGCCACATTGCGTGGGCTGTAGTCTAGTCAAACCAACCCAGTCAAGTTAACTCAATCCCAAACGAGATTCCTACATTCCTAGAAAGACCAAATTGTGCAAACAAAAAACCCTAATACTGCGAAAGCGAGATTTAATAGACGAGAATTTCAAAATTGTAAATGACTGTGTGAAGAATTCTACGAGCGATAAATTTCCTACCTTTAAGTAAGCGATACATTACGCTATAGGCTTCATGGCCTGGCCTCACCATACACTACCAATGGGAATGTATGGCGAGGGATATGCTGAAATAAGCCAAGCCACGAAAATATAGCTCGCTTATGGCGTGGTCTGTAACAGGCTTTAATGCAATATTTTAACAAAAAAAAATTTTTATTGGCATTTTTAAAATTGATTTTTCACTTGTCTGCGCTAGTTAGGTATATATTTATTTATTTATGTCTATTCTTGAATACACATTTTACAAATGATTACAGTGGTTTATATTGTAGTACAAAGAAAAAAGTGCAGAAAAAAGGTATAAAAATAAAGAACAGGTTGATATAGGTAAAACTGTGTGTTGGTGATATTGTATGTTACGTGAACATCTCACTAGGAGAACCTGTGCTGAGGTGTTAACGTGTTTGTGATTAAGTGTGACAGGTATTTATGTGTTGTAGTAGAAAGTTATTTATTTTTTTCACAGACATATATTGAAACATGAAAACACACATTCATATGTGAGTGTATGTATTTTTGGATAATTCTTGAAGAACGTGTATAATATTTAATTTTACTTATCATATTTTGGTTATGTTTGGTTTGGAATTATAATCTTTTGAATAAAGTGAATATCTTGATTTTTTATCCAGGCTACGATATGTTTTTTGAGAAAGTTTGTAGATGTATTTGTAGTCATTATTTGTTTCAAAGTAATGGGTATACTGTTAAAAAGTTTGGTTGCGTAGTATTGAAAGTGTCTTTGTCCGTGTGTGGTGTGTGTTATCGAAATGTTCAGTGATTTATTTGTTGATGACCTGGTTTTTATTATGGATTTTGGTTGATTTGTAATATGAAGATTATTATGGATGAGATGTAGGAGAGCAGTTTTGGCGTAAAGTTGTCTTATTGACATGACGTCTAGAGTTTTGAAGATTTTGTTTGAGTCTGTGTAGAATGGTACTTGCAGTATTAGTTTTATTATTACCTTTTGAACTTTTTGAATTGGGTCAATTGTTGTGTTTGTAGCGCTTCCCCAAGCTAATATTCCATAAGTGGCAATGGATTGACACAGTGCAAAATATATTGATCTGATGCGTAATATGCGTAAATACTGTTGTTATTCTAGGGTACACGTGCCAATATCCCTATTATAATTACAACAGTAATATGACAGTTATAATCAAATATAAGTGATATACTATCAATTCGTATTCCTTATCCGGTTTCCCTCCCTTCATAAATTAACGTTGCCTTACAAGTAGGAGCCAAGATAACTAAAATAACAAAACCGCTACCCACACCCCAATTCTCCAAAGTTCCTAAGTAGAGCAGCTTATCATAGATTGTTGAACTATGCACACGGCGTAAGGCACAATAAGGTCTAACGTGAACTCAAACTAATTTAATTAAAAGAAAACATACGCTGTTACAGCTGCTTGCTTATAGCACGACCCTCCTCCGCCGAAAGGCTCCCGGCCCTCCTCGGGGCACTGGTCTTGCAGAGGCACTAATGCCAGATAAATCCTTTAACGAGATGTCCTGGTAGTCCTTTACGCTATGCATTCATAGTATCTTTCATTTCCCCATCTCGAATTTGATACTATAATAGACTTAATAGCCTTACTAATAAATGTGGCGAATATTATTAATATCCCTGTCGAAGACTTAAAATTCAATTTCTTATTAAATACTCTAAAAATACATACATTAGAAGATAGACGTAAAATAAACGATTAAACGTTCTTATTCAAAATACTTAACTCTAAATTCGACTGTTGTGAACTCCTGCAATTTATAAACATACATACACCCACAGTAACAACACGACAAAATACAATATTCTACAGCAGCACACATAAGCGTAACTACATTGCCCACTCTCCGATACAACGACTTCACACCATGGGAAATCATTACTTGGGTGATGTTGACATATTCAATACCAACTTGGCAAGTTTTGTGGATCATTTAAAAAAATTATTTCAACAATACTCCTAAACACATCATGTAAACCTACAAATAGCTGTAATTTTCTGTTTTTATTTCTTGTGTTTGTATGACTTGTTGCATAGCTTTTATCAAATGTAATTTTATTCTTATTTTTTATGTTTCAAACTATCTGTCAAATTAAAATTATACTACCAACCTTGTAAAAGCCCTCTGGGCGTTAAATAAATAAAAAAAATTAAAAAATATATTGATAAACAACCATGTATCTAAAAACCTTACTAACAGAAACTTACATTTAACAGCCGTAAAATAGTTCGTGGAATAATATATATATATAAATAACGTTTATAGAGCCAAATAGGGTTGTTTATCTGTTGTACAAACTTGAAAATTCTTATCGAATTTCGGAATATTTCTCAGGTATTTTAAGCGTGCTATAGGTATATTTCTTCGTTTCGAATTAGTGCTCGCACCGTAACTACCTACTTGCAGTCGAACATATGGACAATGCACATATTAGGCTTATAATTATAAACAATTTTTTAAAATTGATTTAATAAATATTTAGATGATGCAGTACATTTTCTTTTGATACTAGGCTAATGCCCATATTGTGGTAAAATAAAAAAAAATATTAAAAAAGTACATAATTTGTCTAAATTTATTTTTGCATATACTTTAGAACTCTGATGTTTGCTTTGTTATAATTAGAGCATTCGACGAAGTAGACTAATTTCACACTGAAATTATGAATATTGGTAAAAAATACAAAGAAAAGCATACTATATACAAACAATTTATGTGTAAATAGTATAAGAGTGATTAAATGTAGATGAGAGCCACAAGCGGCAAAGTCTTTACCTGGATTACTGGGAGATAATTCCTCACCTGGGGCGGGCCGCCCCTTCAAACTCCAGTCAAGTGTATTAAACATTGAATAAGTACTCTAGATTTTAATAATTTCAAGCCTACATTACTCTGAATTCCGCACAAAATCCAATGGAATAAAAAAATTATCAAAGTAACTGGCATTAGGATGCCAGGAAGATGTCTGAGCCAATCCTCTACAGGTTTTCACAATGATTTAAGACAGATTATTTTAATTCTCTTTAAATAATATTATTTAAAAGTCATTAAATTAATTCATTATTCAAAAGCTGTACTTGATTTTGAGTGGCGTATCGCCAGCTTGAGGAGCCCAGCATTTTTTAATCGATTTAGACTTTTCCACGGAGATTGAGAAAGCCATTATAAATCGATCGAAGTGGTCATAATACAGTAGGTAAGCTAAGCTACCAGTCGGATGGACACATCAGATGATAATGATTTACATTGAGAACAATTTATTGATGTTTAGTAGAAATATTAGTAGGTAAGTAGGTAAATCACACTAAACGGAAATTTTTTACTGTGAAGCACTTAGACAGTCGAGGAATTTACCCCACGACGTCTCGGTGGGAAGCCCAGTGCGTTGCCAACACAACCACTGACCGTTCTATCAATAGTCGATAGTATTATTTATATCCGTATGGATACATATTTATATATGAATACCGCACAGGAGTCTCAACTTCTCCCAACCGTCCGGAGCCAGTGAGACTATCCATAGCCAATTGGGGTATGTTGTGAGGCTGATGGTATTAGGGAGGGGAAGAAGATGAAAAAGCGGAAGGTGAGGAAGTATCTGGCACTTCAGATCTGGTCATAAAACACGGTTAAAGCCGTTTCAAGCAATATTTCAATCCTGTATGCTGGTCTTATACCATGGTGATACTGAGAGTATCTTCCACTCTGAATATAAACTTAATACTGAGTATTTGCAGTTATTGAGTATTTGAGCGAAATGACGGAGAAATATAGGTAGTTGATTAAAGTGCATACAGAAAGCGCTGGTTTAAATTAAGGTACGTGTGGAGTGTTTGGTTATTTAACTTGTGGGTTGAGCAGTTGTTAATTTGATTTAATAAATGTTTTTCATTTCATTAAATGTAATGCACCTACCCGTTAAGAAGCAGAGGGAGAGGGTACTTATATCATAAATCTAGCCTCCGGGCGAATATGTACTCAAATTCATTGTATTAAGGGGTAAAGATAGACACGTTGAAATAGCATCAAAAGTACCAAAACTAATCTGTTCACTTATATTGAAATTACAGCATCAAACGAGTCAGACTTTTCCTGGTGTTTTGCCGCCCTTGAGAGATTTGAACTGAATTATCTAAATGAAATGCGCGCTTTGAAGCTGTAAGCCAACGCCTTTTCTTTATTACGGTGGCGAGGGAAGTCGAGAATCAGGACTCGGGTGGTGAAATATCCCGGCTTAAGGCTTACGTTTGGCGCTAATGCCGCCTCAAAGCCTGTCACGTTTGTGCGACGGATATCCCGAAAGCAATCCCTTAAGGCTCTGAAACACAGAACACGATCTGTCGCGGCGGGCGGGCGGGCGATCTGGTTGTATTTCACAAGATTGCCTTATCCCCGCTACACATGGGGCGATCTGTCATATCGAGCTAGTCGTGATCGCAGCGAGCAGTGATCTGCTTGTACTACAAATTATTGTATTATCCCCGTTACACACGGGGCGATCTGTCGTATCGAGCTAGTCGTAATCGCAGCGAGCAGCGATCTGGTTGTACTACACATGATTTCATTATTCCCGCTACACACAGGGTGATCTGTCGCAGCGAGCCAGGCGTGATTATTTTCACAAATAATACAAAAATATTAGAATAGTGACTTACGAAAAGAAAGTACAAATCTATCTTCATGAGATTGAAGCTCTAAACGGGTGGTCCTCTCAAAATCTTTTCCTTTTCGCATAGATGTCATGTACCCAGCATCGTATTTTTGTATTACTTTGTATGGCTAATAGAAAAAAGAAGTGGCTCCTCATTCAAACTACTCATTACGATACAAAAAATATAAATCTGCCCGCTAGGAAGCAACCACGATACTGGATCGCTCCAACTCAATCTTCTAAGTGTGTGGCAACGTTTAGTCTATACCCTATTATACATACATATGTCAAAACATGTTAAAATTTTCGGCAAATTAAACAATATTTATTATAAATATTTTAATATTTTCAATGAACTCCCCTTAAATGTTAAGGAAGCTAAAAGTCTGGCAGTTTTTCGTGTGTTATGTCTCAATGTTGTGAAGTCCAAATATTATTACATAGGTAATAACATATTATTACAGTAGTTTTAGAATAAATATACACTAGGTATAAAATGTAAAATTTTATAGATCAAAGTTCGTGACGTTCTTATGTCGCTTACCGCCGGAATATCGCGTGATCGCTGCTCCCCGCGACAGATCGCGTTCTGTGTGCCAAAGCCTTCATTATTTGTAATAAATAGTACATGCAACTCTGGTGTGATGTGACTCTTACTACTAGTAACGTTACAATAAAACTGAGAGGAGTTCTTCAATGTCATAGACGTTTCTTGGAATACCAATAAGAAGTGGAGTGATTTCAGTGGTTTTAGAACGTAAAACGCAAAGTGCGTTATAATCCTTCCTCAAAGGTTATAGTAATAAATACACCATGAATGTTAGAATTAAGTGGCCGAACGAATTTACAAATTGCGAAGGAACGGTAATAACAGAGTCGGCATTATGAAGACGTAAGTAGAGCAGTCTGCTCTGAGCGCCAACTTGCCAAGGCATCAAAGCGCCAAGGAGTCGAGGCGTTAACAATACCTAACATAGCGCCCTTGAGGTTTTTACTAGAACCCTGTCGTTTGGCTCAAGGCCGGCCCTGGGTAAAACAACAATATTTCAAGAAAAAGTAAAGACACTGGTATAGTTTCAGGAAATAGGGTTTTGTGTAGGTCCCATAGAACCATGGGACCTTTTAGATATTAAACAGTCCTCGAAAGAACAAAAAGAAGACATTGTATTTTAAAAAGCACCATTTTCACTATCCCCTTTCCATGTCCTCATATCAAATGACGAATCATCTACCCTACCACTAAAATAATCGTCATGTATGATGTTGTCGATGATCGTTCTGTTACAAACGCTCTTTCCTGTTTCATAGGACGTTTACGAAAAATTGATGTTGTTACTATTAACGCCTATAGATACCCAGGACAATTCAAAAAGAGACTCTCATCCATTCGTTTACTGGTATGAAGTTTTCATTTACACGTAAGTACGATATTATGGTAACCGGACAAAACCGTACATGGTAAAATAATATTTTAGGTAAGGTTAGGTTAGTTTAGGGTAGGTTAGAATAGTAGTTCTGTGAATAGTTAGTAGACCTGGCGTCCAAAAAGGATGTTTTTAATTTTATCTTATTCATTAAATCAAATCAAAAATTGCTCTGAAATCATAAGATTTATAATAGGAGCCTACTTAGGCATATACGTACTTAAGTACAGACCTAATATTTTGTGTAACATTAAAAAAATTTAAAAAAAATAATATATATGCAAATTGTCCAACGAAAAGTCACTGTCTCAATGACAATTCTTTTCCAAACTTTCTTCAGGCGGGTCTACCAGATTTTTTTAAATATTGTGTTTACTCTGGCGGAATAAAAAGGCGGTATCCAACACGGCCACGGCAAACTTACAAATATATTTACAGACAGACGGAAAGCATAACGGTCGAGTTAAAACAGGACTTTGTTACGCTCAGTCAATTAATTAGGTTAGACTAGGTTTTACCACAGTTTTGTTTTGACATGAAATCGATAGAATAAGAAGTAACATACCTCAACCCTTTCTTCTTTCAGATCGACCTTAAGCGCGAGTTGTTCCCTCAGCACCACGTCGGGGTAGTGCGTGCGATCAAAGGTCGCCTCCAGCTGCTCGAGCTGCTCCTCGGTGAAGATGGTGCGGTGGCGTCGCTTGCGCTTGGGCGGGGGCCCCAGCTGGCCCTGCGCGCCCAGCCCCGCGGCAACTGCCGCCTGCACGTATCCGCCGTACAGTCCGGGGTACGCCACTGCAGCTAGAAATTAAATGTTTTCAATCAGTGCCTTTCTTTCAGATTCAGATCAGCCATGTTTTCAACAAATATATGAGATTTATTTATTAGATAGGTACTAAAAATACAATAACAGAATAGTGAATCTTTGACTGTCCAACTGAGAAGGTTTCCCGTTTCAGGACAGTCAAATTGATAGGTTTACTTCATATGTATGTAAGTAGGTAATGAAACAAAAATTCATAACAATAAATTCAATCATTGGAGAAATTACTTTTTACATAACATGAAATTCATAACATTGTGGAAATTACTCTCATATTTTCAATATAAGAGATAAGTTAGGTAAGCATCATAATTTTTTTTCATTGTTTCTATGATGTATAATAATATATTTGTAAGAATTATTATTTTAAATAGTATATATTATTTGATATATTTATAGTTTTTGTGTTTAATTCGTAGAACTCCATTTAATTTTTTTAAAATTTAATTAAAATCAAATTTAATAATATAATTATTAAGTTTTGCAAGTATTTTTTGGTTTTTTGTTATTGTTACAGCTGTTTCGGCTTTCAAGGCCATTTTCAAACTGACAGTTTGAAAATGGCCTTGAAAGCCGAAACAGCTGTAACAATAACAAAAAACCAAAAAATACTTGCAGAACTTAATAATTATATTATTAAATTTGATTTTAATTAAATTTTTTAAAAATATATTATTTGAGTTTGTGAAAGTCTAGAGGCCAAACATATTAAATAATTACATGGACGTACTGAACATTTGTTCTTTTCTATAAGTTAGCATATATTATGTTCGCTCTCGACTCTCTGTAAGTACAGAAGCCAATTGTTAACAGATTTACGCAGAATGCATGCACTTTTCGATTTCCATGTATCGGGAATGTGGTCAAAAATTTTTGGCCCTAAGTAAGAGTATTGTCTATGAGCAAGGGATGTCTTAGTAGAAAGTGGAACCACTGGATTCCTCCCTACATGACGGGTGTCGTGAAGATGGTCGATGGAAGGGTAGTGGTGACGATGTTTGTGTGGATGTAATATAATTTTTCTTATTTTAAATTTTCATTACAACAAGAACTCGCATCTTTTCGAATAATAAATCACTGGGGTATCTAAATGGTTTTAAGGATGACCCTTGTAAGTTATTTTCGAGCTTATTTGAGCTTCCGTTACTCATAGAGTTACATTAATTGCAGTGAGTTAAATATATTTGATACACTGCATTCCAACGTTCTCCATCCGCACTTATCTTAATATTTTGAAACTATTAATCAATCGTTGTTTTTAATCTAGTAGGTATTATAAATATGTTTTTTTTAACAACTAATATTTTACGATTGATTTTGAACCATTTGGACTTGTTTCAGATACGTTTTAGTGATATTTCCCCATATTGTTAATCTGTATCTTGCCAGTGAAACAATGTAAATTATTTTTAGAGTTTCAATAATTGGTCTAAACATTTTCAAAGCGAAAATTTTGCCAGCAATTTTACAGTGTTTTCTGTTTGATATTTAAAAGAGCAAGCCCCGGTAATACCAATATTATAATCTTAAGCAGAGTCTGTTTTGAGGCTGAAAGAATCGTAAAACGAAAAATATAGTGAAGATGAAGTATTTCATTGTATTTTATGCCTACCCACCTAGCTGGTTAATATGAATTTCAATTCAACTAAAAAAAACTTTGAATTTTATAAATGTTCCATAATAATTTCATAGCAAAGTAAGTAGATACACAGTGATTAGGTAATGCAATTGCAAATCTTTCTCACTCAATTTTATTAATCTCCCCAGTTTTTTGAAACGTCACAAACTTTGACGAGGCTTTGAGAGACTTTCGTTATCAAATTGATTTTAATTTTGATAACACCCCTAGGTAAAAAAAATACTCGGACCGGCTCAAGTATCACGGTTCCATGAAAGCCTGAATATATCTGGCTATCAAAAAACTGGGCGTCTCACGCAGGGCTAGCAGATTCTTAGTAGATTCTTAGATTAGTTACCAGTTGATAACTCTGTACAAATCTCAAATACGACAAATAATTCAATACTGGGCTGGAGTCCCACAATACTTACTTGATTCTGTGCAAAGTAGGGATGTCCGGCTGATTGAAAATCCATCGTTAACGATTCCCATCTCTAATGCACACAATCAATGTGGGCATGCTGAGCGTGTTCTAAGTGTATTTTAACGGAGCCTGCTCTAAGGAGCTAGGAGCATTGATTACCGATGCACCGGTTGACTAGTGAAACTCGACGGACACGAGCGAAACACTCCTTCACAGTTGATATTTTTGAGTAATTCGGCTCTTATATGGAACGAGCTATCGGCATCTGTTTTTCCTCCTTGTAATCTGTGCCTCTTCAAGACCCGAATTTATAAATCCCTCCCTACAGTCCCTACCTTAAACCGCCTCACAATGCTGCCCAACCGGGTGGCGACATAGTTTCCCTTTCTTTACACTGAGAGACAAGGGCGCTTTTGTAAGGTATTTGAATGTGCGTGAAAATTCCAAAATAAAAAAGGTGATATTATAATAAATAGAGGGGTGTCTATTATTTCAAATACAATTTTTTAATGTTACATTATTTGGCTTGAAGAAATTTAAAAAAATGTTTTCCTCTTATGTTATAAAGATGATATCTGGTTTCGTAAGAAGTCGAAGAAAGAGAACGTATAGTGGAAAGACGGTATAACAAGAGATAATAATTAACGGGATATTGGATTGAAAATTTCAAAAAATTACCACAAAGCTCGCTTACCTACTTTAAAACCTACTACAAAATGGAAAGACTAGAATCAACCCATAAAAAACGAAACCAATAAAGTACCAATACTCAAACTCTTATTCGAAATATATTTTTGAATACGCTGTACAATTTCTTTATTCCTTTACGCCTTTGCATTATGTCTGTGTCAGAAAAATAAAGAATTATCTTGTCAATTCCTTCGGCGTGCGAAACACGCTCAAGTCGGGGAATAACAAATACAGAAATCGTATATTTGCCTTTGTGGTATTTTCATATCATAATAATATATTCCGAATAATATTATTACAGTATGTTTGCTTTTGATAGGTTTTAGGATGAAACCATTACAGACTTTGGATGTGAGCTTATTCCGCATTGAATTATATACCAGGAATTAGGAATTACCTAATAAGGAAATGTTATTTATGCCTTAGTTTAGTGGAACAGTAGTAAGTGATTATATACCTACATCTAATGTGGTAATACCAATTGATATTTATTATATTTTATATAATATAATTGATTTTTTGTTGCAAACATAGGTATCTAGGTTAACTTGCAGTTGTGATTTTTCTACCTAACCAAAAAAATATTTTATCAAATTCCAATTTAAAATTTAACACGTGTTTCGGGCAAAACTTTTACTTTTTACTAAAGGCATGGGAACTGTTAGTTGTATTTTTGATGTTGGTCAATATCAGGACTATTCAGGGTTGCGTAATTAAAAGAATATAATCTTAGAATATGGAATTTTGTAGCAATGGCACTCGAAAAGCCGTTCTCGATTTTCTCGAAATTCGTAAAAGTGCCAATATCTCGAAAACTAACGACTTTTTACAAAAATCACGTTTTGATTTTTCGTGCGTCGTGAGTTGGCCTGTCAGCTGTCATCCCTTCAAAGGGTGAGGTTGCGTTTTGAGACAACCTGTATTGTTTTGTATTAAAGGATTGTTTTTTTACCACTTTAATCAAAACTAATGTAAGTAACTACCTTTGTTTTAAAATCCCAAATCATCAAAGTGTAAAAAAAGTGAAAATTTAAAAAAAAGGATTATCTGTATATAAATTTGATATTTCTCATCGAACTTCGGAATATTTCCAAAGTATTTTAAATTTGCTATATATTTCTTATTTTTGAAGATGACGTGAAAATAAATATCAGTTTGAAAACTAGATATAATTACCTTTTAGATTTTTATTTGAAGTATATGTTAATATTTACGAATTTAAATTTCACAAGAAACAAACAAAACAAGAAAGAAGTTGAGAAAAAAACAAATTCCTTTTTACTCCAAGCGTCGAAATTTTTTAGGAATGCGAGATGCAGAAAACACATCCCTTTTAAGTAGTAAATTTTCAATAAAACTGTGAATTCACTTTTTATATCATTTATTCAATAAAAAATATAATAATAATTCCCAGAGCAATACAAACTTTGATTTCTTGGAAATGTAGTTACCTATTATGCTTAAGGCATTTATGATATTTAAAAAAACATTAGGTACTTGCAACGTATATACATTACTTTCGCAATCCGAGTTTAAGACATTTTTTTTTATTAAGTACTCAAATCTGTCCTCGTACAGTCTTTATTCAATGTGTTACTAAAACACCGTTTTCTTATTAGTTAGGTTGCTAGCGTCTCGTGTATATACATACTGCCTAAAGCTTTCTGTGAAGATAAAACATAATTATATTTATCGTTTGAAGTAAGTAACGCTCATCTAGCAGTGGATATGGTAAATAGTGACCTACGTAGAGTTTGCACTTGGCCACATGAGCACGCGTTACTTCTCGATCCCCAAAAAACTGTTGCTTTATTAATATCAAAGCATAAAGCAACAATATCGTGTGTAAGGAATGGAGGACAAATTGTAAAAATATATGATGGTCTTGTTCCCTTTGTTAATGCTGCGCACAACCTTGGAAAAAATTTGCTATGAGGAGCATGTTAAAGAGGTCAAGGTTAGGCTTCATCTGTTGTATAAAATAAGAAAATACGTTATAGTATTACCGTTAGTCTTGTGCTCTCAATATTGGACTATGAAGATGCAGTGTATGGTCCGTCTTTAAATGCATTTGTCTGATATTGCTATAAACGCTAGCATAATTTCATAATGTGCCTAACTTCTATCGGCATATGATAATGAATATGTCGAACATAAGGAGGTTACATCAGTTGTGTTAAATGTACAGTTTGGGATGAATTCTGGTCAAAACCTTGTACTCTGGTACCGCCCAACATAAAGTTTTCTTCTCCTAAACACAGTCATTAAAGAACATAAATACATATTATTAAAATAAATACCGGAAAGTTCAATTATGTCCTGTGCGTTCGAACCGTATCTAGATTTCTCTAATAAACAATATACAGTGTTAATTTAAAGTAACTTATCAGGAAAGTATGGTACTGTATATTATCTGCCTGTATAAAATGTAAATAAATAATAATAATGACATATGTACATTCTAGCATCACGTTAATCAATCAAATGCATTGTATATATGACTTTGGTGATCGACGAACCGGTGGATGCAATCCATAAATTTTTAATAAGTTGACTAGTCTATGAGTCTTGAGGTGATTTTGCACAAAAATGGCGCTAAAAAAATCATCAAAATATTATTATTATTATTAATTCGAATGTTCCTATATGTTGAACATACTGCATTGGTCCCGTGAATCTCGTACATACAGTATTTGAGGGTAGTTTCAGCTTCCTAATCAAAACTTTGGAATGAAATACCACTGCCTATTCGAATAGTTAATATTGAAATCGTTATGTGCTCCTTGAAGCTCTGCAGCGAATGTTGCTAACTGCACAGTCAGCGCCACAATAATATTCTTGTCGAAAGGGATACCTACATATTTGTGTTAGGGATTTTGTGAAAATATTTTGAATTTCATTTGATTTAATTCAGAATTTTCTGGTTTGTTAGAATTATTACATATTAGAGGCTGTGCTGAAAACCATCTGTACAGCTAAGCAGTGATCTTTTTGTCAATATTGTCAAGCAGTGGTCGAAGGGTAGGGCTCTCGACTAGCAAGCTGCAGGTCGCAGGTTCAAATCTCGGCGCGCGCATATAAATTTTATTTGATTAATTTAAGTGGAAGATACTCTTAGTATCGCCTTGCTGTAAGTCCACCATTCAGAATTGAAACGTTGCTTGAAATGGCTTTGGGCGTGTTTGGTGATTAGATCTGAATAGCCAGGTACCCCACCTTACCCCATCTCCTTCCTCTCCCCACTACCTTCAGACTAACACCATATCCAATTGGGGATGCCATAGTCTCATTGGCTCTAGACGGGTAGCAGCAGTTTCACATTGAAAAAAAAAATTGTGTAATTAATTAGCTAAATACAAATGAATGTTTTTGTTATTATTATTAATATTTTTTTATTATAAAATAAAATGCTAGGAACCTACCTATTGACAATTCATAAAATTCCGAGCGCCATAAGACGTTTAGAGAGGTAGTGAATATTTAGCATTAGCTCGTCACGACTTCATCCTATTTTCGATAAGTTCAATGCGCGAGGGGTTATTGGAATGGAAAAAGCTTTTAACATTACCACAAACCTGGCGTTGTGGAGAAACTGGGGAACTGTGGAAGTGTAGAATGAGGTGAAAGTGGGGAAGGTGGGGACCTAAGCTTCTCGGGCCCGCGGGGTACCCGGGCCAAACCATCAAATAAGTTCACCATTATTTGAGGATTTTGTGAGATAGTGTTGTCACGTGTTTAAAAGAATACATTTAGGTAGGTGGTTCAAAAAGTTTATATATGAAAATTAGTTCATTTTTGGTGTTAAAGAACATAAATTTATTTTATTAGGTAAATAGGTACACGCCTTTACTTAAAGAATAAACTGAATTAGTCTAATTTTATAAAGCTGAATTATTTTAAGTCTTCAAATATCTTTCGACAGCTTTTATATTCTTGCTAAAAATGTTGATTGGAAGTTGTTTGCAATACACAGAATAAAGAAGAATACTAGAAATGTTTTGTGGGCGTGTTTTGTGATCCAAAAGTCTGACCGAATCCTTTGCTTAAATTTTCTATGCAAAACTGTTTTTCACTGTGGGATGATAATATAATGGGCTAAAATGGGTTAAACAGGCAAAACGTACTAAATCAGTGGCAACATTGGTTTCCTCTCAAATCTATTTCTAATTTCTATATAAGAGTCTATAGTCTAAAGTCTTTCAAAATAATTACTGACTTAGTTTAATTTTTACTTAAAAAATAGATTACGATGAAGGAGGAAAGCAATCAGCCTCCTTATATTTTTGTTGGAAAAGTCTTGGAATCTGTTCTTCTTAATTCTGTGTTGTAATCATTGAGGAACGATATAATTAATTTGTGTTTGGTTTTTATAAGAAAATAATCAGATAGGATCACAACCTATTTCCGTAAGTAAGTACAGTCAAAATTTGTTCTATCTCTTTAATAACCCTTAAACAAAAAAATTCCGCAAGAGATACTTCCAAGAAAAACAAACTTTTCAAATTTAACTTTTTGAAAATCTTTTTTTAAAGAATTCCGATTTCGGACTATTGATAACAGTGTAAAATCGGAAACATTTTTAAAAATTTAGCATATTAAATGATGACGTCATCGGAAATGTGTTAGATCACAATGATATCAATCAAATATTTAAGCTTTAATTAGAAAAAAAACAAGCATTTAAATATAAAATAAGTTTTTATACCGTGTGAACCTGAAATAGTGTACTTAAGTCAATGACTTGTAATTTGTGACTTGTTGTAACGGTCGGTATAACAGATCTACCAATGAAAAAATTTAAATGTTTTGGTTAACGTTTTTACAGTAAACGGTGAATATACGAATTATGTATTTAGCTTGGACAAAATTGGACGGCGTTCTACCCTCTTTACTATTTAGTTAGATAATATGTTAAGTCATTCCTACCTACTTAAATGAAATACACTTTTCTTCAACAACTTACATTAATTTTATTTATTAATGATTCTTTATTTGAAATTTGTATTTCTTTAGTTTAAATTTTTGACAGATGTCTTAATTTTTCAAGTTTGCTAATGGTATTAATTCGAAGGGTAAATTTGTAATCTTCTAATAGGAAATGATCCTGAGTCATATTTTTGTTCAGTAACACAATCCTATTACAATACCTATCCCGTGATAATTCCGCAAGTCAACGCTAGTATATAATATCTTTTTTAACGGAATTTCATTTCAGTCTAACACTTGCATTCATTCCCGCGGTGGTTGTGATATTATTATGAAATCAATAGATTTGAACGAAGCTCCTACCATACATTTTGAGCTTTGCAAGATCCTTCCTCCAGTGAGGCATAAGTTTTCTGTTAACCACCCGGTGGTATTTACCCTAGCCACCCCAATATCCCCCTAACCACCCGGTACGTCCATCATCCCCTATCTAGCAGGGGAAGTAAGCCTTCGATACTGAGAAACAAAAATTTAATAAAAATAAAATCTTAATCAATTTAGGATGCGCATGTGCGTATCGCCGCCCTACGAAACATTTATTAAATGACCAACACGTCTGACTTAGGTCACCCCAAACGGTTCGCTACGTTTGATGGCTTAGCGGAGGTTTCCGGGTTCGAGTGGGATTTGTCTTGGCGACCTAAGTCCGTATTTGAAGCGAGATCCCACAAAGTTATTTTGCAATTTTAGAAGAAATGAAAACTTAATTGCATTATTGGATTAACAAAAGATTTTCATTTATCTTTGCCAACTTTGTTAAGTTCCTAGATACGTAATATATTTTAACATTGTTATCATATCTACTTACTTTGGTATATATTTAACATATTTATAAAGGCCTCAGAACGGGTAAGTCACCCAGTGACGCCAACATTACTGGATAACTATGAAATGTATAAAAATATTGTACCAAAATAAAAAAAGAACTCTATACATATTTTACGGTTCGGACTAATTAATATATTTCTGTTCGATAAGTTTACTAACACGTAAATATTAAACAAGATTATTAACACTTTAAAAAAATTAGAGGTACTAGGAGAAAATTTATAAATTTATTTCATTTTTAAATTATATTTTTCTCTCCTCTAAACTGTTGATTTCATTTAAATGTACTGTAACTTCTTACAAATAAAAGGTTATACCGATATACAGAAAACTTTGATAATACCTTAAAAACGAGCAAAAAAAAACCTTTTCCAAAAAAATGTCTATGTCCTAAAACACAGAATCCATTATCAACATAGGTACATAACTTTTTTATTTCAAAATTTTTTTATTACAAAAATACTTTAAAGTAGTATGAACATTTTTTGTTTTTGATATAAAATTGCTGATATCAATTTTTTGGCCTAACCTAAAACCTAACCTATAACCTGTATACAAAGTTTGAATATAAATAATTGGAAATACTTAGTGGTCCGCTTGTAGAAGCCATATAAATAATCGATGTATCTCGGGCAATGGGCATAATAGAATGGGTAATTGGGTTGTCGACACCTTACCACCAGCTTTACCCTGGACCTACCCCCTCCCTCTCCCCATCCCCCTCCACATCACCGCCCGCTGTAACCGCTTACGCTAATGTTATTCTTTATTTTTTAGAATAATATTTAGACGGTTGAATGATTCCTCGCATAAAAGATTATTTTCTCCGTCGAGAGATCTGATGGGGATCCCGTCGACCTTTGTGGAGTTTTTTTTTACAGTTTTTTCTCCAAAATCAACAGAAATCATCCTATAAGAGTTTCGGAATTAGCATACTCAAAACAAAGCGGAAATCCGTTTTTTCAACTTGCGTTTACAATTTACACTCATCCATTATCATTTAAATATACTAGATCCGTGAAAAATCACGGGTTATGTTTTAATTATGGATTAAAATGTTAGTAAATCTAAATAGTAGTACCTAAATTTTACTGAAAATGAAACAAAGCGCAGATCCTTGGAAAATAACGAAATCCGACTTCACTTGCCAAGATTAACCCTAAAAAATTTAAACAAAAGAAACACATTTCAAAAATAAAACTGGTTTTATTTGTAAAAAAAACTTATTTTATAGGAAGGTATTTTAAAAACAACAATTGAAATTTTTATCTGTTAAAATATTATAGGTAGGTACTTATGTACTTTATCGTTTATCCGAATTCTTGACACAATCAGTTCCAATATTGAAAATGACACTTGAATGAGTCCATTGAACCAGAGTTACAGTACAATCACTCACAGACGGACCAACAACCTAAATTAGTAGTTCAATAATAAGGAGACACTTTTGTACTTAGTTTTTAAATAATAAGTTGGGGTAAGAAGAGGTCCAAATGATTGTGTATCCCCCCCCGTCTGTCTTCTGTCTCTGTATACCCCCCCCCCAGGATCGAATCCCCTTCCCCATCGGGTTGAACCCCCTTCCTCATGTGAATGCTATAGCTACGCCCATGGGGTATTGTAAGATTTGCAGATAAGTCGGCAAAGAGTTTTATAAAATGAGGCATTTGATCTGATGTTGCGTTCAGGGCAACGAAATTCAATCCTTTCGAATACAGTTGGTCAGTCAATAAAGCTGTTCACGATCTTATGTACAAACAGTACGTCATTTTTTTTTCTCTGTAAAGAGTATTAGATTTTGATACGAAAGGTGCTTCGTAAAATTTTGTTTGAATTTTTCAATTTTTTTAAGCTTGGTATAGAGGATTCCAAATGACAGATGCAAATTTGAGATGAGATCTTACGTATGCCATATTTATATATATGTATATTAGTTCAAGTGTTAAAGGTTTATTTGAATGGTTTTGTTATGCGTAGAATGAAGCCCATTTAATACTTGCGGTTTGACGAAGATTATAACGATATAGTTAATGCGAGAAACATTATATGATAAGTGATAGTTATTATACCCAATACGAGTAGGTTCATATAACTTTCTCAGATATGAGTCTAGATACAAATATATAATATGTATATCTACCCCAATAGGCGAATCACTGAGTATTGTTTAAAGCGAAGAAAGATTAATAACAAGGGTTTGATCGAGACTTACATATTAATTAATTCCGACAAATTTGTAACGATCATATATATATTTTTAGACCGATACCTACGGATGTAAGTTATAATTAAAATATTTTATGTAAAACGGTTTATGAATTTTAAAAAAACAAACTCGCGAGGTATTTCTCTTGAAACATCTGAAATTTTGGTAATACGTTCACCAGAATTAATTAAAATAAACCCCATAGAAAGATCCATTTTTTAGGCCTGCTAGGGTTAATTCTTAATAGAAATAAAATATTTTTTGACACGACTTCTTCACTTATGTCTTTATGATTCCCACTTTATTTTAGAGATTTGCCAGGGAAAATTCAACCGCAGGTCTGTCCAATATACCAGGGCCGCGCGTTCCATATTTGTGTGCATGACTTCTTCACTTACGTCGTTAAGATTCCGACTTTATTTTAGGGTACTGTCCCGTCAAAATTGGTATGTGTACAAAACATAATAAGGTATGATTTGAGATTTTCACGACCAAAAGTATTATAGTGATTTGTTTTGGGGTATTATGCCGTGTTGCGCTACCTCCTTCTTTAGTCAACGTTTCGAACAGCATTGCAGTGTCCAAATTACACATCTGCCCTGATGATGGACACTGCAATCCTGTCTGAAACGTTGGCTAAAGAAGGAGAAAGCGCAACACGGCATAAAATCCGAAAAACAAGTCACTATAAAACATAATAAGTATTTTTTAATGCAATTTTTGGGCATTTTTTGATTACAAACCGATATTCACTGATGCTGCCATGTTAATATCTGGTTTTCTGCCATGGGCGGCTCGTGGTATTGGTCCAGAAACCTAGCATACAACATGACTTTCAAAAATTAAGGACGGGTTGTTTCGGAGAATTTGAACAATTCATAAAATTTCAACGTTCATTTACGGGTTCTGTGAAAGTCCTATTCAAATAATGTTATTATATCATTATAGGCTAGTTGCTTGACAGAACTGAAATAAAAACAGAACTTAAAATATCTTTCACAGAACTTGAAAATTAACTTTGAAATTTGAAGAATTGTTCAATTTCTCCGAAACAACTCGTTCTAAATCATACCTATTTTCACTCAAGTTGCTCGCAATATTTTTCCACTCACTATCAATGTAGTGCCTAATGCAATAAAGCATTATTTTGAATTTATTTTGTTGTATTCAAATTTCTTTATTTCAATCCATAATCATAGGTACCTATCTAAGCAACGGTAAATAGTTCCTGCAATATTTATTCCTAGGAATATCGAGCCTTGAGAAAAATATCACAAAAATGTTGTTGGAAACCAAAAATATTATAACTTATATCTTTGTTAGAAACAATTATAATTTTTTTAAGTATCTATTGAGAAATATAACAAATTTACCATAGGTACCTACCTACCTATGTTTTATTTATTTTTTGGAGACAATGGGTTTTAATTAACGATGTGTATGTAATTTGTGGATAAGTATTCTACTACAGGTATAGTTTAAAACAACATTCATGTAATTGTAAAAAGCATTCGCTTTGTGGCTCATCATAATTTACAATAAAAACACATAAATTTGTTTTTGAAAAAATGCCGTCGGCAGAAAAAATAAACAATTAATACTATGATTTTATTTGTTTGAAAAAATATCTAACGTTTCTTTACGATTATCACAATCCTTGATTTTCGTAGGTACCTACCTAAATTAAGTAGTTGAACGACTAATATTTATCCATCATGTTAATTCATAAAATATTCACTACGATCAGGGGCGGTTCGTAACGGTTGGTCATGTACGGAGAAAAATAAGTATTGATAATTTATTTAAAAATCTATTCAATTTTTGGAAATCCTGTTACAAACGGGATTGCAGGAGGATTCCTGATAAACTTTTAGTAAATTCCTAATATATCTGAATACTTGTTCATGCACCTGCGTTTGCCTTGATAAAATTGTAACAACGAAATGTGACAAAATATTAGAATTCTTATGAACACGTGTTCTGACATCGTGATAATACATTCGTATTTCTCTGAAAGTTTAGTGGGAAACCTATCAATGCATTAGTTAATCAATTCCAGTTTTTAACCGGATTACGAATAATTTGAAAAAATTCTTTAAATTTAGCACGGGATTTCAAATCTCAGATATATGAAAAACACTTAAGTATTTGTCTTTTTTTATATTTATTGACGGATTATTTAAGTATCTACTGCTAACTTGACTTCAGCAGAGAGGGAGGTAGAAATATAATAATAATGATAAAACATTTATTCGGGAACACATTGTTGCATATACATTGAAAAAATGTCTAAATAAATATAATAAATTGTTAAAATTAAATCAAATAACCAACATTTACATTAAAGCAAACAAAATCAATTGTCAGAAACCATTCGCTTTTATTCGTGATTTATTGCAACAATGTCGATATTAGAATGGACAATGGAATTTGATTCCAATTTTTTGATGGTGAATAACTGTAACTACCCTTCAAAACAGCAGAATACAATACAAATATATTTTCCTTAGTTCTAATATAATTACATCACATCAATGTACCAGATATTAGTAACCTAGCAACAATATAATATAATTTCATCACATCAATTCACCAGAGATAAGTAACCTAGCAACAATATAATATAATTTCATCACATCAATGCACCAGAGATTAGTAACCTAGCAACAATATAACATAATTTCATCACATCAATGCACCAGAGGTTAGTAACCTAGCAACAATATAATATAATTCGGTGATTCATTAGATCATTTGTGGTTACAAAGTTACAAAGTTTTAAATATGAAAATCATAATTTATATAGGCATGATTTTTTTTAAATAGAAAAATAACGTATTCTGTAGGTATCTACTTAAATTATTTTAATATCAACTTAAATATCTACGATAATCACAGAAAAAATCTATGGATTCTTTCAAAATATGTAGGTACTATTCCGAACAAATGTATTGTTAATAAATCTAAAAGTCGCGAGGCACCCAGGCAGCTAGTAGATTAGTATGGCTACGCTAGTATACTTTTTATGAACCCAAGAAATTAACATGTCGGAAAGTCCCGTAAGTGCTGATATTCATAACGCACATATGGTGATTATTTCAGACTCGCTCTTGGGCCGTATCATTCGGACGGCGGATTTTTAGCACGGAATTTGAATTTGAATGCGCGCTGTTGTGATGAAATTATTTTCACCGAAGATTGTCTAGTAATTTTATTTTAAATGATTTTTTGTTTGTGTTCTTTTATATGAGTGTTCTCTGTAGTTCGTTTATTCAGTGGCATTAAATATAAAAATATTTTTTTTTACTTTTTTAGACTTCCTTATTTGCATTTTTCAATTATGTATTCAATATTATGGAACCTACCTGCCTAAAGAAAGTTTGAAAAAAGATTGGTCGTTGAGATAATATTGAGGTTTTTTTTTTGGATTGTGATAATGATTTTTGTTTTGATTTTATAAATTATTAAATAAGAGAAAATTAGAAACATTATTTTTGGATGCGAGGTCTATTGCTCACATAACTATCTACTATGTAAGGTATATCTACTAGGTAGGAATATCAAAAATCTTATATTTAAAAAAAAAAATCATTAATTTGGTCATGAAAACTATTTTATCAATGAATTAATGGTTATAAACTAGAAATTTATGATGTTGACGCATCTTTTTAAGACAATCTCACCGCAAAGAACGAAAATAAATTATTAAAAGGAAAGTGACAAATACTCACCCAATAAATCGATTAAAATAGGAAACTTACAGAAAGGTTCATACTATTCCAACAGAAATTATCTTTGGAAAAAAAAATTATAACCAGGTAGGTTAGTAATATATAAATATATGTATATTGTTCAAATTGGTAGGTATACATAAGTAGGTATATGTATTTTTTACTCTCTTATCAATCCACAATGACAATATATAATACTTGATAAATTGTATTGTAATTGCATTACGTAAATTGCATTAGTTTTTAGGTAGGTATATCGCCTCGTGATTATCACGCATTAATAAATCAGAAGTTTTCGGCTTTCAGGTGCAACAATAAACAACAACTATAATAAACCACACCATTTTTAGGATACATTCTAACTTCGGAGTTATCTGCGCCTTCTGAAAAGAAACACCTGGTATTTGTGTTGTCTTGGGAGCATGAATACTACCTATACACGGCTTTATAGCGTCAATGTACATCATTTTCCTGGATACAACTGATTCAAATTCTTCCACACTCACCAAAGAAGTCATGTGCAGCATGGAACCCTGATGCGGCCGCTGCTAATTGATGCAATCTGAGCGCAGGGGGCGCTAAGGGCGGCCGCGGGGGTCTCGGGGCTAGCAGACTGTCAATGGTGAAGGCTGCCCCCGGCACGCGCGCCCCCCACACCGAGCTACCGCCCCCTGTGCCCGACGAGCCACTGGACCGCCCTTCGTCCCTTTCCCAGCCAACCGCCTCCATCTTCAGAGGCAGCTTATCGTCTAGAAAGCCAGAGGAACGCATCTGGTGGATCTTGGCTATTGTGTAGCCTTCCTCGGCCGATCTTGAGAAGTAACTCTGGTCCAGGCAACTGGACATTTAACGTTCTTGTTTTAAAATCGGCTTAAAAATCGCAATAATAAAAAAAACGGTTGAAAAAATATATTGTCTAATTCACAGAAAAAAATAATGTAAATAATCCAACATAATTGTTAGAAAGTATTAAAAAAACATTAATTTAAATTGAAATACAATGTTTTTAAAGACATTTTTAATTTAGATTCTGTCTAGTTAATTGTTGTAATATAGTCACTTTTCCTTGCACAATCACTTTAAACTAACACAATAAAAAATATTTAAGGTAATACAACATTTTTAATGCTGATTGAATAAGCGTCAAGCATAAAATTTTCGATATCCGTTTCCCGCATCAAGTGTTACCGGGTTCACATTCGATGATTTCCCGCGGATTGTTGTGAGTTACTGAGCTTCGCACGGGGTACGTTTCCCGTCGGGGCTTCCCCCCATCCCCCACCCCCACCCCTGGGGGCGGCCAACCCTGCCCTTCCCCCGGGGGCGGGGCCAGCGCTAACGGATAACGGCGAAACGGCGAGGCGTTGGCCGTGTCAAACGAAGTCCTCGTAACGGCTCGTTTACATTCTTTGGCGCGCGGACAACTAGAAAGCTTTATCTTGAACTGAAATCTACGCATTTTTGACACAGGGGAAAGAAGGTGAATAAACTGAAAATTAAATAAGAAATAAATAAATTTGATTCTATTTCCGTTCTTATTTCTAAGATACATTTTAAGGGATCTATTTATCATCTCTTCCGTTAATTTCAAGATCTAAGAATTTTAAAACACTTATTTTATGAAACAAAATCCCGATAACTTGTTCAGTCGATTCTTTAAAATAGACTTCCAGGTAAGGTTATACAATTTCTTACTAAGTAAGGTATTTAATTATTCATTAAAATTTAATTTAATCTACGGGTAAGGCTCTCAACTAGCAAGCTGGAGGTCGCGGGTTAAACCCTGTTGTGCGCAAGTAAAATTTATTTAACTATTTTAAAATAATATTCATTACCTATTTTTGCGGCACGTTCCAGGGTGGAAGATACTCTCAGTATCGCCCTAGTGTAAGACCACCATTCAGAATTAAATCGTTGCTTGAAATGGCTTTAGCCATGTTTGGTGACCAGATCTGAATAGCCAGGTACTTTTCCACCTTCCTCTCTCCCATCTCCTTCCCCTCCCCACTACCTTCAGTCTCACAACATACCGCAATTGGGGATGCCATAGTTTCACTGGCTCCAGATGGTAGGGAGAAGTTGGGACTCATAAAAAGGTAACTCTGGAAAATATTCTACATTAGGTATCTACGAACAAGTTGCTTAAATAGATTTAATAAAACTTCTGACCCTCCCTACCACCCCACTAGCCTATCTAAAACAAAGTCTATCTAAAATAAAACAACTCAAATAACTAAAGAAGATTTAAAATGGATGTTAGCAAAAAACCTTGAAAACTTCTTTTGTCAATCGTATTATTGGGCTTTGCGAAGTTTTTATTTGTCCATCCATTACATTTTGATTGCCGGATCCCTATTTGATTTAGGTTTTTTTTCCCTTTTGTCCTCGGGTTAAGAAACCATTTTCTGCCATAGTTTTTTCCTTCAAATTGCCTTTGTATTTGGTTGTACAGCTAAAAGAGTACAAACGGAAAGAACAAATTGAATGTCTCCAAGACTAGTTTTTTATTCGAAACATAAATATGAGCATCTACCTTTTTTACGCGCTATCCTTCGTACTGTCTGAATGGTTAGAGGGTTACTTTAATATACAGGGTAGAGATTTCATTATCAAAGTAAAACTACAAGAAAATCTTTTAAAAACAATTTAATAGTTTATTATTATTTTGATATTACGAAGAGTTTAAAAAGTGACATAATCTAATTAATACATGTCTGGAACCTGAAGGCGTTTTGAAACGTCCACTCAACAAGGAAATTTAATATGAATACATTTTTTTATGAATTTTCAATTTCTTACTTAAATACCAGTATTTTAAAAACATTTTTTACAAATATCGATTTAATGGTAAAATAATATTCAAAATTTGCAAAACGATCGAAATCAGACGGGGTACGCGTGACGTCATACGTACCTCGGTTTTGTCGGTAAGGTCAATCCTGCTGATAGGCTTCCCTATTCAATGGGTCAATCCTACTCAGGTCGATAGTAAATAATAATTTTAAAAATATAATAACAAAATATGCATAGAACATGAATTGTTTAAAAACGAACACACTTCATTCAATTTCTAAAAAAAGGTGTACTGCTTGCTAGCATCATTTTCACTATCATGTATTTGGTGTATTTAAAACAATGATATGTTAATTTCCCGCCTCAGAACCAACATATTCTAGTAAGGCTGTGTTGTAATTTTTTAAATGATGCAATACTTTATATATTTCAAAATATTGTTTAATAATGTGGGCCACCCTGGGTGCTTTAACCGTACTGGGGCCTCCATTTTCCTAATGAATATTTTTAATTAAAGGATAAAATGAAATAATAAATTGAAATACATTAAAGGCGGCAGTGAAATTTTATTTAAAACTTCGTTAATATGGTGTCTTCTATGAGGTAAGGTTGTACATAATGATGTGTGTTTTGTAATGGTGTTGTTAATTACGTTTACATGTTATAACACTTTTTTAATGGGTATTATCTTTTTTGTTCATTAATCCATCTTTTAAATCTAAATCTAGACTGTTTATTGATTCCCTCGCTTTTTAAATCAAGCGAAATATTGTTGAATGAATCTATTGGCTGGTAGTTGTGGTGTATTAGTCCAAAGTTTTGTGTTTAACGCCGGAGTTTTTATTTATTTTTTAACGCTTGTTTAATTGGTCTAAAATATAGTTTAATAGTGTTTTGTGTATAATTGGCGTATATCTAGTACGTCGAACATGTTGAATATTTGGTTCTATATTTTTTTAAGTATTATATTAAAGATGGTTTTCTGTGTTATTTACATCTAAAAAATAATTACTGATAACAAAAAATGAAGAAAAACACACGCATTTTATTACACAAATGTGTTATAAACTTAATTCATAAAAAATTAAAGCATTTTCATTTATTTTTCAAATAGCCTTCGAAATTTGGTTTCATAAAGATGCACATTTCAATTCTTCTTTGTTTGACTTTAAAGTAGTTTTAAATACAAAGCATTGTGTTTTTTTCTTTCTAACACCGTTTAGGACATATTTCTCACCATGTTGGTAAGGGAGATAGGTACAACGGTTTATATGAGACCACATGATTTGTTCCCAAAAGCGAACAATATTAGCCCAAAGAATTAAAAATAAGACAATGGGTAGGTATTGTGAATTCAATTTTTAACATTTTTTTATCAAGATAAAAATAAATCGATTTTAACAAGTTTTAACAAATATAAAAATGTATTTATTGTTTACCCTACCCTCAAATAAGTTTCAACATTATATAAACAGCAAGGCAACATGGATGTATCATTAAATTTGCTTATACAAACGTGGGTGTATTGTAGTTATGTAGTCCTGTATTTCCTTTCCACCCCGAGACGGCACACAGAACATGATGTGTGCCTCGCTGTAAAGGCTATTAAAAGTTAATCCATACAGGGGTTGGTTGTTTGCTTGGAAGAGTAAGCTCGGAAACTAACCTACATTGGGACAGGACGTATCAGGCTTTATACTTTGTACTTACATTATAATCGTAGCTTCTCAAAGGAATATGGGTGGCCTGGTGGTCTCATATAAGATCTCGTGATGTAGAATTAAGTGACATTGCAAATATTTAATATTTTATTTAACGCCCATAGAGCTTTTACATAATACAATACATCATAAAAGTAATACTAAAAAAAAATCTACCTTATCAACAGAATCACTATTTAAATTGTTTCCAGTACCAAATGTCAATGACACATTTAAGCAAGCTTCCATCATAAAAATGTGCAAAGAAAAAATTACAAAGAATAACAAGAATTTTACAAGCTAATGAGAAATGGAAATCAATTTATTACACTTAATTTTAAAACAATACAAATGCAAAACTATTATATTTAACCATATAAAACTACAATAATCTACCTTCCGAACTGCGCCGTATTGTCAACCAATCAGAACAAATAACTGAAAAAAAATTTTTTTCAAAAAACTTAAATTAAACATTACATTGAAAAATCTATATTCTATACAAAAAATATTATTACATTATAAAATGAAGACCTGTCGGACGATGGCGATATCGAACGACAAAGAAGAAGCCTAAGCATAGCGTCTAAGTTTTTAACGGTATTGCTGCATTTTGCAAATGCAGCAATACCGTTATAAAAATACTATTCAACGCATTCTGTACTGGCCTGTATACGTGTGAGACATGGTGTCACTACCGAACTTGCTCGATGGAACGACTCCGAATTCAATACAATGACGCCTGTAGAATAATATTTGGATACCGACGATACAGCAGCGCATCGACGATGTTCACGGAACTAGGACTGCATGGATTTGCCGGCCTGATGAGACACCGGGTCACTGGAGCCAGGATGCGGCTAATGGCCTCCGCCAACAAGTTGGTGACCGCAGCACCAAGCGCCACTCCTGAGTGAGCGCTGGGCCCAAGCGCACTCAAGACCACACCCTGCATAGTTGTCCTTATTAGTAAATTTATTATATGTATTATACAATGTAAATCTATATGTATATTTATATGGGACGTGTGAGATTGCACTAACCTCCCCACATCCTGGAATAAAATATTATTATTATTATTATAAAACCTATGTAAGAATCGTGGCTCTCTTATCAGGCACAAGAACTTCTATTTTCTGATAAGTTATGTATCACCAATTATGATCTAAAATGTAATATTGTTAAATATTTATGTATCTATATTCCTTATATTACAATAATAAAAAATAAATAAAAAAATCTTATACCATAGAGACATAATAAGTTTGAAAATAAATTACTAAAAGTAAAATTACAATAAATTCTTTTATTTCTTCTTGTTAAGTTATATATTCTTATAATTTTTCTTTTCTTTCCATATTGTACTACAACTCCCAATATTTTTCATGTGTGTAAATGGCACTTGTGTCGTTAATTCCAAATAAATAAATATATTTATAAAACTTTAAAAAATATATTCACAGTTAGTTATATCTGCAAGATATCAGAATACTATTAATATAAAAATATATTTAGAGTTAGTTATATCTGCAAGATATCAGAATACTATTAATATAAAAATATATTTAGAGTTAGTTATATCTGCAAGATATCAGAATACTATTAATATAAAAAATATATTTAGAGTTAGTTATATCTGCAAGATATCAGAATACTATTAATATAAAAAATATATTTAGAGTTAGTTATATCTGCAAGATATCGGAATACTATTAATATAAAAAATATATTTAGAGTTAGTTATATCTGCAAGATATCAGAATACTATTAATATAAAAAATATATTTAGAGTTAGTTATATCTGCAAGATATCAGAATACTATTAATATAAAAAATGAACACTAAACATGTTAAATTACATACTTATTTACCGGATCAATTACTTTAAATCTAAAAAAATATCGTAAACAGTCACAAAAACTTTAAAGACGGGTAGCTTCACAGAATTTGAATAAATTCATCTAATTTCAAAGTTAATACATATTCAAGTTCTGTAGAAGTCCAATTCAAGTTCAGTTATAATACTGTGAAACAACCAGCCCATGATGAAATACTAACAGAACTTGAATTTTAACTTTGAAATTTGATGAATTTTTCAAATTCTGTGAAACATTCTGTCCTTGGTCCTTTATTGTTTTTTTCTTTCTTATTTTTCTGTTTTCCACAAATCTTTCGTTTCATTTAATTCCTTAAATTTATTACTGTTACTAATTTTACAAATTGCGTCGTATGTTTCACTATTGTATTGTAAAAATGAAATTATTTGAGTATAAATTGCTACGTCAAACACAAGAAACTTGTCTCTATATGATTACTTTTTACTATATAATATACAGGGTGTCCGGAAATAAAGTGCTCTGACTTTAGGAGGTGAATATACATGATGGTAGATGTTAATTATCTTTTGTCGAAATTCCATTTTTATTTTTCAATATAAAAATATTTGTCCGTAGAAGAATACCTCTTTTCTCACACAAACAATTCAACTTTTTAAACTAATAACTACCTTAAAACATTGCAATTTCGGTAAAAGTCTTTGTTTTTTACTTCTTAAAAAACATGTTGAATCACCCTCAGAAGTCAGCGCACTTTACGTATAGCTATTTTCCTGTCAGTTTTGGAATCTGTTGTATACTTGTCCACACATATTATTAACCGTCTACTTATAATAAATAGGTCAAAATATTCGGATTATCATGAACGCGTTTTCCGTCATCGTGATAATATATTCAAATTTACTAAATCATGAAACCTGTTAATTCATTCGTTAAAGGTCTGCAATCCCGTTTTTAATCGGATTAATAAATTAGCAACATTCATTTTTATTTCATTAGATTCATATATTTTCATGTCAAAATCGATAATAAATTGCATTAATATATTTTTTATATCTTTTATATACTCAATAATAGTATTATTCAATTTATAAACAAGTTCTGCTATGTAATTATTATTAAGTGTGACAGCTGTTTCGCCCTCTGAAGACATTATCAAACATTATCTTCAGAGGACGAAACAGCTGTCCCACGTAATAATAATTACATAGCAGAACTTGTTTATTATTAAACTGTTTTTATAAATTGAATAATAATATTATTGAATATGTAAAAGAAATAAAAAATATAATGGAGTTCTACAAATTAAGCTTGAAAACAATAAAAAAAAATTATTAACATAAATCGTTAAGTACCTAATTATTTCAGGTGAAAATACTTACTCACATATTAAGTATATCAAAATTATTATTATTAGGTTTACTTACTGCGGATTTTCATTTCCTAATGTTCGTTGAGCTTTTCTAGCATTTCCTTTATTAGATTAAAGAAAGGTTTGTATTATTTAAAACGATACTCCTTTATGTTCATAAATACAAAACACAAGAAATAACAATTAACACGTATATTAAAAACATTAGATCTTAGATTCCAAAACATATAGAATAAGCTACTACAAATACAGCATCTGGACCAAAAAGCTTCTTGTACAGTGGTACTAAACTCTCCAGCAAAATGCCACTCTCATTTAAAACTCACAACAATATTATAACATTTAAATCTCAAATGAAAAACTGGATACAAACAGGGAGATCAGAACTTGAAAATATACTGACACCAAATACAAACTGCACTAAAAACATCATGTAATATATTTATATTTATACCAGGGAAAACACTATTCAATATATTTGTAATTATTTTACATTATCTATACTACTAACTAACCATATATTTATTTATTATTACTACATTTGATCTTATAACTTTACACTACATGACAAATTGACAAGATCATCCGCACGTAATCTATATCTAGATTCTAGATGAGATTAAGATACATAGGAAACTAGGAACCCTGTTATATACCTGTTAAAGCCATATAATATACTATAGGTGTGTTACACAAATAGCCATCGCCGCACAAGCCGGCGGCAAAGCTTGAAACTCCAATCATTCAGGGTGTGGATTATAGTCAATTTCCCAATTAAAACAAGTCTCTTGTTATGAAGGTTTATTATACAGGTAATACAGGTTATCAACAGATCTACAAAGGTTACATAGCTTTTTAAGTCCTAACTAGTTACTTAGGCAATCTATTGACTCTAGGGGCTCTGATTGACAAGGTATATTATGCGCTCACGTGTAATTTACGGCGGATGCGGTGAGACGGTCGGCAGGGGCCATGGCAGGTGCCAGGCAGGGTGCAGGGCTGATGTAGAAAGGCGGCCACTAGGGCACACCACGCTGGACGGCAAAGGGACGCCAGGGCGGCGGCCGGTGTCGCAGAGACGATGGAGCAGAACGGGGGCACTGATTGGTGGGCCAAGGGGGCTCCACACAAGCAGGCTGGAGCGGCAGACGCCCAGGGCTGAGGCAGGGGTCTACGAGTTCACTGGTCTCAGCCTGGGGTGAACGGTATGTAGGGCGGCCGACATTCACAGAGGTAGGCGGCACGCTGCAAGGGCGGACACGGCGAGGAAGAGCTGGAGCACGGGTCGGATCGCCAAGGGGGTCTTCACGACCCGGCTGTGGTGGGCAGCGGTGACTGGGCCGTAGACGGCATGGGGCGGATCCGATGTGGACCGAGACATGACCCAGTTATATAACATAATGGGCTGGTGGCCATCGGCAGATGGAGACAGGACACAGCTCTATAATAAGTGGGCTGTGGTTTCGGGGGTCCTTTTGAAGCTGAGAACTTGAACTCGAGCAGCGGCCCGCGAGATGAAACGACACTCCCGAACCATATTTACGGCGTCACTTATTTGGCGGTAATGTTAACTTTGAACTCTACATCGTGTGGGGCTCAGCGAGGTCGGCGGTAAACTGGCGCGTGGGCAGCTAGCCGCAAGTACTTGACCTGCGTTGGTCCTCGCTGGGGGGGGGCTTGTCCCACTCTTTGGCGCGTGTCCGATGCCCTTATAAGGACACGAAGTACATGATTGGCTGTTAACCCGCGTGATCGTGACAAGCGGAGATATCGCGGATGTACTTGTATGTATTGGTGATCTAACATGAACTCAGTGCGTGGTTCGTTTCCTGCAATCGTGTGGACATACATAACTTTGCAGTTAGCTCTAGCAAGCTTTGTGCAAACATAACACTACCCTCCTTGTCGATGAAAGAAGATCCCAGGCAACGTGGCTGAAGCAGGGCAACGTCCTCTTGTTTGCCGTACGAGAGGTACAGAGCTACCTCCTTTCACAAAGATTTAAACACTCCCTAACGAGCCAAAACAAAAATTTAACTACCTGAGAGCCAAGTTGAACAATCCCTAACAAATACACTGAACAAGGGTTGCCAAACCTCTTTCAAAAATAATTGCAGAAATGATCTCCAAGGCGCGATACAAAACACGCTATGATTTACATACACAACTTTTTTCCAAACAAAAAAATACACCTGGCTTGCTTTTTTTTTTTCTCAAAAAAAAGGACAATACCAAAACAACAAATGTAGCATACAATGTGGTATTACCGAATGGATGTACACAATTTACCACCAGGCCTACACTTTCCATCAAACCACAAAAGAAGAACAATTAACAATGTTCACAATTGTACAATGTTATACAAAATGATATTCTGGTTAGAGAATATTATACGCTTATGCGATTGACCAAAATCAACCCATATTTCGCGTTTTTTTTACAATGAAATTCTTAAACTATACATGTTTTTTTTTATACACAAAATTCCTATTATGGAATGTGTACGCTGATTATATCATGCGATTGATCGAAATCAACCCATATTTGCGTCTTTTAACAATGAAATTCTTGACACTATACAACACAAGTATCAATACACATGTTATGTTATTTCTTATTATCCATTGATAATTTTGAAAAACGGAAAACAAAAAAAATTCTACTCAAGATTTTAACAATATATTCTCATTTAGTCATGGTTTGTCTGGTTGCTAATAATTCTTAGGCATATAGACCAATCCTCTCGTATCGCATATTGATTATACAGGTCAACGCTACCAAGACCTACCATGTAATTAATTATAAGGCTAATATTATCCTATGACATTTAACGATTTACTACCTGTAAACCGTACAGCGCTGTACCAGGTGTTAACAAGAAACACCAGCACGTCGTAACGAAAACGTTCGACAAAATTTTCAGAACACTCATAAAGTGTTCTCACCAAATGACCAGACAAAACCCAAAATGACCTTAAGTGCAATTATCAACCCAATTCTTTGGTTAAGATTCAATAATGTCCCAAAATGACATAAATATGCAACCACCATTTGTCCTTAATGACCAACAATTTTAGATTTCCAAATCTAAGACATAATTACGTTATCTTTACAAAAACTATTTCTTCTTACCGGGTATATATTATAATTCATCTTTCTATGAGAACATACACACCACACTTGACATGGCGTAACACATATTACAATTACACAATTTTATTTCGTCACGACTTTATGAAGGACTTTACACGTTATTTCTTTTTATTGATACCGAGGCAATCAAATACGTGTTTACAACTAAAAAAATTCACACCATAATTGACATGGTGTAGCATATAATACAAAAACACAATTTATTTCGTCTCAACTTATGAAGGACTTTACACGTTATTTCTTTTTATTGATACCGAGGCAATCAAATACGTGTTTACAACAAAAAAAAATTCACACCATAATTGACATGGCATAACATATAATATAATTACACAATTTTATTTCGTCTCAACTTTATGAAGGACTTTACACGTTATTTCTTTTTATTGATACCGAGGCAATCAAATACGTGTTTACAACAAAAAAAATTCACACCATAATTGACATGGTGTAGCATATAATACAAAAACACAATTTATTTCGTCTCAACTTTATGAAGGACTTTACACGCTGGTTTTTTTTTTTTACCATATTGATACCGAGGCAATCAATTACGTGTTTACAAGAAATTACAATACACAACCCATAACCAATTAATAATTAGTTAGGGAACAATTTACACAATTATAATTTACAAACATATTACATACCACTCAACAACTACTGTGTGTGATAATTCAATCTCTGTTATATAAGACTTATTCGAGTCTTTTCAATTTAAAAATCGAGAACTACATAATCCGATTTCCAGAGATTGACTTCCTTAAAAATAACGACACGTATTCACTACGCAAGAAGGAGAAAAGAAAAAAAAAAATTCCAGAAAAAACAAATAATTGGTATGTAACCAATTAAATACAAAAACATTTGACATAATTTTCTATATAAGAGAATGTCTGAACAAAAACCACATACGGGGTTTCTCATTTGAACTATACAATTTATGTAACACAAGATATTTGAGTTATATTTACAAAATGGGTTCCTAATCTACCACTGATAACTTTAAGTGATGAAGAACGAAATCATCACTTTAAAAGTACAGGACATTTCTTACGCCGTTTCCTGTCAACGAAAAGAAGATTATATGCACACATATAATCTTAATTTGTACTAAAAATTGGTGTATATTTTTAGTACAATAATTCCACGAAATGTAAATTAAGTTTACCTTTCGGTCCCGGGCAGGATATTGAATGCTTAAGGCGGTTTTTTCCTTACTATAATAAAAAAAATTCCACTAAAACTTAAGGTTCTTGAATTTAACCCTCAATCAATGTAACGTGTCGTGTTTCGTAACGAAATATATACAAAAATGTATATTTTTAAATATAATTTTATATAACTTATGTAGTTACTTCATAACTACAACTTATATCTTCTATATCACAATACTCATTTATTGTGATAAAAGTGTCTGAGTTTTGATTTATTGTTATTATTACTTTAAAACGAGTTATAGTTATGGAAGAGAGAGATGAAAAGAGAGAGAAAGAGAAGAAAAAAAAAAATTTTATATTGTATTTCATAAGATGTCTGCTAGCTAGTCAGAATCTCACAGAAACACAATAAAATAAACAGAGTGACTACTATGTCAGCCAAAATAAATGTACTCAAAGATTCATGACGTCTTTGAGTTATAAACAATGAATGACACATAGCACCTTGTTCATTTAAATAATATTATTAGAAATGCACAAAATATGTATTATAGTTTACATATTATATCGCCTTAAACTGGGTGCGAGAATAAACAATATACGTATCAACATGAACGCGGCGACCTTTGACGAATTCATATTTATTATTATTATGCGTAAATATTGTCTGTTGCGACGCGGGAATGGATCCTTTGTCGGTATTTTTAATAGACGTGACTTATTAAGATATCTCAAGTTACTGCTCGTAGCGTGTTTTATATTTTCTACCAACAATTTATTTTCTGTGTAATATTTTTTGTTGCGAGTTTTTATTCTGTTCAATGATTTTATTTTCTGTAATATAACAACAAATTCAACCCGATTAGTGACACTTATTAGGTGACATTGTTACCTAGTTTTATTATGTCTTTAATGTGAAATCTCCCTACGATTTTTCCATTTAAATCTTCCAGCTGGTATACCGTGCTAGAGATTTTTTGTTTCACCCGATTTTCTACAAAACGGGGTGCGAGTTTATTTGAGAAGTACGTCCCAGCTTTTGATTGTGCAAAGTTACGTCTCCATACAATGTCTCCAATTCCGTAAGAGGCCAACTTGTGTCTTGTATTGTACCGAGCGGCACTTTGTTTATATGCTTCCGCAAGAGAATCACTAACTTGGTCATAAATAGCTACTAGTTCTTGTAATTTTTCCGCGTATTCTGCTACTGTATCTGGTTGTTCGTCATTTCGACTACCAGACGAGATACGCCAATGTGAAGTTCCGTGTACTGTCTTCTCGAACCCGTGCATAAGAAAAAATGGGGTGAAACCAGTCGTAAGATTGACAGTATTGTTTATCGCCGCTTGAACCGTTTTGACGTGTTTTGACCACTGACGGTGATCATTGCCTACTAGAATAGCCAATGTAGTACCGATTGTTTGGTTATAGCGTTCCACTACATTATTCATAGGCGTATAGAATGTGTTGTAATAAATATCTGGGACGCCGTACTGAGATAAGAAGGCTTTAAAGGTGTTTGATATGAACTGTCGACCGTTGTCCATTATCAGTGTTCTAGGGACAGAGATTGGTAAGAAAATATTATATTCTAAAACTTCTATAATGGCTTTAGCCGTAGCATGGCGTAGTGGGAATAACCAACAATATTTAGTGAAAACGTCTACCACACTTAGAATGTGAAAGTTACCGTCATAACCCTTGGGGTAGGGACCTATCAAATCTATACTTAAACTCTGCATTGGTCGGTCGACGTTCTTGGGATGCGACATGTACCCTAAGGCTGGTTTCGTTGAATGTTTATAAGCCTTACAAGTGTTACAAAGAGACACTAACTTTTTCACATCATTATACATACCGGGCCAAAAATTTCTTAATGACAATTTTTTAAAGGTTTTAAACACACCAGGATGTATTGACGCGGAAGAATTATGACAATCCGAGATAATAGCTTGCCGATCTTCTACAGGGGACACTAATTTCCATTCGTAGTCTTCTTGTAAAGAAAAATCAGCTTTGCAATGTTTAAACAACTTATTTTCTTGTATCAGGAAGTTAGGACAATTTTGTGGGTTATCAACGCATTTTTTATAAAGTTCTGTGTACCATTTGTCTTTAGTATTGGGCGCGCTTAATAATGAGTCTAGCTGAGTAATTTCTATACGTGAAAGTGCGTCCGGTACTATATGCAGGGAACCTTTACGGTGAATAATATCAAAATCGAATTGAGACAAACGAGTCGCCCATCTAGCAAGTCTACCTGAAGGATTTTCTAGTGACATCAACCACCTTAAACTCGAGTGGTCTGTGACTACTGTGAACTTTGACCCTTCGACGTATGAGCGAAAGTTGTACACGGCGTCCAGAATAGCTAATAATTCGCGCTCTGTGGTGCTATAATTTTTCTCCGCCTTTGATAATACTCTCGAGTAATATGCTACAGGGTGCTCTGCGTCTTCGAATTGTTGAGAGAGACATGCACCGATTGCAAAATTTGAGCTATCGCATTGTATTATAAAAGGTAATTTAAAATCAGGACAACTTAATACCGGTGCCGAAATCAATGCATTTTTCAAGGTGGTAAATGACTTTTCTACTTCATCATTCCATGTATAATTAGGTAGGTTCTTCTTACCCCCAGTTATATGAGTTAAAGGTGCGGCAATGTTTGAAAAATTGTCAATAAAACGTCTGTAATAACTACATAAACCTAAGAATGATTTCACCTGTTTTGTATTCTGAGGACGGGGAAAATTCTTAATAGTTTCAATTTTCGCCGGGTCTGTGCGGAGACCTTCCCTGTCTATAACAAAACCTAAGTATTTTAGTCTTGATTTACAAAATTCAGATTTTTCCATATTTAATGTTAATCCTGCATTCTTAAGTATACCACATACTTTTTTAAGAAGTTCAATGTGTTCTTCAAAAGTTTGCGAAATAATAATTAAGTCATCTAAATATGCAAAAAGGTTTGGTTCAAATTCTGGACCGAAAAGAGTGTCTACCAGACGTTGTAACTCACTTGGAGCATTTCTTAAACCAAAAGGAAGTCTTACAAACATAAACGTACCTCTACCTGGCACCACAAAACTGGTTTTTTCGCGTGACGACATGTGTAATGGAATCTGCCAGAAGGCTTTAAGTAAGTCTAGCGATGTAATGAAATTTGCGTGACGAAGGTTGTCCAAAATACGATGCACATTTGGAAGTGGGTAAACCTGGGCTTTGGTAGCCATATTAAGACGTCTACTATCAAGGCAAAACCTTGTAGTTCCATCCTTCTTGGGTACCAGTATCACTGGATTTGACCAAGGAGATTTACTTTTTACTATTACGCCTAATTCTAACATTTTGTCAACTTCGTTTTCTAGCTGCTTCAACCTCACAGGAGATAAGGGGTAATAGCGCTGTTTAATTGGTAAACCTTCAGTTTCAATAACATGTTCGATTAAATTCGTTTTACCCAAACCGCATTTAGCAAAAGATATGGATTGAAAATCCTCCATTACATCACTAAGAGATTTCATTTGTTCCGGTGTAAGATCGTTTTTAGATTTTACAACATTAACCTCTGAGATAGAAGTGTACGAAATATTTTGTTCTGACGTGAATAAATTCGGAGCTATGTTGAATTTCTTCCAGAAATCGATACCTAAAATGATCTTTTGACCCAGTGAGGGAATTACTATGAAGTCTATAGTTTGTGATATACCGTTATAAATTATTGGTAGTGAAATTTTTCCCAACACTTCCTGTCTCTTGTTATCTGCCGTCGTAATTAACAAGTTGCAGGGTGACAACGTATACGAAGAGAAATGTTTGTGTAAATTTCCTCCAATACACGACAAAGATGCTCCCGAATCTAATAATCCTGATAACATACGATTATTGACATAAAATGTTACATGCGGTCGGCCATCACCGCTGCAAGTTACATTCCACGCTTCTAGGGAATCAGTATACGAAAATAATTTTACATAATTTAGCCAGTCATTCCATTCTTTTTTCCTAGTGTTTAAAGATGGCTTTGAATTAGAATGACCGTCTACCAGTTTTTTTGAATCCTATTACATTGAAACGGGGGTGGTTTTGACAAATCCGGCATAACATTTGCTCTGTTGTCATCCGGCTTTTTCCATCGCGGGCTACGGCGCGGGATACTACTATTGCTAACTGCATTACAATATTTTGCAAAATGGCCATTTTGATTGCATCTGAAACAAGCACGGTTAGCTAAGTCAGTCGACCTTTGTGTAATCATTGCTAACTGAGAGTTTTTATTCTGGCCAAACAATCTATTTTTGTTACGTAGTTGAGAATTATCATGATGAGTTTCATCCATGAGCTCACAACTTTTAACTAAATCGTTACAAGAGCTAGGTGCATTGTACGAGAAAAGTTTATTATATTTGTGTAATAAACCATTTTTAACTGTTAAAGCCAAGTCTTCCTCGGACAATGGAGATGTTAATTTATTATTCAAAGACGACATTAAATTTACATATTGTCTAACAGATACATTATATAACTGTTAGTAATGGTGTAATTTAGATTTAATTCTGGAATCACCTTCGAGAATTTTAGAGCCCGAGGCAGTATCGGTCTCAACATAACTCGAGACGGAATTGAATTTAATCTTGTCCATCTCGTCACATAACGACTGCAATTCCGTAACATTAGAGATTTCACGACCGATTTTTAATTGCGCATATACCGGCAGGAGACCTTTTGTGATTAATGATAGAAGTTCCGATTCCGGAAGAGGTATATTTAGTTTAGAATTTATCGCTAATGCCTCCAGAATGTAGTCTGACGCCCTCTCATGAACTTTCTGACTTAAATTAAATAACTTCGACTTCTCAGTTATTTGGAATGACGGGTTTTCAAATCTTTTTAAAAAAGCTATCTTAATTTCTTCCCATTTCAGGTTAGTCTTAAAAATTTTCCTGTAAAATAATAAAGCGGAACCGGTCAGCAAGTCAATGAACCCTCTAGCTAAGTCTTCCCAATCCACGCCTCTGGCATATTGTAACTCAGTAACTCTATCCAAAAAAACACGAACGTCCGTATTGCCATCAAAAGAAATTTTCCAGTTCGTTAAATTTACGATTTTCCTTTCGACGTATCTTAAATTGGTTCTATCCACGTTCTGATGCACAACAATCGGGTTTATAACATCGTGGGAAACGGAACTACTTGCTTTAGGTGTCGTACTAACTTCTGGCGAACTTAATGATATAATTGGAGGTTCTGTGCTCACATTTATTGATGCATTATATGCCACACATTGATCTCTTAGAGATGACACAGCCCTTTTTGGAACTATACCTCTTTCTATTAACCACTTTTTAATTGAAGGCGCTGTCGCTTTTTCAAAATTTAAAATTCTACCAATATTGGGAGGATCCATGATTTAATAATGGTAACAACCGGTAAGGTCTACGGATCTTAATTAAAAACAACCAATACGTTATTTATTTAATAATGTGAATTAAAAAACGATAACTGAATTTAATCCGACGGAGAATTAATACTTGGAAGTTCTTTTGAGTATTTGAATTATTTCAACTTATTACAATGAAACAGATAAGCAAAGCTTAACCTGACAAAAAAAATTATTTCTTATAACGAAACAATTAAATTGCATTCCAAAATTGAAATAACACATCTATCTCTCGGAAACATCCACATTTAACATTTATTACGTCGTAATTTCTCGTATTTGGTTTATTACGTATTTAGTAACAGAATGTATTTGCTTCACGCTTCCGACGGCACATTCGTATCACAAACACTCCCGGATCAGAAATTGAATTATAACACACAGCTGTGGGAAAAAAAACATTAATATTAAAGCAAAACATAGCAACAAAAGACGTATTTTATCGGGCTAATTGACTATCCATGTTGTGGCGCCAGTGTTATATACCTGTTAAAGCCATATAATATACTATAGGTGTGTTACACAAATAGCCATCGCCGCACAAGCCGGCGGCAAAGCTTGAAACTCCAATCATTCAGGGTGTGGATTATAGTCAATTTCCCAATTAAAACAAGTCTCTTGTTATGAAGGTTTATTATACAGGTAATACAGGTTATCAACAGATCTACAAAGGTTACATAGCTTTTTAAGTCCTAACTAGTTACTTAGGCAATCTATTGACTCTAGGGGCTCTGATTGACAAGGTATATTATGCGCTCACGTGTAATTTACGGCGGATGCGGTGAGACGGTCGGCAGGGGCCATGGCAGGTGCCAGGCAGGGTGCAGGGCTGATGTAGAAAGGCGGCCACTAGGGCACACCACGCTGGACGGCAAAGGGACGCCAGGGCGGCGGCCGGTGTCGCAGAGACGATGGAGCAGAACGGGGGCACTGATTGGTGGGCCAAGGGGGCTCCACACAAGCAGGCTGGAGCGGCAGACGCCCAGGGCTGAGGCAGGGGTCTACGAGTTCACTGGTCTCAGCCTGGGGTGAACGGTATGTAGGGCGGCCGACATTCACAGAGGTAGGCGGCACGCTGCAAGGGCGGACACGGCGAGGAAGAGCTGGAGCACGGGTCGGATCGCCAAGGGGGTCTTCACGACCCGGCTGTGGTGGGCAGCGGTGACTGGGCCGTAGACGGCATGGGGCGGATCCGATGTGGACCGAGACATGACCCAGTTATATAACATAATGGGCTGGTGGCCATCGGCAGATGGAGACAGGACACAGCTCTATAATAAGTGGGCTGTGGTTTCGGGGGTCCTTTTGAAGCTGAGAACTTGAACTCGAGCAGCGGCCCGCGAGATGAAACGACACTCCCGAACCATATTTACGGCGTCACTTATTTGGCGGTAATGTTAACTTTGAACTCTACATCGTGTGGGGCTCAGCGAGGTCGGCGGTAAACTGGCGCGTGGGCAGCTAGCCGCAAGTACTTGACCTGCGTTGGTCCTCGCTGGGGGGGGGGCTTGTCCCACTCTTTGGCGCGTGTCCGATGCCCTTATAAGGACACGAAGTACATGATTGGCTGTTAACCCGCGTGATCGTGACAAGCGGAGATATCGCGGATGTACTTGTATGTATTGGTGATCTAACATGAACTCAGTGCGTGGTTCGTTTCCTGCAATCGTGTGGACATACATAACTTTGCAGTTAGCTCTAGCAAGCTTTGTGCAAACATAACAACCCATTGTCTACTTTATTGTATAAGCAGAATTGGACAATAATCATTTTCAATTTAACGCAGATCTCTATTATGTAAGCGATTACCTACAAAAAACGTATTCTCCAAAATACTTGATAATAGATGATAATAGTGACAAGCGTGTTCTTGAATTGAATTGTTGTACATATAGTAAGATGCTGCGCAATCCACAACCATTTTATGTAACAAGAACATACATGAGTACCTACATATATGTATGTCATAAATAAAACGTAATTGTGTTACTTATACATACATAGGTACGTACAGCAATAAGTTAAAATACCCATTGATATAAACCTTACAATATTTCTAGTAAGTTTAGATCAGGTGTAATTTTTTGAAACAAGATTGGTTAAATAATTTCCCTTTATGTTTGTGAGCAAATTGAAAAAATTAACCGGTAAAAACTTTTATTTTTGTTTTTGTTTTGACTGAGGATTAAACTTTCCTCCCCAAGAACTCGAGTCAACAACTTTACCAACCGAGCCAAATCTTAATTAGATGAGAGCGACATTTGTTGCGTATTTTAACTGCTGTAATTTCACAGAATTTCAGAGAAATGTGTAAATTTTCGCTTGTGTGTGCGTAAACAGAAGTTGATATAATATATTGTCAGATGCCTGAAAGTCGGTTAATTTCAACTTCCAAGATTTGAATGTATTCATTAAAAAAAGAGACATTAAAATAGATTATTTAAAAATACGGCCAGATTTATCCACGTTTGGTTCACTAAAACATACAGTTTCAAGCTATCATACCCTTAAATTAAATATACCATTCCTGAGAGAAAGTCCAGTTATATCCAATTTTTTAATTATGTCCTAAATCCTGTATCTAAATTTCGCTAATAAACAATTAGTTAATGTTAATTAAGTGTTAATCTCAAGTGACCTACCAGGTAAGTATTGTACTGTATATTATATCCAAAAATAGTTAGTAATAACATAGATCACTTTATAAATGTATTATAAATTTGTACAGCGCCCTTGAGATGATTTTGCACAAAAACGGCGCTATACAAGTCATCCAAATATTATTATTATTATAATCCAGGCCGATTGATGAAGAATCTACGGATTAGAGTTTAACTGTAAGTCAACAAGGAAATGGGCGCAATATTTTGATGTGTGTCATCAGATTTCTTAAAAGCAGAAGGCTCATCTAGTCAACTCTATTTCTATACTACCTACCCTACGTACCACACCGACCAGATTGGTGTACCTATGTACACACACAGTACACATGCTTTAATTTTATATGGCAGATTGCCCCGAGCTGTGTGGGATAGCGGGGGCTTATCCCAAATTCTTTCAAATGAGCAGCTCCTAAAAGATAGGGGCTTGGAAATATCTCTTTTGAGGATCAGCGGAGTAGGTACCCAACGAGGATAAGGATTAGATACCAATTTCAACAGATGATCGCTTATTTCAGACGGAAGTGAATGCTTTTTCAGAACATATTGTTGTCAACAACGAGCTTTACTGACAAAACTATTTAGGATGTCTGATCAACTACAAGGTGACGACTTGTATCTGAACTCTTTGTTTTTTACTGTTAATGTATTTTTCATTTTGTTTTATAATCTGATTGAACTATGGCTTTACCGATTTAGGGAATGTTATGTTATGAGGGTGAATTAAGTAGAAGATGGGTATGGTAAAGAAGAACGTTGGAAAGCTATTACCTAGCTATTCATGCAACGTTTATTTTATGAATGGTCATCTCCCAATCACGTGGAAAAGAGAATTGATATAAAATATGATTTGATAAATATATTTGTATTCCTTTTTTTATGAACATTTGATGTAGAACTTATACCTACATCAGTCCGATTATCTCTACAGGATATTTTTAAAACACGCATCTTTAATTTTAAAGCTTCTTCTATGACTACCAAGATTCTACGGATATGTGTTAATTGTAGTCGAGGGAATACAATTAAAATAAATTGTACTTAATATGTTAAATAATAAAACGTAAAATAAATCTTTCGCTTTAATGCTTGTTTACAGTGTCTATGTTTTCATGTAATTTAAAAAGATAAAAAATAACAATAAAATTTCCAGATTTATAAATTATACATAAGTGTCTGTACCTACTTACCCGTAGGAAAGTAACCAAATATGGAATACCATTTTGTTTTTGGTATTTTGGAGTATACTAATAATTCTGACGAAGACAATCACAGTAATTAAAAGGGTTTTATGGGTGTTCAGCCACGTAGGTATTTACCTTTAAAATACGGGTATTATGGGTATTCAGCAACCTTTTTATAATTAACATACGGATATTGTGGGTGTTCAGCCACGTATTTATCATTAACATACGTATATTCCGTGTGTTCAGACATGCATTTATCATTAACATACGCATATTATGGTTGTTCAGCCACGTATTTATCATTAACATACGTATATTCCGTGTGTTCAGACATGCATTTATCATTAACATACGCATATTATGGTTGTTCAGCCACGTATTTATCATTAATATTCGGATATTATGGTTGTTCAGCCACGTATTTATCATTAACATACGTATATTCCGTGTGTTCAGACATGCATTTATCATTAACATACGCATATTATGGTTGTTCAGCCACGTATTTATCATTAATATTCGGATATTATGGTTGTTCAGCCACGTATTTATCATTAACATACGTATATTCCGTGTGTTCAGACATGCATTTATTATTAACATACGCATATTATGGTTGTTCAGCCACGTATTTATCATTAATATTCGGATATTATGGTTGTTCAGCCACGTATTTATCATTAACATACGTATATTCCGTGTGTTCAGACATGCATTTATCATTAACATACGGATATTATGGTTGTTCAGCCACGTATTTATCATTAATATTCGGATATTATGGGTGTTCAGACACGTATTTACCTTTAACATAAGCTAAAATTTGTAATACTATAAGTATCCAAAATTCAATAATAACAAACTTAAGTGGAACCAAATATGGAATTGATACCGAATCACGATACAGTATCATGAATTTCAATATGTTGATAGAAAACGAACAATTTAAATTAATTATTTGCAAAAATCACAAATCAAAGTAAATATGAAAAATGACTATTGCTAACATTTTGAATCTCTTCAAATCATTGGTAGTTCCGGTTAAAAACATTGCCGGCATTACGAATGAATTTACAGCTTTCCTGGTAAGCTTTTCGTAAATTACGAATAGATTATCATAATGTCGAAACACGTGTAGGCAAATCGATAAAACATTCTTAAATTGATGTTTTATTAATAAGGCCTGTTAATTTATCGTGTATTACCAATGCAATCATTAAATTATCGGTAAATCTTGTAAAAAGAATAATTCTAACGTCAAATCGTTTCTACCATCGTTCATTTATCATTTCCAAAATATCAGAAGTAATAATGATGACGTTGTTCGTTTAGCTGTAAATCCTAGTGGTTTTGTCAACAACAAACAAAACAGATAACAACTGACCACTGGTGGGGTTCCCACGATGACTGAACCACGTCACCTGTTTCCCGTGGACAGTGTACACGGAATACACATTAATGGCAATATTCTATGAAAACTTAAAGGGTTGTTTCGTCAATGTTGAATGTGAACTCACGTAGGTTGGTACCTATCCACAATGTGCAGTGTAGATACCTTTACATTTACGGTTAAGTTGGAACTTTGTGAGGATACTATTTACTAGTCTCCTTCGTAACGGGAAGTTATTTATTCAAATATCGAATGTCTTGGACAATGATATGAAGATACTCGCATTATTTTTCAGGGTCGGATCTATCACAGGCGCAAAAGAAACGTGATACCAGGGCGGTAAACTTACGAGGCCCTCGAATCGCTTATCATTTTTACAAATGAGGGCGGAAATTTTTAATTCTGTTTTTTTCTGTGATTCTATACCGTCATCAAACACTGCAAAGTTTCAAACATTACAAAATATACATATATATATATATATATACCTATATGTGAATACCGCACAAGAGTCCCAGATGCTCCCAACCGTCTGGAGCCAGTGAGACTATGGCATCCTTAATTGGAGTATGTTTGTGAGGCTGAAAGTAGTGGATCGGAAAGGAGACGGGGAAACACCTGGTTTTTCAGATCTGGTCACCAAACAAGGTTAAAACCATTTCAAGCGACGTTTCAATTTTGAATTGTGGTCTTAAACCATGGCGATACTTACTGAGAGATCTTCCAATCTCGAATGTGCCAAAAAAAATATATATTGTTTTAATTCAATTCAGCTTACAAAAATTAAACCATCGTTTTAAAAACTTTTCTTATTTTTGTCTTCAAAATTACAATATATTTAATTATAAATATTTGTTTGTATTCTGAAAGAGTCGTTCATCTGCTTTCAAACGCAGTATTACCTTTGGTCATTCGTTCGAAAACAGCAAATCTATTTGATATTGAATGTCAAGCTGGAATATTTAATGACATAATATTATTTTGTCTACGCCCGAGGGGTTTTAATCGTTAAAAAGTAAATCATTAGTCCATGTTATAAAAAAAGAATAAGCTTTCTTTGAGAGGGCTAGGCGCTGAATAAACTTTTAGCACCTGACGCAAATTACTGTACCTAGGTCCGGCTCTGTATGGATCTAATTTAACCTAACGGGATGTTTCCTATATTTCATTTCATTTCGGGACATTTGAAAGGGTCAGCTTATAGAAAATTAGACAAATAATTGTATTTATGAAGACATATATTTTTTTTGCACTTGGACGTGAATAAAAAGTTGGTAAAATGTTTTCTGATTCCTTACTTATCAGCATCATTGTCAATACAAAGTTTTGAACAATCTGTAGCACTTGAATATTATATATGATTATTCATAAAAGTTATACTATCTCATAATATATTACGGTGAGAAATATTATTCAAACATTGTTATAAAGAGAAAATAGTAAGCTTTAAGTTTTAATTTAAAAAAATACCATAAAAGTTTCCGAAAATTTTGAAATAATTCTATGAAACAACATTTAGAATTTGAAAAATATTTGCCAGGGTTTGAATATTTTAAGTAAATATTTTTATATTAAACGGAAAAACCGAAGTGTTAATAATTTTATAATACCTTTGTCTAATTAAATATATATTTTTTTTGTTTGTGCAAAGTAGTTACTTCTTAATTACTATCAGTAATCTACTTTAAAAACTTCATCTTTTTTTGAGTTCAAAATATTAATATTTTTAATTGCATACGTCGATTTGTAAAACGAAAATGTGAAAGTCATCTTTTTTTAAACGGCGATTTTATCTGAAATCGAATGTAATGTGAAAATATTTTCTGCGCAATCTGCATTCTGGCAGTTCTCACATGAGACGTCCATTGCGAAATGTCATAGGTTTTAGGTGTTAATAGATGCGTCATTCATGTCATGTTTATGTTCATTGTACAGGCATTTTATTGGAATCAGCTCGAGTATGAAATTTATATTATTATTCTACATATCTGCCCATGATATTACGCCCTTCTTTAATATGTATCTTTCTATAAAATTACCTTCACTATGTTCATCTTTTACCTAGGTAGGTTTAGATTTAATCTCGTTTTTTTATTCTTAACAGAATCCCACACATCTGAAATCATTCACAGCCCGCACCGCTATACATATGGAATACAATGATCTCTTATTATTATAGATTCCTTCGATTTATCAGGGTGTTCAGAATTTTCAATGCAATTTATTTCAAGTTAGGTAGGTACCTTATATTATCCATAAATTATTTTATATAAAAGATTTTCCATTTAAAAAAGATTCCCTCTATAGATAAATATTTGACGGACAATTAAGTAAATAAGATTTAAGATTTTCACGGCCAAAAGTATTTTTGTTATTTGTTTTTGCGGTGTTATGCCGTGTTGCGCTAACTCCGTAGGCATAACACCCCAAAAACAAATAACTACAGTTAGGCAGAATCTGAAATACAATACATTAACGAGTAGATTATGTGCCATAAATTAACATTAGTTTATAATTCCACCTATCAATTTTTTGCTATAAGTATCTACCTAAAAATGAATTGTGTCACTAAATGAAACTTTGAAGCTATTTTACATAAAGTGCTTACCTTTTCAATTGACTAATAATTTAAATTCGATAAATCAATACCTTTCTTTCATCATTATATTCGGAATCATGCATAACTAAATTAATAATCCTCTTCATTCAATTATAATGGCATTGCAAACAAAAGCAGCGAAACGCGGTGCAAATCATCGTGTTCGGAAAATTCTGTGAAAACAAACAAACGGAGTGAAATGCCACCCCTACCCCCATACACTAAACACCCCGAACTCCTCGTAGTGTGGGACAGTGGTACCAACCCCCACAGACATCGAACGGGGGGCAAAACGGTGACAATCTAAAACATCCCTCGATTATCTCTATACCCCTTGAACTAGACAGTTCAATTACCCTGAGTCGGCGGGCCAATGGGCGGGCGGTTTGCCCCTCTCTCCCGCCTCGCAGCCCTGTGATTGGCTCGCCGGCGGGTAGATGCCACCCCACACTACTCCGAGGGGGAAAGAGCAGTTCTACCCGCCTGGCTCTGAGAGGAACGAGCGCTGAAAATGCCATAAGGAAATAACCACTGACGCGAGCGTCATATTACACATTAATATAGTAATTGCACTTCTCCGTGATACACATTCTTTGTAGATTTCATGCTTTAGAGACTCTTAGAAGCCGGGAGCAAAGCGCGAAGGAGAAGTGAAAACTTGCCGAGAATATTCACTAAACTCGAGCACAAAGAGATAATGTTTTTCAGTATTCACGTTAAATGTTCAGATTCAGATACAAAGCATGGAACGAATTCTCGCCTGCAAGAGTTGCAGTAGGTACCTAATTATAATTACATCGATGTATTAAGACATTGGTATTTAGGTACCTACTAATTACATATTTAATCAAACTCGTAGAAAAACTTCCAGAATCTATCAATTTTGTCTCGTTTCAAGCAATTATGGGCATTCTACAAAGCATGAAAAATAACACAATAAATATGTACAACATTCACTATTAAAATGAATCTGTGAATACATACCTATTAATTTCTATCAGTGACGGTTAGTGGCCTTTCTCATTAGGAGTTCTAATGGATATTAAAAGGGGGGGAAAATCCCACACATATGTGAAAAAAAAATCCAGTGTTGGTCTTTTACATTTTATTATATTTATACCTATATGAAATCTGATATCTGCACCAGAAATTCGCGAAAAGACAAAAATAATTAAATCAGCGATTTATTAAAACGTCTCTGACTAAAGAATATAATGTCGTAGGTTACAAAAAATAGTTTTTAATACGAAGATCACAATTTACGCAATCTCTTTATGATATAAAAAAAGTAACGTCTTCAGTTACTAACTTATATTTTAATAACAATTTTAAATACGATAATTGAAGAAAAAATATATAGATTCTTGCAAAATACTCTCCCTTACAAATTAGGCGATAAGAAAAAATTACATAGGTTCTGCGCACTTAGGCAACTAGTAGATTCTCGAGGTTAGGATGACCACTGCTCTGCCGCCACTGGTATGTTTTGTACGAGCATAAAAAATATGATGGAAGATCTCATAGGTGCTCATATTTAAAATGTACCCATGGAATTTGGTGTGCATTTCTTACTCGCTTTCGGGCAGTCCTTGTATCATTCGAACGTGTGGATTTTATTGTATGGAATTTGAATGGAGTGCTGTTTAAAATTTGGTAAAATTATAATACATGAATGTCTCATTTCCTTATATTTTTAAAAACATCTTTGATCGTAATTCGGTACAAACATTAAGTTATGTGGGATTAATCGTACCAAGTTATTAAAATAAAATGAGATGGACTTTATAAAGTGATGGGAAAATGTAATGTGTTTGTAGGGTCTAAAATTCTCAATCCTTCAAAATTGAACATTTCGTTCAAAATATTTCATAAATAAATATAATTAGTTCTTCAGAAGCTAAATCCAAATATAATGTTTACATAATATTATTACAATATTTCTTTTTTCTACCTTTTCTAGCAGGAAAAAGAAATATTCATGATTTATTTACCAGCTTACACTATATCAATGAAAATTCTTACGTTTTCTACACAAGTTATTATGTAGGTAGCAGTGATGGTCCGTGAGTTTTCATGGGCTAGGTAAGATTGTAAAATACGATTTTAACGATATTGTTGTACCCGAAAAGACATTATTTTTTATCCAACTTTTTCAAATTTTATTTTTTTTTGTATGAAGATGGCTCAGTGTTTTTTAAGATTCTTAAAAATCTTCAAACAATAAAAAAAAATTCTCAGCGACGACAACAACAATAATGTCAAAAGTCACGGACTGGTAGGTACCTGCTGTCGACTGAATAGTTTTTTTTCTCTATAGTTCACCTATAGGTGATATTGGTACCTACCTAATTCATTTTTGGATTATTTTAAGGCTTTAAATAGGTATCGAGAAGGTAGGTAGGTACGTATATCAACACGTCTTACCTGATTATTTCCTTTACCCCGATGTCTAATGACCTTCAAGGCTTTCCATTAGCTGTCAAGGTGAGGAATAAATCTCATAAGCCGATTGCGGTAACAAGATACATGGCCTCATTCACAGGCTATAAACAGTTGAAAGATAATTATATGTAACGTCTTGCAATAATCGTCAGAACATAGCAATTTTGATAAAATACCTATAAATATTCAATACCTACTTATACCTCAATAGAAAAAACAACTTAAGAAGATCTTTCAGATTATTGGAAGACCTATCTTATTGGAAGATGAAATTAAAATAAAGCGTAGGTTAAAAACTGTTTATTTAGTAACGGTACCCATGGGCGTATATAATGAGGGGGTTAGGGGGTTCAACCCCTCCACCCTCCCTCCATCGGCCTAAGTATTGCTTTAGAAAAAAAGAGAATATTACCCGTAGATTAGATTTCTAGAAAATACAACAATTCTATTTGCACCGTAACCTCTCCCTTAGGGTCGAACCCCCCCCCCCCCCCTCCCATGTGAATGCTATAGCTACGCCACTGACGGTGTCTACCTATTTGACATAATACCTACGTATTACCTACCTAACCTTCCGTATTTTTATAGGTATCTGTGTACCTACCGGGTACCCTAGTTCATAACTGGGAATTCTAAGTGTAAGACTGGATAACTGGATATAGTACCATGGGTATCATCAGTAGCGCATCACGTGGCACCACAGCTCTTCATTCGTTTTCCTACATATTACCGCAAGCGACCGGCGTACGCGACTGCAAGGAGAAAAATAAGCAAGGTTTTTTTTATCAAGATACTGTTAAAAATGTGACTGCCGGGTCATTTCCTAATACTATATCAGTCATTTAGAACATATCTGATCACGTGTTAAACACAGGTGGCTTGTCCGAATAAATATCGTGAATGACATATGAAAGTGGAAAAGTGAAAATTTTGACTTCGGTAGAAAATTTTAGACAGGTAGCAATACTATCCACACCGGTCAATTGTTCGAATCGATTATTCTTAAATACACACTATCACAAGTGGTGTCTTTCTTAATTTCTGAACAGCTGGATTTAGAAAGGTCAATCTACGTATCAAAATTATAAGATAAAGGCCTTCAAGTATATTGTTCATATAATGACTTTTTAAATGCCTTCGATACTGTTAATCATGACGTCTTACTCAATAAATTGGCTGTAGCAGGATTTTCCTTAAGACTACTCGCATTTTTTGCTAGCAATCTCATAGACAGGAAACAAGTTGTGTCTCATGAACGATTTCAATCTATACAAATTTTTACTACCAGGAGTACCTCAAGACACTAATTTAGGCCTACTCCTCTTTTCAATGTTTATTGATGACATTTCAGATGTTATTCTGCACTCTAGGTTTCTTCTTTTTGCTGATGATCTAAAACTATTTTTAGAAATACAAATTTTAGAAGACTGCAATCAACTCCAGTCAGATATTTATAGAATTGTTTTGTCATTCACAAGGGCAAGTCATACCTGGTACTACCGGTACACAATGAATTCCCGAAGTATAAAACGTGTCTCCATCATGAAGGATCTAGGAAGCATGTTTGATAGTAGGCTAACATTTCATGCTCATATTGAGATGGCTTGTAGCACTTCATTGAGAATACTGGGCTTTGTTCTATGCACTGCGAGGAATTTTAGAGATACCCGGGTTCTCATAGTTTTATTCAACTCCTTAGTAAGCAGTAGACTTAGTGGGTTGATAATTTGGAGCCCACATCTGGAGAAGTGTTCGTTCAAGTTGGAGAGAGTTCAAAAGAAATTTCTGAGATTTCTCTAAGGAGTATGGCTACTAACCGTAGCTCTATCCTACGGACTTTCTTTTGGGTATGCTCGGAATGAATCATCTACAGGTTATAAGGGATGTACACATTGCAACACATTTTTTCAGACTGATTTGTGGATAAATTCGAGCATTAATTTCTATGTTCCCAATGGTCATTTCTATCACCGACAACATAAACCGTTCTATCGCCTAGCCTGCAGAAATAACTGGCCATGCTGGTAGGTAAAGCAATCTTGCTGTTGAACAGAATCAATTCGGATAAAAACTTTTAGCATCAATGAAGCTGCCTTTAAAAGACAAGCTCTATTATTACTAGTATAGTTGATATACCCACTGTTTATATTTATGTAAGAATTGTTGTTTACAAATGTTTCTTAAAACACATTAAGTTACAAATGTTTCTTAAAACACATTGTAATGTTTTTAAAATAAATAAACTGAATTGAATTGAATGTATATAGTATTACTACTTAAGAAGTCGACTTGTGCAGTAGTTCAGGTGGGATGCTACAGTGGTGTAGTTGACCAGTTTACTTGTTTTAGGTCCTAATTTCCCCTTACCGTACTTTAGAATTTAACTTGTGCAGTAGTTCAGGTGGGATGCTACAGTCTTGTTGTAGACCAATTTCCTTGTTTTAGTTTCTAATTTACCACTTATTCTACTTAAGAAGTTTATTGGGAAGTAGTTCAGGTGGGATGCTACAGTGGTGTTGTAGACCAATTTTCTTGTTTTATGGTCTAATTTTCCCCTTAATAATAATAATAATAATTCCGTTGCCATCTGAATCAGATATGCGCGATTTTTGGACTAAAATTTGGAGTAAAGATATAAAACATAACGAGTCAAGTCCCTGGATAGAAAATGAAGAACTCAATTTTTCAGGCATTGAACAAATGAGTTTTTCTAATATATCGGTTGAATTATTAACCAAAATTATTAAAAATACTCATAATTGGAAAGCCACGGGTTGCGATTGGATACATAATTTTTGGTACAAACGTCTAACTACTTTACATCCTCTTTTGGCAAAAAATCTTTCAAAATTTGTCAGTCAACCACAAAATTTTCCAAATTTCTAACTAAGGGCATTACTTATATGTTGCCCAAAAGCGAAAATATTAATAATCCCTCTCAGTACAGACCCATTACATGTTTACCGACAATATACAAAATATTAACCTCTTGCTTGACAGATTTAATATATACTCATTTAGATGAAAAAAATATTTTATCTGAACAACAAAAAGGTTGTCGCAGAAAACATATGGGATGTAAAGAACAATTAGTTATTGATTCTGTAATTCTAAAACAGATTCAAACTCGAAAACGTAATTTACATACTTGCTATATAGACTACCAAAAGGCTTTCGATAGTGTCCCGCACTCGTGGCTGATCAAAGTATTAAATATATATAAAATTAACCCCATTATTATTAGCTTTTTGGAAAATATTATGTCCTTTTGGAATACCAATTTACTTATCAATTTAAAAGGTAAGAAAATAGTAATACCGGGCATTTCAATTAAAAGAGGAATTTTTCAAGGAGACTCATTGAGTCCTCTTTGGTTTTGTTTAGCATTGAATCCTCTATCTAAAATGTTAATTAAAAGCAAGTTTGGAATAAAAGTTAAGGGTAATATAAGGGAGAGTAGTACAATTTCGCATTTATTATATATGGATGACATAAAATTATTTTCGAATTCTGAACAAAATTTAGAGAAAATGATCGAGGTAGTTAAAAACTTTTCAAATGATATCAAAATGACTTTTGGTTTAGATAAATGTAGAACGATCCATATAGAGCAAGGCAAAATTGTAGATGGGGACGAGAGTATATTTAGAAATTTCCAAATTACTAGTATGAAAAGGGATGAGGTTTATAAGTATTTAGAATACCCACAATCAAATAGATTAGACCATACTAGTATTAAAAAAGATATTAGGATTAAATTTCAAACTAGGATCAGGAAAATTTCAAAATGAAATTTATCTGCTAAAAATTTAGTAAAAGCAATAAATACTTGGGCAATACCTCTATTAACCTACTCATTTGGCATAATTAAATGGTCCAATACAGATTTAGATAACTTAGAACGATTAATTAGAACTACGCTAACAAAGTTTAATTTCCATCATCCAAATTCAGCTATAGAACGAATTAATTTACCTAGAAATTTAGGAGGTAGTGATATAGTCAAAATAACTTCTTTGAAACATAATTAGGTAGAATGCTAACAAATTTTTTTCATAGGAAAGCTCATAGCTCAGAAATGCACAAAATAATTTGCAAGGAACATTACACCTTTAAATTTATACGACGAGAATGCCAACATTTTTATAAATCCAAACCAGGAATTATTAGATTCCTGGTCATAATAAAAAAATAAAATTTCACACGCAAAACACTTCAATTATCTCAATCAAACGTATGTTGACAAATTTTCGTCAAACAAATGGTTGAGTATTGGAGAATTGAGCGCAGAAATAAAAGGATTTATGCTTGCCATTCAGGATAGAGTATACTAAAAATTATAGGAAGCATATAATCAAAGATACAAATCAAATTGATGATTTATGTACAAAATGTTTGGCTTTTTCGGAAACTATAGAACATATTATATCGGGATGTTCTATATTAGCACCGAACGAGTAAACATTTAGCACAATCAAGTTTTAAAAATAATTCATCAAAGTTTGGTAATTAAACATAACTTGATTGACTTCCGTAATATAATACAATATTATGAATACGAACCAAATTCATTTTAAGAAAACGAATTTTGTAAAATATATTATGATAAAACTATACTAACAGACCGAACGATTAGTGATAATAGACCCGATATAGTTTTACATGACAAAATTAAAATAACAACTTATATCATTGATGTCGCTATTCCAAAAAAATTCCTGTCATATTCAAAAATAAGGAAATACACAGATTTAGGAAATGAGATAAAAAGAATTTGGCATTCTCAGACTATAAAAATATTACCATTCGTTATTTCAGCTACTGGCATTATACCTAGCTCTCTCATTAAAAATTTAGGCGTATTAGATCTATCAAAAAATTTATATATAAAAATACAAAAATCAGTCATTTTAAATACATATAGGATAACGAAAGATTTTTAAAATATTTATGTTGAAGGATCAGTAGGATTTATAGGCCCTGTTAGGAGTTCTACCGAGCCGAACCCTCTGATATGAAAATATCTGGAGTCGGTGAATTATTTTCGCATTTGATCTCTGGTTATTTGACGTGTTGTTCTTGTATTGTTTTGTATTTATTTTGCTTATATAATGCGCTTGCATAATTTTGATTGACTAGATGATCATTTGTGGAAAAGTGTGTGGAAGGGTTTAGTTTTTCCTATGGGGAAGATTTAACCCGGACATAAAATGGGAAAAATATAAAAAAAACATTGTTATTTCATGATGTAGGGAGGTTAGTGCAATTCTACACATCCCATTTAGATATACATATTTTTTGTACAATAGATATGTGAAAAATGCAAACATATATGAAGAAGATTAAATTAACAACAGAGTGCAGAGTACTAAAGAAGTTAACTTGTCCAGTAGATCAGATGGGATGCTACAGTGGTGTTGTAGACCAATTTTCTTGTTTTAGGGTTTAATTTTTCCCTTATCCTACTTAAGAAGTTAACTTTTTTGTTAAATTTGACGGCCGGCATAGTCCAGTGGTAACGCATTGGACTGCCATTCCGAAGGTCGCGGGTTCGAACCCGGCGTGCGCAAATAAATTTTATTTGATTAATTTGTGTTATTTCACAATTAATTAATTAAAATAATATATAGTATATTTGCGGCACGTTCCAGAGTGGAAGATACTACCAGTATCGCCCTGGTGTAATAAGACCACCATTCAGAATTGAAACGTTGCTCCAAATGGCTTTAGCCGTGTTTAGTGACTAGATCTGAATAGCCAGGTACTTCCCCACCTTCCTCTTTCCCTTCCCCACTTACCTTCAGCCTCACAACATCCCCCAATTGGGGATGCCATAGTCTCACTGGCTCCAGACGGGAACAGTTGGGACTCTTGTGAGGTATTCACTATAAAAAAAAATATAAAAAAAACTTGTGAATTATTTCAGTTGTTTAAGTTGTTTTAGGGTCTAATTTCCCCCTATCCTTATCCTTATTTATTCGTCAATTGATTTTGAAAACTGCAATATTATGATAATCGTCAAATTAATACAAGATTTGGGTACCTATCCAATTGATAATCGAGTTGGTAGAAAATTGTTATAAATTACTACCCCGCATTTCATGAATTCGAAATCTAGGTGACTTTTACCATTGCAATTCCTACCTTCAGTCTGCAGGGTGAAGATTACCTTGATGTTAGCCAATCTCAGGGAAGAAGAGGGCAGTACCGGCAGTATAAGAAAAATAACCGTATTGTATAGAAAGTTAGATTGTGTTGTATTCTTATTGATATTACATATTGTGCAGTTTGCTGACGTTCATTCGAAAACAGGTGACCATTGAATGGCTTCATTCGTGTCGGGCTCAATACTCAGTCAGTCCTTAGTCTTCAGGCCTCAGTCTTCTAGCCTCTAGTCTCCGCTCATATGAAAGAGAAAGTGGGACAAATCTGATTAGAGGCAGTAATTCCCGAGGCGGGTAATCGGCGCGCTTAGAACACGGCGGTACCAAGGGTTGGTGAAACAGAAACCTAACAAATGCGAGAAAGGTGCGGATTGTGCAGGTGAGGACTGAGGGATGATTCCTAAACAATACGTTTCATGTTCTTCTCTTTGATTGAAAGGGTTTAAGGTAGAGACTCTAGAAGTACCTATTACCATGAAATGTTTAATATTTGTACTTATTATAATACCTATAATGCTTACTTATACACAGGTGTCCGGGGGTAAAGTGCAAAAATTTCGGGAGGTGATTCAAATGATGGCAGAAGTAAAAAACATAAATTACTCTTTCATAAAAAAATATTTTTCCATAGAAGAATATTAATTTATAAATACAAACAATTCAAATTTTATTCCTGAAATCTACCTTAAAACGTTGAAATTTCGAAAATAGTTGGTTATTTTTTTTTGTAATATCATGTAGAATCACCGTCCAAAGTTTGTGCACTTTACCCACAGACACTGTACTTATGTGTAATATTGACAAAAGCAGAAAAAGTGATTACGGATAATTTGAGTTAACTATAGATGACTTGTATACCATCCGTTATCAATAACTACCGACCGATTTCACTCTCGACCGCCCTGGCAAGAATATTTGAAAAATTTTATCGACGGTCGTAACAGACCATCTAAAGACAGAGTATAACCAGTTCGGATTTAAATCTGCATGGCAATATATTACTTAAAAGAAACCATCAGCTATTATAAACTAAGGAAAATGCCAATCTATACCTGTGTTCTAGATCTAAGCAAAGCGTTTGATCGTGTTTGTCACAATAAACTCTGGGAAAAACTCAGGAAAAGAGCAGTTTCGGAAGATATAATAGCGATTCTTTCAATTTGGCACACGCAGCAAGAAAACGCGGTGAAATGGTCTGGCGAGTTTTCCAACCCATTTTATTTGAAAAATGGCGTAAGGCAAGGAGGAAGCAAGTCTCCAGCACTCTTTAATATATATACTGATGAACTAATTCAAAGACTTAATAACAGTAAGATAGGTTGCCATGTTCAAGGAGTATGTGTAAACTCTATAAATTACGCAGATGATATGGTTCTTCTAGCACCGTCACTTAGCGCACTAATGAAACTACTTCAATTGTGTGAAGATTTTGCAAAAAATCATAACCTTGTATATAATACGTCCAAATTAATAGTTATGGTTTTCAAATGCAAAAACCCAAACATGCTAACACCTTCAGTATGGCTAGATAGAAGAAAAATGGATGTTGGTCGTAGCTTCAAATACCTGGGATATATTATCACAGACAACCTGAAAGACATCGAGGGTATGGAAAGGCAAAGAAGAGCGATATCCGTTAGAGCAGGTACGCTGTGAAGGCGTTTTCACTTTTGCAGTACAAACGTGAAAAAAATACTTTTCAAAGCATTTTGCACTTCGCTGTACACGTCAGAACTGTGGCTGGATTACACTTCATCCCAATGGCATAAGCTAAATGTCGCTTACAATAATGTTTATCGCCAACTATTCCGCCTACCGAGATACTGCAGCGCCACGGAAATGTTTCTGGAGGGACGAGTACACTCTTTCAGAGCGCTTCTCCGCCATCATACGGGAAGCTTATTTATTTATTTATTTATTTATTTATTGGCTCGCCAACAGAATACATCACATAATTTTAACAGTAATTTACATTTATACATGGTTATAATGATGTTTCTAATTATAGGTGAGCACAACATTCATCTCAATATTATTTGTGTAATAGTGATTGGTTAGTTACAGTAATAATAAATTTAATTACAAGAGTGTATATAAAAACAAGGAGGATCGAAATCAATTTTTTTTTTTTTTTTTTTTTTTTTTTCTTTATTCATGAAATATTAATGTGTACAGTTTTTACATGCTTTTCGACTACCACACTAGACACATGCCCGTATTATGGTAGTCGAAATTTATATACATAGGTTTATATAATTATATAAATGTAATATTTGATAACTTGTTAATCTAAGTATTTTTTTCTTACATGCAATGTATGTGTATAATAGGTAACATTTTTACTGGTTCCCAGTTCAGTAGATTGCTCAAGTGTACATCAACCGTATTTTAAACTGTTGATATTAATGAGATAAAATGAACACAATCAGCAAATAAATAGGTTACTTTACTTGTTAAAATAATGAAAATAAAGTAGAAATTATGAAAATGAACTTGTTGAAATAATGAAAATAAAGATTAATTAATTAATTATTAAACTTTTTTCTTTACAGAATTGAATGAAATACAAAAATGACTAATAAAGAAAATGAGCTTAATTTAATGATGGCAGGCATTCCTTGAAAAAGTTCCTTCCCTTTATAAATAACCAATTTTGAACACTTATGACATACAAATTGTGAGTTTTTGATTTTCTGATATCAATACTCAGCGAGTTGAATATTTTGGGAGCAATATAAGAAAACTGCCGCTGGGCGAAAGCTGTTTTCGTTTGGGGAATTTTACATTTTAGGTGTGACGAGTAACGGGTGTTAATTTTTTGTTGTGTTTTATTCACCAAGTCATTTTTCCGTATGTATATGAGAATGGTCTTAACATATAATTGTCGAATATCTAATATTCTGAGTTTTCTAAAAAGTGGTTCTGATGGGTTTGTTGGCTTACATTTGAATATTATCCTTAGTAACAGTTTTTGAATTAAAACCATGGGATGAAGAATCGTTTTTGCACAACCTCCCCATCCTACTATACCATATGTAGTAATTGATTGAAAAAGTGCAAAGTATACACATCTTAGTGTTTGTAGGTTAAGGATAGATCTGAGAGAGTAGAAAATGTAGCATAATTTGCGAAGCCTTTTTGTTGTAGAATTTATATGGGCCTCCCATCGCAGTTGATTGTCTATAATGACCCCCAAGTACTTAATTTCGTTTGATATTATAAGGTTATCGCATGAACAATTTTTGTGAGGTGATGTAGCCATGTTGAAGTTCTGTGAACATGAATGTATGGTAAGTTTATGATAGTTTTGAGGGAGATTATGTTTGCGTATGGAAAAAAGTAAGTATTTAGTTTTCTCAATATTTAGAGTGAGGAGGTTGGAATCTAACCAGTGTTTTATTTCATTTATACCATGATTTGCTTTTTCAAATGCTGAATTCAAATTTTCATCTGCAAATATGATAACCGTATCATCGGCAAAAGATATTATAGTACCACCAGTATCCAAATTGCATAACGAGTTAATGTATATTAGAAACAGAAGTGGGCCCAACACACTGCCTTGGGGCACGCCATATGTGATTGGCAAACTTGTGCTTCTATACTCTTTAGCGGAGTTAATAATAGTTGACTGGGACCTATTTGTTAGATAGCTCTCAAACCATTTAAGAGGAACACCTTTTATTCCTATCTGTGAGAGTTTTTTCAAAAGTATGCGGTGAGATACAGTGTCAAAGGCTTTAGCCAGATCCAAGAATACAGCGAGGGGCTTGCGACTTTTATCGAGGTTATCAGAAATTAGTTTAGTAAAAGCTGCAATTGCATCTGATGCACTAAGATCTTTGCGGAAGCCGTATTGGTTTTTTGACAGGATTTTATTTTCTTCGAGAAACTTGTAGAGCCTTTGTTTTACTGTTTTTTCGATTATTAGGAAGAAACTTATATACTTATTAATATATTATACATATATATATACATGCATACATCTAAATACACATATAAATACACATACATACATATATACACACATACATAGATGCGTACATACACATTTAAATACAAACACACTCATAAGTGTGTACACTGTACGCATATTGTATGCAAACATATATACACTTATGCACGCATGAATCATATATAGTGGAGCTAATGCATAAGTAAAAAGTAATACTAAAGTAACAAAATCATCACTGCCATAGTTGCCTGAATGGAGTCCCCTCTGATGGCCCTCTGGAGACGGGAGATGTCGAAATATCCTCCATAACCGGCTGCTTACACTCATTTTTGTGTCACTTAAATTCCGCTTTTTTGTGCTTATCGGAATCACCTATGTATTATTATTTTTATTGTTACTCTAATTATGTATATTATTTCAAATATGGAATGTATTGCATTGCACTACCTCTGCATACATTGTGGAATAAATTCTTATTATTGGTACGTGTTGAGAAATGTAGGTGAATATATTGCCTACAAACACCGAAGTATTGTATAGGTACGTACTTATTTAAAAAATATATATAAACAGTTCTAATTTTTAAGACATTGAAAAATGAATATTTTTATCTAATTTATTATAATACCTATGAATCATTTAGTCTTTGTATGTTTTCTGTTAATGTTTAAGCGAATTATTATCTAAGTAAAACATCACTTTATTTGTAGTGTTGTTCTGACCGGTTTCGGAACCCTCGTTCCTTCCTTAGGTGTTTAAGCTTGACAATATAAGTCATATTGTATTCTTAATAGTGTGGGTGTAAAAAGTGCCTTGTGGGCGTGTTTCGTGATCCAAATATAAGCCAAATCGCGGCATGTATTTTTATTAAACATGTTTTTGAAATTCAAAAGGGATGGAGATCTACGATGTCAGGCGAGTGTAAGTGAGACCAAACGCTGGGCGGTTAGGCTAAATGGGACACCTGTTTCCATTATTATTTGTATGGAAGGCACATTATAGTATTATATTTTTATTTTTTATTTTATTTGGTACATTATTTTGTTACAATTTATGTTTTCCAGTAATGTAGGCCTCACTGGGTGGCTTGCCCGGGCTGAGGCCTTCATTTTATAATATGAAAATCTAATCTACATATTACATTTAAAGAGAAGATAGTAAATTTGAAAAGAAAATAATAAATTTAAAATTAAAAATAAAAATACATAATAATACATTACAAATTAAAAAATAATACAATGAAAATAATCTTGTGTGTTTGTGAAATGTTATGATGCAGGGCTAGACTCCTTTTGTTTTAATATTTTATTCATTAATTTATTCTGCATCATCACATTTATCCTCGCCGATTCTCTAACCTAGTTAAGAACTGGGCGATTGTCGCTGGTATTGGTTTTGGTAAAATTTCGAATCATAATTTAAAGAAGAAGATTATAACATTATAACTCTCCTTAAGAGTTATAATGTTCCACCCCCATTTTATAACTCGTATTATACTCCTCAGAATAATGTCGTCGAAAGATACAACCAAACTCTTGGAACCGCGTTGTCAATCCTGGTGGAATCAGACCACCGTAACTGGGCTAAATTTCTGCCACAGGTTCAGTCCGCAATGAACAACACTGTTAATTGCGCGACAAATTATACACCGTACTTCCTTATCACGGCAGGGAGCAAATTCTCGACGGAGATTTGCACCGTATACCAATAGATAATGGGGAAATTAACTCGGAAAGAGGAGCTTCGCCCTCCGCTTATGCTCAAAGGCTACAGGGTCTAGCAAACATATACAAGCAGGTTTCAGACGCTTTGTTCAAAGCCTACAAGACGGGAGCGAATCGTTATAACTTACGCAGAAGAAACGTCACATTTCAAGTAGGGGACGTCGTGTGGAGACGAAACTTTATCAGTCAAACGCATTAAATTACTTCTCTCAAAAATTGTCCCCACGCTTCGTGCAAAATGTTATAATAAAGAAGAAATCGGATTTAGTGTATACCCTGGCAGACCTTACAGGAAAAGTATCTGGCGATTTCCATGTAAAGGATATCGTCAAGACGGACAATGTTCCGGTATAAATTCTTTTCGAACATCAGTGCCTCCGAAGGTCTGGCCAACTTTCGTGAGGATTGATATTATTAATAATTAAGAACTTCGGTTCCTTATTAGAATTTCTAAGCACGGAAAACTTCACCGGCCTGATCAACCGAGTTGAAGAATTCCCATGCCATCTGACAGACTTTGGTCCTGTCATAATTTCATTTCGGAAGAAATGTTTAAATACCTCGCGATGGGTTTTTTTTTTTTTTATATATCTGTTATTGTTAATTATAAGCTACTTGCTTAAAACAATTAACCATCAACTCCGGTATGAATGCTCGAATTGAATGGACTAGAAATAAACCTTATTAGAATTAGTGATAATTAATGTAGTATTTATTTATTAGTAATAATTTATTTATTTACTTAAACTTAAGTACACAACAGACTACAAGTGAACAAATGAACACTCATTTAAAAATATTATGAATTCTGTACAATGAAATTGGCTAATATACCTTCAAATGTAGTATGTGTTAGGATATAACATCTTGAAATGTAAGGAGTTACATTCCCACTGTCTCTTTCGTTTCATGATGGTGAAAACAAAGAAGCATTGTCTACAAATTACGTGCTTGAACACTGGTTGTTCTCGTTTCATCATTAATATGTAAACGGATATTTTTGTCATTGTTTTACAGTAAATGTCTTGATGGGTCCTGAAAATATATTAAAGACTGCACCAAGCGGTGCACTGAACATTTAATCTCCTAGTGATAAAATGGAGCTGTTCGCTTTATTGCTGATGAAACGAGACATAACTTACTTGTTTTCCTTTATAAGTACGGTTCTGACTTATAATGTGGAACGATATCCCACCACCGATCCTTCCACATTTTAAGCCACTTTGTTGATATGTTGATCCTTGAATCATATTTTCTTATATTTAACCTTAAGACCAGAACATGGGGAGATGTACTGAGACCTTTCCTTATGTTCTGAGTCAAATTTTTCTCGATAAACATTAATTTTATTTATTGTTGATCCATTTACTTCTCATCAGTTATGTCTGTAAATACACTGGTGTTACTTGTTACAATTAATGTTTCAATTTATGAATTTTTGTTTTTTTCTTTGTATTAAATCTTGCTATCATGTAAGTAACCTGGGATGTTCCTTTCCTATTGTTATAGAATTCATATTATTAATATTATAAGTTTGTATGACATACTTGTTGGCATTGTCCTGCGAGAATTACTATTATCAACTTTGTTGAACAACGGTTTACAGAGAAAACCATAAGTTGTTTCATAACAATATCGATTACGCCTTCGTTACTGTTGGACGTATACCTAGATCACTGCACTAATAATAGTTGCATATCACTTAACACGATTGCACCTTCTATATTGATGGCTGTATACACTATTACTTTGGCTCCATTCTTATGCGATGGTTGTTGACTGCTTAACACTCTTTGTTGAAATAAGATTGTGTATTTTCATTAACTGCTCTGTTCTTTTGTGTGCACCCCCATACGACCTAGTTAGGTAGATTAGGTAGAAACATCGACAAAGTGTTTTCTTATCTCCTATGGAGAAGTAGAGTCAGTGATAAGTGAGGGTTGCTATGCTCCCTAAAAAGTGTTGCCTGACGGGCTTATAACCCTATTTTGGGACAGTGATGCATTTTTGCGTTTGGTTGTGTAAAATGAATGTGATAGATACTCAGGTATTACGTTAGTTATAAATGTAACGTCAACGGTTGTCCATGACGCTAAGTCAATTAGTCTTCACCCAGCATATTCAAGCTGTGGGTGTTGGCGGATCCCGTTCACGTAACATTTTTTTTTTTTATTTTTTTTTTTATTATTTATTCAGTGAGTTTTATGAATTACAATTTTTGTGTACTTAATAACTCCCACACTAGGCTAATGCCCGTGTTGTGGTAGTCATAATGCTATAAATTACAATAAAACCATATGTTGTAGTAAGAAAAAATAAAACATAATATGGAAGGAAAAAAAAAGAAAATAAACATATTTAAGGAAAATATAAAACAAAATATATGTTTTTCATACATGCAAACATACATACATACATATATATATATGCTCAGATATATATACATATACATACATACATAGACATACATAGATGCATACATAAATACATTCATACACATCTATATATGAACACACACAAATGTAATGTGTATTCACATATAAACATAAGTACACAGATACATGGTTAATTTTATTATAATGGTTTAAAAGTTAGGAACTCATGTATTCTTTAAAAAAGGCTCGTCCCCTTTCAAATATCCAGTTTTGGACACGTATAATAAAAAGGGATATAGTATTAGTTGATTTTATGTCCCTGTCCAACGCGTTGTATATTTTAGGGGCGATGTACCAGAATTGTCGTTGAGCGAATGTGGTTCTAGTTTTTGGCACCACGCATCCCAGATTTGATGAAAAGCGGGTGTTTACTTGGTGTTGAGGAGCCACTATCAAGTCATTTTTTCGTATGTAGCATAAGCTTGTCTTAATGAATAGCTGGCGAATATCTAAGACCTTAATTTTAGTAAATAGTATTTTGGAGGGATAGGTAGGATGACATTTAAATATAATTCTGAGAATTAGTTTTTGTACTGTAATTATTGGATTAATGACGGATTCTGCACAGCCACCCCATCCCAGAATACCATATGTTGCTATCGATTGAAAAAGGGCAAAATATACGCATTTTAGAGTCGTTAGGTCTAAGATGGATCTAAGAGAGCAGAATATGTGGGAGAGTTTACGAAGTCTTTTTGTTGTTTCTTTTATATGGGTTTCCCAGCGTAGTTGGTCATCGATTATTATTCCCAAGTATTTAACTTCCTTTGAAGATTTAAGAGTTGAACACGTGCATTGAATGTTAGGTGAGGTTTCAGGAGTCTGTATGTTGAGTGAACACGAGTGGATGGTAGGTTTGGGGCAGTTATTGGGAAAGCTATGTTTGGGTATGGAAAACGTCATGTATTGTGTCTTGTCGATATTAAGTGTGAGGAGGTTTGTGTCTAGCCAATGTTTAACTTTTGTTAGGCCAATATTAGTTTTGTTTGTAACTGATTCCCATGTTTCATCATCAAATATTAGGACTGTATCATCGGCAAATGAAATTATCTTGCCTCCAATATTCATAGTGCATAGTGTGTTGATATATATGAGAAATAGAATTGGCCCTAGTACACTACCTTGAGGGACCCCATAGGACATGGATAATTTTTTGCTCATATATATTTTGTCAGAGTGGATAAGGGTTTGTTGTGTACGATTTGCTAAGTAGTTTTTAAACCATGTGTAGGCTATCCCTGTAATGCCGATCTGTTGAAGTTTTTTAAGTAGTAAGAGATGGGAAACCGTATCAAATGCTTTTGCGAGGTCAAGGAAAACAGCAAGTGGTTTGCGACCTTTGTCAAGATTTTGGGAAACAATTTTTGTGAGAGCAGCTATTGCATCAGAGGTATTCCTCCCTTTGCGGAAGCCATATTGGTTATCCGATATTATTTTATTATTTTCAAGGAACTTACAGAGTCTATGTTTCACCGCCTTTTCTATAATTTTAGAAATTGTGCTGAGTAATGATATCGGTCGATAATTATTAACAGATAATTTATCACCTGTTTTGAAGATAGGGATTATTGTGGCCTGTTTTAAAGAGTTAGGGAATATTCCAGTTTTAAAGCTTAAGTTGATAATGTGTTTAAGAGGTGGGGCTATAAATTTTTGAATGTGTTTAATAATTTTTGTTGAAATTTGATCTTTCCCTGCAGAGTTACTGTTTTTAAGAGATGAGATAAGTTCTATTATTTCTAGTTCAGTGGTGGGAGTGAAGTGAAAAGGGTTATAGCTGAGATTATTGACATGTATATTTTTTGCAAGATCTTTCTCCGAGACGGTGTTTTGGTCTAGAATATTTTTTGCTAATTTATGTCCGATATTGGAGAAAAATTGATTGAAATGGTCGGATATTTTTTCAGGTTCGGAATTGACATGAGTTGTTTGGTCTTCTATGTTAATTTTAACAATGGGTGAGTCGATTTTATGAATATTGGCTATATCTTTTATGATATTCCAAATTTTTTTTTTGTCATCAGTAGCTTCACTGATTTGTTTTTTGTAGTAATCTCTTTTAACATTGTTAATAATTTTTTTGCAGTTGTTTCTATAATGTTTATAAAATATGAGTGAATCATAATCATTGGGATTTTTTCTACAGAAGTTATGAATCTTGTCACGCTTTCTGATACAGTGAAGAATACCTGTAGTGATCCATGGTTTGAGTTTTGTGTCGGATTGGTTTTTTTTAGTTTTTGTGTATGATGTTGCATCGGCCAAGTGGTTTTGTAAAGTATTTGTAAATATTTCGCATGCAGAAGTGGTATCGGTACAAGAATAGACAAGTTCCCAGTTTTCTTTAGAGACAGTATTTAGGAGAATGTCATAGGAAATTTTTTTTTGAGGGAGAGTATTTTGAGGTAATTTATGAATATTTTGGTTGATGGAAGTGATGGTTGCATAGTGATCTGTGACAGTTGATTGATATACAATGGATTTGCTGCCTAGTTTACTCTTAACAAAGACGTGATCTATACAACTACTAATGTTTGAATCTGATTCTCTAGTTGGGGCTGTGACGGCTGGCAAATATCCTAATAAAGTTAGTGTATTTAGGTATTCATTCGCTTGTGGATGCATTCTACATTGGTTGTTATGTTTAGATTAAGTTTTTAAGTTTAGTTCCTACAATATTATAGTTATTTAAGTAAGAATGGCTTCACCGCAAACCTGTTCATCCTGCCTTACGTTCGATGAAGTGCGACCGGAGTTGCGACACGCCCATTCGCTATTCTCACTTTGGTTTAATTTTTGTTCTTTGAATACTTCCTATTGATGATTATTATCTACTGTTGATATTTATTGTTAACTTTGTTCTTCTATTGTAGTAGACCCTTGGACCGACCTGGAAAGAATAGGGTTAGGTTATTTCGACAATTTTATATGTTTGAGGGCAAACATTTGGTGGCGAGGGGGGTAATGTTATGATGCAGGGCTAGACTCCTTTTGTTTTAATATTTTATTCATTAATTTATTCTGCATCATCACATTTATCCTCGCCGATTCTCTAACCTAGTTAAGAACTGGGCGATTGTCGCTGGTATTGGTTTTGGTAAAATTTCGAATCATAATTTAAAATTTAAAATCTGTACTGGGCGGAAACAGAAAAACAAAACACTTCTTGGCTGTACAGTCAACGCGTGGGTTCGTAGACTGTACAGACGATGGTCGCAGTGCTTTTCGTTTTTGAATAATTAATTGTACGGAATGTAATTCCTTATTTTTTGTCGCCGATGAGTGCGATTTTGCTTACGGGCACGGCGGTAAACGTTTTTGTGACCGTAAAATAACCATTCCCGAAGTGGGTAATAGTGATCTCGCTGGACGGAAGTTGTTACGGACGGACCACGCGACCGCCGTTATACGATTGAACGGGAATCCGTAAAGTAACGGTCAATCCTGCGTAGGATTGGATCATACGCGATTTATATTTTGTGCCATGCATGGCTGTCAATCAGGAACTTCGTTCTTTTTGATTTCTGGAGTTTGAATCCCGACATCGCACGTGTTCGACTGGCCGAGAAAGAGCCCTATGTATGGGTTGCAGCATCCCCAGGAACGGCTACGCGCTTATAGATAGCTGGCGTTCATGGATGTGGCCAGGAGGAGTATATCCACCTTTCCAGAAGACGGATCACGCTTCTACGGAGTTACGTCCGCCGCCGAATGGGTGTGCGGGACGTTCCGTCGCTTCTCCCATAGTTTAGATACAGATAGCTAAAAACTGGTCGGTCTTTGGGGTAAGTCAAAATTATATAATTATGTTAATCTGTTGAGCTAGGGCTCATCAGCAAAATGTCCAAAAGGTTTCTAATACATGTAATATCTATCCATGCACCGCCTTTTATTTATGTACATTGAGATACCATCCTAAAACAAAAGAAACTATCATGATGCTGACACGCGACCTTGGTTGCGAACTTTCACACCTGAGATTATTGAGTATAAACATTCTAGATGATTAATTTTAACCTAGATTGGCGCGTTCTACCGAACAAAGTTTATACAATTATTATTATTTGTACCCTGGGTCAAACCCTACTTAACAGAGTGATGTGTGTTTATGTTGGTTTTGTGTGTTACGTGTAGGTTTTATTTTTATTTTATGCTATGACATTTTGGTAATATTGTCTTTTTTGTTGTTTAATCCATTTTGTAATTTTGTGTGTGAATTTATTTTTACTTTCCTCAATTTTAATTTCAATTTTTAGACTGTTGAAAGCTTTTATAGCATGGTATTGGTAGTTTCTTTGTCCAAAGGTTGAATTTACTGTTGGAGTTTTAATGTTTTCTTTGTACGCTTGTCTAACTGGTCTGTTAGTGTTATTTTGTGTATGTTTTTTTTTTTTTTTGTTAAAAATGTAGTTTAGTAGTGTTTTAACGTATAATTGGCGTATATCTAGTACGTCACAGCTGTTGAATATTTGGTCTGTATCGGTCAGTCTATGTTTTTTTAGTATTACCTTTAAGATCGTTTTCTGTGCGGTTTCTATGTAATTGATAGCCGAGTTTGTTGCTCCTCCCCAAGCAATAATTCCATATTCTATTATTGATTGGCAGATTATTTATTCTATGTATTTTTATAATAATGAACAACCAGAAATCAGTGGCATAGCTAAAGCATTCACATGGGGGGCAAGCTAGAAGGGGAGGGGGGTGGAAAATATGTTTGAAAGTATTTTAGAACCTCTAATTACTACAACTTATAATTTACATCACATTGATAAAAGAGGTGGCGCAAATAATATTGTTGTATTTTCAAGGAATGTAATCTACGAGTACCTACTATTCGCTTTTTTTCCTACGCAATACTGAGGCCGATGGGCGGTGGGGGGTGGGGTGTTTGAATCCCTTTAACCCCGCTTATATAAGCCCTTGCCACAAAGTATTAGCAGAATACATTAGTAAAATGTATTATTATCTGTTATTAAGTTATTTTAGTTCATAATTTTTTTTCAATATGTAAAATTCGATGCGGTTTCAACCCTGGACATTTTTATTATAATCCTGCTGTCGGGTGTTTTACACAAAGATAACTGCATTAGCGGTCTTATGAAATAATCCCTTTTAATGCATGCACCAGTATGCAGCGGTGACGGTGCTTGTTTGTGGATCGATATCTTACAATCCTCTGCTTAGTGTTTACTACCTCATCAAACAGATTAAACATGGGCAATTACGTAGAAAACGTGTGTAGTATGTAGTAAGTAGTAGGTTGTAGGTAGTTGATCACTGTAGTCAATAATATTCGGATGATTTGTACTTTTGTGTAGCGCGTTTTTCATGAAAAATAATCTCAAGGGCGATGTGTTAGGTTAAGCATTATAAGCACCTTGCCGCCTTGGAAATTCGACACCCGGAGCGGACTGCTTGAATTGCACCTTTAAAATTATAAAAAGCTTAGCATTTATGTAATAGTGTATCGGTGTACAAGTACAGCGATGTGTCCTTGCCGTGAGTCGTCAAGAAACGGACCTTTGTCTCATTTACGCCCGCTTATGGTGGCTAGCGGGAAAGAGACATATTTGGTTTATGTGATAAAATAATCGAGAGCATTTAAATTGTGTCCTATTCATTCAGTTCGTAAGGGTGGTGATTTATACATACATATAGCAGTCCAGTAAGCATGTACATCAGACCTTGCGTCAGATCCGGTAGTTCTGATTTTTTGCTGAGTTCTTTATGATGTTGACCTAATGAATAATCTAAGTTTCCGACCTCCGAAACGCAAACGTGTCAAATATCCTATACTTTTCTACAGTTTTTGGCCATTTTAACACTGAAAAACTAGTTTTTCAATAAAACTAGTTAAGATTTTTTCAAATTAGACTAAATTTTCTACAATTTGAGTTCAAATTGATGCCGATGACCTTAAGTTGTACAAAAAAATTACTTCATTAGAAGATTGCACCGATTTGCAAAAAGACTTATCATCACTTCATGAATGGTGTACACTAAATGATTTATATTTTAATGAAAACAAATGTGCCGTAATTTCATTTACAAAGAACATTAATAAATTCTCAAACACATATCACATTAACAATATCCCTTTACTAAACACAACTTCAATCAAAGACTTAGGCGTGACATTTGACTCGTCACTTAGCTTCAATAAACATGTAGATACAATTTCAAAAAGTGCATCACAAGTATTAGGATTAACGCTAAGAATCACAAATTGTTTTAAAAGTACAGAATTAACTTTGACATTATATAAATCAATTGTGCGAAGTATTCTCGAATATGCATCAACAATTTGGTCTCCCAATTATGAGATTCATAATTATAGGATTGAATCCATACAAAGGAAACTAACCCGTGTAATTGCTTATCGTGAAGGTTTATCTGGTCAATTTGGAACATATAATGACCGAATTTTGCACTACAAACTACACTCACTGACGGTCAGACGTAAACTTTCTGACGTTCTGCTCCTACACAAAATTATACATGCATCAGTTGATACACCAAACATTTTGTCCCAAATTAACATGAATATTCCATCAAGAAAATCAACAAGGAGGATGAACGACATTTTCTATATTAAAGCCTACCACACAAACACAGGATATTTTTCCCCTGTACCACGAACATTAAGAAATTATAACATTATACATGCCTCTAATAATAAAATAGACATTTTTAATGACCAATTTAAATACTTCAAAAAAAATGTATTACCTTTAATCATATTAAGCTGATATTGTGATGAAACCCTTTATTTAAAGAGAAGCAACATTGTACCTACCTAATCAGTATCTCACCAGTACAGGTGTGACAATAACAAATCGTTTATGAACATATTTGTATTTACCTTTTACCCATTCTTATTTGTTATTTACTTCTGCATATTTAGCTTATTCATTTTGTTACTATTTTTGTTATTATCATTTTGTTATTATTATGTATTTAAACATCCATGTATGTAAATTCTTGGGCACCATGCCTGTTTTATGTACTTAAATAAATAAATAAATAAAACTGTCTCTAAACGCGTAATAGTTTCTAAGATATCAAAATGTACGAAAACCTGAAGAAAGGTAGAAAATTAAGTGTTTTTTTGGTTTTTAGACTATGTTGCGTTCGGCGCCGCACAGGTACGATTCACACAATTATTCTAGTAGCTTACCGCTACACTTCTAATTATAAGATCCATTCAGTAGTTCTGGGTAACCGATAATTGACGGCTACATCAAAACTAAACGCGAAAAATCATCTTAAATTATAATGTATTACCAGCTCCTAGAGGATTGGAGTTGGTAACACTGTATCACATCTACATAAATAAGCACACGCAATTCGTCATAATGACCCTGTAATACTCTCCGAAACTTTGGCTTAAGAAGGAGGTAGGCGCATCACGGCACAATACCCAAAAATAAATCACTATAATATCAAGTTTATTCGTGACCAACAAAAAAATAAATAAAAATTGCCAAAATAACTTTCAGTTATTTTTGCGATTTAACTTTGACATTTTCGTTTTAATGAAAAATCTGTAAACTAATTAACTAACCATCGCGCCGTTTCCGGAAGGGGTAGGCAGAGAGGACGAGCCGCCAAACAATTATGTCTTGGCACAAACTCCTTGGCTCATTCACATTCATACATCGCTTGGTTTTCGAAGTGCTTTTCACCAAGGAATTAATTATTATATTAATCTGGTAACAAAATCTGTGATTAATAGAAGTGTAAGTCTAACTAACTCATTACCTAACGATGACGCCGTTTCTCTGCAGGGGCAGGCAGATATGATGAACCGCCAAACAATTCGGTCTTTTTTATTTGTATTAGACAATTCACCCTAAAAAGAGTGCTTTGTGACAAATCGGTCTGTGCATACACTCCTAGCCTCATTCGTATTACGCATAAATACTCTTCTATTATTCTGACTCTTGACATGGCCCGACTCAAGTATTTAATATACTTGATCGTGCCATGTCTTCCTCGGGCGTCCCCGACTTGTTCTGCCACTAACAATAAAATCTGAAACCTGTATTATGTGTTTATCTAGAAGATTCTTATTTGTTCTTTATTCTTCTAAAAAGTAAAGGGTACAACTAAATCTAAAATATAAATATGAGCATCATAGAGAGAGAGATTGGCTAAGTCGAGATTGGTATCATTCTTAGAAACATATAATATACTCTCTAGCAATCAGTTTGGTTTCAGAGAGAATATAGAAACAAGTGATGCAGTGTTGAGGGTATTGTCCAAAGTCACTAGTGCGTTAGACTATGTAAACAAAGCTTTGGCTGTGTCCTTCGATCTATCAAAGGAATTTGATACGGTGTCCCATGGATTACTCCTCAAAAAATTATCTTCTCTTGGCATAGTACAGCACTAGGCTGGTTCACATCCTATCTAAGTGATAGAACGCAATAAGTAGAGATAAATAATCATTTAAGCAATAGCAAACCAATCTCTTTTGGGGTTCCGCAAGGTAGTGTGCTTGGACCAATATTGTTTTAATATACATTAATTATCTGTGTAATTTAGATATTCCAGGTAACATTGTTAGTTTTGCAGACAATATTGCTTTAATATTTGAGGGTAAAACCTGGAGAGATGCTTTTAACAAATGTGACTTAGGATTAAGAGCAGTAAAGAGTTGGCTGAATAATAACATCTTAACTTTGAATACAATACAAAAACTAAATATGTGACATTTAGTGTACCATCAAAGTCGGGGACGCCCGAGGAAGACATGGCACGACCAAGTGAATCAGATACTTGAGTCGGGCCATGTCAAGAGTCAGAACAATAGAAGAGTATGTATGAGACGATGTATGAATGTGAATGAGGCAAGGAATGTGTGCCAAGACCGAGTTGTTTGGCGGTCCGTTCTCTCTGCCTACCCCTGCGGGGAAACGACCGTGATGGTTAGTTAGTTAGTCAAAAAGTCAGCCTTCTGATACTCATAATCTAATTATACATAATTGTCTGCTAAATTGTAATTGCCACCCCTTGGAAAGTGTAGATTTTATCATGTATCTGGGTGTAAGATTGATAAATTTTTAAGATGGAATGACTATATCGATATGTTAACAAAGAATATCAGGAGACTTACATTTATTCTTAAAGTATTTCGACACTTATTGCACAAAGAGAAATTTAAAACTGTCTATTTTGCCTTAGTCCAATTTCGACTTTCTTATAACATAGTATGCTGGGGATCATGTCTAAAGTCCAATGTTGAACCACTAAATATTACTCAAAAATTGATCCCTAAAGTGATGTACAAAAAAAAAATTCTCGAAGGAAGCAAATACTTTGGGGTGTGACATATTGAATGAAAAAACATACACTTAGTAAGACACCACTTTATTTTTGAATCAATAACGATAGCCAACCGGGTTTCGCTTGTCCCAAGCTTCATCAGGGCTATCACTTCATTATATCTATTTAGCCCTGATGAAGCTTTGATATTTAGCCCTGATGAAGCTTGGGACAAGCGAAACCCGGTTGGCTATCGTTATTGATTCAAAAATAAAGTGGTGTCTTACTAAATGTATGTTTTTTCATTCAAAAAAAATTCTGTTATCCATCCAACCTACTTTAGGAATGTAATTTTATGTGTATAAAACAGCTATATATCACTCAAATATTTTGTCGAATTTTTATCAATATTAAATTTGCTGAAAGAACACAACAAACGCGGACAACTAGAATTAGCTCTACATTGAACTTTGTGGTGGTACATACTAAAACTTCTTTTGGTCAAAGAAATTATTTATATCAGGCACCACATATGTTAAGTATTCTTCCAAATCATATTAAGTCTACCAATTTAAAAAGTTAATTAAGATTTTTATATTGACAGACGATTGTCTTAATATTTTTTCATCCTTTTCCTTTCTTAAATAATAAGATTTTTCTAAGTCCCATTTGCTAAACAATGAATGTCACCCTATCTGTCTTTATTATCTACTTTGCTTCCTCTTTTGAATAATGATTAGTTATGGTTCAAATATTGTTACAATATACTGTCAAATCACCCATCTGGTAACACATATAATACTTATTTTTTCTTTAATTATGAAATATTTTGTGTTTGTATGTAGAATTACTTTATGTTTGTGATTACTCTTATGTTTGCTTCACTCAAATGTAAATTTTTAACCTCGATACAGGCTTAGTCCTACTTAGGTTGATTCGTATGTGAAAAAAAACTTGTTTTATGTGTAGTGAGATGCAATAAATAAATAAATCATAAAATCATCTTTAATTTCATGTAAATTTTCCCTCTCTTGGTCTTATAGATATATTGCTAGTACCCAGGGCTCTAGGAAAATAACAAGAAAAGTTAAGTTTTTTACACTTAAAATCTGAATAAAATCTAGAATGTAGGCATATTATAATCGAATGGTTGCCAATCTACATTTCAGCAGATTTAAGATAATGCTAATAAATTTTATATTTTCGAACAAAACATTTTTAATAAATATTTGACAAATCGCGCATGATGTTGTAGCAGTGCGTACTTCTGGACGGGCAGTTCCTACCCGATTAAGATAATCATTGGTCAACATTCTTAAATTGGCACGACTGTTTCGAGCTATGAGTGCGGAGCGTCACTTCATCGACTTCAGTTGCTTGCTGGACTCGTGGGATTACGGTGTGTTCGGACAACGCTGGAACAATGAGGGTCTACTGTGCAAACTACGGAAGGTCTTTTTCACTTATATCTCTTAACAATGTACTTATAATTTAAATAGGGATTACTCATTTTAACTTCTTGCGTAGTTATTTTATAACTCGCTGGCGCCCGCTCAGACATTCCTTACAAGATTAAGTGTTTTTAAATTCATTAATGTCACATGTTCTTTAGTCAAAATTTTATCAAGATGGCGTTATTTACACGTACATTCTTGTCACGCTCTGAGTTCAATTATTTGATAGAGTCTCATGTTTATTTATTTGATTAAACATTTTATTTATTGTTTTAATAAATTAGCGTATGTTGATATTTAAAGTATTCTATTTTTTATCATCCTTATCAGTTCTCTTTACTACCTACCTACTTTGAATTATTGCGTGTTCGTGGTTGACTAGATAATTGTATTCGGTAATTTTACCAATTAATGTCACAATCGAAAGACCCATCATTAATTAATACAATTATCCTTTCATCACCCATCCACGATAATATGTTACAAAATGGCAGCCCTTGTGGGTGAACCTAAGTTTGACTAAATAATGAATGCAGTATTTTTTTCTTTCATTGTTTTAATCTTGTATTGGATGTCTGATTTTTTTTTTCATAATTTTCTTGTATAATCCCTTGAAAAAGACCTTTCGTTTTGCATGGTAGATGTTCGGGTGTTGCTCAAAATACATCGTGTCACTGAGATTTTATTAATTTTTCATTTTACGCAGCTTTTTATCCGGCACAACTCATGACGTTTTTCGTCTTATTATCGTGATTGTTAGTACGCTGACGTCACACTTATTTTATATTTTTTGTTTTGCGGTGATTGTGGTTGTTGTATTGTTGCTTGCATGTTCTAATGATTTTTTCTACCTACCCTGTTAGTTAGGTATGACGGATTCGACCATTTTAACAAGAAGTCGTGCGTTAATCATGTCAAAACCAGAGGATGGCACTTCTTCGGCAAATTCGGCGGTCGCGTCTAACACAGTTCCGGTTCACAAATGGAACTTAACCTTCGACGGTACTGGGAACGTGCATAATTTCATTGAACGGGTCAACGATTTGTCTATATCTCGGAACGTAAGTACAGCTTCTCTTTTTTCATCTGCGGTGGAACTTTTTTCAGGTCATGCTTTAGACTGGTTTAGAGTCAACCGTTCTTCTTTCAAGTCATGGACGGATATTGTAATTGCTCTAAAGGAAGAATTTGAGCTTCTGGACCATGAAAGACGATTAGTTGCTCAGATCAGAGCCACGTACCAGCAACAAAAAGAGAACCTGGGTTCATTCATAACGCGGGTCTTGACTTTAAACAATCAATTGTCGTCAAAATTACCAGATGACGAAATTCTGGAAATATTGCAGTGTAATATGTTACCGAGATACATACAAAAATTATCGCTCTCTGTCATCTCGGACATTAATTGTCTGAAAAAATTGGGAAAAATGATTGAACTTGCAGACGTTCGGTCTGATTCCAGACCTTCCCCGCCAAATGCAAATACTGGTAATTTTAATAATGTTTCTCATTCCTCCTCAAATAATGCATTTAGCAGAGGGAATAACAGAATGTCTCAGAATAATCCCAATTTCAGCAATCATCGTCAATATTTTGAATTCAGTAAACGTAGCCCGTCAAATATGAGTTCTAGGGAGGTGAAATGTTTCCGCTGTGGCCGTCCTGGTGTGAAGGCGCCTTCATGCAACTGCCGGCAGGCAAAAAAACTAGATGTCCTGGGGGTCCTGTCTGCGGGCGGCAAGTCGACACCGTTCGCTGACATCACCGCCAGGCATCGGCTTGCTGTGCTGTCGGAAACCAGAACTTTCTTCAAGAACCTTTGGACCTCGAAGGTGGTGGGTGCGGCTAAAAGGGATGGCCGTCCACACATCATTTTCCAGGTTCTGGGTTCCAACTTTTCTGGCCTTCTTGACTCTGGTTCGCATATCTCAATTATTGGTAATAATTTTCATCGTAAATTTTTAAATCTAGGGTTAAATCTTTCTGTTCTTAAGAAAAAATTTTCACTCACTTCTGCTACGGGTCATACTGTGGAGTGCGTTCACAAAATTGCGGTTCCGGTAGTTCTTGGTAACGTTAAGAAAATTTTTAATTTTGTGGTTATGCCAGATATAAAATCTAACATCATCCTCGGTTGCGACTTTTGGAAAGTTTTTAACATTTGTCCCAAGTTAACTAAATTAATGACTAATGACTCTGACAATAGTTGCGTGTCTGAGGTAAGAGGACTGGATAGCTTTGAGAACTTAAACTCATCTCAACAATCAATCTTAAATAACGTTATACTGGAATTTAAAGCCTTTTCTGGTAATCGTTTGGGTAGAACGTCTCTTGAAAAACATGTTATTGACACGGGTGATTGTCAACCTATTAAGCAACGTGTTTATCCGATATCTCCTCATTTATTGCCGGAAGCTCACAGAGAACTTGACAGACTATTAAATCTGGGAGTAGTAGAACCCAGCAATAGCTCGTGGAATAATCCTATTGTTTTAGTGCCTAAGAAAAATGGTTCTTTTAGACTTTGCTTGGATAGTAGAAAGCTCAACGCGGTCTCGCGGCGGGACGCTTATAGTCTACCGTTGATATCTGATATCTTAAATAGTCTCGGAGGAGCACGTTATCTATCAACTTTAGATCTTAATGATGCCTTTTTTCAAATCCCGTTAGAGGAAGATTCTAAAGAGAAAACCGCATTTACTATCCCTAAACGAGGCCTATTCCACTTTGTAACAATGCCTTTTGGTCTTCATGGTGCGAGTTCTCGGATGATGAGGCTAATGGACAAGGTTTTGGGTCCGGAGTTCGATGGGAAAGTTTTTTGTTACCTAGATGACATAATTATCATTAGTTCCACCTTTGAAGAACACATTGATCTTTTAAGACGGGTTAAACAAAAGTTACAAGCCGCGGGTTTGACTATTAACGTAGAGAAGTCAGTCTTTTGTCGTGACTCTCTTAAATACCTAGGTTTCGTGATTGATAAGGATGGGTTGAGAACTGACCCGGGAAAAGTGAAAGCAATCGTTGACTTCCCCATTCCAACGTCGCAAAAGAGCTTGCGTAGGTTTATCGGTATACTTTCTTGGTACAAAAGGTTCATTTTAAATTTTTCTTTAATTGCAGCACCTTTGCATAATTTAACCAAAAAGGAGTTTGCTGGTAAAAAATTTGTATGGAATGAACAGGCTGATGCTGCCTTTACTAAATTAAAGAATATTCTGGTCAAGGCTCCTGTTCTTGCTTGTCCCGACTTTAGTAAACCTTTTACAATTAGTTGCGATGCATCGAACACCGGTTTGGGGGCGGTCCTTTCTCAATCTGACGTTAATGGTATAGAACACCCTATTTCCTTTATTTCCAGATCACTATCTGCACAGGAGAAAAATCACTCCACAACCGAGAAGGAGTTAAATGCTATGATCTTTGCACTAGAGAAATTTAGGGGTTATATTGAAGGTTCGCCTATTCCTGTCAAGGTGATCACTGATCACTATAGTCTAAAATGGCTTACAAACTTAAAGTCTCCGTCGGGAAGATTAGCGCGGTGGGCGGTTAGACTACAGCAGTTCAATTTTGAAATAATTCATAGGAGCGGTAAAGACAACATTGTTCCGGACGCACTGTCTCGTGACCCTTTACATGTTGACTTGTTAGATCAGTCCTTTTCCACTTCTGACCGTTGGTACTTAAGTTTGAAAGAAAAAATTTTGGCTAATCCGGAAAAATTTCCAGCGTTTAAAGTTTGCAATGGTGTCATCTTCAAACACATTCAGAGCATGGAGGCTCTTCACAGGTCTTATGACTGGAAGGAAGTTCTCCCAAAAGAGTGTAGGAAAAACGTCATCGTTCAAAATCACGTTCCGCCTTCGTGTGCACATTTTGGCATCTTAAAAACGTTAAATAGGATTAAACTTAAATACTACTGGCCAAAAATGGCAGCTGATGTGAAGTCTTTTGTAAGTAAATGTCATACTTGTTTAGGTTATAAAAGTTCTAACTTACTGCCTCCTGGTTTGATGGGTGACCCGAAACTGGTGCAAAGGCCGTGGCAAATGATTGCGACAGATCTATTAGGTCCTTACCCTAATTCTTACAAAAAGGGTTATACTTACCTTTTAGTGGTTTCTGATTTCTTTACCAAGTATACTAGACTTTTTCCACTTAGGAAAGCAACGGGTAGTGTTATTGCGGAAATTTTGGAAAATGATATCTTTTATAAATTCGGTGTTCCAGATACGATTGTTTTGGATAATGGCCCACAATATATATCGCGTGACATGAAAGCGCTGGCCAATAAATTTCATATCCGTCACTTGTTTTATAATTGCAGATATCACCCGCAGAATAACCCTGTTGAGCGTGTAAACAAGGTGTTGGTAGCAGCCCTGGGTTCTTTTGTGGGATCTGATCACAGATCCTGGGCGTGCCATCTACCTGAGATTGAACTGGCTATAAACACGGCTGTTCATGAAGTCACAGGCTATACTCCGTTCTTCCTTAATTTTGGTAGAGAGATTGTAATTTCGGGAAATGACTACAAAGGTGTAGACTTTAACGCGGAAGACATTAGATTCTCTAAACGCGATTCATGGGCATCTGATTTACATGAATTAAATGACATTTTCTCCCAAGTTCGCACGTCCTTAAGACAATCATACGAACGTAATAAGGTACAATATAATCTGCGTCGTAGGGACGTTCAATATGAGGTTGGGGACATTGTCTGGAGAAGGTCTTTTGCTTTGTCAGACGCTGGTAGATACTTTTCAGCAAAATTAGCCCCCAAATTTATTCGTAGTAAAATTATTTGCAAGATATCGCCGGTTGCTTATCAATTAGCGGATATGACAGGGAAACCCGTGGGAACTTTTCATGTTAAGGATATAATCAAGTTAGAAGAAGCTAACTGACCTTGGGGTGGGTTAATTGATGAACTATTTTTTCTTATGTTGTAATCGTTATACTTTTATTTGAGAATTAATCCCTTTTCTCTTGTTATATATTAGGTTATTGCTTGCCTTGCCCTCAGGTTTGCAATTTTTCTTGTGTTCTCTCATTGTGAGGACATGACTAGTATTTTTGTGTCTTCACATTGAGTGGATTTTTTGTATAAGTTTTGTTTTGTCCTTGTGTACATGTGTAGTATGTGTTTTGGGAGTAATGTGTCCATTCCGATTCAACGCGGGGGATTGACGTTTTTTTAATCTCACGCATTGAATCCACACATTTTTTTTGGATTTAAGTGCAATTATATTGTATTGAACATTTTGTGATCTCACGATTTGAATCCATTGTATCATTTTATACGTTATCCTAGGGCAGTGAAGTTCACAATCTCAGTTGGCCACTGTTTTGTGCTATTTTTCTGTTCGAGGGATCTTTTAATAGCTGATTTTACTTTGTGAGATGATACTAATTGTTCTTTAATGAACTAAGTCCGCGATGGCGACTTGTTTTGAGGTACGGTTTGTCCTTTCTAGAGGGACATACTGTATTTCAATTATGGCATATACGAAGCTGTATTTCGGTTTAACAGTTCTGTACCAAGCTTGGTCCTCGTGTCATTTTAATTGTGCGCATGGTTGTTCTTTATATGTTGTTCCTTAGTACCTTAGTTTGCCTTGGTGTTGGTTGACTATTTTAATTCATTAATTTAGAAAATACTTCATGCAGTTTTCCGCGATAGCCTCAGATGCTCATAACAATCTATTTTTCTCTGGTTTTAGGAAACCATTGGCATGGTGTTTTCTTTGATTTAGTCACTGTTGATTACACTTTTCAAATATTTTTTTAAAAAAATTTTATGCCATAATAATTAATTTAATAATTTATTTATTTATTTAATATTTATTTTGAAATTTAGTGGGTTTTCACTCGCTCAGGTTATTTGAGATTTACAGAATCATAGTTTTTTTTAACATTTAAAAAATTGCATCCTTTCATGAAGTTTTTTTACTTTTATTGCTCTTATTGTCCTTGGCTTGATTTATTATTAAATTGATATTTGTTCATATTATTAAGAATGTCATTGAGTAATTTTTTTTTTTACATTTTCTTTTAATAAATACTATGCGTTTTCACATGCAATTGCTGTGGCTTCTCTCTGAGCTCAAGATAAGTCGCATCAGTTTCATTTGGACTTAGCTGTATTTTGTCAATATTGGGTCATCAATATATGGTTCTGTTTGAGCCCTCACTTCTATCTTATTATGAATTTGGGTTTGTTTCTGGGATAACTTTATAATTTTTCATCTCTGCTCACAGAGGGCAGTAACTTCAATGTGGATATAGACGTTATTATTTTCATTTTATAGTGTTTTCTTTTAGCTTCAAATTTAACTTTTGTTGGGCGCTCAGCTTGCACTTTTAGCTAGACTCGTTTTATAAAAAAAAAAAATTTTTTTTTTTTTAATAAATTTTGTTAGTCTTTACTACAGTTTATCTTTTCATTTGTTATTCTATTCAAGTTTTTGTTTACACTTTAGTAGTTGTTAAATTCCTTGCTCAGTAATCCATTTTGTCAAGAATAGCATACCTTTCTTTTCACTTGCCTCAAGGAAGTCAGTCGCCTTCATCACTCTTCGGTTCTTCACGTCAAGATAACTCAAGATAATACAAAATTTCAAGATTTACAAACTTTTATCTATTCTTCGAGGAAGCAATTTTGTTCAAGATCGAGTCTTCAGGGAAGCAACATTCTTCTACGGGATGAGTTTAATAGGATACTACCTGGCCGTTCACTGCTATCAGAAAGAGGGTGCAGCTTCTCAAGATTGCATTGTTGTCAACATTGGAGAATGGTGATACAATTATCGGGGCTCTTTATCTTCGCCAAGCAAGTTCAATCTTCTTCACTGATGTCAGAAGAGGGTCATTCAGATATTCCATCAGCGAGAATTCTTCCTTCTACTTCCTGGGTGTTGGCGCTTCAATCCTTGCTCAGCGAGCACTTCACGGACTTCTACAGAACGTGCTGGACTCTTCTTCTAAGGCATTATCGGCATTTGTGACTCTTTGCCACTTATTGGACTTGGATTTGGAGGCATAAAAAAAAAATATCAAAAAAAAAATTATCGTGCCGAAAATTTTTTTCCTTTGGAAGGGGGGTAATGTAGCAGTGCGTACTTCTGGACGGGCAGTTCCTACCCGATTAAGATAATCATTGGTCAACATTCTTAAATTGGCACGACTGTTTCGAGCTATGAGTGCGGAGCGTCACTTCATCGACTTCAGTTGCTTGCTGGACTCGTGGGATTACGGTGTGTTCGGACAACGCTGGAACAATGAGGGTCTACTGTGCAAACTACGGAAGGTCTTTTTCACTTATATCTCTTAACAATGTACTTATAATTTAAATAGGGATTACTCATTTTAACTTCTTGCGTAGTTATTTTATAACTCGCTGGCGCCCGCTCAGACATTCCTTACAAGATTAAGTGTTTTTAAATTCATTAATGTCACATGTTCTTTAGTCAAAATTTTATCAAGATGGCGTTATTTACACGTACATTCTTGTCACGCTCTGAGTTCAATTATTTGATAGAGTCTCATGTTTATTTATTTGATTAAACATTTTATTTATTGTTTTAATAAATTAGCGTATGTTGATATTTAAAGTATTCTATTTTTTATCATCCTTATCAGTTCTCTTTACTACCTACCTACTTTGAATTATTGCGTGTTCGTGGTTGACTAGATAATTGTATTCGGTAATTTTACCAATTAATGTCACAATCGAAAGACCCATCATTAATTAATACAATTATCCTTTCATCACCCATCCACGATAATATGTTACAATGTTATTGCGAACAATGAAATCTTTTAATATACTCGGCTTATACAAAAAAAATGTATTAGCTGGTGAATTTTTTTCTGAAATAATAGTACTTTTGGCTGATCTAAATGTACTAACGGATCAAGGGGTTTAGGCTTAACGCGGGGAAAAAATATTGTTTGAAGGTTCAGAGGAAAAAATCACAATTCATTTTAATGATTTTTAAGAAGATTGGCAAAAAAGCTTTTGCAGATTACTATTGAGTATCTAGTTTTAATCATATTTTATAACAGTAATCATTTACCTTTTGTGAACATTTTTTAAGCATCTAAGTACAATGAATGAGTTACATCAATAAACCAAGCCAAATATTTTTATTTTATTATTAACCCCACTCAGGTGGCCCTGAGGAAAATCATTTCTTTAAGGGTCTTGTTTAGGAAAGGAAGGATAGGAAGTTTGGGTAGGAATCTAGGGATCAGTGTGTAAGGAGTGATGGAACTATGAGCATATCTTTATGAACACAGGTTCGTAAAAATATTTTCGAATTTTGTCATTGTATATTGTCAATGCAAATGCATGTGCATGAACACTTGTTCCGATATATTAAGGCGATGCCATACGTAGTAATGCAAAATCATGTGTTTTTGGTTTGAAAATTTGGTCGCCGAGAAATGTTTCAGATGCTTTAATTAAATACTGCGAGTAGAATACATCTTGGACTTTGAAATGATCTAGTATTTTTTAGATAAGTCTTTTTATAAGCCCAGAAAAAAATAATGTAAAGGCCTATGAAAACTGCTTTAAAGTTAAAAATCTCCTACTTACGAACCCATTTTCGGTTATGATTTTATTGTATAATGTGGAAAATTAAGTTATTTATAAAAAGATGGAAAAAAAATTAAATATTTATGCCTGAACATCCACAAAATAAAATAAAAGGCACTTTTTGGCCGTGTTTTTTTCTTGCATAAATCAAAACAGGCGGATGGTGTTAAGCGGGAATTTAAACCTTATCACCATCTACGTAAGGGTTGTTATCGATAGCGGCTCAATTTAAAATATTACACGACGTAGTGCATCGCCTTAAGAATTTACTAAAAGTTTATCTGGAAACGGCCTTCAAAAAAGTTTTTAACAGGATTACCAATAATGTGAAGAGATTCTTATTAAATTAGCAAATACTCTTTTTTCTCCGTGCGTTTAGAGTTTGAGACAGTTAACTTAGGACTCTGGGTGTCCTCGGTGTAGATTTTATTGATAAAATTTATCTTTATAAGACAAGGTTTTATGCATAGCACAAAGGATAACAAATTATTATAAGCAGTAATTTTTGATTAAAGTACTAGTACATATTGAATTATTTGGCGTATTGGAAATAAGCCGACGTAGTTCAGTGGTCCAGAGCACCTTACCGGACATCAGCAGATGCAGTTTGAATTCCCGTCGGCGGCATTTATTTAATTATGAGATATTTTCAATTTGTATTTATATTTCAGGCGACTAATTATTGCTGTTAAAAAAAATAATTTTCTTGTTCTTTGAAATAAAAATTAAAAATAAAGCTTTATAAACAAATCAGCAAAATACAGGAAAAACCTCACATCCGTGCTATAAAGAAAGTATCAACTTGTAGGTAGGTAATTTAATTTATTTTTTAATACGTTACCTTGCTCTTCCTTCAATTCGATTAATCCTGCACAGCCCGAGCCCGTTAGGCTTCTGCCCTACGTGCCCTGCGAGCCCTGTCAGCCCCGTCAAGCTGGATTAGGGTGGCAGCGCCCGGGCCGACCGGATTAATCGTAATGCGCAGCCGCCATGCGCACTGAGCATTGCGCGCCTGGGAGTGCGCGAAATCAGCGTTTGATCGGCAGTTGACAGTTTTATTCCGGTCTCTTATAAAAAACTATTCAAATAATATTTATATTCATACAGAATAGTTTTATTTGCATTAATTGACATTTTTCTTTTGCATGTTTGTTTCCTACATTCCGGTTTCGGTTCAAGACGGTTACTTACCTTTTTATCCCGTTAGAGTTCGCATGATCGTGGTTCCCGCTACAAACTACCTACGGTAGGTATACCGACCTGAAGAAACATTAGAAAGAAGAATTATTGTCATTGAGATAGTGACATTTCTTCGGACAAATAATTTACAGTTTAATGATAATATTTATGTTTTATAATCAAGTAAGTGATGAGTAAGTAGGTGAGTAAGTACCTACTCACAAATCTATTGACTTAAGAGGAAATTTTGGTTTTGATTTATTAAATGACTGAAAATTCGAAACATACTTTTTGGACTCGAGGTAGAAAATATGCACGCTTACAATACAATAAGGTGCTTACAACTTACAATACAAAACAAATAGGTATAGATACCACATATTTTAGCAATAAACTTCCCATGGATGATCAAATAGCTAAGTCACAAGCAAGGTATTCCCTATTGTGCTGGATAGATAAAAAAAAAAAAAAAAAAACTCTTTTCAGTTGTGACTGTCCGTCTGTAAACTCGGTCTAATTAACACAAAAAATGCTTTGAATTTAAGAGTTATAATTTGCAAAAATTTGAACTGTTTGGAGAATTCTATATTATTTTTTACAGAAAATTACTTAAATTATCATTTTCTAAATTGGAACTAATTTATCGAGAATTCAGACTGTGCGCCATTTTTTGGGGTTTACTATAGGTATTTAAATAATTAATGTCAAAAATAAATAATTTATGTTAATTTCCACGATGGCGCTATGTCAATTTTATTCATACAAAATAAAAATAAACGTCTAACCTGCCAACAAGAACAAAATCCCAGGAGCACAGAAATGTCATAGGGTAATTTGGGTTAATTTTCGCAGTGGCGCTAATGTGTCAATTTTATTAATCTGTCTACAAAATGATAATAAACGTATTGCCAACAAGAACAAAATACCAGGAGCACAGAAATGTCATAGGGTAATTTGTTTTAATATCCGCGGTGGCGCTAATGAGACAATTTTATCAATCTATACAAAATAATAATAAACGTCTAAACACGAACCTGCCAACACGAACAAAATACCAAGAGCACAGAAATGTTATGGTTTGGCTATTATATTATAAGCATTTATTGCTCAATGACTGTAGGAATTTACTGTTTTTAAAAATATACATTTTTTAGATTTTCCAGTGATTTTTAACGGGTAATAAATTTATTTGCCGTTTGTCGGCCGATTTATTTGTTTCTATTAATCCATCTTCCAACAGTGTACAAGTAAGTATTATGTAGTCGGTACCTACTGCCATGGCTAATGGCTATACCTATTTCATATTTAAGCAGCCGGCCTGGGATTTAAATCTTACTCGATACGGATTAATAATTTAGCATGCCTGTTGATAGCATAGCTCCCTACTTGCATAGACAAATCAGGCCGCATTATTATTACCTACCAACAATTTATGTGTTAATAGGGGTCGGCAAACTTTCGGACGAAATACGAACATATCCCCTCCCACTGTGGAGCAAGTCGATGGATCGAGAGACCAGTTGGACCTTTTCACATAAATATCAGTTTTTTTTTAAATGTCCATTTCATGGTTAGAATAGTTTTCAAAGATTGCATTTTTGAAATCTTACGGAGTACGCGTGACGTCATACGTATTTCCCATTCCCAATCCCACTCGGGTCAGTTTTAAATTAACAAATCCCTATTTTGTCTGCATTCTGATCAGAGATGTGCTTTATTTAAAATAAATCCATTTCAAATGGAAATGCAAAATGCAAAATGGGTATTTTCCATTTTGCATTTTAAATGCTTTTCTAAAAACCATTTTGCATTTTGCATTTTAAATGCTTTTCTCAATGCATTTTCCATTTTAAATGCTTTTTTGCAACATTCTTCCTACTATCTCCACTAATCTTTTTTTCATAAGCCCCAAATATCAGTCGGTCCTCAACCTCGCTATGAGAGATAATTTACATTTGTCAAGTTGCTCCCTGGTAGGAGCCCTGGCAATTGAGTGATACCATTACAAAAAATACTGATTCAAATACTGAACATGGGGCCATGACGCTGTAATATTAACTGTTAGATAGCAGTTTCTATGTTTTTACGTTGGCAACATTAGTCCCGCGCGAATTTTTTGTGGTTTCATAATCTGTAGTCGTGGTGTTTTTGGATTTACCATCAGGTAATATGTTTGTTCTACATTGATGTCCATTATTAAATGACAAAATTGTTTAAAAATTCTACAATTATTTTAATCGTTTGACCTGAGAAACCATTTTGCATTTTCAATGCATTTTGAAAATGGGTATTTTGCATTTTGCATTTGAAACGCTTTTCTAAAAACCATTTTGCATTTTGCATTTTCAAATGGAAAAGTTTGACCCATTTCCATTTTGCATTTCAAATGGTTTTGGGTACCCATTTTGCACATCTCTGATTCTGATACACGTGGCCGAACGATCCGTGAAGTAAGGATATAGGATTTGTCAGAACCCGCCGACCAATTACAGGGCGTTTAAGTTTTAATATTTTTTTAATGATGATTTAATAATTCTACATATGTGTATACATACAAAAAAAACTTATATATTCATAATCAGCGTTTCATGATCCATTTGTTTTTCAAGCCATAATATTTTTCACTCAAGTTTATTTTGTTGGTTTAACTTAGAACATTGCTGTAAATCAACAAAAAATCTTCAAAGCGCTCCAATGGCTTAAGTAGACATGTAGGTAGGTAACTACTTTACCGTAAATTACCAGTTTTATTCATACTTCAGACCACATCATTTTATCTTACCATCTAACCGCCAATAGTAGCTCGCATTCCGCAGATTGAACACCTCTGCTATATAGTATAATAATGGGTATAAGGCAGGCAGGAGGCCGTATCGGGTCAGGCTGGGATTATCCTGAGGGGATAGGTACCATATACCATCATACCTATAGTACACACTACCTACCTACTTTCTATCAAAATTATTTCAGTGGCGGTACTAAAATTATATACACAAAAATAATCAAATAGCACAAATTTACACAAAAAACAGAATTTATTAATGTAAAATAAAATGTTTTATCTAACCCAAATAAAGGTTTCAAATCGTCCAGTAGGTGCCTAAGTATATACCTACTTTTTCAACGCGGCAAAATACGAAAAAACGTGTATTTTTTGCAGCCTTTTTATAAATAATACGTGACTGCTTCAATCGTATTTCGAAGCATTTTCATAGACTGAATTCCAAGAAATTCAATCAATTCCATGAAATACGTGAAGCCAAACATTTAAATCTCGCAACGTCATTTCTAATGACTAATTCTTAATTAATAATAAGAAACAATGTGTAAATTGGATGGTCCTAGTAGATATATCTACTACGAGTATCAGACTGGCTATAGGTGGCTTGAAATGGCAATTATTGCTGTATTTAGTGAGATAGGTAGGTATCCCAAGTCGGAATGCCATAGTCCCACTGGCTCCGGACAGTTGAGAGCTGTTACTAATGTGCGGTATTCACATAAAAAAACAACAAAGACTTAAAAACATTTACAGAAATGAATATGTATAGGCACCTCTCTTTCAAAATTAAATATCGTTTTCTCCAATTGAATATTTGCAAAATCCAAATAAAAGGACGTCGATACCTACATACCTATAACAACTCGTGCGTATACGTCCGGAAATTGAAATAAAGACGCAAAATAGGAAACCAAATAATAAAACTACAATTTTCAATTCAACTACTGCTGTTATTTGTCTTTTTTGTTTTTATTTTATTTGATTTTTCGCTTTCACGAGCCGCATCATTTTTTAAACTATTGATGAAATATATATTGGAATTGTGTTACATTGGTCTAAAGGGAATTTTTTGTGGAGCTGAATATTTGTGATATTCTCGTCTTCCCTAATACTAGTGGAATAATTAATGTCATGAGGGAGTAAAAAAAAAAACCTTGCACGTAGGAAATTTTTTATACTCGTTCACAAAAAAAAACATATCCATGCAAAATAATCTATCCTATAGATAAATGATCTTAAGAGACATACATGACTATTAATGCTAGCTTTCTTGATAGTGATGTACCTAACATTAATCTGAGTAAGAAATGCTTTAAAATGTTTGCGTCTGGCGATATTTCCAGCTGTGTATATGTGTGTTTTTTTAAATTTACTTTTAAAACAAACGCTTATGTCTTTCAAATTTTCACTCGTGAAATCGTCACTCAGTCGACTAACTGACCCCTCACCCCGACCCTAAATGTCCAATTCTAACTGATTTTGTTTGCTTTTAGTAGATAATGAACAAATGTCACCGGACACCTAAATGTCATCTATATTTTGTACTCCAAATAACTTCAGGAATCACTGGTTATAGTAAGTTACAGGAAAGTATCTTAACACCGTGTACATTACGTAGAAATGTAATTTGCACATTTGTGGTGCGGGTGAGTTTCAGAAAAATAATTGATTAGTTCATTCTTCAATCCAGAAATGTCTACTTTCTTTACTTTAAATATGCTTAACAAACCAACATTAAGGCAATATCTACCGTATTATCGCGACAAATCTAACACGGAATCACAATTGTATACTCCCGTTTGCCGTATACAGAATTTGGGTACTGATTATAATGATAAAGTTGACGTATTTAACACACGAATCACTAAATATGAACAGATATTTATATCGGCAAGTAGAACAACAAATCTAAATGAACAAAATGCCTAGCTTTGCTTCGACTTCTTTTCATTTATTTATTGTATTATTTCTAATCCTCTCTATTTCCGTTTTGCATCATAAAGCGTTTAATTTTTATTTTTTTGCTAATTTTGATGTTCTTTGCCTTAAAAAATTTAACCTGTAAAAGCAAGGGGTGAAAAGTCAAAATAAATATTTTTTAACTGATTTATTAAATTACCTCAGTCAAGTCGAAAAAATACAAAATATTTTCTTAATTAGCGAAAATCCTTGTATATTTATTTTCATAGTAAATATCAGAAAATTATTGATGAATTCCGCATCAACTATATACTTTAGACACAGTCAGTTAAAAACCCTGGATATCAACATAATTTTTTTCACTGTAAAATAACTACGGTTAAAAATTTTTAAATGACGCCATGATGAAACTTTTATAACTTTAAGATATCCTATCCAGTTCTATTATCCAAGAATTAAGCCTGATTTGAAACGGGCTAAGCGTCTGACGGTGCGAACATTAATTTACATTGAAAGTGTTTGAACAAGAGTGTATTATGCCATTCTTTCCACGGAATATATTATAACACACAAAAACCTTTCTAGTTAATACGCGCCGTGCATTGTACATGAACGTGTATGTTATTGAATATGGCAATAGGTCCATATAGTACGGGCTGATGCAGTGGAGTATTATATGGCATCTAGCGCATTCTCTCCGTGTTTGCTCGTTATTTCCGAGTGAGTTATTTGGGATTTATATTTATTTCATAGTCGGTTGACCTGTATAAACGATGATTACGACGAAGGAGACAGCATCGTCAATAATGATAATCAAGGATGTTAGAATGAGAATGGATAAGATAATCACCGTGCTTGTTAGAATGAGAATGGATGAGATAATCACCGTACTTGTTAGAATGAGAATGGATGAGATAATCACCGTACTTGTTAGAATGAGAATGGATGAGATAATCACCGTGCTTGTTAGAATGAGAATGGATGAGATAATCACCGTACTTGTTAGAATGAGAATGGATGAGATAATCACCGTACTTGTTAGAATGAGAATGGATAAGATAATCACCGTGCTTGTTAGAATGAGAATGGATGAGATAATCACCGTACTTGTTAGAATGAGAATGGATGAGATAATCACCGTACTTGTTAGAATGAGAATGGATAAGATAATCACCGTGCTTGTTAGAATGAGAATGCATGAGATAATCACCGTACTTGTTAGAATGAGAATGGATGAGATAATCACCGTACTTGTTAGAATGAGAATGGATGAGATAATCACCGTGCTTGTTAGAATGAGAATGGATGAGATAATCACCGTGCTTGTCAGAATGAGAATGGATGAGATAATCACCGTACTTGTTAGAATGATAATGGATGATATAATCACCGTACTTGTTAGAATGAGAATGGATGTCATAATCACCGTACTTGTTAGAATGAGAGTGGATGAGATAATCACCGTGCTTGTCAGAATGAGAATGGATGAGATAATCACCGTACTTGTTAGAATGAGAATGGATGAGATAATCACCGTACTTGTTAGAATGAGAATGGATGAGATAATCACCGTACTTGTTAGAATGAGAATGGATGAGATAATCACCGTGTTTGTTGTTTTTTTATGTAAATACCGCACAAGTTCCAACTGCTCCTAACCGTCTGGAGCCAGTGAAACTTTTGCATTCCCATTGGGATATGTTGTGATGCTGAAGGTTGTGAGGAAGAGAAGGAGATGAGTAAGAGGAAGGTGGGGAAGTGCCTCGATATCCAGATTAAGTCACAAAACACAGCGAAAGCCATTGCAAGCGATGTTGCAATTCGTATTAATATTGAATATACTATGTAGGTACTTAGTTCCTTTGAAGCTTTCATAAATTTGTCACAGAAGTTTGCTACAAAAATTTTGAGACGATGATAAACAACCTCTAAAAAACTTATTTATTTATTTGACAATCTTTTAGAAAAATTTGACGTCCTAGAAACTGGGCGTCTTGATAATATATAGGGCCAGCAGATTCTTTAATAGTAACCAGTTGTTAACCCTATACAAATCTCAAGTAAGCCCAACAATTGAATTTAGGGGCCACCTCTGGGCTTGAGCCCCATAATACTTGATAAACCTACTTGATTTTGTGCAAAGGATGTTAATCCGTCTGATTGACAATCCATTGTAAATACACCGATTGCCATATCTAAGACACAGACGCAATTTGAGCATGATAAGTCTGTTCTACAGGTATTTTAATTTTTTTTTTTTTTTTTTTTATAGTGAATACCTCACAAGAGTCTCAACTGCTCCCGTCTGGAGCCAGTGAGACTATGGCATCCCCAATTGGGGGATGTTGTGAGGCTGAAGGTAAGTGGGGAAGGGAAAGAGGAAGGTGGGGAAGTACCTGGCTATTCAGATCTAGTCACTAAACACGGCTAAAGCCATTTGGAGCAACGTTTCAATTCTGAATGGTGGTCTTACACCAGGGCGATACTGGTAGTATCTTCCACTCTGGAACGTGCCGCAAATATACTATAAATTATTTTAATTAATTTTAATTAATTAATTGTGAAATAACACAAATCAATCAAATAAAATTTATTTGCGCACGCCGGGTTCGAACCCGCGACCTTCGGAATGGCAGTCCAATGCGTTACCACTGGACTATGAAGCCTGCTCTAAGGAGCTAGCAACATTGATCCCCGGTGCGAGGACAAGTTTGTGGAACGAGCTACCGGCATCTATCTTTTCTTCCTTTCGTATAATCCGGGCCTCTTCAAGAACCGCATTAACAAATCCCTTCATACAGCCCCAGCCTTAACCAGCCTCACAACGCTGCCCCACCGGGTGGCGACCTAGATCCCCTGCCTTTATACTGTACGTACAGAGATGCTCTTGTGACGTGTCACATAAAAATAATCAGTAACTTACTTTGTGGCGTCATTTTAATTTAATAAAAATAAATCACTTCGTATACAGCACCATTTAATCAAAATTATCAACATATGTTTCGAAACAAATGGTTTCTTCGTCAGGATAAACGCTGAGGTATAAACATCGATGATAATACATAATTATTTTCCTAAATTCTTATTGGCATACCCATTGATGTTGAAACCAGTGTTTAGTTTTTTATAATCAATCCAATGGTGTCCTTTCTTCAATTGCGGATCATGAAGTTTTTTTATGAAGTCTAAAATTACGCATTATTATTGAAAATTATCAAGTCTTATTTCTGGAAGAGATAGGATAAATTTGTAAATTAACGGGTTCTTTGAACTCTACCTTGCTGGTAAAAAATATAACCATTACACAGAAAGAAAATTTCCTAAGACAAGCAAATTAGAGTGAGAGACAAGGCGTGGGTAACGATTATTGGTCGTAGGCAAACTTATTCTAGGAATTACTAGTCGTATTCATGAATCTAATCTGTATTTTGCGTCGTAAAATACAGGGTGCAGCAAAATAGACTGTGCAGTTTTGAAAGGTCTCGTTGTGTCAGGAGGGTCGTGCAGTTTTCAATCGTTACCATGGTTTGGTCGATTGAAGGAAAATGTTTTTAAATATCAGTCTCCCAGGAGGAAGCATTCAAGGATTGAATTCGGGAGGAAATCGCCGCTGTACCAGTACCAGTCGAAAATGTGTCAAAATGCGGCAGAAAACTTTACAAATGTATCGCTGCTGGGAGCCATCATCTTCAAGACTTTCTATTTCAATGCCATTTCTGTAAGTTGGGACGTTTTTTTCAATAACCTTTCAAAACTGCACTGTCTGTTTTGTCGCACCCTGTATTTACATAAGTATCGTTTTAAATTCTGGTTAATAATGAAAAAGACAATTTGACAATCACTGTGGGCGAATTATAAGTTAGTTACTTATTATTTGTTCCCATTTTTTTCCGAAAAAAACCTATACTGAGAATTAAGTAAAACATCAACCACGTAGTCAAGTTTGGCTTATCAACAAAAACTTCATGTTTTTCGTGAGTATTTGGTTTAACCTTTTTACATTGATTTCATAATTGAATTATTGAACGAATCGGGCAAAATTAGTCACTTGCAATGGAGAATTTGTATAGTATAACATTTTGTATAATATAACCATGTCCTGAAAAGACAGTACCTACCATATTCAGTTTCAGTGCCGGCAACCCGGGCGTTTATTTAAGGTTGGTTCTGTACAGATGTTTTTTTTTTTCATTACCCTCCTCACTAGACAGAGTCTGTTCTGAGGCTGGTAATTAACAATTTATATATAAACCAAATGTTTATTATTGTAACATTTCTTCTTTAACGTCGCAATATGAGACGAATCGAAAATTTGGAAAACATAATATACTCCGATGTAATTGATCGTTCGAACAAAATAAGCTGGCTTTAAAACGTCTTTTGATATCAAAAAGAGCTGATTTATATGGTGAAATTATTTAACTATGGATGTTCAAAAGAAAGTTTGTTGATGTCTGATAAAATCTAAAAAATTAATGAAAAATTATTTATTGTAAAAGCCCTAAGAGGGTTAAATAAATATTTTTTTTACTTCTTAACTATTGTGGTACCTACCTAACTCTGGGATGGGATGCCTATAAACATCCTATAAATAATACTAGTACTTGAATAATTTGTATCGTAAAAATGACCCGTATTTTCATCGTCTGTTTTTGAATATCTTTTTATAATAAACATTCTCTTGTTAGCAGTGTTTTATGGGAAATTAATTCTCTTTGGGGAAAAATATTTCGTAAGACAGAATAGGTACAGGTACTGCCAGGTAAATATTATATTTTAAGTACTTACGTTGTACAGTACCTATTACCTAATACTTTTGAAAAATCTATTATGGCATACGCATTATTTTATTAAGTTTGGTAAGTATTTATTTAAATTTATGCAGCTGAATAATATTTCATTGATGGTACCGACAAATAAAACTAAAATAAAATTATTTTACTTAACAACTCCTTAAATTTTCCAATTAAGTATAATATGGTAATGAAGTATTAGATGGTAATGAAGTATAAGATGGTAATGAAGTATAAGATGGTAATGAAGTATAATTTTAAATAAATATTTACAAAACATAATAAAATAATGCGTACCGATACGCATTATTTTATTAAGTGTGGTAAATATTTATTTGAAATTATGCAGCTGAATAACATTTCATTGATGGTACCGACAAATAAAACTAAAATAAAATTATTGTACTTAACAACTTCTTAAATTTTCCGCGCCACGATTGATTAAATCCCAAAAAAATCACTTTAACTTGTAAGACCTCTTCTTAACATGTGATACATGGACACAATGCGCGATCAATGATCAATGGCTATAGAGGTCTGAAGCTCACAATGACGAGATAAGGTCTTTCCGCTAAATCAGTATCCCTGAAAGCTCCTGGCAACAAGGATCACGCGGTTAGCAATGGATGCTGTGAGCTTCAACGAGATTGTATCAATTGAATTCCATTAGAATACATGCATTCACGGTTGCCTAGGCATATTTCTCCAGATCAGGGGTAAGAAACGATGGTATAGGAGTCATGATATACAATATGTTAGTTGCACGTTGGACGTGAGCTTTTAGTTTTGCAGTAAAATTGAGGGTGAAAAAATGGATGGATATCAAATGTATAAATGAATTAGATACTTATACAGCCCTATAATGATATTAAATTACAATAGCAGTTAAAATCCATGTATTAGGTAAAGCAGTATTTTATGTTTAGTGAACAATAGAATCAATCTGTTTTTAAAAATTAAAATTACAAGTAAATTTAAAAGCAATTAGAAAATTTGATCTTTTCCATGTTTCTGAAAATATATGATGTGCACCCAAAACCTATGTAAAAATTATATTTTTTAAATAGTTTCCACAAACGAACTTCCACTGGTTCCCCGAGTTTCCACACAATTTTTATTATTTCAACAATTGAAAAATGTGATCTCGTAATAGTTGAAAGCTCTATAGTATAAGATGGTAATGAAGTATAATATGGTAATGAAGTATAAGATGGAAATGAAGTATAAGAAGGTAATGAAGTATAAGATGGTAATAAAGTATAAGATGTTAATAAAGTATAAGTTGGTAATGAAGTATAAGATGGTTATAAAGTATAAAATGGTAATGATGTAGAAGATGGTAATGAAGTATAAGATGGTAATGAATTAGAAGATGGTAATGAAGTATGAAATGGTAATGAAGTAGAAGATGGTAATGAAGTATGAGATGGTAATGAAGTGGAAAATGGTAATGAAGTATAAGTTGGTAATAAATTATATGATGGTAATGAAGTGTATGTTGGTAATTACGTATAAGATGGTAATGAAGTAGAAGATGGTAATGAAGTATAAGAAGGTAATGAAGTACAAGATGGTAATAAAGTATAAGATGTTAATAAAGTACAAGTTGGTAATGAAGAATAAGATGGTTATAAAGTATAAAATGGTAATGATGTTGAAGATGGTAATAAAGTATAAGTTGGTAATGAAGTAGAAGATGGTAATGAAGTATAATATGGTAATGAAGTAGAAGATGGTAATTAAGTATAAGATGATGATGAAGTATAAGATGCTAATAAAGTATATGATGGTAATGAAGTGTATATTGGTAATGAAGTATAAGATGGTAATGAAGTAGAAGATGGTAATAAAGTATAAGATGTTAATAAAGTATAAGTTGGTAATGAAGTATAAGATGGTTATAAAGAATAAAATGGTAATGATGTAGAAACCAATCCTAAGAGAAAGTCCAGTTATATTCAATTTTTCAATTAAGTCCTAAATCCTGTATCTAAATTTCGCCAATAAACAATTAGATAATGTTAATTAAGTGTTAATCTCAAGTGACCTATCAGGTAAGTATTGAACTGTATATTTTCTCCATAAATAGTTAAGTAATAACATAGACCACTGTACAAATGTATTATAAGTTTGTACAGCGCCCTTGAGGTGTTTTTGCACAAAAACGGCACTATACAAGTCATCCAAGTATTATTATTATTATTATTATTAAGATGGTAATGAAGTATAAGATGGTAATGAATTAGAAGATGGTAATGAAGTATGAAATGGTAATGAAGTAGAAGATGGTAATGAAGTATGAGATGGTAATGAAGTGGAAAATGGTAATGAAGTATAAGTTGGTAATAAATTATATGATGTTAATGAAGTGTATGTTGGTAATTACGTATAAGATGGTAATGAAGTAGAAGATGGTAATGAAGTATAAGAAGGTAATGAAGTATAAGATGGTAATAAAGTATAAGATGTTAATAAAGTATAAGTTGGTAATGAAGTATAAGATGATTATAAAGTATAAAATGGTAATGATGTAGAAGATGGTAATGAAGTATAAGATGGTTATAAAGTATAAAATGGTAATGATGTAGAAGATGTTAATAAAGTATAAGTTGGTAATGAAGTAGAAGATGGTAATGAAGTATAATATGGTAATGAAGTAGAAGATGGTAATTAAGTATAAGATGATGATGAAGTATAAGATGCTAATAAAATATATGATGGTAATGAAGTGTATATTGGTAATGAAGTATAAGATGGTAATGAAGTAGAAGATGGTAATGAAGTATAAGATGGTATTGAAGTATAAGCTGGTAATGAAGTATAAGATGGTAATGAAGTATAAGATGTTAATGAAGTGTAAGATGGTAATGAAGTAGAAGATGGTAATGAAGTATAAGATGGTAATGAAGTATGAGATAATAATGAAGTTTCGAGCTGAAGAATTGGGTTCACTAAGAAATTTCCAACCGGAATGTTTTTCATGATGCTCATATCACCGTAGTTTTTGCTTATCTACCGTGTCTTTCGTTATAATAATATATTTAACTTGGATTTCAAACTAAATAATATTTTATCTATCGCTCTTCATGAAGCGACAAAGATATTAAAGGATTTTTTAATAAATGTGATAAATCATCATATTAATTTTAATCGCGAATCTCGTTGCCTTTCCAAAAACAAATATTGTTTAATTTCTTCACAAAACAATTAGTTTTTTGTTGATAAATTAGAGATTTCTAGCAATGTATTAACTAATACAATAGTAATGAAGGATAAAATAGTAACGGTAAATCATGAAACATGTAATTTTTTTTAATAAATATAGTGTCCTCTGCGTGCAAACTCTCATCTTCTCTAGGTTTACACTTTCTAATAAAAGTGTGTTTATGTGAATGCACTTGTCAGATCAATCTGTCAAAGTTTTAAACACAACAAATACACATTTCACTTAAAGAATTATTAATTCATTAAAGTTTCAATATTGAAAATTAAAAGTTCGTTGAACTTGATTAATTTTACGCAGGAATACAATACTTCCAAATCACGCATGCACGACAACCGAAAATATTAAGTTTAATATTTTCAATGTTTACGTACCACTGCCCTGGGTAATACGACACACTTGTTTGCATTGCGAACGATGCACCAACGTGCAATGTATGGCTACATCTTTAGTCCACTGCAGCAGCTATGCAAACTCCGCAGATGAAAGCATTCGTAACGCTAATACACACTGTTTGCGGATGCTTGAGCGGCCGCCAACATTGCCGCTGAGTGTTTGCTAAGCCTTATCTTAGCGGACTGGAGGATGAAGGGATCCCCGGGGCTCAGGAGTTAAGCTAAGGAGCCACGGCTGGACTGTTTTGCATAATCGATGACTGAGCAAACAGGATATGGGCGTTGGGCCGTGTCGTGTTGTTTGTTGTAGGTTGTAGCATGTAGGTGATGCGTTCTACGGTGTAGGTAGGTACAGGACATCTGTTAACGACTAAAACAGAAATTATATTCAGAGCCTTAAAGCAAATTTATTAATTTATTATAAACATGTATTACATTAAAACTAACTACACACAACATTCGTTTTTCAGAAGGACGAACTCAAAATACAGGTAATTAGTTTATTTAATATTTTATATCTACTATATACTTTTATCTGCGTTTCTTTTAAAGATTTTGTTTTTTTATCAACTCTACTTTATGTTGTTCGTTTTACTACTTATGTTTTCCTGTATATAATATGAATTTTGTACGGGAACTTAACAGGTTCATTCAACCATGTAATATGTAATAATTTCAATAAAATATTTATAAACAATTTTTTCCCAAATAATATTTATATATATTTTAATTCCTACTAAATAAATGAAGAAGTTTGGTAAATCCGTTTTCTTCTTTGATTGGGATTACTCAATTACATTGACACAGTTTTATAATTTCGCAACCCGTTTCACTGGACAATGTCTGTTCTGAGACGGGTAAGTTATTAATAATTATTGATGTTTGTCAGAAATTGAAAAAACCTTTACAAAAAAAGTCGTCGAGGTCTCTCAAGACAATCTAAAAAGGTTTTCTTCTAATGTGACTGCTAATTTGATATTTTAATTCTCTATGTCTCACGCTGAAACGACAATTTTCATAACACTGAACTCGTTATAAATAAGTAAATCATTTAACTTACGGTGAAAATCATATTCATTGAACAATTATGCAAAAGCTACTAATATCACATAAACATTCACTGAAGTAACTGAAACAAAAAGGCCGATTTAATCTTGACGTTCTTAAGTCTGATCTCCAGCGATCAAATGGTTTCAAAACATCGGACAAACAGGGCGGGGCCACAACGTTTTTTTTTATTGTTTTCCATCGATCAAGGAAAATAATAACATTTTTGCCTTGCCCCAATGTTTTATGTTAGAAAAAAAAATTGGTCAATGTTTGTGGAGCCCCGCCTTTAGGAACATATATTACATGCGGGTGGCCAATACAGGAACAATCGAATGATTTTTTTAACGTTTTTTGTAGCCATAATATCTACAGTGGCGACGCTCCCAACTGAATAAGTAAGTTTGTAAAGCTGCACTTATTTGAATTATCTCTGAGTATTAAGTATCAAAACTGTTCTTGCAGCATCACGAAAGGGATAAAAAAATCTAATAAAAATGTGTGAAAATTAAATTTGCATAAAATGTGTAAAGTAAAAGAGTTGTAAGGAAATGTCGCCGTGGTTAGTTGCATGTAACAAAATATTATCTATCTGAAAATAAAGCAAAGTAAACTAACCACAATAAGCAATTTAACAATGTCAACATCCCACCACGGCAACTCATCCGTGTAAACTGTCAAACGTATCGAATATCTCTGACATAGACATAGCTACCTGGTAGACTGTGGAGCTATAGAAATCTGTTTTGTTCAAGTACTGGTAGTGGTAGCCACTGACAAATAATATTCATTTACACTATTCAGGGGTTTAACAGAATCCACTAAAATATGTTAACAAGTAGGTAAGTTTTTAGATTCTCACGGCCAAAAGCATTTTTGTTGTTTGTTTTTGGGGTGTTATGCCGTGTTGCGCTAACTCCTTCTTTAGCCGACGTTTCGGACAGCGTTGCAGTGTCCATCATCAGGGCAGATCCGGTAGATCACATCTTCGGATCTACCGGATCTGCCCTGATGATGGACACTGCAACGCTGTCCGAAACGTCGGCTAAAGAAGGAGTTAGCGCAACACGGCATAACACCCCAAAAACAAACAACAAAAATGTTAACAAGTAAATTTTATATATTTGCGCTATACGAGATATTGTCAAAAATTCTATGTATAGATATTGTAAGTGTTCAGTAACAAAACATAGTATTGAAGAAAAGTGGAGATTAAAAAATCTAAACAAACTTAAAACGGAGAAAAATTAGTAATGCTGATTTATATAAAATCTCTTCAAATTTTTAGTCATCGTGTTAAAAGAGGGACTGCAAGCCGCTTCCTGAGAAAATGTTGATTAATTCGTTATAATATCGGAACACGTGTTCGAAATGCAAAAAATTTAAGACTTTTTATATGACATTTAATCCCAATTCATTCGTTAATGACCTACAACACCGTTTTAACAGGAATACGAACAATTCGAAGAGATTTTTAATAAATTAGCATTTTTTTTATCAGGATGTCACCCAACCAAATCTTTTGTCATGTTTTGTTTTGTCACTGTTCTGTTTCATCCAGTTAAAATTTAAATATAAGTAAGTACCTACCTATGTATAAAATTCTAATTGTTCCTGACCGGTTTTGTTTTTGAGATTTTTAGTTATAAAAATTTTTTTTTTTGTCAAACAACTGAATAGTACAGACCGAACAAAAATACATATTTTTAATGAACAAATTGATATTTCGAATGAGAATCTTTATGGTAGAAATGATGTTCCAAGCTGAACTTAGTTCGGTTTACTTATAAATTCCAAACAGAAAAAACTGTGCGAATTTCATGATGCCAGAAAACATATATTTCTTTTATGTACAAGCTTACAATTGTTCCATTAGCAGAATATTTGTTTTATTTTTAATGAATTGTTCTTATGTAATGATAGCATTACGTATCTACCAAAATTTGGATTAAAATCATACACTTAATAAAATTTTAAAGAATCGAGCTAAATAAGCAATTTGAAAAATAACCACGAAATGGCACAATCTATTTATGAATAAAATTATTCCATTGTTAAAATTATAGATAATTGTTTATTTTATACTTGCGCTAGTTGCACCGAATGCACCGTGGTTTGGCTTTATTGCACCAATTTGCGTTAATTTAATACCACAAAGATGTTCCAAATACTGTACGAAATACAGGGTTTTCCAATAAGAGGTGTTATTTTGAATAGCCCGCTATTTCGGTAAAATTTTAATTTAATTTTAATTAATTTAATTAAATTTAATTAAATTTTTAATTTTAATTTTAATTAAAATTTTAATTTTAAATTTTAATTTTCTTTGAAGCTGTCATTTTTTAATATTTGACAAGTAGAAACTACGTCATTAATAAAAATGGAACGATACACGCTTCAACAACGCATTGAAATTATTAAAATTCACTTGAGTGAATCAAATGCAAATCATCTTGAGTGATGAGGCCCATTTCCACCTCGGTGGCTTCGTCAACAAGCAAAATTGTCGCATCTTAGGCTCAGAAAACCCAAGAGTTATTGTTGAAAAGCCTCTCTATCTTCAACGTGTGACTGTTTGGTGCGTTTTATGGTCCGGCGGAGTCATTGGTCCTTACTTTTTCGAAAATGAGGCTGGAGCAACAGTTACGGTGAATGGATCGCTATCGAGAGATGATTAAAGATTTTTTATGGCTGAAATTTGGATGGTATTGATCTGGACAACGTTGACTTTCAACAAGACGGCGCTTCGTGTCACACAAGCAACGAAACCATTGATCTTTTTCGATTGAATATCAAAATAACACCTCTTATTGAAAAACCCTGTACATAGCAGACCAGCGAGCGAAAAACGCTAATAAGCTGAACTACAAAAAAAAACGCTACACGTTTCTCATTTGAATAAAAAAATATTGTTGTTTTTATGATCAGCTGTTAAAAACGTGGTTTGCGGATCTCACGTTAGAAACGCCTGCTATTTAAATGCATGGGAATATTTCTAACATCTGCTCTTCACCAATATCACATTATTTGATTTGTTTGCTCTGTGCTATTTGTCTTCCGTAGAGACAATGTTTCATCAAATATACTTAATTGAATACAAATGGCTGAGGACACATTTTTAATAGAACCCACATTTTATAAAAAAATATATTTTGTTTCATAATATCACCACGCGAAAGCTTTGATCGGAACCGTTGGATTTTCTTTCGACAATGTGTGATTATAATTTGATTGTGTAATGTAATTTATATTATTTAAGAATTTTCATATAATTATATAGAGCAGCGGTTTCCAAGTTGTGTGTGAATTCTGAAAGTCTAGGAGGATATTAAATAAATTAAGAAATTATTTTAAAAAAATAAAAATCTATTTATTTTTTAGGAAGATCCTGTAGTGTATGGTTTATACATATTTCTCTTGTCGAGACAGGCTAGTTAACAAATATTTTATTTTAACAATATGCATGTAGGTACATTTTTCGATAGTGTTAATTTTGGTTTTTTTTTTTGTAAGCTGTAAGCAAAAATATTTGACAGAATTAAATCAATAATCAGATTGGAGAATTTTTAATTTACATTTTGGTGAGTTGACTAATTACTGTACGACCTTTGTTGATGATCCAATGCCAATTTAGTGGAGATTTTGAATTGGTTTAGATTTTTAAGAGCCATTACCTGGGAAGGAATGTTTAATTTTTTTTTTAATAAACCAAGCCAATTAACCGACCCAAGAAATGGCTCAACTAGGTTGAAAATTTAAAAAAAGATTTTTTTTAAACAATGCAAATCTATTTGAATTCTGATTTTGTTTTCGTGAACGAATGAATGCAAATCTTGTAAGTGGAATTTAATCAGCTTCCCGAAACGACTCGTTATCGATGACAATGCATTATGTCAATTTTTGGTGCGATCGCGTATATACACGCGGACATATACGCATTTCTCTGAAATTGGATAACATTACAGCAGGTAAGAAATAAATATCTGTCCTGCCCAATCGGTGTGTGATTTAGTTTTAAGCGCGGTTGTCTCCAGTCCCGGGGGAGGTAGGTTCAATTATCAGACAAACAAAAAATAGATGGAGCGTGTTTTATTATGAACCGTTTAAGGCCCCGTAGTCAGCGTTTAAAGATGGTTTGAAAGGGAGATATGTAAATACGAATGTCAGAGGGAGCGCGCTAATATAAAAAAAAAAACAATAATAATTATACTAAAATGGTGAAAATATTTAATAAAACGCGACTTGTTTGAAAGAAAGTAAAAATCTCTCGAAAAATGCTTTAGTTGCATTTAAAGATACACTGTGATTTTTTTCGTGACTATAACATATTAAATAACAGAACACAGCGTGTTTAAAATAATATTTGGAGCTAAATTTGAGATTTTTTCTATCGGGGGAATTTCATATAATTAACGTTTCAATATATCTTCAAAAATAACATATATTTTTTTGTTACTTAAAAAACTTAAAGAGTTAGCGAGAAACTTGTTATAAATCGGTAGAAATTGCGTATGCGGAGGCTTAAGATAAGAAAATAAAATATTAAATACTCGCGTACAATAAATTTAAAAAAAGTTTGGAAAAGGTTGGAAAAGAGTTTCGCTTTTGTTGGTGATTCGTATAAAAGAAAAAAATAAGAGCCTTCAAAATGCTATTTTATGAACACGAGTTCAGTCATCTTTGTCAATCGTTCAATCGAACAAAGTACAAGTTGCTGGTAGCTGTTAAACTATTTGCAGTTTTTTTAGCAAACCTTGTGATGAAAGCCTTCTTCACTGTTCATTTTTTCACTTTGCCACTGACTCCAATTGAATCAGGTTCTTACCGCTATTGCTATAGTTATTTCTGTCAATCACATCTATAATACTACTGTTACTATAACTACTGCCATTCGTCAGGTAACATGGGCCAGGTGCGCATTTGTTAACGGATATAAAAAACCTGCACAAAAAATGCATAAAGGTTAAAATTGATTTTACGACAAATAGAAAGCAATTAAAGAGTTTGTCTTTTTTCTAATCAATTACATTAATACTTCAATTTACCTACCGATATATAGTATTATTAATTCATTTCAAGCAATTATTCTTTTTCAAGAAATGCAAAATAATTAGACCTGTACAAATTAATGATTTGAAATCCGCAACACTGTTATAAATTATTTTTGGACAGCTAATAGTATATTCGATTATATTTCGAATAATTCAATCGCTTTTTCACAAGGATATTAACAACTACCCACTGGAATAAAAACATCGTTACTAACCTATTAATGACAGTTTTAATTTACCGTTACAAATAAATTAATCATCTTTAAACAATGAATGATTATTACCTAATTTACCTATTACCTAAGATTGTTAAATAAATAAGTGTGGTAACATTACTTTTACACAACTGTTTATTCAAATACCTAAGAGTAATTAATTATGTTCGATCCGACCAGTTTTTGATTTGATCCAACCAACGATGACGTTTAGACATCCACACGATGTTTAATGTTCTGTTTACTTTGTTGTTTATTGTTTACCAAATAAGTGACTAGCTGAACCCCGCCACGCGTCGCTGTGGCTCCTTCCAGAACTTACACTCACTCGACTCAACTCATCGACACACTCCGCCACTCAGTTTGTAACCTTATAGAACCATCTTGAACTTTGTCCTTCCAGAAACTTTTAGAGCATTCGAGAACCTTCATGAACTTCATTCTGAAATTATCTGAAGCATTCGCGGCCTTCCGATAACAAAGCACATTTTCGTCACTCACTCTCACCCCCGCCAAATTCTCTTGCTTTCGATGTGACACCAAGGGCTATCTACCACCATAATCAACGATGGGTGGCAGTGGCTGGTTGTGAAGAAAATTAGGCTGGTAGGGAAACACGGATTTCATTTTACAGTATACACAGAGTCTATAGGCACAAATGTTACAATATTATAATATTAATGAACACATGTTTCGAAATTCTAATAACATGTTATTGTTTTACCGACAGTTGATTAGAAAACGTGCCAATTCATTCGTTAAAGTCCTGCAATCCCGTTTTTAACAGGAATACGACTAATTTGACCAGATTTTCAACAAATTAGCAGTATTTTATATGAGTAAGTTTTCTCCGTGGATGAAAGTTTTGGGTAACATTTCTGTTTTACGTATTTAAATAAATAAAAAAATAAAAATAAATGTGGGTACCTACGATCGCAATTTATTTGTCATTATGTGATAAAGAACAAATTATTAATAATAACTAATTGCCCACATCAAATAAATAAAACAATATATTTTAAAGAAAATATACGAAGGATTTTGTAAAAACGACGAAAAACATGTTACTGAAAGTGTTATGTATAAAATCACATAGCGAAATATGGACACAATGACATAGTCTTAAAAAAAAGTTTTTAAGAAAAGATATTTCTTCCAACCACAAGCTAATGCTGCTCTGGAAGAGTAGTATTAAAATTGTCATTTTAATTGTAAACTTTATTACTTAAATGTAATTTTTCCTTTAGTAAATAAAAAAAAAATATATATATATATAAAGATATTTGTAAAATCGACGAAAAACATGTTACTGAAAGCATTACGTATAAAATAACATACCGAAATATGGACAAAATGACATAGTCTTAAAATTATCTTAGTGCATAATTTGCATTACAAAATGTTTTGTTTTTTATATATATCAGCGTCAAATGCATTAACCCCATTGCCACATGACGTACATTTTATCCTGGCTTCGGCCGAGAATATAAATGATTACATCTACAAAATGAAAATTATTGTACGACCACACTATTTGATTTTGTTCGTTCGTATCCAAAATTGTTTGGCAGTTAAAATTTAAAAAAAAAAACATTCTGTGAGAGGTGTTAAACGTATACCTACAAATAGAACCATTGGTGAGTTATACGTGTTATTTAATCAACACAATTACAAGTAGCAATTGACTGCAACACCAACGCGGTTGGGTGGCGGTAGCGTACTGAGCATAAATAAACCACTCACCTGAGTGTGACTGAGTGATGCTGAGTATTGCGTATCCGTGTGGTCGCGACCTACAGCACCTCTGGAGGTTCAAATGGGAACTAAAAACCCAACGGTTTCGAAGATAAAAGCGTAATTAATTTTTTCCATACATGTCATTTCGGATTATAGGTACGTACCTATATAGTGAATGGTTGAATTTCTTAGGCCATCAGTTAGAGTACTCTACTACCTACAGTGATATACGTTACGTATTATTTGTTATTTTCTGAGAGAAAACATTTTTTTGTATCGTTTCTCGATATAAACCAAGTGTTGCAGACCTCGCGCAGAAAATTAAAGTTCGATACGGTTTGCAGCGATGTGAGACTTTTCTGCGCATCGTCTTCGGTTTATGCCGATTCCATAGCTTTTCTTTACCCTCACCATCCCTATGGAACGACAGACAATTAGGATGACAAACATAATATGTAATTGTGCTGTCCTACAAACAGACACACATACACACACTCACAAACACACCCTCACACTCGCACACACACCCTCGCACACACACACACACACACACACACACACACACACACATACACACAAACACACACACACACGCGCACGAAGTTTCTGGAGAATGTAAGGAGTAAGAAGAAGCTGTTGGGGAAATACTTCAAGGAAGATGACTTTTCGAAACTCAAGTCGGGTCGTATCATAGTCAGAATATCAGACGAATACGTGTGATACGATGTGTGCACGTGAATGAGGCAATTAATATCCTTACCTTCCGCCCCCCATCTCCTTCCCCTCCTTAATACTTTCAACCTCACTACATACCCCAATTGGGGATGCCTTTGTATCACTGACCCGAGACGGTCGGGGGCAGTTGGGACACAGTAAAAAGTGCGTGCCAGGAAACGAGGAAGAAGCGAGGCTGAGTGAATTGGCACGATCAGTCGGCTTGGAATTCGCAGTGAGAGCGAAATCGATCAAATTCGTGGAAATTCTCAGAGAATCAGACACAGATCCATCGGTTCCACTATTCTGTCGGATGGCGTATTAAATTAGCCGAAAGTGGCACTCTATGACGACATGGATGCAGCCAACCGTCCTCCGGACTTTTTCTCCCAACCACTGACCACTACTGCGCACTGACTCCATTACGTAAATGGAAAATGAGTTTTTTTTCAATTATCGATGGTCAACTCTCGATCGCAGCAGTTTCACAAAGCATGTAATGGTTCGATTAGCGACGCAGATGTCGCGCTAAGATTTTTCTATCTGATGAGCTATCGTTCCCCTTTCTTGTGCAATATTGCGATACTATGTAATCTGAAGTATGAAGCAGAAAATCTTTTCAATTGTACATCTCACTAAAATCTCGCGGACAGCTTTGACTTTATGGAATTGCACAGATTTTATTCTGGAATTTCTGGGTCACTGCAATTAACGCAGCGGCATTTGCTTTAAAATTAAGACAAAAACGCTGATTTTTTCTACACATTTATCAAATTTTCAAACAGAAATATTTGTATAACGAAGTGGAAATCTTGGGAGAAGCTGGGTAGTGAGTGCATACCCACACAGATGTTCACCAATTTTAAAAGTAAATTAAAAATATTTCCTTTCGAGACAGTGCCATGTATTAGTAGGTTTGTGAACGGATTCCAATAGAAATAACACTGTTCCCTTTTATATCAAGATCAGCTGGGGATGAGACAATTGATTGAACCCACTAATTACGTTTTTACCACTGAACATTTTTTTTAGATGAAAACTCATTACTTTAATAATGTTCATCAATAATCTTTATAAAAAATCCAACCGATCATCGATTTTTTTAATTCTTGAATTCATTTTTCACCCATTCTCATTTAGTGTAGTGACCGGCAAATCTGTTAAAGTACCCCAAATGTGTTAACACTTCTTATCATATAACATTCTTTTTAAATTAAAAATATAACATTATATTTATATTATTAATTATATTTCAAATTTTCTGCTTTAACTGTCCGTGAAATAATTCCCTTTGCACAAAAACATCTGCAGCAGAGCTGCCACTGATACGTGCGGGCTAATACTTTTTTGTCCGTAAATCGGAGTGTTACTTAATTCAATAATTTACGTATTTTGAGCTTATGATGCTTGGCTTGATATTCATATCAAAGAACTGCCATTTTTTTCCAGTATAACTGAGCATCCGAAGAAAAATTACAGTTTTTTTCCAGTATAAGCATTCGAAAAATAAAATTAAGTTGCAGTAGTTACCATTATCTTACGATATAATTTTGTTTTGGAATAGCTGAATACACCAAGCCGGGTACAAACACGCACCGCGACTGGCGTTTCTTTCTTAATTCTATTTCATGGTGGTACCGAACATGGTGTCCAGTCGCGTTTTTAAAAGGGAAACGAATAATTTTACCAGATTCTTAATAATTTAAAAATATTTCATGTCAGTTAGTTTTCTCCGTGTAAGATAAATAAATTTATAGTTTTTTTTTCTTGGCACGCACTTTTTACTATGCGAATAAAGCACGTGTCCCAACTGCCCCTGACCGTCTATACAAAGCTATCCTTAATTAGAGTATGTTGTGAGGACGAAAGTAGTTAGGAAGGGAAGGAGATGAGGTAGCGGATGTAAGGATATTAATTGCCTCATCCACGTGCACACATCGTAGCATACGTAACAAACGTACTGCAATCTTTAGAGCACAGGCGTCAGGTAGGTATGCTGTCCTTGTTCTATCGGTATAACAATGGAAGATGCTCTGAGGAACTAGCGTCATTGATCCCTTCGGCACCGGTGCGTAGTCGGGATACACGCCAAACGCGCGCCCAACATTTGTACACGGTTGACATTTGTCACATGAGAACGGGTCACTTCTACGGTTCAACAGCTCGGCTGTGGAACGAACTGCCGGCCTCTGTGTTTCCTCCCTCCTACAACATGGGACTCTTCAAGACCCATGTTCACTCCTTCCTCTCCACAAAAAGACCCTCCACACAGCATCCCCAAAGATGACATAGGCCCCGAGGGAAATTATTTTCTTCAGGGCCTCCTGTGTGGAGTTAATATAAAAAATAAAAATAAAAAATACGTATTCGTCCGCTGTTCTGATTATGATTCGACCCGACTTGAGTTTCGAAAATTCATCTTCCTTGAAGTATTTCCCCAACAGCTTCTTACATTCTCCAGAAACTCCGTTCGTGTGTGTGTGTGTGTGTCTGTGTGTGTGTGTTTGTGTGTGTATGTGTGAGGGTGTGTGTGTGTGTGTGTGTGTGTGTGAGGGAGAGGGTGTGTGAGGGTGTGTTGGTGTGTGTGTAGGACAACACAATTACAAATTATGTGTGTCTTTCTAATTGCATTCATTCTAATTGCCCCTAGCCTGTCGTTCTGTAGGGTCGGTAGGGGTAAACAAAGGCTATGGAATTGACATAAGCCGAAGACGCTGCGCAGAAAAGTCACAAAACAACTTAACCATAGAGAAACCGTAGCGAACTTTACGATACTAGGAAATGTTTTCTCCTAGAAGATTACAAATAATACTTAACGTAAGTACATCACTGTGGGTTAGGTACTATAACTGATGACCAAAGAAATCCTACCATTCAATATGTAGGTACCTGCCTATAAATACATAAATGAACCAATATCATGACTCGATATATTTATCCAAAAAAATTGTGTTTTTTTATTCATTAGCTTCGTGCCATTCAATTATGCTTTACATTGGCGAAATATGTCCGAAATGAGATTTATGGACAAAATTAATTATGCTTTTATCTTCGAAACCGTTGGGTTTTTATTTCCCATTTGAACCTCCAGAGGTGCTGTGTGTCGCGATCACACGGCTACGCAATACTCAGCATCACTCAGTCACACTCAGGTGAGTGGTTTATTTATGCTCAGTACGCTACCGCCACCCAACCGTGTTGGTGTTGCAGTCAATTGTTACTTGCAATTGTCTTGATTAAATAACACATATAAATAACGAATGGTTCTATTTGTAGGTATACGTTTAACACCTCTTACAGAATGTCTTTGGTTTAATTTTTACTGCCAAACAATTTGGATCCTTACGGACAAAATGAAATAGTGTGGTCGTACATTAATTTTCATTTTGTAAATTTAATCATTTATATTCTCGGCTGAAGCAAAGATAAAATATATACCACGTGGTAATGGGGTTAATGCATTCGGCGATGATATGCATAAAAAACAAAACATTTTTTAATGCAAATTATGCACTTAGATAATTTTAAGACTATGTCATTTTGTCCATATTTCGGTATATCATTTTATACATAACAATTTCAGTAACATGTTAAAACACGGATTTGCAGGCCTTTAAGTAATGAATTGACAGGTTTTCTAATAAACTGTCAGTAAAACAATAAAATGTTATTAGAATTTCGGAACACGTGTTCATAAAATTTCTAATATGAAAAAAAACCTACATGAATACGAGTTCCGATATATTCTGAATAGACTAATATTTTACTAATAATATCACATTTTTAACAATTATATCAATAAATCAGCCATACTCATTTTGCTCTGTGTATGAGTGATAATCATCTAATCTAATCTAATATAAATATATTATAAAAGAAACCCGTGTTTCCCTACCCGCCTAATTTTCTTCTCAACCAGCCACTGCCACCCACAGGTGGTTAAAGGTGGTAGATAGCCCTTGGTGTCACATCGAAAGTAAGAGAGTTATGTGGGGGTGGTTGAGCGTGGGTATCGGAAGGCCGCGAATGCTGTAGATTATTTCAGAATGAAGTTCATGAAGGTTCTCGAATGCTCTTGAAGGTTCTGGAAGGAGAATGTTTAAAAAGGTTCTATAAGGTTCCAAACTGAGTGTTGGAGTGTGTCGGTGAGTTGAGTTGAGTGCGTGAAAATTCTGGAGCCACAGCAACGCGTGACGGGGGTTCAGCTAGTTACTTGTGTAGAAAAAAAAATTAAAGTAAATAGAATATATTTAACATCGTCGATAACATATTTAATTAGCTTTTTATGTTGGTTTGGGTCAAATCAAAAAACTGGTCGGTATCGAACATAATTACTCTTAGGTATTTGAATAAACAATGGTGTAAAAATAATGTTACTACACTTATTTATTTAACAATCTTAATTGGGTAATAACCATTCATTGTTTAAAGATGATTAATTTATTTGTAACGGTAAATGTACGTTAAGAATAAACGGACGAATTATTCGCAATATAATCGAATATTCTATTGGTTATCCAAAAGAATTTAAAACAGTTTTGCGGATATCAAATCATTAATTTGTGTAGGTATAATTTAAAAAAAATGCTTGAAATTAAACAAAAACAGCGATTTATAACAATTTATAACAAAAAGGTAAGTATGTCAGATATAAGATGTGTTTCCACATCTGCCGGTGTAATTATGTTTATCAGTGCTTGCCACCGCCGCCCCCGCCATGTCCGCCGCCGCCACCGCCCTTTCCGCCGCCGCCACCGCCGTGTCCGCCGCCACCGCCTCCACCGCCGCCGCCGCCGCTGCTGAAACCGTATTCCTTGCCGCCGGAGTGTCCTCCCTTCTGTCCGTAGTCGGAATGGTGGGCGTGATGAGCTTCGTGCCCGTGGTGGCCCTTGTGTCCCTTGTGATCCTCGTCGTAGTGTCCCTTGTCGTGGTGGCCCTTCTTGCCGTAGTGATCATCTGCGTGTCCAGACTTGTGGTGTCCTCCCTTCTTGTGTCCACCGCCCCCTTTGGCGTGGTGTCCGCTGAAGTCTCCGTGCTTTCCGTGGTGTCCTCCCTTGTGGAAGTCATCGTAGAACTTATGCTGCTTGTGGAATTCGTCCTTGTTTGACTTGTTGTGGTATCCGGTGGTCTTGGAGCCCTTCTTGTGTCCCTTCTTCTCTCCGAACTTGCCTCCCTTGTGCCCCTCCTTGCCCTCGTGGTGGCTTCCGTAACTGGATGCACCGTCGTGGTGTTTCTTCTCGTGGCCACCTCCCTCGGCGTAGTGTCCGCCGTGGTGGTCCTTGCCGTGATGGCCGTGCTCTCCCTTGTCGAAGTGATGGTTGGACTTGTAGCCCTTGTCTCCCTTGCTGCCGTGATCGGAGTGGCTGTTGCTGCCGCCAGCGTGGCCGCCGCCGGAAGCGTGGCTGCTGGAGTGGCCGCCGCCCCCGCCGCCTCCTCCTCCACCGTGTCCTCCACCGCCCCCACCGTGTCCTCCACCGCCGTGTCCTCCACCGCCGTGTCCTCCACCGCCGTGTCCTCCACCACCGCCAGACGCGGCAGATGCCAAGTCTGATGACTCCTCTTGTTCCTCCCTAGCGCTACACGCTACTAGGAGGCACGCCGCTACCAGCCAAAACACCCTCATTTTCCTGAAACATACAAAGGGCTTGTTATATTATATTTTTTACAAAACGATTAAACTTCTCTAAGTGATTGAGTTAATATCAGTTGGTATTATTGACTTAAATAGCCTATTTATTCCAAGATCGTAATCTTTAATAATTTAGGTGTCTGATGGATTGAAGTCTCAGATATATTAGAAAGTACTGCAATGCTTGTATGTACAAATTAGCTATTCCTAAACTTCATTAAATTTGTGATTTCAATATATTATCATTATATATATTATCACCACTCTCCTAGACATAAGCGCCAGCTTCTAAAGAAGAGGAAAAATTAAAAAAATCAAAAGCAGTTAAAACTAATTGTATAAATTATTTTAGTTAACATTATTGATAATACGCTATAAATTGATTAATTATTTATTTAATAAAGTTTTCCGATTTGTTATTATTGATATAATGAGTACTGCAATGCTTGTATTATCTATTCGGTGATTATTAATAGTTAAAATAATATTTTTAATTATTAAACTTCACATAATTGTTAAAACTAGTGGCAGTCGATGCTTTTTAAACTTATTTTTTAGAGAGACATTTTAAGTTCAGCAGAAAACCATTGGAGAACGGTAACTAAAAGGTTAAAATCTCATATAGATAAAATAGTTATAATTTATTCTGAAACCGTTAATGATTTAACTTCACTGGTAAGAACTTGGATAATATTAATTTCCTTTTTCAAAAATAATCAAAATGAGAAGATTATTCCGTGTTCCATGTGTGTAATCTTTAATTCGAACTGTTGAACGGATGTTTAAGGGTTGACATTTTGAGAAAGGTAATTTATAGGTAATTTTAGAGATGTTTTGCACTAGATTTTTTTTTCAAATATAGAAATTGAAACACTTTTAGAAGCACTGATTAGAACGATGAGATGAACTGAGATGAGGTAAGAAGAACTGTAAACTGATAACCTACAATAGATTGTTGCTCTCTGGTAAAAGGTGGAAACGGTAGTTGGCAGTGAACTGAATTGTTTAGCTGCCGAACCACTATTTATATCAAAACTTTCCTCCGAGTAAACACTAGGGTTTTCTGGCCTGCTAGGGCAAGTTCGACCGTAGGTCCGTCCATTACGCTGGGTCGCGCACCGGATATTGTTTTTACACGACTTCATCACTTATATCGTTAAGATTTCCACTTTATTTTAGAGATTTGCTAGGGAAAATTCAACCGATGGTGTGCCCAACACACAGGGCCGCGCGTTGCATATTTGTACGCATGGCTTCTTCACTTACGTCGTTAAGATTCCAACTTAATTTTAGGGTATTGTTTCATATTAAGTGTGCTTAGTATAAATTTGTTTACAAATTAGGTAATTAAATGAAATTAACAATATAAAATAATAATATATAATTTACTGGCATTATACCTAGCTCTCTCATTCAAAATTTAGGCGTATTAGATCTGTCAAAGAATTTATACATGAAAAAAATGAAAATAAGTCATTATAAATACATGTAGGATTACGAAAGATTTTTTAAATATTTATACTGAGGGATCAGTAGGATTTATAGGTCCAATTAGAAGTTCTACCGAGCCGAACCCTCTGATATGAAAATATCTGAAGTCGGTGAATTATTTTCCCATTTGATCTCTGGTGATTTGACATGTTATATAATGCCCATATAATGCACTTGCACAATTTGGATCGACTAAATGATCATTTGTGGAAAAGTGTGTGAAAGGGTTTAGTTTTTCCTGTGATGAAGATTTAACCCGGACATAAAGTCGGAAAATAAGTAAAATATAAATAGGTCGTATGTAATAAATATAAATGTATAAGTATAAGTTGAACTAGCCTGTATTGAGGCAGTCATTTTACAAGTTAATTAAAGTCACATGAGTATACCTACAATTATTTTACAATAGTTTTTTTAAATCGATGATTACGAATTTGATTGAGTGCGCCGGTAAAGTCCCGGTCCTTACTAAAGTTTCAGAATAAAACACCTCTCTAGCGAGATAGGGGTCTTATTAATACGGGGAAAACCTTAAGGAAAGGTTTATCTGGCTGCTCTACCCTTATCTCAACACAAGGAGCTTCCAAAATGTGCAGTTAGCAATGTAGCAATTACACTTTAAACTTATTTCAAATTGATTAAATACTATAGTCATGGACTGATTAATTCTATATGGGTCTCTGATACATACTATTTAATGTAGCCATGAAAAAAATTATCAGTAAAATAATTATATTTATAAATTTTAAAAATATGTACGTCTGTAAAATTTCACACTATAAAACTAATATGCTGTGTTGTGACAGGTTTAGTAACAATGTTTATGAGGCACAAAAGAAACTCTAACACGCAAATTAACATAATATTATAAATACAAAGGACCCTGACGAGCCAAAGGATGCTCGTCGTCAGTATCAACTCGCTACCCTGTCTGTAAACGGTTAGAAGACAATATTATTATAATACCAATAGAAAAATCATCATACTGCTTTTACAAAATCGTTGAATCTTGATACTAACGCATGCTTATTTTGTAGGCTAATACATAAACTAACTTATCATCACGCCATTTACTGGAGGAGTGGAGAGTGTTTCGATTCAAAATAAAGAACATTATCGAGGCATATCTCCGCCATCACTGTAGTATATTAGACTCGAATTCATTATACATAATCTACCTAAACATTGAAGGGAAAATAGTTATTTTAAAACATGTTAATTATTACATTTGTTTCTTATTTCCCACATTGATTTCCTCCTAGTTACACTAAATTACTAAACAAAATGAAAAGTATAGGAAACAGAGAAGTTGTCACAACAGACGATACCGACCCATTGAACCATAAAAACCAGCGAAATAAAAAAAACGGCTGATTGCAAAAAATACATAACACAACTGCGAGACAATTTCAATACGATCCGCTACTACTGTGGTTTACTTGGAGGAAAGTTTTGATATAAATAGCGGTTCGTCAACTAAGCAAATCAGTTCACTTACAACTCCCGTTCCCACCTTTTACAAGAGAGCTACGGTCTTGTAGGTTGTCAGTTTACAGTTCATCTTACCTCATCTCAATTCATCTCATCATTCTAATCAGTGCTTCTAACCAGTGGCGACTCGTGACTTTTGGGTTACTAGAGTGATAATATTACAAAAATTACATTATGGATGTTGTTGTAGCTGAAGCGTTGTAGCGTTTTTTTTTTTTTTTTTCGAAAAATCGATTTTTTTTTTGTACGAATATTTTCAGGAAATCCGTGTTGCGCACGACTAAACTGAAATTTCCTAAAAATCTTCATACAAAAATACGATTTTTCGAAAAAAATTAAAAATCGTTTTCAGCTAGAAAAACATCTGAAATGCATTTTTCATAATATTTGCACTCTAGTACACCCAAAAGTCACGCGTCGCCACAGCTTCTAACAGTGTTTCAATTTCAATATTTGACAAAAATCTAGAGTGAAAAATCTCTAAACCGTCTCATCAAAATAATTATCTCTTTACTCACTATAAATTACCTTTCTGGAATTTCAACCATTTATCAGCCGTTCAATAGTTAAAATTAAAGATTATACTCATGGAAGATGGAATAATCTTCTCCTCTTTATTCTTTTTGAAAAAATAAACAATTTAATGTCATTCAAATTCTTACTAGTGAAGTTAAATCATTAACGGTTTCAGTATAACGATAATTTATAACTATTTTATCTGTATGAGATTTCAACCCTTTAGTAACCATTCTCCAATGGTTTTCTGTAGAACTTAAATTGTCTCTCTTAAATATAAGATTAAAAAGCATCGACTTGCACTAATTTTGTCAAATAAATGAAGTTTCATCATTAAAAATATTATCATAACTATTAATAATCAACGAATAGCTAATACAAGCATTGCAATACTCCCTATATCTAAGACTTCAATTCTTCAGCAACCTAAATTATTATGGATTACAAACTTGGAATAGGTTGTTTATATCAATAACATATTGAAATAGCACCAACTGATATTCACTCAATCATAAGTTTTGTGAGGTTTAATAGTTTCGTAAAAAATATAATATAACAAGCCTTTTGCGTGTTTCAGGAAAATGAGGGTGCTTTGGCTGGTGGCAGCGTGCCTCCTAGTAGCGTGTAGCGCTAGGGAGGAACAAGAGGAGTCATCAGACTTGGCATCTGCCGCGTCTGGCGGTGGTGGAGGACACGGTGGGGGCGGTGGTGGACATGGTGGGGGCGGCGGAGGACACGGGGGAGGAGGAGGCGGCGGGGGCGGCGGCCACTCCAGCAGCCACGCTTCCGGCGGCGGCCACGCTGGCAGCAGCGACAGCCACTCCAATCACGGCAGCAAGGGAGACAAGGGCTACAAGTCCAACCATCACTTCGACAAGGGAGAGCACGGCCATCATGGCAAGGACCACCACGGCGGACACTACGCCGAGGGAGGTGGCCATAAGAAGAAGCACCACGACGCCGCATCCAAGTATGGAAGCCACCACGAAGGCAAGAAGGGGCACAAGGGAGGCAAGTTCGGAGAGAAGAAGGGACACAAGAAGGGCTCCAAGACCACCGGATACCACCACAAGTCACACAAGGACGAATTCCACAAGCAGCACAAGTTCTACGATGACTTCCACAAGGGAGGACACCACGGAAAGCACGGAGACTTCAGCGGACACCACGCCAAGAAGGCCGGCGGACACAAGAAGGGAGGACACCACAAGTCTGGATACGCGGATGATCACTACGGCAAGAAGGGCCACCACGACAAGGGACACTACGACGAGGATCACAAGGGACACAAGGGCCACCACGGGCACGAAGCGCATCACGCCCACCACTCCGACTACGGAAAGAAGGGAGGTCACTCCGGCGGCAAGGAATACGGCTTCAGCAGCGGCGGCGGCGGAGGCGGTGGCGGCGGCCACGGCGGGGGCGGCGGCGGAAAGGGCGGGGGCGGAGGCGGACACGGAGGGGGCGGCGGTGGCAAACACTGATAAACAAATTACACCTGCCAATGTGGAAACACATCTCGTTATATCTGACATACCTACCGTTTTTTTACAAATTGTTGTTTTTGTTTTGTTTGTTATTGTTTCTAACGCAACTGTTAAATATTAAAACCATTTAATTTATTCATGACTTTAATTCAAATATCATTTTATAAACCCCAATACCACTAACAGTACAACTAAAAATGAAGGCATGTTCAAATACTTCCTAATATATATTCATTTTATAAGATTACATCTATTGCAATTCTTAAAATGTGCATACAAATTTGACCCCCATCTTTAAAATTCACTATTCACTTGCCTCAAATTTCCTTGCTTCTCGAAATAAAATAAACGGTTCAGTGAAATAGGTTCCTAATTAGCAGTAGCTATCAATGGCTACACATACTGATATAATAATAATTATTGTTATTTGATAATATAATATAACCGAATTATAACTTAAACGAAAGTAACTTTTGCAATCCTGGCAATCGAAATTACCAATTAAAATAAATGATTTCATTAACCATTATTACAGTAATCTCATCAAATAATGATATTAATAAGAAATATCCCGATGATTCATTCCATCTATTACCTAATCATATTCCAAGTGGACAATCACAGCGTTAAATTATAATATAAATTGTTTTTCAAATTAACCCAGAAATCTCTCCATCTTTACAACTTACAGCCAATGCTATTTATGACTGGCCACGGACCGCAAAACAAAAACGGAAATAAAGACTAGAGAAAATACGATTGGGGTTCGTATTGTGTTCGTATTTTGTGATTGTAGTGCCAGACAATGGCCCCATAATATAATATGGGTAAACAAATAATTTAGGGAGGCGCTCTTGACTTGGCACTCAATTAGTGTGAAGTGCGAGGGATGCGAAAGCCGAGGGGGCGAGGGCCGCCGTCTTCTTACGCCGAATTGATATCAAATCTCACCCCGGGGGCATGACTGGGAACCGGGATACCAGGGCTGGATTGGATAGGGATTTCTTTTAAATGCAAATAACAGGAACAATGGTAGGCACATTAAAATACTCATAGCAACATAGCCCTTGGTCGTAGGTTCATCTCTGTATTCCATTAGGGACAATATCATTTAACGATGTTGCTTTCACTAAGTATTCAATTAAGCTCAAAATATAACAGCTCACAATGCAGGTAATGTACGCAAAATCAAGGTGACAAATCGCTCCTAAGATGAATTTTAATATTTTTGAGCAATCTACCAGGAACACAATTGTTTACAGGTAAAACGTTTTGAAAATTTACGTCTCATGTAGCTCACAATTCTGAAGCTACACACATTATATATTAAATCATTTTTGACAGGCGTCCAGCGATGGAATAAACCTTGACGAATAGACCTTAGCGATGGAATAAACTCAATCTTCGTAGCTTCGAAGTTGCAGATTGCGGAATCTATCCCCGACAGGCATCAAATATGTGCCTCTCAGAGATAGATCTCTTCAAATAGTCAGCCCAACTCATCTGTGAGCAACCTCTACTTCTCATTTCCAACCGAGGATACATGGATTAAAAAAAATCCAGCATCTTTTTTTAATACTTGGTAGATTCAAATTAGCACAAAATATACCAGTATAACGTTGAAAAGGTCGAACCTAAAAATTTTATTAATTTTTTTTTAAATACCATAAACCTAGCCATAAATTAACACTTTAACAATCTACCAGGAGTACATGAGCGAGGAGAGGTGAGATTATGAAAATTTACTTCCCTCGGGACGATAAAATGCGTTGAGGGCAGGAGGTTTGTGTTTGAATTCGCCAGCGCTCATTCAAAAAACATACGTTAAGTTAAGTGTCGTTTAAAGCCAATGAATTTACCTATAATTAGAAACTTATCTTAAGTTTGTAGATTTTATTTAAAAAAAATCACTAAATTTACAAAAGCGTGAGATTAGTCTAATTGTTTAAAAAATAGTTTAAAACAGTATTATTATAGTATTTATTTTGGCTTTCAACCATTTAGGGTGATCTTGGGTTTAAAACTCTGTACCTCAGAAGTCAAAGGTCAGTTGTCCAGTTTTTTTGTGAAAATGAGTTATATACGAGACAAGTATCTACACAGAGGTATAAAGACGGTTGTCTTACGACAATGTGAAACTAAGTTAGGTCAATATAAAAGGTCTGGTATCCCCACAATGTTCAAAGGACAATTTTACTATTTCCTCTCTCCTGAACAATTTCAAAAATGTGACAACCGAACTTTGTCTTCTGAGGTACAGAACTGTAATTACAAAAACTTTTGTAAACATGTATTTAAAGTTAAATAGAACTAAAAACAAGGTTTAAAATATATATTTTTTAATAACACTACGCATTACTATTTTATGTACTCACGGAAATTTAATTTCATTTTTCGCTTGTTGGTTTTTCACTTGGCAAATCATTTTTCAATCGTTATTTATCAGACTAAAAATTATTCTAGAATAATACAAACTGTAGTCTTTGTTATGAATCATTTTATCTGAATTAGTATTAAAAATCACATTAGTGACAATTTTACACTTTTTATTTAACGATAATTTAGGTAACGCGCCGATAAGAAAACATGTTTTTACAGGTACAAATTAAACTTTATAGTTAATTTTATAATACATTGAAATACAATACATAACAGAATTTGCATAAAATTAACATTTACGGGAATTTTTAATGAAACGACAAAAATATTTCTAAACCGAAAATGTTTGTTTTTATTAGTGCACTGTGTATAGATGCGAGACATCTATCGAAAAATGGGAAAACCTACTTTTAAGAACCTTATACCAGTTGTTCCCAACTACCGGGCCGTGGACCAGTATGTGGATCGAATCGTACCGGGTCGCCTAAGACCCTGCTTAAAAATAAAAATTATGTAAAAAAAATCGAACATACCCAATAAATAAATAAATAATTATTGACAAAAAATAATTATTCAGTTGAGAACCCCTTCACGCCAAGTTACCGCCGACAAAATACCTTCGAAGTAAAAAACACGACTGGGCTTCCATCTTGCGCACTCGCATACATAGCACAAAGAGCTCGAGTGAGACGCAATAATGTGAGTCACCGCTTTTATATTCTGCTTGCCCAAATGAAAGTGGAATCGTTTTATTGAGAATTTATTCCCGTTTATCAATAAAATGCTTCTATTGCGACCAACGAGAGCTTATTATTATGTTTATAATTATTTTAATTAAGTCGTATATGTATAATGAGGGATTAGCTGATTTTGAATCCTGTATTTACTAAATTTTAAGAGATATTTAGGGTAGACCGGGTATGGTTGAAACACTTTTACCTTAACTAGGTGTAGTAATATTTCTTTTGTATTTATGGATAAGATGTTAATACTAGATGATCTATGATCTATCTAGTTATCAAATTAAATTTATTGGATGGCCACAACTCGTACAGGTAAGCTACAATAACCACTTAAAGACGATGGGGAAATCTGTTTCAATTATCCCCATAGTGTGGACGATTGAAACAGTATGTGGGGATAATTGAAACACTCTAAATATCTTTGGAATAATTGGAGTAATTTTAATAAATATTAAACATTTTCATTATAAAAACAGTACTCAATGAGATCATGAATAGTGATTAAACATATCACAAGTATTTTAAAAACTATAAACATAAATGTCTTGAAATAAAACAACTTTAAATATATTATTTATTATTTGTGTTTAAGTGCTCTTAGTTATACTAACTATGAGTATTTGGCATAATCAACATAGTTTTCCAGCGATATTTTCCTGGAACAGAATAGAACGGTATTAAAAATAAGTTTTTTGCTTTCATACAAAAGTGCTTGTTTCAATCATCACACTGTTTCAATCATAACAATGTTGATTTTACCTCTGACTCGACAGAATTTTCTCCATGTAAAATTCAACAATTAAGAAATCAAAAATAGAAAATAATTGTATCTGTGGTTTGTGATGTGAGATCATATTATTACAAAGTATCGCAATATTCTAGAACTAACAAAACTCTAAATAATCGGTTAAGGGGCCATAAATATCTAATAAATAAGTATATATTAGGTATCTATTTAAAGAAGAAAAAAAATTGTAGGTAGGTACTTAACACTGGAAGTAACATTAAACCCCTTTTTTTAAACCCCTTATCAATTACAAAAAGGTAAGTAAACACTTAAATGATACGAATAAAACGTCTTTCTGTAAAGAACGATACTAAAACAAAGGGCTTAGCCAACAAAACAAAAAAATGAAAATGGTCATAAATAAGTAAATAGTATCTATTACAAGTAAACAATCAGTAGGTAAGTATCTGGTACTGTATCATTATAATTACTTGTGACTTATTACCTACAAAAAAATTCAGTGAACACTTGAATGATACGAATAAAACACCTATGTGTAAAGAATGGCACTAAAACAAAGGGGTACCTACCTACTTCTTAAGGTACATTATAAAAATTAACATTAATGAAACGATGAGTAATCAAATATTAGGTAAACTCCTTACTCTTACGCAATTAAATATATTTATAAAATTATCCGTCCATATTACAAGGCACACCATCAATAATTAGTCAGATTCACAATTATGACAAGTGTACTGTAATTCTTGTTTGGTGCACTTTTCATGAGCCCAAAGTTCACAAATCATACACTGGACCCAAATTTCACCGGACTTACTAGAATTATAGTCTTCACCACATACTAAACAAAAAGTATGTTTATCTGATCTAGAAGCGTTATTTCGATATATTTCTGTTGTTTCAGTCTTCTTTTTCTTCCTCTCTCTATTCTTCATGTTCTTTTTTATCATGTTTTCTAAATAACAAATGTAGATCCTAGGAAATAAATTGTACAGCGCCCTTGAGGTGATTTTTCACAAAAACGGCGCTCTACAAATTATCCAATTATTATTATTATTATTGTTAGCACCTTTTTTTCTTTCCTTTTCTTTGGTTTCTGTTCGTATATATTCTTTTTCCGGAGTGTTTGTGTAAATAGTGGATTTCCTCTTCTTCAAACCTCTGGTAGTTGTTTTCCTGGGTAGCGCTTTTGGGAATGGTCGCACGCTTTCTGGTATAAACATTTTACTTGTTGAAGGCACGGACAAGTTGCAATAATTGCTTTCGGAAATAAAATCGACTGGTAATTCATGTACATAATTTTGTGACGATGATATCAGAGACTCGGTCGTGTTAATCTCAAGAGGATCAGAAGCTGTAGGTAAAGGCAGCGTATTATTTGTTAAACTGACCAAACCTCTCAATGAACACGTAACAAATGTTATTGATTCAGTACTAACATTTGGTTCTGGAGTCACCGAGCCTCTCTGAGTGGACGGAACAACTGTTTCAATTCCTACAGAAATTGGCTGCGAAATCACTGAGATTAAAGTAGGTGGAACAGCTGCTTCAAGTGGCCGTGAAATCTCTGAGTTTTGAACTACCACTGGGTCACTTTCGGCACTACTTAAAACATTTAGATTTGGTCTGTCCGTGACGTACGAGGGTTCAAAACCTAAATCACTGAATATGTCTCTGTTATACGGATGAATTCCAGAACATCTAAACCCAGATAGAATGTTAGTTTGGGTTATTGCCCGGGGTAAAGCAGTCGCCACTATGCTTGGGATATCATAAATAGTCATTGGTTTTCCTGGATTTGTTCTCATCCACCCATCACAAGCTGTATTCACCGCTTTTTTAAATGGTCCGAACACTGATCGATCCAATGGCTGTAATTTGTGACTGCAATGCGGGGGAAAGGAGAGCATGATTATACCATTGGCATAACAGTAATCAATACAATTTATAGAAACATGCGATGAATGATTATCAAGTAATAAAAGAACTTTATGATCTAAAGACGAATTGGTGTGCCTTTGAAAATGATTTAGAAATATGGTAAAATCTTCTTCTTGCATCCATCCAGATTTGTTCGCGGTACCGATAATACCAATCGGACCATCTTTTAAGAAATGGCTTTGATATTTGATACGTGGGAATGTAAACATCGGCGGAATTGAGTTGCCAATTGCGTTTGCTGCTACAGTAACAGTTACGAGAGTTCCTCGTTCGGCCGACGTTACCGCACCTACTTGCCGAGTTCCTCTTCTGGCTACAATCCGATTTGGTTTTTGAACAGTTGTGTCACCGGTCTCATCTACGTTGTAGATGTCCTTTGCTTCAAATTTATATCTATCCAAAACGTTCGCTAAATTTTTGAAGAATTTATCAACATTATGTCGATTAAAACTTGTCGCTCGTGCCAAACTCGTGGCTTGGGCACACCTTACAGATAATTGTGGATTGCGGTCTAAAAATCCTCGTAGCCATTCTATTCCGGCCATGCTATTTGTGTCCCATGAATTTGGCCTTGTCAGGTTGTACCGTGTGGTCAAATCAAATGCCAGTTTTCTTAAATCCTTTCTAGACAGCCCAAAATAAATGTCTGCCGTTTTTATTGCATAATTTGCAATCTCAGTTTCTTGAGATGGGGAAAATACTTTCTTCGCCGAATTGTATCCCATGGTTATGGAATCAACAGATGTATCTATTGGTGCACTTTCTCTCTTTTTTTGTACCTTCCCAATGAGACGTGGTCCAAATTAAACATCGCTGCAGCCTTTCTCAACGATCTTCCAGATAATGTTTCTTCATATGCTTGCTGATATGAAAACATGTCTCTAGTATTTCGGTCTGTGACGTTTATTCGTTTTCTAGGCATCTGAAAAATTTTAAAAAAAATCCTCGTCAGAAATACTGAATGAAAACAATTGCAAGAGTAGGTACCTACCCATCACGATGAGGTTGGATATCGTAAAAAATTGGAATAAAAGTAATGATAGGGCCTTTACCGACAAAATACGACATTATTAATGAAACCATCGTATTAAGTGAATAAACCTTACAAGTGTAGGTATGTTCGTATGTATTTCAAATTAACTTATAAAATGACTGCCTCAACACAGGCTAGCCTATTGAGGCGGGCTGTGTGAAAACTCGATTTATAATTATAAATCTCTAATCTTTAAATATTACCTACTGTTCGTATGTATTTTTTTTCTCTGTTGTCAACTTTTTGTCCTAATATTGACAATGTATACTATTAACGCTGAACATGAACTTTTTTTAGTTATGAATGTAAAAAATTCGTTCAATAAAGATATATAATTATTATATGGTTAAGTGAGGTTGTCTACGGTCGAATGAGATCGACTTCATCATCCGTATTCAAGATTACCGAAGACAGAATGATTTCAATTTCTGATCAATTTTCATTATAACTATTTAATTTTCTCTCCGTGTGGACGGTTGAAACATGGTCATGATTGAAACGTTGCAATCATCCCCACACGAGTTGTTTCAAACATCCCCACGCTGCATTTTCTACTTTAAGGTCTAAAATAAGCCCTTTAAATAGACATAAACGCCGCGCAAATGCATTACAAATACTCTAAAATAGATAAAGAAGAGAATGGAATAAAAAGTTTCGTCGAGCTGCGAGAGTAAAATGAGTTATAACGTAAACAAAAATTTCGTAACTACTTACTTTTTAGCGCGAAATCCAATAATGTCTCCTGTGCACGACTGTATCACTCGCCGGCTGGAGAGCTACTGGTGATAGGTACCTACAGATCTGACGGAGATTCGATTGTTGCGTCACACTCTTAGGTATTATAGTTTTCGAGTAAATTGAGATGTTTCAATCATAACTTGTTTCAATCGTACCCAGTCTACCCTACATATTTTGAGGCGATGTGTTCTAGTTATACACTAAGGTAAGGGAAGGTTAACCGGGAGCTGAAAGACGCTACCTAAATATAATTTTTTGGTTTAACTATATTTTAGTTTGAGGGCATGTTTAAATACAATTAAATAAAAATAATTAAATCAAAATATAAACAATCTACGCCCCCCCCCCTGCGGGCCGAGGGGAAAATTATCAAACGTTGACCGGTTCGCGGCAATAAAAAGGTTGGGGACCACTGCTTTGTACCATACAATTTTGTGATCACTATTCCCAACTCTAACTGTTTATTTTAAAAAACTTTTTTTTATTTATTTCAAAGAAAATTTACAATACAGTTGGAATGTTATTTCAACCGCCATGCTAGGGATGCCCCCTATGTGATGGCGGATGAAGTTTACAGATTGAAATTTTTCATACATAATAGTAAATTATACAATTCCGATTTGGTTAATATTTTATGTGACAAATTAATAATTAATTAAACATTGATAAGTATTTATTACTATACACAATTCTATAATCATCTGTATATTTTTCTACACCCATTTGCTGTATTTGTTTATAAGTTTGTCTATTTCATTGTTCTGTTTTTAAAAAAATTCTACTAATCTGTTTTGTTAAATTAAGAAAAACGCCCACTATTATTGTACACAGGTTCCTATTTTTATAATTTTGTAATTACCTACTGTTACCAGCTCTGTACCGTTTATGTTAGGTTTATTTATGTTATGTTTATATACTATTATTTGGTGTATTGTTTATAAGAAAAATGTTAATTGTGTATGGTCAACATCACTCCTAATGGGTGAGATCCAAAATAAATGATAAAAATAAATTGTTTTACAAAGAACATTTGAATAGGAATATATAACATTATTAAGACCACAACTAGGTAGGTACCTACAAGCACTGGAAACCATGTTTGCGTTTTATTAGGTCTGGTAGGAACCTACATGACTAATGATTGTTGCATTAGGAATAAAATCTTATGTTTTTGTTATGTGGCAAATTATTTCAGTTAAATACTGATACTGGTAGAGTAATGACTTATTAATAGATAACACGGGCATGGTGGTCGAAAAATTCCTCAATGCATGTAACTAACAATTTTATTGAATTTATTGAGTTAACTGCCTCATTAAACGTGACAAATTACACAAGAGTTGTCGTAAAGAACCAAATAATATCGAACTGTTTGCACATTATAAAAGATACAGAAATTGGTGTTTTAAAATTATAAAAACGACCAAACAGACATATTATAAAGGGAAGCTTCACGAGGTAAAAGGAAACATAAAGCAAGAATGGAAAATAATAAAACAAGCATTGGATTTGCAAAAGGAATCAGTGCCCATAAATAAACTGAAAGTAAATAATAACATTGTATCCATAAATGATAATCCAACAGTCATTACTAACCATGTGAATAATTTTTTTAGTGATATAGGTCAAAATTTTGCTAATCTTTTGTATAGTGCAAATAACACCAGTGAAGAATCTTTAGTAAAAAATTATATTTCAACACAATCTATGCAAAATGCCTGCTTTGAATTCAAACCAACGAATTGTAATGAAGTTTTAAATGTGATTAATGAGCTAAAATCAGGTTTTTCGAGTGAAAATGACAGTATAAGTGCAATGGTCTACAAACAAAATGCTTCTGAACTAGTTATACCTATTACACACATTGTAAATTTTAGTTTTGAGAATGGCTTGTTCCCTAATCATTGCAAAAATTCCAAAGTTATTCCTTTATTTAAAGGAGGAGATAACAAAGATGTAAATAACTATCGACCTATCTCCTTGCAAAATACGTTATCAAAAATAATAGAGAAATTAGCTAAAATTAGGTTGATGTCTTATGTAAAAAAATATGAAATTCTCTCAGATAATCAATTTGGCTTCCGAGAGAACATGGGAACAAGTGATGCTGCATTAAAAATGATCACCACAGTCGTAGAAGCTCTTGATACTGGCAATAAAGGAATGGCCGTCTTTTTAGACTTGTCTAAGGCATTTGATACCGTATCCCACGGTTTACTCTTAAAAAAACTCAGTTCAATGGGTACTGTTAATAAATCTTTAGATTGGTTCAGAACATATCTTGAAAATAGAACACAGAGAGTAATAATTAATGATCACATTAGCTCAAATAAATCAATTGTATATGGTGTTCCTCAAGGTAGTGTACTGGGTCCAATTCTATTTTTGTTATATATTAGCGACCTCTGTAAACTGAAATTTTCTGGATCTTCAATTGTATTTGCAGATGACACTGTCTTGGTGTTTGCTGCTGACACATGGAATGAAACGTATGCTAAGTGCGAGGCAGGATTAAGGGCAGTCAAAAATTGGCTTGATCAAAACTTGTTAACCTTAAACATGAACAAAACTAAATATATTACTTTTAGCATTTCCTCTGTAAATCAACCATCTTTGGAACATTCATTAAAAATACATTGTTGTGTGCAGGAGTATAACTGTCAATCTTTGGAAAGAGTAGACAACATCAAATACCTGCGTTTAATTATTGATAAAAATAAAATGGAACAATCACATTACTATATTAAGAAACAAAATAAGAAGGCTTGCCTACATTTTCAAAAATCTTAGAAACATATTGGACAAAGTTACATTAAAAACTGTATATTATGCTCTTGTTCAATCAATGCTTTCATATAATGTTGTCTGTTGGGGTTCTTGTAACAAGACTACCTTAGAGCCTTTGAATGTTGCGCAAAAATTAATTTTAAAAATAATGTATAAGAGAAATTTTATGTATCCATCAAAGTTATTATATAGTGAAAGCAAAATTATGACAATAAGGCAGTTAATGTATAAGAGAAATTTTATGTATCCATCAAAGTTATTATATAGTGAAAGCAAAATTATGACAATAAGGCAGTTGTACATAATACAGGCTCTCTGTAAATTTTTCAACAACACTATTACTGCTAAAAGATCTCAACAAGTGCGCAGCACTAGAATGGGTTCTTCTTTAATGTATCAGCCGGTGTATACCAGAACATCCTTCGGACAAAGGAGTTTTTCATATAAAGCTCCGTTGCTATATAATATGCTTGGAGAAAATATAAAAACTATAGGTACGTTAAATTCATTCAAGAAAATGGTCAAAATCTCCGTACTAGCTGAGAGTGATGATTTTGGATCACCCATGTTGTCGCTTATATCATAATTCATTGTGGAAGCTCGGTTTCGATACAATCCTTATTTACTTACTGCGCATGTACTTATTTACTTCTAAAATAACTTTTGGTTATTTATTATTATGTTACTTATTATTATTATTATCTACTTAATTATGGTATTAATATTTACTTTAATTATTGTCTAGCTAAATTATTTACTAACTTACTTTTTATTATAATATTATCTACTTACCTATCGGTTATTATTTACCTATTTTTATTTAGTTATTTTTATTTTTTCTTATAATCTATTATTCACACTATCCATGTTGTAATTGTTAGTATGGTTACCCTATGCTTGTGTCTGATAAGCCAGCACAGGTACCTTGTACTTTAGTTAACAGAAGAATATTATTGTTGCCAACTTACTTACTAATGCTTCTTTTGTTGACATTTTGTTTTTAGTTTTTCATACATTTGTTACTAAAATTTTGTTTATTTTTGTCTACCGGTCTCGAAACGTCCGTGTCATAAACTTTTCTTTTTGGTTTAAATTTAATTTAATGTTGTTATTATTTTAAATTTACATATATGTATTTTTTTTAAATTATATTATTGTAAAGCTGCACATCTTGATACAGGAATGCCCTAGTGAGATGTGCAGAGTTTGCTTTTTATGTAAAAACTGTTTTTTGAATGAAATAAATAAATAAAGAAACTTTAAAAAAAAAATGAATTCAACAATTTCGCATCTAATCTTATCAATTCTAACAGGAACGTAAGTTTCAAGCTTCAACACAAACAAAAGATTCCTATCTTTTATGGCTTTTCACCCCAAAGCAGTGTTTTAGCCAATATAGATGCCTATCAGATTATTTCCATAGTTTTGTGATGTGAATTGTGATCAATTTAAAACATTATTTCTAGGTACAGTTAATTTGAGAATGAATTAATTTTAGCGGAGGTTTAACAATCACCGTAACATGTTGTCAGGTAGGTACCTACCCCACTACACCACATACGTTAAATGCATGTTAAATGGTAAATCTCAAGATTCATAGAAAATGCATACTTATCAATAAATTTTGGGTAAATCCACCATAGGAAGATACCTACCCACCCGCTTTTAGAATAGGTACCTACCTACTGTTAAAACTTCTTATCTTTAAGGTGACACAATACCCTGATAACGGGGATTTGCCCCGACGCTCACATTTTAATTATTTCTGATGTTCGTGTTACTAAAATCTTAAATGTTTCTAGAGGGATTCCCAGGGATGCAAGTTATTTATATATAAGATTAATAAAAATAGGACCTTACCATTAAATATCTTATGTAAAACGGTTTGCCAATTTTATAAAACGTTTTTCAACTATAAGATGAGCGGGAAGCACCAGATTTTATTTTTGTAAACGATGAATTAGTAACTTCCCAAGGAATCTCTCTAGAAAAATTAGTGATTTTATTAATGTGTTCATAAGAATTAATTGAAATATAACACTCGGAAATATCAAACTTCTGTCCCGATAGAGAAAACTCGCCGTACGTTACTCCAACACTCTGAGGCGCACGTAACTGTATTCGTGTGCAGGTCCCCAAGCACTTAAAGCGTTATTCTCTAGTAACGGCCACAGCTTAAGCCGGAAAGGTCGTCTGACTCCGGGCCGGTATGTCCAGTAATTTCTATTACGTATTTTTTTATTTAATCAAACGATTACTTTTAAAGTTATTAGTGAAATTTTCTGTTTTTTATAATTTGACCTCTTCCACAAGTGAGTAAAGGTTTTTTGTATGTTTCACCAATAAAAAAGAAAACATTATATTTGAGAAATAATTTGAACTTAAAAAGTGCATGGTGGTTAATAAGTTTCAGGAAAAATTTGGACATAGTAAAAAAATATGAAAACAGTTTATTTTGTAGATTTTTTTTAAATCCTTAAGTTTCTTTATTTTAATAGTTAAATATTACTTATTACTAAAATTCCGCTGTTATGTGTGATTGTTATTTGTAATTGGGGCGCCTAAAAATGATTATACAGGGTGTATCGGCACGTACCCGACAAACCTTAACCAGCTATTCCTTAGCACATTTGGAGTAAAAAATGTTATGGGCACTTTGCTGTACGGTAACATTTTTTAAATAAAAAATTTATTATTCATATTTTCACCACATGTCACCAATGTTTTATCTTTTGTCAAAGTTTGAAAACCCGTCTGGCAATATTTTGTTCGAGTTTCGTTGAATATTGTAAGTACGTACCTACGTTGGCGCGCTTTTACAATCACAACGAAATGGCATGTCACCATTCGTCTCATTTTTAACTATTATTATTTAGTGTGTACGAAAGAGCGAGGACACTTTTTGACACACTTGCTAATAATAGCTGTTGAACACGAGGAACAATTCCAATGACAGTGACGGAGTGTGGATTTTTTATTTATTTTTGTTTTTAATTGAAAAAAAATGTTACCAGACAGCAAAGTGCCCATAACATTTTTTACTCCAAATGTGCTAAGGAATAGCTGGTTAAAGTTTGTCGGGTACGTGTCGATACACCCTGTGTAGTAGAATTTTTTTTTCGTGTTAAAAGTATTTCAAATTTTTTCTTTTTACTTATAAATTATATTTATTTGGCTTTCAGTCACGCCAATTTTTGGGCACAGAAAAATTGGAAATGAATGTGAAGAATTCAGACATGCCATAAATACCTTTCTATACCTAATATAAGATTTTAACACAAAATTGCTTTAGTTTAAATTGCAAACAGATTTTTCAAGAATTCACAGGGTCTGCCATAGTATAAGATATTACATAAAGTAACTGGTATAAAATTTCAAAGTGTATATTGTTAAATTATTTATTGTAGATAGAATTGTAGAATTATCTCCCCAAGTTACTGCACTTACTTTCGATGATATTCAAAATTAAGGGAAAATTTAACCAATTTATAATAAATCTGTTTGCTAATATATATGTACCTACGTTTCAGTCAAATATGGGAAAACAGAAGACAAAAAGAGTTTTATCCCGAACAAAATGACGGCACCAAGGAAAATGCTTAACGGAATGGAGACGGTACTACATAAATAAACACTTAAAAGTAAATTTTTGGCCTAAATTTTGTACAGAACATAATTGTAAAATGTCAGCTTAATTAATTTTATATATCTATAAAGATGTAGTTATATACATGTATACGCACTCGATAAACTTCCAGCGATTCCTGAGCTTATTCAATTTGGAGTATAAGAAATACATTCATTTTGGTTTCCGATGACATATTTTTTCCACTTCAAAAGAAAAACAAAGCATTGGACGGTGAAGGTTTTTTGATATCAAAATACTGATATAAAATTTTACCCATTAAATCCCACCTATGTATTGTAAATTCCTCTCATCCTACAATGAGTTATGTAACTCATCGGGATTGCTCTAGCAAGAAATAAAAAATAATTAAATCTAAAATCTGAGATGCAAAAAAACTGTAATGTACAAACTATTTTCTATGTAAAAGTTTTATTAGTAAAAATATTATATTTTTGTACTGTTTCGTATGTGAAACTTATAATTTTGATATCAAACCACCAATGTAAAATTGTACCTATTAACTCCCACCTATGTATTGTAAGTTCCTCCCGTCCTACAATGAGTTTTTTAACTCATCGAGATTGTTCTATCATGAAAAAAAATAATAACCAAAAAAGGATTTGTGATTTATGATTATTTGGGATGCCTTGCATACTGCAGATGATTATATACTGTATGTAGATACCACGATTTTCAAAACACCATGCAAATTATGCAATTCATTAACTAATGCCAACAATAATGAAAATTATTATTATCATTTTAAATTTATATTTATAAAACTTGTCCGTGTGAAATCAAACCATGTCACACTGTGCGAAATTTTGACCAGCGCGGGGCGTAAACAAAATGTTTTGGGCTATAGCCGCGCCCACTAGAAACGCCCATAACTGATATTATTTTGACGTCTTATTTCGCCTTAAAATATTTTAAGTCATAAAATAAAAGATGAGAACATACAATATTCTGAAGCAAAAATATCAGGTCTTATACATTTTCTACAAACCTTGGTATGTCTCAGAAAAACAATTGTTCCATTCTTAAGCCAGCTTTTATTTAAAATCTCTTTAGTATTTTAGGCCCAGAAAACGATGACATCATTCGTACATTGACCGCCGGCGAGCGAACATTTAAATAACCAGACCCTACACAGAAAAGTAAAGTTAGGTAACGGTTTACAGCGCAATCTATTGTGGGACTTTTCTGCGCGGGGTCTGAATGTACATTTTTAACCGAGCCAATTAATACTATCACATTGGGTTGCATAGCGATACAAAATAACAAAGTATCCCGAGAAAATCAGGGATTTGCCTTGTGCACTTTAATAAAATACACAGATACATAATTGATTATTTTGCTTTCATAATGTTATGCATTCCTCCATGGTAGTATGTATATATTTTAGATTGCTTAATTTCAATATTTATTTATTCACAGTAAATTATCTGTGAAATCATTCATATAAATTAAATATATTTTGCAGACTCTGGCAACCCTACTCCCGGCTATGTTGTGTGACTGGAGGTAGTGGTGACAAGTGACTAGCCAAGCAGACCTGGTTGCGAAACACAACTACAACCATATCAAGCAACTAGGGCGAGAGTATCTACTACACCTAGGCGCAAATAATAACGTACCTGATATGTATTATTTTTAAAAAATATATTTATGTGTGAAATATTTAATTAACATAAATTAATTAAAATTTAATAAGATAATAAGATTTTTTTGTGACAGCCCTAAATAAATGTATCGTAGATATTCAGTTTGTAAAGGTGACTTACCGTAACAAAATATTCGATTTTGGAAACAAGCACAACTTTTTCGAGGCATTTGCAATTATTACTGCTAGCAGCTATTGTAAAAAGGACTAGTAATTCGTGAGCAGATTTTATTTTCAGACTTATTAGCGATAGTAGGGTGCGAGTTGCCTGTAAACTCCTCGCAACAGGATTTGTTCCCTCACCCTTATCGACATGTCTATGGAATCACCTAATTTTTTTAAATAATAGAGACTCAAATTGTAACAATAAGCATTGGAAAATTATTAATTCAAGAAAATTAGATAAATTAAATTACTTTACATAATTTTGAAATCGGTACAATAATCTGTTACATTGGAAATATTAGATTTTTTTCTGAATCAGACATTTTCATAATGCCCATCACCATTCTTAATAAAAAAATTTTTTTGACATAAACAGCTATTTCAGCTCTTGAAGGCAGCACCCAGGATTTTATCTTGGGGTAGGGCACCGAGTTAAAAAAATGAAAATATGCTCCGCATTAATTCAATAAGTCATAAACATAAAATATGTTTTACAGACGTGAGAATAAGCCAATTTCAAAAGTTACGATACATAATTAGGGACCAGAATGTTTTTTTTTAAACTTTTACAATAACTGGTGAAAAACATTAGCATAGAAAAAACCTCTTTTATCCTCAAGAGGGCGCAGTCTGTTTCCGATTTTTCATCAAATTTTTAAAATTAAGCTGTCAAGCCTAACGGTTATGTTGATCCTTGTCGGTTAATCATAATTCAAAACCTGAAATGCAATGAGAATCGGCACCTAAAACGGACCATTCAAATTTCAAATTGGTGCTGATCGACAATTTGGTAGTCAAATAATGTGACGAGAACCTAAAGTCGTATCAGAAAAATATGGTTAGCGGGGATCGAAAGATAAAGAACCTTAAATAAAATATATAATGTAATTCAGAGGCTTATGAATTTATTTATTTAAAAAAAGTGCACAGGCTTATAGACAAGAGGCCATGAGTGGAGCCAAGTTGTCGAAGTCAATCTTCTCTGTAATGTTCTTTGTCTTGATGTTCTCGTCCTGAGTGGCGATGAAAATCAGGTCCCCGTCATCCCTCCAGCCGTACTTCTTTACCCAGTGCTTCAAGGCACCATCTGGAAATAATAATAAAATTATATATTTGGCGGTGCACCAGTGCCAAAGGGATCAATGACGCTGCTTGCTCAGAGCATCATCCTTTTAAATATGACAAGACAGAACAAGCAAACCCGCCTGAAGACTGTAATCCGTTTGATAAGATATGAAAATCTACCTCCGTTTCTGCAGAGAAATTTAGGAGATTTTGGTAGATTAAAGTCGAGGGTTTTTTCAGGAACTTTAGAAAAAAACATTTGGATATGTTACCTACAATAAATGAAAAAAAGAATAAAAGAAAACTAAATAAATGAGTTATTGTATACCTAAAAGTGGATATTCACGAATTCCACGTAAATAATATAAAAGGTATAGCTAGACTGAAGTAAAATAAAGCGCGTGATTTAATAGTACCGCACACGCTTTCTGCTTCATTCCGAATGATACTAGGGAACGGTTATTTGTTTTTGGGCAAACTAAAGGGCATAAAGTTCAGGCTAACCATAGAACAACTTAAGACACAGAAAATGTCATACCGTCAACGCCGCCGAGCAGGTTGGCCAGACTGGGCTTGTCGATGGTCTGATAGGTGATGCCCACCACGTGGCAGACAAACTTGCGGATGGAGTCGTGGAAGCCGGAGATGCGGCCGCACAGCTCGGGCATCTGGTGCACGCGGTTCCAGAACTGGGCAAAGTCACACTGCTCCAGGATGTCGGCCAGATACTTGATCTGGCTGATTGTTTCCTCCTCGGACTGCAATTAACACAATACATTTATTGATTTTTATAAAATGTTATTTGTGTTTTAGGTCGAAAGTGGATACATGGTAAGCCACCCAGTATGCACCGGAAAAAGAGGAAGTGCAATGTCAAAAAGACAGAAAGAACTCGGAACAGGTGAAAATTAAATGCAATATTTAAATAAATATTTATACTAAGTATTTATTTTTTTACGGTAAAAATGTAATGTTTTTTGTTGTTTTCAGTTCCGTAAATGATGTTGAAGATTGTCAGGCTAAATTTGCCAACAAGACTTTTTTCGATGCTGACATCGATTTGAATTGTGGGATTTTGAGCAAACGGTAAGCAAATAATTTTATTTTCACAAGAACAAACTCTCGAGAATGTACACAATAACATCAAGATACCATCTTGTGTTTAGTAGTGAGAGTTTCATTTTATTGCCGTTCAGCTTTTAGTTTTGATGACAGTATTTTTACACATTGGTACAATTCAATATTACACCGACGATCTTTAATTAAAAGTGGTTAAATTTAAGAATAAAAACCGTCCTCCATTTTTGCCTATAATTGCTTGTACTATTTTGTCGAATTTGTAAGTATAATCACTACACATATTGATCATACCTTGACAGTATAATATGCGGTCTTTTGTTTTCACGGTTTGATGCCTGATTTTTTTTCTTTTAGTACCGATGTGATTGAACCCGAAATATCGTCGCAGAAAATGTCAGACGTATCACCCGACATTGAATTCAACTGTTCATCCGATTCCAGTGACTCTTTTGAGTTAGAGGTTGAGGAAGAAGATGATCCGAACCACATCGTTACATCGAATTTAGTTGGCAGAAGAATTGTCAACATAGAATTTTTATTTGACTCTTTGTCCAAAATTGATCATTCTCCATTTGATTGCAATTTTTCACATTTTTGTTTTCAAATGGAAATCAGGAATGGATTATACATCGAATTTCATTTTGTTATGTAAGCTTTGTGGAAAAATAGAAATTATAAAATCTGACATGCCTAAGCAAGTTGGCGGTATGCCTATCAATAATGCGATGGTTGAAGGTATCGTATGTACTAGCAACGGTTATTCCCAATTACGGGAAATATGCAGCACTATAAATATGCCTTATATGTCGTCCTCCTTATTCTATAAACATCTGATTCAGTTGGGGGGACACTTTGGAAAATTTGGCACTCGAAAAAATGATTGAAGCAGGAAAGGAAGAAAACCGATTAGCTGTGGAGAACAATGAAGTCGATGATGACGGTGTGCCACAAATCACCCAATGTCCTAATTGTAATTGTATTATTATCTACCTGTGATTAATATCCACTTTAATTCCGTGATGTTTTAAAGATATTTTAAAGAAACTTGTATTATTTTGCTTGAACAGTTTGTGTCTTCGAAAATGCAATTTCTTTTAAACACATACGATGGTCCTCTTTGATTGTGTGATAATTTTCTGATATTTATATAATTATTTATTTGCTTATTTATATTGGAGTCTGTTCTTACTATACAACTACTACCTGTCAGACTTTTTTTTATTTTTCACCTTGTGCACATGTATTGTGTAGATTATAAAATAGGATTTTTTTCAGTTTAAAAAATCTGGGACTAACTACCATAAATGTATTCCTCACTGCCCAGAATGGACGGAAACAATTATACCGATTCATTGAACATTTTTAATAAAATATGCTTGTTGCTATTATTCTTGCTGTTATTGTTTTATTATTGTGCTGCTATTTTTATGGTTATTTTTATTTATAGTTGTATTACTTAATTTTGTTGTTCACATAATATTCTTCTTACATAACACTTAAAAATAATCTCGACCAAAATCCCAGTGATAAAGTCAGTGCGTGTTCGGAATTATATACACAGCGACACGACTTTACAACATTCTTCCAGATAAAATAAAAAAAATGTGATTCACAAAAAAATTTCAAAGGTAATGTAAAAATTATAAAATAAAAGGTTATGTCAAAAGTAACGGTAAGGCCTTTACCGGTGCACTCACACAAATTTTAAGTAAGTGTATATTTCTATTCTCTACATTTATATTACATACTGTTCATATATTATTTACTGCTGTTAATTCTATGTACTTATCTAATTTATAAACTTATACACCTATTATTATTACTATTATTATAATTTCGTCTGTGGCCAGCTGCCACAGTATCAAATCAAGTGTACAATTTCCGTATCTCCTACAATAATACACGTATCTGCTAATTTAAATGAATTAAACAAAAGGGTGATTCCCCGTTTTGATGCAAATATATTCACGCACAAAAGAAAAAAAGCATTTCTCTTTTACTGGCCTTCAGTGCGTGATATTGTCAGTGCCTAACGTGTACATGCGCATATACCAATACTATTAAAGAATAGGTCGGAAGCCCTTGTATGTCTGTGTCTGCTAATGGAATGAACTAAACGAAAGGGACATTTCACCGACTTCGTGCAAATATTCAAGCATTGAACTTAATTTATTTTTTATTTAATCTCATATTATCTAACTTTTTTTGATCGCTTGCAACGTCAGCCGTACTAAAAGCCAGGTACTCCCTCTCCGCTCCCCGCTCCACGCTCCGTTAGAGAGAGACACAGAACAATAATTATTTTTGCGGGAGTCGAAATTTCATTCGCGAAAACATCGCTCTTAAGAGAGGCTCATGTCCAAAGCACGAGGTCAGAAGGCTTCCAAAGATGAAGAAAGTTGCATCTCTCTATAAAATTTAGTATTTTGTGTGAGAATGTGTTCATAAAAAACCACACAAATCAATTTTTGATGCCAGTTTAGCATGAAGCTACCTTTACATTTCTACTTTAGCCTGCGGTCAGAGCTGGCCCTGAGCAAAATGAATAAAATTTTGTGCCCATCGTAAAAACCAATACATGCCTAGGTAGGCGATCAATATTATTCGAATGATTTGTATGTGTCTTGCGCTTTTTTTGTGAAAAATAATCTCAAGGGCGATGTGTTAGGTATTATCCAGCACCTTGGCACCTTAACAATTCGGCTACTTTTTTGTTGTTCATTACTTAATGAATAAATTAGTAACAGTAGACCGCAATTAAATGTAGATCTCACGCTAAACAGGCATCCAATTTTTTTTTCCGAACATGAACATAGGCACACAATGTTTCTGGGTAACTAGAAATTGCTATTGCAGAAACTTATTGACAAAGCACAGGTAGCTGAAAAGATAAACTGATCAATGGCCACAACATACAGGAATCATAACCTCAAAATTGAGGGCAGTGATGAAAACAAACAAAATGATGAAGCAAACAAATAAACTCAAGTTGAATTAGCTGGAAAATATAAATTTCAGTAAATGTAGAGTCAAACATACCTGGGATTCGAGTAACAGACATTTACACAGAATGAAGTCTGTGTGGGGGAAGTTGGTCAGAGCCTTCAACAAAATCTGACAAGTTACTTCCAAATTGAAGAGGTGTGGGTTGAACTGATACAGCTTCAAGACAGTGAGGTTAGCTTCCAAGTCGTATGAATTCTCACGAGATTGGACCTCAACATACCTTTCCAACGTCGGCAAGTTGTCGGGGTTATATCTAAAACATGAACACATGGGTGGAAAATGGAGGAACTTTTAATTTATTCAATAAAAGATTGATAAAATACTGTCAATTCATTATGTGCTGTAATCAAAACTAACCTGTCGATGCCTTTCAGCATCAAAGAAACGGTCTGCTTCATAGCCTCTGCCATTGTTAAAAATGCGACAAACCAAAAGTGACGTTTTCGAGTTTCAAGTCTCGTTTTGACTCATAGACAATCCCATAGACAATCAATTTAAAAATTAAAATCTTGTCTGCAGGAAACGGTGACCGGATAAATCATCAAAATGATAATTCATCACGTCTTTAAAAAGTTATATAAAGTCATGGAAAGTGATGAAACACAAAACCTTATTAACTGGGTTAAGTAGGTTAGGTTAGGTCAGGATAGGTTAGGTTAAAAAAAAACATCGTTTTTAATGACTTTATATCACTTTTTAAAAGTGTGTTGAATAGTCACTATGTTGAGTTAGCATGGAACCACAGGAAACATGCTTTGGTTATGGTAGAGTATGGGTAGAGTTCAGTGGCGAAACTATAGGGTGGCAGGGCTGGCAAAATGCCACGGGTCCCGCGGGGGCCGGGGCCCCGGCCGCCGCGGAGCCGCGAACTCAGAAGTGAGAAGTAACCTAACATTTTTAACAAAATTTAGTAAAGATTATAAATTTTATATAAGTACATAAAATCAACTAAAGTTAGACACAACTAAAGGCCATAAAGCTATAAATTCAAATAAATTATTACGATTTAAACGCATTCATAAGAAAAGGATGTCGTTCAATTTTAGAACGCATCCATTAGTCCTGCGACATTGTAATCCCAGGGGTCCTTTCTTAAAAGACAATGACAGTAGATCTTTCCTAGAAAAAACATTACTACATTGCTCCAAGTCTGGGGTGAAACTTGAACGTACATGGCTATCTTATTCCTTAATACTTCAGAAGGCGTATTGTGAACCATGCTGGTTATTCGCAAATCGGGCATCTAAAAAAATACAAATTGTTTGGATGGAAGGTTATGACGACTGGAAACATATTGTAGACGCCACAGAAAGACACGAGACAGAACCAGGGTTGCCAACCGTAAAAAAAATTCCCTCGTACGGATGCAGCTAAAAATCTCGTACTTTGACTTTCAAACCTCGTACCAGGGATGGTATGCCCAAAATAATTATTTCCCCAGATTTCGAAATTTCCCTAGAATTTCCCTACATTTCGCAAACCTTGAACAAAACAAGATCTTGGAAAACAAAACCCGCCTCGGGAGGGGGGGGGGAGGTAGGATTTGTGTGGTATTAAAAAAAATCTTTATTGTTACTCTAGTTAAATCACAAAAAATTAAATGTAAATCAAGGTAACGAATCTAATTTACATCTCCTCTCCAAATATTACGTCAGGAACATCCTCACTGTCATCGTTTTTTCTGCCGTATATATTTAAACTAAACAATTGGACGAAACAACGAAAAGACTAGGTATTTAACAATAAAAATCTTCTTCTTTTCATAAACTTCAATTAGCTACACGTACTAACGTAGTACAACTAAACACGGCCGGCATGCAACAAATGGAACTCGTAAAAAACAGAGATAGTAGAAATTTGCGCTCTGTGTCACAGCGACGACTAATGCGAAGAACGAACGAACTGTTTTATTATTCAGGGATTTCAATAATTTTATTATTCGGGGATTTCTCGGTTGATGGGATAACTACCATAGACAATCATCGCGCAAATACGGCAATGTAATTTTTGGTGTAAGAAGTTCCTACAAGTTCTGATAGATGACACTAGTTTTTACTGTTATATAATAGTGATGTAAAATGTTCGTATAGCCATAGGTATTATCAAAATCTCGTACATAATTGTACGAGGTTGAAAGTCTCCTCGTACCTCGTACGGAAGGCCACAAATCTCGTATTTGTACGAGGAACCTCGTACGTTTGGCAACACTGGACAGAACGCCACAGAAAGACAAGAGAAAGAAAAGTTCGCCGTCCGTATTTATTATTATATTTTGGAACAAGCATTCCTTCATTCTTTGTAAACCTTGTATTATATTCATGTTCCACTTTCTTTTTATAATCAGACTCAGATATATGTTGAATCAATATTTTGTACCATAATAAGGCCTGCACCGGTAATATTGTTAAATTCCGATACAACAATGGTATGTTTCGTCTCTGTGAAAAAATATGTTTTTGAGCTAATAACTTAACCATAGAATTTTGTACTGATTGCGGGTGGTTTAAATTAGTTTTACAAGAGTGACCCCAAGTAGTTAAACCATACCGTAAAGTTGATTCTGCGAGTGATAGGTAAATAATTTTTAAAATATTCACCGGAACGAAACATTTCAGTTTGTATATCCTACCCACTATCGCTCTCAGCCGCTTGCAAGTTTTGTTTATTTGTGTATCCCATTTGAAATGACAATCAACAGTCACCCCCAAATAAACGTATTCATTTACCAGTTCAATACTTTCACACATACAGGGCTGTAAAATGTTTTGATGACTACATATAAAGTTATGTGAAATTATTTTAGGCATGATCTGAAATGAAGCATGTGGAGACCGTATGTACATCAATTTAGTTTTCTTGGTATTAATGATTAGACCTGCGTCATGTGACCATTTTATCAGGGACGTAAAGTCATGTTGCATATATTTAATCGCAATGGATAATTGTTCATCGGATATGACAAGAGCAGTGTCGTCAGCATATACAAAGTGTCTTACATATTTAAATATTTTTTTCATTATTGATACAAATATAATATAAAGGGTTGGACCCAAAATCGACCCCTGCGGGACTACAGCATAGATTTTTTTCCTCCTGCTCATTTTTTCTAATATTTTTACACAGATATGTCTACTAAATAAATATTTTTTAAACAAATTAAGTAGGTTACCTCTAATTCCAAATTGCTTCTAAGATTTTTAATAATTTCTGTGGGTCAATTGTATCAAACGCTTTGGAGTTATCTTTAAATAGTACTAAAACATGTCTTTTATGGTTTAATTCATTATTAATATAATTTTAAAAATCCTGTAATAAATTCTCTGTGCTTTTTTTCTTTTGAAAGCCATATTGTTTTTGGTCTATAATGCTAAATTTTTCTAAGTATATGAATCAATGAATTGCCCAACTTCCTTCATTTCTCACTTATCCTCCAACATACTATATGGAATCCAAATTTTCACATAGACTCCAAATAATGCTAGTTTTACTTTCCCATAGGTGTACTGTTTTGTAATGTAAAAAGATTAGATACTTTGAGTATATATAGGCCTAGTACGAATCTGTACAAAAGTTGAACATAGGGCCTACCACAAGTCTTTATTGTCCAAAAGTTAATTATATTTGCAGGAATTAGAATGTGGTTGCCATACCAAACAGTCTTTATTAAGGCTTTGGAATTGACTGTATGATATTGCCCCTATAGTAATGTAATCTAACCAAATGAAATCAAGGTGCAAGAATTGTATGAAACTAAAGATGAAAATTAGCTATCGGCTGCTCGGCAATATTCGGAAATGCTCGGCCGTGACGTCACAAAAAAAATCTGAGCGGAAAACCAATTTCAAATAAAGCGCCGAAACACTTCACTTCGGGTATGCTCGGATATGTTGGCCACGCCCCCTGTCGACTAGTCGCTGTGTATATAGCGACTCCCTTTCCGAGCATACCCGAAGTGAAGTGTTTCGGCGCTTTATTTGAAATTGGTTCTCCGTTCAGATTTTTTTTGTGACGTCACGGCCGAGCATTTCCGAATATTGCCGAGCAGCCGATAGCTGGAGTTATTTGGAGTCAATGTGAAAATTTGGATGCCATATAGCATGTTGAAGGATAAGTGAGCAATGAAGGAAGTTGGGCAATTCATTGATACATTTATTTATTGGACAATTTGTATAGCGCCGCTTTTGTGAGATATCACCTCAGGGGCGCTTTACAGTTGATGCAGGTATTACAAAAATATAAATATTACAAAAAAACTGAATTTAAGTTGATACATATAAGCTGCATATTTGATATTATTTTATTAATGGAAAATAATACATTACACCACACAAAGGAAATATAAACATTGAGGGAACAAACCCCTTTAAAAACATGACAGATAAACCCTGAATTGAGCCGATCAGGTTCTGCCTCATCCTGAAATTTATGTTTAATAAATTGCTCCAACAATAGACACATCTCGTACTGAGGAAACTCCAGCTTCAACAAGCCTGAATTTCTTTTGAATCACAAACCATGTTACACAAACCTAGCGTAGCCGCTAAACTATTTGAAAACTGGGATGTTTTTCTTGCCTTGACGCGAGCAGGCGGTATAAAAGGGACACTTTCTTTTGAATCACAAACCATGTTACACAAACCTAGCGTAGCCGCTAAACTAATTGAAAACTGGGATTTTTTTTCTTGCCTTGACGCGAGCAGGCGGTATAAAGGGGGCATTTTCTTTTTCATCATAAACCATGTTACACAAACTTAGCGTAGCCGCTCAACATCGCAGAAATAGTTAACTTAAATAAAATTTGAACGTAAAAAATAAAATCCAGCTAATAAATTTCAATCACAACGCACAATTAATTATCCCTATTCTGAAACCTCAAAAGGACCCCAGTTCTGGTCTTTCGTACAGACCCATTGCTCTTTCTTCTTCTTTAGTTAAAATTGCAGAACATTTGATAAAAAGACGACTAGACTGGTATGTTGAAAGTGAGAAAATTCTTCCCAGCTCACAGTTTGGATTTCGAAAATCAAAAAGTACAACTGAAAGCATTTCAATTCTCACTTCTGATATACAGATGGTCCTAGCTGAAAAAAATATTCTTGTCGGTGTCTGCGTAGATATTACCGGAGCTTTTGACAATGTATTATTAAACGTTCTACAGAGAAAATTATTACAAATCGGCATCCCCCGTAAGCTTGCCAGTTTCATAATCAACCTTCTTCTTACCAGAAAAATTCAAATACAGGTTCTGAATTCCCCTTCTCTGTTGAGAACGGTAAACAAGGGTTTGCCTCAGGGTTCCGTCCTTAGCCCTATCCTTTTTAATATTTACACCTCTGACCTGCATCAGAGTATACACCCATCATGTAAAATTCTTCAGTATGCAGATGATTTTTTTATCTATATATCGGGACGAATTATTGCTTTTCTGGAGGAAATGATCAACCTTAACATGAAAAATCTTTGCATTTTTCTAAGAAATCACGGCCTGGAAATTTCTCCAACCAAAAGCAATGTCATCGTTTTCTCTAGGAAACGTGTTGCCCCATGCATTTCAATCCGAATCGATAACATAATCCTCCCCGTCCAGGTTCAGATAAAATTTCTGGGGGTCATACTAGACTCTAAGCTAACGTGGAACTCTTACGTTAATCTCATTATTAACAAAAGTCAAGCTGGCCTTAACGCCCTGCGCGCCGTGTCAAGGGTCTGGTGGGGAAGCCATCCATGCTCGCAAAAATTGTTTTATAATGCTTATGTTAGAAGCCATTTGGATTACGCGTCATTCCTTATTGAGCCCACCTCTAAAAAAAACCTTACAAGGTTAGACCTTATCCAATCTCAAAGCCTAAGATTAATTATCGGAGCCATGCGATCTTCCCCAATTAACGCTTTGCAGGTGGAGGCTGTTGACCCTCCTCTCCATTTCAGAAGACAGTTCTTGGCAGACAAGTTCTTATTCAAATGTTTCAGACTGTCTAATCACCCACTGATGGACAAAATTGCTGCTCTCTCTGCTCAAGTTAGATCACTTTCATATTGGAGGAACAAAACAATCCCACTTCTCGTCAAAAGCCTCCATACTTACAATGCTTATAAACCTATTTTAAATCCACATGACAGACTTCCATTATATATAAATTCCTTTCAAATTCATTCGCGCAAACCTAATATTATTTTTTCACTTGGCTTTCCTGGCAACCACGAAGCCCCAAGTAAATTTATCCATATTTTAAACTTGAAATGGACCGGCTGGAAAACTATTTATACAGATGGTTCTAAATCTTCCTTATCTAACCATGTGGGAGCGGCGTTCCACTGCCCAAGAGACCAAATTAGTAAAAAAATAAAACTTCATAAAGAAGCCTCAATTTTCACAGCTGAATGCATAGCAATTTTAGAATCCTTAAAATACATTGAAAGTATTCAAATTGAAAAAATTTTAATTCTCTCCGATTCCCTGAGTGCTCTTCAAAAACCAAACTCCTCCCCTTTCCACTACCCGGAAGATGATTTGTGTATTGGAATCCGCTCCTTATTACATACGTTAGCTATCTCTGGCAGAGAGATCGCGTTGGCTTGGATTCCTAGCCACTGCGGTATCCCTGGTAATGAAAAGGCAGATTTATTGGCGAAAGATGCCATCGACACCGGAGAGTTTTTGTACAATTTCTTAAACCCTGACGACCTTCTAGTAAAACTGAAAGAAAACATGATCTCCACATGGCAGAATCATTGGAATGAGTCGAGTAAAACAAAGGGTAATCATTTTTACAAATTACAGCCCACGATTCCTTCAAAACCGTGGTTTTCTGGGCTCTCTTTGAACAAATTTTCAACTTCTTCCATTTGCCGTATGCGAATAGGACATTGCTGCCACAATGTTCACCTGACAAGAATTCAGGTTAAGAATTCTGCCATGTGTGAGTGTCGTCTTGAAGAGGAGGACCTCAACCATATTTTTTTCAATTGCCCTTTAAATAATAATTATAAAAATTTCATACCTGATCTGATCAATACAGGTATATTGCCCCCCTACAACATTGCATTTTTGTTATCTTCCATTGACAAACGAGTATATAAAATCATTTCTTATTTTATTAAAGTTAATGGCATCAACTTGTAAATTTACTTACCGAATTATTCATACGTGTATGTATATGTGTATGTATGTGTGTATGTATGTGTATGTATGTGCGTATATATGTATGTATATATGTGTGTATATATAATATATATATATCTTTTTATTATTATTATTTATTCGTATTTAGTGTGTTTAGTGAACTGTATATTATATATTTATGTTGTGTATTTGTAATTCTTTGGTAAATAAATATTAACCTACACATACACAAATACAAATACTCCGCACACTCTCTACTTGACACTGGCCAGAACACTCCACTGGGGTGAAAAGCCATTTAAAAAAAAAAAAAAAATCACAACGCACACAATGCATGCATATTAGGTAAATACTAATTTTACGGAATTTAACATTAAAAAAAACTCGGAACAGCTCGGGTATGCTCGGAAGAGGGCTATGCGCCGACTTGAGAGGACATACAGGAGCGGAAAACTAGCCAGCCAAAGGGAAGCGTGGGTTAGTGTGCAAACTGAATATAGGGAAACAATTCGGAGAAAAAGAGCCGATTACTGGATAATGAAGATTGAGAGTGAAGATTCGGACCCCCAGCGACTTTGGAATTCGCTTAAAACTGTCAGAGGTGAGTCTGAAAACTCAACCACGGCAGCGCTCAGTCCGAAAGATTTTTCCGACTTTTTCCAAGAAAAAATCGACAATATTCGGGCCACAACAGCATCTGCACCTCCACCTACGTTCACCACCTACAACGGCGAATCCTTTATTAAGTTCACGCACACTTCATCGGAAGAAGTCACTAAAATTGTGTCCAGTTCACTTAACAAACAATGTGCTTTAGATCCAATCCCAACGTGGCTTCTGAAAAAGTGTCTGAAACATATAGTACCGTTCCTAGTTTACTTATATAACAAAACTTTTGACCTAGGCGAGGTACCCCAACTGCTTAAGAAGGCCCTTGTCTCACCAATTATAAAGAAACCCCAACTAGATTCTGAGGATTTAAGTAATTATCGTCCTGTGTCAAATCTACCGTTCATCTCAAAAATCCTAGAAAAAATTGTGATCAGGCAGATAACCGCCCATCTGGCGAAAAATGAACTACTGTCAAAGTACCAATCAGCTTATAGAAGGTACCATTCTACAGAGACTGGATTACTGCGCGTGTTGTCAGATTTGATGCTTGCAAATGAGTCAGGTAAGCTAGCTTTGCTATCATTATTAGATCTGAGTGCAGCATTTGACACCATCGACCACAATTTCCTGATCGACAGACTGGAAAAAACTTTTGGACTGGGTGGTGAAATTATTAAGTGGATAAAATCATACCTCTGTGGCCGAACCCAATCTGTACAAGCGGGCGGTAAAAACTCTCCCTACGTGACCCTGACTTCTGGAGTCCCCCAGGGTTCAGTCTTGGGGCCCCTACTTTTTATTCTGTTCATCAACGATGTTGCCAAAATTATAGATTCATTCGGACTTCTTTCCCATTGCTATGCTGACGATCAGCAAATCTATTTTTACTGTGCACCGAATGAGAAAGAAAAATTAAAAGATATGACTGTTAAATGCATTGGTGCCATAACAGAGTGGATGTCTTCGAACAAACTTAGACTAAATCCATCCAAAACAGAATTTCTCTGGACAGCAACAAAAAAGCGCCAGTCAATGTTAGACAAAACTCCTCTCATTACTTCTGGCTGCAACATCATCCCTAAAAATAGCATTAAACTCCTAGGTGTTCATCTAGATGAAGATCTCTCACTCAAATCCCAAATTAACAAAACAGTAAGCGCAGGTTTCTTTCACCTGCGTCAAATCAAATCTATAAAAAGAAATATTCCGGCTAACGCCACAAAAATGTTGGTAAACTCCTACGTTGTATCACGACTCGACTATTGCAATGGCATATACGCAAGTCTCCCTAAAATATACACTGACAGACTTCAGTCAGTTTTCAATGCTGCAGCAAGGCTGATAACTGGCGTTTCCAAATATTCCCACATCTCACAACATTTGCGGAACCTTCATTGGCTTAAGTGCCCTGAGAGAATCCAATTCAAACTCTGCTGGATGGTTTTTAAAGCCGTACATGATATGGCGCCACCCTACTTATCGGAACTGTGCATTCCAAACGATGTTAATGTTAGGCAAGCAACGCTTCGATCAGCATCTTCAACAGCCATAGGTAGACTTTCAGTACCTATGCGCAATCACAATACCAATTTTGGAGACCGAGCTTTTGCAGTAGCAGGCCCAACAGCTTGGAACAAACTCCCTTCATATTTGCGAAAGATCGACAGCTCATCTGAGTTCAGAGCAAAACTAAAGACCCACCTTTTCAACTTGTCGTATCCAGAATGATGACCTTTTTTATTTATTTTTTTCATCAGTAGTATTTCATTGCTCAGTCCAGGGGATTTTTCTACTTGACTTTTTTTTTCGTTTATTACGCGTAAACAATTTTTTTTTAATATTTGATAACTGACACCACGGGCAGAAATCATAACAATCGGTATTTGTAAATATAAATTAAATATGTATGTTGTCGTAAATCTCTAGTTTAAGCCGTAGTTGTAAGTCGTATTATAGTGGTATTGTGTAAATGCCCACTTGGTCATAAAAATATGTATAGCTTAAGTCATTAGTTAAAAGTCTTAGTTGTAAATAACTCGACATTCGTCTTAGTTATAAGTCTCTCTCTTTCTATGAAACTTTGTTATAAACCAAATGTAATTAAGTGATCAATGCATAAATTTAGTTGTTCAGCGCCCTTGAGGTGATTTTCTCACGAAAACGGCGCTATATAAATAATCCAATCATTATTATTATTATATGTTGGCCACGCCTCCTGTCGACTAGTCGCTGTGCATATAGCCATAAATGCTCGGAAATGTTGGCCACGTCCCCTGTCGATTAGTCGCTGTGCATATAGCGACTCCCGTGCAATATCTATGACCCAATACTGATTTACATAGTAGACATAGTACTTCTATGGTTTTTCTCTTGTCAGCGACACAACGAGAGATTTGCGGAAAAATCGGAAGAATTGTTTGATTTATTTACTATATTTCGATGATAATTATTCTTATCGGTTACTGACAAATATGGCAAAATTTGGAGCGGTGTGTAAGGTTGATGGCTGCGCGAACTCCAACAGGGATAAAAAGTCATTTTTCCGTTTCCCAAAGAATACAGAACTGTGAGTGTTCGATATCAATATTATTCAATCTTTAGCTTCAGATACGCAGTTTTGTTGATACATTAATATGCATAAGATAATTTAAAGGTTGATAAACAATTATATTGTACCTGCATAACAACAAATCAGATTTCAGGGGTCATCTTTGATTACTAACTTGGAACTTGCATACTGATTAAATTGTAAATAAACGTGAGGCTTTAACTATTCGAATAACCTCCTGGGTTGGTGTGATGAGCCCCTTTGACGCAAAAGTGTTTATAAAATGTTTGACACAAGCCGCTTGAACTATCCACAATTTCTCATCAAACGTGTCTCAACAGACAATTTTTATAGATTAGACCCTACGAGAGCCTGAAGTCGGGCACTGATGGTTGATCCAACAGACTATTTGGCTTGATCTGACTCCGAAATCGCACCATTAGTGTTAAAAACCTTTTTCCTTTTTTTGGAGCAGATTGCCAAACCTATCAAATTCTAAAACACCATACCGGATGGGGTGTGGTATGAAGTGACCGTCACAAAATGAATTTACAGTATAGTGTCTGTTATCCGAACCGCCAGTAATCCAAACCAACCGGGAGGGTGGAAAACAAGGGGTTAACCATTGAAGAAAAGAGTAATTTTCACTGAAATTTTAGTAAATTGACTACTTTTATAAGTGTGGACTTCGAAGATTTATCAAGCGATGAGTAATGTCGATGATATTAAATGCTAAATGATGGTATTCAATATAAAACAAGTCTGGTCAGGTATAAGATGGATTTTAGAAGATCGAATATAGCACCATGGTGATTGAAGTGGGGGAAAGTAAACCAGCAAATTCATTAAACTGAACAGGCTCGCTTTTGAATTGTTGGGAGTATAGAGACTATAATGCATTGTTTTATTTGTAGTTGCCAGAAGTGGATCCGGGCCTGTGGAAGAACCGAGTTGGAAGAGAAGTTCAAGGAAGCAGGAACATTGAATCTAAACCGTGTTTATCGAGTCTGTTCAGACCATTTTAAATTGACTGATTTCCGAAATCCGAACCTATTTAGTCAAGGGTGAGTAGCATTCATTTCATCAATTCTAGAGAAAAATAATAATAATATATCATGCTGGTGCATTGTGTTTCTCGAATCTTGATACTAGATTCATTGTTATTTCCATGCCATGCTATTGATTTTCATAAATGTGATGTATGGTAATAAGTTGGGTATTAAAGCGATAGATGGCACTAGTCAGAAAGCTTACTCCAGAGTCCGACAGATGTCGCTAGAGTGTAGCAATTGCCTGTGGGGTATCCTTGTCAGACTTCAAGCTTCTAGAAACAGAGAATTATCAACCCTCGGGTAATGAACAGTGTAGCTATATCCAGACTTAATTTATTGTAACGTAAATAAACAAAATTATAGTAAAGAACCTTTTACTTCTTCACAAGAGTTCCCAACACAGAAATCTGCAAGTAAAGGCAGAGATATAACAATAAATCATTTTGAAATTTCAGGATATGGAAAGGTACAGTGCCCACTGTGAAGGTGTTTAATGTTGAAGAAGAAGATCCCAAGAACAAAGATAAAAATAAGGGTGGTAATGCAGTTACAAAAGAAAATCCACCTCCTCTATTCAACCCAAAGTTCGAAAGAATCAATGAAGATTTAGAAGCTTTTAAAGGAGACCATAGCTATACACTGAGCAATAATATAACCATAAGAAATTTACAATGTGATATTTTAGATCTAAAGAAAAAGCTTGAAGAAAAGAAAAAGAAATTACGTATTTCTCAGCAAGGTCTATCCAGATATCGAGCAAGATGTAAATATTTAAGATCTACAGTTGAAAAATTAAAATCGAATGAAAACCTCAAGAAGAAACGTAAGCAGACCAAAGAAAACGTTGGATTTCATAGTCTGAATATTCTTAATTCCGATCTCAGAACAGGAAAACTGAAGATGGGAAGAAGGTACACCACTACAGATAGAAAGTTTGCATTAGCCTTATATCACTGTTCCAGTAAGTCTTATGAATTCTTACAAAAAGAATTCGGTTTACCGACTGTCCGCTCCTTGCGGAAGTGGATAACCATGAAGCCGGATGATGTAAATGAACAACAAGTGTCGGATTTAGTTGAAATACACACTAATGAATTTGAATATAATGATGATTCTTTAAGGATTTTAAAGACTTAATATAGACTGTGTTTGTGTATACATAGTATAATTTTTTAATGAAAAACGTACATACAATATCTTTACATGAACACAACTATTGATTATTTTTTATACCAACCAGGTTTCACTTGTGCCCAAAGTTTGTCAGTCAAGTAAAAATGACAATACATAAAATATTTCTGAACTATTTCTACAGTCTATTATCACAATGAAAGTGTTTGTTAGTTTTGTTTCTAAATACTTTATGTACATTTCCCCCAATTACGTATGTATGAATTCCTTGAATAATAAATTATTGCTAAAAATTCAGATATAAAGTTGATGTTGTTTGTATCAATTAATTTATTTTTCTAACACAAGTGCATTTTTACAAACTACCAGCTCATTTCAAAATAAAATTTTGCTTAATTAAATCTTGGGTTTAAAGCTAGAAGTGCCTTCATTAGATTTTGGTAATTTGAGTTAAGTATCAGAAAGCACTAAATGTATTGTTATTTCTTATAAGCACACGAGCAATGGAGTGTTTAAAAAATAAAGGCGTTGAGCGATGGAGATTTCGGGGCATTCGGTTTTGTATTCGGCCTGCTTACTGTGGTTTAAAGCCAATGAATCCACCTATATTTCATTGCTTATCCCATATTTGTAGGTTTTATAACTAAGCTGTTTGCGGAAATTTAAAAATAAATTCGAAAAATTTTCTACCTAAATTTAGGCAGCTAACGTTCTAGGCCCTAGAGCGATGAGACCTAAATATGGGTAGCCATCTTTTGACTGTTTAATGTGCCTGTCAGTCGATCAAAGTGAATGAAATTGAACCATGTCTAATATGATGTCAAATTAATGTTTCGACATATTTTACATAAAAAAAGTTGACGAATCCGAGCACCTTGAGCATAATAATACATATTTTTCTTCTACTTCTACATACTTGCTGATTCTTCAAAATCTGCAATGGAAGCCAAATAATACTACAAAAGTGTGATACAAAAAGAAAACATATAGAAATAAGAGTTTATTCGTTTTAACACATGTGGTTAGTAGCGTAGTTGCTTATGATGTAGATTTTTTGGTAATCTTTTAGGATACCTGGACACACTTAATACAAATATTTTTTAGAAGTAACACTTCGATTCAACTTAATTACTATAGAATACAACTATTTACGTCGGGGAAGGTGTAAAATATTGCAATAAAGTTCCATTTTTGTCAATGTTTAAAAATTTCATGTGTTTTGACAGTTTGGCCATGATTTTTTGGTTGATGTATTTGTATTGAGCGTGTCCGGCAATTCTAAAAGTTTATCGTTTTTTAACCATACCCTGTGTATGGTTACAGAATTGTTTTTTTCGATAACTTTTCGACAACACTGAGATGGTATCTTGAAATATTCTGCATTAAACAATAATCGCAAATAATGAAGTTTTACTTAAATTTGTGTTGTTCTCACATTCATTAATTTAATAAAAAAATATTCGAGAAAAATGTGTATACATTAAAAAAATAACTTAGAACCTCATGAAAATATTTACAAAGGCATAATACAGGGTGTCCGGGGTGTTAAGAAGTAAAAAAGTTAAATAACTTTTTTTGAAATTCCAATGTTTGAAGGTACTTTTTAAGTTGAATTGTTTGTATGAGAAAATAAATATTCTTTTATGGAAAAATATTTTAGTATGGAAAAAAAGTTATTTATCTTTTTTACTTCTACCATCATGTAGAATCACCTCCCGAAGTTAGCGCACTTTACCCCCGGACACTCTGTATATTTATAAAAATAATGTTCACTTTAAAATTAGACACTTTATTGTTTCTTGAAACTTTTTAAGATTGGATAAATATTGTCAAAAGCCTCATAGATTTCTCCCCTCACTTTGGCTCCCGTCAACACTACTTTGCCGGAAACAAAGATCAGCAAAACAATTCTCGGTTTCACCATTCTGTAGATAAGTCCAGGGAACAATTCAGGTTCATAGGAGCTGAACTGACCGTGGGTTAGCACCAGGCCCTCCAATCTGATGGGAAACTTGACATCACAACTGCCGACCATGTTCTGGATTTTGAAGTCCAGAAACTTTGCCTGCAACAAATAAATATATTAATAACGGGAAGATACATTCTTTTTTATTTAGTTACTTTTTTAAATAATTAGGTACATTTTTGTATGGCACATGAAATAAAATATATATATATAAAATTAAAACAGATCATTGAAGTCCTCCTCACTAGGAGATCCTGTGCTGAGGGGGACTATATATGTTAGTATACGTTTACAGCAACTAAGATGATGTTTTAAATATATTAGCTAGTTCTTCTTCCGATATTTCCTTAAGCCAAGATTTGATGTCCTTAATGTAGTTATTTTTCGTTTTCCTTTGTTTGATGTTGAGAGGGAGTTTATTATATAATTTAATTGCTAAAAATTCAGAGTTTTTTTGTCCAAAGGTAGAATTACATTTAGGAATATTTAGCATGTCTGTTTGCTTGGCTCTGGTTTTATGATCGTGAGAGGGGTTTGCCTCTGGTTTATTTTTTAAGTGATGAACTAGAATATTTTTAGCATAGATTTTTTGTAAACTTGGAACATCAAACAGATTAAAAATATCAGTAGTTGGCGTCCTTACGGGGAGCTTTAATATGGTCTTTATGATCCAATTTTGAGTTTTCTTTAGTAGTTTAATATGGTTTGATGATGCAGAGCCCCATCCTATTATTCCATATTCCAGTAGAGAGTGGCATAGAGCATAATATACTCTCTTTAGATCTGTAGTTGACAAGATATTTCGTAATTTTTTGAAGAAATAGATGAGTTTTGTTAGCTTTTTTGAGTTTCCTTCGATGTGTGCATCCCAATGAAGTTTGTCATCAATTACGATCCCAAGATATTTAATTGTTTTAGTTTGGACTATATGCGGGCAAGAACATTGCGGATATTTGTTTAGACATTCATGTAATTTGAGTGTATGCTCATTCGTTGGTTGACCTCTTTTGGTTTTAGAGAAAGTTAGATATTTTGTTTTACTCACATTTAATGTAAGGGAGTTTGCTTTTAACCAGTTTTGGAGTACAGTCAGACCTTGCTCCGCTTTTTTATGTGTGCTTGTCCAATTTTGTTCATAGAATATAATGACAGTGTCATCTGCAAAGCTCATTATGTCTCCTTCAATGGGAAGACTCATAAGGTCATTAATATAAATGAGAAATAGTATTGGACCCAATACGCTTCCTTGAGGGACACCGTACTTGATTGATAGAGTTTTGCTACTTTTATTACCAATTTGTACATACTGCTCTCTTCCAGTTAAGTAACTTTTAATTAGATTTAGAGTTGTTTGTGTTATTCCATTTGTTTTTAATTTAAAAAATAGTATTTCATGGTCAATTGTATCAAAAGCTTTTTGAAGGTCAATAAAAACTGCCAAGCATTTTTTACCTTCATCCAGTTTTTTTATAATTGTATTTGTTACTTTAGCTATAGCATCACCAGTACCCAGGTTTTCCCTAAAACCGTATTGCGTCGTTGATAATATTTTATTTTCATCCAAAGATTTAACCATTTGTTTTTTTATTACTTTTTCCAATATTTTCGATAGTGTAGGTAATAGACTAATTGGTCGATAGTTAGATATATCATTTTTGGGACCGCTTTTGTATATTGGAATAATCGTAGCAACTTTAAGACGTGTGGGAAAAATACCTTTTCTTATTGAAAGATTTACAAGGTACGTCAGTGGGTAGATTAGCTCATTTAGTAGATATTTAATTGCTCTGTTTGATATCAGTTCATTTCCCGATGAGGTATTTGTGTTTAGGGAGGCTATGGTATTTCTTATATCTTCACTTGTTATCTTGGCTATGTTAAGGGAGTTTTCTTGATTGACATTTTCATTCCACACTGTTTTTTCGGCAGTAAATGAAGATTGTTTGATTTTATTCGCTAAGTTCGAGCCTATATTGCAAAAATAGTTGTTTGCAAAGTCGAGAATTTTTTCTGGATGTTCTGCAAAAGATGTTGGTATCCTGTCAATGTTTAATTCTTTAATGTTTTTAACATTGTGCGAGGCTTTAGCGTTTGTAATTTCGTTTATAATCTGCCAGAATTTCCGGGAATCATTATTACATTCCTCGATTTTCTTTTTATAGAATGCTTCTTTAGCATAACGGATTACATTTTTACAAATGTTACGATATCTTTTGTAGAAGCGATGTAAATGGATATCATAGGGGTGGTTTCTTACTTTTCTGTGGAGTTCGTCTCTTTTCCTGATTGAGTTGATAATGTTCTGACTAATCCAGGGTTTAATATGAATATTTTTATGAGATATCTTTTTTTCTGTCGTTATGGTGTTTGTTAGAATAATGTTCTGAGTAAAGTCAATAAAATAATTCCAAGCAGCATCAGTATCATCATTGCCAAGAAGGTTTGACCAGTCAGCAATTTGTAGCTCGATTTTAACGTTTTCCCAATTTGTTTCAGACTTTGCTATGACAGATTTCTTTTTTTGATTTATAGATGTATTTTTATTATTAATAGATAGAAGTATTGTGTAGTGATCAGTCAGTGTAGAAGGGTAAATAATGGTTTGAGTTAATTTATCAGTTTTACTAAAAATATGATCAATGCATGATTTGCTTTCATTGCATACTCGTGTAGGTTCATCAACCAGGCTTTTAAAACCATGGTGAGCTAGTGTATGTATGTAATCATATTTTTTTGGATTTCCATTTTCCAGAATATCAATATTTATATCTCCGATAATAAAAACATTCTTAGTATTTTTGAGTAAGTTAAGCTCAAAATGTAAGGAGTTTAAGAATGGCTCCAGATTTTTTGTAGAAGGTGATCTATATATTGCGAGAACTGTTATATCCTTACCAATTGATATCCTTAGACAGTTTGCGTTAGTAATATTGATCTCTCTGACTTCAACTTCAGTGTCTTCTTTAATGTATGCAATAACACCATCACTCTTTGTATTATTCATTAGTGTGGAGTAAGAGACATATTTATCAATTTGTAGAGGGTAGTGTTTATCAGTTAACCAACATTCAGTAAGGATAATTATGTCCCAGGTTAAATTTAAACTTTTAATTAATATTTGTAGCTCGTCAAAGTTTTTGTTTATGCTTCTAATATTTTGATGCAGTATGTTAAATTTTTTGTTCATTGTTGATAGGTTAGGTAAGTTTGCTCTTTTTGCATTAGGTTCCGTGGTTAATGTAGTGTCAGCCATTTGTAATTTTTGTAATAGTTGTTATTTTGAGCCATTTTATTTATATGATGTTTTTCAAATCGTCTATATGTTTAACGTAAATTATTTTTTCGTTTGCATTTCTTCTTGCCATTATTTTTCCCTCTTTGTGCCAGACGTATGCATAGTTTTTTTCTTTTGAGATTTGTTTGGTTTTCCAAAGAAGTTCCTTATGGTAAGGACTCAGTTCTTCAGCTATGTATATTGTTTCAGTTGAAATATCTTTGATCGCAGCATAATTGATGTTTTTTCTATTTGCAATAAGCTTGTCTCTGGTCAATTTATCTGAAAATTGCACTAGTATTTTAGGTGGTGCATTGATTCGCCTATCAGGTATCCTTTTTACCTCTATAATTTCGCCGTATTTTAGGTCCACTCCTGCCGCCGCTGCCACTTTTTTAACCACTTCAATTTGCTGTTCCCCATTTTTTTGTGGAATGCCTGCTATTTCAATATAATTAGAGCGGGTTTTGTACTCCATATCTGAAATTTTTATTTCTAATTGTTTAATTATAGTATTTTTCTCGTGGTGCTCTTTTTTCAAGTTTATAAATTCACTTTCAATTTTTTTGTTTTGTAGGATTGTCATCTCTAGTTTTTTAATCAAATCATCGTATTGACTGCTCATAAACTCCATGCTTTTTTGGGTGTCCTGTTGTTGCTTTTCAATTTTTAAAATAATTTCTTTTTTTATAGCATCTAGTTTTTTTTCGAAAATCAGTGTAATTTTTTCTATGCTGAATTTTTCTTCAGGATCAATGTTAGTTAATTAATTTGGTACATTAATTAGTTCTTTAATTTGGTACATTGGGTATAAAGCTGAAAATCTGTTCTTGTAATACCCGAAAACTGCAAAAAATCTGAAAGGGTGAGTTTGGTTTTAACAAAATTTGCAACAATTTTTAGCTTGGAAATTTCCAAGTCTCCATTTATCAGGAAAAGTTATGCCCCAAAGATTTATAGATATTGAAAATTGAAACAATAAATTGTAATTTTTAATTTTCAGGATTACTCATTTATTAAAGCATAAAAAAAATTAGAGAATATTTACCTCTATGTGACAAAGAAAGACATACAAAATTAGAGAGTATTTACCTCTATCTGACAAAGAAAAAGACATACAAAATTAGAGAATATATACATACCTCTATCTGACAAAGAAAAAGATGTACAAAATTAAAGAATATTTACCTCTGTCTAACAAAGAATAAGAACATACAAAATAAGATTGGTAAGTTTCTCACCATAAAACCGAGTTTTTGGATAATTCTGGCATATTTCCTAGCAGCTAATCGAGAGTCCTCTTCACTCTTGGCCCCAGTGCACACCATCTTCCCCGAGGAAAATATCAAGGCTGTGGTCCGGGGTTCTCGAATCCTCATGATGACAGCGGCAAACCGCTTGGGGTTATACTCCGCATTACGAGCGTGGAGTGCTATCTTCTTAAGATCCAGTTTGCAATTCAAGTTGACGGTAGACACTATATTTCTGTAATATAAAAAAACTCAATTAAATTAAAAGAATAGAAGTGTTAAATGTTTCTAGATTATTATGAACTGATAGAAGTAGTCACAGATATTATATTCTATTCCGGGTAAAGTCGCTGTTCTGACTCAACCTCTATCTACATGATTTTAAGTAAAAAAAGTTCAAATAATTTTTTTTTAAATTCCAATGTTTGAAGGTACTCTCTATCTAAAAAAAAAGTTCTCAGGAGATGAAAAAAAAAACTGTCTATTTTTCTTATTTTAACCCTCCCGCACTTTCCCCAAACAAGAGTTTAGTGCGATATCCAAGTTGTTTTTTTATGCTTTTATGAGCCGAACGGCCGAACTGAACCTCAACTTATGGGAAAGGAACGAAGCATCCACAAATGGCGTGAAACGCCGCTTGCAGTTGCTTTGTTCCTTTCCCGTGATTCGTGGCTCGGTTTGCAAATTTATACGTACCATTACATCACATACTCTATAATTTAGGTAATCCTAGAAAAACTATTCGATAATAGATCTACATTTAAAAAAAATAAATCCCTTTACTATTTTGATCTGACAGTATAGTTACATTAAATAATATCTATCCAATTCTGAGGAAATTACCCAATGTTTAGATGTGAGAATAATCGAATAATAATAACAATCTCCTCCATGGTTTATTTTCTCTTTGAAAAGCCGGTTCCAAAAGTAAATGGATAAAGAACTGGTTCCACATCTGTCTCCACAGTGACAAACTATGTCAAAAAGGACTCGAGTTCAAGAACTCACTCCGGCTGAACCCATACATCACTAGTACCAACCATCTCTAGTTTCGGGACTTCAACCTACACACGAGCCAGATGCGTTTTTTTTCTTTGAAAAATGCTAAAAGCAAACCATGCAAATTCTAGGAACCTAAGATATAATTTCATGTTTTTTACAAATGTATCACATTAATTAGAGCATGCTGAGCACTGCAACACTGCCATTTAAATTATGAATGTACATAATCTTTTCCTGTGTGACTTCACGAAACACCATTGCATAAGTTTTACCCAAGTTCACTTTGAAAGGTCTAATTAAAACTAATTTAAACTGTCACAAGATGTCACCACCCGGTTGGGCAGCTTTTTGAGGTGGGTTAAAGTAGGGGTTGTAGGAAGGGATTTATTAATGTGGGTCTTAAAGAGGCCGGATTATATGAAAGAGAAAAAACAGATGCCGGTAATTCGTTCCACGAGTCGAAGAAGAGGCACGTTATTATGAAACCAACATCAATTGTGAATGGGTGTTTCGCTCGTGTACGTCGAGTTTCAAGCACATGCACCGGGGGTTGCTGCTGCTAGGTCCTTAGAGCAGGCTCCATAAAAGACCTGTAGAACAGACTTAGCATGCCCACATTGCGTCTCTGCAATAGAGATGTCAATCGGCCTGTTAACATTGGATTGTCAATCAGACTGACCGCCCTCCTTTGCACAGAATCAAGTAGGTATATCAAGTATTGTGGGGCTGCAGCCCAGAGGTGGCTCCCAAATTCAATTGTTGGGTGTACTTGCAATTTATAAAGGGTTATCAGCTGGTCACTATTGAAGAATCTGCTAGCCCTATAGAAGATGCCCAGTTTCTTGTGCCCCAGATTTACTCGGGCTTCTATAGAGCCTCGATACTTGAGCCGGTCTGATATACTTACTCTAAGCATTTCAATGGAGTTTTAATGGGGAAGATGCTTCCATCAAATTGCACCAGACAGTCATTGATCTCACTCTTTGCCGAAATCAGACACACTTGGGTTTTTAAGACGTTGAGACTGACCAGGTTGGCTTTACCCCAGGCACAAACCTTCTTGAGGTGGTGCTCAATTGTTTGTCTCAAAATTTCCGGAGCTGTGATTACATCATAAGTGGAAGGGGGCTTGTCAAAAAGTTAACACTCGTGAACGCTGCTGGTGTCAGCATAGCAATGAATTGGTGTCAAATTGGTGAAAAACAGCGTCGACGACAGCACAGATCCTTGTGGCACCCCTGCATTGATATGGTGCGGGGACTAATTTTAAAATTTTTCTTCCTTTGAGAAAGTCCACAATCCAACTATGCAGGGTTGGATGGATCCCATACAATGGTAAGTTCCCAACAAGAGCCCGGTGCCAGACAAAGCCTATCAAAGGCTGAGATATCCAACCCGACGGTTTGAGTTCCCAAATATGTCACATACCCGAGCAGATCGCCACATGATTGGTTTCGACGAAATCCATATTGCCGTAGGATGTTGTTATTATTTGAGAGTATGGAAGTGATGGCTATGGGGCGGAAATTGAAAAGATCGGAGCGGTCCTTCTTTTTAAGGATTGGGTGGATGATCGCCCTTTTCCAAAGATCTGGCACCTTTCCGCTGTTGACTGAGATTAAATAATTTTGAGAGCACCGGAGTTAGCTCTGCAGAACACCAAGGCAGGTATTCTGTCTGGCCCGCTGGCTTTATTGATTTTCAACTCGTTTAAGACCCGGAGACCTCCTAAGACCTCCTTGTTCCGGATCTTTGGTTCCTTCATGTGGAAACCACAGTGCAAAATGGAATGGGGAATTTCTCCATTATCTTGAAGAGTCTAATTTTCCGCGATAATTTTGCCTAATAACTCAGTTTTCTAAAGGGCCGAGTTAGCCAGCCGGTAACCGGGCTTGGTCAGAGGTGGAAAAGCGGTTCTGCAGAAATTTCTCCCAATTGAACCAGCAAGCGACCAAAAAGAAAGGCTACCGGTAGGGCAGTCCGCCAGCTTTTTAGCAATTCTTTGGTCGTGGTTGCTCTTGGGGTTCTCTTGCAATCCTTTGCTCATTTTCGGTATTCCGAAAGTTTATCCAAGAAGCCAATTTTTTGGGCCAAATTGCCAACACACTGATAATACCTAACACCTATTAAAAGCCCTAGCAAATCGCCTTTAAGATTATTTTGCATAAAAACGGCGCTACACAAAAATACAAATCATCCGAATATTATTGATAACAGTGATCACCTATGTACTCGTCTACTGATTTTAACAGCGATCACCAGAATTTCACTGGCGCCGGGTGCTGTTTGGCTCAGGTATTTGAACAATCATACCGGTGAGATCTACGCGTACCCATCACACTTCGTGATTGGCGCACTCTTCGTTTGCGAGACGAGCGCAGCTGATGTCAGCACAGCTGTAAAGGCAGACAAATCCCTTTGGCCTTAAAAGGCTTTCCAGATGATAGCCTGGGCACTTTAGGTAGGATGTGTATGGGGTCTCGGCGATCTGAGTCTGCATAAGGAAGAGGAGATGGGGATTTTGGGAAAAAAGGTGGTGGTGGATGGGAATTAGGTTAGTGTGCAGACCGCGAATGTTGGTGAAATTCACCTTCATCCGAGGTCTGCACCGAGGACGCCTGCTGTTCGCTGTCATAAAGTTGACATTTTTTGTTGTTGTAAATTGATAATTTTTTTGCCTCACCGTAAGTAGGTCTACCCGTTCATCAGTGTGTTCCAGAAACATCACCCCCCATGAGCCCGGGCACCCCTGATAAGTCACCACACATAGCGAACCACTTCTGACAACTTATGGCAGGGGTGTTGGTAACCCTAAGAATGGTTCCCGGGCCGCAGTACCCGTGAACTGCCTCCCAAATTAAAAACCCAAATATTGAACTTGATACAGTACATTTTCATCAAAATAAAAAATTAGGATACAACCTCATTCATACTACTCCCTGATTTTTCACAAATCTTTGCTAGTTAATTAAATAAAAAAGAAGTCCTTTAAAATACGAAACATAGAGTTTTTTCATCTCCTAAGAAAACATGTTTTTAGAGATACAAGATTGAGTCAGAAAAGTGATGATTTATTATAATCTGTTTGAGTAAGAATAATCAAATATTTGCAACTACAATTTTTTCTGGCCATTCTATTTAACAGATTCATCGCCCACTAACCATTCTTCCCGATTAAATCATGTTAGGGGCAGCCAGCAACATTGGCATGTTATAATTAGGTGATTGAAAAATCTGGAGGTTTTAGCGATCGCCAACCTTATCGGGACATTATAATCGTTGGCCTAAGAATTGTGCAGAAAAAATTAAAATAATCCATGCCTAATTTAAAACTTCTGTAAGGTAGTTTCTAAGGTGGTCGCCAAAATGGTATATATTTTCAGTATTATTTACGATACTTTGTCATAAATTTGTGCAATAGACTAATGCTGGCTTTACACTCATAAGTAAAAATTACGATAAGTTACTCATAGGAGCGTTAACATATGCATCCAACTAATGGTGATTAATGCTCAGGGAAGTTATTCGAAAGTGCTCACAGCGACCGCTACACCTGTAATTTTATTTGCTGTAAGATGGCTTCCTGTAAACAACGGTTTTTTTTTAGCTGCTGTGAAATTTATGCGATTTTGCCAATAAAGACGAAAAGACCCAAATAAAGTGTTGTTTAACCGCTTCACGCTTTTAAACGAGTCACGCTTGCGCGCTAAATGGGTTCCAGTTTCTGCTAGCCCGAGTGACGTTCGCCGGTTTTGACTTGCAGCTTTTTATTTTTAGCTAACACGAGTAACGCTCGTGAAAGTTAGCGATGTATTTTACTCAGTTTGAATTTGACTGCAGTTGAGATCGGTCGTGTTTTTGAGCTGCTTTCGTTCTTATTTATATTTTAATTGAAAAATATATAAACTTCGAATAAAACATTTTAAAAAATCCGATTTTTAAAAAATACTTTTTCTTAAAAAACCCTAGCATTAAGTGGTTAATTTTATCTGAATGACAGCAACAGATTTCGAATTAAAATATGTAATGTTATAAACAGAAAAGTTGAGATTAGAAAGCATTGGACTGTTAATTAAAAAGAAGGTTGCTCATTTTCAGAAAGCTTTTTTCCATCTAAAAAATAAATGATATCTCTTTGGAATCAGAAAATTTTCTTTCCGTTTACATTCGTTTTCGTGGTGCTTATTTGAGTTCTATCTAGTGTTATTTTTTTTTATTGTTTTCGGAAGTTAATAATGTACTTATCCACATACCTTTAATCAGATTTTAGTTCATATAATAAAAATAACTAGTTTCTATAGGAATGACATCCCACAAAAATCTGTCTTTTAATTTTTGACATCTCGCATCGACACGCTGAGGTACCATTTCTAATGGTAAGCGTCACAACTAGGGAATGCAATCCCGTTATACCGGGATCCCGAAATACCGAGATCCTGCAGACATTTTGCGGGACTAATCTCGGTCGAAAATTTTGCGGGATCCCGCTGGACTGGCGGGATTACAGAGAAGCTTCTACAACTGTATCGACGTCCAGTTCTTCCACATCGGCTCATTGTGAACCTCAACCATCAACAAATAAAATCACTGACCATTTTTCAAGCGAAAACAATACTGTCGAAAAGAGGGTATCACGAATGGTGTCTAAAGATGGTTTACCATTCCGAGTTTTCTGTACCTCGTCGGATTTGCGAGATCTTTTTAAAGCCGGGGGTTTTAACTTACCAACATCGTCTAATTCAATCAAATTAATGGTTATGAATTACGGCAAGACACTAAAAATGATGGTTATTCAAGATATTTTAAAGCTGAAAGAGAGCAACTACAGATTTACCCTCACTTACTCTGAATTACTTCGAGTCCGGTGGATTAAAAGGCACATACCTTCAATTCACTTACAATGCGCTAATGACTATTGTGCCAACCAGCGTGGAAGCTGAACGAGCTTTTTCAGCCGCTGGCTACCTTGTGTCCAATATCAGAAGCCGTTTATCAGATGACACAATTAATACTTTAACTTTTTTACGAAGCTATTTCCAAAATAATGTTTAATTAAACTTATGATGCTCATTGTACAAGAATATTGTTTATCGTGTGAACGTTATTATTTAAATTTAAGTTTCAGTTCAATTTCAGTTTCAGTGCCGGCAATCCGGGCGTTTATTTTATTTTCATTTGTGTACATACATTTCTTTTACCCACCTCACTAGACCAAGTCTGTTCCGAGGCGGGTATGTTATGTAAATTTATGTCTTATCTTATTCTTTGCCAATTTATGACTTAAACTTTACCTATGTCTAACTAAAGGTATACCTATTAATAAATCATTTAAAATGTCCCAAAGAACTTGTTTTATTATAGGTATAAATTTAAAACTCTAAAAACAAGGTTGGTAGATTGAGGTATTAGGTCTTTATTATACGATTGATTAGATATCTAAGTCCACTCTGCTGGATCCCGCAAATACCTGGATCCAGCGGGACTAAGATTGTTCAGTCCCGCAAATACCTGGATTGACATTTTCTTGCGGAATTGCATTCCCTAGTCACAACTGATTTCATAAGCTGTCAAAAACTTACGCTTCTTACGACTTCTGTAACTTGCTATGAATTACGGTAAGAAACCTACAGTGTCATTTTCTTTGGTAATTTTGTCAAGTCACTTACGTGAGCGACTTACGGGAAAAAACTTAAGTATGTAAAGGCAACCTTATGGTAAACTGCCTACGGTTTCTGACAAGATAGTAAGATTAATTCTAAGAAGTGTGGAGAACTTACTGCAACTGCGGAAGAATGCCGGGGTCTGCAGAGTGAGGAGTCATGGGGGTCATGGGAGTGGCGGGGCCGCTCATCTGGTTGAGGGCACTGGAGGTCCCCATGCCCATACTGCCCGGGCCCCCCACCATCGGGGACATCATGTTTTGTTGCTATCATTAGAAATGATAAAATAGTCATTTTAACCTTCCAGCGGGCGCGTTGAGAAATTTCCCTTGAGCGGGCACTTGTCGTAAATTTTACGTCATCAAGTTTTCTCCATGTAAGTGGTGTTTTCTTTATACAAATGTTAGGGAATTTTTTTAAGGATATGAATAATGATAATAGGCATTACTTAAAAAAAAAAAAAAAATTTGACTTTCTTAAAAAAAACGAAGCAACACTCTAAACATTTTAATATTTCAAAACAAAATTTGTTATCGACCTATTTAGTCAGAATCAATATTCCCATCCTTACAATTGTTACAAACCACCTCAACTGAAGAATGGTTCTTGCATGTAAAGGACTGGCAACGGCAACACTTCATTGATGCTGAGGATCTTTTCTTATCCAGTGCACATAACCGACAAACACCGAGTTTTGGAAAGCTTATGTTTTCTTCTTCTGTCATCGGTTCAATTGCCCTACCGTAACTCACTTTGAGAAAAACATTTATATCTTGCGGTAAATGTTTGACATTTGATTTGACTCTAGCATAACTCGAAGCTCGATGCTTACAACTAAGTGGAAAGAGTGGGGGAAGCGATAAGGCGCGTCTGTCGTAAATTTTACGACAGCGCGCCCGCTGGAAGGTTAATAAAACCTATGCTAAAAACAACAAATCTACAATTAGTTTCAAAACAACTCAATGTAAATATTATGGAATTGGAGAAAAACAAGTTGGGTTGTTGATTATTGATGATTTATGTAATCATGAGTTTTCAGTTATAACCTGTACGAAAATGTTGCAGTTTATGATATTTAGGATAAGCAGAACATCGATAAACATGATTCTGACATTGCTTCAAGTTTTAGCAGTGACTGATATTATCTCTAGAAATTGAGACAAAGCGTTAATCTTCCCGCCTAAGTTCCACGATAATGGTTTTGGAGGTAAACATGATTAGAGGTTATAATTTCTAACTTTTGTAAGGAAAATCGAAGGCAAGTATAAATCTGGACAAACCGGAGTTTGTGGCTGCATCATGCTCTGCGGGGTAGCAAAACCTGGAGCATAAGTGTGGATTGGTCTTGAAGGAGTCATGATTGAAGGCATTGCGGATCCGAAGACCCCCATGCTTGGCGAGGCACCCATCGGCGCCAGGGGCGGCATCTGCTGCTGGAGAGCACTTGTCATAATCTGTTGATCTTCCTCCGGTTGATGCAGCGGGGTTCCGATACTGGGGATCGAGAACCCCGGACTTGGCAGCATTTGGTCCATCTTTACTAATTGATTTGATACCAAACAAAAAGATGGGATTGAATTTTTATTGATCAACTACCAAAAAAGTGCCCTTTTATTCACTATTTTTGTAAAAAAACAAACGGTAAACAATGGACAACATCCATGCACTCAACACGATATTTCATTTCCATAGATTTTTTGTCTATGGTTAAAGTGTCAGATCAAAATATTGCTGTGCTGCCATATTACTGACAAAGATTGAAATGATTTTTTCTTGTAAGTACTTGCCGGCCAAAAAGTTTTTTTTGTAAGGGAGAGTCGATTAAGATTTTTAATTCATCGGTATGGATTGGTTGGACACCGTAGCAGGAACCGTACGCTTGACCGCCATAGTAAAAAAAACAGTCGAACAGGTTCTATATACTACAGGTACATTTCTTAGACTTACCTTACGACTTTGCAAAAGCGTAGAGTTTCTACAATAATCTAATGCGCTGCATCTTGCGAAACGCCTTTTTTATAATTGAATACCAGTCCCGCACTGTTACACCTGTGGGCGAAAACAATAAATGCCACCTTATAAAATGAAATCAAAGGGACAAAATAAAGGATATAAAATCATTTGTGTCTCATTAGTAATATAATCGGGCATATCTATTTGTTGAACAATTAGCCTATTTACTAGTTAGCAATGGATCATACGCTCATCGCAGATCATTTGGACGAAGATATGGAACACTTTAACCCTTTGCAGCCCACGAACTTTTAGAATGGGTAAACTGGCTCTTCTGCTAAAAAATTAAATATTTGTAATTAATCATATCATCATCATTTTTTCTCTCGGTCGATGGTCAAACATCTGAAATAGTCATTTATAATTAATTGATTTTTCAGATATACAATCTGTTAAATTAGTACCAACTTATAAAATTACTCATACTTATTTAATGACACGTTTACACGGCGCTGTCTTGTTTTATTAAATGCGTTTTAAGAGTGAAGAGTAGTTTCACGAAGACACAGTGTTTCCGTTGTCTTTCTGAATCAGATTAGGCGTTGATAACAAATTAGTCATGCACATTAAAGACGAAGTGATTAAGAATGGCTGTGATATAAAATAACAATGCAGCCATTGAAAACGAAAGTAATATTCGAAACGATGAGAAAATGGTTGACGGAAAATATTGCAGTTCACACCAAGCTGAAGGTCAAATCGAACAAAAGGTTGTTATTAAGTTCCTCTGCAGGCATTTTTTTGCTTGTAAATTAACATATTATTTTATGAACCATCAAAAATGTATTGATCTGCTGCTGTAGAAACCGAACACTGTCATATTGTTTTGTTGATCATATTATTATAATTCAGGGTGGCTAAACCCTTTTCGTTAAAAAATCGATATTTTTTAATTTAATTTATTATTTTAAGGTAATTATCGCTCAACAGTACTAACTGCTCTCAACCTGTCCAGAGTCAGCAGTACAATGGCACCTTCATTTAATTGGGGCAGGTTGAAGGGATTGAGAAAAGGGATTAGACGGAAAGAGAAAGGTTGGGAAGTTATTGAGGGTATTTACCGCTCTGGATTTATCAATTGGTTAAATTCAGAGCGGTAGATACCGATTTATAAATAAACCTTCCAAAAAAAATTAGGTTAACTCCACACAGGAGGCCCTGAGGAGAATAATTTCCCTAAGGGCCTTTAGTATGTCATCTTTGGGATGCTGTGTTGGGGGTTTTTTTAAGGAAAGGAGGGAGAAGAAGTTCTGGGAAGGAAATAGGTATGAGGGGTGGGTAAGAATCTGGGGGGTCAGTGTGCCCAGGAGTGACGGACATATGAACACATCCCTCCCAGTGCAGTGTAAGGTGATGGGTCGAGATATTATATTCCGGCTGGACGGGTCAACCGCCTCTCCCGATCCGGTCCGCCCGGCAGCTGGAGAGCAGACGCATACACCTCCAAGACCTGGACAAACCACACCTCAAAAACCCGGGAACCTCTATTAGGTCACCAAACATAGCAATGCACTTTGGTAGAGGTTTTGGTTGCTATTCTTTGTAAAAATTACATTCATAAAAATCCCTGTCTAATAAATGTTATCGTGATGTGTAGATTGTGGAAAATAGGCGCTTTAGTTTCTAAAGTAATGTTCAACATTTTATTGTTCTCTTTTTCAACAAAATTAATATGTATGGAATTATTAGTTTAGTATTAGTATATTTTTTCCCTAACCATTGAATGAAGCACACGCTTATTTTTGTTTCCGTGATCGTGTGGTGTAGGTACCTTTTTTCTTATTACCAGACGTCCACACCTTACCGTTGGCCAATAATTAAATTAATATTTATTTTATTAGAAAATAAGTTGATACCTATGATCTACGACCAAAAATGTTCCACCGCCAAGTCAATTATGCAACTGCATTGTTCAATAATTTCTACAACCTTATATTCCATTGCACTACAATATTGTGCGCTTAATAATAATTGACAATCTGTTGCACTCTAATATTGTCCGTTGGCGTATTTCCCTGTAAATATAATTATGTTTGTAAGTAGGCATGCCATTAATTCCATATTTAGGCTTATTTCCAGTCTTGATACTATAACTGACTTGAATTTGAAATAATGTATACTGCTCACCTGCTATAAAATAACAATATTGTTGTCTTTATACCAGAGTACTAAAGTGTCCAGTCTTTCAAAATAAAAATATAAACCCTATTCTTGCCACTAATATTTAATAAATGTAATATCATTAGTAATGGAGGGAAAAATAGCAAATTTAAAATCAATAACCGGTGTTTTTAATATAGTGGGCTATAACTATTTTTTTTATAAAAGTGTGTTTATCTCAAGTGACCATCCAGTTAAGTATGTTTTTCTGTATCTGTTTGTAAATAGTATTATGTTTTCCTGAATCTGTTTGTAAATAATAAAATTAGATAGGAATTCGTAATAAATTGTACAACCTCCTTGAGGTGATTTTTCACAAAAACGGCGCCATGCAAGTTATTCAATTATTTCATTTTTGTTTTTTTTTATTTTTTTTATATATTTTTTAATTTCTACTTCCGATTTTATGTCCGGGTTAAATCTTCCCCATAAGAAAAACTAAACCCTTCCACTCACTTTTCCACAAATGATCATCTAGTCAATCAACACTATGCAAGTGCATTATATAAGCAAAATAAATACAAAACAATACAAGAACAACACGTCAACTCACCAGAGATCAAATGGGAAAATAATTCACTGACTCCAGATATTTTCATATCAGAGGGTTCGGCTCGGTAGAACTTCTAACAGGGCCTATAAATCCTACTGATCCCTCAACATAAATATTTAAAAAATCTTTCGTTATCATACATGTATTCAAAATGACCGACTTTTGCATCTTTATATATAATTTTTTTGATAGATCTAATACGCCTAAATTTTTAATGAGAGAGCTAGCTAATGCCAGTGGCCAAAATAACGAATGGTAATATTTTTATAGTCTGAGAATGCCAAATTCTTTTTATTTAATTTCCTAGATCTGTGTATTTACTTATTTTTTAATTAGCAGATTTTTTAATTTTACAGGAATTTGGAATAGCGACATCAATGATATAAGTTAATTTTTTTAATTTTGTCATGTAAAACTATATCGGGTCTATTATGACTAATCGTTCGGTCTGTTAGTATAGTTTTATCATAATATATTTTATAAAATTCGTTTTCTAAAAATGAATTTGGTTCGTTGTCATAATATGGTACTATATTACGGCAGTCAATCAAGTTATGTTTAATTACCAAACTTTGGTTTATTTATTTTAAAACTTGATTGTGCCTAAATGTTTACTCGGACGGTGCTAATATAATATGTTCTAAAGTTTCCGGAAAAGCCAAACATTTTCTACACAAATCATCAATTTGATTTGTATCTTTGATTATATGCTTCCTATAATTTTTAGTATTGATTACTCTATCCTGAATGGCAAGCATAAATCCTTCTATTTCTGCGCTCAACTCTCCAATACTCAACCATTTGTTTGACGAAAATTTGTCAACATACGTTTGGTTGAGATGAGAGTTGAGACAAATAAGTTATTTTGATTATACCTCTACCTCCTAAATTTCTAGGTAAATTAACTCGTTCTATAGATGAATTTGGATGATGGCAATTAAACTTTGTTAGCGTAGTTCTAATTAATCTTTCTAAGTTATCTAAATCTGTATTAGACCATTTAATTATGCCAAATGAGTACGTTAATAGAGGTATTGCCCAAGTATTTATTGCTTTTACTAAATTTTTAGCAGATAGATTGCATTTTAAAATTTTCCTGATCCTAGTTTGAAATTTGATCCTAATATCATTTTTAATACTAGTATGGTCTAATCTATTTGATTGTGGGTCAAATTAAAAATATTATTATGTGGATTAAAAGGTTTACTACGTTTTCCATTTTTTTTGTCAATTTTCGTTTAATTTATAAAAATTTTGGTTTAATCTAAATAAACACGCATTTAGAAAATAATTTATCCTAGTTATCACCGCCAGAGTGACATGCACACATTAGGATGCAGATGCATTACTTGGATACAACTGTTTAAAATTAGGTATTTGACTTCAGAAAAGAAAATTCCAATGAAACTAAAAAAAAAAACAATTATATTAATACATAAATCGTGTTATATTTACATGGCATATTTGTCTGGTAATTAAATTTATTTTTTACTCCACACGGTAGGTCTTGAGGTTTCCATGAGTAATCCTGGTTTGATCTTGAATTTTCTTCAGGGCTTAAGTCATCTTTGAGGATGCTGTACGAGGGTTTTTAAAAAGAAGAAAGAGTGAGGAAACACAACAGCTGGCAAGTCTTTCCACAATCGAGTTGTTGCGCACAACAATTTTTCATTCGGTCAATGATAAGCTTGTACAAATAATGCTAATCAGTCTGAGCACGCGTTTAACGTGACTCTTAATATTGTGCATCGGTGCCCAATAATGATCCGTGGTGCTAATTCTTTGGAGCATTTTGAAATATCAGTATTACAAACATAGAATTCCCAATTCAGACCTGACGTCTGGATTATAGGTTTAAGAATTAGTTTTGTAATCCGTCCGTTGAGATAGGGGAATTGATCGATAGGTGAGTAGAAGGATTTTCCAGGTTCCTGGGATGCTCCAGAGAAGAGTTGGCTACGAAATTGGTAGTATGGCTACCTCCTGCACGGCACATCTCCGCCCATATATATATTTTGTACCTAATTTTTGTTATATTTTTTTTCATGTTATACCTAAACCTATACTTGTTAAGTACATATATGTTAATGTCTTTCAACATGACATGATGGTGGATTTATAGTACCTATAGTTCCAGAGATTAACTAAAAAATGTTAAACTAAAAAAAAATTGGGCTTTTAGTTCTAAAGTGTTGAAATCAAGCTTTAATGTTAAGAACAAGGATGGATATATTCCCTCAAATGCAGGTAATGCATAAACCTCTTTTGTACTTTTTCTATTTCTAGGATATGGTTTTGATCAGAAGGGGTCCAAATTATGGAGATGTATATCATCTATGGTTAACTATAGTGCTAAGATCTGAAATTTCCGCGTCCCTTATAAACTAGCCGAAAAATTAATAGGAGTTGTTTAAAGCCACAATAAATAGATTAAATTAAAGTTTAAACCTTCTACGTTTTGTGGGATCAAAAGTTTTAGTTAAGATTTCAAAGTGTGAGTAATTTTTGCGCAAAAAAGTAAAAAAATATTAAATGTCAAGTTGAGTGACTTTGTCTATGCAATAAAACAAATATTAAATAGTGATTGCCACCATCAATTTTTCATCAAGCATAATTAAAGAGGGGCATTTGTGAACTTGCGTGATGTCTAGCACACGCAGCAAAACCCCAATAATTTCGGAAGATAAATTGAACATGGATAAGATTATTGAATACATTGATAAAAAATTTGAAACCCTGAAAAGAGATATATTTACAAAAATTGATTTACAAACTACAGAAACTACTAAAAGTATTGATTTTATCAGTGCTCAATACGATGAGATGTTAAAAAAAATTGAGGTCTCAAATAATTTAAATCGAGCGATTCAAACAGATTTTGAAAATATAAAAAAAGACCAAATGGAAAAAAATATGATAATTAAAAAACTTGAAATCCGACTTTCTGATTTGGAAACGTTATCAAAATCTAATAGTTTGGAAATAGCAGGAATTCCACAACAAAACCGCGAACAACCTGTGGAAATTGTTAAAAAAGTTGCTGCCGCAGCAGGAATCCACCTCTTACACACTGATATAACTGACGTCACGAGAGTCTCAGACAGACGAAATGAAGCCCCTCCTAAACTTCTTGTGACCTTTTCCGATAAAAGAAAAAGAGATTCCCTCCTTGATAAGAAAAAGGAAATAAATTATAATGAAATCAAGGATCTGGCGACATCTCGAATCTTCATCGGGGAAGAATTAAGCCAGTATCATAAAGAAATCCTATGGAAAACAAAACAATTATCAAAAGAAAAAAATTACCAATATGTATGGTACAAACAGGGTAAAGTTATGATACGCAAAAAACAAGATGATAAAATTATCTACATTAAGCACCTTGATGATATGGTGAAAATAATTTAGTGAATAATATGAACAACATTACTTAATCCACTTAATAATTTAAATTGAGAAAATGAATAACGTACTAACAACAAACATACCAAACATATCATCCATAAACAATAATTTTAACATAATGCATCAGAATATTAGAAGTATCAATAAAAACTTTGATGAACTACAAATATTGATGAAAAGTTTAAATTTAAAATGGGATATTATTATTCTTACTGAATGTTGGCTAACTGATAAATACTACCCCCTACAAATTGGTAATTATGTCCCTTACTCTACAATAATGAACAACACAAAAAATGATGGTGTCATCGTATATATTAAAGAAGATATAGAAGCTGATGTCAGAGAGATCTGTATCAATAATGCAAACTGTCTAAGTATATCAATCGGTAATGACACAACAATACTCGCAATTTATAGATCTCCTTCTACACAAAATCTAGAACCATTCCTCAACTCCTTATCTAATCAACTAAGTCTACTAAAAAGAACTAAAGATGTATTTATCATCGGTGATATAAATATTGATATTCTTGAAAATGGCCATCCAAAAAAATTTGATTATATGCAAACACTAGCATACCATGGATATAAAAGCCTAATTGATGAACCAACACGTGTATATAATGAAAGCAAAACTTGCATTGATCATATCTTTTGTAAAACTAATAGAAAAACTCAAGCCATTATTTGTACTACCACACTGACAGACCATTATACAATAATTCTATCTATTACAAAAAAAAATACATATGTAAACCAAAAAAAGAAATCACTCCTAACGAAGTCTGAAACAAATTGGGAAAACGTCAAATGCGAGTTAACAGTGAATGACTGGACAAGCCTTCTGGAAAAAGATGATACTGATACTGCTTGGAGTTATTTTATAGAAGTTTTACAGAACATTATCCTATCAAACACCAAAACCATAGAAAAAGTTATCTCATAAAAATTTACACATTAAACCTTGGATTAGTCAGAATATTATAAACTCTATCAGAAAAAGAGATGAACTGCACAAAAAAGTCAAAAACAACCCTTATGATATCCTAACACTTCGATTCTACAAAAGATATCGTAATACATGTAAAAATGTAATACGTTATGCTAAAGAAACATTCTATAAAAACAAAATTGATGAATGTAATAATGATTCACGTAAACTCTGGCAGATCATAAATGAAATAACTAATGCTAAAGCCTCACATAATGACAATAGCATTAAGGAATTAAACATTGATGAGATTCCCACATCTTTTACAGAACACCCGGACAAACTTCTTGACTTTATAAACAACTATTTTTGCAATATAGGCTCAAACTTAGCAAATAAAATTAAACAAAATTCAATTAGTACTATCGAAAATACAGTGAGGATTGACGATGTAAATCAAGAAAACAGCCTCAATATTGTCAAGATAACAAGTGATGAAATAAGAAATATTATAGCCTCCCTAAATATAAATACTTCATCGGGAAATGAACTGATATCAAGCAAATCAATTAAATATCTACAAAATGAGTTAATCCACCCACTAACGTATCTTATAAATCTGTCAATATCAAATGGTATTTTTCCTGCTTGTCTTAAAATTGCTACGATCATTCCAATATATAAAAACGGTCCCAAAAATGATGTATCAAACTATCGACCAATTAGTATTTTAACTACACTATCAAAAATATTAGAAAAAGTTATAAAAAAACAAATGCTTACATTTTTGGATTCCAATAAAATACTATCATCTACGCAGTATGGTTTTAGGGAAAACCTGGGTACTGGTGACGCTATAGCTAATGTAACAAATACAATTATTAGAAAATTGGATGAAGGCAAAAAATGCCTAGCAGTTTTCATTGATCTTCAAAAAGCTTTCGATACCATTGACCACGAAATACTGTATTTAAAACTAAAAAAAAATGGAATAACCGAAACAACCCTAAACCTACTTAGAAGTTACTTAACGGGAAGAGAACAATTTGTACAAATTGGTAAAAGAAGGAGCAAAACTCTACCAATTCAGTACGGTGTCCCCCAGGGAAGTGTATTAGGACCTATACTATTTCTAATTTACATAAATGACCTTATGAATCTTCCCATCAAAGGAAACATAATGAGCTTTGCAGATGACACTGTAATTTTATTCCATGAACAAGATTGGACAAGCACATATAAGGAGGCTGAACATGGCCTAACTGTTCTTCAAAACTGGCTTAAAGCAAACTCCCTTACATTAAATGTGAATAAAACCAAATATTTAATTTTCTCCAAAAACAAAAGAGGACAACCAATGAATGAGCATATACTCAAACTACATGAATGTCAAAAAAAATTTCCTCAATGTTCCTGCTCGAATATAACTCAAACCAAAAGCATAAAATATCTTGGTATTGAAATTGACGATAAACTACACTGGGATTCACACATTGATCGAACTTCAAAAAAGTTAACTAAACTCATCTACTTCTTCAAAAAAATACGGAACATTTTGTCAGCTAGGGATTTAAAGAGAGTTTACTATGCTTTATGCCACTCCAAATTGGAATATGGAATAATAGGATGGGGCTCAGCAGTATCAAAACATATAAAACAGCTGAAGGTAACTCAGAATTGCATCATAAAGACCATACTAAAGGTTCCCATAAGGACGTCAACAACAGAAATTTTTAAACAATTTGACGTTCCAAGCATACAGAAAATCTATGCCAAAAACATTTTGGTACAACACCTCAAAAAAAATTCTCAGGAAAACACCTCACATACTCATAAAACCAGAGCCAAACAAACAGAGATACTAACTATACCAAAGTGTAACTCTACCTTTGGACAAAGAAGCTCTGAATTTTTAGCAGTAAAGGTATATAACAAACTCCCACTTAGTATCAAACAAATCAAAACAAAAAACAACTGCATTAAGAACATTAAATCTTGGCTTAAGGAATTACCGGAAAAAGAACTTACTAGCATATTTAAAACATCGTCGTAGAAGTTTCTGGAAACCCTTACCCAAAACATGGAGTCATACCATAGAAGTCGCTGTATAACTTATCCAAAACCTAGTCCCCCTCAGCACAGGATCTCCTAGTGAGGAGGACTACGAATATAATCAACATCTATTTTTTATATATATATTCTTATAAAAATGTAAAAAAAAATGTATAATATAGCTACTAATAAAAAAAAAAAAAAAAATAAAAAAAAATTTCAGGATGCTGCGAACAAGTGCTTCATTCATTACATCTGTCAAAAGTTTAAGCAAAATAATTACACTTTTCAAAATAAATTATAAAATACATTATTTAACCTACTTTATCGCTTGTCTGATAAGATTTGTAATTTATTATTGGATCCAATTTTAAAAATGATAAGTTCATTGAACATGAATATTTTTTTGCACTACGCCGGAATACAATTTTAAATAAAGCATATAGGTACCCACGCACCGACAACCGAAATTATTATATTTAATTATCTTTTACGATTCGTTTTACACTAACATAATATTTAACTCATTAATTTTAGGTGTTATTTTTAATGTGGACATTATAAAAGTTAAGTACACGTTGTGTTGCTTATAATGAAGCGGATTCATAATTATTACATGCCAATTAAAATGTCCGCTTAAAAAGAAACTGTCCAGAAAATGAACAATTTGAGAAATTTCTTAAAAGACTTGCCCACTTTCTTACTGACTGCGATTCATTAAATAATTAAAATAAATTTCTTAAACCGTACGCACATGATACTAATCGTAAGCCGTATTAATGAAAATATTATAATTCCACATTCACGAAATATTTATAACAATGACGTTTGTCTCGAAGTAAAAAATGTTTTTTTTTTTGCATTATATTGGACAACCGAGATACAGTAACCATTTAACGATACATAAATATTTTATAAAAGTATGACCCATACCTAATTTACTTTATATACTATATCCTTGACTAATAAACGTGCTTTGGATTTTACACAACTGATAAACAACCATTTCCCATTTATTGATGTTTTTTTAGCAGTTGTGTAAAATTTAAAAATTGTTTATTAGTTAGACCCTATTTTTAGTTTAGTATTATATAGTTTATTTACCCTATATATATATATATTTTTTTTTTATAGTAGTATGTTGACCTATACCTAATTTACTTTATATTCTACATCCTTGACTAATAAACTTGTTTTCGATTTTACACAACTGGTAAACAAATTTCCCATATGTTAATGTTTGTTTATCAGTTGTGTAAAATTTTAAAATTGTTTATTAGTAAGACCCTATATATAGTTTTATATTCGATAACGTTGCATTTCAAAATATGTTGGTATATTTAATTCTAAGCTGGGAGAAGATAAACGATTAAAAGAAGAAGTCTTTAATAATTGAAATGTTTGTATTTGTAATAATGATTTTGAAGACTGAACTTATTGCTTGAACTTGGCCTATTTCAGCATATCGCCCACCATACACTAGGATTTGTAATGTATGGTGAGCGATATGCTGAAATAGGCCAGGCCACTAAAATGGCCACACTCATAGCATGGTCTGTCACAAGCTTAAATTGGCCAACAACCATTTTTCCGAATGACAATCTTCTCTATTATCTGGAATTATAGAAATAATTACTAATTATGTTAATACCTACTACTAACGCACTAATTATATTATCTTTAATATTGAAATTAAATTGGCCAAATTTACGAATGCCAATTTTTCCGAATGACCATCTTCCCGAATGACCATCTTCCCGAACGATCAACTTGCCTTCCGAAAACCAATTTCCCAAAATACAAAATCCGGATAATACTAATAAAATCAGCTCAATATCCACCCAAAGATATAAAAACAATTACACTTAACGTAAATAAACCAACCAAAACCATTTTGTTGGATACATTACATTTGATTGTGGTCTAGCGCATTTTGACATGATTTAAATACGAAATACCTACAAGTAATTCGATTTCAAAATTGAAATTTTGTATTAAAACATAAATTATTCGGTTGCTACGGGGTTACTATCCGATATAGATCCGGCTTCAATAGTTTCTTAAATGCTGAAAAAATTTAAAAAAAGGTTCTTTATACTATTTTCCAGTATCTACCACTAGTTTCAGGACACCGTGTATAGATTTGTTTATTTAAATATTAGACTTTCGGTAAATTAGCCTTCTTTTTCTTTCAGTCAGCTCCGCGCATGCCCAATAACAAAAATAAATTGGCAAAGCTATTTATAAAATCACCATAATTTTAGTAATAAATGGCAAATACCTCAACAAATAAAAATGGCATTAAATGTATAGCTACCGTTTATTATGACACTGATCACTACATCAAGATAATTGAACAAACACAGGACGTGATGTTTTTTTTCACTCAAGGCTGTTAAGTTTATAAGGTGAGTACCCACTTAGCTCACGTAAATAATACGGATGGGAAATTAACGATTAAATCTATTGCTTGGTTAGTTGGGAATTTAATTCACTCGATACTCGTAGCTCGCACGTAACTGTGGCTGTTTGATGACATTAATTAAAAGGTGAATGCTGGACAACTTGATTGCAGAAAGACTTAATTTTAATGGCCAATTGAACGCTTTATGAGTAAAGTGTTGAGACACGCTTGATTAAATATCACGGATACTTTAAAAAACGCCATATAAAATAGATTTCATCAAATAATTTCATTATAGGTAATTGATTATGACTTAATCACGACGCAGGTAATATATCAAACAGGGGATGGTCTGGAACCAATTAAACTATTGAAGTTCTGAGGACATGGGAATTGAGTGACAGGTAGGAAAAAGCATATGGATGGGGTAGCCGGATTAAAAAATAGTGACAAAACAGAACATGATAAAATAATAGTGTAAATATGCAGAGGCGCACCTCATTCCCAAAACGCACAAATTATTTTAAAAAATTCACTTCGTATCGGATACGGAGAGCAAAATAGTGCATTATCATAAATTTTGACAAATTCTTCTTGTTCACTTTACTTGTTTGATAAAAAAAAAACTAGCCAAACAATGTATTTTAGTGTTTTTTCTATAAAATAATGATTTGCTTGTATTGGACGTGACGCGAAAAAGTACCTATCGCCAATTATCTCTACCATCATAATTGGTATTATGAAGAAATTAATGCAATATATTTTAATATTATTTTTGAGTTGCTGTCTATATTCTTAAAATGTTTAGTAATTATGCGATAATAGATTAAGAGATGCTGGTAGATTATAAAACGAACAAAAAATTGCACATAAAAAAGAACAAACAGAACCAAAAAAGGAGTAGGCATAATATAGTTACCTAAGTTACTAATGATATATTATATATTTTGTAATTTTTTGATGAAACAAATTAATTAAAAAATATATATATATAGAATGCAGGGAAAAAAACTTACTGATAATAATAACTAGTAATGCTAATTTATTAAAAATCTGGTAAAATTATTCGTATTCTTGTTGAAAACGGGACTGCAATCTTTGACGAATGAATTGACAGGTTTCCTAACACACTATCAATAAAACTGTGTTATGGGGATGTCGGAACACGTGTTCAAATATTTTGATCAAAAATCAAATATTTTCGCATGTCGTCATTATATTTACTAGGATAAACGCAGCTGCATGAACAAATGTTCACGTTCAGATATATTTTGAATGAACTAATAATCCATAATTGAATTTATTTTAGCTATACAATACTTATGTACAAACTGATTAAATGTAAACTGTCGATTTCCCGAAAACGAATAAATAAAAATAAAAATAAAATATTATGTATTTAAGGAAATGGCCTGCCATCACGTTTTTAACAGAATAAAAAATACCAATATTTATGTTTCTCCGTGTACTGTCCGCTTTAATTTTCTAGTATTTCAAAGTTTTTTAAATTTTAATTTCACAGTTGAGAAAAGCAATAATTTTAAAAGAATGATTTATGTCTATAATCATTATTGATATGCCTAAAGGGTAAAGAGGTACCTACTTAACGAAAACGTTTCTTAATCCTTTTTAACGTGTTATTAAGCACACTCTTGTGTTCTAAGTATAGTTTCGGCTGTTTAACATTTAAAAAGGCGGTTAAACTTTGAAATGGGCGTACATTTAGAGAATGCCGTGTGAATGGTGGTTAAAACTTTTGAAATTTTAAGTGATCTAATCATTGATTAAAAAAAAGTTAGATTAACTAATAGACTTCGACTGTTTCCAAATATTAACGGACATAACAAAGACATTATTTGCGGAAAATTTTTACAGTAATAAAACAAATAAAAAATTAAATCGTGATTTTCAATCAGAGAAATGCGTCTATGTTCGCGTGTGTATACGTACCACTAAAAGTTGTAAAAATGCATTGTCATCAACAACGAGTCTATCTCCCGAGTTTCAGCATTCATTCATCTATTAATTCATTCATCTATTAAATCATTCATCTATTAATTCATTCATTCTTTGATTCATCAATTCATTTATTCATTAATTCATTCGTTCATTAATTAATTCATGCATTCATTCATCCAGTCATTCATACATTCATTAATTCATGAATTCATTCATCTATCAATCCATTAATTCCCTCATTCATTTATTCATTAATTCATTAATTTATTCATTCATTGATTCATTAATTCATTCATTCGTTCGTTCGTTCATTCATTCATTCATTCATTACCGATAACAAAAGTGAAATTGAAATAGATGAAAAGAAAAATATGAATACCTTTTTCAAATTACGTTTTCAAAGAATAATTTATTTTTTATGAAGAGTAAGTTTTAAGAGTAATTCTAAAAAAATGAAAATTAAGGCTCAACACGATTTCAAATCAGACGACGTTACAAAGGCTTCATATCTGGCGTGCAAACAGGGTCCAATGACGTCAGGGGCGTTTAACATCATTGACTAATGTATAATATAACCAATCGTAATCACATAACCAATCTTATAGTATTCAGAATCAACGTTTGTTATTCCATCCGAGCAAGTTTTTGATGCCCACTAGAATCTCCGAAATGGTGACCTTTGACGTCACGAAACTCGCGAAGTATTTTTTCTATCTGTATGTCGATCGAATAAATCAAAACTTCATGATTTTCTAATGCAAATATTGAACACCTCTCTCGTATTTAGGTCCACAATAGTTTTCATATGGACTATTTTATTAATAATTATTACTACTGTATGGGCCAATCTAAAGTATTCTATATCGATGAATCTGATATATTAATGTCAACCCAGAGCAGCGATTGAACTATGTCGCAATGATCCCAACATTTGATTTGGGTTACGTTACTGACATACGTAAACATTTCAACTACTGTATGATGGCTATTGGCTATTGATATGAATCGGCCAATGTTAAATTAATAGTCCAATGTTCTAAGTGGCAGCTGTATGACCTCGCAGAAGAGAAGCCAAGAACAAGAAGAATGTTAAGGCAAGACTCAGTCAGTAAAGCCACAACACAAGCCTTAAAGCCACATCTTTTGTGAGGAATATGCACCATTTGATTAAAATTATGCTATTGTAAAAGCTTAGATTTAGATGAAATCAATAATTATTCTTAAGCTATTAGTTCTGTGAATATTACACATAGGGTCCAAAAAAAAAATTTTCTCTGAAATCATTACTAATTATTTAATAAACATGACAATAGGCGATCAATCACATTTGAAAAAAAAAATCTGATACATTCACCCGTCAGCTGATTCTTTTTTGTAATTTCTTTACAAAATGATGTTTTTGTAAATTGTACCACATTGTCTTACCAGATAATGTGTTTTATATTGTTTTTGTAAAAATAATTTTTATAATCTTCCATCGGTATTTTCCCCAGAATAGCTACTCACATTATATGCAGAGAAATGATTTATCGTGCCTATCGGCTAGGTTAAAACGGCCACCACCTTTAACTGGAATCGGAAAATAGCGAACAAATTTACAGAAAGAAAAAATGCAAAATGCTGAAGTGGTCCAAGAGAACTTCTCTGCGCTCAGTCATGAAACGAACCTAAGCGAATCGAACTTACCTACACTTTCTGTGTAGGTAGGTTCTTTCACAAAATTCTCAACAACCCCGATGGTCTGCAGCCCGTGGTACCTAGATTGGGGTATGTCGTGGGGTAGGGAAGGGTTCTTCATATCTTGCACCAAACAGGGCTTTATTTATTTAAAAAAAAGCATGCTTGTCCGACAGATGGCGCTGTTGAAAAAAAAGGTTTTTACCTGTTACATGTAACATATATATAATATAGGTATAAAAAACACACACGTAAAATTGTGTCAAAATTTCAACGTAATCGGTGAAGAACTTTCGGAGATTTAAGATTTTGAACAAACGAACATTTACATTTTTATTTATATTGATTATCTCTTTGATGAACTCTTTATTCGAGATCTTTTTTAGAAAAACAGTCTCGTGTAAATTTTAAGCAGAAAAAAATTGAACTCGTAAGCTCAGGGTGTAAAACACATTTCGAGCTGCAGAAGTTGCGTTGACCGATATCAAATAAAAAGTATCAAATATTTCACGACACGAGACTCACCGTTCAAGAGCTTTTACTGCTTCTGACATCACACCGATTTTCTGCTTTACAGTTGAGAAATTGCCAAGACGAAACCGAGTTCTAAGTGAAACTACTTTGAGTTGTATATTACGTACAATGAAGTGGTTAATAAGCTTATTTACCATATTAAACCACACAGCTTACGGCAAAAAAATACTTCTTGTGCTAATTATTAGCTTAGGTAAGTACCGTTAGTTATGAGTTATGATCTTTAAACATAGAGTTAAAGCGTTAGTTAGAGCGTTGGAGTTCAATTGGAGGTCAAAAAGTGGAACCTATTTTATCGCTTCATGTCTCATCTAAATATAATACATCAGCGTGTAACTGTAGACTTTAATACTATTTTTTTGAATATGAACCTACTAATATTAGTTGGATAAAAATGGTATCTATGTTAACAGGCATTTATTTAAAAATATATCTACAATAAAAGTCTCTATATTACTAAAGGTTAAGTTACCAAGGTTACCTTAATAATGAATTAATACACTTAATAAGAGCTAAAAAAAACTAATAAATTATAGTGCAAGATATTACGACTTTCATTATTTGATAGGTACGTACATAATAATGTGATAGTGCGTTAAGTATGGAGCAGATATCTGGTCTCGTACGGTAAACTCTGGAGTCAGATTATTTTAAAAATCACAGTTTTCCAGCCTTATCAAAGAATTTCTAAGTCAATTCAAAAGTTTTAAGCCCGCAGCTATTCATCATATTTTAGTTTAAATACATACTTGAATAAACAGTGTTTTTTTCTCAATACAAATTCATAACTCACTGAAATATCAATAGACCAAAACGATGATGAAGCAATAAAAATACCTTAACTAATTCTTAATATTAGTATTTTACCTTCAAATGTCAGACGTCATGATTAATAATATTGCGATTTGCATGTGAGAAAATGCGTGGAAAATGATAATCATTACATTTGCAAATAATCAATTCATCTGACTACATATATTTAATGTTATTAACGTTATTAATGCTTATCTCGAATCGGTGCAGAGAAACTATTGAATAAAATTTGATGTCTTGTTTTCACGGCATTTCCTTTCACTTTGACTGTTTGCGTTGCATCGCTCCAAAGATAGCACATAAGAGTAGAATAGTGGTTCTAGTAGAATAGTGATAAGCTGGTATTTACCTAGACGAGAATAGATGAGATCGAGATCAATGAAACTTAGAACCAGTAGTGTAGTGTAGAATAGTGTGTAGTGACAAGACTTTCAGGCTGGGGTGAATGTTCGATGAAGGTAGTTGACTTTAACACGTGTCAGAATAAATGATATTTCTACTTAATATTATATTAATCGATATGGAGATGTCAACTGTTCAGTAATTATTACAAGTTACTGCCCGACTGCGTTCAAGTTTCAAATCTCTTTTCTTTAATTAGGTTTTTTTAATGTTTGTAAAATATTCCATCTTGCACGGAGAAAACTTCCTGATTGAGAAATATTTGCCAAGTTATTGAAAATCTCTTATTCGTTTTCCTGTTAAAAACGGGATAGTAGGTTATTAACAAATAAATTTTTAGGTATCCTGATAAACTTTAAATAATATACCAACGTTTTGTCTCGATGACCAAGACGCGTTATATAAAAGTCATAACATTTGTGCATTTCGTCTTGTTATATTATGAAAGCAAACGCAGGTGAATTAACACAGTTCCGATATTATTACGAATTTACCAATACTTTATCAGGAAGCGGCTTGCAGTCCCGTTTTCAACATAATGATTAATAATTTGAAGAGATTTTCAATAAATCAGCGTTACTAATTTTTTTCCGCGTGTCTAAGTTTTTGTCAATTATAAACGGCATGATGTAAAATCGTGACTTTAACCATGATATTAAAAGCTCTGTAAATTTTATGAAACCAGAGTTCACTTTTATAGAGTTTTTTTTGCTGATTTAAGGTTATCGCATACATATTAGCTCGGCATCGCCTCATTTTTAGCTAGCTAGCATATCCGAGGCGAGGCGATGCCGTTACAATGCTGATTAGTGTTCAGGGCCGGCAAATATTGGAGCAATCCGCTCCGGGCGCAAAGGGGTGATTATACCTACACAAAAATACAAATCATCCGAATATTATTGATAACAGTGATCAACTATTCGTCTAATAAGGACGCCAAAATTTTACTCGCGCCAAGCTCCGTTGAGTTCATCACCGGCCCGGCTCGTGCTGAGGCGATGCTGAGCTGGTGAGGGAATGGTATGTGTGGATAACCTTTAGAACACAGATTATATATCAGCTTTACAATAAAGATTTATAAAGATACGTGGTTTTAAAGTGAAAGGGTAGCTGCAAAAAATATTCAAATATTTGAAGAACTGAAAAAAAAAAAGATTTTTTGAGGGCTGCTAAATTTTTAAATCTTATAAATATTACATAATTATGTATCTAATGTCTTTAATTTTTGTTATATAAGCCTTCAAAATGTTATGTTAGGTATCTCAGTAGACCTTAAAAATTGTTTTGCTGTTTCGTTCCAGAGTGATCTTTTCCTTGCTCTAATCACTCTTCTCCTTTAATTCTTCTCCCTAATAAGTAATTCGGTAATCACTGTAGGATTTGAATTCGTTCCTCTCAAAGCGGCGCGCCGCCAGACGATCGTCCTACCCACAAGGATATCGAACGCCTCCTGTGTTTATAAAGTCATTCAATACCATACATTAATTACGCCATTTAAGTAAAATTGATAGCCGTAAATTTTACACAAATTTTAACGCCAACCATCAATTTGGTTAAATCCCACTGCTGAAGTAATCCATAAAACAAATCTGATAAAATGATCATCGGATTAATGCCTTATTATTTTAGCATTATTTTATTTAAACATAGGATTAAATCATTAGAGTATGAGTAAGCAGTAGGCAGGGTCATTATTCACCATCAGAAATGCTAATGGGTACTTATTTGCTGAGGCGGATATTAAATTACGTCCGACACGGATTAAAGGTTAAGTTACTTCATAAAAATTTGATAATGAATCGGGAAATTTACAATGCTAAAAAAATGGTTTTCTGTTAACGCCCCCCCATTGTAGGGCCTTGCAGTAAATAATATCTATTTATTATGAACTTTAAAAATAAAATTAGGTAATATCCGTGGTAGAACGTGACTTCTTCTTCTTGGTGGGGGGGTCAGAGGGGGACACCCAGGTCTGCGAGCCATTCTAGAGCCTCAGGCTTCGCCATGTGAACCTCATCAATCCCGCCGGGGAATTAATGCAGCGGGCATTCGTTGACCACATGAACGTGACTAAATATTAATAACTTTGCCTGCATATATTTATATTATAAAAAAACACGCTAACCGATTTCTGCAAAACAATAATAATACGTATTTTATTATCTTCCTTTTTGTAACAAACAGATATATTAATATCGTCACTGGGATATCCGTGCTGAGAATTTTAATTAAATATTATTAAAATTGAGTAGTATAGTTAATATTAAATAATTATAAAAATATTTAATAGTGTTTTTTTCTATATAAATAAAAATGTAAACGTTCGTTTGTTTAAAATCTTAAATCTCCGAAATTTCTTCACCGATATCTCTAAAATTTATAAAGTTTGTTCTTATTAGTGCCAGGAGTGTTTAGAGAGTGGTTTGAATAGTAAAAGAAGTCGGGGACACCCGAGGAATACTTAACGCAATATCTCTGCCCGGAATGAGAGACGGAGCCGAGTTAAAGTCGATGTAATGTAGTTTCTTAACACTAAAATTGTGGTATGTAGTAGTGAATGGTGGAAGAAGTCGGATACACCATAGAAAGGCATTAGGAATAGCGAAGCATTGCGGGGTCCGCTAGTTATAAATATAAATTCATGGTTTTTTCTTGGTTATTATTAAATTTTCAATTGTAGATGTAAAGTTGTAAGCTGTAATGAAAAAGTTCATATCATCTGCCTTGATGAAGATGCGACTGTACCGAAACTATGTATAAGTATGCCTGTATAGGTCTCAAACGTTTTTTTGGCTATATCTACTTTCTGATATAAAAGTATCTCCTTCAAGACTGATAACTGAAGACAATAACATACAATGAAATAGTTCAGATATATTATGCCTAGTTGCAAAGTGGCCGAATAAGAAAATGTTAATTGTTACTTTTTTTAACGGTACAATTTTTATCCAAAGTATCTCAGAATTTAAAAAATAATTTCTTTGAAAATTATTGTAGCAATTAGAATGCCTTATCTTTGGCAGCTTGAATCAGAAGAAATGCACCCATCCGAGTCCACTAAAATAATAAAGCCGCAATAACCGCCATCTCTCAGCCGCACGTATACCATCTACTTTCACTTCCAATACCTCCGTGAAAAATAGAAAAGCTGAAAACCCCCTGAAAGAATCACCACCTTATAGCGCTTTATTCTCCATCATTATAATGCACAAAATTAATCTAAAAATAAATCAGAAAGAATAAATTGTAATGTCATGCGGCATAATAAAAATGCAGTTCTGCATTCGAGTTGGCTGGAGAATGAGGAAAACTAGTACAATAGTGCATTTAAATTAATAATTCTTATAAAGCAACCATGTATTTTGTATGTAGTAAGTGTGAATCAGCATATTTTTGTAATTAATTTAAACAATTATTGAATATATTTTTTATTAAATTGCAGCCCTGACAAATGACGAATGATCTAGAATCAGGAATCCATTAAATCTCTTGAAGGTTTTCTTTCCGCTTGCTTTGTGCATGGATTGATTCTGAGTAGGCTCTGAGTAGATTGAGTATATATTGAGTGACTCACTCAATGATTTGTGGGGTCGCTAGTCGCCATGATTATACCTGGTATCTCTAGACGGATATATTGTTTTTTTAGTTCAGATCAATTATTCAAATAATTACACCAGGGCATCTGGTCGCAAGGTCACACAATAATCATTTTTGCGAATTTATTATTGGTCAGTTGCAATGTAAACTGCGTGGTTATAGTTTTTTCATTAATTTTATTACTGACAGAAAATCTTTGGGTATAAATCAGTTAAAAATCTCAAACTGTAAGCTTTTCAATAAAATTTGTAAACTCAAATTAATTAAGATTTAATCTTTAAGCAGAAAAACAGATTTTCTTTGTATAAACTCTTGTTAGGTCAGTTCTGTGTTTTGAAAATTAGACAGATATCCTCCTCTAATTTTTTAATCTACATTATGTATTTAATACATCTAGATAATATATAAATTTATAATATTTACAATATTCAATGTACCGACAACCGACAAAATGTACGTAAAATATTCGAGAATCCATTTTTTTAAAAAGAATAACTCAAAATAAAATTGAACACTAAGCATATTCTAAATAACTACCACTACTTAGAAATAACTTATTTTGACAACATAAACCTTATCTAAGAATTATCGGAAATATTAATCAAATTACCGTCTGTATATTAAATACTATTAAAAAAATCTCCCCTTCTGTGAATCGAAAAATCTAGATTTTTTTCTTATTTGTTTTCTTGTTATTATTATTTGCAATATTTTATCACATAAATCAAACACAAGAACCTTGTGTTGCCTCTTCATGGTGAGGAAAAGCTGTTATTATTTATCTTTATAACACACTGTGTAACATTTATTTATTTATTTAAACGCCCATTGGGCTTTTACATACATTGTTATTAGTGTTATTACATTAACTATGTGACATTTAAAAGTTTACGTACATATATAAATAAAATAGTTATTATATCTGTAGTACATAAATGTTTTACAAATAATACAGAATACCATTATGGAGAATTGTTCGAATTGTTATTTAAATTACAATATTAATTTGTAAAGTTAAAACATATATATTAAAGTTGAAAAGTCATAAAAGAAAAGAGTGAAAAAACAGAAGCTAAAAAATGGGTTTTTCACTATGGAGTGGAGAAGTCATACATTTCAGCAAAGTGTTTATGTAGATTTCGTTTAAGCACTGCTACGGAATCTCTAAATATATCAACAACATTACCAAATTTATTACCAAAATTTTGTATTCGATTTAACGATATATGCGCTTGATAATTAGATTTGAAATTGTCACAGAAAAAGGTGGAATTTTGTCTCGTATTTTTGGAAGGTACAAATAATTTTATTGTGGCAAGAATTTCAGGGCTGTCGAATCTATAATTAATAATTTTATTTAGTAGAACAAGGTCGGAGATAATTCGCCTATCTGACAGCGTAATTAAATTATATATTTATTTCGAAAAATACATATGTTTAATAAAACAAAGGCATGAAAACACTAGGCTTCGTATTAAGAACAACTAAAAACTTTAACTCCATACAAGCCATTGAACTGTTATACATATCTCTAGTTAGAAGCATAATTGAATACAACTCAGTAGTTTGGTCTCCCTCCTAGAAAATTCACATTAATAACATTGAGCGAATACAAAAAAAAATTCTAGGATTTATAAATTTTAAATTAAATATCCCACTAGAAGACTTACAATATCATTTCTTATTAAATACTCTAAAAATACACACATTGAAAGACAGGCGTAAAATAAACGACTTAACTTTTTTATTCAAGATTCTAAACTCTAAATTCGACTGTTGCGAACTTCTGCAACTCATAAACTTACGAATACCTACAATAACAACACGACAAAATACACTATTCCAATGCAACGGTTTCACACTATGGGAAACCAATACTTAGGTGATGTTAATATTAACTTTGCGAATTTTGAGGATTACGTAAAAGACTTATTTCAACACTATTCCTAAATGGAAGTTATATTTTTGTAAACCAGTCAAATCGCTGTATTTTTTAAATTTATGTTCTTGTTATTTTTAATTTTGTTTCTTGCATTTATTATTTTTTAATGAAATTTAATTTTTATTATTTTTTTCTCATGTTTCAAAACTGTCATTAAAATTGTACCACCTACATGTAAAAGCCCTCTGGGCGTTAAATAAATAAATAAAATAAAATAAATACATAAATAAAACAAAAATTATCAATTGTCTAAAAGAAATAGGTTTAAAAAACGAGTGTTATAATCTTGGATAAAGCCGGATAATGATAAGTTACAAAGTAGGTTAATATGGTTATAGGTGGATGTGTGACGGGAATTAAACGTAGGTGAATAATTAATAGTCAAACACGAAGTCAGATTCCTGGACTTGTTTAGTTAGTTAAGTTTCTGTTTGTTAACCTTACGTGCATTTTATGTATCGGAACAAATCAATGTCCGGTAAAAACATCGCAGGTATCGTGTGTGATAATATAATAATATTATATCGACATGGCATGAAAAAGAAAAATCTTTATTCGCTTCCGATAAGTTTACATTAATAAACTTAACCACTCTTATAAGAACGGTAAGCGCTCGCGTAGCAAAATGCATGCAATATTTTTTTGTTTAAAAATTTTGAAAGTTATAAAATATCCATTTAATTAATTTTTAAATATCGAGACGAGAGACAAATTTCGATTGCGTTTTTAACCAATTTCATACATTTAGAAAAATGTTAAAATCCTACTAAAACCGTGATAGCATTCCATTTCCAAAGAAACTTCACGTACTTTCATAATATATCGAAACACGTATTCATGCAGCTGTGTTAATTTTGTTATTATATAATGACGAAATGCGAAAATATTAGAATTTTTATGAACACGTGTTTCCACATCGCCGTTTTTAACAGGAATACGAATAATTCAAAGAGATTTTTAATGAATTAGCTAAATATTATATCAGTGAGTTTTCTCGGTGTAAAAATTAATGTCCTATTTTAAATCATAAATCACCCATCTAAATCACATCAAACAGTTAATAACTGATATTAGATTTCAAGTTCTTTCGTTAACTTTTTGCGAATATTATGAAAAATTCGGCGTAAAACAATGATTATATGAATAAATTGGATTCATGTTCACACAAATTAAATTTCACAAAAATAATTTTCATCGGTTACGGACACATTACTTGAGAAAGTTTTTCATTATTTCTGGTGAAAATTATACTAATATGTGAAGAACGTGGGTACATAATAAAAACAAACAATTACGTGCTTTTCATTGCCATATATTAAGTGATCAGTTCCTACATTTAATTAACTGATTAGATGCTATAGTTGTGAAGTATATTTCAATTATTAACTGAATAAAAGCAAACATCTAATTTACAGTATCACCTCGGTTATTGAAGATTCAACTGCGGTAAATTAGCGATGTGTATAATTCTGTCTCATGTTTCTTTTAGATTTATTAGTATTATCTTCTTCTTCAATGATTTATATTAATTTCTTCGGCATAAATTTATAAAAAAAGTCAATTTTTTCAACCAGAGATGAATGAAGTTTGAATATATATTATTTTCCTACTAAAAGTTTATATGTCACCAACTCCAATCTCAGACCATTGTTTATAAGTAGACTTAAAAAGTAAATAATTAAAGCAAAAGTATCTATACGTTCATTTAATTTTAATTATATATTTTCATTTTAAAATACCGTTTTCAACCTCTTTATTTTTCAATATTGTAACGTAAACTAATTGACACTTTATTTGAATACGTTTTTCATTATTCAAAGAATTGTTTGCAATTTCTTTCAATACGTTGTACACAGAATTTGACATTTTAAATTATTCCATGCAAATTAATGCGAACTAAGGTAAGATGGCTAACGTTTATTACACAAAACTTTCGACTGACGTTTTTCACATCTCCCTCTAATAACTTAATAATCTTAGGTCCTAGATATCTCTATCTCACCGCGGTCATGTCTGAAAATCTATTTAAAATAAAGTTTGTATGATACTAAGCATGATAGTTGATGAGAGGGTACCTGGAATTAGATCCAAAGTACTCATAAAAGAACCAGACCCTAGAAGAACCAAGAAACTACTCTATATGGATAGAAAGTCACTGAAGGAACTGGTAGGACTACTAACGGGACACTGCCATCTCAGGAGACACGTGCAGATATTGGGAGTGGAAAACACCAATAGATGCAGGAAATGTGAAGAGGATGAAGAGACTCCAATTCACCTATGGTGCCAATGTCCTGCCCTGGTGGGAATTAGGCTCAGATACCTGGGAGATATACAGTAGAACCAAAAGACATAGCCACATACCCAATAACAACCCTGGTGAACTTTATTAAAGGGACTGGGTTGTTGTTAAAGGATTGAGGTAAAATGGGCAATAGCACTATGAGCCTATGGGCTAAGTGCTCACGGAAACTACGTGTAAACCGTCTCCGCTTAAAAAAAGCATGATAGCGTTTACCTCCTATGTCTGTATAGCAAAGAGAAATAAAGGACATAGTTTGGGGAAAAAATTTAAAGTGACCTACGGTTGGTATATATAATAGCTTCTCATTTGGGCGCTAGATGGCACCGGTACCCGCTATTAACGTATGAATCTGCACGAATATTAAAATAAAATTAATATGCGGGTATTTTGTCAAATCCTTTTTTATATTATTTCTATTGGAGCATATTTTTGGAGGTCATTGACCAAATGACCATCATAAAAGAGCCGCCACTGCTTTTAGGTGCTATTGTTTTATTACATCGATTCTCCTCCTTTATTATCGGCAATATATACCTTTTAACGATCTCGATATCATCGAGATAAAAAATTGAACACTACATCTCGAAATAGAAAAGCACTTGTTCTGTGGCATGACATCTTGAATGTTAATGGCTTTTGACAGAATGCATTCTTCATCCATACAGAAGCATGTAGTTTATTTTTGACTACCCAATAATTAAATTTAATACTGATTGCGATTCCGGTATCGAGAAGAAGCCAGGCATAGCTACAATAACACAATGTAAAAATTCACACACCACAAAACAAGCTTCGTGTGCGAGATAGAAGAAGGCTCGTGAAATGCAAGATTTATTAACGTATTGCGGTGAATGTTTCTTCATAAGAGCTACATGAAAACTGCCAATAAGACTTTTAAGTGATTTACCGGATCAAATGAGCAAGTCGTTCCTGTATATTGAAAATTATACTAAAATAGCGCTTTATAGTAGATCATAATGCACTTCTGATTCTAATCTAATGGCACTGAAGCATGAGATTAGGCTACAATGAAAATAGACTAAATGGAAAACCATACATCAAATTTTTTTATTTCATTTTATACCAGGAGGGCTGGTAACGACATTGACAGAGAGGTGGATGCAGAAAAATAAATGATTGGAAGACTAAATAAAACCGTTATCATTCCATTCGTAAATTGTAACCGAAATATTGTGACATCATATTATTGCATAACTATATCCACCAATGAAAAACTCTGAAAGTTTATTCCATAATTCCAGAGTTTTTTATTAGTGTATAGTACAACAAGTAGTCTCCGAATGAGAATTTTACTGTCTATATTTTGGGATGTCTATGGTTTTTAGGACCGATTTGTTTCATATAAAAAGCCCAAAGATATCGATCTAGCGAGTGGTTTATTTATGGTATAAAGTGTACAAAATTTAAATACAGAATAATTAACAAGGTAAGATACAAAAAATATATAATAATACAGGTTTTCCAATAAGAGGTGTTATTTTGAATAGCCCGCTATTTCATTAGATGTTACTTTTGAAGCTGTCATTTTTTGACATTTGACAAGTAGAAACTACGCCATTAATAAAAATGGAACGATACACGCTTCAACAACGCAATAAAATTATTAAAATTCACTTGAGTGAATCAAATGCAAATCATCTTGAGTGATGAGGCCCATTTCTACCTCGGTGGTTTCGTCAACAAGCAAAATTGTCACATCTGGGGCTCGAAAAACCCAAGAGTTATTGTTGAAAAGCCACTCTATCTTCAACGTGTGACTTTTTGGTGCGGTGTATGGTCCGGCGGAGTCATTGGACCTTACTTTTACGAAAATGAGGCTGGAGCAACAAATACGGTGAATGGATTGCGCTATCGAGAGATGATTAATGATTTTTTTATGGCCGGAATTAGATGGTATTGATCTGGACAACGTTTACTTTCAACGCGACGGAGCTAGGTGCCACACAAGCAACGAAACCATTGATCAAAATAACACCTATTATTGGAAAAGCCTGTACATAAATCAACAATAATAATACATATTTGATATAATAATAATAATATGATATGATAATAATAAATCCAAGTAGATTATTTTCCGATGATGCCAAAGTGTACAAACGTATAAATAACCGCAATGATTATTACGTCAGAGAGGATGGAGGAAGAAGTTGGAGGCGTCCTAGAAAAACTACCTTCATTACAATTCATTATTCCTTCAAGTTTTTTAAAAAAAATTTACCTACAATTCCCAAGGACGGTGAAATTTCTCATGGAATTTTGAATGTGTTGTATGTTTCTTATATTTGAAGTTGTCGTAAAAGAAAATACTATTTTAGAAACTTAATAAAATTACCTTTTAGTTGTTTGTATTTAAATAAACATTGATATTTCTAAATAATAAAATTTCAATATCAAACAAAAAAACGTTAACATAATTGTTTTTATAGTACTTTACATTGTATCTTTTTACTTTAGAATTTTTAACCTCACTAAGACAAGCCTTTGTTGTGGTTAATAATTTCATAAAATAATAAGAATAACACAAATATTATATATAAGGAGAAAAATATTGTTACATTAACGTTTCTCCGAATTGGGTACAACAAATACAATTGTTTATACAAACGATACACATCAAAATGTGTAAATAATTTTTTTTACTTTGACAATTTTATGGATTTTATTAATCAAATCAAGTATAAAATATTAATAGAGTTAAGAATAGAATATCTTAGAAGAAACTGAAAAGAATAATTATTTATCATCACAACGACGAATAAATCACATATCTCCGCATTATAGAAAAAATATAAAAATACTTTTACAATGTATGGACGCACGGTCAGATCTGTCCTTTGGAGGCTGTAATAGAATATGATGTTTGTGGCTAGTAATGTTCTTCCTAAACTTGACAGGTAACGACACAAGTAAAAACACACTTTACTCGACAACATGACAACATACTTATATACTACATCAGGGGTTCCCAACCTTTTTGTACTCTAGAGCACATTCTATAATATCGGTAGGGTGGCGGGCACCACCTGTTTTTAATCGACAAACTCGGGGCAGCAATCGCAATCAAAATGACAACAACGCGGTTCCAGGCGGGGAATGCTATTTGCACATCACTCCTTGTACACGCCGAAAACCCGAAGTGAGCCGATGATCGCCGAACCGATCGGGACGGTACGAGCACGCGACTACTGTCAGTTTGGCTGTCGGGGCCATGCTTATTGCTTTCACTGACAGACAGAGCCGGCAGAGTCATGTGCCATGTGTTTTGGCGCCTTCCGCGTTCATCAGCTCAGTTCGTGGCGTTCGTTCACTTCAGGATTTCTGCGTGATGTGCAAATAGAACTCTCCGTTCCAGGTTGGCATGAAGAGTACAGTCTGGCTCGCCGCTAGACAGGTTGCGACAAGTACTGTCAGCAAAGGAACCACTCATAATACAATATCGCAAACATACGAACGTATTAAATAAACTGGAAACTTATTAAAAATATGGAATTATAGGGTGGGGAGGGGCTTTTAAGGCTTCTTTACAGCCCATAATTACAATTCAAAGAATAATCATAAAAATCATCCTTAGGAAAGCATATGACTTCCCTATTTTAGAGATATTTTCGGGAATTTTATGTACCATCTATCACAGAATTGTATAAGAGAATCGCCTTATATCAAATTTATAAATAATATTTTATATATAAAATTCACCCCTCAGATAGCATAAGTAATAGATTCAAAACAAATGGCTTAATAGCCATCCCTATGCTTAGAACGACCACGGCTCAGCACCACTATTCGTATTTAGGTGTGAGATGGTATAGGTAACGCAACGAAAGAAGGAAGCAATAAAATGCTTAGAATTGATGTATTGGTCTATATGTGTGAACGTCAAGCGCCGCCCACTAACGCGATAAGGCTCTCTGTCTTGCTTACGCTCACTTATTGTAACTAGTTAGAAGAGAGGCAAGTTTTAACAATACCGTTACGGCGTATACTTACGGGGTGTCCTATTCATTCAGTTCGTAATTTGATTTAAACATACGTGCACCTACATATCGCAAGTGAAATAATTACCAATTTTTGAATTTGAAATAATAAATAGTTTTCATCATTTTTAATTCGAATTAGTAGATTTACAGAGTGTTTTTAAAGTGTGCAAGTGAATATTTATTACGACATCATGGAGTCCTGTTACAAAACGGGACGTGGCAAATCACTGAATGGACAAAGTCGTGAAATTTTATTCCGCGTGTTCAATTATTTTATGCATAATATAAAAAAACGGTGGTCAATTTTTAAGCATGACTGACTTATATGATTTGACATCTAAGGCAACTGGAGTATCGCAGACTAGTATTCGACGTATCGTAACTGGAGTGGCAAAGGAAGCAGAAACACAACCGTCATCATCGTCAACTCAACGACCAACCTTCAGCACACCAGGGAAGAAACGACGCAGACTATCAACCAAATCAGATGTAGATGATTTCGATTAGGAAGTTATTAGAAGATGTGTGTATGATTTTCATTTAGTTCATAAGTCTTTGCCAACGATGAAAAAGATTCATAGAGTTCTGAAAGGGGACATCGACTACGCAGGGTGTATAACTACGTTAAGGAAAGTTGTTCACAATTTGGGTTTTCGATGGAGAAAAACAGAAACAAACCGAAAGTTGCTTATTGAAAAAAATGATATCCGACTTAAACGTACCACATATCTCACTAAATTAGAAGAATATAGGAATGACGGACGTCCAATTGTGTATTCTGATGAAACATACATTCATAGTACACATACAACACCGCGTGCGTGGACTGACAACTCCAATAAAGGAGCTAAAGTTCATTATCGATGGAAGTTTGTTATGTACAGCATTCTTACATAAATGACTAAGAATTGTTAGCAATACCATTGTCTTTTTTAAGAATACCTACCCATTTGAATTCAATCCTGAAAATTATCACATTAGTTTAGAAAAAAAAATGATAAACTTCAATATTTCAATAACGATGTCGTAAAACAAAATAAGTTTTATGTGACCGACTTCAACACGCTTTGGCTTAGAGTTCTCAATTGTGAAATAATCATCAATTGTTTTTTTTTCAATCTTAAATCGAAACACGCTGTATGTAAGTTTTGCATCTGTGTGAGTACTGTGATGAAGCCAACTTAACTTGCGAGACCTATACAATATATTATGGTCCAAAAATAAAAATAGTGTAACCGAAACTGTGAATTATGAACAATTTAAAAGGTTAATTAAGTCCCTAAAATTGGATAATGATATATTGTACCCCTAATTTTCTTACGCTATCTGTAATCTGTAAAAAATATATATTTTTTAATTGTCTTTAAAAAAATATTTTTCTAATTTGTGTACCTGATATATTGTACCCTTACTTTTCTTACGCTTACTTAATCTGTAAAAAGATATATAATTTTAATTGTCTTTAAAAAAACACTTTTCTAATTTGTGTACCTATGTTAATATTATGTTTGTATTTATATCATAAGTTTCTGATTATTGTTTAAAAAAATCATTAGAACATTATTTTTAATCTAAAGATAAATACTCCTCACATAAACACGAGCTACTGGAGCTCAACTTATGGAGTAGTAGAATAATAACGAAAAAAATATATATAAGTGTGCATATTGCTATCATTTGTAATATTAAATAATTTGCAAGTAATAAATAAATGAAAAAAAAACTTAGGCACTAAAAAAAATAAAACTCTAACAAGTAAATAAAAATAATTCACATTTTTAATTAATGCTTATAAAAAAATTATTTCACTGTCGAATAGTGGCGGGCACATACGAATCGTTCCGCAGGCGCTATAGTGCCCGCGGGCACGGGGTTGGGAACTCCTGTACTAGATATATAAATGTAATTTTTTATAACTAAAAAAAAATTATATATATACGTATACCATATGGCAAGCAATCTATTAGCTACGAGGGGGAAAATTTATATAACTAATGTCCAGACGAAATCAAAAAATTAAAAGTTTGGGTTCGATGGGTCGGTGGCTGAGATATATATATATATATATATATATATATATATATATATATATATATATATATATATATATATATATATATATATATATATATATGTATATATATATATATATATATGGCAAGCAATCCATTAGCTACGAGGGGGAAAACTTATATAACTAATTTCCAGACGAAATCAAAAAAGAAAAAGTTTAGGTTCGACCGGTCGGTGGCTGAGATGACGTGTCGTGTTTGGGTCCCACCACAGACATAGGAATTAATAGACGAGAAGATAATGGCGAGGGGTAAAATCAACTGTTGAAGAACGAAGGGCGTAAGGCTGACTGTGATTCGTCAATAAATCAATCTGACAGTAAATAGGCATCTCGCATTATAATATCACCATTTACTTCTTAAAAGTAAAATCTGCTTTTGAATGAATAGACATTTTTACATGGGAGTGCAAATTACTCGCCACGTTATGAACAAATTTGCGAAGTCCAAATTCGGTTCTATTTTCAGAGTCGAATATTTCGTTTAAGTATTTAGTTAAGACACTTTTATAAATGTTCATAATTTACTTCCCAGCAACCAACCAGCTTTGTGTTTCGCGTCCAGACGTTTCTCGATGTGATAGTATATGTTTCTAAAACTGATCTATATTATACGATGTGAATATGCTTAAAATAAAGTAAAATAATGCTTATATATGGAATGTAATACGACAATTGGGTTTATTCTCTTTTTCACATCTATTTTTACAAGTTTTCATAGTACAAGTCAACATTTTGCCGTGTTATTTCGTAAAATGAACCGATGATGCCTCGACCATAGTTCGCACAAGGATGATGACGTCACGTTTTCAAATTTCACTTGAGGCCATACGCGAGCACAGCCGGTTCCAATGGAACCGGTATGGGGAGTGGGGATAATACGCTTTTAATCACTTAGGGCAGGTCTACTTATATTCATATGTCTATGGGTCCCACCCATGCGTAGTGTATTCAGTCCCTCGGCTGGCTAAGTCCTGCATCACAACACAAGCAACCTTTTCCGCTTACTGTGGTGGTAGTAGGAGATTTTAAAATATTGTCAGGTTGTTCGTAACCCGGGAATGCTTGTTTTTCTTTAAAAAAAGGTATAGATGTTCACCTAGCATAAAGTTCTATAATATTTTCCTAACCCTGCGGTGAAATGTTGTAATTTTCAGGTTGCTAGTTACCGATTTTTCATCGTTACAAACTACTTGTTGTGGGTGATTTTATCACTCAGCTTGGCCACAAAATAATTAATAATATTAAGGAAAAGGACAATTATTGTTAACATAAATAAGTCGTAAGGCAACGTTGCGGAATTTTTTTTTATGTATGAAGGTACATTAAATCTACGGCAAGATTATTGAATTTATGAAGGTGTAATTTCACCTGCGGCGCTCTATATTAGCAGTGAAAACCATTTGAAGGTGTTCTTTTATTTGCGGACTTCAAGCTTATAATTAATTGTTCGTGATATTATAATAGCAGATATCTTAAATCAATATTAACAGAGATGATTTTGCTATTTGGTATAGTCTCCCAAACGATGACGAGAGTTTTTAAGTTCTAACAACAACAAAACCACAATTGATTGAGTCCGGTCAGTGTTGCCAACATTATTTGGCCAATCATTCCCTCGGGTCAAATAGGTCACGGCTCCCATCCGAGATAGTACCTACCTTCAGTCGTCTAGTCGGTACCTACTTACATACCTTGCCTACACATCGGAGCCTTTCTTCAGAAACGCTCAGGGTCGAGTGTCGGCCAGCTATTCTTTTATTATTATTATTTTTGCTACACCCATTGCTCTGTTTCATAACTTGGGCTAAATACCGACCATAATAAGCGAAGGTACCTACCGACATTACTTACCTGCCGACTATCAAGTCTCATGCTCTGCTAGTGGCCATATAAGTAACAATAATAAAAACACGTAAATTTGTTTTTGACCACGATAGTTTTATTTTCACTCTACCGGTTTCGGAAGATCCCTTCCTTCGTCAGGAGAATATTTAAAACTAATCTACTACACAAAATATTATCCCGTAATTACCCCTTCCACTTTGTCGACATCTCTCTCAAACACTTAACATTTTTGTATTTATGTGTCAATATTTTGTGTAGTAGATTAGTTTTAAATATTCTCCTGACGAAGGAAGGGATCTTCCGAAACCGGTAGAGTGAAAATAAAACTATCGTGGTCAAAAACAAATTTATGTGTTTTTATTATAAATTATGATGAGCCACAAAGTGAATGCTTTTTACAATTACATATAAGTAACATGTTGAATGTTATTTTGATATGGTGATTTCGGATGTTATGCTGTGATTGTGTGCGTATCGATATGCACATGAGATCAATCCCAAAGCTGAAAGCAACATATGGTAGCTGCTAGTAAATGTAAACCAAAAAAACCTATTAAATATGGGTACATACAGAGACGCAACCTCAAAATGCCTGGACAGAAAGTACGACTTATGTAGGCGCTCTTAATCGATTGACCAAAATTTACAAAATTGTAGGTATTAGATACTAAAAAATACAACCCATGTATTGAAAAAAAAACTTTTTTGTTTTGTTTAACAGACGATTGAACCTTCCTCCCTAGGCACTAGCTCAACTGCTATGAACTTTTATAATGTCCTTTAAGACAATTTCAGAGAAATTCAAATATTTCCGCGTGTGTACCTACTCATGATTGCTACCAAAAACTGATAGAATGAATTGTCATCGATAACGAGTATATCTGCCAAGTTTCAGCTAGATAAAATGTCGGGAAGTGGGTTAATTTTCGCTGCCAAGATTTGCATTAATTCATGAACGAAACCAAAAGTGAAATTCAAAGATTGTATTTAAGAAGGGTTCAATGGTTCAAAATTTGGGCCATTGTTAACAGCCTCAAGTTTAAGATTTTCAAACTGATTATAGATATTCAGAAAAGATTGAATCAAGCGCGTAACTTATGGCTTTCTTGACTGGTTCGAGTTTTCTGGGCTGCAGACTGCAGGAAGAAGATCTAGAAGAGGTCACTGGAAAAATAAGTTTTAATATCTGTATCTGAGAAGCATACGGATGCAGCTCAGGTGTACATTCATACATGTAACTCAATGTACCCGAGTTGCATTCGTATGCTTAACAGGTACAGATATTCTTACTGCATATTCTTAATAAAAAATGTGTCAACGCGAAATCAATGTTTCTGCACGCGTCAACTCAGGAGACTTACTTTATGTTTTCTGGCTTCCGATTATTACAAATTAGTATTACTGCTATTAACTACTCGTATATTAGATTCAGGAATGTTACAATGTGGTTCGCCCACGTAAACATACACTTCACTCGATGAAACCATGCATTAAACAATGACACATATATGGAAATAAGAATACACAAATTCTTTGAGTGACGAGAATGGGCTTTGTTAGAAGGATAAAGTTGATGAAACGTTATTTCCAGTTAAAAACAATTTCAATGACCTAAATCAGGGGTTGTCAAGAGTTGAACTACTAAAAACTGTTGCACAATAGAAGGTTCCGAGAACAATTCCAATAGAAGTTAATTTTAATTTTACGTTTACGAGTATGTCCAACATATAATGGAATCATGAACAAAGTTTGCCTATTTTTTGTCTTCTTTTTATATAAATTTAATTCACAAATTCTTTTTTTCCGGTAGCTCTGACGACCACCAATATATTTTTGCATTTTTTGATAGACTAAAGGCAATGCTGTAAAGCGGGTTCGCAATCCTGGAATCCAGTTTTTTAGCTAATAAAATATCTAGTCTTAAATTTCAGGGTCTGGGTGGGTATGAACACTTTTTTAAATTATTATTTTGGTAAACTAATGTTTAAGACAAGATTTTTTATGCATAGCACAAAGAGTAACAATTATTTTAATACATGACGCCATGGCATATGGCACATGACATGTATCTTTTATCAGGAGATTTTTCAATGTGGATGAGTGTTTCAGGCTAATAATTATTGCTTTTAAAATAATTGTTACTCTTTGTGCTATGCATAAAAATCTTGTCTTAAACATTAGTTTACCAAAAAAATAATAATGAATATTTGACAAGTTCTAGTATTTCATCAAAAAATGTAGATAATTTGTCTCGACGCCATCTAGTGAGAGAGTTAGCACTTACAATGCCTTTCTCATATAAAATAAAGTTGATTGTTTTCAGGTGAAAAAATGTAACAAGCAGTAATTGTTGAATGAAACACTAGTATAAATTGAGTTATTTCGCGGAAAAGAGATAAGCCGCTATAGCTCAGTGGTCAGAGCTGTCGACCGGAAATCGAAAGGACACGGGTTCAAGTCCCGTTGGCGTCATGTAACTTTTTTTAGTGTTTTTATGCAACCGAACAGGTAAAATGTAATTTTTATTTTAACGAAATCCCTTCCCAACAAATACGTCAATATCTATGTTTCTAATCAATTCAACAAAACCAACCCTGCTCCATGGGCGCATTTTGTACTAGTAACATAATTTACTTGTTGAAAACGAAATCACTTTGGGTTTTTACAACTATAAAAGCAGCTGTTGAATACGTGAATACTTACTTTAAAATACGTGCAAAAACACGAATGGATCATGCGTTAAGATGAATAACCTCCAAAATTCTGAAAACAAACATTTATTGTTATATTTACGTCTAAAATGGTATATTTATTGTACAAAATTCCTTAAAAGCTGATTATCATAATATAACATTAATAACATCATTAGAGTTCAAAATATGTATGGCTATCATGAAGTAGGTAATTGATTTTTAACTGAAAAATATCAATCTCAGAAGAAAGGTGGTTTGAATGTAGTTACTCTCCCCAAGACATGATCATTAGTATGTTGTCCCTCTGGTGAAGTTATCAGGGACATAAAGCGTAATACGGTCCAGATAATCAGAATAATGCTATAATATGATATATACTACTAACACCATTGCAATTTTTCTCTTAACTTCTAGAGTCTAGACAGTCTAGACTATCTAGTCCCTGTATATTAGCAATTTAATGCAGCAATCGGGTAATATTTCCGGGAATTCATTTTTCGAAAGACCGCAAAATTCCCTTTTGCGCTCTGCGCCACATTTTTCACCGAATAAGGGAGTGAAGGTTTTTTCAATGTATGTGTTCTCACGCCTTATAGTTTTTTCTCAATACCGCATTCCTCCAATAAATCTTATCAGTCATATGTGTACGTATATAGTCCTTCCGCGCTTTCAGATATCGCATTTACACCGTTTCTACAAATTCCGTTCAATTAATATAGCATGGGACAAATACTGATCGATTTTAAAATCTTTTACAAACGATGGTTTTTAATTTAAACGCAGCTGTTTCAAACTTAATTAATATGTACGTTGTTTCTGCCAACTAAATTAGCCATTAAGTCTTTGAATCTTTCGATGCAAGCGACGTTTAACAAGCAATTATAATTTCATAGATTTGCGAGAGGCGGAAAACTGGCTTGAGGCGCTCTTTCCGAAATGCATTGTTTTTTTCCAATTGAATTGTTCCAGCTATTATTTCATTGAAAAAGTATTCATGAAACGTTTTACTGTCTATTTTTCTTTTATGTTTACCATTAATTTAAGTAAAGTGCTGAGAGATTCCCGCCAAAGTGAATTATTTTCCATTCATTGATATTATTTCACTAATTCAGTTTTTGTGTGTGTTTGTTTTTTTTTTAAATAAGCTATAAACAAATGATTTATTAAACAGATCATAAATATAACTTGTTCTAGAAAGAGACATAAAACAAGTAACAAGAAACGTATAAAAATTAACCAAGACTTGCGTAAAACATTCCAATATCCAAATGAAACCATTTTTCACAAAAGTTGATCAATATTCTTATTTTTTTTTATGAATTATAATTATTTAATATATTTGAAATAAGTAGGTTACTATTATTTTGTTAACAATATTAATTATATTATTCTTACTACGAACGGTTCTATTTATCTTTATTATATTGTATTTTTTAGATATGTTGGGTTGTATATAGACACACCCTTCACAACCAAGTTGAAATGAAAATGTATTATTTTTCATACGGAAATTAAAGTACGGGTACCTGTTTCTAAACCCAAACACATAAATAATCCTATCAAATTCAAAACATAATCAAAAACATTCTTGCGATGCGAATTTATTGTTTTTTTTTAAATTATTTATTGCTAATTGTTCTGTTTATCGTGTTCCGCATATGATTCTGTTTGTACAATACTATTACTTAGCCCGTAATATAATAGTTAGTAAAATGATGTTTGAAAAACAAAAATTATGTTCATTTTATAGGAGGCATAAATAATCTCATCAAATTTAAAAACATTCTCGCGAAGGTGTGACATTTGTTTAATTATGTTTTTTAGAAAATTACAAATTGTTTTGTTTATTGTACTCCGCATGTGGTTTTGTTCATACAATACTCTTATGTAGCCCATTATAGTTCGCATAATAAAGTTTTAAGTAAATATGTTTATTTTGGGAGGCGGGTATGGGTATCATCCCGGGAACCATTAATTGGTTAACCAGCCACTCTGCCTCACGTCACCTCAGTGGTTCGCTGTGTTTGGTGACTCAGAAGGGTTGCCCGAAGTAAGGTTACCCTGTGACTTCTTTGACCGGACTCTCTGAAGCGGGATGGATGGATTCACACACTGACCGCCACATTCATACCCACCCCTCATGCCTTTTTCCTACCCTGAACATCCGCTCCTTCCTTAGCTTAAAAAAGATCCTCCATAAAGATGATTATGACCCGAGGGAAATTTGTTTTCTTTAAGGGCCTCCTAGGCTGTCCTATTTTAATTCCTGGTGCTTTAACAGATATTGTTCAGGAAGGCCAAACAACGTTTTCAAGCGTGTTCGAGTCATTTAAACTTACCCTTACGCATTTACCCTTATACCAATTGACTTCATATAAAATTCCAACAGCAATGTATACATTTTGATATTTTTTTACTGAATAACAAAAACGTGTTTTTAAATTGGATAGCCGTCCGATGAGAAGCTAATGTAAAAAACAACTATAATGTATTTTACATAGTTATTAGTATCCCATTTGGGGATTAGAACTCAATCGGTTTGACTGCTCAGATAGTTCCTACTACTCAACGGGCCATCGACAAGCTTCACGAATGATTAATCAGATATATTTGTAATAAAGTTTCTAATAAAATTCTGTATGACGCCATCGGTAGCACATATTAAAATTCTGTCCTGAGTAAATGATTTAATATCCGAATGAGAACATAAATAATTATTATCGCGGTCAGCACACTCCCATTTGAAGAAAAGAAATGAAACGTTTGTATTACATCAACTGCCCCTGATTACGGTTTTTGCTTTGGGTCGAGTCCGGTCCGTCAACCACCATCACTACGAGGACTGATGAGTGCGATGGCCGGAAAAGTTTCTTGTGCCGCATTGGGCAATGGGTAACTCCGCCACAGCTGACAAATTAGATAATAGCACCGAAAAGCGTTCAATTAATGCGATGAAAGCACACCCGGCGCGTGTGTGTTTGATACGCAGAGTTTCTTTAATTACACATCGCACTTATTATTCCGCTTTGGAACCGCGGCGGGTCGCACTCGGGCGGGAAATCGGAAAAAGGCACGAGGGTCGCTGTATAAGAGACCGCCCGACCCGCGCGCGCTCATTCACTAAACGGCAGTCAACCCGCGCGCGCGTGATCACATACAGTTCAGTTCTCATAAGTGGTGGTTTTGTGGTGTTAAACGGTATTGTGTGCCTTACAAGATGTCAGTGACCAAGTTAATTGTAAGTAGATCACCGTTACTTTCATTTTGTGTCATCATTATATTGTGTTTCTCATAAAATAGGTGAACTTTTGAACTTTCGTTTTCTCCATGGCTTTTCATATGTTGATGCATCTGTGTGTGCAATAGCAAGCTCGCAGTGAGTATACTGGTTATACAAGTGTATTATTATGTATGGGGAAATGAGGATGTCGACTTAATGAGACAACCATTTGACATTATAAAATATGATCTAAAGCTCATCTCAAAAACACTGAAATACTGCTAAATAGTCCTAATGTTGATTTATGTGTTAATAGTAGTCCTCATATTTACATAAAAGGGCTGTAAAGTAACGCGTTACAAAAGAGAATGACAATTAATTGTCAAGTTTATGTTGGGAACTCTGCACGTAAAGCAGACCCCATTGTTTCGTTCCCCGTTCCCTTGCGCAACGGCCCGACATTCGCAGCCGAGAGACAATTGCCGCGGTAGTTAATGTTCACTTCTAGCTGCAATTAGTCATATTATTAATTTATTTACTAGGTGAAAAAATACACACCACTCTGGCCTTGTAGATGCTGACAGGCTCAGCAACTATATAATATGCAAACGCCACAATGAGTAACCCACGTTAAGGATTTATTTAATAATTGACGGAGCTAAGATAACTCCAAGTCGCTGGTATTAAAAAAAATATTAGTGTGACGGAAAGCGGCTCTCAAAAGACAAGGCTAACTGATTATTGACACTTTATTTAGTCGGACTTTTTAAAAGTCAACATAACAACTTTTCTTTTTGACACTGTCACACTCGAAATACGAAGAATTACCTTGAATTCATCTCAGCCGTGCGACAAATTAGCTAGCGTAATAAAATAAAATCGAATATTTTTGTTTTATACGGTAACATTGTTCCCGTGAGTTGTTGAATCAGAGTTTTCAACAGTATTGAATAAGGTAAGTTTTTAGATTTTCACGGCCAAAAGCATTTTTGTTGTTTGTTTTTGGGGTGTTATGCCGTGTTGCGCTAACTCCTTCTTTAGCCGACGTTTCGGACATCGTTGCAGTGTCCATCATCAGGGCAGATCCGGTAGATCCGAAGATCACATTTCTTCGGATCTACCGGATCTGCCCTGATGATGGACACTGCAACGATGTCCGAAACGTCGGCTAAAGAAGGAATTAGCGCAACACGGCATAACACCCCAAAAACAAACAACAAAAAAGTATTGAATATTAAGTCAGAAAAAACTCTAACATTTTATAATATTACGTTCATTACAGTTAAAGTGCACAGATGGGAAACCACAGTTCAGCATGGAACGAGAGATTTTAATAGCTTTAGCTGTGTTTACTTACTGATTGTTGAATTAATCATGATTATTGATGATTAATTCAACAATCTTATTTCTCTTTCATTTCCTTCCACCTCACTATATACCCAAATTGTGGGCGCCATACTTCCTCTATAAGAGAGTATGCCTCGTCGATAATAGTCAGCTGTAATTTATTTTTAGTTCCTAACTAACATCCTACTGGAAATCATCCTTTGGCCTCTAAAATCTCATATCATATCCCAAACTGGGAGAGAATTTTATAGTAATTTATTTTTGAGGTATTATGCCGTGTTGCGCTACCTCCTTTTTTTATTATTATTGAGACAGAGCACCCATTTACACTGATGATGGACATTGTAATGCTGTCCGAAATATTGTCTAAGAAAGGAGGTAGCGAAACACTGCTTAATATTTATTTATTCAAAAAACAGTTTTTACATAAAAAACATACTCTGCACATCTCACTAGGGCATTCCTGTATCGAGATGTGCAGCTTTACAATAATATCATTTAAAAAAAATACATATATGTAAACTTAAAATAATAACAACATTAAATTTAAACCAAAAAAAGAAAAGTTTATGACACGGTCGTTTCGAGACCGGTAAACAAATATAAACAAAATTTTAGTAACAAATGTATAAAAAAAATAAAAACAAAAATGTCATCAAAAGAAGCATTAGTAAGTAAGTTGGCAACAATAATATTCTTCTGTTAACTAAAGTACAAGGTACCTGTGCTGGCTTATCATACACAAGCACAGGGTAACCATACTAACAATTACAACATGGATAGTATGAATAATAAATTATAAGAAAAAATAAAATAACTAAATAAAAATAGGTAAATAATAACCGATAGGTAAGTAAATAATAATATAATTAAAAGTAAGTTAGTAAATAAATTAGCTAGATAATAATTAAAGTAAATAATAATACGAGAATTAAGTAGATAATAATAATAATAAGTAACATAATAATAAATAACCAAAAGTTATTTTAGAAGTAAATAAGTACATGCGCAGTAAGTAAATAAGGATTGTATCGAAACAGAGCTTCCACACGGAATTATGATATAAGCGACAACAAGGGTGATCCAAAATCATCACTATCAGCTAGTACAGAGATTTTGACCATTTTCTTGAATGAACTTAACGTACCTATAGTTTTTATATTTTCTCCAAGCATATTATATAGCAACGGAGCTTTATATGAGAAACTCCTTTGTCCGAAGGATGTTCTGGTATACACCGGCTGATACATTAAAGAAGAACGAAAAATGGCAAAAACAAATTACTATAAAAGTCCTATTGGGTTTAAATTTTCTAGAATACTGTACTTACGACGATTGGGGATGTGAGGTGCTGAATTTTATCCTACCGAGTAGGTACTACACGTAAAATGTTTGCATGAATGTTATTAGATAGTTACCTTGATGATATTTTAACTTTAAAATTTCTTCTTTCCGTTGAACAGAATTTAGGTACGAGTTCATCGAAAATGAAACACTGTAACGTCATTAATAAATCAAAGGGTATCCCTCCTCCTTTTGACATTCGTAATGAGAATTCGGATTGCGAGATAATCATGTCGCGAAGTAAGCATAGATTAAACTGCCTAACCCACAGCCTACTTGAGGCATAAATCAGTTTAGCAAAAAGCATTCAAAAGTGGAGCAACCGAATTTAAGCTATTCGTCTACCTACGATAAGTTATTTATGAGTTGTTATTGTTCAGCCCAGCTTTGGCGGTAACACCCGAAATGAAACCCATATCAATTAATTACTTGTAAATTTAATCGATTCAAACGGGTTACACATTATTATGATTGCAAATTGGTGCTAATTATATTGATCCTCGTAACACAGTCATGTTCTTGCTGAGCTTTTGCATTAATGTGAATGTTACACAATTGTTTGTATTAAATATTTATTCAATATCGACTGTGGCTTGATAAAAACCCCTCATGTCACATTTTTGGGAACGTTACTTTTCAGTGGTTTCATTTCTAAATAGTATAAAACAAAGTCGACATCCACGTCTGTCTGTTTGTGCGCTTAGCCCTTCTAAACTAGGTGACGGATTTTGATAGGATTTTCACAATTTATTTTATTTTATAAGATAATACATTACAAAATGATAACAAATTTATAATGTATTATTCCCAGTGAGTTTACAAACTCATTTCGGGAAAAAAACAACATTAGATTAAAGACAAGACAACATAAATATATTCAAATAAATAAACGCAGAAGTTATTTTGGAGTTCCAAAGAAAGAATGTGCCAGTCATTAATAAAACTGCTGAGGAAATAGCTTTTAAGCCATTTTGCCAATGTTTTTTGTTCGTTGGTGGAAGTTTTAGATTACTAGGTAATGCGTTGTATTGCTTCTATCATTAAGAACATTTCTTCTGAAAGGTTTAAATATATAATACATGCTTATTATAACGCCGAGTACACGTCAGCTAGTATAGAATAATCTTTAAAACACGGTTAAGTAGTTTTTGCTGATTAAAACATTTTTTACACTAAAAGCTAAATTTAAGAGTTTTTTTAATGTTATTTCGAACGTAAATGAAATTACTCAACCCTCATATCTCTCATACTTATAAATGGAATTGTAATATTCTACATAAAAATCAAGTAAGTTCAAGGGTTTTAATTTTTTTATTTATGTCTATTCTTGAATACACATTTTACAAACGATTACAGTGGTTTATATTGTAGTACAGAGAAAAAAGTACAGAAAAAGGTATAAAAAATAAAGAACATAAGTTGATATAGGTAAAACTGTGTGTGGGTGATTTTGTATGTTACGTGAACACCTCAATAGGAGAACCTGTGCTGAGGTGTTAACGTTTTTGTGATTAAGTGTGACAGGTATTTATGTATTGTAGTAGAAAGTTAATTTTTTTTTTCACAGACATATATTGAAACATGAAAACACACATTTATATGTGAGTGTATGTATTTTTGGATAATACTTGAAGAACGTTAATAATATTTAATTTTACTTATTATATTTTGGTTATATTTGGTTTGGAATTATAATCTTTTGAATAAAGTGAATATCTTGATTTTTTATCCAGGCTACGATATGTTTTTTGAGAAAGTTTGTAGATGTATTTGTAGTCATTAGTTGTTTCAAAGTAATGGGCATACTGTTACAAAGTTTGGTTGCGTAGTATTGAAAGTGTCTTTGTCCGTGTGTGGTGTGTGTTATTGGAATGTTCAGTGTTTTATTTGTTGATGACCTGGTTTTTATTATGGCTTTTGGTTGATTTGTAATATGAAGATAATTATTGATGAGATGTAGGAGAGCAGTTTTGGCGTAAAGTTGTCTTATTGACATGAGGTCTAGTGTTTCGAAGATTTTGTTTGAGTCTGTGTAGAATGGTACTTGTAGTATGAGTTTTATTATTGCCTTTTGAACTTTTTGAATTGGGTCAATTGTTGTGTTTGTAGCACTTCCCCAAGCTAATATTCCATAAGTGGCAATGGATTGACACAGTGCAAAATATATTGATCTGAGTATTGTTAGTGGAAAAATGTTTTTAATAGATTTTATTAGGTGCAAGACTCGTTTTAGTTTACTAGTGATTAAATTAATGTAATCAGTCCATTGTAAGTGTGTATCAATAATAACTCCTAGGTATTTTATTTGTTTTACCCTTTCGATGTGTTCGCATTGGCAATAGGATGATGTTTGTTTACAGTCATGCAAAAACAAGTTCAAGTTAGGAGGTTTTTCTCTTTGTGTAATACTATGTGTGATGTATTTTGTTTTGACTGTATTAATTAGTTTAAAGATTTCGTTAATATTACACCATTTCGGGAAAAGTTTTCATTTTGTGGCTTGAAGGGTTTTCCCAAACCACAGTCGATATCTTAAGATTTAATTTTATTTTTAGAACTCAAAATTACTTTGAATCGTTGGTAAGAAGTTCATCGAATAAAAATATGATAGTACGTTATGAAACAGCACAAGACACATTAAAAAAGATAACGGTCACAACTAGGAATCGAACCCAGGATCTCTTGTCTTACCGGGACAAGTGTCTTAACCAACTTGACCGTTGGGAACTACTTTTGAACGTCATATTTCTTAATTTTTCTAACCCCTTTTCGTTTAGGTTTTTATTTTGTATTGTGGAAAATTAAGTTCTTTACAAAATTATCTTAGAACATTCATATATTTGCGTCCGAACTTAAATAAAAATAAAATAGAACACACTTTTTGGCGATGTTTTTTCTTCCATAAATAAAAACAGGCGGCTAGTGTTGAGTTGAAATTGTTATGTTATTGTTATCAGACTGATGCCAAATGTTATACGACGTGGTTTTATAGCCTTAATCTCCATATTTAACATTTGGAAGGTACCTACATGTTATATACAAAGGTACTCATTTGTGATTATATAATTATATAATGTTCTATGTTATACAACTCTTTAGAGGTAAATACATTCAAATGCTGTAGGTAAAACAAGGTTTCATATTAAATAAAATAAATATTACAACATTGTATGTATTTACCATATCATGTAAAACGAAAGTGCAAGTGTTTCTTTATTTTTGCTTATTTGCCCTCAATTAATAACATTAGTGTCAATAAATACAGTTTTATATAGAACAGGTTTATATTTGTGTAAAATAAGGTCAAATATAAAAAAAAAACTAGCTTGGATTTTCATCACAATTCATCTCACAGTTCACAGCATTATGTAACAGCCACGGACCGGGTTAGACCAGGTTACACCTGCTAAAAAATGATGCCAATCACCCTCAGGTGTAATAATTATCATCTACTTCCATCACTATACTCGAGACATTGCGAATCAGATGCTTTAATAGTTTGTAGTAGTTCGTGTTTATTGTATAATAAATCCAAGAGTGATTATCATAAAAATTCGATAAGCGGACCAAAATATTGCGTAACTGTAAAGTTGTTACACTTAAAGTAACATAATCGGATCGAAGAGAAAACATACCTGCACAAATATTTATGGTTATGTGTGTAACCACTTTCTCTAGAATGCCTTGTGAAAACGTAGCAACAACATTTTGTAGGGCAAATATTTAAGTTAATTATTGATCTCTGGGTTTTGTTGATTTGCAAGTTTTGTGTAATCAGCTTCAATCAATTTGTGGGAGGCAATTAAACTCAAGTGGAATTATTAAGAAATCATTTTTCTTTCTAAAAATTCACAGTATTCATTGCATACCGACAAGTTGAAGCTGTTAGTGCAATTAATGCAATCTAAATATTTGCAAATAATTGAAATTGCTTTCCTAAGGTGCCTTCAGTCATCCCTATGTTACGCTTATTTGGTGGCCTTGTTCCAATGCCGGTCCAGTCTCTCTTCGCATCCGTGTCGTTCAGTTATATGCATTTTAATTATGAAAAAAGCTCTAAAGAAGAGAAGGGCATTATGCCCATGGATGATCGTATCTTGCAGCCTCTTAATAGGGCAATCATCGTAGGGTGACTACATGTAATAATATTGTAGGTAATCCATGATAAGTTTTCACTTCCTCGATATTAAAATGTATCCTTAAATTGCGAAAAAGTTTCCAAGAAATAAACGGTTATAAACATCGAGCAGGCTTAACATCTTTGCCTTCACCTTTGACTATTCGCAGCGGCTAACTTCACGGGATGTTAAGTACGAAGCCGTACAATTAATCACGAAGCATGTTATTATTTGTATTTTTTTTCGAAAGATAAGCGAAACAGCGAATGTTGCAATAAAACAAAACAGATATCGTGAGAGTATTATTGTGAGACCTAATTTCAAGGCTCATGCGGTCAATCGCAATCGGCTGCTAGCGATATGGAAAATTCTGGTATTGGCTATAGGTTAAATAATAGCACAGACTACAGACCCAGACTACAGACCACAAATATAATACGTTAGGCAGACAAAACAACAGTATTTGGCTTATATTAAATGATAGATGAATAAAAACTTAAAACGTGTTTCGTATGTGTAGAAATCTCGGAGCGCGATTCTTTTTACTTACAAATAAATCTCGCTTTTTACTAAAATGTCATCTACATCTCTAATAAGTTTTTTTGAGTACTGAACAGTGTATACATATGGTGTAGTTCAATACAAAGCATTCATTTTAAATTTAGATGTCTAGTCGTACGGGTTTCGTTTTAACTCACAAAAAACCTCACCAAACAAGTAAATAAAACTTGCAGCTGCATGTTTTTTCTCTACCACTTTTTATGGACTTTCCATATAAAAAAGTTTCCAAGTAATTTGAATGCACGAAGCTAAAACTCGAGTTCCGGAAGCGCCTGTAACAATTCAAACCAAATTATTATCACGAGTTAAATATTAAGGAGAAATTATTGTGAAATTTAAACCTATTCAATGTTCGTGACTGAAATGGGACCAAACCGAAATAGAATACATGAAATAATATGTAACCGATCGTTGTGCGAATGACTCAGGATCTGAGAAATCAAATGATGAAAATCTAAGTCATGTTTGTCCAATGATGTTGGCAATGAAAGACACATCTTCACCTTGGCGAATAAGCAAGGCTGTGACATTATATTAAAACATGTGACTTTTTTTTTCTTTGCTGCGATAACGTTGTGATTACATCGTGGTACCTACAGGTGAATAATGAGTTAAATTAAAAAAAAGAGTGCTAGATGCCATTATTATTCATAAAAAGCAATGCACTGTGTTTGCATAAACAATTTAAGTACGTATTTCAATATGATTGGAAAAATTGATTTAACTTTGGTTATGAGTTTTATATGCTGAGACATAAAATGTTAAATTTGTCTAAATGTAAGTATGTATTTGTACATACTTAAAATAATTAATGATAGAAAAATTTACCTTTTCTAACAACATTATATACATTTTATATTTCAATGAGAATTGAAACTTTGTAAAACTATCACAAAAATAAAACTGGTTCCAGGACGGGATATTTCACAGAATTTGAACAATTAATCAATTTTGAAAGAGAAAATTTAAGTTCTGTTATTATTTAATCATTGGCTGACTATTCCACAGTACTTGGATAATAACAGAACTTGAATGGTACTTTCACAGAAGTTTGAAATTTGATGAATTATTCAGTGTCTAAGAAACAACCCGTCCTAAGAGTTATTTAAGAAGAAGTACTCATTTTTCTACACAGATTTTAAAATATTTTTTGGTTTTATATTGGTACAGATATTTAAAAAAAGAACGAACCATTACGTTTATAGTGTATCTGAATTTAAAAAAAATATTTAAAAAAAGAACGAGCCATTACGTTTATAGTGTATCTGAACTATTCTAAAGAACAGTGCACATTACGTTTATAGTGTATCTGAACCATTCTAAAGAACAGTGCACAATGGCCTGTGGATTTTCACAATAATGGGGCGCTTTACATTATTTGTTTACTCTAGGACTAACAGTATGTAATGTTAACTTCTGCTTACTAAATAAATTAATAACAATACATTGTTTGTTCTACGTTGTTCATTGTTTTAGTCTGAGAACATCCTGTTGTGTTAACGAGAGTTTTTAATTATTATAAGGTGTTTCGTGCCTAAAACAAGCACAGAATCATCCGATTATTGATCACGCGATGAAGTTTATCGTAATAGTATGGTATCCACATCAAACCAAAAATAATTTTGGCGTGCAACTTCAACCATATATTTGCTCCGCATTTGAGCAACAGCTGAAGCCGGCGTGAAAGTAGAGGAAGTTATCGAAATTTAAAATTAAAATTGATAATCTTGGCATCAGGAATCAGCTTCATGCGAATATTTTTTGCAGATATGTCTTTTCATAATCAGTCGTTTCAATTACTAAGAAGCCAAACATGTTTTCCACGCAAACCTCTTCAAGAAATGAATATTTTTTTATGATTTCAATGTGATTCTTGTATTTATATAAATAGATTTTTTTTTCGATGGTGTTTGTTTTCCAACACCTTTCGAATGTGTAAAGCTAAGAAAAAGATTGTTTTTTTACTTTTTGATGAAAATGATTAATGTAAAACCATAAATTGTTTGTGAAAAATCATAAATTGTGGGTGTAAAGCCATAAATTATAAGTGTAAAACATCAACCCTTTTTCTATAAAACATCTTTAATAACATAAAATGCTTTTTGTTTTAAAACCACGAGTTTTTAATATTTTTTAGAACCGACCGGTTTCGCTTTACTCAAGCATTTTCAGGGTACAAATTATTACTTATTAAATTATTACAGTAATAATTTGTACTTATTTTTTAATATTTTAAAAAATATTAAAAACTCGTGGTTTTAAAACAAAAATTTTTATTTTATTAAATATGTCAAACCACAAAGTTATTGCTTTCTACAATAATATAAAACATCTATTTTGAAATATCTTTACAAAATTGTTTGACGGAGTATTCAACCATCCTATCCAGGAACTGGAGTCGAAAACTCTACCAAAAGCTGATAAAATGCATTGTCATCGACAACGAGTCCATCTGCCGAGTTTCAGTTTGATTGGATGTCAGGAAGTGAGTTAATTTCCACTTCCAAGATTTTCATTCATTCATTAAAGTATTAATTCATTCATTCATTCATTAAAATATTAATTCAGTCAAGAAAACAAAATCGAAATCCAAATAGATGTATTTAAAAATAATTGAATTTGAAATTAATATAATATTAGCGCAGAACCGTGGAAAATCACAGGATAATCTGAATTCTTGACGGTTATTTTTTTGTAAAAATATTAAATTATAAATACTTGACGCTTAGCACTCATGCATTTTTCTGAAATAAGAAGGTAAAAAAACTTTCTTTCTTACTGGTTGATTTTTAAAGCTTTAAAAGCACCAGAGATTTTAGTATATGGCTGATAATTAAAGCATTTTTAGTCTGGAAAAAATACACACCCTAAGTATATTAAGTAAACATCTATGGTAAGCTTAAGCCTCAATAATTTGTCTAATATAACTTGTAAAATGAACACAGTGTTTTCAATATAAATGAAAAGGTACTAAACTACACCCATGAATTGTATTAATTGCGAGATTAAGTGTTCCCATAGCAAAAAAACTTTTCAAGACTGCGGAAAATAAATGTTTTCCAAGTGAATTATGGCAGTCTACGTTTTTTCCAAAGTTCAAGGTGCCCCGATGTAATATAGAAATGTTAAATTGCCGTCAATCATTAGCCGCATTGCAAAAGAAACTATATTTTACTACCGGGCATACCTTTGCTGGTACTGCGTCATTGATCCTATGATCGTGGTACTCATTAGACCGGAACAAAGCCTGATTTATGTGTTCATAATCGTGTAATAACACTTCTATTAAAATTCCTTTGCGTTAATTTCAGCAAGTGATCTTGAAGATCGTTAGAAATAATCCCGGTTCCACTCTGATTCAAATCTTGGATAATACTAATTATGAAGTTGATCCACCTCTATGGTCCTGGTTATTCGGTTAAATCGTGCGCTATTATACAGGGTTTTCCAATAAGAGGTGTTATTTTGATATTCAATCGTAAAATCGCGCCGTCTTGTTGAAAGTAAACGTTGTCCAGATCAATACCATCCAATTCCGGCCATAAAAAATCATTAATCATCTCTCGATAGCGCAATCCATTCACCGTAACTGTTGCTCCAGCCTCATTTTCGAAAAAGTAAGGTCCATTGACTCCACCGGACCATAAACCGCACTAAACAGTCACACGTTGAGGATAGAGAAGCTTTTCAACAATAACTCTTGGGTTTTCCGGGCCCCAGATGCCACAATTTAGCTTGCTGACGAAGCCACCGAGGTGAAAATGGGCCTCATCACTCAAAATGATTTACACTTGATTCACTCAAGTGAATTTTAATGCGTTGTTGAAGCGTGTATCGTTCCATTTTTATTAATGGCGTAGTTTATACTTGTCAAATGTTAAAAAATGACAGCTTTAAAAGTAAAATCTACCGAAATAGCGTGCTATTCAAAATAACACCTCTTATTGGAAAACCCTGTATTATAAACTTTTATATATATTATAAGCCATTATGTTTGTATTCTAGAATTCTTCAGAAGGACAATGCAATGAATTGTTTCTTTCATTATAATCTCAGTTTAATCTTATTTTGTAAAGGAAACAATTAAGCTGTTCATTTTCTTTAAATCCCGATGAATGATGACTGTGAAATTAATCTGCCTTTCAGTCCTGATTAATCAGTAAATCACGAAAGCGTTGATAAATGGTATGGTTTATATTCTAGGATACTTTAGAAGGATACTGCAATGAATTGTACCTTTCATTAAAACCGGCTTTAATTAAAGCTAGTGATCTTGAAGATCACTGCAAATTATTCGAGTTCTATTTTTCATAAAATCCTGATGGATAATGCTTATGAATTTAATCTGTTAAATCAAGTACGTATTATTAAATAGAGAGACTTATATTCTAGAATATATCAAATTACTCCTTTAATTGAAATCTGCGTTGATTAAAGCTAGTGATCTTGAAGATCATTAGAAACAATCGGGCTTCTATTTTCCTCAAATCCTGACAGACAATGATCACGAATTTGGTCAGTTAAATCAAGAGCGTATTGTTAAGAGGTGAGGTTTATTTTTAAGGATATTTTGGAAGGACATTGTAATGAATTGTTCCTTTCATACTTGGTTCAAAGTTGCTGGCGAGATGAATATTGTTTGTGCCGTGTTTGTAGCGGGTTGCGACATCCGATCTCTGGTCGTGATGTTTCGTGAACAATGTCGGCTCTCTCGGCAGCGGTCTGTTGTATATTTTACTTAAATGGCAACTGGCAACGTCTTACGTACAAGAAACTACACTTAGATAATGTCGGGCGAGTTGCGGAACCAGGGACCGTCCGACAGAGCCTTCGACTCCTCATAGAAACCATACTCAGACCCGATGATCGCGATAGATACCATCTTCTTCAAACAAATGTGCAGAAAAGAGACCGTTGTGAATGTCATCCAGTATTCTGGTGCCCTACATCGTATGAATGTAGTTTGATTCGAGTCTAGGCTATTTATTATATGAAACACGATTCATTTTCATGTACATTTTAAGTATACGTTGGTATCGAGTTGATTTTATAAGTAATTGGCCCCGAAGAACGCTAGTCTTGGGACGTACGAGATGTAAAGGTTGGATTGAAGATTCTAGCATCTTGTTTGTAGTGTGAGTTATCATCGCTTGTAGAAGCTCTTGCCTGATAAATAATGTGCAGGAGAATTTGTGTGTTCTATTTACTTAGATAATTTTGACATGACGCGCGAAGTACTATTTAATTAATTTGCCTTGGATTATATCATATGCCATTAGACTTAGGCAGATCTAAAGAATTTTTTATGAAGATACTTTACTCCACGAAGGTTGCAGACACAGATTATTTTAATGAAAAACTATTTGGTGGTAATAATGAAGCACTCGTTCCTAGTTAAATAATAAACTACTTTTGATAACCATTATTTTTACAACTTCAGATTTTTTTATTAATATTTTTACTAACCCCTTTCGAAAGAGAAAATCTATTTCAATAAAAAAACTCTAAGATTCGAGGAAAAACTTTTGGTTATTTATTCGAGAAAATCTTAAGAATAGTATTTGAAAGCCACTGGCGTAGTGTAATCTCTGGCTCAACTCCATCTATAAGATGAAATTACACGTTTCCCCAGAAGGCATAGTTATGGGGTCCACGAATAATCAAATGGTTTAATCATTGCGCATTAACTAATGGGATGTTTACCCGCTTAGGTCTTATGGTCTGCAAAGGCAATAGTGATCAAGTATTCTACAATGAAGCCAATTGTGTCCCATGTATAATTCAAAATGTTATTCGACCTCAAAAAAGCCTCCGCTTAACAAAAGTATCGGAGTTATTTTTCTTTGAATCAGTTAATTTAACAATATCTGTAGGTGTGGCTTTGCAAGAGTTAGCTTGGACAGGTTTATTTAAATCATTTCACCTGTACAGTATTTCTTAAATGTAATATTTTAATGATGTAACATACTGGTTTGCATAAAAAACTATTTAGATCGATTAATTTAGTGAAACAGCTGTGTTACAAGCGGGGAGTGGATAATTTTTGTAAACAATTTACACTTGGTGTGGCGTCGACCGCAGAGTATTTAAGATACTCATGCTGACAACTATGAAAAAAAGTTGTTGTTCCTAATCAAAATTTGATTATGGCAAACTTTGTTTTTAAATCATTAAAAAAACTGCACACATGCATTACTTTGTGCGCACTAACAGAAAGACAAGAATTTAAAATATTTTCTTCGGACCGAAGTTAGAGGTAAGATAACAAATTTCAGCTTGACCAGTGAAGTTATGATATATATATATATATATATATATATATATATATATATTTTAATTGAATATTATAGAAACAAATAGTACGTTGGTGACAGAGATGAAACAATTTACAGATATTAAATATCTATCTCATGTTGGGTACCTATGACATGTTTCCTTGTAATGTCTTGTCTGTGGTATGTATATTCAGGAATTACCACGTGACGTGTGTAGTGTATAGACGTATGTGTGTGTGTATGTGCATGTGGGAGTGTGTGTACATGTATTCGCAAAGAGCAGTTTATATTATTGACATGATGCCACTTTTGAATATGGGCATGTGTCCCAAAAAAAATCGTTTTTTGAGAAATATTATTAAATGTACGAAGAGCAAGGTTATTTGAGGAATTAGATGCTACATTTGTTTTGTAATTAAGCGTGTAGAATAGAACTGTATGTCGTGTACGTTTCAAAGGTTTGTTAAAATTAATTAGGGACAGAAATTCGGTAGGTCGATGTTGTTGTTTAAAATTCTATTTTAATTAATTCATTCATTCATTTAATCAGCTACTAATCGCCTTTGCTGCAATGATTGAAATATACATTTATAGTTATTGTAGAATTTGTAGGTAAGATACTGTATAAATTTGTTTTGAATACGTTCTATGCTATAAATAAGTTAATAATATAAACCATATTCTTTGTTCACGCATTAAAGTTTGCGAAATGAATACATTTTTTCGTATTATTTCACCCGCCATGCTAGGGATACCCCTGTGTTGTGGCGGGCGAAGTTAATGGATTGAATTAATACTCTATAATTAAATTATATTCACATTTCAGATTGATTTAATACATTGTTGGTATGATAATTAAATAAGAGAGTGTACTATGACATATTGAATGAAGGTATTTATGAATGTGTAGATATTATGATTTAAATGTTTTGTAGATATTCACTCCTGTAAACTTCAGATTTTTTAAAGAACTTCATCCTATCTAATTATCTACATACAAGGAAAAAAATGACAACTGCAAAATTATTAAGAATCTCTTCAAATTATTAGTAATTCCATTTAAAAACGAGATTGCAGGCCTTGCGAATGAATCAACAGGTTTCCTGATATTTTTTTAGTAAATTACGAATATATTATCATGATGCATATTTTTGCAAATCGCCTTTCATTTACCTTAATAATATATCATGACGAAATGTAAAAAATATCTGGATTTTCGTGATATGATTTCAATTGATTACAAGGTATGTAAACAAACTACTCGTATTTGCTCTTATATGAAGAATGCAAGGGATATAAGAAGTCAGTGAGAGTAAAACTATAAAAAGTGGTTGGTGAAAACTTAAAGTAGACCAAAGGCTTGGCCCCTCGTTGGGAAATAATTGCCCGAAGATTTCAAATAATGTTTCAAATATTTTAATACCTACCGCAAATCATATCTAAAGTGTCGATTATGACAATACATCATTAGCCCCATGGCGAAACAGATGAACGAAATCAAATTACCTTTTAAAATAATCATGGTCATTGAAATACAGAATCATTCATAGATTTCTAAGTAACAAAATTACATTGTACAAATTTCGTAAGGTATTTTAATTATTTTTCTCATGAAAATTTACTAGTTTGGAAATATTCTCTGAACCTATACAAGATTCCACTTATATTTTCACAGATTTACTAAGAATTTACAGAAATTTGTAATTTTGAGGTTTGAACATAATATGAAAGCAGCATAAATAAACTTTTTTAAGTTTAAAATGAAAATAGTTTCAATGGGAAAAAAGCTCAGCTTTGTGCTTACGAAGTAACAGGTTTTATGTGTATTTAAGTAAACCGGAATAATTCATTAATGTATATACATATATGATTGCTCCTACATCAAATGTTGCCCAATGATTTCTTAAGATTTACGTTGCAAATATTTCACTTAGTAAGTAGACATGCAGTTTATTGAAAAATATAATTAAAAAAAACCTGCTCAATTAGACGTTGCTTTTAATTAATTGTGTTGTACGAATTTGTCTTGATCTCGGTATTAGTAAAGCTTATGATGTGGAAATATGCAAACTTACAGATATTCTATAAAAATAAACAAAGCTGACACAATTTTGTAATCATCATTATGAATGCCCAAAAACATGTAGGTTTATCCAAAAATGAATAAAACGTGGAAACATTCCGAAAAACGCAATAATGATTTCTGTAATCCAATGTTATTGAGCTACTTTGTCTTCCCGAGACATACCTAACACAAGAATAATAAAACAGGTTAACGTCCATAATTTTTCCTAACCTACAAACGGAACCAGAATAAAGTACCTAGCTGTCAAGCTAACTAATCCACGTACCTATTATTTTGCGCAATGTCAAATTTACGTATTCCAAATGCGTTTTTTTCAGTGCCTCTAAAGTATTGACACTTGCTTCATTTTGGTTAGCTGTGAATAATTAAGTTCGATATTCACTCATTTGTCAGGCATTACTCGTTTTGGCCGATTTCGTACGATTATTTCTTCACATTGGCAAACTATCAAATATTGAGCAAAATGGGGTTCTTTTGAATATGAATGCAATGGTTTTTGCACAACTTTGGTAATGACCACAATTTTCCCAGATGTTCTCATTTAGATTAACTTACCAATATTGGTACCACTAGAATGACTAGAGCAATACGTATTTATGTACCTATCAACTTATACTATGACACTTTTGATTAATTTATAAATTGAGTTCACAAAGGTCATAGGATTTTAGGGAAACAAAATAGTTTGTACGCGATCAGATTTTTAAAAATTGATTTAATAACGTTCATATCCCGTAGTTAGAACTTATGCGGGTTGAAATACTAAGATTAAAATATTAAGGGTTATTTATATATCTGCATATGTGTTAAAACCTATCAAACAGCTGGACGTCGTAAAAATGTTGTATTTTTTAAACTTATTTCTTAGATATTATTATGAAAGAATTTATTCGAACATAATATTATTTTTTGTTTATTTTAATCAGAGGAAACAGTAAGCCATTGATTTCAAACCAGGCTATTGACATTTGCACTCACAATCAAATTAATAAAAAATCAGTTAAACAAAGTAATGAAGCAAAGAATATAATTCATTGTAGTATAAATACTGGGTTAAAGGTTTGTTGAATTTTTTAAACGAAAGGTCACGCATCGATCTTAAGTCGTATCCAACTTTATAAAAACATCAAATCTGTTTGTAATTCTTTACCTGCGTAAAACATTATGTTATTAATCGTTGTAAATTTTAAATGTTGATGTTTCGGTCGTTAATTTAAAAATAATGAGAGAATGCCTATTGAAAATTAAATTAACCCATTGTGATATAATATACTGATATAATATTAACAATTATAAGAAAGTGTAGACACTGACGAATGGAGATATTTCTAACTGATTCCACGCTTATCAGTTCCTGACAACTCATGGTAATTAGATCAATGTGATTGATTTCAACTCTTCTTCCATCAATAGTATAAAAAAATATACAATCACATTTAGCTATATTTTTTAGGTTAATACCACACAAGAGTCCCAACTGCTCCAAACTGTCCGGAGCCAGTCAGAGTGTAGTATGACGTTCCCATTTGGGGTTTTGTGAGTTTGAAGGGGAAGCTGCTGGGATAGATAGGTAGAAAAATAAAGTTAAAAAGCACCTACCTGGCTATTTTAATCTTGTCATTACAGATAACTAAAACATTATCTTTATGGCCAAGTAAAAAATGTTGACACTTTCAGCTCCTTCTTATTGACCTCATCGCTCCCATTTTGCCACTAGATGACCCCTTATGTTTCTTAAAGTTTGAAATCGTAAACTTTAAGAAGCACTGACCTACACTAAAACATGACAGAAGCGTCTGGCGTCGGAGTAGCAAAAAGCTTCAATAGTACCATAATTATAACTTTCTTAAAATAGGGTCAAGACCCCGCATAAAATTACAATACCGCCATATTAATTTTCTCACGTAATTACAGGTAACTTTTATTCAACGATAAGTGCCTTCATTGCATACGCGCTTGGCTAATATCTCGAGTCGTTTATCGAAACGCTTTTTATCAGCTTCGAATATTTCTTCAATTTCCAAAATCACCTCATGCGATCTCGTGATTTTTTTTTCTCTTTTCTTGGAATTCGAATTAATTAATAAAATAAATTTGAATACAATCCTTCTCTCAGAGCCACTTTACATTTTTATCAATTTTATTCTTTAAGTCATTGCAAAAAAAAATTTCATCAATCATATCAAAAAATAAATATTTTTACATATTTTGTACACGATTCTTATTTAATAGACCTACTTCTGGAAAATCCGCGTGTCGAAAATTATAGATACAAGATAATATATAAAAACATACCTCTTCAATAAACACTTTTTTTCTTATATTATTACCATCGGTTCTGCTTGTATTAGTTACAAATTTATTCTACGTTTAATTGTGTATTGCTGTTATAAAAGAATGTAGTACCTATCATAAAATATGCAAAAGGAAATATAATAAAAAATAAAGATATATGTCATTATGAAAAAAAATAATTAAAAGCAGTTGTTAACAATGTGTAATTTAACTATTACAAATTCATTTTATTAAAGCAAATTTCGATTGTCTGCTATCTTTATGTATAGTTCCTAAACTAAATTCCATTTATGTTATTGAGATTAAATCCGCTGAAAAAATCAGAAATTTAAAATGATTGCCGTATGTGACCCCATACGATGTCCAATATAAAATGCATATGCAATGCACTGTTCAGTGTCTTTGATTAGGTATGCATCTTTTTTCTACAAAAGCAATAACAGAATTATTGGAAATGTTAAGAATGTGTTCCTTTTTAACTGTGCAGGACACCTCTAACTGTGGATGATAACGTTATTTTAAAAATATATTTATCATGTCTTGGGAGTTAATGGGTACATTCTGGAGGAGGCCCACCACTTCCCCGCCCTGTTTTAGGTACTGATGGTACCCCTTCAGAGCTCTCGCAAGGACGCTAATTTTTTTTGATACAACGAGTCTACATTTAAAATTTCAAAACAAGACCTCCGAAATGTCCATGCATACAATGTTATTTGCAGTATGCAAGTTCTGCGTATTAGTAACTTGTTAATAAGATCTATTCTATTTTGTTAGTTTAAACAAATCATATGTACAAAGTATCAACAAATCAAATAATAATTCACAGCCACCTGCAACATTGGTAAAGTGTGCGCCTCTTTGTGTGGTGGGGGGGTGTCGTCGCCCGCTCACAGGCAGACCTAGGGAGAGAAAACAGGGCATTGGATGGGTACAATTGGATGGGAGTTAATGGGTACAATTTTACATTGATATTTTGATATCAAAATTAAACAACAAACAAAAAAAAAATAAAAAACGTAACATTATGTACAAATACGTACAAAGCCAAGGTATGAATTTACAAGAAGCTACTTACTCACTAATACATTGGTAAAATAGATTATTCTCGATTACAAATAAAAAGAGGAAAGTAGAGAGAAAGAAATAAGACAAAATACAACACAACATATATTACATATTTAAAAAAAAAACTTTTAAAGCATTACTCACCGAATTTTTTGCATATGCTGGCTGTTTTTATACATATCTAGAAGAGAGTTATAGAGTGTGTAGGCAATATAGTTATAGAGATTTTATTCCCGGTTTTGTGGGTGTGTGTTAGAGAAATGTGGATTTTTTGTTATTCCGAATATTGTGGTTGTGAATGTCTTGATTGTAAAGTGACTTGATGTTAGTGTGGGCTGATTGTTGGATAATTTGTAGGATGGTGCTCTGTGTTTAGGAAGGACTGTGATTGGAAGGATACCGGAAATTGAATAGATCTCCTTGAAATATGTGTCCCATGGAAGACCAAGAACATATCTAAGCCGAAATTGTACTTTATAAAATATATATTTTTAACGACAATATATTTCGCATGAAATACCAGCCGTGTATATTTGTGAAAGAATCCATTTAACAGTTTATGTGTGAAAAACACTACATCAGATAACAGAAAGTTGAAACAAGGTTAATATTTTTTTATCACACCAACTCAAATGGGGCATTGTGTATAATTTTACAAAAGAAATAATTTAGAAATTTTTGTTTGTGAAATGCAAAATGTTCAAAACTTCCTCTTGTAATTTTATCTGGTATTTGAAATGGAGACAATATAATCTTGCATTCACATGTGATGTGTCAACGTATCTTCGAGAAATCTTTATTGAAGACAACAAATATTTTTCAATTAACGCCAAATATTCTATATAATCTTACTCCATAAGTAAGAATCACACAGTAAAATATGAGTCAATTTTTTAATACTGTTTCAGTCTGTTACTTTTTGAAATGAAACCGTTGAGACGAAAGTGAAGCAAGATTTTATATGACCGAAATAATAATTATGAAATTAGATTATTAGGATCAGCCCGATTTAAGACTATTAAAATTATTTTATTAATATCTATTAAGACAGCTGTAAAGCCATCTTCGTAAAGGCCAAAGAAACTTTACAACTATAAAACATGTATGTATAATTTGCATATGGTGGCGCTCATAAATGAAATCATCTAAATATTTTTTTACGTGGCGCTGATGTGGGATCTGAATCCGAAACCAATCAACACCAAGCCAATTAGGTAGCCGCGTACATCATTACGCTAATTACAACCTCCGTGGTCGATCACTTACCATCATTGACAACGACTTCGTGGGTCGCGAGTAGTCCCAGCGTTTATATATTTTTTGCTGAAGTATATTGATTGATAATTGATATTATTTAAATAATTTATTTATTTATTAACGGATATCGTCCAAATTACAAAATAATAACACGAATAAAGTAAAAAGAAAAATACAGGAGTAGACAAAGGTACATGAAAGCAAAGACATATGGTAGATATAATATAAGAAAATAAAGTAACAAGTCGAATCAAGTCAAGAATACGCCGTGGGTCAGGACCACAGGACACTTATAATATTCCGTCACTTGTTTAGCGACTGGCAAAAATCATTCAGACTTATCCCAAAAAAATTAAGGTTTTGACTTGAGTTGACCAGTCTACACATTCTGGACAATGGTGAATAATATCCATACTTTGTCGAATGATGGTTGAGGAAGAGCAGTTCATTATTTCTGAGTCTTTGCGAGGGGATATTGAAGGGAATGAGTTGCAGTAGAATAGGTGAATCAATAATACCATTTATAATTTTGAAGAAGATTTGTTTAAATTATTATTTATTATTATTTTAGTTCAAATTTGTAATTAAGTGGTAAGTATTACTCTTAGATCCCCTGGCAAATGATCGTAATTTATCTTTTCGTTCCCCACTCCCTTCAACCTCACAACATACTAAACAATATGTTATGTTTTAACGTGCATTATTTTCCAAGAAAATTAACAAAGGGCATTTTTCAATGACAGTTAAAAGATGTCTTACCAAATGCAGTGTCAAGATATATGAGATAAATAGCTTTAGGAATAAAGTTTCAAGTCCAAAAAGCGATGAAGATTTCTTAAGAAGTCTTTACTAGATAAATAATAACAATTTCTTTGTGTATGACTTACGATTCAACGTTAAGAGGAAGCTACAAGCCAAAATGTGTATATTATTGGTATACCTTAAATTGTAGGTAATAGGCATTAAATCGCTTGACAAACGGAGTCTAGAAACGTTCGATTTCAAGCACAAAACTGGTTTAAATTTATTTTTTAAATAATTCTATAAGAAAGCAAAAAAGTTAATCAAGTGAAACTGTCACAGATAATTTTAGCTATAATACTGTATTTTTTAAAAGTTGTTTCCTTTACGCCTTCATACATTTCTATTGCAAAAAATTATTTTTTAGTAGTTTACATTTATATTTTTTATTAAGTAATTTATTTTTTTATTTGTATGCTACTCAAGCGAAAAGAAAGGAAAACCTTCAATTTATCTAAAGCATATTTTTTGGTATTCATAAAGTACACCAATTCGTTGTAAAGATTAATCAAAATAGTGATTTAGCATTAAGCTTCACCTTATAATTCCTGGGGTCGGTGTGCCAAAAAAGGTTTGCAAAACTCTCATGCAATTTTTGCCTTGAAGAGTGTGTGACATGTTGACCAATTATTAGACTATTGCTCTTTTGCATTCTGCATATTGAAGGAATCGCGTAAGGTTACAGAGTTGCATATCGACCTCTCGACAGATTGAGGCGCTTTGATAATAAGACATCTAGTGAAACACGCCGAATCGACTCGGGTATTCGTTTTTAATATGCAATTATTTCGACACCTCCAGTGATTGGTATGTTTTGGCTGACCGTGGCTATTGCATTATTGCCTGCAGCGCATTGCAGGAAGCACGCTTGATTACGTAGATTTATTTGCACTTTTTTATCAGGTAGTGAAGGCTGATAGAAAATCATTTGAATACATTTTATGCACCTTACGACATATTATACAGCAAGTGACATTATATATGAATATTCCTACATAAACATATACAAATGCTCTTGCGTTCAATGTTTTTTTTTTCAATTTTTTTGATTTTCCAAACATAAGAAGTTTACGGTTGTTTTTTTATAAACAAAGGCAAAAGTTCGTATTCCAGTTCTTTGAAAGTTCTATTCAAGTTCTCTTATTATTAGAGTGAAACAACTGGACCATAGTTGAGTAAAAACATAACTTGAATACTAGAGTGGGTTGTTTCGCAGATTCATCAAATTTCAACGTTCATTTTCGGGTTCTGTGAAAGTCCTATTCAAGTTCTGTTATAATATCATTATAGGCTAGTTGCTTGAAAGAACTGATATAATAACAGAACTTGAAAAATCTTTCACAGAACTGAGAAATTAACTTTAAAATTTGAAGAACTGTTCAAATTCTCCGAAACAACCCGTCCTAATAAAGTTGATTGATTGTTCAAATTTTGTGAAACAACTAGCCCTACGACACCTTTATCAAATACCAACCAGTTAATCAGTTTTAGTCATTGAAAATCTTAAAAATGTGTTTGCACACTTATATTTTAGAGCTATGGGTTGTGAGCCCTGGAGTCATGAAATTTTCACTGCCATTTTTGTATCGAATTTCTAGGCCAACCACTATCTATATCCAATCTATTATCTATCATTTCTATTATGAGCTACAGAGTTTTCATCTATTTTATTGATAAATCATCGATTTATAATTACTAACTTGGTCGATAAACCAGAAGACATACTTTTGTTCAATTAGAAAAAAATACATGAAGGTGTTGAAATCTCTGGCGTAGCAGTGTAATATAACTAATCAATAATAATAATCCGTAATAAACAACATAAAATAAAAGGTGTTTAATGAATGCGTTCAAGTATTGGTGGCGGCAATAAACTCCTTTTTAGTCGTGCGACTTTCTAACATGTTTACATTAATAATAAACATTGTTTAAACATTTGAATAACATTAATATTAATATAATTCCGATTACCAAAGCTCCCCTTCTATTACCGTTACCACGCAACAGTTATTTAAACGTTAGTTACATAGGGGAATTAAAACACAAATTAAATGTTAATTATTTATAAATTGCCACTGTACAGATATCCCGAAGAAGTGCAGTTTTTAAAGACCATCCGACTCCTACCCAGACAACCAATGAATTTGATCATCTGTAAAATAAAACAATATTAGAAAATTTTTGATACGTTCAATCAATCATAGGTGGTTCATAATCACACCAAGTGGTTGGCTAAGACAAAAGTTGGCGTTGACCAAGTTAAAAATGAAACTCAGCAAACTAAGACAAAATTGTGCTTACTGCTATCGTTTTATTTCTTCAGTGTAAATAGCAGTGGCGCGCCCTCCATGAAGGCTGAAAAGCTGTGCCTACGCTAAGAAAAAAAAACATTAAAGAAAATAAAAGATTTTTTTTATATAAATGTATTTTTTTCATTTCTTTGAAAGTATTTTTTCAGTCACAAACGTTTTACATTGATAAATGGATTCTATGACAAATTTAAACTTTAAAATATTCAATGCAAATGACATACCAAAACTTGTAAACTACAAGTTTTGGTATTATGTGGTATATAAACTACTTGTATACTTATATATGGAATGTAATACGACAATTGGGTTTATTCTCTTTTTCACATCTATTCTTACAAGTTTTCATAGCACAAGCCACCATTTTGCCGTGTTATTTCGTAAAATGAACCGATGATGCCTCGACCATAGCTCGACGCTAGTTCGTACAAGAATGATGACGTCACGTTTTCTAAATTCACTTGAGGCCATACGCGAGCACAGCCGGCTCCAATGGAACCGGTATGGGGAGTGGGGAATAATACGCTTTTAATCACTTAGGGCAGGTCTACTAATATTCATATGTCTATGGTCTTAACTAAATACGTAAACGAAATATTCTACTCTGAAAATAGAAGAAATTTATTTTGCCGAATTTGGAGTAATTTGCGCTCCCATGTAAAAATGTCTATTCATTCAAAAGCAGATTTTACTTTTAAGAACTAAATGGTGATATTATAATGCGAGATGCCTATTTACTGTCAGATTGATTTATTGACGAATCACAGTCAGCATTCCTCTCTGCGTCCCGCAACTCTTGTTTTAACCCCTCGTCCTTAACTTCTTGTCTATTAATATTCATATGTCTGTGGAAAACACCCTAAAAGCGCGCTCAACATTTATACACGGATGACATTTGTCACACAATAACGGGTCGTTTGTACTACTCTATGACTACGACACTAAGGTTCTTTTCACCTATAACATGGTTCTATGATGATACGATCCCTTATTTTCACCTCCTGTGTTGAGTTAATATTTATTTATTTATTAACGGACATCGTCCAAATTACAAAATAATAACACGAATAAAGTAAAATGAAAAATACAGGAGTAGACAAATGTACATGAAAGCAAAGACATATTGTAGATATAATATAAGAAAATAAAGTGACAAGTCGAATCAAGTCAAGACTACGCCGTGGGTCAGGACCACAGGACACTTATAATATTCCGTCACTTGTTTAGCGACTGGCAAAAATCATTCAGACTTATCTCAAAAAAGTTAAGGTTTTGACTTGAGTTGACCAGTCTACACATTCTGGACAATGGTGAATAATATCCATAATTTGTCGAATGATGGTTGAGGAAGAGCAGTTTATTATTTCTGAGTCTTTGCGAGGGCATATTGAATGGAATGAATTGCAGTAGAGTAGGTCAATCAATAATACCATTTATAATTTTGAAGAAGCAAATGAGGTCATTTCTTTCCCGACGGACTTCCAAAGGAGAGAGGTTTAGAGTTAGTTCAATTTCATCATACGAGTATTTGACTTTTTCTAAACCTAGCTTCCTAGCAATCCCTCTTAAGAACCGATGTTGAGCAGATTCAATGCGTCGAATGTGGACAGCATAAAAGGAGACCAAATAACACAAGTAAATAAATAAATAAAATAATAAATAAATCTTAACGTTATTACCCATTCTTAACTGTTTGAGCAAATCATTTACTAAAAAAGTTATAAATAAAATATGATTGGTCACCATGAAACAGGCAGTCGCCTAGTATGGTGATTTAATGTATCATATATAAATAAATGTTATAATGTATTATCATGTATTTTATAAATAAATAGATATAAAATTATAGGTAATGCCTCCAAGTCCATATTCATCGTGAATCTACATAGATCCGCGACTGTGTAACAATAATAATTGTCGTTCGATTCGTGAATGCGATCATTCAGACTAGTGAAAGTGTTACGTGGGACCGAACCCTGGGGCCCGGGGCGCTGCGGTGCGGAAGGAAAGCAGCCAGCCACAATAATCACAAGTATCTACCAGTGTGCCACCGGCTGATATCGGTGACACAGTGACCTCTTGTGCATTATGACCTCCTGATCCAATCAGAATCGTTGCGATTTTTATCCAAGTACAGAATTAATACAATAATACTTATAGGAGACAAATGTCTTGGCTGCGAAATATACGAGAGTGGACCGGCATTAGAAGTGTGGAGGTGCTATTCCGGGCAGCGCAAGACAAAGAGACATTTTCTAGAGTGATCGCCAACGTCGGGGGGACCTGATACGGCACATAAAGAAGAAGAATACTTGGTTATAATTTATTTATTTTTTGTATCATTGAAGAAGAAGATAATACTAGCAAGTCTAAACGAAACATCAAATAGAACAAGAGACAGAGAAAAAAGTATAAAGTTCACAACTAGGAAACTAACCCAGGATCTCAGTCTTACCGGGCCAGCATCTTTAACTACTTGACCATTGGGACATATTTATTAAACGTCATATTTGTTGATCTCATAATTTAGAATTTGAAATCTCTCTTGCTCTGCTTACTGCCAAGGCTGGACTGAGGGGGATGGGTATATTGGGAACAAGTTTGGCCAGGAACATGTCATTAGTATAACTATTCCCTAATTTTGCCTTTATTATAAAATGAAGTGAGTGAGACAGACGCGTAGTGATCGCTTTGACTTAAAACCCCGCATACGCAATTTACCGATTTATAAAAAGTTTCTCGTTAAGTCTTCTTTAATAATACCTTTTCAAGTTCCAAAAAAGGTATTATTTTTGAAGATAATATTTATACATTTGTTACGCCGAAACGTTAAATATATGAAATTCCCTTGATAGAAAAAAATAGCAAAGTAATTTCGAAAAATTATTAAAAACACGTTTTGTTCTCTTATTTAATATGTTATAGGCATGAAAAAATTCACAGTGTATCTTTAAATGAAAATGAAGCATTTCGTCGCTTTAGTTCCTTTTTGTCCAACAGACCAAAACGTAAATCGAGAGAAATAGCGCTTCAAAGTTTTTTTTACGAAAAATGCATATACAACGAAATTAGCTCATGCTAAGCTTACTTAAATGATTTAAAGTGATAGAAATTATTATTTTTAAGTAAAATTACTTTAAAATGTTTAAAATTACGCAGAAAAGACGTTTTTATTTTGGATGTGGGACAAAGCTGTTGGATAAACACGCTGAGAATGTTGTTTAATTTTGGTGGGCTTAAGACAAACTGCGACTTGAAAATACATTAAAAATATTATTTTTCACTTGTATCGTATAAATAAATGCTTTCGGAGAACAACTGCATACTTAACTCAATTTCGCAAAAAATGGTCTGTTGGACAAAAACGAACTAGAGCGACGATTTGTCAAGAGATTTTTGCTCCATTTCAAATGAGTCGTGTTTTATTAAATATTTTAACAATTTTCAGTTTTTTTAACAAAGCGCGCTCTTTCTAACATTCATATTTACAAATCTCCCTATCAAACTATCTGTAAACGTTTACTAGGGGGCATAATTTAAAAAAATGGAACTGTTCATTTGAACAAATTCAGACAAGCGATAAGTACCTACTTTTCAAAGTATGGAGCCATAATATGCTATGATTTTTAATGGATATACACCAGTCTAGTCCAAAAATAATGTTGCAACTTAGACTAAGCTAATAGCTAGTAATTTAAAAATGAAAATGCTAAAAATTTCACAATGTGTTTTTACAAATACTAAACTACATTATTTCTTTATTGATTTGCAAAAGTATGTAGGTATTAGAATATTATTATTTATTGATCTGTATCTAGTAATAAATTAAAATATTGTTGTTCAACTAACACAAAATTTCAATAAAACGATAATTAAATATGAAATGAATTTGTCATTGACAAAGTGGCGGATGGAAATTGTATCGTTCTAAATCCGGGTATATAACACCGATGAAACACCAGCGCAACATCGATGTAATAAACTTCGCCTTCTAATGTGCCGATAGGAATTTACGTTCAGGTATTCGCCTTCTAGGCAATGCCTGGAAACTATTTTGCGATTAAAAGTTTATGAACATTTAATTTTTCCTCACTGACCATGCATTCGAAACGGTGACCATTTGATGTGGATCTAATCGAGAATTTAAATAATGAATAGATTCCGAATTACTGACGGTGATTGCAAAACAACATTAAGATCTAAGAGAGGCCATTGATTAAATCAATTACCTATACACGCTCAGCTTAAAAAATACTTTGTTTGATTGCTCTAAATTAAAGTAGGCACGTTTAGATACTATAGTTAGTCAATATTATTGTTCAACTGTGCCGATATTTTTAAATTTAACAAATTCTAATTTTACACAAATTGGTTTTATCCGTTTTATCAATAGTGTTTACTCCCATGTTGCTGTATCTACAAAAATGATAATAGGTATATGGCATACAAATACAATATTAGATTGAATCATCGATACAATATTGTATTTACATGCCTTTCTTGGAAGAATTGATTTTTTACCGACAAAACTATTTTTGCAAATTCATATTGCGTATGTACGAGCGCAAACAAATAATTCTAATTAGGTCTTAATATTTTAAAGCCAAACTTGTAAAGCTTATTTTTATAAAATAATTAAATTAACGCTATCTATGAACACATAGATTGTAACGAGCGTCGCCTTTAACTTTAATTTTCATTATTAGTTACGAGTATATTCAGTTAAAATTTATTATTAAACTTTACTATGTCACCTACTTGGCCATAAAATTTAATATTAAAAAATAATCAATTAAAATGTACTTTTTCACCTACTTGGCCATAAAATTTATTTAAAAAAAATAGTCAATTAAACTTTACTATGTCACCTACTTGGCCACACAATTTATTATTAAAAAATAATCAATTAAACTTTACTATGTCACCTACTTGGCCATAAAAAGTCATTGTTTTTCAACTTCTCCACCCTTCCTTACGAATCTCTCTGCATTCAAATGCTTCTCTCTCTTTTACCTGAAGAAAAACTTTCTGCCTAACTATACAATGTTTTGCTTTCGTATTTTATTTATTAATCTGTATTGTTATTAATTTTTTAATGCCCCAAAGAACAAACCATTTAGATTTAAGATTTTTTGTAAAATAAGAAATAAAAGCCGAAATTACAAATAAAAATATTTTTTTTCTGGCTTTGAATGGTTCCATTTATATACACACTAGCGCAGACCCATGAAATATCACGTGATATTATAACTGTAGCCTTATGAAGCTAAAATTAATTAATACAAAATATTTGCCTCAGGATCGTTAACTTTTTTTCAAATGAAATCGTTGCCTTTCAAAAGAAGACATTTTCTTACCGAAAGTTTGTAAACTTGAAAATTCAAGACAGCTATCCAAGGATATTGGAAGAATAAAAACACGATATATTCATACTGATTGATAAAAAATTCAAGCACCACTTATGAAAAGAATAGAATATGTATATGAACGGGCCGCTAAAACACTGAACTATGCCCACTGGCAACCACTGGACATAGTTCAGTGAAACCACACACGTTGTCATTGTAGCGTATCTTCAATCCATTAATTCATCTAAGCATCTATCAAGCATTAACAAAACAAATATGCATTTCGAAAAAAGAATTATTATAAATTCATAAGATAGTTTTGGTGCCTACTTTATCGCTTGTCTATAAAAAGTTCCAATTTTGAAAATTAAAAGTTCATGGAACTTGAATAATGTAATGCATTACGCACGAATATGTCACATTACGTATGCGCCAGCAACCGAATACAATAATATTTTATAAAAACATTATCCATCGTAATTTTGATGTAGAAAGTTTTAAATTTATTAATTATATTCTGTGCATTTTTGACTGCATTAATTATTTTAAGAGTGAAATCATAAATGAAAGTTGATGTCTCATTACTGAGTCAATTAAAGTTTAAATTCAATTAAGTCGAATAAAGATTAACAAGAACTATAACAAAATGTCTTGACATTGCCCAACAGCTCCCTAATTAATATTGTTCAATATTTAGGAATAACTTTCTCCGTAATATGAGAAACTGCGTTCAACTTGCACGAGTTTATGGTAATTCTTTGATATACATATAAGAAGTAGGTACATCGATGTGGTAGGAACTAGAAACTCAACATATAACGCAGTCGTTTAAAAATAGTCCACCAAGCTTGTTACATAAATCTCATTCGGTGTTGCATAAACTCTAATCTAACTGCACGCTTTAGACTTACTGTCACGTCTATTATATAAGTCGATAATCTATCACAGCACAACCAATAAATCTACGTGACATATTTCAGGTAATTTTGATATTTCAATATCTCTGCGGAGAAAGCTGAGATAATTCTAAATTAATATTAATCTGATTCGTTAGTCCATATTTGACATGCAAACTATAATTGTATTTATTACAACTGGACAGGGAACCGTTAAACGGAACCGGTTTTCCCATACGCATTGTCTGATAGACACGTGGATTAGTTTAGAGTCTTTAGAAGAAGTCTTTTTTCATACAGATTCTATACAGATCGTCTTTCGATATGGATTTATTTGTCAAAGTATTTTTTTATTCGATATGCTTCAAAATATCAGAATGCGTGGAAAGAAACGAGTATTGCTAATTTATTAAGAATCTCTTCGTAATTCGGTTATAAACGGGATAGTTGGCCGTTTCTTCATAAACTCTTAGTAAATTCCTAGTATGTCTGAACACGTGTTAATGCACCTGCATTTGCCTTGATAAAATGACGACATGGGAAAATATTAGTATTTTTATGAACACGTGTTCTGACATTGTGATAGTATATTTGTATTTTACTAACAGGAAATCTATCAAATCATTCGTTCAGGGCCTGCCAACCCGTTTTTAACCGGATTACAAATAATGAATTATTCTTATTAAATTAGTAACACTCACTTTTCTCCGTGTATAAGTTTCGAGATATCAAATAAACACTTGCTTTCCTTTCGGAATTTATCGAACAAAATCAATTTATTGATCGATGAATCAATATGAAGCAATAAAAAGGAATGGAAATTCTCTAATTTGTTACTCAGGATATTTGTATATTATCCTTGATATTGCTGTATATTTACTTAAGTGACTTCTGTTAAGAGCTGAGAAAATAGCCTTGGCGTTTTTTCATAAATGTATTTGGGTAAGTCAATGTTGCTCTAGTGAATGAATTGTCAAATAAAATTGTAAATACGGATATCGTTACAATAAAACGTTATTAAATCTTAATTTATTATTGCAATCTTGGTCGTTGTCACGCCCATGTATATCATTTAATAAAGAGAACGTCAAATAAAATAATTATCAAAGATTGATACTAATTATTATGTATGTATCAGCATTTTGAATTTAATTAATCTGTTTTCATTACCTGTAATAATCGGTTGCTGTTTTGCATAATCGGGTCGTAATCGAATTCCTTGAGGATAATATAAATGACCTACTTTAGCAAAACAAACACCGTCGACAGCCTCTTGCTTTATTACGACTTATGACTATTCCTTTCCTACATTCCAGTCATTTTGAGTTCTTGTAAGTTCTTGAGTTACAATATATTTTATATTCAGTTTTCTGTAATTGTGGTCCATACTAATTACTAATAGCAAACTATTTAAATAATATATTATGAATCTAGCCTGATTCTTCAGACTAAAAGTCGAATGCGTAGAATGAACAAAATATATAATCAAATGTTTTTTAAATCGTTTTACTAAAAAAACTTTATCAACACAATCAAGGTTATGCACCACAGCATGTTTTTTTCTAAAGGAATAAATAAAGCAATAAAAACTGTGTTAATTGACAGACCAAACAAACTGAGCACTTTACTTTTTTTAAAATGAGAGACATCTGAAATTCAAGAAAAAAAACAATGTAAACAAATCCGAATGATACAGTGAACAATAACAACAATAATAAATTAATACTTAGGTATTTATGCAATTATATTTGAAATCGGCCATTGATAACCAGTCTGGTAGCAAATCGTACTGGACTCAAGAATAACCGGTGTTTGTATCAAGAGTCAAGTTCAAAGCCAGTGGAAGTTACTTGGACTCATTACTCAAACACTTTCGTCTAAGAATCAGCTGTATTCCATCTATCTCTGTCCATCCTACCACATTTTAACATCATAAACTTGTTTCATCTCTTTCTCCTGACTTACCTGTGTGGTACTCAACTCATTACGCCAATAAAATGCCACAAGAAATACTGAGATGAACGGTTTATGGTGTTAATGATCTTAAAACACTTTCCCGCGGAAATTGACTTAATGGTATGCCATTTTGGTGTTTAATGCATTTTGCAAGGATGATTTTCCGCCATGTTAACTTTAATTGATCATTCTGTCTTGCAATAAAAGAATTTTTGAATTATTGTGAGAATACTAAATCTGTAAAATTGAATGAATGCTTGTACAACGCTATGTTATTAAGACAATCGGTGAATGTATCTTCAATACAGGTAATAAATAATACATTTGAGTGCATGACCAAAAATAATTAATGGTCTTATGGAAAGCTTTTCTAATTAGATACCTGTATTTTTTCCTTTCTAGAAAGCAATTATAAATATTATTGTAAATTATTGACGCAATATAATATTGCGACTTTCAGACGACGTTATTTACGACACTTATAAAAAATATGTCACGCTAACATATTTTACTAACTATAACGAGTTTAAGTGTCGAATAAAATTTTGCAGATTATTTGATTTCACACGAAACCCAGTTGCCTTTTAAACAGATTTTTGTATTTGCCATTGCTTTATATTTCTTTCTTTCTTGGCTATGTGAAAAATGCTTGGTGCGTTATTCAACTTTCATTCAGCCCATAGACAACAATGTTCTAAAACAAACTACGGAGTCAAATTTCAAAGTTGCTTTTCAAGTTCTGTGAATGTTCTATTCAAGTTCTGTTTGGTTAAAAAACTGGCCAATTATGATATAATAACAGAACATGAATAAAACCTTCACAGAACTTGAAAATCAACTTTGAAATTTGATGAATCGTTCAAATTTTTTGAAACAACTGTCCTTACTGTGTCGCCCTGGTGAAATTACAACATGGAGAATTGAAATGTTGCTTGATATGGCTTTAGCCGTGTTCGGTGACCAGATCTGAATACCCAAGTACTTCCCAACCTTCATTTTTCCCATATCCTTCCCCTCCCCACTTCTTTCAACCTCCTAACAAACCCCGATCGGGATACCATAGTTCCACTGGCTCCAGAGAGAGCACGGAGAAAAACGATCATGTTAAAAAGTAATAACATGCCAATTCCCTGGTAAAATATTAGTCATTCTGAATATATTGAGAACACGTATTCTTTTCCTAATAAATGTCATGACGGAATGCGACAATATATGTGTGTCAATATCAATGCTTGTGTGAACTGATACTTGATTAAAAACTCAATTCGTTCGTAAAAGGCCTGCAGTCCCGTTTTTAACAGGGAACGAATATTTTGATCAGATTTTTAATAAATTATCAGTATTTCATACTATTATTTTTTCTCTGTGTGGGGAGTAGTGAAGACTCATGTTTTTTTATTAATTTTTATTATGGAGATATAAAGTGCCTACATTAGGTATCATATCAATACTCGTATATCTAAAATTGTTAGATACGATTTTGAGTAAGCTTTTTTGAGTAATTTTCTATTACAGTTCTTACTTTCTATTGATATATTACTATTCAATCATTGTCACATAGAACTGTTTTAAAAAAGCACAAACCTAGACTTGAAAAGAATGGCTGCAGACAAGCAACTTTGATTTCTCCGAAGTACGAATTAAAAATTGGTCAACGTATTGAAATGTTAAAGTTTGTATTGACTAGCAAAATGTTTAATGTGCCTTACAAGAAGTGACTTACAATCAATAATATACTGGTGTCAAAAGACGAATTTCTAGATTTCTAATCGCTACGTTTCTAAAATTTCTCTCTTGCCCAGAGGTAAGTACTTACTTACCCAAGATGAAGGAAATTTCTTGTCGCAAAATGGACGCCAGCCAGATTTTAATCTAGAATCGTTGTTATTGCTATTATTCTCCCACAATTTACAATCCAGACCATCAATCACCTTTTCATTTAGATTGTCTCGAGAAATAATGTCACTAATTAGACTTAGATTTGCGACGAAATAATCTTAAGGTAGTAGACATTTTAAAAAATACGTGTACGTATAATTTATACAGTTTTCGTAAGAGCTCGCCTGGATATAATAATATAATATCTAGGAACAACTTTTTTTTAAAGGTTTTATCAACCAATCTAATAATCGAACCCATGACCTCTTGTCTTACCGGGACAGGCGTCTTAAACTACTCGACCATTGCGACCTACGTATTAAACGTCATATTTGTCAATATCATATATTATTTCAAATTCAGAATTAACAATTTGTTGCAATTTTTGTTATTTGTTTTTGGGGGGGTCATGCCGTGTTGCGCTAACTTCTTATTTAGGCAACGTTTCGGACAACGTTACAGTGTCCATCATCCAGAGCAGATATGTGATCACACATCCATAACATAACATACCATAACACCCCAAAAACAAATAACAAAAATACTTTTGACCGTGAAAATCTTAAATCATAATTTGTTGCAAGATGATATACAAATCATCATGTCTGATAATAATAGGCTAATGCAACTATTTTTAAATAATTTCTTTGAATAGTAAAGAGCTTTGAATAATCAAAAAAAAAATATATTTTTTACAAAGTTTACAAATGCTGAATTCTTTCCAATGTTAACACGCCTTGCAGTTTCAGCATTTAAATTATTTAAAAAAAAATAATTTAAAAATTAAAAACACATTAATAAAATATGACATCATATCCGTACTAAATAAATATTTTTCTATAGCATTTGATTAAAAAAGAAAAAACGTTTTGGTCTCAAATTCAAATTTCATGTGAAAAATTGCGCTCAGCTGTTATTCTTAAGGGCCCACTATTCGAATTTCATCCAATTTCCGACATACTTTCCTTAAAATTTTGAAGTTTTTAAGCTCTTAAAAAAATATATGTTATTCTTTAAGATAGTATCTATTTGTTCCAAAAGCCGAAACGGTAATTATTTGAAATTCCCTCGATAGAAATAAATCGCAAAGTATGCTCCGAAAAATATTATTAACACGTTTATTTCTGTTATTTTACAAGTTATATGTATGAAAAAAATCACAATGCTTCTTTTAATGCTACTCAATAGACCCCAAAAGTGATTTTTGCTATTTTTGAAATACGCCGTGATTTATTAAACATTTTCACAACTGTCGCTTACGCCTATTGCTTTTAAATCATATTTATTATAGCGCGCTCGCTCCGACTTGAAGATTAACCTATCTTCTTTGAAAAGTTCATTCGCCAACTCGAGGGCTTTGGGGGCAGACATGTCGTTCAACGTTCTATGATCTACAGACGTGCGATTACGTGCAAATATTTGAATCTATAAAGATAATTTTTACGCGTGTAAAGTTTATGAGTTAATAAATATTGTTTTTTCAAAGATGGGAAATACACGAAAGATATCCCGTATTTCAAAGAAAAAATGATATCTCATAAAATTATATCCTATCTAATAGGTGAGAAGAAAAAAATACAATTTTTGATTTATAAGCTTATATTTATTATAAACGATAATTTACTATAAAAATTAATAATTCATATTTTTATTTATGTATTGTGTAGTAAAAAGTTATAAAAATTATTATTTTATTTTTTTCAGAATACGATAAACGATAATTTATTATAAAAATTAATTATTATTTTTATTTATGTATTGTGTAGTAAAAAGTTATAAAAAATTTTATTTTATTTTTTTCAGAATACGTACTTTTGGAAATAAAACTAATTCCAAAACATTAGAAATTACAGGGCAAGTTCTTATTAATTCACAATGCAACGATGTCCGAAATATAATATAATATGTAATAATAATATACGGGCCATCTGTTTCAAATAACAATACTCGAACGTGGAATTCAGAATAATAATGAACATGCGAGCGAAAGAAGCTATTGAAAGTTCTGAAACTGTGGGGAATATAATTTAATAAAATAAAATACTTTTTTGTTTTAAAACCACGATATTTATTAATTTAAGAACCGACCGGTTTCGCTTTACTTAAGCATCATCAGGGTACAAATTAATACTAAACAAGAAGTACATAATGTGTGCATATATATAACAAAATATAGAGGGAGACAACATGATACAAATATAAGCAACACAAAGACGGTCATAAAATACATTAACATAAGTGCACAAGTAATGGAAAACCCGCTAGATAATTATGTAGAATAATGGGTTATACGAATAAATCGGGAGAAACAAAACATCAATAAAACCTCAATAATAACGGTTTTTCCGAATTCGCAAATCATTTGATCGATAGCTTGCCTTCCTGAATAAATCTAATTTTATTTAATCATTTACGGCCAAGATATTTTTGACAATGGTGTGTTTTTATCTTTCTGTATTCCAATCATTTAGCTTTGCTTCTAGGGTTGTGCCCCAGTATTGCTTTTTGGAGACTGTAAACGGATCTCTCGGCATTTAATGAAACTGCAGCAGAACAAAGGCTGTTGCTATATTGACGTTCATGGTATGTTTTGCTCAGATTGACGATAAGGTTTCCAGATCCGCATTTCGCTCGAAGCATGTTTAGGGTAATAAGTTTATAGTTTAGGGTTCTTTCACCGTATTTATGGGAACATTTCAGAACCACCAATCTTTCATTTTGAGTGAATCTTGTGTTTGTGATTAAATTATATTTGACGATTTAAACAAATAATATTTAGAGAAGTTAAAAATAAAATTGAAAGTTCACTGAAAGCTTAAAACTATTAAAAGTAGTAATTTCATAAAAATGTAAATAAATAGAGCCCCTTTCACATTTTAGAATGTAATTTTATGTTGCTTACATGTTTTATTACTCTTTATAATTATTGAATTGTTTAAATGAATAAATAAATAATTACAAAAAAGTCTTCTGATTTGTAAGTCCTCAGGAAGCACTAAGGATCTTTCTATCTATCTTTATAATATAATAAATTTGATGAGCATAAAAATGTAAACGTGTATATAATTTATATAAATGTACAAAAGTAGATATTACACGTGTATAAATATTATATTGCGCATATTATACAAGATGTCGGGGTAAAGTGCACAAACTTCGGGAGGTGATTCTAATTGATAGTACAAGTAAAAAAGAAAAAAAAACTTTTTTTGGAATTCCAACGTTTTAAGATAGTTTTCGAGTAAAAATGTTTAAAACCTTATTGATGTAAAAATATATTTATTGATTTTATAAAAGTTATAAATTACTTTTATAAAAGTGAGAATAGTATTTTAGTAAAGTAAAGTAATTTTTATACCTATACAAATAACTTTCGTAAATGTTTTTTGTAAAATTAAAAAAAAAAATAATTAATTAAATCCGTAATAAAACCCATATTTTGAGAACCATCTTCATTTCGACTTCCTTCTCATTTGGTCGGTGCATTATTACTCTAAGGTCGGTGCTAACTAAAAATGGTTCTGTTTTTCTAAAATTGCAATAGATGTCGGTAATTTAATTTCATAATCCCCAAAATTATTCCTAATACGAATTCAGACACCTCTGTCGGATTCTTTTAACACTAAATTTTGTGGGTGTTGCCCAAATCTAAATTCTTTACGCGGAAAGCGGGCCCTTAAGAACTTACCTTGTTCACTTTTGTATTGAAATAACGAATTGTTCTATGTTTATTTCTATACACTCATAAAAAAATACTGTATGTCCACATTGTATTAATGTCAGTCAAGGAGCATAGTGAATAATGAAATTCTAATCTACGTACGTTGAACACATTGTACGGTGAACGGTCGTTGAACCAACATAGTGTGCTTGACCAACCTGGTCGCGTGCCCAGTAAGTGATTACGGTTTGCAACGGAGTCGAACATTGCTTTTCTCGGTTATATGGGAAACACTTGTCTTGTTTGCTACGTTTATCATTTGACTAGAACACTTTCACTGTAATGAGAACTAAGTTATGTAGCCTTTTGTTAGCGATATCGTTTATCGCATAATGCGCCATATGAAAAATACGGTTACTGTATCACGGTGTGCATATTGAGAAATCAAATCTTAACTGTAATGCGGAGAATGTGTTATTTGAATTAGAAAAGATATTTCAATTGTGAGCTCTGGCGTCATGAATTTTGTATCTATAATGCAGAAAAAATGTTTTTTGAACTGCAAAAACGTTTTCAATAACTATTACTAGATCAATGAGGAAGCTTTGTAATATACATTTTCATAACCATTTTCTTGGCCAGTCGGTGGCTGAGTTGATATTGCATTGGCTGGATAAGTACTCCATCACAACACCAGCAACATTTTGCGCTTAGTATTGTGACAGTAGGAGATTTTCAAATATTGTCAGGTTATTCGTAACTCTGGAATGATTGTCTTTCTTTAAATAAAAAATAAAAATAACTGTTCAAATAAAGACCCCATATTTATTTTACGTAAGAAAAAAAGGGTGTTTTAATCTACAAGATCTACTCCCGGGAAAAACCGGAAAGTGAAGCTAGTGCATTATGAACGTTTATTAAATTTGTTAGTGATTTATTTTATTATATTTGTGCTAAATTTGTTTTTTCTTCTTTTTCAGTGTCTGTCGATTCTGGTGTGCGGGTTTATATCCGCTGCAAGCGCACAAGGAAGGAGAGTGAGGCTGCGCGCCCGCCCCGCACCCATCTCCGAGGACCAGCTGCAGTACTACGAGGCTGAGCCCCGCGCCGGGGACCAGGACATAGACATCGAGGACGAACTCGCGCTCTACGGCCGCCAGCCCGCTGCCCGCCAGGACTACCGCCCGGCCGCACAGGCCATCAAACCACGCACCAAGGAAGCCCCTCGCGCGCCTCCCGTACAAACAATTCGCAACTACAACAAAGTCAACGATGACGGATCTTTTACCTTTGGCTATGAAGCGGCCGATGGCAGCTTCAAGGAAGAAACCAGAGGCACAGATTGCGTTGTTAGGGGCAAGTACGGATACGTAGACCCAGACGGCAACAAAAGAGAATTCACCTACGTCTCTGGAAACCCTTGCGATCCCAACGCCGCTAACGACGATGAAGAAGAACTGGAAAAGGCTGAAGAGGAAGCTAACGAAGCCGCAGGAGAACCCGCCAACTATCCAACACGGTCTGGCAACTATCCCACCAGGGCACCAGTCCAGAACTACCCCACCAGGGCTTCTTCAAGACCTGTTCCCATTCAGACCACTGCCAGACCCGCTACCACAGTATTCCAGAACCTCTACGAAGCTGAAGATGAGACAGAAGCCCCTCGTACTTACCGTCCCCCTCGCCCTCAGGCCACCCCACTGGCAATCACTCCTCGTCCCCTTCCTCCTGCGACAACTTTCCGTCCCCAACTTCTCCAGATAACTCAACGCCCCCAAAACACCCCCATCCCACAAATAGTTTACAGCAGTCCCGCACCGTCACCTATTGCTCCTCCCCAACCCACATACGACACCTCTTCCTACCGTCCCTCAGGACACATCGATTTTGCTGCAGAATTTGCGAAGTTCCAACAGGAAAATCAGATCGTGTCCTCCACCCCAGCGACTTACAAAACGAAAGCAAAAACGAGCGAACCAATTTCCCAAAGTGGAAATCCAATCTACTCCACACAGTTGGTATTCGATCCATCAAGTGGACAGTACGATTCGAGGTTGTACCAGAGTCTGCCCCAAAGCCAGGGAGGTTTGACACTAAACCAGCGAGTGCCAAGGCCTACACCGAGCCAGCCTCAGTTGATCCAACAGCAGCCGCAGGGATTCAACCCTTCTCCTCTGTACAGGCCTCGTCTGCAACAGCAACTGCAGCCTCAGCAACTTCAGCCCCAACAGAGGAGTCCCCAAGAAGTGTACCAGCGCCAGCAGGCTGGGCTTCAGTTCCAGAACTCCGCGCAGCTGTACGCCCAACAGCAACAGCTCCAACAGAGCCAACTCCAGCAAGACAGGCAAGCAGCTCGCGCAGCGCTAGCCCAGCCCTCACAACCAGCCCAGCAGCAGTACTACTTTGTAGCCCCCGGCAGGGATCAGGGAGCCGGGCCTATCGATGCCTTCCTCAGGGGACACGGCATTCCCTACTGAAGTGACTGTGAATATTGAATATGCGCCAGTGCATACAACATAAACATTTACGATAAAGACATTGTTGTTTCTCAATTGATATGTACATTCAATTGAAAATTATGAAGTAAATAATTGTATTATTTCCAACCAGTTGTTTTCGAACACCAGTATACTCACAGCATATTATTTATTCTAGTGAAACGCTGCCAATATTTCATGCAATACACTTAAACGTATCAGACGTATTTAGTTAGTACGTTTAATTTAGGGTTTTGTAATTGAACCTCGTTTCAAACCTTGTGAGGTGAAATATTTTCTTATATTTTTTGCCAAAGCCATCTTACTTTAACATACATCTTCATGAAGGTTTATAAATATTTATTTTTTGTTTTCTTACAGTGGATGACGTCGGCCGAAGCGTAATTATTTAATGCTAATTTTATGTTTGTATGGATGTAAAATTGTCGTAAGAATCGTGTAAGTCAATATTTGTAAATTGCTAAATATAGTTTTTTTAATTGTAAATAATGCTTTCTTTTATTCTCATTACAAAAACATCAACGTGCCTTTTCATAATCACCAAACAATTACGATTTCACGAACATCAGTATGTCACTACGTGTGGATCAAAACAAAGGTGTAAAATCGTGATAGCTATACTTAGAACAAAGCTAAATCATGCTTCGAATCATTTATTAGGCCACTATAACATTTATCAAGGAATGTCTTCACCCAATAGTATGTATAGAAAACGAGCGTGGATTCGATAAATCGATAATGTTTCACAAGTGAAAGTGCGCCATCAAGTTGAAACCAAACCACCACAGTCACAAGAAGAACCGACTCTTCTCAGATTGTAACCCGTTTTGATCTTTCACTACTTTACATCAATTATTATTGTAGAAGATGGTTCCATGTTCTGAAGTAGACAGTTGCATCAAATGCCACATAGATCTAATGGGTTCTCCGCCTACTGCAGGTTCAGATAGCGGTGTTTCTACACACTGAAAGTACAATAAATGCATATTGAATATTACGATATTGTGCTGTTTTCTAATAAAGGCACATGGCTTGTGATTGAATGTAGGCTTTTATCTCATAATATATTATAATTGGCAGAAATTGATCGAGTGATTGTTAAGAGAATGAAATTTTCAATAAATTTATAAGAGAAAACAAATAAATTAGACCCAAAAACTTGCAATAATAAATTTTTTTAAATGATAAGACTCTACTACCTTTCTATATATTTCAACAATTTGGAACCTTACTAATAAACGTCTTCTAAATTTTACACAACCATTAATTTAGGGTAAATGGTTGTTTACCAGTTGTGTAATATTTAAAACACGTTTGGTAAGGGAGTTGGTAAGACTTTCCGCAAGGTTAGAGTATATATTATGACAACCAAAGAGGCTTTTTACAATTGACCTGTGGAGAAGGAATGCAAGAACATCCTTGGTAACTATATGAGGAAGAACATCATATTTTGATCTTAGGAATTAAAGAGAAACACAGAGAGACCTGAAATAGAGGAGAGGTTTCCCAGACTCGACCAGGACTCAACATAATAGACAGCCATTTTTCAACTTTTGTTTTATTTTGTTAGAATTCTGTATCTAGGTACACACAATTTTCAATGCCTGACTTGAGTTGGGATTGATTGCAGTACAACAAAAAATTACAGCACTATCGTATATTTGTAAAAAACTGCCGTTATAAGATAGGTAGGTACCTACTCATTATTTATCATTTTCATTTCACTAGATTCTGCTTGGTTCGCAACACGTACAGTCAATTTCTTTAACTTCTTTTGAAATGAAGAAAAAATGAGAAACGGAAGATTTCGCTTGATATACCACAGTTTATTGGCTCTCGCATAATGATGTGAGAGAGTCAAATTTATTTCAATGTAGTTCAGAGAAAGAATCGTACTGAAAATAAGATGTCATTAAAAAAATGATTGTATCAACCGGTTATCTGACTTTTAAATTATTGTAATAAAACGGGAATATGGAGAAGTCTTTATAGTAGCCACTGGTACAATAATACATCTCGTCATCACCGTTTAAAAATCAACAAATGAATATCACAAAAAAATGAGAAGAATAACTGTATTGACATCCTGTATAATTATTTAAATTGCCTTTTGACCCTCAACTCAATGTGCAATATCTTCAGCGAGATGTTTGCAAGATAAGACCATTTATGGCATTTTGACACCATGATAAGTATTGTTTTATTGAGTTTTATAAATTTTAAAAGTCTATGTTAAATGTTGACTAAAGAAAATTAAATATTTCGTCCAAAATTTTACCATTTTGTAACATCCTTTTTTTGAGGTTTCAGATCTACTTGTGCAGTATACAGGATGAATTGGACCAGTAATATAAGAGAAGTTGCTCAAAAAACTTGGTTATTCCACAGTTGCCATTTTCTCTTAATTTTTTCCGCTTTCTTTCCAACAATCTCCGAGGAATCTTCTTTAATAACATCGTTGCTTTTCAGAATTGACTTTGCTTAATTTCTATACTTCTGAGCCACCGGTTTTCTTCAGGTGTGAAATTAAACTTTGTATGTCAAACATAAACAATTCATTATAAGGTCTTATTGATTAGTTTGTTTATTTTGTCCAGCAAAAACTGTAATTTAATTTAAGCGCAAATAACAAAACCTACTTTGGTTTAGTGTACCTAATTGTAGTGGGGTTTTACAATGGTAATGATTTTGTTTTATTTGCCAAAGTTTTGCAGAATTAAGTATTCCGATATTACCATACCAGATTTATAAAGTGGTATCGTAATACACATTGTTCACTATATAATAAAAATCTATTAAAAAAAACAACGAAATATAGAAGCTTGCTACTTTTACTGTAAATTATACATTCAACTTTTTTAGGTGAAATTAGCATTGCGCTTATTTCGAACGGGAACCAATATTTTTGGTGAGCAAAAAATTAGGTTCCCGTACTTTTCAATATTGTTAGAATGTTGTAAACGGTGAAACGCCAACTATTCAATTGGACCCAATAATGAAAAAATTGTCGCCTTTCTGAAATTAAATTTATACTGTAGGTAAATATATGAACTGCTGTAATTTCATTCGATTTCAGAGAAATGCGTATATACCCGCTTGTGTGTACGTGATGCGACCAAATTGCTTGTTGATAGAATGCTTTGTCATCGACAGCGAGTCTATCCGCGAGTTTCAGCTCGATCGGATGTCAGCAGGTGGATTTATTTTCACTTCCAAAATTTGCATTCATTCATCACCGAAAACAAAAGTGAAGTTTAAATAGATGTATTTAAAAAATGGTCAATTGGTCAGAAATGATGAATGCAAAACAGTCCAGAGGCTTTGTAACAAGAGATTTGAGACAACACGTTTTTGTGTTAGTAATTTTTTTTTCATTTTTATGGTTTTGCCTACTTAATTTAACCAGAATCACTAAAAAATTCATTTTAGCAAAAAATATAAATAAACATACAGACAGAAAACCAAGATTCGACAACCGCAAAAAAAGAAACTTATTTTTGCGAAATTAGGCTTCGTATTATTTATTATTTGCTGTCGGAAAAATAATAACAAACGTGCTTTTTCAAATGGAAAGTATTAACAAGTAGGTTTCTATCACATCTGCATCACTTGTTATAAATAAATATCAAAAGTGTAATACGATTTATTTGTATAAGAATCTGAATGGCAAACGTACATAAACAAAGAACACTTTCTTCATATAACTTTAATAATTTCACGTACCTCTGCAAGAAAGTGGATTATGGTAAATTTTATGGTATATTTTTTTGTACGTTTTACCTATCTATAGTTTTTTAAGGTGATAAGCACCGTTAGGTCTGGGTGTTATGATGTTTTTTTTAATAAACTTAGGAAAATTGTCCTAAAATTAGGGCAGTCATAAAAGGGATTGATTAATAATTGCATAATATTATCTAATTTTCATTATTAGCCTTGGCGCACTGGTTTATGATGTCAATTTTTATGCGCAGAATTCAAACACGGATCTGCTAAGTGGATCTGTCCGCCGACGGCAGCAAGCACGCGGATATCCGGAAATCCGGACATTTAAGCGGCAAGCATCTCATATTATAGTGATGGTATGTCTAGGGAAATCTCCAGGGTTCTAGGGGAAAAAAATAGAAAAAATAACAAAATCTCGAAAAATTCTCAAGCCAATCTTGAGAAATTTTAAAATATTCTGGGGAAAACGTTAAAATTTGTCTCGTAGGTACACGAGAAAAATGAGTATTGCAGATTTATTAAAATCCTGTTAAAAACGTGATGGCATGCCATTACCTAATAAAATATTAGTTCTTTCGGAATATATCGGAACTTGTCTTCATGCATCTTGCTTATTCTGATAAATATAATGACGAAATATGACATTCTCATAACACATTTGTGTTTTACTGAGAGTTTGTTAGGAAATTTCGCAATTTTTTCGCTAAAGTACAGCAGTCCTGTTTTTAACAGGAATACGAACAATTTGACCGGATTTTTAATAAATTACCAATATTTTATATCATTAAGTTTTCCTCATGTACAAACTCATTCCGAAATCTAGGGAAAAAAAAATTGGTCTGAAATCTAAGGAGAAAAAAAATTACGCATTGCATTACTGAGTGACGTCATACTCATGGACTGCGAATGGGGTCTTGCCTGGATCCGTTGCGTACATTCGCACACGGATCGGCTAGTGACGGACGAACGGACAGCGGACCGAAAGACCGATCCGATCTGTCGGATGAATTCACGGGGAATATCTGTCCACCGAGCTGACCCGTGTGTGAATTCTGCGCATTAGAAAACGCCTGAAGAATAATTTTTGGATACCGAAGATACAGCAGCGCATCGACAATTTCACGCAATTAGGACTAAATGGATTTGCTGGCCTGATGAGACACCGGGTCACTGGAGCCAGGATGCGGCTAATGGCCTCCACCAACACGTTGGTGACTGCAGCCTACCAGCACCAAACGCCACTCCTGAGTGAGCGCTGGGCCCAAGCTCACTCAAGACCACGCCCTGCATAGTTGTACTCTGTATTAATTTATTTTTCTTCATATATTTTTTCATTTTTCACATACCCATCGTACAAAAAATATGTATATATATATATATATATATGGGACGTGTGGGATTGCGCTAACCTCCCCACATCCTGGAATAAAAATTATTATTATTATTATTAAATGATCACTTGAATAGTATTCCCAGTCAGAGCTCGTATGCACATCACACGGAGCATTCGAAAGGAACGTTGGTCGTAACTTGTTTCTTATGATATTGATGGGTGATAGTGACCATACTTCTATAATTAGACTTAGACTTCTATAGACTTGGTATTAATAAGTAGGTACTTATCGTTGATTAAGAAACACAACATTTTATTTGTGTGCATTCATTAATAAATAGGTGGAATCGAAATAAAAAAAGTTAGTACAAGAATTTTAATTACTGTGGACGTATTTACGTGTGAAATAAAGCTTTTTTGTTTGTTTTTTCAACTTGTAGGTACTACTATAATAGTTATACAGGGTTTTCCAATAAGAGGTGTTATTTTGAATAGCCCGCTATTTCGGTAGATGTTACTTTTGAAGCTGTCATTTTTTGACATTTGACAAGTAGAAACTACGCCCTTAATAAAAATGGAACGATACACTCTTCAACAACGCATTGAAATTATTAAAATTCACTTGATCACTCAAGTGCAAAATCGAATTGCACATCGAATGCAAATCATCTTGAGTGATGAGGCCCATTTCCACATCGGTGGCTTCGTCAACAATCAAAATTGTCGCATCTGGGGCTCGGAAAACCCAAGAGTTATTGTTAAAAAGCCTCTCTTTTCTCAACGTGTGACTCTTTGGTGCGGTTTATGGTCTGGCGGAGTCATTGGACCTTACATTTTCGAAAATGAGGCTGGAGCAACAGTTACGGTGAATGGATTGCGCTATCGAGAGATGATTAATGATAATTTATGACTGGAATTGGATGGTATTAATCTGGACAACGTTTACTTTCAACAAAATGGCGCTAAGTGCCACACAAGCAACGAAACCATTGGACTTTTACGATTGAATATCAAAATAACACCTCTCATTGGAAAACCCAATTCGAATGAAAAATTCTTAGGAATATGATAGAAGACATTCGACGTTCTAAAATCTTCTCTCTTTTTCGTTTGTTTACAAGCCTTGTGCGAAGGAAGATTATTATGAACGGCTTTTAAAACAATCATCAATGACGTGCATACGATCTTCGCCTGGGACTAGTATGGCCCCATTCCTTTATTTTGAAACTGATTTGAACTGATACGCAATAAATTATGTTTATTGTAGGCACGAAAATGATTTTTTTTTATTTTGCACGGACTCGAAACAGACTGAAAATTAAATACTTAACATGACAATAAAGCCCAAAGAAGAAATTTAAAAAAGTATGAATAAATGTCCTGCTATCAGTTGCTTTTCCGAACCCAAATGGCTGTTTCGCCACTATATTCTAGGGAATACAGATCAATTTTCATTGTATTATTGGTTATAGTATTGGTACGTGTACATTTGTGAACCGAAACGCGAACCGAGCCACGAATTACGGGAAAGGAACGAAGTATTTTGCGGTTGCTTCCTTCCTTTCCCATGAGGTCCAGCTGAGCAGTTGGGCAGTTAAATAATATTTTACGTAATTCTCTATCAATAAATGGTAAATATGTGTTTATATAATATTTTTTTATCTGAAAATAAGGATGATAAAATAAGTACTTGATATGCGTTATATTAAAAATGTTTTCAGTATTATTTTAAAACGCCTCAAACCCCTTTTTAGCAAAAAGGCCATACTAAAAATGCTTCTTACTGCGTTGTACAATGTACATCCCTTTTTTCCTTGGTGGTTGTACGAAATATCATCACTGAACATATAATTCACACCTGAAAAATAATTTTAGAGAATTGACTTCATTTCAACAGGTGGCGTTAGTCTCAGTTAATTCAAATCAATTTATTTATTTAATCAGAAATTATAAATACGTAGGTAGATTTAGGACGGGTTGTTTCGAAGAACTTGAACAATTCTTCAAATTTCAAAGTTAATTTTCAAGTTCTGTGAAAGATATTTTTAAGTTCTGTTTTTATTTCAGTTCTGTCAAGCAACTAGCCTATAATGATATAATAACAGAATTTGAATAGAACTTTCACAGAACCCGTAAATGAACGTTGAAATTTGATGAATTGTTCAAATTCTCCGAAACAACCCGTCCAAAATATTTAACTTATTTAATATTAGACAAGTCATTAATAATTCTTCCATTCAAAATGATTTTACTTGTTGACGATAACGGCTATTAAAATTGAATAGGTAACTCGTATGTCATTTAGTATACATTTTTTTTTTAATTTGTGTAAAATTTTTGATACCATGGTTTCTGATTTGTCTTTAAAATATTTAATAAAAAATCTAAATTGTACCTATATCATTTTATTTCCGTTTACAACGAAGACACTATTAAAAACTTTCATACAATTTGTATGAACGGAAACGATGTGTAATTTCTTATTGTTGAAATTGGTCACGAATCAAATGACAAAGAACATGCGCTTTAAAATTTTTCATTTGTTAAATAATATCCAAAATGGAATCAAATCTGCGATTATCACGATATACACGTATCAGGACGTACCAGACAAATTTTAACCATTTATTCCAAAACTTATTTAGAGTTTAAAATATAGATGTCATTTTGATAACCGGTTACTTTTTTTTCATCTAAAAATCAGTAGGTATTTGACATTTAGGGTCTGGTCGGGTTTTGGGCGGTTACTCGGCTTAGTGACCAGGGCAAATTGAAAAAAACGTTTTGCTGTTTGAATTTGAAAAAAGAATCAACAAATATCAAAATGACATCTACTTTTTTAACTCCTAATGTTCTCAAGAATCACTAGTTAAAGTTTGTTTGGGAAATGCCTGAATAGACAATTAGCAAAACATTGTTAACCCCTTGGCTGATTTTGGGAGATATTCTTAACAGATAACGAACAATCGGATAACAACGATTTTGGGAGATATTCTTCACAGATAACGAACAATCGGATAACTATAATTATGGGAGATATTCTTAACAGATAACGAACAATCGGATGGATAACAACGATTTTGGGAGATATTCTTCACAGAAAACGAAAAATCGGATAACAATAATTTTGGGAGATATTCTTCACAGATAACGAACAATCGGATTACTACAATTATGGGAGATATTCTTCACAGATAACGAACAATCGGATAACAACAATTTTAGGAGATAATATCTCATCCTGACACGATCTCCTAAAAGTTTTGCTATCACATTCTGTATTTTGTGATAAATATGATTTAAAGAGTGTTAGAAAGAGACAACCGCTTACTAGTTTGCATTAAAAAAATACCATAACCGCTTCCGAAATTTTTGCGTTTAACAACAAATATTTAAAGTGAATAATCGAAAAAAAATTGTAAAAATAACTTCTTTTACCTATACCTTTTTCTGTTACAAGGCGTTTACAATTTTCATATTAATTACATATGTTGATTAGTAGTAGTCAAATGAACGTTCATTTTATTTAAAAACAATTTATTTTTAAATCCGTTGAAAAACAGCGAATTTATCTGGAATCAAATACAATTTTATTTTATTTTATATTATAGAAACAAACAGTTCAAGATTTACAGAGATGAAACAATATACAGAAATAAGATACTTCTTGTTGGTTACCTATGATATGTTTCCATGTAATGTCTGCTAGTTGGTAAGTTTATTCCTTAATTACAAGGTGACGTGTGTAGTATATAGGTGTGTGTATTGTATATTTGAGTGTTTGTGTGTATGTGTGTGTGTGTGAGTGTGTGTGTGTGTGTGTCTGTATATATGCACATTGAACAGTTTAAATTATCGGCATGACGGCACGTTTGAATTTGGGCAGTGAATCTGAAAAAATGTCAATGTTAGAGTTTAGACAAATATTATTTAGAGTGTGAAGAGCTCGGTTAATTGGCGAATTAGATTCTGCATTTGTTTTATAATTAAGCGTGTGGAATAGCACTGTATGTCGTGTACGTCTCAAAGGTATGTTAAAATTAATAAGGGACAGAAGTTCAGTACATTCGATGTTATTGTTTAAATTTCTCTAAATCAATATTGAGTCAGCCACTACTCGTCTTTGCTGCAAAGTTTCAAATTTACGTCAAAAGTTATTGTTGAATTTGGAAGTAATATATTTTATACATTTGTTTTGGATACGTTCCATACTCTATGTAAAGTTTATACTATTGCTAAAACATTTTCGGTGGAATCTACATTTCGACAGTCTCCTAAGAGAAATACATTACAAAATATCCCAGGCTTTAAAGAGGGGTAAATAATAAACTTAATTGTCTACTTTTCAAAACTTTTGGTTGACAAAAAAATTAAGCGTTGGCTAATCTGTAATTTCCTGGTTTCTTAGTTGCGCCTGTCGACTTATAACAACAAACTAAATGTATTGCAGAGCAAAAGAAAAAAAGCTATAGCTCTGTCATTTAAAATGACCAAATGTCAGAAAGAAATTTGATATAGTTATAAAAGTATGCATTCGTGCGTTAATTTTAATAGTTATTCGAGGTTACAATATTAATTTACTCGAAACGCGTCGTACATTGTCATGATCTGATTTAAACTCGGCAACAATAAAATAAAATATTTGCAATGCATTATAATGTTCCATGATTACTGCACGTTTAATATTGTAAAATATTTTTTGAAACTTGTCAATAAAGGAGATTTTTATTGATGTTTCATTACTTCCTTCATAAAAAATTGTAAACATGAATGGAAAAAAGATCATGCTATGTAAGAAGATCATTATAATAATTGTAAAAAATAAACTGAGACAAATTCAACAGAAATACAACAGTTTCGCGTTGTACCTAAGCAAAAAAAAAATCATAAAATGGGTGTTATTGTTTGATAGTTAAACTATAAATTTAAATAGAAGAAATAGTTACAGGGGCGGATCCAACGGTCAGCATTTCAGGAAATGCTGACTGGACCCCTCTGGGGTTCCCTTGCAGTTCCGTCTTTACTACGTCACGAGCCCAAGGGGGGCCTGGAACTCATGGCCATAGACAGGGCCGCCGAGAGGGGGGTTCAGGGAGAGTAAATCATCGAGCACAGCCCGGGCCGCCCAGGGCCGCCCAGGGCCAGCAAAACTTACCTAAGATTCAGGCGCGGGCGCCGTATTATCAAGGCGCAGGCACATCGCCCTTGAGATTGTTTTTCACAAAAACTGCGCTACACAAAAATACAAATCATCGTAATATTATTGATAACAGTGATCACCTACCTCGAGATTTGACAAGGGGCGACTAAATTTTACTCGCACCAGGCGTCGCGGCGTTGATTCAGGACCGACCCTGCTAATATTAAAGCGCCATTGCGATGATTTTTTCAAGATAACGGCTCTACACAAATCATTCAATTATTATTAAGATACGAGCAAAAAAATAAAAGGTTACTTGAAAAATAATACGTTATCACAATAATATTGTTGTCATGCACGACTGTACTTTACATTAATATACTTCCAGATACAGACCTAACGCGTTGTCCTAGTCAAGGCCGGACTTCCACCTAGGCTCTAGAAGCCCCGGCCTAGGGCACCAACCTCGGAAGGGGAGGGGAGGGGGAGCACAGGACTCCGAAAATAATAACAAACAAATAATATAACAAGTTTTTAACTTCGGAGGGGGTCCGGCTAGGTACCAAGGTGCATGTTGAGGACACAGGATTTGGAAAAAATATTTCACTTTTTTTCAAGCGAAAATTATGTTTCTGTAATGATGGAGGACTTAGCCTAGCATTGCCTTGAACTCGCGAGTTTTGAATTCTTCTAAGCTGATATGGTTTCAAGGTTTCCGTTTTAAACAATACTAAAATATTTCCATTAATATACTTAAGGATTTCTGTCTAAATATTGTTCGGATTCTTTCCGAAAATTAAAAAACGAAAGCATTTAATGGTTTGCCCTCCAATCTAGAAAAAAATCATTTCTTTTTGGATGTTTTAATTCATATTATGCTTCCTTTACCCACCCACACCACACAAGTAGGTACCCAATTTTGCGACATCATGTAAAAAAATCTTGTTACTATAGATCTGACAATAACGGGGTTTTCGAATTGTTGATATGAAATATCTTTCAACGCGCCTATGGGGATAAAACTGTAACCGTATGGAGACAAACTTGCGGTAGCGTGGCAAGATGGAACGACGTTCTTGCATAAATCGATACTTCATTCGACCAGTCTCTTGACTCTTCAGTTCTGTGCGGTATATTTGCTTCTATTCTCACTAACATTGGCAATGGATCTGTTCTAGATGATGACGAATTTTTAAGTCCAATTCCTAACAATTACATGTAGCTTTCATTTATTAAAAAAAAATCTTAACGTGTACGACGAAGAAGGTAGAGCCTTTTGTGAAAAAGTATATTCTGAGATATTGGCTGTAATGTGAATATACATATTGAAAGTCAAATAATTTTTTGTACATACATATAATAGGATATTTCAGTTAATAGAAAACACATTTATATCAATCAATTTGATCAGAAGCAGTGTAAAATAGCAGTGTTTCTTGATTTCCGACATGCTTTTGATACAATAGACATATTAATATCCAAATTAAATTATATGGGAATAGTTGGCAAAGAACTAGAATGGTTTAAAGACTACCTGAAAAATAGAAAACGACAAAACCAAGTTTGGAGACGCCATATCGGAGGAACAGCCAGTAAACCTAGGAGTCCCACAAGGATCTGTATTGGGGCCATTACTATTCATATTATATTTTTTATTAATACAGATTACATTACAGATGGTTTCCCTTGTTAAGAGATCGCTGAAAAATGTTCAGCATCCGTGTTTTATATAGTGCTTACCTTCCTATTTCACGAAATGCGCGTAACTTCTACCGTTTAGCCGGAATTTGCAATTATTATAGCATTTTAAACCGATTAAATTTTGAAAGTGAAGCTAGAACAAAGATTCTCAATGCAGTCGAAGATTTTATACCTATAAACTAATTGGTGTCGGGATTTACGGGACCTCTTCAACCGAGGATATCTATCTAGAAAACAGATAAGCCATATTTTATTTAAAGTTTTTGTTTTTGTTGTTATTTTCTGTTTTTTGTTTATGTATTTTGTTACAGATGACACATACACTTCACTTTGACTTTGGTTCAAGATTTTGTTTATGATAGCCTGCGATAAGCGAGCCCTAAAGGTCTGAGACAGAGGTGTGAAATCGTCCGATCACGACAATAGAAAGAATTGTAATTTTTTCTGCTGGATTTTATTTAGGTATTGGAGCCAGGAAAGAGTCTAAAAGGGTCGAGAGGATACCCTAAGTGGCATGAATGGCTAGGAAGTGACTAGAGAGACTAAAATAGACTAAGATGAGGTGATTTTGCACAGCGGTGCTGCCAAGGTCTGTTATCTATGTGAGGATATTGTGTCAGCGCTCTTTATTAGCAGCAGACACATGTCAGCGCTATATTAGCAGCAGACACATACCTGAACGGATGACGAACCTCGTGCTGGCACTGTTGGTGGACGCGGTGGTCTCTCTCGCTGCAGCAGCTGGTACAGTTCCTTCGCCACCTAGGATTCTTGCAGCAGAGTCTCCATCTTTTGTCTTCGTCGAACGTCACAGCGGTGCTGCCAAGGTTTGTTATCTATGTGAGGTTGTTGTGTCAGCGCTCTTTATTAGCAGCAGACACATGTCAGCGCTGTATTAGCAGCGGACACATACCTGAACGGATGACGAACCTCGTGCTGGCACAGTTGGTCTAAATAACAAATGTAGATCCTAGGAAATAAATTATACAGCGCCCTTGAGGTGATTTTTCACAAAAAAGGCGCTCTAAAAATTATCCAATTATTATTATTATTATTACAGATTACATATATCAACAATATAGTACAGTGCTTAAAATACTGTTTAATCAAACTGTTTGCAGATGATACTCTTTTATATAAATAGAAAATAATTTTGAAAAACTCAAAATACAGTACGATCTGGATCAAATATCTATGTAGTTGTGACATTTTAGACAGAATACGCACGCAACACGCGACGCACGTCTTCTGTCATCGGCTCTCGATAGTATTCATTTTAATCGTTCGTTCTAGTCTATTTACAAAATGGAAGAGTTTGGTGATATCATTTTTTTTTATTTTTTTTTTATTAATATTTTTATTCTAGATAAAAGAAAAGTACATTTTCACTTATTTAACTAGAAATAACATATATATTACACATAAATATATTACACACCGATATTATTCACTTTCATTGTTTTGTTGATTGAGCATAAAACTGAACAATTTTTTTTTAAATATACCTATACTTTTTTCATTTTTAATTTCGTCTGGGAGGCAATTATAAATGTTGCTTCCCTCGTAACCAATGGATTGCTTGCCATAATGAGTACGTATCGTGTTTAAATGTATTTTATCGTGTTGCCGTGTAAAGTGTGTGTGTACTTGGGACGTTTTAATGAGTTCTGTATTTGTATGTATGAGTTTATTATTTATTTTGTAAATAAGGAGACATGTATTATATTCATATAATTTTCTTAATTTTAATAGTTTTGTTTCTATATATAATTTTTTTGTTGATGTTCTAGGTTTGAAGTGAAATATCTTCAGTCCCTGATTAAAACGGTCGATGTTTTGAGTGGCAAAATCGAGGGTTTCGGTAGCGAACTGACCACGATTCGTTCAATTTTAAGTGACGGTAGTGCTAAAATTGTGTGCCCTTCATGCAAGTACTCGTACAACGTAACTGCAGGTACTCCCCAGGTACTAGCGCCGGCGCAAGACTTAAATGTGTGTGTGCGCTCAGCGTACGGCGATATCACTAAGCAGCCGTCTAGGACACCTCCACCGCCCGGCCCCCCCGGCCCCGCCCCCGCTCCTGCTATTACCTTAGCCGCTCTAGCCGGCCAGACTCACCTTCCCGTTAGCGGCGTCCAGCCGCTCACTACCCGCAAAATGACCACAAGATCCACTGCTAAAAAAGGAAAACCGGAGGAAGATCTACATTCCGCTTCCACATCTGCTGCAGCGGCGTCTTCTCCTCCACAACCACAGAGTACAATACAGCCTGTTGTGCCCAAGCTGCCAACCCAGCCAATAACATCGTATAGCGATGCCCTCGTCAACGGTAGACGACGATCTCGGCCAATCTGTAAAGGGACAGGGTCTATCGACGACAGCTTGGTCACTATTCCCAAAAACCTACATCTGCATGTATTCATGTTTCACCCGAATACCACAGAAGAAAATATATCTTCATTCTTAAAAAAGAAGAAGCCGGATTTAATTTACACTGTCGAAAAACTGGTTACGAGGCATGAACGTTATGCTGCCTTCAAAATAGGCATACCGGAAAATTACTTCCACTTTTTCCTGGACCCCACGATCTGGCCTGAAAACGTGGCCTTCAACGAATGGTCATTTCGGAGACCACGACCCCAAACTAGGACGGTCGATACGACGTCCGAAAAAGATAGACATTAGTGGAGTATACCAGAACGTTCGAAGTCTGAATAATAAAATTATCGACTTCATGACAAACGTAATGTACCAGAAACCACTTCTGATTGCTCTTACCGAAACTTGGCTAACTTCAAGCACCTTTTCGTCGGAGCTATTCGAAAACCTATACCACGTCTACAGGAAGGATAGAGGCAGTCGCGGAGGAGGGACTCTCCTAGCCCTCCGAGCTGACAGCCACTCACACGCGGAAAGAATGGACTGCATAGAAACCCAAGGTGAAGACTTGTGGGTGAAAGTATCGCATAGAAATATCATCATTTATATATGTGTTGTATATTTTCCTCCAAATACAACATCTGAACAGTATCAATTATTTTACGACAAAACTATAAGTGAAAGTGTAAAGTTACAATCAAAAAATATTATTATTTTCGGTGACTTTAACTTCCCCTCAGGGAAAAACCCAATTGACGTTTTCGATTACTTTTGTTCTTTTTATAATTTAACACAATTCAACACTGTTTATAACATAAATGCACACATGTTAGACCTAGTATTAAGTAATGTAAATTCTAAAAATGCTGTTATCTGCCGTCATGACTCCCCATTAGTCAGAGAGGATATTCATCACCCTTCACTTTCATTCACATTCGATTACACAACTCAATCACATATACAAACAGACACATTGCCTCCAGACATAAACATGGGTTGGATTTTCCACGAGAGCTCAGATAACACACTTAAGAATGCCTTAGAACAACATCACTGGAATCATTACGATTGCCTTGACGTAAATCTAGCTGTCGAAATGTTTTATGAACAGCTCAATAATATTTTCAACATTTGTTTTAAGAAAAGATCTACACGTATGCTCAAAGATGTTAGACAATATCCGAAATGGTTTAATGGGGAAATCATTCACCTCATACGAGAAAAAACTAAAATGCACTATCTTTGGAAAAAAACAAAATCCGAACATGCCTTAGCTAACTTTAAAACTTTGCGAAAATCAATCAAACGGTTAATTGGTCAGGCCTACACTGACTTTACACGTGAGGCCGAGAACAGTATAATAACAGACCCAACTCGATTTTGGTCTTACACTAACGATAAACGCCGCGGCTGTGACAAACTTAACCACATGGACTACAAAGACAATAAATATAATGGATCGTCTGAGATCGCCGCAGGTTTCGCACACTATTTTCAATCAGTATTTAGCGACAATATCCCCAAACTTGACATATCCTCTATAGCTTCATCGTCATTTAACTCTTTACCTGTACAAATTCATGAAATTAACGATTACGATATTATTACAGCTTTCCATAAGCTAAAACCTAAATACTCCGTCGGCCCAGATTGTATTCCACCTATAATCCTCAAAAGATATGCAAGTTATTTTGTTCAACCTCTAAAACATATTTTTAACCTATCACTTCGCAAAAATATCTTTCCGGAAATGTGGAAACTAACGAAAGTAACGCCTATACATAAAAAAGGAAAAAAGTCTGAAATAGATAATTACAGACCTGTAGCTGTGTTGTCAGCACCCGCAAAACTTTTAGAAACCATAATTTATTCACAGATATATAACCAAACAAAACACGCACTCACCGAAAATCAGCACGGATTTCGTCCCACACTGTCACCTTCAACGAATCTTATGAATCTCATTACCTATATTAATAATTCATTTGAAAATTTTGTACCTGTTGATGTGATTTATACAGACTTCGAGAAAGCATTTGATAAAGTCGACCATGATATTTTATTAAAAAAATTAAGTGACATCGGATTCTCTCAGAATTTCCTCGCTTTTGTGGCTAGCTACTTACGCAATCGTCGTCAGTATGTCAGTTACGGACACCATATCTCTCACGAATACAAAACTAACTCCGGGATTCCCCAGGGATCGAATCTAGGACCCCTTCTCTTTCTCTTATTCATCAATGACATTGGCAACACTATAAACCACTCAAAATATCTTCTTTTTGCTGACGATATAAAACTTTTCAAAGCAATCAAAAGTTACATCGATTCCATTCTTCTGCAGAACGATCTTGATTCTCTTGTCAAATGGTCGGAACTGAACAACTTACCCTTCAGTATTCAGAAATGCAGTATCGTTACATTTACAAGGTCCAAAGATACATTCCTGTTCCCCTACCACATTAATAAACATGAATTAACACGTAAAAATGAGATTCGAGACCTTGGCGTAATTTTTGAAGCAAATCTCTCTTTCAAATCCCATATATCTGATATTGTCTCCCGTGCCAACAAAATGCTTGGATTTGTTCTTCGTAATTCAAGATCATTTACCAACGGAATCGCAATCCGAAGAACGTATGAAGCACTTGTTCGCAGTATCTTGGAATATAGCTCCATTATTTGGGCCCCTTCTGAGCAAAACCATATTCTCGAAATAGAAAAAGTACAAAAGAGATTCACGCGTTACCTATATATGAGGGAATATATGTACTACCCTTTCCTGTATCCATCCTTATTCTTAGCAGGAATGCTCGATCTTAATACATTAGAAGCCCGCCGAAAAATATTTTTAGGAAAACATTTTTTTAAGATAATCTCTGGAACTATACATAATCCACCTATTTTGAAAGAGATTAACTTATATGTTCCAGACAAGTATACTCGTGGAAGGTCCCATACCCTTTTTTATGCTCCAAAAGCGAGGACTTCTGCCTATCAGAACGCCCCAGTCAACAGAGCGACTGAACTGCTCAACGAGTCTGCATTGACCATCGACATTTTTAACGTAACCTACAGGCAGTTTAACAATTATCTTTTGACGTATGTCACAAAGTAGTGAAACTGACCTTTTTATGTGTTTTGCTATACTTTTTGTCTAATTTGTAATCTTCTCCATAATGTATTGGTGAATAACCGTTTTACGGAGAACATGGAAAAATAAATAAATAAATAAATAAATAAATAAATAAATAAATAAATTTTTCCAATATCAATATTAATTTGCGATTTCTCGATGTTATGTTTCAATCAAATCGATTTATTCAGTGTCAGCTTCACTTCTGAGTTTATCAGGATCATTTTCATTAGTGATTGACAAAACTGCAATACATTTTTCAGCCTATCTGCACTATTTGACTTCACAGATAAAGTTAAAATAATTAAAAATATTCTGCTATCCATACAAAGCATCAGTTTGAAGTTGACATGACTTGAACGTTGTACTGAAAAGGAGCCTTCACTCTAGGCCTTGTGCTGCCATCTGCGGTTGCAATTTTAAAACAGATTGATTTGAAAAAAATCTTATTAGTCTTATTTTGATAAGTGATATATATATACATATATTGTTCGGCCAGAGCGGTGGAATATCTAGAGTAGCCCACCGCATTCACTAAATACCGTGCTATTTGAACTAATAGTTAAATTTTGTTTCGTTTAATCTGTTTCCTTATATTAAAATATCGTCGTTGGGAGAGTGATGGAAACTCTCCAATATTCTTCCATATTCTATGTCAGTGGATAAGTATAAGTTATAAGTGATTAAAAATAATTAATTACTATTTAGGTGAAGGATTTCTCTTTGTGATCATTATATTTTTATTAATTAAGATACATTTATTTGCAATTAGTCATTAATGTAACTATAAGTGGAGTTTCTGTTGAAATATATTTGTCAGATGTCAAGTGGTATCCTGTTTAGGAATTTAGGAATTATCTTTCTACACTTTCTTAAAATAAATTATGACATATCAAAGTAGTGTCCATAATGAGCATCCAAATTAATAACATGTGTTGTCGAAAAGAAAGACATAAATCTTCTTTATGATTTACCTTTAGCCATAAAACATGTGTTTTACGCATTTAAGCTACATTGTTGTTTTTGGTGGGTGATAACATGATTTATCGAATGTTTGTTGTACTGCATAAAAAAGATATTCGTAATTATCATCTAGTGGTTTAATCGATTGAAAAAGTAAGAACCTACTGAATGGTAATTTTAGTGTACTGTACAAAAATCCCAATTCCCCGAATAGTTACTATGTTATCGTCTTATCGGGGAATGTTAAGTCCTCTAAGTTAAGGGCTGTAGAAAGCCAAACCACCTAAAACAAGGCCGGGACATCCTGTAAAAATTTTCGTTTCTAAAATTTAAGAAATACTTTTTTGTGTGTGTTTTTTTATTTTTAATTATACTACTGTCCCATTAGAAGCATTTGCTTGACGATGGAAGAGGAGTGCAGATTTGGAAAAAATAGCGGGTTATCAATATATCGTGGTTAATGGCTTATTTCGTGTAAAATGAGTTATTAAGAGTCTCTTTAAGTTATTGGTAATCCGGTTAAAAACGGAATTGCAGGACTTTTCCTGAAATTTCTTTTAGTATATTCCTAACACGTGTTCATGCACCTCCATTTGCCTTGAAAATATATAACGACAAAATGCAAAAATATTATAATTTTTATGAACACGTGTTCCGACATCGTGATGATATATTCGTATTTTACCAAAATATTTATAGTAAATCTAATATTTTTTTCTTTAAGTGCCTGCAATCCTGTTTTTAACCGGATTACCAACAATTTAAAGAGATTGTTACTAATTAGCAATACTTGTTTTTCTCGATTTTATAAATGCATATAATTTTAATTACATCGGAATCATGATCATGAAAGAAAACTAAAATATGTCAAAAGTTTTTTTTTTTTTATTAACACATGTGTGCTTGCATGCACACATATTAAAAATTATATATATATAATTATGTACATTTTTACAATCTAATGCTAATTTACTTCTTTCTCCTTTCTAATTTCTATCTTCTACTTTTTATTACAATTTTTCCAAAATTTTAGCTTCATCTATAGTTACTAATTTCATATGTTTACACTAGATTTCATATTTCATACAAAGTAATTACACTCAATTGGTCACCATGATACAGGCAGCCGCCTAGTATGGTGATTCATTATATCTACTTTATGTAAATTTCAAAATAATGTAACATGTATTAAATAAAATATATATATTTTTTTTTTAATGATCTTACACAAGTTTATGCCGATTTGATTCAGTGTCCCGGCTTTGTGATCTAGCATTGTGGTTTTGAAGAAAACGGGAATGGGAAGGAGAAGGGAAAGAGGAAGGCTGGGTTTTGTCTACTTGGCTATTGAACCTTACTAACTTACTAGCTTACCTAGCATAGCTACATGTCTTTCGAAAAAAGATTCGATTCTTTAGTTAGCGGTACGAGAGATCGACTTATAAATTGGTAGATTAAAATATTCCTGATTTGTGTCTCGTTTATCTGACTCGTTTTATAAATATTGACCATGTGATAATACATTGATAGCTTTTTTTTAATGTTTTGAGAACCTTTTAATCAGACTCTTGCGCTTACAGAAATAAATCACGTGGGGATTAATTTGAGGATAAAAAATATAAATAAATGGTTTTGATCTTGTTCCCGATCATGTAATATCTCATACTCGCATGTCGCATCAAGATTAATGCCTGAAGTTTATGAACAAGCTGGCATTTTCAAACCCGTAAATAGCGCAAGGTTCTTTTGCAAAGCTTTTAAGGTAATTCATATAGATCCGGGTTACCTACCTTTGCCTATAAACTATCAATGATACAAGCCTTCGCAGCCAAAACTATTACCTTACCTTGATTTACATAAAGTTCTCGTGAGAAAAGTGCTCGGACTCGAGGAGATAGGATGTATTTATGAGTGTGTATGTGTTTACACGAGAAAGAAGGTTATATGTTTGAGACTTGTACATGTTCATATTGTGACTACTAACTTAGTAACCTGCGTGTTCTTTGTGATATGAATTTTTTTGTTCCCAATTTAGGCATGGTATTTAATATTGTGAGTTTTTCGCCTTTTCTTATTTATTGACTGTTCGTGCAGTATACATGAGAGTAGGTAGGTGTGTATTTAAAAAGACTTGATGTATAGAAAACCCTCATTATTAAATCCTGGAATTGTCCTACCTACCCTATGTACCCATCCTAAAATGTTTTCTTGATCGGAATAATTGTTTCAGGAAGAAGAATATGGCAAAACCTACCTTTCAAAGCCACAGTGAAAATCAGTGTAAATTAATACTTAGGACAGGAAGAAGTGATGTGTGATATGAAGGAGACCGCGAAATATAATTTTGTGAAGTCAGTATTCTTTACATTCATCTTACTAGAACAGTACCTTAAAGCCAGCATACGTAGTGTCCCCCAAGTGCAACGGGTGAGTCCTACTATCTTTTATCTTGTGTTCCAGAGGCCCAGATTTAATAAATTGAAGAATACTGTCCATCGAGTAGCGGACGCGTAATAATTAATTGTTCTATATAATATAATAGCAGTTGATAGTTTTGGGACTGGTCCTTTGAGTGTGTTGCAAAGGTAAACATGCAGAGGCTCTTGAAAAAAATTATTTCAACTTAAATATCGAATATAGACAACTGTTTAAGTAAACATGCACAATATAAGTTTTTTATTGTTTAGTTTAGGTAATTTTAAACGTAACTTTGATTGAGAAAAAATTTAACTCGCATATTTTACCATCTCTCACCACATAAATAGTTATTATTTGTAGTAATTAAGTTGAAACCAAGTGCTGTTTATAATGTTATTTTCGTATTAAGCGTGCGGCGGAATTCGACAAGATTTAATCAAGCGGCTTATCTCAGCAGTATCTTCAAACACCAACCTATACAGTTTCGTAACACGGTGTGAATATGTTGTATGTTTTATAGGGGACTAGTGCTTACTACCAGGATTTGTCTTAGCCTTATTTATTGGAGTTTACTGTTTATTTTCACGTAGATCTACATTTAGAGGAAGCATACAAATTACTCACATTTTACAATTACGTCACCGGTTCCTTAAACCGATTTTAAAAAATCCTCTTAAGAGGGCCTATTTGTTTTGCTGATATTGTACAGACACCAAAATTACCTATCCCGGCTCTGTTGAGAGTTGTACGTTTGATGACTTCGCCATTTTTATTAATGCAAATTAATATTAAAGACTATTTTACGTGTACCCGGCGTTGCTTGAAGGTTTTTTGTGCATTTTCTATTAATATAATATGCATATATTATATATATAAACCTTTCTGAATAAATTCTCTAAATGATAGTGAAAACTCTATAAAATCTGTTTGCTTAGATCAGAAGAACTAAGCGCACAGAGAGACATGGATTGCGTCTTTGTGGTATACTACCTAGAGATTATTAAATATTCATTAAAGAAGAAGATAATACTTATAAAGCTAAACGAAACAGAAAAAATAAAAATATAACGGTCACAACTAGGAATTGAACCCATCTCTTGACTTACAAGGACACAGGATCTCTTGATTTAACGTCTTAACCACTCAACCATTGGGACCTGTTTATCAAACGTCATATGTGTCTATCTCACATTTCACAATCAGAATTAATCTTACAACTAATTAATAATTATTAATTTGCAACAGTTTGTAAGTGTGTGACATATTATCGATACTAATTTAAAAAGAAACACTCATATTTGGCATAAAAAAACATAAGGCAGCTTATAACATATAATATAGGTGATTTACCAACAAAACATTCAAATTAATTACGGCTAATGTGCTACAATATATTGTTCTCTTCCCGCCGTTAAACTTAATCGATGTTGGTTGATCGTCTATTAGAAATTGGTACTTACAGGGAATTCCCAGGCTGTGTTGCAAGTGGTGTTTAGATTTTCTTACAGCCCAGTCAAGGTGACTTGGAGGCTGCGGGTGACCTTGGAGTCCGGTGAGGCGGAAATTGGTACCGCACCTCTAACTTCAGAGTCCGCTGCAAATTCGTTACCATTGTCCATCTGGCGAATCCAATCAATTCGGAATTAAAATGGTGCGTCTAGGTTGTCTACAAAATAACAGCTTAAAGATGAAAAGTATTATTTATAGAACAGCATTGCAAATCAGCTCAAATTTTTTTTTTTAAATCCTTAGAAACATATTTTGGTTTGAAAAAGTATTTTCAACATGATCAACAAACGTTTAGTATTTGGTTATTAATTTTTAGTACCTACTAACTAGTGAAAACCCTTAAAAAATCAAGGGATATTATATTAGTACTAGTTAGTTAGTAAATAACGCTTTCTTGAAGGTGAAAAAAGTGCAGACTATTGAAAAATCATGAAATCTGACTTAGCTTTTTAAGATTAACCGTAAGGAATTAAATTTAAAAAAAAATCACATTTCAAATATGGAATTAAAATAATTTTCTGGTAAAAAAATATTTTATGAGCATTAAGCCTGTGACAGACCAGGATTTATTTCAGTGCAGAAATTCTGGGACTAACTACTATTTGTATTCCTCTTTGCCGGGAAACAATTATACCAAGTCAGTGGACAACTTCAATTTATCTTTAAACAAATATAAAATGTTGTTAATGAATCAATTCAGTTATGTACAATAAATAATGTATATTTCTTAATATTCTCATGTAAAAACCCCGAAAAAGGGCGTTAATAAATAAATAAATAATTTTTTAGTGTATGGCGAAGGATATGCTGAAATAGGCTAAGCCATGATGCTTATAGCGTAATGTATCGCCTACTTTGTAAGTAGGTACTTGACTGAATTCTTTACACAACCATTTTGAAAATGATACAATTAAAAATAATTTTCCGTTAAAATTATTACGCATATTTTTAATTTTTTTTTTAATGATATATTAGAAGTATTTTTTTAATAAAATATTATATGGTAATATGAGCCTCACTGGGTACTTACCCGTGCTGAGTATTGAGTTCCAAATTATGAAAACCAACATTTAAAATCATAGAAAATTTCAGTTCATTGAACCAGAATTACGCAGGATGTACAGACAACCGAAATTAGATCTTTTGATTTTGATTGATGATAACAAATTGAATTTGAAAAGTGAAATGCAAAAACGCTTAGCGGCAAATTTAAATTATTAACCGTTATCTCACTTACAAGAAACTTCTTTCGTCGTTGTTTCCTAAAATGGAATTTTTTTTTTATAGGACACTTGTATCATCTAATAACTAACTAACTAACTAACCATCACGCCGTTTCCTCGCAGGGGTATGCAGAGAGGACGGACCGCCAAACAACTCGGTCTAGACACACACAAATTACCTCATTCACATTCATACATCGTCTCATACATACTCTTCTATTATTCTGACTCTCGACATGGCCCGCCTCAAGTATCTGATTCACTTGGTTGTGTCATGTTCCTCGGGCGTCTCCGACTTCTTATACCATTCACATTTGAATCGTATATTCTCATTATACTCCTTTCTTCTCTCACTCGCTCTACATGCCCAAACCATCTCAGCGTCCCTTTCTTGATCTTACTCATTACGCTTACATCAGCCTTGCACTCTTTGCGGATCTCCACATTTCTCACACGATCATACACGGTTTTACCACACATACGCCTCAGAGATCTCCTTTTTACAGCATTCAGTCTACTTTCATCCCTTCTCTGCCAGTTTCAAGCCTCACTTCCGTAGAAATCATTCCTTTTATCATTCATAAAATAAGTAAGTAATTATAATAGACATTTTATCACAAAAAGTTAGTTAAAAATAATAACCTATTATACTTTTGATGCAAACAAATGTGTGGGTGCAAGCAGTTAGGGGGATTAAAATGATTTTAAATTCATTGTAATTTATTACGGCAGTAAAATATCAATAAACTGGTAAAATTTTAAAATTAATCGTGTTATCTTAATTTTCTAAAAAACAACATTGTAAAAACATAAATAAACAAAGATTTATTAACTAAGGTCAGACAAACTTTTGACTGTTTCTTTTAAAGATTTCTGTAATTAATATTTTACGTAAGACATCCATTCCAACACCTTTGACAAATTGGGTGTACAAGATTTTGTTCAACATTAACTCCACACCGGAGGAAAATAATGTCCCTCTTCATCTACGTCATCAATGGGGATACTGTGCTAAGGGTCTTTTTAATGGAAGGAAGAAGAGAAAGTTCTGGGAAAGTGAAGCAAGTCCAGGAGCAATGGACGTATATTTCGTATGATCGTATGAATCCATACATTTTATCGTAAGGCGATGGGTTGAGAGAATCCAGCTGGACAGGTCAAAGAGTCTTTTTTGACCGGCCTCTTCCGATTCGGTGGAGAAATGCATTACCACCAAGACCTGAACAAACTTCACCCCATGCACCCGGCCACCCCTGATAACGATGCGAACCACTTGGAATGTCCATACCCGCCTCCAAAATTTACTTCTTTATAAGCATGAAAAATTTTAAGATCTGTAGGTAAGTAGGTTTACACTTTAAAAAGAGACCAATTAATAAAGTTTATATAAGATACCAAATAAATAATATTCACATAACATGGAGAAGGTTAACCGAATTACATATAAAAACGTCTGATAAACAAGTCGAAATAAAAATGTAGGCCGTACCTGTGTATTGTAATATTTTTCTCAGATAATTCAAATCTCTTAAAGATCTATCTACCTACCTATCACAAGATATCATCTTGGTATTCCGTCTATTGAATTTTGAGTACAGTGCACAAATACCTACGTATCCACATAGGTTCGTAGATATAATGCGCAGTTATGTTGGTACAATAGGCCAATTACGTCATACCTTCATTTATTAAGGCGATGTATGTGTTCACTTCTAAAGATCTAGATTTCAACCTGACATTTAACATTTCTAATAATATATTGCTCCAATATAAATAGAATAAAAAAATATATATTCCCACCGTGGCAACTTTTAATACAATCTGAAACCGCTCTTGGAATTTATTAAAAAGTGTTATTTTAATAAAAGTCCAATTAATTTATTGAGTTGTTCGGGTTCTATGGTAATTTATCAAATTTGATCTGTATTAAAAAAGTAATACAATTATTTTATCACCAAATTGGTCTAATAACCGGTAATATAAACTTATCGATATTTTAAAATAAGTTGTTTCCTGGAGACATAGTTTTTAGAGCAAAATTTGTGTGGGACTTAAAATATTATTTCAATAAACGAAAAAAACACTTATAAATATTTTTCTCACAGATTGAACTCGAAATATTTAAAAATAATAACACGTCGAATAAATCAAATCAATTTTGGCTAAGCATCATTAAAAGTATATATTTTAACTTCGACGTAATATTGAAACGAATTACACAATTTAATATTATTATTATTAAGTGTGAAGCCTTGCGTGTCTTCCGTGTTTTTTTTTACCTAGAGACAATTCATACAAAGACTTTTGAAATTAAAAAATGGCGCGAACTACATTTCTACTTACAAAGGCTCATTGTTTACTTATCGTGTGTTGTAAATGTTTTATTGTGTTTATAAAACAATAAGGTCAGTGGCGTATTTTAGCGACATGTTTTTTTATTGCATTCAAGAAACATTCAACGCATTACGGGGAATTTTGACAGCATCGCAACCTGAAATAGCTAACACTTCAATGTTGTTATGTCAGAAGTAAAGCGTTAACAAAGTAACTTCACATTGTACGAAGTTGGCTTGAAATTACTAAATAATTTTAAGAACGAATGTTTTAACCCTCTGCATAGAACCCGTTTGCACAGCGTGAGTGAAAACTGTGTGCCTTATATAAAGTGTTGACCTACGAATATTATTGGAATAAAATTAAAAAAGATAATTCGTTTTCTTTCAGTTTGATAAAATAGATCACCTTCGCTTCTGGTGTAGCCAAACAATTTCTTCTTCGTATTCCTTAGCCTTTTGGCGTAAAGTTTTGATAATAGCCTCACTCAAATGTATATAATTATAACAAACGTTGCCAGGTCTCACTCTTGACATAGGTCCTGAGGAAAATAATTTTCCTTTAGACTGATGTCATCTTTGGAGATGCTATGTGAAGGGTTTCTTTGAGGAGAAGAAGGAGTGAACATGAGTCTTTTGATTAAAAGATCGCAATCTGTTTGTTAAGATAGGGGGATATTGAGTATTTTGGGGGATCTGACGAGTGACTAATATATGAATGACCACTACTGTTTTTTATGTTATTTTTTCAAACCTAGAAGTCTATCCGAGGATATTGAATTTCTACTAAAGGCCTACTAGAGTGACTGAAGGATACCGAAAAAACAATTCCTACTCTAAGGTACAAAATATAAAAGAATAACAAATTTCGTCGGGTGTAAGATGAAAAACAGAGTTTTCTGATGACAATTGGTAATGTACGTGCGTTTTAGGTACTTTTTTAATTTAAAAAATCATCACATTTTCATAAAGTAATCATCTTTTTTCATTATGAAGAAGTGGTATAAAAATAATCTGTTTCACTGAATTGAAAAAAAGAAAAAATAATTTTTGTTGTAAAAAAATTCCTTTCGTAATAAAAAGTCATTATTATTTACTAATTATTTTTTTTGTACATGCGCGAATTATTAAACTGAGAAACCAATTACATGTTTCCTCAATATACTAATTCATTATATTTAACAACTAATCAGTATACTAATTCATTATATTTAAAAACTAATCAGTTACATATATAAGTAACTGCTATATTAAAAATAATGTGTTCTTAGTGTTGAGTTATTTAGAAAATCTGTTAGACATTCATATAGCACTTGACTTTTTAAGGTCACATTTACTCGGTGTTCAATGGAGTCCCAATAGTTGTATCGGTCTGAAACTGTTGAATTGAATTATTCATATCATCTTTGAATTAGGTGCTACCACAATCGATCGCCTACTAAAAATATAAACACACAAATCACACTACTAATAAACTAACGATATCAAATTACTTTATGATATCGATTGTCTTGGAACAACAAAGCTACCAGTTGTATTGCGAAATGTTAAACAGAGATTTAACAGCCTACACGTGAAATTTTCTCGTAAGATTTTGTATCCGAACAAGCCATGTTTATAATGGTACATTATGGAAGACAAGCTGTGGGAAGACAGTAGGATTAACTTTTTAAAAGTAACCTTGGATGATCCATAAACATACGGCGATCTTTAAAAATGTATCCATCATTTTTTTATCTTATGTATTAATAGCAAATTAAGAGATTAGCTCATTTTACGCCCAGAGTGTAATGTAGTCTATATAGTAGAAATATGAAGGTATCAGCTAATGATTATACCGCAAACAATCTCGATAATGTACCTATTTATTATGAAGACGTTTTTAAGTGTGCAAATAGGAAATGTACTTCTAGTATATTATGCTACGTGGTCTTGAATTAGTTCGAACGATTAATATAATTACAATGATGTGTTATACCAAAATTAAATTTACACTCTTATTTAAAAAGCAACAGTTAATGAATTTTTTACGTTTTTTTTACATAAATTGCACAAAGGAGGCCCTGTAGAAAAAATAAGTCCTCTCAGGGCCTATGTCATCTTTGTGGATGCTGTATGGAGGATCTTTTTAGGAATGGAAAGGGAAGGAAATTCTAGAAAGGAAGAAGTTATGAGGGTTGAGTAGGAATCTGGGGGTCAATGTGTTCAAGAGTGACAGATGTATTAATCCATCCCTCCCGATGTTCTGAAAGTCCTGCTGGAGAGATTATAAGGTTTGTCTCAATCAGTCTCTCCTGATCCGGCCTATCACGCAGTTGGTGGGCAGACACATCTAACCAAGACCTGGCCAAACCTCACGCCATAAACCCGGGCACCCCTGCTAAGTAACCAAACGTAGCGAATCACTTGGGGTCTATTGCAGAGGTGTTGGTAATCCAATAAATTGTACCCGCCTTCCAAATTGACTAATTTCCTAAATAATTTATTTAGGTGCCTAAAATAAAAAAATAAAATCAGTGAGGCAGCTTTCTTAATGCTCTTCAAAAGGTAAAAAAAATATTTTGACATTTATAACTACGGGTGTTCCTGTGCAGTGGAGGGCGTTGGTCTTTACAACGACGAGTGTTCGTGTGCAGTGGAAGGCGTTGGTATTTTTAACTACGGGTTTTCCTGTGCAGTGGACGGCGTTGGTATTTATAACTACGGGTTTTCCTGTGCAGTGGACGGCGTTAGTATTTATAACTACGGGTTTTCCTGTGCAGCGGAGGGCGTTGCTATTTATAACTACAGGTGTTCCTTTGGGGGCGTTTGTATTTTAACTATATTTGATTTTTATTTTACTGTTCTCATAAATATTAGAAATTATTTTATCAGATTATCAAAAATATGTACATTAATATTCAAACTTATATATTGTTTTAAATCAACAAAGTGACCAATAAATATCTGCTTTTGATACATTAATCAATATAAATGACATTATTTCTATCTATCAAGTAACATTTTAAATCCGTATATTTAACTAAATTAATGCAATTAATAATGCAAAATATTTCCGTATGTCTTTTTATCAATAAATTCGTTATTATGAAACAAGATCTAATCAATACACGTTTAAAGACAACACTTTTATTTTTACTTCGATTTGTTATGTACATTTTTTTTAATTCTCTGTCGGTTGAATAAATTAATTTTAACACATTTTTTGATAAATGTACGAATATATTGATATTTGAAATCGATATAGCCTAAGTAGCTAGGTAATTTTTTTTAAATTTTATACTTTTCCATCTTCAATAATTGTAAATTCACTTTGTGGCGTCATTTTAATTTAAATAAAATAAATAACTTTATATACCCCACTATTTAATCAAATAGGGACGACATTTTTCAAAACCATCGTTTTTTTTGGCAGCATAGAAATGTAGAGAAAATAAAAAAAAATTAAGAAAAGACAAATAAGTATAGACAAAATACTCGTATTATAATGAGCGGCGATCAATCAAAAAGAAAAATTATGCAAAACAAGTAAAATTATCATAAAATAGGTAATTATCAAATACATATACATTTATGTATACAACAATTTTTTTATAAATTAACACAACAGAATCAAGAAGTACCTAACAAAAGTGTCTAAATAACAACAATAAAACATATTATCAATATTCCCATCAATGTGAAAATATATTTAACAGATAGCTATTTAAAAAAATATTTATTTATGACATTTAATTGACTATTAACAATTGGAACCCATCGTATTTGTAAATACATTTTTTAAACCTTTTGTATCAGAAATGATTTATTTCATGAAAATGTTAATTATTCATTTGATGTATCTAAAAACCATTAGTTTTGAAATATGTAGATCATTTTTGATTAAATAGTGGTGAATACAAAGTTCCTTATTTTATTTAAATCTTTTTTTTTCAAATTACTATTCTGTTGTGAAGAAAGTAGTTCAAAATTGTGAGGAAGTATATACTACAAACCTATATCAATAGTTTGACATTACAAAGATACATATTGGATGCAGATTGTACATTTGTAGATTCATAACAGCAAATGGCATATGACAAACCTAGCTTATGTCAATGACATGACAAGAGTTAAGACACTGAGGCAACTTTGTATTATGTAGGCAAAAGATAATATCGTAAGTAGGCATTGTAGGCTTACATTTAAAAATAAGAGTAAAATTTCACGCCGTGATAGTGATCGTTATTCTTTCAAGCCATTGTGACTGCGTTAGCGCATATAAATTGGCCTAGACAGCAGCGGTGTGTTCAATGTTGATCTGAAAAGATAATAATATAATATGTTGACTAGCTGGAATCCCTGGGCTTACTTTAGACTTTTACAAAATCATATGAATACCGTAATTATTGTCTTGTTGTAAACGTCCGAAAGTACGAAAAATTTCATCGAGAAGTACCAAAATTCTGCTTTAAAGGGGTAGGAAAAGGATATGTGGCAGTTTTTCGAAATCTAGTGTAGACAGTGTCCTTTTTCTTATTTTAAAGGTTAAGTGTGCAAAATTGCATCAATCTAAGAATAAAACTGTGGAATTGTATAAAAATGAAATCGAAGCCGCCTGCCACAGACACTCGTCTTTATATAAATAGCAGAAGATTTGTTCACCAGAATAATTCAAATTCCATGTTGCCAATCATGTTTTTGTGTCTTGAATGTTGATAGTAGATTATTCTGATTGCTAGCCCAGTTATAGGGTTCAGAATAAAAACTCTTGGCCTGTAGCCAATAGCTTGAAAAAAAAAATATATATTTATATTTTATTTTTTTAATTACGTGTGTGAGAATGATTCATACCAAAGCTCTCGAAAATACAATTACATTTAACATGGTTGATACTAGCACTAATTACACATAAACACAACATTGATGACATAATGGATAATATAATGATAACATAATGGATAATATGCTTCACAGTATTTATTTATTTATTTAATAACAACGGTATTAATATACCATAAACAATAAATCAAATACAATGACATCAGAAAGTATAAAATGATCAGAAACTCTATAATGATATTAAAGTAAGAGATGCAGGTACACGCAAAACTTCTAAGTAGACTTTCTAGGTTTAATTAATATTTATTGAAAATATATGATATTATAGCCTTCTTGCAGTTAAATAGATCCGCCACATCTGCTTATCTATTACTAACTTCATGTAATTTAGGTATAAGTGAGTATTTTCAATGCTCAACCCTGGTATTGATACATTTAAACATTATTTTGGAACGAGTAGCTCGCGCAAGTACATGAAATTCATTGAGGTTAAGTAAATTAGGCCTGCCTATACTACCAATTTCGATTTTGAACATATTATAGTTATATTTATATTATAATTTTTCTGTATTTGTATATTAGCGGCTTTTGCTGAGAAGCAACACTACTACTATGTTGATAAACCTATTGGAAAATGTGGTACAAACAAAATTACGGGGTTTTATTTGTTTTCACATTTATTGTTAAAATATTGAACCACCTTCCAATCAGTGGACAAAATGAGAGTGAATTCAACAAAGAAATCTTAGTTTCAACTACGTTTCTACGTTAGCTACAGGGTTACACAAAAATACAGTTTAAAAATTGGTAATCAAGTTACTAAACCTTTTTGATTACTGTCGGTAATTTGATAAGTTAATAAGTTTTTGTCGCGTAAATTAATATAGCTCTATCCTCTGCGTAGTTTTAAAGGTTCCATACATAGAATAAAGAAGAACACAAGAAGTGCCTTGTGGGTATGTTTCGTTACCCAAATATTTGCTTAATCGAGGATTAAATTTCCAACAAAAAACTTTATTTACGATATTCAAATGGGATGGAGATCTACGACATCATGCTAGTGTAAGTGAGACGGAGCGCTAGGCTATTGGGCTAAGTGGAAAATAAGTTCAATTTTAAATTTGTATGGAAGGAACTTCTAGTATTAACATTTACTCTATGGTTCCATAGTAGTATACTCGTATGCACGTCATTGTCCATCGTTCTCTTCCTTCTCAATTCATGTAAAAAAAAAACGAAAAAGACAAAATATACCTCTGGTGCTAGTATACTAACAAAGTTAACTTCCATAATGACTCTTCATCTTTACCTTTCGAAGTACATCCAGTAATCTTGAAAAATCACGAAATCTGTCAAAAACTTCAAAAAAAGAAATTCACATTTCAGAAATGTATTTTTTCATTAATAAAAATAAAATCATTTTCTGGTTATAGGTAGGTAGCTACTTGATCGCTTATCTTAATTATTCTTCATACGATCGGTTCCAGTTTAGAAAACGACAATTAAATTCAAAGCAAATTTGAATTCGTTGAATGTGAAAAAATTTACACAGACATAACTAATAATTAACATTTAACGCACAGACAACCGAAAATATTATTTTTAATGATTGGGGAAATTTTATAAGATTGAAGTGCGTAAGAAAAGTGAATGGGATAGGAACAAGGAAGGTTAAAAAGTTACTGGATTTTCTGTCCTAATTACAAGGCAAAGTTATGTCTAGCAATACATACAGCGTTCCGATTGTAAATGGTGGTCTTTCGCCTGGGCGCTGTTTTGCTATATTTTTAACAAAAAATTGATGAAAAAATACAAAATTTTAAATTATATGTTGCTGCGTTTCGTACAAACCTTAAAGCTAGAATTTGGTATTTACATTCATCGGGTTATAAACCTGCGACCTCTGGGCTAGATCCTGGGATCTAACCGATTTGCCACAAAGTTTGTTGCAATCATCCTTTCTTTGTACTTTGCTAACTTATGGATAAACCGGGACTCGAACCTGGTTATAAATTGGCTAAGCTCAGTAGAAAGGTAAAGCAGATGACTCGTGTACAATCAGGGGTGGGCAGTTCTTTGATCAGCAGCTCGTCCATCGGTCAGGAGGTTGGAAAAGGACATCACAATAATAACACATAGGTAAAAGGCACAAGGTATATTAATCATCTTCTAAAGAAACACAGGTATAAATTGGATCTCTACTCTCTACACTCTCTGTGACGACCGGATGAAACGAGTATCTTTACAAGAAGTTACAGGAATTGAACACAAGAAAGGGGATAGGTTGAAAGCTTACGATTCGCCTTGATGGGGTATGGTACATCATGTTGACCAGGTTTCCCGCGCTCAAAAGCGGCGGTACTGTTGATGTGGTGATATTCACTCGGGATTTTACACGGAAACGGAACTCTACTGAGTTTAGTTCGAACCAAGATAATAGACATGATTGGCAATTGATAGCAAAATGCATCTAGTAGGAAACTGGCACGAGATCGCGTCTGTTTCTATTATTACGTAATTCCGCGCGCTCGAACATTGTGAGCGTTTGTGGTTCGCTCTGCGAGAAACACACTGTTGCAATCCCCGAGGTCCGCTCTCGACTGGCGGCGGCCGGTGCCGGCCCGTGTTGAGCTGAGAACGCTCCCTGGGTGGTCCGTGCCGATCACGCGGCGGCTCGCTGCGTTTTGTCACGTACGCCACGACCTTCTGGCATGGGGAAAGCGAGGCTAAAGTGTGCATCTTTTTTTATAGGGTGACTTGTATTACGTAACACATTCCCCCTCCGCCAGTAAAAGAAGACGTGGTAATGAAGCTTTAGGCGCTAAAAATCCTCTTCACCTTGTCGTGAGGGAAGTAGAGAGAGAAGAAAAACAGTGTTGATTTAAAAAAAAACAAAGAAAAGATACATGGCTATGCAATGGTGAAAAGACAACATACAAGGTTATGCAGTGATGAAAAGAACAACACACAAGTTTATGCAGTGATGAAAAGACAACATACAAGTTTATGCAGTGATGAAAAGAACAAAAAGGACTCTAAAATTTCATTGGTCTGTAAGCTAAGTTTGAAGGGCGTAGTGTTTTCGTAGAGTACCAAGTAGACGTAATTTCACTGAAGTTATAAAGTTACATTTTCACTGTAACTTGACCCATTTGAGATTGCACTCAAGTATCACTAGGGCCATAGAAATTGAACTGTGCTTCTTGGTTGTGGTTGAGAGATGGTGATGCGGAGGGCCAGAAGTATCCGGGTTTTGTTGTTGTACCAGCGTGAATTCCATTATGCTGATGTGGTGGAGCAGTGGTTGTCAAGGTGAAATGAAGTTGGTATTAACATGGAGTAATACCAATAAGTTGATTGATGGTTGATGCGTGTAGTGGCTATTATGTTGAGTTTGCGCATCGGCAAGTGGTTGGTTTGTACAAATGGCAAGTGGTTGATTTGTACGATGGCCAGTAGTTGATTTGCACAAACGGCAAGTGGTTGATTGCACAACGGCAAGTGGTTGATTTGCACAACGGCAAGTGGTTGATTGCACAACGGCAAGTGGTTGATTTGCACAAACGGCAAGTGGTTGATTTGCACAACGGCAAGTGGTTGATTTGCACAAACGGCAAGTGGTTGATTGCACAACGGCAAGTGGTTGGTTGCAGGAACATAATTAACCTTGAACTGGCATGTTCTGAGGTTGGTTCTTTTGAATGTGGTTTGAATGATGAGACAACTTGATTTGCAACTGCACGCACGACTCACACCTAATTTGGGTGCGGTCGGGTGTTTTTGGTACGCAGAGATTGGAGAGATGTGAGTGATGGAAGTGAAGGCGGCAAAGAAGAGAAGCTCAGCTTGCAGGTGATGAGGTGGGCTGCTGGTCTTCTTTTTAATCCAGGGACAGGTTATTATTAGAGCCAAAATTCTTGAAGTTTACCTGCCTAGTAGACCAATGATGCAAAACGTTTGGAGAGAAACAAATTGTGTTCAAGAGAAAAGACAAAAAGACAAAAAAACGTCGTTGGTTAGAGAGAGTGAGAGAGAGTAGAGAGAGATCCAATATGCTGACTATACCATGAGTATCCCGAGATTGGGGAGACAAAAAAACTATCACGACTGGCGTGAGGTTACCTATTTGATATACAAGGTATAGGTAGGTGGTTGTACAGTAGTAACACCAAGTTTCTGAAAGAAGTTGGCCTTCCATGGCCGGTGTTAGCGCTTGAGCGATAACAACTTACGACTTTCAAAATTACAAGGAATGTGTTGATTACCTAGGAATGGGGTGAAAAGGAGAGATTTGAAGCAAATTTCATGGATAAAGATTGTCTTATAGACAGACGATACGCTATGTGCGTAGGGTACACCTTCCAGATTCATGAAATTAACCTCAAGGATAATGAGGGAAAAAAAATAAATAAATGGCGTTGAGCGAGAAGGTCTGCTGGTGATGGAGCTGATTCTCCGTTCGATCTCTTTCAGAGAGCGAAATGTGGTCAACCAGCAGATTTCCTAACTTTTACAAATTTACAAGAGTTTGATGGAGGGGTGAAGGATGGAGGATTGAGTAGCGAAAATTGATAGTGACTGAGCTAATTCCCAATTCGATCTCTATGTGAGGACGAAATATATCAACCAGCAAATTTCCTAACTCTTTACACAAATATACATGAATTTGATGAAAAGGTGAAGGAGAATACACAGTAATAACAATCTAATCTTTCACGTGTATTTGGTGAAAGATTAGGGGTCGTATTTAATCTTCTACAGTTTGTGAGAACATGACAGACCCTTGCTCAAGTTTCACAAACCTGGGAGTTTTTCTTATTCGTCTCCCAGACAACGAGTTAGGTGGTTTTGTGTCACTGTCTCAATTAACTCCCACGACACGATACCTCATAACCAACAGTGAAGCTGATGGCTAGTCCATGGTCAATGGATAGTGGATGGTTCTTGGGTCCGCTGACAAGAAGTCCACAGGTATCAGTTAGCGTAAAAAATTGCTGAATGCACAGCTTCATGTTTGTTTGAAGAGAACAAAAAAATTCTCACTACAGTGAAAGACATTTCCCTCAGTGTCATGAGTTATACAAAAAAGGGTCCCAATTAAGGGTCACAAGTCAGGGTAAAATGATCTACGTCCGGTAGAACAAGTACAAAGTGTCAACTTATTTAAAGAAAACAACAACAAGATATTGTATCGTTCGCACGAATCATGGTAAGTATTATAACGTCTCCACGTCTCATGTAGAAATTGAACGAATTACGAAAGAACCCTAGTATTGAAAGGAAAGGTACAACATAGATATTTATAACCATTTAATGGAACAAATTATCTCTTTGGCCACAGTGTATGTAAGCCAGTAAAAAAAGTAATTATAACGAACTTCTCGTATCATGGTAGATATTGTAACATTCTCATGTATAGTGTTAGATTTTATAACGATCCCTCGTCTCATGGTGGATATTGTAACATTCTCATGTATCATGAAAATAACATATCAACGTTCAATAATAGAAAAGTACCATTTCAATACCGGAAAAAAGATACATACACAATGTCAACAACAATCAAGTAGTGGCTATTGGTATTATCAAAAAATGACGACGGCATAACCTTTGGTTGGGTTTATGCGTTAAGTTGGCAATAATACAAGACATATGCCAACAAGGATGTCTTAAACAAGACACAAATATAGCAAAAGAGACCTATTTGGTTTTACTAACTCTTTGCTTACAAAATGTTGTGATGGCATAACCTTTGGTTGGGTTTATGCTTTAAGTTGGCAATAATACAAAACATATGCCTACAAGGATGTCTTAAACAAGACACACATATAGCAAAAGAGACCTAATCGGTTTTACTTACTCTTTGCTTACAAAAAAGGTTTGTAGTGGTTTATTTAAGACCTTTTAGGGTTTTACTTACTTAAAATGACCAAACAAAACAAGGAAACACACTTGGTGTTGCCAAAATTGCCACAAACACGAATGTTGTGAACTTTATGTTACAAATTTGATACAAAAGGCACCTACAGACACAGGATGACTTAATATGAGTGACCTGGCTCGGTGTATTTGACAAGGCAAATTAATGCTTATTTAAGTCAAAATATAGTACATAATATAACAAATTGGGGTCAGGAAGTTGAGATCTTAAGATTTTACAAACTCAATGTGACCGAAAGGTGTTATGTATTATACAATGTTATTGATGAGGAGGACAAATCGGTGTTTGTTCTCCTTTACAACAACCTTTTTCAGAATTGACGTGTCAATATCAAATTCTGAAAAAACAACAAATTAGAGCAAATGGGAATGTTGAGCGCCATTCAATTTTTTTAGAAAAAACTGAAAAAACTTTAAAACAAAGTAATTGTAACTTTTTATTTGTTACACCTATGTAGACTTGAATCAAATGACGATACCAAACTGGAATTTACACACGCATTATGATTACAAGTTACAGGGGTAGAATATTCACCTCAATTGGGTGTATGTTGCAAAGGGGCCATTGTTTTATGTACGATGGAACCCATTGGAACAAATGTGAAGAACAAATGTGAAAGAACAATGTAAAGAACAATGTGAAGAACAAAGAACAGAAAAAATATTTACAAAACAATGTTGTACGTGACTTTTGTGGTATTTACGACAAAAAAATAGTTATGTATTTAGTGTCGTAAGTGTCAGAATGGTGACGACTAACAAATGATGTCCAGGGTCGCGACTCCGGGAGCATCAATTGTTTGGGAAGCAGAAAAAGTCTCTTGACTAGAATGATATCAGTTCCAGAGAAGATACGTACAAAATATGAGTACAAATTATAACATTACACGGTGAGGTGTGACAAAGAAACAAAAATAACAAAGGGTTTATACAAAAGAGCATAGTAGTACATGTATTGGTGAGAAATGATTTAAAACCACAGTTGACACTTCTGTGTTTTTAGAAAAAAAGGTTACCTTGCAGAGGTCGAAAAAAAAAAGCGAGTTTTTATATGAAACTAACGCATTAAGACATGCTGTTTGTCTGCACGAGGGCCAAATCTCGCGGGACAAAGGTAGAGCCAAAAGTTTGTTAGTTATGTGAATGTGACCTAGTGAAGGTGGTGTCTGTTGTGTCCACACTTCCTAGTTTGACAATATCTTTTACGTGATAGTTGCCGATGTGTTTCCCAGAGGCATCCGATAGGGTGTATACTACATTGGAGATTTTTCTCAGGACTTTTGCTTTAACAAAGCGAGGAGCTAGTTTTGCAGAGAAATACAGAGCACCTTGTGAGAGTGTGTTGTTGCGTCTCCAAACTATGTCGTTTTCCTTAAAGGTAACATGTTTCCTGCGTAAATTGTGTTTGTTTGTGACAGAGATTATACTGCCGGGTTGAAATTGCAGCCCTTTTATGAATTTCCTGTTGTAAAATGTTGCGTGTTTGATCAGGACGTTTTTGGTTTTGTTGAAAGGAGAAATATTCCTGTCTTTCAATTCCTTTTCTAAGCTTTGAGTACTTCGAGAGCAGATGTTGGCTATTATGCCTAAGGTGTTGTTTCGAGGATTCATTTTGTGGCTAGTTGAGTTAGACATTGTGAAAAGAAAAAAGAATTGTCAGAGTGTTGTGGCTGAGTTTTTTCAAAAAAAGATGAGCTTGTGATGATGGGTGAAGAATTTTGTGAAATTTTTTTTGAAGTCCCAATATGGAAAAAAAAAAATGGCCAGCGGTTTCCTTGTGTTTTTGATGGAAAAGTTTCTGAGATGTGCGTTTTGAAAAAATTTTCCGAAAAAACTTCAAATTTCCGAAAAAATTAAATTTCTCGAAAAAATTTCAAAGACCTTGATTTTTGAAAAAAATGGCCAGGGGTTGTCCTAGGGTTTTGATGGAAAAGTCCCTGAGTTGTGTGATTTGAAAAAATTTTGAAAAAACTTCAAAGTGAGAAAATTTCCGAAAAATTTCAAAGTCCTTGATTTGTGAAAAAAAAAAACGGCCAGGGGTTGTCCTGGGATTTTGATGGAAAAGTCCCTGAGATTGTGCGTTTTTGAAAAATTTCCGAAAAAAAACAAATTTCCGAAAAATTAAATTTCTCGAAAAAATTTCAAAGTCCTTGATTTTTGAAAAAAAAGGCCAGGGATTACCCTGGGATTTTGATGGAAAAGTCCCTGAGATGTGCGTTTTTGAAAAAAAATTTCCGAAAAAACAAATTTCCGAAAAATTAAATTTCTCGAAAAAATTTCAAAGTCCTTGATTTTTGAAAAAAAAGGGCCAGGGATTACCCTGGGATTTTGATGGAAAAAGTCCCTGAGATGTGCGTTTTTGAAAAAAAATTTCCAAAAAACAAATTTCCGAAAAATTAAATTTCTCGAAAAAATTTCAAAGTCCTTGATTTTTGAAAAAAATGGCCAGGGATTACCCTGGGATTTTGATGGAAAAGTCCCTGAGATGTGCGTTTTGAAAAAATTTTGAAAAAACTTCAAAGTGAGAAAATTTCCGAAAAATAAAATTTCCGAAAAAATTAAATTTCTCGAAAAAATTTCAAAGTCCTTGATTTTTGAAAAAAATGGCCAGGGGTTACCCTGGGATTTTGATGGAAAAAGTCCCTGAGATGTGCGTTTTTGAAAAAAAATTTCCAAAAAACAAATTTCCGAAAAATTAAATTTCTCGAAAAAATTTCAAAGTCCTTGATTTTTGAAAAAAATGGCCAGGGATTACCCTGGGATTTTGATGGAAAAGTCCCTGAGATGTGCGTTTTGAAAAAATTTTGAAAAAACTTCAAAGTGAGAAAATTTCCGAAAAATAAAATTTCCGAAAAATTTCAAAGTCCTTGATTTTTGAAAAAAACGGCCAGGGGTTGTCCTGGGATTTTGATGGAAAAGTCCCTGAGATGTGCGTTTTTGAAAAAAATTTGAAAAAACTTCAAAGTGAGAAAATTTCCGAAAAATTTCAAAGTCCTTGATTTGAGAAAAAAACGGCCAGGGGTTACCCTGGAATTTTGATGGAAAAGTCCCTGAGATGTGCGTTTTGAAAAAAAAATTTCCAAAAAAACAGATTTCCGAAAAAATTAAATTTCTCGAAAAAATTTCAAATTTCCGAAAAATTTCCGAATACAGATTTCGAGGAAGTATTGTTTGTTCTTTCAACAATTAATGGAGGGTTGTTTGTGATTCGTGACCAATTGTCTGAATTTAGGCAGAACCAGCTTTTGGTTATTTACACGCAAGCATCCCTTTCCCTGGACAACGACAGGCTCGAGGCGGAGAAGGGCCGAGAGTCGGGGATTTACGTCAATCGCGAATCTCAATTATATGTAAGGAGTAGGTCGGCTTTCAAGACTTTTTTTACAAAAAGGATACACTACCCACTTTTATTACATATAAAGCGAAATTATCAGATGACAGAAGGGCTTTAGTTTCCTTGGTTGTGTATTTTGCAGAGCGATGCTGTCTTATGGTTCCACGAACAAGAAATTCATTTTGTATCATGTACAAGATTTGAAATTGTTGAATTGTAGTTTAATGTAGCTCGTTTCCTCTAATAGTTGTACTCGGAAAGTAAACCTTCATGGTTAAAGATCACTATGTGATGTTTGAGGTGTCCGAAAAGAAGTGAATGTTGGTTGCGCACCTTGTGATAGAATACCGGTAATTAAATTTTGTCGAGTGACGATTCGTAGAACTTGTAATTTAACACAGAATAGTTTTAATTTGACACGGTTGTTTTAGATTTGACGCGATGGTTTGTAGAACAGCTATGATTTATTGGAAGAAAACATAGTTATTCAATTGTTAATACAAAGCAAGACATAAAACACAGTGAAAGAGTTCAAGATTATTTCCAATTTGACCTCCCGATGGACGATTAATAATCAGAGAAAAACCACGTTTGCGCCAGTGCTAACTTATGGATAAACCGGGACTCGAACCTGGTTATAAATTGGCTAAGCTCAGTAGAAAGGTAAAGCAGATGACTCGTGTACAATCAGGGGTGGGCAGTTCTTTGATCAGCAGCTCGTCCATCGGTCAGGAGGTTGGAAAAGGACATCACAATAATAACACATAGGTAAAAGGCACAAGGTATATTAATCATCTTCTAAAGAAACACAGGTATAAATTGGATCTCTACTCTCTACACTCTCTGTGACGACCGGATGAAACGAGTATCTTTACAAGAAGTTACAGGAATTGAACACAAGAAAGGGGATAGGTTGAAAGCTTACGATTCGCCTTGATGGGGTATGGTACATCATGTTGACCAGGTTTCCCGCGCTCAAAAGCGGCGGTACTGTTGATGTGGTGATATTCACTCGGGATTTTACACGGAAACGGAACTCTACTGAGTTTAGTTCGAACCAAGATAATAGACATGATTGGCAATTGATAGCAAAATGCATCTAGTAGGAAACTGGCACGAGATCGCGTCTGTTTCTATTATTACGTAATTCCGCGCGCTCGAACATTGTGAGCGTTTGTGGTTCGCTCTGCGAGAAACACACTGTTGCAATCCCCGAGGTCCGCTCTCGACTGGCGGCGGCCGGTGCCGGCCCGTGTTGAGCTGAGAACGCTCCCTGGGTGGTCCGTGCCGATCACGCGGCGGCTCGCTGCGTTTTGTCACGTACGCCACGACCTTCTGGCATGGGGAAAGCGAGGCTAAAGTGTGCATCTTTTTTTATAGGGTGACTTGTATTACGTAACAACTTATTGAATTAGCGTGGAAAATTCCTGTTTTAAATTGACCGTTCCGGTTCCGGTTCAAGATGGCCTTGTTCGATAACACCATTTTAAAGAGCCAGAGTTCACACGAGAGTTCATCGGTGGGTAAAATCGGAATAATCAATTCTAAGGTACCTACCGGCCTAAAGAAAGTTTAAAAAAAAATTGAGATTGTGACGTTTCTTTGAACAAATTGAATGATTCCTAATTTGAAATTAAAAAAGCATTAAATGTTTATAGTTCATCATTAAGTAGGTACGTATTTAAGTACCTACGTAAAAATCTTATAAGTACAGAGGAATTTTTTTAAATTGTATTATAAGAGAAGATTAAAAACATACTCTTTGAATGTGATGTCTATTGTTCAAAGAACTATTAGTTTACGGCTTATTACGCTGTAAGACAAAAGTCTTGCCGTGTTTTATTTGTTTTGTGTCCACCGTATACTTAATCTCATGAAAACCATAGACAAAACAAATTATTACCGATTGCGCAATGACAAGACAGAGGCGCGCAGGACAGACTGAAACTGCCCGTCCCTATTTAAATCACGGTGATTTATCGATTACAGTATTGCATAAAGATGTGTAGTTTGAGTTGGTACGCGACCTGTAAAGTATAACTGTGCTCTTTTTCGATACAATCAACTACTTATTTATGGATTTGATAGCATGGAAGTAGGTTTGAGATGTCTTACCATTAATGCTTACAATATCTATTTTTAAATATGGCGATTCAAATTTCACTTTTGTTTTCTTGAATGATTGTATGAATGAAGAAGAATCTTGGAAGTGGAAACTAACCCATTTCCCAACATTCGATCTAACTGAAACCCAGCAGATAGACTCGTCGTGGATGACAATGCATTCTAACAGTTTTGCATACACACGCGAACATATATACATTGCTCTTAAATTGGATGATATTATAGCAATTAATCTACGAAATAAATGTCGATCCTACTCAATCTGGATTTGCCTCAGTTGTTAGCGCGGTTGACTCCAGTCGATGAGGAGGAGGGATCTATTCCCCGTTAAACCAAAAAAAACATATAACCATAAAAAAAACTTTATAGACTCTAATTTAGCAGTGAATATAAATACTAATTCTGTACTAACATAGTATATTTGCCGCACGTTCCAGCGTTTAAGATGCTATCAGTATCACCTTGATGTAAGATCACCATCCATAATTGAAACATTGCTTGAAATGGCTTTGGACGTGTTTGGTGATCAGATTTGAATAGTACTTTCCCACCTCCTCCTCCCCATCTCCTTCCCCACATCACTACATTCAGCCTCCCAACGTACCCCAATTAGGGATGCCCTCGTCTCACTGGCTCCAGATGGTTGGGAGCAGTTGGGACTCCTTTGCGGTATCAAATAAAATTTAAAAAAAAAACAGCATGAAAAACATCAACAACAGATATGTAAATCAAATACTATGTTCTGTGAACACTAGACCGGGAGTCCAAAAAACCATGTTTCTAATTTTCCTTCATATATAATAAATCAAAATCAATGTTTCCTGTGAGATAATTAGATTTTGTAAGCAGGTACTTAAATATATTCCTACTTAATTAATGAACAAGACGATTTGACGATCGTGCTTATCGGTTACTGTGGTGCACGGTAGGTTAAAACGGCCACCATATTTAAACGAAACCGGAACATAACAAACAATAAGGGTTTTTGATATGTTTTATGTTTCATTTGTGATAATTTTCTTATTATTGTTTTAAGTGAATATCGCACAAGTGTCCTAATTGTCCACTGGAGAGTGATTGGGAAGAGGAGTACGGGGAAGTAAATTTAATTAAAATTGCAATCGAGTATTTTAAACGCTTGGCCACGGGGGTCACACATCACTTTTCTCTGTGTAAATTGGTTTTCAAAATATACTCTAAGCCCCTTGGTTGTAAAATTATCATCTATTGTAGTCTGAGTTCCAAAAATAACAATAGAATACTTGTACATTTTTGACCCTGCACGAATTTCAAACCATTCATGTCCTTTTAATTATTTTCAGCGAATTATTAACGGTAGGAGATTTTAAAGAAAACCTTCACTTCCGAGTCATTGTGATACTATTTCATGACTCGTGTGTGCTTTAAATTGAATTAACTAATTGCATTTCGTTTAACTATAGTTTAAAATTGCCACAAGACGAGACGCCATTGAAAACAATGCAAATTATGGATGGTATTTTGTGAACTACGTGGAGTTAAAATACCAAGGTTACATAAAATAAAGATGGTAGGTAGTTTATAATATAAATTTTACTTTCTTCATAATATTCCTTTTATTTCTGTACAATTTTTAATGTATTTACGCTATGCTGACTAACTTAACTGGACCGCCAAACATCTCGATCTTGGCACACTTGCTTCATTCACATGCATCGTGGCAATATTATCTTCTTAACAGCCATTAGCCATTCTCACAAAGGTATTTGATTAACTTAATCGTACCATGTCTTCTTCCTGCATTCCCGACTTCTTTTACCATTCATAATTGCATCATATATTCTCCTTACAATCCTTTCTTCGTTCATCTGCTCTACACGCCCAAATCACCCAAGCGTACTTTTCTTATTCTTACTCATTGTGGATCTCCACAATTTAACACGGATCTATATGTTTTTATAAACATGCGCCTCAGGGATCTCATTTCCACAGAATTCTGTCTTATCGCCATTTATTATTAAGGCGATGCCATACGTAGTAATGCAAAATCAAATGTTTTTGGTTTGAAAATTTGGTCGCCTAGAAATGTTTCAGATGCTTTAATTAAATACTGCGAGTAGAATACATCTTGGCCTTTGAAACAATCGAGTATTTTTTAGATAAATCTTTTTATAAGCACAGAAAAAAATTATGTATAAGGCCTATGAAAACTGCTTTAAAATTCAAAATCTCCTACTTACGAACCCATTTTCGGTTATGAAGTTATTGATTAATGTGGCAAATTAAGTTATTTATAAAATGAACGAAAAAAAAAATTATATTTATGCCTGAACATCCACAAAATAAAATAAAAGGCACTTTTTGGCCATGTTTTTTTCTTGCATAAATCAAAACAGGCGGATGGTGTTATGCGGGAATTTAAACCTTATCGCCATCTACGTAAGGGTTGTTATTGATAGTGGCTTAATTTAAAATATTACACGACGTAGTGCATCGCCTTAATGCTGTTTATTTTGGTAAACTCACCTTACCTACATACCTATATATCAAAACACTTTGACAAAAAGTCTTCTCAGAAATAAATTAATTTTACATTGTTTATGTCGACTAATTTCAATTGGGGGTTATTTTAATCTCCAGGGGAATTAATTTCGCCTTATAGAGGTTCTTCGCGGTTATTGAGCAATTTTTTGCCATTATTAAATTCCAAACCATTGTTTTTAATGTGTTTATTGCGGTGCCTCTCCAGTTTCATGGGAACTTAATTCAAATCAGAGATGATTTTATAAGAGCTATGATTAAATTATCAGTTAATTAATTAAAAGTTTCCCAAAATTAAAATAAAAACAACAATTTTTTACATATATTTTTTTCTTAACTGACTCGTATTTGTACATTGCAAGGTATATAATATTCATTTACGTGGCGATTAGTGCCTGGTGGGATGATACCTTCAATTTGTGTACTATTACAGGTAATTGGTAATTGAAATAAAAACATGCTTCAAGAAATACACTGTGATGTGACATAAGAAATAAGAAAGTACAAATAATAGGCAGGCTGATAATGATGCAGGTAGCCGTTTATTATGCATCAGATTGTGAAATAACCGATTAATTACTACTAGGAGCTCTGTAATTCTTGTCTAACGCTAAAAAAAGTTATCGAGGAACTAAAGAAGAAAATGATACATCACGGATGATGAGACACTAGACAGCTGTAAATGCAAAAAAACTTTGAACTTTTTATAAATATTTCCTGTGTAATTCATTTCCAGCACATCAACTTTTCTAGCAATTTTTATAAATTAATCTTCAAGCATTTACCGAACGTCTGTTTTTCATACCGATAAATACATTATCGATAGATTCTAGAAAATGGGTCAGTAGATAGGCTCTCTTCATAGGCGTTTGAAGATCTTCAAACATCAACCAGCCTTAGGAGATGGAACCGCCGAATGAACTTACAGCTATATTTTTTTCAGATCTTTTGGTTCTTTATTTTATATAGGCCTCATTCACCATGTAAAATGATAATTTGATAGTTACCTGTCTAATGAACCGGTTACGTCTATGTTTAATCTTTGTTTTTTATTACAGAAATTCTCTAGCCATCCCCTCCTATTATATGACTCTCTGATTCATTTTCTATCCTATTTCCTTGAGAACTTTGGTCTTCTCACTTGAAAGTTTGCTGACCCCTGGTCTAGGAGATGGGATTTACTAAGAAAACACCAAAAAAAATTCTTAATAATTTTTTTTACTACTTACAAAATGTATTTTTAATGTTGTTTGTGTTTTCTTCCCACCGAAAATAATGCTTCAGCAGTTTAATATTTGTGTTCGTTATTCGAGTGATTATTATCATTCCATCTTTTAATTAATCCAATTATTGTGTTTAACCTTGAGACTTTTAAAATTGTTTTTATATCATATGCTTACATAAACAATGAAATAAGTAAATAACCTAATAATCTATTTTTCCTGTAAATAACCTACCTATTTCCAGTAAATAACGTGAAAATTCACGTATTTTTCCTGTATAAATTAATAATCTATTTTTCCTGTAAATAACCTAAAAACCTATTTTTCATATGTTTTTTCCTGTAAATAACCTAATAATCTATTTTTCAAGTATTTTTCCTGTAAATAAATAGAATTTTTTTTTCATATTCATTTGATAATAACGTGATAATTCACATGTTTTTCCTGTAAATAACCTAATAATCCATTTTTCACGTATTTTTCCCTGTACATAACCTAAAAACCTATTTATCATGTGTTTTTCCTGTAAATAACCTAATAAGCTAATTTTCCTGTAAATAACTAGAAAAAAAATTTCTCGTGTTTTTCTGTAAATAACGTAATAACCTATTTTCTACGTGTTTTTCCTGTTAATAACATGATAACCTATTTTTCTCGCGTTTTTCCATCTCCTAGACGAAAATACTAAGTAAGTAAGTTTCTTGTACTAAGTAAATTGAAACGAAGTGTTATTTTATTAATTTGGGCTTATTTAGAAGTAAGCGGACAATTATTAAACGGAAATTATTCCATAATTATTTACCGACGGTGCACAGATTATTGTGTTATGCGGGTTTTTTCATGATTTGTAGCTTTCTCCCTTAAACGGTGCTTTAAAAAGTGTAGTCTGAAAAGTGACAATAAGGTAAGAAAAATTTTTTTATACAATAAAATTACATACCTACCTAGTTTAAGCAAGCCCAGTTTTGTTAAGATTATTTATTACGTTATTTGAACGCTTTACTTAGGAAATATACTGTTAGGATATCGTCATGGGATTTTTATGAAAGTTTAATCTGTTTATTTCTAATGAATACAATGAGATATGTGACGGAAGAGGTGAGAATCAATCTCACAACACTATTTACTAATGATAAGAATTCGTTGCGATGGTTTCCTCTCAAGCATTTATCTTTGGTAAACAATCGTTGTAATCATCGTGGATTATCTTCGAGTGTAGGTAACTAACCACAATGAAGAAGTAATTATGTACCTTTAGCTCTAAACTAAACCCTTACAGAAAGTCATTTTTTATAATCTTGGTTTCATACACATCGGTACTTTTATTACATTTGATAGAAGTTGATAGTTATGTTTGATGAGAGCCAACTTCCGATAAGAGAATAAAACATACGGAGAAGGATACAATTCCTTAATAAAATATTGTTTGGTATAATATTATATGCAGAGATTTAAATTTAAGGGAAAGGCATTTAGAAAAATTCCCACGCGCTGAAGTGTTCTATAATATCCAATCATTTTATAAAAAAATATGTATTGGCCTCCGTAATTACTTTCGCATATCAATTAAAGCTGTCTGCCGAAATTAAGATACTAAATGAAATTTGTTAACTTTAAAAAAATTGGCAAACCTTTTCCATTCTACGGATTATTTTTACAGCATTTCCCAATTACCATACTCACCTGTACTGGATCTGACAATGTGGCTCATTTATCACACTTTCAGATTGCATCCAATTACCCGATCAAGCCCCTAATTATTACGATACATTGATAAAGCAATATCTTAGAATCTTGATCTGGCATGCTGTCCGAAATGTGTTTAGTTGTTTGTAACACGGAATATTTTGCCTAGAATAAGTACCTATATTTTAAGTACTTTCCAGTGTCGGGGGCAACTTTGACCCGCGCCAAATGTGTCTCATTGAGGAGCAAGTGGCTGCAGCTGACATGAGAACACTGAGACCGAAATAATGGGTTTGGTTACGCAAGATTATGAGCCGGATCCCACGCGCGCGCCCCGAGTTCCCACCAGCTGTGTCCCAATGAACCATTGTCGCTCGGGCCCCGGAGCCGAAGGCCCACCGCAGGGTCTAGTAGGGGGCCCAGCCTATATAGGGACCCCGGGGCGACTTCTGGCTCAGTTTTCATTTTGATCTCTTTTCATGTAGGCCTTGCTAAAGATGAGTGTTCACAGTGAGGTGGGTATCATATGGAGCGCTCTGTTTTTACCATTGTTGTTGTTTGGTCGTGTTCCGCTCTAATGTCAACAGTGATTATGAAACTACGTTATGTGTTGTGATCATTTATCTTTAAAGATTGAAGATGTTGTTTTTTGTAATCAGTGATTATTAGTAATGTTTTAATTGATCTCAAAATAGTGACACTTATTTAAGTTTTAAAAAAAAAATTATTGGGTGTGATTTTATTTTATTTTATACAAGTTTCTTGAAGTTTTTTTTACAATTTTAAAATAAAACTATGCAACTTTTTAATTTCCGTTAATGCATTGTAAGTATACATTTTTGCTCAATGTAGTAATTTTTTTTTCGCTTCTTCCAGAAATCAACATGGTTGATTTTCCTCGTGATGTGTTCGCCTTTACTGGGGGTCGCATCAGAGGAGACACAGATGGAGCAAACAACAGTAAACATAACAAATAGTGCAGAACCTATGACAAATTCAACCAAAGATTTATTTGCATCCGAAACCGCCGATCCAAAGAAAGTAGACATAGTGAAACAAATACGGCGGCTTAACGAGGATGGTTCTTATACAGTTGGATATGAAGCGGACGATGGGACGTTTAAGATCGAAAGCAGAGATGTACTAGGAAACATCAAAGGGACGTTTGGCTACGTCGACCCAAACGGTGAAATCAAAAGGGTTTCGTATTCCACAAGCAATACGTCACAATCCTCTTTGCTGTCGTCCATCGCCCCACCCATCGTCAGATTGAACAGGACATCTTCTTCAACAACGCGTCGCCCTCAACCCACCCTCATATATCCCAAGACCAGCAGCATTCCAACCAAACAGACCGTCATACAAGCTATCCCTAGGCGTAGACCAGTCATCTCTTTAGGCGGAGGCCCTTCGGTCACTACAACAGAATCTTATCGAGTTGTTACTGGAAATATACAAAGCATGAATACGTCTGAATCTATAACCAACAGTCGGCAACCAAACTTAAAAACATTTCCGATATTTACACAAAGACAGGTTTCAGTTTCAACCGAACCAAATGATGAATCAAATCTAAAAGAATTCAAAGAAATTGAGAAACTACCCGTGACATTAAATTCCACACAATCAACTTCAACTTTGCCTACTTATGTGAGGCCATCATTAGTGTTCGAAAAAAATCCAGAAATAACGAAAGATGCTAAACCTGTAAGAGGAAACACATTCCGACGACAATTGAGTTCTAACAATTATGAAAACAGACAAATGTACGCTTTCCAACAATCTGCTGGAGACGATACCACAGACGTTTATGGTGGTTCGATTTCTCTGGGAACTCCGAGACCACTTTTTACCACAACAAACAGACCAAGATTGATTCCAATTCAAATTTTACCAAGGCAGAAGCTTAATGAAAAGTTGGCCACAAATAGTCCGCGAGTGCACGAAGAACAACAAGAAACGACGTTAGAAGCTACAACAAATAAAATTGAGGATGAAAATTACGTGACAACTAATCCTGTTCCCGTTTACCAATTCCCTCAACCACAACAAGATCAGAGAGTAATTGAGCGACCTTTCCTGAGACCTCACCACCAACAGGTCCCGATTGCTCAATTCAGAACCAGAGACTTCTTAAGGGATAACCCTGGAGCAGCTGTCCCAATCGGCAACCAAAGAGTCCTATTCAGATACAACCCCAACATTCCGACCGATGAAAATGGACAATTTATAAGGCAGCATATACAACTTCAAATTCAGCCAAATATTGTTCAGTTGGGTCCTCGCGCTCAACATCAAAACATTGAGAATCCGGGTGAAGTAAACCAAGATAACAAAGATAATCTAATTGCAATTCCAATATTTAATGGAAACGTACCTAACATGAGGTATCCCATGTACAATGCATTCAATGACGGAAGAGAGGAGAACGTGCTTCCTCAACGACCTTCCCCGCTACCTGTACCACAGCAATTGAATGAAATAAGACCGATTTCTACACCCGTTAGTACCAGAGATTTGAAGATACTTTTACACCACCTTCTCATAAAGCAAAATCGTCTCCAAGCTCTTATTGATATTCGAGAAGACTTAAATAACCATGGCCAATATAATCCCCAATATCAACAGGGACAACAACAACAACAATTATTTAACCCAGAATATCAACAACAGAAAGCTCTTTACAGGCCTCGATCAGCTTATCCCCAAGAACAAAGATACCAGGAGCCAAGACCTTACGGGGCGTTTCCTCCACAGGGTGCTTACAATCAATACCAGGGACCTTATTCCAATCAACAGAATCAATACCCGAACAGGAATAATGATTACCGTTCCCAAGATGAAACATACAGAAATGAAATTTCAAATTTCGACCCCTCAGTTCCATATGAAAGCCAAAGATTTGTTCCAAGAAGACAGAGATTCTACAATCCCAGGCCGTATGAGCAAAGGTTCGAAGACACTCCAAATGGCATCGAGAGCAGCGACCAAGTGGAATATCTACCACCAGATGTGCGGGAAGCTCTATTGTTGAAGATGTTAATGTTGGCAATCAACCCCGATTTCAGTCAAATGCAGGAAGAATCACAATCAATGATGACGACACCGGTTCCAGAGTACAGGAAGAAAGTAAGAAATGTCCAAATACTAGGCGAGGAAACACAAACCAAAGAAGTAACAAAGAGGGAAAAGCGAATGATGTGAAATTGAAAATGAGATTTATAAATATATTAAAAATATGTATTTTGCTTTAATCGCAAAACTAATTATTGCCACTGTACAAACTGGTACCTACCTTTATCTATGTAGAAAACTGTGAATAAATTATTAGGTAAGTAAGAAAATGTGCGTTTTTACTATTCCCATGTTAACACGTCTTAGTATCTATTGAAACATTTAATAGATAGAAACCTGTTATAAAAAGATATACATTCGTATTTTGCCACTTCGTGTCTCTGTATTCATATATACTTTCGAATACTATAAAGTTTTAACGCATCGTATTATGTATGTAAATGAATCCATTTATTATACTCAATTACAGATAAATAGTGGATCCATCATACTACCCACATTTCTATTCACATCCAAAGGCTATTGAAATAATGATTAAACAAATATAAAACCCTGTCATGCCCATGTAAATCAACAATGATGATATGTAGGAATTAAGCGTGTTATGTTATTTTTGTATATCGATTCATAAGTAACAAGCCATGCCATGTGTTTTTGCCGTTGGAAAACTCACGATGAATAATACCATTTGCATAATTTAGATTAGCCGTTCATTTTTACGATAATAATATGCTGTGTCATTTGTCATTATAATGTTGTGAATTCTTGCATTTTTTTACAATGATAGATGTTGTCAAAGAGATATCACACAATAGTATTTTTAATTGACAATTGCCATGAGAAGTGTAAAATGCACTCCATTGAATTGCACGAAAAACGTTACGCGAGGAAATTGAAAGTATTTTTTGTCAAATCCGCTGCAGAAATCTCAATACTCTCAGTACATCCGTGAGAAACGTTATTTCTTATATCTTTTTGCCATGATCTAGTTTTGTTTCTTGCTCACGAGAGGTAGTTTGCTCCAAAGGTTCTCATTAACTTGCACAATGCTAACGAAGTGGCTCCCCTCCTCTTGTCATAATGCATAATAGTTTATGTGTGCTGAGAAAAATGTGGTTCGCCGGCTAATCCAACTAATGCATGTCTCCATTGTGAATTATTTCGTCATTTGATTTCATTGTTCCCGCCCAAGGAGACTTTCAGTTTTTCCACCAGGCTTATTATTATTTTTCCATTAAAGTGATTGCGCCAGAAAGGCGACAATAAATCTTATATTATCTATAGAACGCATGCCAAAAGGAAATTAGTTTTTTTTAACTGCCAGAGTTTCATTTAAGTAATACCTTTTAGAAGTATTACTGTATGCTCCTTCAACGAGGTTGTACATAAAACTTTTACCTAAATTATGAAAAAAAATTTTAAAATTATCTTTGTTTCGGGTTAATGTAAATTTTTTTTTTAACGTTTTAGTCTTATTTGAAGGAAAGATTCCTATTTATGTCTGAAAATATTCTGAATTAGAAATTTAATATACTATTAGAAATGTTACCTTCTCACAAATGTGAGGCAAATGTATGTGTTATGTATGGGCACATATCGACTGTATCGATTTATAAAACGGATATTTGTTGTTATTTCCAACATAATTGATTTTTGTTAGACACTTCAGTTGAAATATTAATGAAGGACCTTAAAATTAATGTATATGCATAGTTAATATGTAACAATAATTGATTTAAAATATAAACGGTCCTGCTTTAGTGGATAAAAGGAGAAATATCCTGTACGTGTAATATTTATTGCATAGTTCATACAGCGTGAGAAAATATAGCTTTTTATGACTGTATTATTTTGTTTTCCACAGCCACTACTGTGTTACGTGTTGATACACATCGTGAAATAACAGACCATTGTTTGTTAAAATGTCATATAATGCATTTTAAACAAGCTCTACAAACCCAAAAAAAAATTGTTTTATTTTATATTATTTTATTACCACGTTTATATACAACACATCAAGGAACAATCACTTAACTCAAAAGGATCACAAATCTAAATTATAATTTATTGGTCTTATCTAAGTTGGTGTCTTTAATAGAAGCCAAAAGAGACGTCGTGAACGGGGTTTCCTCCGCTCTTGAGTGAGTATTGTTCTGTCAGCTGATCGAAGAATCCGCTGGTTCCTGCGGTCTTTGATGGTCTGGGGTTGTAAGAGGTTCTAGGTTCTTCAGGGATGATGGCTTGGGTTTGGGTGAACCTGCTGGGTTGGGGTCTGACAGGGTCTTGTCTGAAGTACTGTGGGGGCTCGGGAGCGCTCTCGTATTGAGGAGCCGCGGGGGCCTGTCTGAACTCAGGTTGAGACAGTTGTATGTTCTGACGGAATTGAGGGTTGGGGATGAAGTTGGGAGCTGGACGTTCGGTTTGGGTGTACTTGACCTGAGGGGCGGGCTTGGGTTGGTATTGAGGTTGGGGACGGGGGGCGGGCCTGGGAGCGGGCTGCCTCTGGACGGGGGCGGGCTGGTCGTAATCGTAGTCCTCGGGCTGAGACTCTACGACGGGCTGAGCTCCAGCGAAGAACTGAGGCTAGAAAAGAGAAAGATCTGTTATGTAAAGAGCAAAAGAAATGTGTCCTTCTAGGAAGAATATTAAGTTAGAAATTCAGAGAAGTAAATGAACGTCTTGACGCTGGGTTGCAGGGCAATGATAATAAAAACAAGTCAAAGCACAATAAAAGTATTATGAGTTGGATTTTTCACATTTACAACTGAAAAAAAGTGCCAACAATTCATAAACAAAACGTTACAAAATTTGACTTTAGCTCTGATATGTGGCTAAGCCTTAATAGCCAGTTACTTCGGAAAGTAAATGTTAATACCCCTGCTACTTCCTTCCACCATTATTTGTAAGCTTCACACCATTCCTCATTCCTCAAATGTTATGGACAAAAGCGCTCTGGGTAGCGGGCCTATTGACCGGTATCATGATGGTAAAGATAGAAATAAATAGAATGTAAGTTTACCCTGGTTGGGACAGGAGCGGTGTAGGTAGGCCTGTGAGCCAGGGCGGGGGCAACGTAGGCGGGGCGGGGTGCTGGGGCGGGGGCCCTCTGAGGCGCTGGAGCGGGCGCTTGAGGGCGCCTCTCAGGTACTTGCTGAAATTGGAAATAATTACATGGATTTTAGAAAAAATACTCCACATAGTTCAATTAAATTTACAGTTTTAGATGTAACTTAAGATTATTAATTCAATATATATATATATATATATATATTCTTCTTTAATTATTATTTATGATACTTTTACAAAAAATTGTTCTGGGATAGTTATAAAATATTGAAGAAGATTAAAATTAACCCAATAGGCGCAAGAAACATTAATATTGTTTGTGTATGATTACTATAGTACCATTAAATGGAAAACCTGGTTAGTAAGAAAATTATTGTAATAAAATTATGGTAATAGGATTCACAAAACAAGCTTCTGACAACCAGATAAAAATTTTACATCAATCTTTCATTATTAAAACATACAATTGGATTGTAAAACAAACATGTAGGAATTGGTGCAGCAAGAAGTACATTACATGTGTAGCCATGGTCGTTAAAAAAAAGAAACCGCACATCTTCAACATATATGAATATTAAATCTATATTTTTAAATCTTTTAAAAAATCAAAGGAAATGTCCAATTAGGAAGCATCGTGGTTGGGTAGAACTGTCTCCAGATTGTCTCTCCTTCTATACTATGTGAAATTATGTCTTTCTATAGATCAAAAAAACCGATTGTCTTCGAATACAAACTTAATAATATTTACTTAGCAACTGTTACATCTATTAAAGACCTTGGTGTCTCTCTTGATAGGAAGATTTCTTTTCGGGATCACATAACTGCAATCGTTAATAAATCCCTCAAACTACTTGGTTTCATCACTAGAATCACTTCGGACTTCAAAAAAGAAAATACCCTTAGAACTCTTTACTGCTCCTTGGTTCGCCCCTAACTTAAATATGCTTGTGTTTTCTGGTCTCCTTTTTATGCTGTCCACATGCGACGCATTGAATCTGTTCAACATCGGTTCTTAAGAGGGATTGCTAGGAGGCTAGGATTAGAAAAAGGCAAATACTCATATGATGAAATTGAACTTACTCTAAACCTCTCTCCTTTGGAAGTCGGTTGGGAAAGAAATGACCTCATTTGCTTCTTCAAAATTATAAATGGAATTATTGATTCACCTATTCTACTGCAACTCATTCCCTTCAATATCCCCTCGCACAGACTCAGAAATAATGAACTGCTCTTCCTCAACCATCATTCGACAAATTTTGGATATTATTTACCATTGTCCAGAATGTGTAGACTGGTCAACTCAAGTCAAAACCTTAATTTTTTTGGGATAAGTCTGAATGATTTTTGCCGGTCGCTAAACAAGTGACGGAATATTATAAATGTCCTGTGGTCCTGACCCACGGCGTAGTCTTGACTCGATTCGACTTGTCACTTTATTTTCTTATATTATATCTGCCTTATTTTTTTGCTTTCATGTACCTTTGTCTACTCCAGTATTTTTCATTTTACTGTATTCGTGTTATTATTTTATAATTTGGACGATATCCGTTAAAAAATAAATAAATAAATGTGCTGCAGAAGTAGGTAATTTATATATAGTTTGTTTAGAGTCATAATTCAATCACAGGAACTTAATCAAATCACAATTAATTCTAGAAATGCCAACGTCATATTTAAAATTGACACGGAATGAAGATTATTTATCTATTTCTTGGTTTGACTTCTAGATTAGATAGATTACAGTTTTATCAATCTAGAGCACCTAACACAGGTATTTATAGCATTCAAATAAGGGCAGTTTTAGGGTACTTTATGGTACCTTAATCAAATTACCAAAAACTGGCATAGGCACTTTTATAATTACCCCCAGAAAAATACGGTAATTAATATACTATGTAACAGATAGATAAATATACGAGTACAACCGCGGTTGAGCATTTAAGATCCTCGACCACACTGTCAAAAGCGTAAATAATTAAATTACATTAAATTTTCACAGCATAGCTCTGGTCAAAGGTCAAAATTCAGAATCACACTTCGAATAGAATGGCTTTGGCCGTGTTGTTTTTCTTTTAGAACTCCGACAGAAGAAATATTTAAAATCTTTACAAAAACGTTATTAAAAATATTTTATTTAAACTAAAAAAAATCATTTCTGAATACTCCACTGCCCAACATAAATATTCAACCAGAGCAAAAAGCCAAAATAGACTGGTTACTCCCAGTTTGAATACATCTTTTGGACAGTGAAATATTAAATTCCATGCTTCGAAATTATACAATGTTCTACCAAATCAAACATAAAAATAACTGAAAAGAATATATTTTAAACAAAAGTAAAAACATAGCTGAGAGAACAAAGTGATAATCAAATTACAAACATTATGAAGACGATGTATAGACAACTTGAAACTAAATACAAAAGTTTAAAAAATTACAGTCCGCCTCAGAACAGGAAACTTTAGTGAGGAGGAATGTGAAAAAAATTGAATTTATACTTATACCATATATTATACCCACATCAGGTACAAACTTTGCCATTGAAAGTAATTAAAAAAAAAGTTAAATTACTAGATGTAAATATGCAGGTACTTTCCGGGTTTGCTCTTCATAATCTATTTTCTATCTTCAATCGTTTCAGCTTTACAACATACTCCAATCAGGGATGCTATAGCCCCACAGGCTCTGACAGTTTATCTCACATGACTCTTTGGTGATTTTCACATAAACAAATAGTTTATTAGTTGTTTTTTTCCAGTCCTTTTAACAACTAGGGTAGTATACGGGTGTATTATTGTACCTTAAAGACAGGCCTGGAAGACTGTTGAATCTCCTGTCTCTGTTGGGGCTGATTGAGTTCCTGTCCAGACTCCTCGGGTTCAGAGCCGGTGTATAGCGGAGGAACGGTGATACCTTCTCCAGAGGGTTGGAAGCCGAACTTGTTGGCTCCGTACTCAACTACGTGCAGCTGAAATGTTACGCAATAAATGGCTTAGTAAATTCTGTTGGATGCGTAAACGTGAACAAATGGCGGTAAAGAGGATTGTTATGAGTAAAATTTTGAAAAATATATATTATTGTTGTAATGAGTGTCACCATGATCCAATGATGAAAACTTTTTGCTAAATCTTTAAAAATAACATTACAAGAAGATAATTTGTGTGAAAAATTTATTTTTAAAATATTTAACAAAGAATTCGGAAACTTTTTTGACAGATAAATGAATATTCAAAGCTCCAAAGTTATCTTGAAAATTATATTTCAGGCTGAAAATCGTGGACTTTAAAATCTGTGTGAATTTCCTCGTCGATAGGGTGTTAACCTTAGAAAATCGCTTCATACTAATATTATGTAGTTATAAGATTATGGTTTGAATCTTGGCTATTCTTCCAACAGTAAATTTAAAGTAATCAACGTAATGTTAATAAGATTCACTGTGTAGAAGAATTTAATGCCATCTATTGAAACATTCTGAAAGTATTTTGAGCACAATGAATTGCCTCCGTTGGATGTAACTGGAAAAAAGTGCTGGTTTTGCATGTTGTTGAAACTTCAAACTACTATACAAGTAATAACTATGCTATTTTTATTATATTCCATAGTATTCTTTAATTAACACAAAACAATGGAAATGACATTTTTAAGCTTCCGTTCAAATATTAATCAAAGACTCGCATCGTATATTTGCATATAACGAAAATAGCACAAGGCTATTAATTAATTTTAAACAATGTACCTGAAGTCAGCTATCTCTAAAGAGATGGCAATATATCATATTATCAGTAAACTCATAAATAATAAAAGTGTCATACTCAATGATAAATTCACCATTTCGAAATCATTGTAATGGATTTATGAATAAGCGAAGGTTTAGTATTATAAAACACATTGATAAAATACATGCGATCCATAAACTCAATTTAGAATATTTACGGTGTCCGGAACTTGTAGTGTAAGCGGAAAACTATGAATGCACACAACATGGAGAACCCAAAACAAAAAAAAATCGATCTGATAGTTCCTAAAATTTCATTTAAAAAAAAATTGTATGCATCGACGTATTTTGAAAGAGTTTTCTTTAAAATTCAATCTAAAATATTTTCAACTTTGGACACGATTTACTCGAAAACCAAAGCTTAAATAAAAAAAAACTTATACTACAAAATCGACTGTAAATGTGATGTAGATTTACCAGCTCATCGCTTGTACTACGAATTTCCGGAGACTGTGTATAATTCAAGTGCACCTACATAGATACAAAACATACTATGAAATATTGCAGTATATTAATGGTTTTTTGTCATAATCAACTTTCACTCATCTACACGTTTAAAAAAAAGAATAATGAGGTCATTTAAATAACCACTCAACTGCATTAATTGCATGGGTACTCTGATGAGTGCAAGTAAATTCAACAAATCATATCACAAATCTTTCATTTTATACTGTCAAATAATGAACAATTTTTTTAGTTATGTAAAGCGGCGTCCGTAAAAATCATTCTTACGTCACAAAAATGTAGTGTTAAAACCTATACAGGAACTACACATTTATTTATCTTCTTCCAAAATGATTTGGGTAAAATTGTGCATTATTCGGTTATGTAAAATGGGTGACGTATAGCTATAAAAAACCACGAATTTTGACTGTCTACACGGGGAGAAAACTTACTGATATGAAATATTGTTAATTTATTTAAAAGCTGGTCAAATTCTTAGTTTTCCTGTTACAAATGGGACTGCGAGCCTATAACGAATGAATTTAAAGAGTTTCTAACAAAGTATCAGTCAAAAGCAAATGTTTTACGAGGATGGCGGAATACGTCTTCATACAAATACTGATATTGATACTGACATACTTATACATTCCGTCATTGTTTCTATTAGGAAAAGAAAACATCTTCACGATATATTCTGAATGACTAGTATTTTATCAGGAAGTTAACATGCTGTCACTTTTTTAACAACTATTTTTCTCCGTGTTTCCAGGCAGTGTTTCATTTTACCGATGCTGCTAATTAATTTGTGAATATGCACTTTTCGCGTTGGACCACCATTGTTGATTAGTTTATCTGATATCATATCTAGTCCTGATGCTCTATTATTTTTCAGTCCTCTCCTTCGCTCTGCTTTACTCCAAAGCATAGTAGGCTTCTCCAAGAACTCCTCAATGGAGTGGGAACCATTTCATCTTATTTGTCGTTTTCACTATCAGTATGGTTTAAGATAAGTTCAGATATGAACATTTCCTGATTTGAAAAAAAAAATGAATATAATTTAAAATATCCTACTGTGAAAACTGCACAAAGATTGTATAGCCAGCGGGAAGTATACGTAAAAATAAAGAAAATTGTATGCAAAAACAAAACACTGGTTCTAATTCAATAGACACCAAAAACTGTATCCAGGTAAACACATCAAACTTCAACTATTTTCTGTGTGTATATTAACCGTCTTAGAACAAACATTTTCTAGTTAGACAGGTACCGTATATACACTTGAACAAACTAAAACACTTAACTCAAGGGTAGTCGGCAATGAAGTTGAAATTATTTTTTCTCAAATGAGTAAATTAAATAAGTTTTTCCTAAAATATCATCAAAAATCCTAATTTCGATTGTGTGTCTGTCCTCTGTAACTCTGGAACTAGAATTTGCTTTTCATTCAAGTGTTATTTTCAAAATTGGAACTGATTGTGTGGAGAATTCAGGCAAGCGATTAAGTGCACCTATAAAATTAGTACATTTTCGGTAATATTTTTTATATTAATCTATCAAGCAATTATCCTTGCTCTTTACTAATTTAATAATTCTTACCTTTCCGGTTTCATCGGTGTATCCGTACTTCCCCCTGACTTCTCCGTTGGCCTCCTTGGTTTCAATCTTGAAGGAACCATCAGCGGCTTCGAATCCGAAGGTGTATGATCCGTCGTCGTTACGCCTGGAATAGAGAACGTTTACAACATTATTATTTACAATAATTATTATTACAATATAACCGTTTTATTTACCTTCGCAAAACCAGTTTTCATACTAAATATGTCAACGCTCGAATAAGCCACAAACCCAACCTGAATTAAATCTTGTTTTATCGAGTACTTATCGGTTGTCAGTGGTTGTACCCTAATATCTAAATAATTGTTTTATGGAATGAATTGTTTTATGGAATGTACTTTTATGTTTTAATATATTTTACGTCCCGTTATCAAGAAATGTGTGATATAAGTGTGGGTGTCCAATTTCATAAATATATATATTTTTTAAATATTATCGGAGTTTCCGAGGTTAACCGATCTTGGAAAAGTATGCTGGGAAATGTTTTAGGTTTTTTAAAGTCTGGATTTTTTTTTTATGTGACGCCTCACAAAAGCGCCTATCTCCGTACAAGGTAAATACAGAGCAACTATATCGCAACCTGATTGGACAGAGTTGTGAGGCGGGTTAAGGTAAAAACAGATACCAAAAACGAGTCTAAGAAACGACCCGTTCTCATGTAGCCGACATCGACTGTGAACGGGTGTTCCGCTTGTGTCCGTTGAGTTTCAAGCACGTGCACCGGCGCACCTAGGATTAATGCTCCTTAGAGCAGGCTCCATTAAAATATATTTAGAATAGACTCAACATGCCTACATTGCATTACAGATGGCAATCGGTTTTTAAACAACGTACTTTCAATCAGATGGAGTGCCCTCCTTTGCACAAAATCAAGTAGGTTATAAAGTATCGTGGGGCTCGAGCCCAGAGGTGGCTCACAAATTAAGTTTTTGGGGGTACTTGAGATCTGTACTGGGTTAGCAATTAGTCACTATGAAGAATCTGCTAGCTTTACACAAGATGCCCAGTTCTTTGGAAGCAAGATTTACTCAGGCTTTGTCCAATTTATTAATTACATATTTTGTTTGAATTAAGAACACAAGCATTCTTATATTAAATTAGAAAAGTAGAAAAAAACTTTAAGGTTTACATACATAAAGATGGGACACGGCTAAAACGCACATTTTGTTTTAAAAACACTTTGTATCAGTTAGAAAGTTAGATAACTTCTGCAACTGGGAATTGAAAATAATGCATTTTAATAGTAATTTCATTCAAAATGTGGATAATTTGACGTCATTTATTCACTCCATATATTGAAATAAAAATAGGTTTTCAGGCTACTTTAAATAAAAATAGGTTTTCAGGCTACTTTAAAGAAATTGATTAATAATATTTTTTAAATAATATGTGCGAGTTAACCGTTTCTCACAATTCTGTATACTTACCGTTATCAAAATGGATTCAAAAACCCCTAACGTCTAACTCATACTACATTTAATAGAAAAAAAATCAGATGAAGAAAATGCAAAAATTTAGAGGAAAGACATAACATGCAAAGTATCGAGGTGATAAACGAAGTAAAAGAAAAAGAGGGTGAAAAATATTTAGTTTATAGTTATATTTCATTTACAAAATGTTTGTTAGCCGCGCCATACATCAAAGCATTTTTTCAATTCATCACATCTAGATATACTCGCATTTCTTTACAACAGATTTTATATAGTGATAAAAAGTTATTAAAACTTCAAGCGATACCTGCTCTGAGAACCGAACATAGTTGTTGACATTACAAAGGATATTTCGTAACAATAATGTGTACTGAAAGCCGTACAGAATGTCCAAGCCGACACCCGAGGTCACACAGATTAAGAGAATTAGTATCATATTCTGGTTTATTACATCATCAGAATTAGAAATATATATTTTAGAACTCACCTTAATAATCACATTCCGTAAACGTCTATCTTAAATAGGTTATTCGTTTACGATTGTGAATACATCAATATTTTTTTTAAAACTATATCGTACCCAAGAAATACCCTCTTAAAATTGTTTGCTAAAATTATGAAATTCCGATATAATTTGAGAAATCGTGAATTAATTTACATGTAACGTGAATTTAAAATAAAGCGGAAATTAAATTCCTGATAATTAAAATAATATGAAACGCTTCAATTAGTTTATTGTTAAATTGTTGGTAGATTCTTTCCTTTTCCGTACTGTACAATACAGTATTAACAATTATTTCAATTAGTATAGAACGTACGTCCTTTTCCAATTTTTTCAACAGTTTGTAAAATATTTATTTATTTATTAATTTTCTGGATATCGACAGCTTACATTTAATCAGTTTGTTCAAAAGTATTATATAGCCAAAATAAAACCGATTATGGATTTCCTTCTTGTGACTTTACCTCTACTGAGACAGCATAATATGGAATAAGTCAATGAAATTTGTAAGAATGGAATATGAATTAAAAATATTATACAAAACAAAAGATTATACAAAAATATAACATGTTAAAAATAATTTATAAAGTAGGTTCTAACTAGGGGAGCCTGATCCAACTTAAAAAAAATAAGAACTAGAACAATAAAAAAATTATAAAGCAGGTTCTAACTAGGAGAACCTGTTCCAAAGCTTACTAAAAATATGAACTGGCAGATTAAAATAAACGAGATTCTAACTAGGGGAGCCTGTTTCAACGTTTACTAAAAATATGACGTGACACATTCAAATAAATTATAAAGTAGGTTCTAACTAGGGGAGCCTATTCCAACGCTTACTAAAAATATTAGCTGGAACATCAAAATAAATTATATAGTTGGTTCTAACTAGGAGAACCTGTTCCAACGTTAACTAAAAATATGATCTTGCACATAAAAAAGTCAATAAGGATTGACCATGTCAAAAAGTCAAACATTCCCGGGTTACGAATAACCTGACAATAATTTGAAAATCTTCAACGGAACTAAGCGGGAAATGTTGCTTGTGTCGCGATGAACGACTTAGCCAGACGCGTCACCAACTCAGCCACTGAGCGGTCTAGATATTATCAACCTTCTACTATGTTTTACCCCTTGCGATCAAACATCAACATTTTAAGACAGGTCAGACGCTATTCCAACATATACGTGACAAATGATGACGTGAAATGTCATATAATATCTAAGTTTGGTATTTGACGAATTAACCAAACAGTAAAACACATCTAGTTTTTGTGTTAGTTTTGTAATGCAATGGGAATTCTGATAACTTAACATCTCCTAAGTTTACTTAAATATTATTCACAACAGCCACATTAAATCCCTGAAGTGATTCTGAGATACACATATCTTACACGGGTTCCTTATTTACTATTATAAAGACAAAAACATATGTATGTACCATCAATACATATTTAGGAAGGGAAAGCAAGGAGAGACACAATTGGTGCAGTTACAGAACAAGTAACTTTGAACTTCTGCCAGCAATGTAGATGAGTGACTTACATGTTGATTTGCTTCAAGATTGGGACAGGAGTGGTGGGTTTGTCGAAAGCGACATCATCATCAGCAAGGCTGAATCCTCTAGATGACCTCCTCTCTTCGTAGTCCTGGCCTGAGGCAATCAGGGAAAAACTCACAACACCCTGTAACATTTGAAACAACAATTTTTAATATTTTATTCTCACAATTACAAATTTATACAAAGGTGTTGCTTAAAAAAAGAAAGATTCCTCTAAAAAATCTTGGAAATATCCTTACGTAGGCATAATGAATTTGGGAATCGATATTTAAAAATTTGCTTAATACCCAAAGCACTTTTAAGAACCATCAAATTTGCATCTTTATCATCGTTTTATGTAAGCTTACTTATAGTTAATTTTTTATTTATATTACTACAAAATTCACTCCGTTTTTTTTTGTTAATAAGTAATATAATAATATAAATAAGGAATAAGAATCAAGTAGATATTTTTAAATTTTTTTTCATTCTGCATGGCAACATTATTTATAATTTTGAAAAGCAAGTATTGAAATTGGGTCTTTTTTCAGTATTATTAACTGTAGCGTTATGAAATTAGGTATTTCTTAAAATAAAGACGAATAAAACTAAAATATCCTTTAACACTTTAACAGTCATTGAATGTATTCACAGATAAATCACTCAAAAAAGGAAAACAATAGTTTCTGATAAAGATCACTGTAGTATTATTCACAAAGTAATTATTTATATCTCTTCACACATTCATATTTGTATAAAAAAATATTTAAAAAACATTACAAAATTCACTTTTAAAAATAGATCAATAAAAGTTGCACCACATTTAGAAACAAAATGAACACTTTTAAGCTTATCAATACAAAGGGCAGATGCCGCCTGAACACCGCAGCAGAAATACAAATCAACACTCATAGCTTAAAGCTCAACTTAATCTGCAAGTTGGCAAGTAGATCCGCATTGTTCTTTCATAAAAAGATAAGTATGGAAATATAATCTATGAACTAACCAGTAATATAAAACCAAACATGGTGGACGCGGGAACTATTATCAGTCCAACTGGCCGCGTTCTTTGCGTTTTATACTGACCAACTTTGTTACAATACACTTATTATCCCTTTCACTTTGACGTATAACATTTGCAGTAAGGACTTGATGCCGAGTGCAGCTGACAAATTTAAATTTAAATCGGGGCGAATTTGCATTAGGCTTTTTTATACGAGCATGTTTAGTTACGAAATTTTTGGACATTTTGGGGAAAGTTGAAAGACGAAAAATATCTTTATGCAAAATAACGGAGAATGCGTGGAAATATATCAAGAACAAATGAAATGTTGGAGTTCTTGAAACACTAACAAAAAATTATATGAAATACTCAATATAATGATATTATACCATAATTCGGCCTCCGAGGTCGCGGGTTCAAATTCCGGCGTGCGCAAGTAAATTTTATTTGATTAATTTGTGTTATTTCATAAAATACTCATTAAAAATAATGTGTAGTATATTTGCGGAACGTTCCAGAGTGAAAGATACTCTCAGTATCGCCCTGGTGTACGACCACCATTCAGAAATTTCTTTGGCCGTGTTTGGTGATCAGATCTGAATAGCCAGGTAATTTCTCACCTTCCTCTTTGCTATCTCCTTCCCTCCATATTACCTTCAGCCTAACAACATACCCCGATTGGGGATACCATAGTCTCACTGGCTCCAAACGGTTTGCAGAGGTTGGTACTCTAATGACTTATATTATGTATATATTATATTATGACGGTTATATCTTCAAATATATCTGTAAATCTCTAAGTACCAAAAATATTATTATTATCCTTTCAAATTTGTTGCCATATACTTATTATAAGTACTACTATAGATCAGTTTATACTCCTTTGACGGTTACGTGTATTTATTTATTTGGACATGCACTGTACAATAAGATACAGTTAAGGATATTTTTCGTTATTACATAGTTGTAGTACCTGTGAGATTGTTTTGAAAACTTAACTAATGATTTTAAATTAAAACCAATGAATTTAAATTTAAATTAATGTATGAGTAGGTAATAGATATAAAAGGAAGAAAGTGTATGGAGAGAAAAAAATAAATTTAAATCAAGAATTATAATATGCTCAAATATATATATTATGGTAACCGGATAAATCATCACAATGATAATTCATCACATCTTTAAAAAGTTATATAAAGTCATGGAAAGTGATGAAACAAAAACTTTATTAACTGAGTTAAGTAGGTTAGGTTAGGTTAAGTTAGGTTAGGTTAGGTTAAAAAAAAATCTTAGTTTCTAATGACTTTATATCACTTTTTAAAAGTGTGTTGAATTGTCACTGTGTTGAGTTATCATGGAACCATATATTATATTTATTATACGACTACGTTATTAAGTATCGTGAGTTGCTGCACATTTTTTAAACTGTATTGTTTATGTTCGTACATATTATATCTTTAATGTTTCTAATATTACAACAGTTAAGTATTTAACATAAAAAACAAAGGAAGCACGAAGAAGCAGAAGAGAAAGAAGGTTCAATACCCAAGAATATGGGGATAATTTATAAGTTTTGCAAAGAGAATAAGCACCTTTGGAGTGAAATATGACTTGATGTGCTTTATAAAAACAAATTGTTAAAAGAATTATGTTAAATATGAATTTTTAAATATGAAAATATGATTGTAAGTGAGTGGTCGATCAGTGATTACATTTAACGTAGATTATTATTTCTTCAATAATTGCGAAATCACTTTGTTGAGTAATTTTAATTTAAATTAAATAAATATCTTTGTAAACACCACAAATTAATCAAAAGGGATTTACGTGTTTCAAAACAAATGGTTTCTTCGTCATTAAACGGTCATGAGGTTACTGCCAAAAGTTGCTAAATGCATTTTTAGTTTAATTTGTGCTAGCGGTGATTTTAATGTTTTTTTATATTATAATCTATGTTTATTATTACGTAACTAAAAACTTACTTGTGTCGTTAAGTAGGTTTTTAGCTACTGATTTTTTTATTAAATATTTTAACTTCATTTTTTTATAATTAATTGCCAAGAAAAATATTTTAAAAGCATTTCGTGCACTTAGCACAAAAAATAAGCATTTTGTAAAAACAATATTGCAATGAGTTTTGTAGAAAATTAACATTAACATACTTCGCCAAAACCTTGACTTCATAAAGGAGATAAAATTTTAAAATAAATTTTTGTATGTTACTTCTGACAGTAATCCCACGCGTTTATCCTGACGAAGAAACAACTGGGTTTTAAACACGTCGATCCTTTTTGATTAAGTTGTGGTGTTTTAAAAGTTATTTATTTTAAATAATTATTTGACTACCCTAAGAAAATCTCTATACATAAGCAATACCCTGTAGATAGAAAAACCTCAATAAGGTTAAATAATATGTATGTAAATTAAATTATATCGATAATATCGATATAATGTAAATTAGAAAAAGTATTTCAAGATTGCAGATAACACAGAATATTTATGTATCCGTAGATTATCAGTATATCGTCGCATAAAATAAGTATTTCAAGCTTGCAGATAAATAGAATCCTTAGTAATCCATAGATTATTAGGGTATCGTCGCATAAAATAAATGTCAACTCGAATTCTTTTGAGTAACCTTGGAATAGGTATATTTAAAATTATGGCGGTCCCGAAGATAAATTTAACAAAGGGGAATTAGAAATCTAGAATTCTAGGTCAAACATTCAATAAGTTACAGATATTTTTTATTTCTGTACCAGGATATAGATAGGCTTGGTGGATACGTCATCAGCATTTATTGCCACCGGAAAATGACAGGTAATTACATTGCGATTGTCATTCTATTTGATATGGTTGGTATTGCCTGTCGTGTTCCTAAAGGACAGGCATATCTTTAAATTTTTTTATGTTATTTTTACATGAACTAGTGATAATGGAAACGGGTGGCAACTACAATTAGGGTATGTTGTGAGGATGAAAGTAGTAAGGAGGGGGAAGAGATGAGCAAAATAAGGAAGTAAGGCTATCAAAATAAGGCTATTCAAATACTTCCTTATTTTCAGTCACCTATACAGGATGTTGAGAAATGTACCTGACTCACTTTAAACTGTGATTCCTGATACTATTTTTGATAAGAATGTGGAAATTTTGGTTTTAGATTGAAAAAAATTGCACAGGGACCAAAATTTGATCTACGTTTCTTACTCTAAACAACCTCAGAATTACTGGATAAAGTAAGTCGGGTACGTCTTTTAACACGCGGTATAATATAACAGAGGCCGTCAAATACAATTAATTTGTCTCAATAATGTCTGGCTTTAAATATGTAAATATGAGGAATCATGGTGGTGGACAAACGAGGTGCAAAAATGTGTAAAAGAGAAGAAAACTGCTTTCAGAAACTGGTCACAATGTAAGTGCGATAACGAGAAAGAGCAACTCCGGATAGTGTATAAGCAAATCAAAAAGACAGTAAAGAAAATAGTTGCCTCTGCACAACATGAGGTATTGAGAGAGCTGTATGATGACCTAGAAACACCCAACGGAGTGCAAAGAATATACAAAATCGCAGCACACAGGAGAGAAAGGGCCAAATCTATTAGAACACCCAAATACATAGAAAACACTGACGGTGAGTTGATCACAGACGAAATCAAAATATGTGAAAGATGGAAAGATTATTATTCTACATTACTGAACGAAGAATTTCCAAGAACAATTCATGTGTCAGAGAAACCAGTGCTGGGGCCAGTTGAAGAAATCACTCCGACAGAAGTTAAAGTAGCCATATCACAAATGAAAAAGGGGAAAGCAGTGGGGCCAGACAATATTCCAGCCGAATTATGGAAAGAGTGTGGGGAAGTGGGACATAAATGACTGTGCAACCTGTATAATAAAGTACTGACCGGAGAACCAATGCCAGAAAGCTGTAGGAAAAGCTATCTTCTTCCATTTTACAAAAATAAGGGAGACTCTAGGAAGTGCGACAATTATAGAGGGATAAAGCTTATGTCTCACACCATGAAAATATATGAGAGGATTATAAACACACGAATTAGGAATATTGTAAAAATACACGACGATCAATGCGGCTTTGTATCGGGGAAATCAACAATAGATGCTATTCAAACAGTCAGAATCATAGTTGAAAAATATCGAGATGCAAAAAAAGATTTACACATGGTATTTATAGACTTGGAAAAAGCATTTGACAGGGTACCCCGAAGCCTGATATGGGCGGCATTGAGATCTCATAACGTACCAGAAGGATATGTGCTCTCCATACAAGATATGTATACAGACGTAGAAACACAAGTAAGATGCACATCAGGGATGTCACCAACATTTCCAATTAAAGTGGGGGTACACCAAGGATCTGTCCTCAGCCCATTGCTATTCATAATGGTCATGAATTACCTAACGAGTCAAGAAAAGAACAGTTTTCTCAAGACTATGCTTTTTGCAGATGATGTAGTACTGATAGAAGAAAATCATTGTGATCTACAAAATAGCCTGGAAAGGTGGAGAAAGATCCTGGAGGATAATGGACTAAAAATTAGCAGGAAAAAGACGGAATATTTGTATTTACCATTTGAAGACCCAAATGCTGTAACTCCTTCGATGCAATTGGATGGAGTAACATTAGCCAACTGTGACTCATTTAAGTATCTGGGCTCACTCATCCACAGAGACGGAGGATGTGCAGCGGATGTCAACCATAGGATAGGAGTGGGATGGATGAAATTTAGATCCGTAACAGGAATTTTGTGCGACACGAAAATGCCAATAAAACTTAAAGGAAAGACATACCAGACTATTGTTAGACCCGCGATAATGTATGGCTCCGAATGCTGGACTATGTACAACTCCTACTCTAGGCAACTCGAATCAGCAGAAATTCGAATGCTTAGATGGACGGCAGGAGTATCATTAAAAGATAAAATTAAAAGCTCACGCATTCGTGGTAGCCTGGGTGTCACTGACATAAACAGTAAGCTAGAGGAACGACAGTTAAGATGGTATGGGCACATAAGACGGAGACCACCAGACCACACAGTGAAGCAGGCAATGTCTATAGAGCTTCAAAGACAGTCATCCAGAGGTAGACCAAAGAACTCCTGGATGACCCAATGCTCCAAAATCCTACAAAGAAACGGCCTAGATGAAAGCGACACTCAGAACCGAAGAAGCTATAACCTGAGAACCAGAAGAGCCGACCCCAACAGCCTACCTAGGCAATGAGTTGGGATAGTGCTAGGAAGAAGAAGAAGAAGAATGTCTGGTTTTAAATCATAGTATTTTTTTTATTTTTTTTATTTATCGTATTTTACATTTCAGGATAGTAGAAAAAGGGTTCCATGATAAAATATTGATTTGTTACATTTATCATAAAAATAAAAATAAAATATTATTAATTAAACACAGAAATAAATTTTGAAAGTCTATTTTTAAAAAGTGTTGCCATCAAATTAATGAGATAAAGCTTCAAGGGCGATTCTCAAGTCATAAGGTTTTTTCTATGAAACATGATAATCTCAAAGTTATTATAAAAACTTGCCTTGTCAATTAGTAGGTACAATAGAATTAATTGATAAACTTTTGCAGTACTTTTTTTTAAAATAAAAATAAAAACTTGTAAATTGAGATAAATCTAAGAAAGAAATTATCCTAATATAATTACGACATTCGGAATCAATTTTATAAGTGTATAAGCCACGTTTAATTTATCATAACGTAACTAAATCCTATATGAAAATATAGCATTTCTGCTAAATTGTTAGATTTTTCTCGATTTGCTCCAATTCTCTAACATAACTACTGAATTTGTATCGAGCACTTGATAAATGTATTACATTGCGCATTTGTAAATATCAGATTACCTTTTCTCGAAAACAAATCCACGTTCGTGTACTGCAAAAATATTTTTTAAAATCTGTTAATCAAAACCACAATTAAAATAAATAAGAAAATGATGCCATGTACGTGTATCTTCACTTAGGGGTAAGGTATATAAAGTTAGGATTTCTAAGTAAAGTGCTTAGTAGAAGATTTCGGCTCTGCAGTCCACGTGTGAAAAGGAGTTCTTCGCAGATTTTTGTAGGGACTACCTCTTATACATACGAGCTCTGGGCCAATTTCAAAAAGAAAAGTGTGGAAAAGCTTCTGGTGCAATATAGCAACGCATACCGTATGATGTTTGGACTTCGCAGGCACTGCAATGCCTCCCCAATTTTCAAGAACCAGTTCCAGGATTTGCAGATCTATTACGAACCAGGATAGCAGGACTGAGGGAAAGGATCAACAAATCTAGAAATGTCTTCACCATCGAATCCCGTCTGACTAAGGATCGAGCATCGAAGAACAAAGAACACCGGAGAAAGATATTGCCCCCTGAAATCTTCGATCCAATAGACGGACCAATAACACAAATTAGCGATCGTTTTTATAAGTTTTATATGTTCTTATTTGAATCCCTCAGATCTCAACTAATCTCAGATCTATTTTATTTTATTTAAATTTATCATTTCGCATTATCTTTTTTTTATAACGTTAAATTGTAAAAAAGGGACCTCAGCACGGTATAAAGCACCCAGTGAGGCCCACATTAACAAGTAATATTTTAAAGCAAGTACAGTTATTGTGTCTAATAAATAAAAATAATAAACTATGTAGTTATACTCTTTATGGGGTGTGTGGGTTTGCACTTACCTTCCCACACTCTGGAATAAAGACTATTATTATTTTTATGGAGTAACTCCGCTGGTCTCTGATCAAAATCATTACACTATTAAAATATGTAATAAAAGTAAATGAAATTGCTATCATTCAAATCACAGCCAGAAAAAATAGTCGGTAGTGTAAAGTTTATGTTTATCATAATATACCGTACAGTTTACGTTTATCATACTATACTGTACAATTTACGTTTATCATAATATACTGTACCGTTTACGTTTCCCATAAAATACTGTACAGTTTACATTTATCTTAATATACTGTACAGTTTAAGTTTATGATAATATATTTTTATTTTTTACCCGCTCCATCTTAAGAACTGTAAAAGTCAGTAGGTACACAGTGAAAGGGGTTTTACATCATTGATTTACCACTTACAAGTTATCTATTAATACCTCTTATTGATTTACGAAGCAATAATATATTGGGTATTACGACAAATATTAATTTCTTTAAAAAGTATGGCTCTGTCTAGTATTATATTTTTACCAGACCTGAATATCAAGAATCCCTAAAACTATTTTTTCTTTCCGCCCAGTAACAATACACAATATTTCACAAATTGGAATATCGAAGTCTCCCAACCCAAAGTATGTTTCAGTGTGATATCATAAAAATATCAAAATCTAGCTTGTTTAACGGTTTGTGGTCTGTAGTTACCGAATTGCGTTTCCTTAACTCGTTCCAGTTTTTGTCATTACTGGATCCGGTAATGAAACTAAGTCAATATTTTAACTAATACCTACACATAGGTATAAATTCATGACGTTGTCAAGATATAAATTATATATCCACTGTGTATTGTTCGAGCAATGAGAGTGTCTGGGGCTCAAGGTCGCCCAGGACCTCTTGTGTCGTTGGGACCTCAAGATTTAATGAAAGTGTTCCGATCGTGTTATCAACGAGACCATACGGTGGATAAAAATACGATTTAAGATAATACTTCAGATATTTATTTTAAAATGTGGTAAAAGTAGGGATCGGACGCTTACTTTGCCCTCTATCTAAATGCGAATAATTTAAACAAGAAATAAAAATAATAAAGTATATTTTTATTTATTATAGATAACCTAATGAAGCTTGAACCTCACTGTATTGTTAAATTATTGGAGATAATAAATATAGGATAGCTACAACCGAGAAAACATCTGAATTGTAAAAATATTTGGATAGAACACAAAGTAACACCAAAAAATACCAGCAAATATATTTTAAATACACGGTACAGATATACCGTAAACATTAATTGCATTTCACAGTATACAAGCATAATCAAGTACTAGAAATATATATTTTTTAATAACTATTAACTCTGACATTTGATCGTAAAATGTCGACAGAAAGTATAAATATAATTCAAGCTATGAAAGGATATAAAAGTAGGAGATACAAGTAAATACAAAAAATAACATTCAAGTAAAAGTTAAATTAATATTGATTGAAAATATATGATAGCATAGCCTTATCCTACCTTCCGTGCAGTTGACATCCACATCTGCGGATCTATTATGTACTTACTTTGTGTCACCTAGGTACAAGCGAGTTTTTGAAATTCTCAGTCCTAGTATTGTTACATTTAAACAGGATTTTGGAACGAATAGCTCTCGTATGTATATGATGTATTAATATGGCAATAGCTCATTTGGTAGGAGGAGGACTTGGGTTCAAGTTCCAGCTACATTTTTATTTCCTGTTTATGTCAGTTTTATATTTTTATTGACTTGTTAATATCATCTTCAATGATTACATTCTAATTTTCTTCAATTTCACATTCTTTTAACACCACATTTATTGAGTTGGTTGGCATTAATTTAGCCAACATTCGTTTGCTAGTTATTTAGTCCTGTTGCCGAGTTTCAAAAAAAATCATTATTTTTATCAAATAATAGAAAACTATTATAATTTTAAATATTTGGGGAATGTTGGTTGGATTTTACTTGTTGGGCATGTTATTATTACAATAAAATGACAAAACTTTGACTGAGATTTTCCTAAAATTAAAATGCTATATACACTCTATACACTCCAAAAATTCCATAATTTTTCACCCATAAAACGTTGCATAAAAGTTCTCCAAGAAGCTGATGGCTGTTTGAAGCTGAGCGCAATTTTTTTATAGTTCAATTTTTATTTTGACTTTTCGTAATATAACGATGCATTGCACACATTAGTCGGATTAAAAAGCATAATTAATAATTTATTCAATGATAAATGACTTTCCGTTTCTTCTATTTGACTCATTGCAAGTAATAAAATTAACGGGAGTGGTAAATAATTCAACTCAAGGATTACGGATGTTTTCGAAGATCACTGTGCTTAAAGAATAAAAACCATTATTAAATTCACCGAAGAGATACCGTTTTTTCCACCCACTCAGTTCTCTATATTTCATACGCTAATTGTGCTTCGTGTGCAGTGAATATGTTAATTATTTGTGCCATAATGAATATGTGACGTCGATTCCAATATAAACCATTTCCTTACCTTTTAGTTGAAAGCAGGGTGTGACAATAAACTTTAAAATTTAAAACTAACTTCTGAATATAATATATTCACTTCAGTAAGTACATTTTCTAACTTCGATAATGAATTGATTACCACGTATGAACTTTGTGCATTGTAACATAATTTTATTATGTTAAAATTGATTCCTACAGTATTAAAAAACCTTTAATGTGAAAAACCGCGAGTCAACCCCATTCCTTTAAAAAACAAATTACGAAATGGATCCTTACTCACGGAATACATTACAACTACAATACCCATTCATTCTACATTCTGTCAATTTAATCACCTTTCAGATAAAACTTATATCCTTATTCCCTAACTTGGCGGTATAGTATGTACATATTTAATTAGTGTGATCTATTTACTAATAATTTCTCAAATTTTTCATGTTCTTATAATTCTCTATCTTCTCCATCCTCTTCTTGCAACCCAAACTAGCTATACATTATTTCTCTTTTTTATATTATAGTAATGTATAGATTCAATGTCCGCAAACTGCAAAATTCACAGGCCATAACACAGGGTCATCCCTAGCATGGAGGGTGAAATATCACAAAAAACCACATGTACTCTCTAAATCATGTTTCAATAAAATAAACTAAAATAAAATACCGCACAAAAGCCCCAATAATTGTTTTTAGCCTGTGAGACTGCGTCATCCCCAATTGGGGTATATTGTGAGGCGGTAATGGGGACTGAAATGGGGAAGAGGAAGATGGGTACCTGGCTATTCATATCTGGTCACCAAACATGTAAACAGCCATTTTAAGTGGTGTTTCTATTCTGAATGGTGGTCTTACACTAGGGTGATACTGAGAGTATTTTCCACTCTGAAACGTGCTGCAATTTAATAAACATTATTTTAAATGAGTAAATTGTGAAATAAAAGAAATTAATCAAATAAAATTTATTTGCAGATTGGAACGGATTACATGATGAGATCTTTTTTGTGTTACCTACTCATAAAGAGCAACAACAGTTTTTTTTGAGATTTTCCGGAATAAAAACATTTTGATAATGTTTTTGTTGAAGAAAAGTTTTAGATTTGTTCAATAGTTCATCATTTTATACAAAGAAAAATTAGCTCACAAGTACATTAAAAAATAAAGATTTTTAAACTCATTTCTAAAAGTGGTAAAAAATATATAATGACTGTGAATACCAGCCCTTGAAACACGTTGGGTTCAGTAATCAACTTCCAAGGTTCGTACTGTCCGCATATACGATAAAACTAATAGCTGCGATTGATAATATCGGCGACAATTTACTTGTTCTTACCCACATGATAAACGAGAGGAGGTATAATAGTAAGAAAAGGGCACAATACAAATTGTACAAGAATGTGGAAAATTATATCGGTTACACGTATATCTTATTTATTTATTTAATACTTTTGATAAGAAAAAGCAACAACATTTTAGTTACAAGAGTAAGTTTAAGTTTGAGGGGCACAAAAGTCTTGTTTGTGAAAAAATCAACCCGGAAAAACAAAGTTTTTTATTATAATATTGTATTGTAAAAGTCTTTTAAAACATAAAAAAATAAATTGTTTTGATTGAGAATGGATTGTACCTTCCTTCCCATGGACTGGAGTCAACAACGCTAAAAATTGAGCCGAATTCCAATCGGGTAGGACCGATATTTATTTCGTATATTAGCGGCTGTAATGTGATCCAATTTCAGAGAAATGCGTATGTCCGCGTTTATGTAAGGAATTACCATCAAAAGTTGATGGAATGCATTATCATTGATAACGAGTTTATCAGCCAAGTTTCAGCTTTACTAGATGTCCGGAAGTAGGTTAATTTCCGCTTCCGCATTTGCTTTCATTCATTACTGAAAACAAAAGTGAGAATAGCATTACATGCTTTATCAATTTATATTCTGCTTTAGTTTACTTTACAAATATCAAAGTCTTGATGAAATAAAAAGCCATTTGCAAAAATGAGATCAGCTTCCGATAGGGTGATGACTTTTGCGCCACCTTTTATTAGGTATGAAAAGATCTCACAAAAAATAAAAAAAAATAAGTAAGCTCTGGCATTGTGAAATATGTACAGATTTACTGTGTAGAATTTCAAGTTCAGCACAATTTATTTTCAGCTCAATATGAGCTTTGATATATATTTTCAAAAAATTTTATTGTGATTTTTTTTCAATTATTTCTAATATTGTGTAAATATAAAAAAAATTAGATCATTCCAGCCATTTACTGCGGGATAAAATTATTTCTATTGTGAGCTAGAAGCTCTACGATAAGATGTCAAATTTATTATAAAACAATATTTTTCAATCGTTCAAAAAGAAAAAAAAATACTGTTGAAATATTGAAGTATAACTTGTTATGATATAAATAAGTTACCATTGGGTGTGGGTCTCACTTATAATAATTACCTATTATTTTCAATGACATTTTAAATATTAACATGTAGTATTGGGTAGGGGCAACTTTTTCAGTACTTGCTTCTGCACCACGGTCACCAGTCACTAGTCTACCTACATAGATATACAGTTCAGGTTTTGATAAGGAGAACGAGAAAATAGAATACAATAAGTACTCAATATAATATGTATAATGAAGGACAGAGATCAATCATACTTCAACTATATAATGTAACAATGTCTAATTTCATTACTTCAAGAAAACAATGCAATGTGTTTATTTGGCTCACGAACTTTAATTTATATATTATGCTGGTTTATTAAATTATTATTTCTAATGTGGTTTTTTCTAATGAAATAATTTGTATTCCCATGTGCGAGTCCAAGCAGCGTGACATCGCTCAAAATTCAAAGAACCCGCTGCGCCGACCAAACGCAATGCGTTTAAGTCACTTACGGTTTTAATCGATTTACGAATAAACTGAAACTATTTGAAAATCTCCTACTACCACCACAGTAAGCATATAATGTTGCTTGTGTTGTGATGGAGGATTTGAACGAGGAATTGAACACACTACGCCTGGGTGGGACCCAAACTCGATGCCAACTCCGCCACTGACCGGTCTTTTCATTTTAGTTTCGTAAAATCAATGAAATAAATGTAAGTGAAACTCAAATTTGCTTTGGATTTAAGTGTCAATTTCAAAACTGCAATGGTTTGTACAAAGAATTCAAACAAGCCATAAAATGAAATACTAAATACAATATTTTAACGGAATATTATTTTAATTGATATCGTTTCAAAATTTGAGGTGATTTGTCAAGAACCATATATTTTAGTCATAATATATATGTTACTCAAATTCATAATTACGTAATCCGCATTGACAATCCACATTGACTTTGGGCAGTTAAATGTTTGTACGAAATCACATAAAACAAAAAAAGTTCATCAAACTCAACGTAAAAACCCCAAAATCAAAACCTGACGGCGCCCATACTATTATGTCAAATATATTTTTTTTAACAATTTGAATCATGCGAGAATTAAACCCGCAGCCTCCTGTTGTTGGAGAAATTTTACATTCTTCAAATTTACATACTTACTTTTTCCAATGTTTTTCTCTTGGAAATCTTAACCTCATAAAAATGATAACTTGCACCATTTATCGAGTACAATCAATAATAAATTGCTTTATTTGTATTGGTTCGAAATAATGGTAATTATTACAAATATATACATAGATAGTAGGTGACCACTATCTGCATGGTCAATTTCTCTCCTAGCAACTAAATCCTTGAGAGTGGCTTACTTTATGTAAACCAGTTTAAATTCGGTTTAAACTATATGTGGGAGGATGTTATAAAAAGTGTCCAAGTATAAATGAGTTGGACGATAGCCCAGTGTGTAGGATAAGCGGCTAGCAGTCGGATGGGCTGAGCACAATTGTCTTGGACGACAACATGATGCCATAGTCTCACTGACTCCACATGTTGTGAGACTGAAGTGAGTAGGAAAGAAAAGGCGATGCAAAACAGTGATAAAGCCATTTCAAATGACCGTTAGTCTTTCACCACGCTGAAAGTATCTACCACTGTAGGTTAGAAGGTACATAAATATACAAATCTAGTCATTAAACACGGCTAACGCCATTACTATTCTGATAATATTTACAACTCCGGAACTTCTTGGACAAATTAGAATAGAAATGAGAGAAAATACATTCAAAGTGAAATGCAGTCATGATTCACGAAGTGATAACAGTGGACATAGAAACATTACAAAACTTGTCAAGTGATAATTTACTATTGCAGTTAAGTCCAATTAACATGATCCAGTGCTTCAATGTGTGACAGTTTTATAGACAAAATTTCGTCATTATCACCGGCGCGCCACAACCCTTTCCGCTCCCAGACCTACTTAAGAGTATTCTTAAAATGATTCATAATCTGCTCGTTCATAGATGGCGCTAATTCAATTATTTTGGGAAAAAACTTTTTTCAAAATATGCTTTAAAATATTAAGATGAATTATTTGTTTGCACCTTCAATGCGCCTACATATACGCAATATGTACGAGTATATCAATAAATAGTTTCATTCGAATAGAAACTCAATTCTTTCAAGAAAGGCATAAATGTACAATATTGAATTGAATTAACGTCACAATTGAAGAAAAAACATTCTTAATTGATTGAAAAAAAAATTAAAACAGTCACATGTCTTGAGGAAAATAATATCCCTTTTTGTCGTCTTTTCAAGGAAGGCAGTGAGTGGAAGTTCACAAAAGCAAAATGTACCAATCTAAAGGTCGTGGCCAGGAGTGACGTTTGAAACCACCCCTTCCACTGCGGTCGAGATAGTTCGGCTAGAGATATCAAAGGGTATCCCGGGCACGGTCAAGGTTCTACCCACCACGCAGCTGGTGGGCAGACGCATCCGTCACGACAATCAGGACAAACTCCACCCAATGAACCCGACACCCCTGCTAAGTCACCAAACGTTGTGAACTACTAATGTATGAAAAAGAGTATCTTCCTCATAAAAACTTTACCATATCTCTATTCTTTATTTTTACGTGAAAACCGCACAAAAGTCCCAACTGTCCGGAGCCAGTGTCACTACGATGTCCATAAATAGGGTATGCAGGGAGGTTGAAGGTAGTAGGGGGGGAAAGAGATGGGGAAGAGGATTGTTACCTAGCTATTCAGATCTGGTCACCAAACACGGCTAAGGCATTTCAAGCAACGTTTCGGCTCTGATTGGTGGTCTTTCACTAGGGGGATACTGAAAATATCTGAACCTACATTTATCCTTCTCTTCTACCGTTTCATCTACCTTACGACATTCCACAATTTGTTGGGTATGCCATGGTTCCACCAGCTTCGGGCAGTTCGTGAGATAAAAATTTGTTTCACCTTAAAAAATATCCATTCTAATCATTTATCTGCCTTTCATTACGCAATGTATTTAATTGTCTTTACACAATGTAATTAAGATTTAGACTACCTATCTAAAAAAAATATTTTACATAATATGTCACTGAAGAGAAAAATCAATAGAAGTGTGATTCGGTCGTTTTCTCAAAATAATGTCAAATTTTTTATACTTTTAGTGAAATTGATCAAAAATATTAAAATCGATGTCATTTGTCTATCTGAGATATAAAAGTCGGGAAGTCTTTTACAAATTGGTGACAATGGTTTTCTTTCATATCAGTTAATCTCAATTATTCTAAAGACTAGCTGATGTATCCGGCGTCGCCCGGGCTGTACAAAAATTTCAGTTAACAAAATTCAGATGTAGTTAGGAACCTTCCTCTTGTTTTGAAGGAAATGTGTGCAAAATTGCATCACTTTCGGAATAAAATTGTAGATTTGTATAAAAAATAAATCAGTCCTCCCATCTCAGACACTCTTTTCATGCGGTGACATTCGCTTTAAATTAACTAATCAACTTTTTAAAATAATTTTATATGACTTAATGAATGGTTTGTATGAAAAGCGTGAAAAAATGTTGTTCTGACTATACAGTTAATTTTCCACGTATTTTTAGAATGCAAACCGCTTTTTTCCTCAAGGTGAACAAGTTCAGTTAATATTCCAATATAAGTTTAAAAAATAAGTTACAGATCGGCGCAAACTTCAGGTTTATGACTGATATATCTGTGATGCGGAAGAGGCTGTCTCTCCATCGACTCTGCGGACATGATAGGACACGTCACGTCTAGCTAGCGGGGTAACAATACCAACGCGGAGGTATCTGTTGACTAGTTCTGTATAGACAGGTATAGCAGCTTGATATCGCCAGGTACCGGAATGTGCAAGGCCTTTCCTGACAGCCCAACCCAAGTTACACAGTGGACAAGATAACTTCAGTATTTGGCCAAAATGCATTTAATCTTGATAATAATTAATCTATTTTATAAAAAAGAGTGTCTGCGGCGGATGGCGTGGATTTTGTTTTTTTTTACAAATCTACAGTTCTATCTATCTCATTTTCCCATTCCTCAAAGCAGAATTGTTTACTGCTTGTTGAAATTTTTTTACACTTGACGTTCCAGATAAGATGAAAATCACTGACTTCTTCAGCTGATTTTTTAAAAACTCTTCATTAATACCGGGCAACGCCAGGGCCTATAGCTAGTTTATATATAATATCTAGGATTCTTGCTGCAGAGTCTCCATCTTCTATCTTCTTCAAACGTCGCAGCGCTGCTGCCAAGGTCTGTTATCTATGTGAGGATATTGTGTCAGCGCTTTATTAGCAGCAGACGCATACCTGGACGGATGACGAACCTCACTGTTGGTGGACGCGGTGGACTCTCGCCCCAGCAGCTGGTCCAGTTTCTTCACAACCTAGGATTTTTGCTGCAGAGTCCTCATCTTTTATATTCGTGTCACCTGTTCTTGTTCTTCATTTTACTTTACTTAACTTCACTTTATTTTTGTAATATTTATATTTTTTGTAATACCTGCATCAACTGTAAAGCGCCCCCGATGTGATATCTCACAAAAGCAGCGCTATAAAAATTGTCCATTAAATTAATTAATTAATTAAATCTAGAGTTTTATTGGGAGATTGATAAAATTTTACACTCTTGACCTTCAAAACAAGAGAAAGGTCACTGTCTATATGAGGTTTCGAAAAATCACTCTTTAAAACAGAAAAAACCCGGACAGCGCTGGGTCTTTCAGCAAGGTAATTATAAAAATTATTGGATACTAATTTTGGTAGTCTTTTTCTCATCTTTTTTTCTGGCATCCGCTTTTAAATGCATTTTTTTGGTTGGCTGGAAAATCTTACGTAACTATCAACCAACGAATAATGAATAATGAGATATTTCCATTTACACTCCAACTTTTGAGAAAGTCAGTGCTTAGTTTAAAATTTAATTCAATAATACAATACCCATAATAATACACGCATTGATAATAATTCCAAAAATCAAATAAATTCATCGAAAAGAAGGACTATAGTATATTAATATTTTATACTCCTTTCGTGAAACAATAATTATGGATATGGATTTAATTAAGGGGATTAAGCGGGTTCAATCCTCCCCCCTCTCCATCGGCCATAGTATTGCGCAAAAAATTTAAATTCATATTTTAAAATCTTAATTTTCTTAATGCGTGTTCTCTCTCATGGTTAAATATTATAGAAAGTGATTTAAAAATTTAGACGCTTTTAAAAAACGTTATATTTTTGACCGTGTATTATTTCCACTAGCCTCACAGTGCACGCCGCCGCCCATTGGATAACGAAGCTGACTGCATGTGTAATATCTAGACCACCTTATTGGCGGCAGCTTTTTAAATCTAGAACACGGGCCTATTCTCGACTTTACTTACCAACTTGTAAATAGTTGTGAAAAAATATGATCCTCGAAAATTTATTATGGATATTAAGTGTAAGTATTAAATATTAAGTATGAGCGTCGAAATGTATGAAACATATTAAGTATATAGGTAATGTGTAAGTACTAAGTACCTACCTGCTCGAATAGTTAAAATACGTATTATACCTACCTACATGCTGAAAGATTACAAATTTAGAGTTTTTTAGAGAATATTCTTATTTTTAAAACATTCATTTTGTAGGTATCATAGAAAAATAATTCTGTTATTATTGTTCGTACTGTCAAAAAATATTTTTTTTTATTGGTGCCCTTTTTTACTCATTTAAAGTACGCTCTAGCGTGTTTAAATCGCACTTTATGGAACGCGCGTTTTTTAAAGTTACCATGGCAACATCAACAAATCAACAAAATGTGAAGTCTAAATGTCAACGTTTAACTATAAATCTGACGTTTGTGTTTTTTATTTCCATGACAACAAGATATTGTGATGTCACATCACGAATCCATTAATAGTTCTTATTTCCAAATTTTTAATAATAATATCAATATTTATGTTTTCAAAGTGTACCAATAAAAAAAAATAGCGTAAAGTATTCGTGGATAACTGGTCTTTAAAACACTTGCTTTATTTCGAGCACTCGGCTACGCCGTCGTGCTCGAAAAATCGCGCGTGTTTTAAAGACCTGTTTATCCACTTATACTTTAATATACTATTGTTATTATTATTTATTCATATTGGCTACAGAAATAATTTACATAACTTATCGGTAAAAATCATTAAAAAGGTTAAGAAATTTGCATCTATGCTCTAAATAACTACTCTGAAGTATTTAAAAACAGAACATTTTTACAAGACTTTCTCCAAATCATTATCAGAAGTATAAATAATCTAACTAAAAATAATAGGTTTTCACTGTAGACTATATAATCCATAATCTTCTTCAATAACTACAAGTAAACTTAAATTATTCCTCTTTTGAATTATAAAATGCGCTTTTTTAACATTAATTAAAGTTTAAGTTTTTAAACCTCATTCAATTTAAAATTTTACTTTACAAATATTATTTTGCCAAACTTAATACTAAAATATACTTTGAATATGTAATATATTTTATATTTTTTAAACATGAAATCTGTGAAAATGTAGTACTTAAAAATTATTTCAAAGTTCTATACGGAGCGAAAGAGATATTTTTACCATGTCCATAAAACACTAATATAATTTGCGCTTTATAATTAGCATGACCAGGTTAAATGACTAAATCTGTACATCCAAATTCTCCAACTATTGTAAATTTACCTTCCAATAAGGAATACCAGTGAAAAATATATATTCATAATCAGCCATTCCCAAAGTGGTCTATATCGACCCCCCTAGTAGTCGACTTCGGCCTGCAGGGGGTCCATGTCAATGAACAAAAAAATAGGGGGCTCATGAGATATAAATAAGGGTTTACGAGAGTGGACTGGACCCATTTAGGCAGGCCGTCACTAAAATTTTGGCTTCCGTAAATGCATGAACACAGATAGTACCTTTCAAAGTACTTTTGTTATACTTTATTATAATGGATTTATACATTTACTAATTATTATATGTATGTTTCATAAAATTGTGTGAGCAGGCTAATCGCAATGTGGAAGCAGTATGTGATACCGGTAGCAATGCGTTGTGCCCATATGGTCAATAGCAACGCTTGTCAAAACTTTTTCCAGAGCTTTGCAAGGATGCGTACACTTGAACCAATTGCGCTTGCACACTGAAATGTCAGCTTCAAAAACACATTTAAAGTGATGAATTTGTTAAAAATCAATATTGGAATGTAGGGGGTCTACCCAAAAAAGAAAAAATAGGCACGTGGTCTACGGGACAGCAAAGTTTGTGGACCTCTGATATAGATCAACAAACCCTGATTCTGAATACATAAGTTGTATGAAATATACAATATATACGTAGAATTTATAAATCGTCATTTTAAAACGAATAAAACACCATCTCTCTAAAACACAAAGTTTGGTTATAACGACTGAATTTATATATGCATCACAATCAGTCTACGTGTTTACTATATCTATAGTATACAACATCCATAACAAGGTTGCCTATTCATGGAGATATCCCCAAATTGTGGGGATTTTTAAAAATTTCAAAAATTGGGTTTTTTGCATGGAGAATCTTTTTGTGAGAAAAATGCGGGGATTCTGGGCATTTCTCGATTATACAAACAAACTAAAAAATTATATTTACAATAATTCTGAGAGCGCAACATAATTCGTTTTTGTTCGCAGCATATTAGAAAGAGAAAATTCGGAAATTGAAAACAAGATAATAAATAATTCTAATATCAATAATATTTATTTTAATTTTGGAGTTAAAGTAACTTTTTAGGATTTTGTCAGGAATTTGAAAATATCTTCAGCTCTTGTGGATATTTTAGAATATATTACATTAGAAATTCTGATCCACATTCACATTTGAACCCATGAAAATGTTTTAATGTAGATTTTTAAACACCGGTAAATTATTGATCAGGTGCGGTCATGGATGCATTTTTGCACTTTGATTCAATACGACAACATTAGTGATGAGATGCTTACATTTTACCTGTTTTTCTTCAACGTTAAACACGGGTAATCTCAACATGAATATAAAAAAACGTCTCAACTCCCATACACAATACAGCGCCTTTTGAAACTGACACTTTGTCACGGCCATGGATTTGATGCGTTTTAAAATTATAACCATTAAAACCAACTGTAATAATTATAAAAAAATTACAGATATTTAAGGTATACGGTCATTACTGATAAAAAATATTAATCGACTGCAGTTCGTCATTTCCCATTTTCTCGCACGGCAAAGCACAATACAACACCACAAAGTTTATCATGAAAAAGAATAATGTATATTTTATATAATACTAGGTCATAGGAGTGTGAATTAGACGAAACTCAGGAGGAGAACGAGTAAAGGAAGTTCTAGAATAACAGTCCAGTCCAAAAATACAGCTGAAGTTGTTTTATGCTGTTGTTTGTTTTTACTATTTATAAAAGTTGATATAAATAAGTGAATTAGGCCCACAGTTGCTTCACAACCCTCAACGAAAGCGATAGGACACGACACCTCTGTAATATAAATGGCCGTACAACGACCGCACTATTCCACTCTACGCTGGTACTATTATAGCATCAGGTACTATGTGCGTGACAACTTTCGATACAAATTTATCTACTCACCGCTGTAACGTTTCTGTTGTCCCAATACTTCGGATAAAGCACAGGAAATTCACGTCATTTTACTTCGTATGATTTAGTTGTGCCAGATTTTCATTTTCCGCTGTGTTGGCGCCAGTAACAAACAATAAACATTTATATTATATAAGTATTAAGTATTTGTCAATATCTCTTGCCACTTTCAAACGAGATTCGTAAACTTTTATTAGTAGCAAGAGATGTTGACTTATATACCTGTTCGCAGAAATTTATGATTTCAAAAAGATATTAGAGTCACTTTTCAATGTTCAAACCTCATAAGTTGTAACTGCTCCCGACTGTCCGAAGCTAGTGGGACTTCGCCACTCCCAATTATGGGGTATGTTGTAGGCTAAACGGTATGGGGAGGGGAAGGTTAGGAAATACCCAGTCACTAGCTATTCATATCTAGTCACCAAACACGGCTAAAGCCATTTCAAGAAACGCAAAGTTTCGATTCTGAATGGTGGTCTTTCACAAGGGCTATACTACGCCAATCTTTCATTCCTCCTTTAGTTGCTTCTTCCTTGATTTGCTTCATCCTTGAGTTGCTTCTTCTTTGGGTTGCTTCATCGTTGAGTTGCTTCATCCTTGAGTTGCTTCATCCTTGAGTTGTTTCTTCCTTGAGTTGATTCATCCTTGAGTTGCTCTTCTTCAATTCTTTTCCTAAAACTATTATTTCTCTTTCTTATGGCATTGATTTTTCTACGACATTATATAATACAGTAAATTCAATATGTTTCTTGTGAAAGAACGAATAACTTTTTTCATTAATTTTATCCTTCGTTAGATCAAAAAAACATCGATCAATTTTTTTAGTGTTCTAGTGTATTAGCTGTATCTCTAAGGAGTAATGATAGTGATTAAGTTAGTAATTCCTGCAGCGGTTTCACTTCTCAGTATTATGTGGTTATTCTTTCCCAACGGGCCAAGCCAGAATTCAAATGAACAACTTAATCATAGTGGTTTGGGAAACATACGAAATTTTTGCCTCCGGCATTAATTCCCTACATTCTTTCTACTGGTAGATGCATTGTTACATATTACGAGTATTTCGATATAAATTCGTTCGAGACAACATAATGTTTCCCCCTCAAGCGCTTTTCGCTTCGTACCTTAAATAAGACTATTTTACGAGTGTTTGCTTAGCAAACGATTGGTAATGTGAATAGTTGAGAGCTTTTTACGGCACTTTCCAGGAGTTTTTAAATAATCATCTTTTTATTTTTTTATAAATTTACATGAATCAAGTACGATTTTAAGATTTTTAGACATGTATGATTGTACGAGGAAAGTCCGCCAGAAAGGCGCCAGTCTCGCCGTTCCCACGAGACGCCTAACATCTGTAAAGCATCGAAATTGATTTTTATTGAAAGAAGTAAATGTGAATGTAAACAAGTCTGAATTTTTAATGGTAAGCCAGTTATTTTATTGTTATTAAAATGCACACAAACAAATATATTACAAATCAAAAATACATACATTTATTGAATGCGGTTAAGTAGTATCGTCAGTTTTAAATAACATATAAAATACCACAGATTACTTAAAAAAATATTAATGATTTTAGTTAACAAAGCCTTACTGCACAACAACAAAGTTTACTTTGAATTGAAGAAAAATATTTGAGATTAGCTCCAGGATAACAAAATATCCCACAAAGTTTAGTCTTCGATGAGCCTTCCCCGCACAGAGTTTTGGCGGCCGGCTGGAAATAGCCGACGAGGCTAAGACGAAGTTGGCCTAACGAAGTGTCGTTCCATGTTAAAAGCGTCGTCTCGTCTTGCCACGCAAGAGTCGGTTTTACCCCCCTAGGCGTACCAAAAGATGTTTCAATCAAAAAACTGAAATATAAAGTCAATATGTAAAAGCCTTCAATGCGTGAATAAATAAATAAACATAAATGTTTTAAACCACTTCATATTCATCCCCATATCTTTAGCAATTTTAATAGTGCCTTTTCTTCACCAGGAAATTATTGAAACCTTATGAAGGAAGGTCACTTCTGAAATCGGTAGGGATTTGTAAAACTAAAGTGGTTTTATGTTGTAATTATGGTTAGCCACACAGTAAATAATTTTTAAGAATACGTAATTAAAAACCTGCCAATGCCATTTTTGTAACCATAACAGGCCTGACTCCATGAAACAAAGCAAACACTCACTATTAATAAATGCGTGAAAGAGATTTTCTCCTTCGCTAATTTGTACCCCTAATGTGTTTTCAATATTTTATCTGCATTTTATCGAGTGTTCTGATGTTTGTACTGTTATGGACAAATCCTTTTTTTCTTCTGTAATACAATACTCTTGTCCCATCATACTACGTTCAACTTCTAAACGGTCTGCCTTGCTTTTTGTCTATCTAGTCGTCTAGTGTCTACTGTCTACCATGAACTATTTGTACCGATTCTATATGAATAATACCCATGTCATCATGTCTAGACTGTCATGCACATTATTCAAATAAAAAGCATGCATTTTATTGTTTGTTCATAGGTTAGAAGTTACAAATTATTGTAGAGGTAGGTAACTTTTTGAAAAGTTGTTATGTAAGTAATTTTTGATCCATCTCTTATTTTTTCTTGTGGTAAGTTAGGCATTTTCAAAGCTTTCTGTAATGTCTTTTTCACAATAGCATTGTGGGTCAATAATCTATTACAAATATCCAATTACAGTGATTCATATATGAATAGTGAGCAGAATAGTGTTTTAGTGTTTATTTTTCCCAAAATTGTTATGAGATGTCTTACTGACAGCCCTGATTCAATAGAACTAACTCTTAGTTCTCAGCAAATTCAACCAAATTCAATATTGAAGGTAACAATAACCTCAATACTAAATTACTGTACGGATTGAAAATAAAAATGCTATTGTACCTATGTATACCAGATGTTATTCTTGTTTAATTTTCAACATAATTTCTCAGTAATTATTCTGTTTAACATAATACTGTTTCGCTCCTGTGAACCACTGTAAACATAAATCATGTATATTGTAAAAGCCTTTTACGGCGTCTAAATAAATAAATAAATAAATAAAACAGTGGACACGTTTACTGGCGCCTAATGTATTTCAATAGGATTACAAGTATATTAACTGCTGATCATTCACTCGATTTATTTAACCATTCTATTCGCATTGAAAACAATCAAATAGTAGGCAGTGCAACCGACAGTCAGTTAGCGGCAATGTCCTTTGCGAAATGGTAATGGCGACCACGCCACAGGAATGTTGATCTTGTTTCACTCGCGTGTCCTCGAACGTAGGTAGTTTCTTTTTTTCTCGTTTCCTTTGACATTTGTCAATAATTGATTATGTATACATGCAGCGTTCCTACTTGTAATGTACGCCAGTTACTGGGCGTGTATACGTATATAATGATGTCTGTTCATCGAGATATGTTATTAACCATTTCCAATGATCAATGATATTCATTTGAATAATAATTAATGCGAAAATAATCGATTAGACATGCCGAAAATGAAATTTCTGCAGTTATGTGATTAATTATAATAATAATAAGTAGAAATTATATGACACCTCAATAGAGCCCCTTTGTACCTACTGTGTACAGTCAAAAGATTACCTCCCAATTTCGTCATTGTGGGGCTTATGGGAGGGGTTGTTGAATGTGATTTGTTAATAAGAGGGTGGAAAGTGCGATGACGATAGCCTTATTGATTGATCAAAATGAAATGATTAAAAGACAATATAGTTTTTTGCCGATCCTTTGTCTAGGATACTTGTTGCTACCGACACAATTAGATTTCAGTGTAATAATTATTGACAGGTCTAATTACTTGTCTGTTACTTAGTCACAAAAAACAATGTATTTCAGTCTTCAGTTACATTAAAACTTTATTGGTAGATGTTGGAAGATTATATAGAATCTATTTTTCATGACAGGGGCTTATCGCTCCAGTTGTTTTTACCACACTAGGCAATGCCACTGGCCAAGGTTAAAAATGTTAACAATCAACTATCATATATTTTTTGTTCGAAGTCTTGACAATGCGAAAAAACAGGAAAATATTTGCATCTCTCGTATAAAGAACACTTCCTATACAGGCAGTTATAAAGAATTTATATGTTGGAATGTATACAAAATATTAATGTTGTTTGTTGTGCAACTTGGTGTCTTTGATGCGATAATAGGTGTAATCCAATTTTGTTAATGCTCGCATCTAAATGAGGATTGTTCGTTACGTAAATGATTACAATTTTATCTTTTTCATTCAGAGCACAATGCCTATGTTTATCACCTTGTAAATCTGGGATTAAACATGCATTATTCTTCCGAAAGTGTGCTGAAAGTTAACAGTGAATACCAATTTATTTCTTACGCAATTTAGGCATTAAGTTTAACAGAGCATGTAATCTCATATTAAATTCATTACAAAATACAGGTGTTTCTCGTAAAATCTTTATTCAATATTGTTTTATTATCATCGCCAATAATAATAACCGTACATCAATATTTCACTTCCAATTAGTCCATCAGAATAGTGTCTTCGAATTTAGAAATATTGGATAGATACATTCTTGTAATAGAAATACGAAAACAGGATGCAAATGAAAATACATATTTACTCCACTTTTATTTATGCTGATTCTTTTTTCTTACATCCGTAGAATAATTAAAGAAATTTGATTAATTTTCGCACACCGGCAGTTTATTTATTTACACAAAGAAAACCGCTATTTTCGTACAGACAAAGAGTGAATATAACAATTTACAAATCATGACTCGGTTATTAAAGCTATTATAAAACTATTCAATGATCTTTAATAATCAACTCCAGGCAGCGATCTGTTTAAAAATACTCAATAGAATACATTAAATTAATCATATTTATTTACATGGCAATTAAGTCGCACGAGGACTTCATCTTCCGTAGTTGATGCTGTAAGAACCTGAACCGAGGTCGAGGTTCTTGACTGAAGGGTGCAGGTTGAAGGAAGCGAACTGAGGCTGTTGGGGAGCCTGGTACGTCCTCTGTTGGTAAGCTGGCTGCTGTTGGAAGACGGAGTATGTCTGCTGAGCAGGCTGGGCAGGCTGGTAGTCCAGGTTTTGTGAAGGTTGTTGGTAAGTGTTGAAGCTTGGGGTGTTGGAGCGGAATTGGAAGGTTTGGGGACGCTGGTATGTTTGAGGTTGCTGATAGGTTTGGGGTTGTTGATAGGTTTGGGGTTGTTGGTAGGTCTGGGGTTGTTGGTATTCCACTTGCTGTGGCTGTTGGTAGTTGTTTGTGGCGTATTGTGGTTGAGTGAACTTGAACTGTTGACGCTGGAAGGTGGGTTGAGGTTGCTGTACTTGTTGCTGTTGCCTCTGGGGCTGCCTCTGAATAGGTTCTTGTTCCTGGTAGCTGACAAGAGGTTGAGTCACGGTGGAGGTGAAGGCAGGGCGGCGGGAAACCTTCTGGACTGGGCGGCTGTTGATGTAGTTCTTGGTGTCGTAGATGCTGGGGTCTTCTCTGTACTGACCGTCATCTTCTTCTCCCTCAGCCAGGGGCTGGAGGTTAGCTTCTCTGGTTGCGGATGGGGGAGGAACATTGATTCCACTACCTGGATAGAATAAATAAAACCGTGTTAGAAACAATTGACAAACACTTCACCGTAGATTAGTCGACAACATTGTGACAAATGTACATTTCCTTTAACGGAAATCTTTTCGAAGTAAATTAATTTTCATCATTTTTTTCTAGTTGATTGAAAGAATCTTACAGTGTCCTTCGCTATTATAATTCTTCTGACCATAACAAAACTAGGTTTCTTCAATAACTAACTATCCAGTCGAGAAAATGAATATGAATATAATGCAAAATTCAAAATCATATTTAATTGTCATTATTATCATCGGTTAAATGCTAAATGTTATTATCTTTAGTTATGGAGCCAATCTGTTTCAAAAATACCGGCTTATTTTTTGTGGGTCGATTGCTTCTGGCTTCAAGGTTATAGACTGTCACTTGGTGGTCAAGTTATGACACACCTGCTCTCATTCGCAGAATGTGGCAGTTACAAAAAGAAAAACTAACATCAAACGGTTATTAAAACGCCACTTGCATACATAATATCAAAATATGATATCATAATATATTACAATATTCACTGAAGCACTCACACACGTGTAATTATGTAACGTACCACGAATATAATTGATGTAATACTTTCGAATTAATCCATTTAAAATGTAAATCGGTGACCAAATTTAAATTCATATATTCTGCAATGTCTTGTCATATGTAACGCCAAACCGTTTGGTGCGTACGCCACTTTCCTACATAGAAGTACCAGCCTACATAGTTAAATATTGCGAAGTGAAAATACAGGTGTTTAATAAAGCCGATCTCAGCAAATGACCACATATTTTTATGATCACACATAAATAAACCAGTTTTTTTTTTAAATAAAACTAACGATGTTGATATATTTTTACAAATTTGGACTGAAATCTAGATCTAGATTTATGTTCTAGAATATTTTAAAGAAATGAGAAAAACACTTTCATTTCTAGGCATCTAGTCTTTCATCACTGAATTAATATTTTTTCATTGGCCTCCATTGAATGGGATATAATGTTAGAGCTTTGACATCTTGAGGTCATGAGTTCGAAATAAAATATGAATTTCAATTTAAGGTCAAAAGTATATAACATAAATAACGTACTAATGACGAAAACGAAATCAGAGTAAATAAATGAATTTTTTTTTTTGAGTTCATGCATAATAAATTATCATGTAAGGTCATGTTTTAATGTGGGATGAGAATTATATTTTCTCATGTTTTTTTGTGATTGAACACAATAAAAATATCCGATATGTGAATATATTAGCATATTGCGTATCTAGGTGTGTCTACCGGAAAACTGAAATTGTTCGTTTATTTCGAAATAACGCTTGGAAGTGAAACAAAGTTGTCTTGTCATATCAAGCCCACGCATAATAATCAAAGATTATGAAGCCTTCACTTAGAAGGTTGTCGATGACGTTAATATTATTTACAATAATAGTGTATGATTTATGTAAAGGAAATATATAAAAATACCGGAAATCTCGATTGATGCTTTAAATTATTTCATCAGCAATACAGTAATATTATGTGATTTGTTTATGTTAGAATAACACGTAACTGTATTACTTCATACTTCTCGATAAGATGTACCTAAACTTTACTTTATATATTATAATTATTTATTTCAATTCCACCCTTACGCGCGGCAATGGAATTCCTACTGCTTTATATGCTATGGTACTAAAATCTACAACAAAATCTCACTCTCATTCAAAACTCACCACAATATTTTAACATTTAAATCTCAAGTAAAAAGCTGGAAATAAAACTGGATACTGACACCAAATACAGACTGAAACTGAACAAAAAACACCTCTCTAAATTTATAATTACAATATATTATCCACACTACTAAATTTTTATCATATATTAATGAAATTCTCAGCACGGGAGATCCCAGTGAGGATGTCATTATTTCTATTTGTTAGAAAAAAATATAATAAAACACTTATAAATCACGTAAGACATATAAAAAAATTTAAAGTTAAATTAGTCTTTGTTCTATAATAGTGGAATTTCTTGGATGCTTTGTATAAACCCGAGACCACTATCCTAGAAACAAATCTCTTAACGCTATAAGTTTTTTTGTCAGACCTATGATATGTTCTGTGAATTCGTGTTGAAAAAGCTTTGAAGAACAGCCAAACTTACTAAAAGTCAATTCATAGTCATGGTACAATATGAAGAAAAAGTAGTTTTAATGCAGACTGAAGGTTTGTAAGTTCTTATTTGTCACAAAATTAATAGTGCCTTACTAATTACAAAACTATTCATATAATAATTCATTTTGGAAAATCAGCACCAACCCATGTTCTCGCCTATTATTTCAGCCAATGGAAATTTGTTTATATTTGCGAACATTAATAAAAATAGATTGAAATAAACAAAGAACTATCACAAAACGAAACAAATTGCATAATATAATATTAAGTTATTTAAAAAACATTCTACCTGCGGATGTTGACTTCAAGGCAAGACAACAATACGGTATGCTATTTTTTTTACCTATTATCCTTGCATATTAAATAAAAGGTTTATAGTTCAAAACCAAGTCGATAACTACTAGATAATTCTACTGGGGTCGTTCAGAGACATTCATAACAAAAGAGGCATTTGGTATAATAGTAAGACAGTTGGAATGAAGAAATTAAGTAAGTAATTATACCATGAATAAGATTAGCTTTATTCAAAGATTCATATCATTGTAAGTTGTACACATTGTTCATAATATAAACGATGTTCGTGTTATTCTTTCTTAATTTTCACACAATTACTTTCTAAATTTCCCACGGAAAATTAATAATTATATTGCAGAGATCATTAATTTAATGTGACTAGTAGAAATCACTTAAATGTCATAAACCATTCGTAATACTAGATTAATTTTTATAAAATATCAAAGGTTTCACCTTGCAATTAGACATTCACAAGCCAAGAATGGCAATAGTCGATTTGTTGATCCGCCTCTATCTAATAAAAGATTTATTTTATTTTAATTGATATTATAGATCACTTTATCCGCGTTCAATCTTTCTGTAATTTTCACCATCTTCATAGAATTACACTAATTGTAACATTTTCTCAATACGTATTCCTTCCTAACTCTATTTACTTTAGTTTAGTTCAAATTTAAAACACATCACCTTAAAATATTAGAATAGTCTAAGGTCAAAGGACCTACCCCGATATCTGGTTGTTCAATAACAGTTATTACAAACTGTGATCCTTAAATTAATTACTCGTGCATTATGTAAATTAGCTTTCAGTTGGAATACAAGATTGCAATTTACAGTTAAATGTTTACAATGGAATACGATCTGGAATTCGATATCCACCCATCTCCTACTGAATATTTGTCTACCTACTCAAAGGCGCAAACTAACCTAGTTAGTTGACCTGAAGGTGTCGACATACAAGGTTTCCAGAAAGGGCTTAGATTATATCAAGTTGGATAGATTCCCAATTTTCTAAAAAGGGTTTAGAAAAAAAAACATCAATACAGTTGATTTGACGGCAATCCTTCTAGAAAATGGCTCGATTAGGTTGAGTTGTGTTAAAATTCCTATATTTATGGGTTAGAAAATCTAACATACAACCAAGAAACGAGTATAAGTTTAACTGATCTATATAAAGTATCTTGAAAGAGGCCTAGATTAGTTTATGTTAAGTAACATTTCCAAATCTAATAGAAAATAGCCTTGGTTGTAATAGACTACCAAAACTTCAACAAAATGGTCTACGTTAAATTTTTAATAAAAATAGAAGAATAATAAAAAGTTTAAAAGTACAGTAAAGCTAAATTTAAGTAAACCCTGATGAGTTGTATGTGAACAATAAAAGTGGTTAAAATTAAGTGATAATTAAAATGGTGCCACAAAATAAGTTTGCTGTATTTGAAAAAGTGCATTAGATTAGATTACGTGATTCAAAATCTTCCAGAAAAGGGGGTTAAAAATCTAACCTGTTGTGTACAACTGTACAAGCGACTTGATTTCTAGACCTCGAGAAGCAAGGATTGATTTCACTGATGTCTTTTAAAGGTATATTTTAATTATGTTTGATTCTGATGTGTCTAGTGAATTCGAACGTCTTCAAATATCAACATACCTTGTGGTCTGAATCCAGACTTGCTTCCCGCTCCGTATTCAACCTCCCTCAGTTTCCCTTCATCATCAACGTAGCCGTACTTTCCCTGGACTTCGCCATCGGGGAACTTGGTCTCGATCTTGTAGGAGCCATCTCCGGCCTCGTAACCAAAGCTGTAGGAGCCATCGTCGTTCTGCTTGCTGATCTGCTTCAGGATGGGGATGGGATCGGGCCGTTGCTGCTTCTGAGACTGCTGGGCGTGGACGGCACACAGGCAGAATGCCAGCGCAAGGGTTAACTGAAACAAAACAAACAAAGTACTTGATACCTGTTTTTATTTTTTTATTGACTGAGCGTAGCGAAGTCTTATTTGAACTCAACCATTTGGCATTTCATCTGTCCGTTTTTTTTTCGTTACGTTCTGGTTCTGATTAAAGATGGTGGACGTTTTAACCAGTAGCCAATAGGCACGATCAAAAAAATCATTTCTCTGATTATAAGCAACTGTTCTGGAGAAAATACTTATGGTAGATTTTGGGACTAATTTAAAAAAAAGATATATTAACACATTATCTAGTAAGATGGTACCTACAATTTTCGAAAACGTTATTGAAAAATTAACTTCGGTAAACGACAAACAATGGTACAGTAAAGATTTTTTTACAAATGTGAAATCAACGTGTCTATTAATTAAGTAGGTAAGTATTTAAGTACCTACATAAAAATCTTACGATTTCAGGGGAAATTTTGTTTTTTTTTTATAAAGGGTAAAATTAAAATCATACTTTTTTGAAAACCACGACATGCGCTATTTAAGACAACCAGGTAGAATTTAAAAAAAATATGTTCACTCTTTATTAAATCTACGCACTTTAGTCTCAATATTTAAAAAAAATATCTATATATGTGTTGGTTGTAGCGAAAAAATCTACTTAAACTTATCCCTTAGATTCATATAGTAACCTTTATCCTTCAGCTTTATATATTGTATATATTCAACTGTAAATTATAAAGGATACCAAATGTAATTTCAATAGATACTCGAGTCCTAACGGAAATGGAACATTATTTATAGGTAGAGCATTAATTTTCTGTTAATTACTTGATTTTTTCGACTTAATTTTGGAAATTAATTATTATTGTTTACCATTAACTGGATATTTAGTTCCCTGTCCTGACGAAGGCATGATTTTGCTGAAACTGGTAGGCGTAGTTATGTAAATAAAGCAACTTAATTTAAATAAATTACTTATGGCCTCAGCTCTCTTAAGATTACAGGTAAGCACTTGAGTAGCCTTAATTATGTAAAGTAATTTTTAATATTGCATCTGATCTATCCATAAACACAGTCATAACACCATACTCACCCCAAAGCAAGTTATTTCTTTCGTTTTTTCGAATGTTACCCTACAATTATTGATCTTAATGGCTTAATGATTGTACGACCAAGGTTAAATGCTTATTTTGAACATTGTTATTTTATAAACTGACAGAAAAAAATTACAATTTTAATCTTATGCATGTATTTCTCACCTAAGTATGTACTTAAGTGGTATGTGACTGATCTAAACACTTTATGAACAAAAGATTTTCAATTACGTTAATGAGCGAGCTAAAATTTCTTAGTCCAATGTTTTAGGCGTATTTTTGCACCTTGTAAAAACCTTTTACAATTAAATGGCTTTATGGGAAAAGCAAAAACAGTGATATCATCTATTACATTCGTTCCCACACAAATATTTAGGTAGGTGCTTACTCTCATGATAAAATATTTATGTGGGTACTTATCCTCATGATAAAATATTAAGGTAGGTACTCACCTTCATGATAAAATATTTAGGTAGGTACTTACCTACTTGATAAAATTTTAGTCACAAATTTCACAAAGCAAATTTCAACGAATTACTTAATAAGGATTGAATGGGCGATGATAGCTAAATCGTACGTAGATACCTATCTACTTGGAAACAGTAATATTGTACTTACAGTTTTTTTACTAGCCCAATTATTGCATAATTCTTTTAACTCCTCAAGGTTGCGTTCAACTACATAATGAACAATTTCTCTGTGAAATTGATCCAATAATTGGAGGCTGGTGTAAATTCCTTTCTAGATTATGCCACTTTAACCAAGCTTATTTATGAATATATTATTCCACAAGCAATGGCGTAAATTTAATCTAAATCTAAATATTACCAGGTATATTATTTACCATAATGTGATTGCGCCATGAATATAGGTATTACATTAGTTTTATATAGAAAGTACACCATTGTTGCTCTCATTTAGATTGAACTGCAAATGCCAAACAAAGTAAATTTATTGTTGTTCGATTATTAATATTACTAACATTCTGGTTCCGAGTACAAACTGAGAATAGAAATACAACAATCTAATAATAACAACGCCCATTATAAGTATTGGTTTATGCGTTTGACTTTGAATCGAGCGATTGCAGATTCGATTCTAGACGAAACGCTAAAATATATAGACAAAATGTTAATCGATTAATTCACAAGTTGTAATGATGTAAACGATTTGATTTGACGTACCTTTCAATGTTTGTACTACTTTTGTAATTAATATTGATAAATGTATAATAAACAGCAGGTTTGATAAAGCATTGTACAGTGTACACAGTTGTTGAATAGATCTGCAGATTGTATAACCAGACATTTTTTCATTTAAAACGTTAATACTGCTATTTAATCGCCAAAATCAATCTGTTGGCCCTCTTTGCAATTTTTAAAACCGATAAAAGTTATTTCTATCTGAATTGGTATTTTAAAACAGATGTTTGTTATTAATTAATATTATCGAGTACCTACTTATTCATCGCATATGCACCGCAATGTAAATAGCCAAGTTTTATTATGCCAATGTCTGTTCACATTAATTTCATCGTAACACTTAGAAATTTTCTGTTTCATAATTTCAGATAATTATCAATCACCGAACTAAACGTGTTTTATCTGTTATTACATCCAAAATGATGTCACTTATGTAATATTATTCAACAAACTTCGTCAATTTGGAGTAGATTTTAGAAAACCTGTTTGTGAACCAATATTTTTGATCATTTGTACTTTTTATTTGAGCCGCAAAAAATGCTTACATAAGTCTACGTTTTTCAAAGAAAAACTTCAATAAAATTTATTAGGTTAAAAAAAATCTATCGATGATGTTAAAATATAACAATATTATAGCCTTCTTACTAATAAATGTGTTTTAAATTTTAAACAACTTAAAAACAAGCATTTACTCTACTTTAATTGTTAGCTATCTGTTGTACACAATAACAAAGGTTTACACTTATAACAACATCATATACTTACTACTGAACTTTATGTCATATAATAGAACGAACGATATTAATCAATGAGCTTGCAAAAGATTTATTCAAAATAATTGCAACAAAAAATTTCATTTCCTTATTGCGAGCTTAATTCATTTTCACATCAGATTCAAACTGAGATAATACACAATTTAAAGGGCGTAACCATAGAAAAATATTTTTAAAACTTCAAAAAATATATTTATTCTTTGTTCAAGAAAGATAGTTCAAGAAAGATAGAAAGAAAGTTTGTTAAAGAAAAAAAAATAAATTTGTTTTGTTTTCAAATTAAAATCTTACCTGTATCGTCTTCATTTCCGTAAACAATTCACTAAAAAGCGCACGGTTTTTTTTTCGAATTTATTTTTCGTATTTCGAACTAGATATGTAACAACGCACAGGAAGTAAGTAGTCGCCTCGACAGTTAGGTTTTACGTCGAGCTCGGGCGGTCTAGTGCGGCAGTCCGTGCGAGCCTTATATTTATAAGGTGGTAGGTAAGTACTGCCTTCTGACTGCTGCTCGTAGTGGTCGCACTTATTGGCGGCAGGGGTCGCCAAGATGATCACAGCGAGCCAGGGAGAAATACAGTATTATTCATCATGAAATATTTCATATAAACGCATTGTAAATCGAACATAATCATATTTCTGTTTTTAAAACGTGTAATGATGAATATCTCAATGAAAAATAAAAAATACTGCAAACTTATGAGAAATCGAAAATAATTTATAACGCCTAATTTTAAACAAGCCATATTCATACCATATTATATACCAAGCCATAAAAAATAGAATAATCTCCCCACTGAATTGCGCTGTATTATTTATTGATACAAATAAATTAAATTAAACAATTTTTTTCTAAAAACTTACTTAGTGAATATTTTATACAAATAATTTATATAATAAAAATAAAATCGAAAGAAACATTATGTACCAACGAATGTAAGAATCGTTATCCTTATCACGAATAAGAGTAACTTCTTTCTGATAAGGTATTTATATATATATTTTATATACATATAATAAATTCAAAAATAAAATATTTTTGTTTATAATTTTTTTATAAAAAGAAAGTCAAACATTCCCAGGTTACGAATAACCTGACAATATTACTTTGATATGTGCATTAATGGAGTGCATAAGCGACCCATTGTATTTTGCCTATTGCTCTCAACACGAACCATGGCATGGTGTGACTTCTTATATAGATATATGTCCATAAATTTAATAAATTGTATTACGACACAAAAAATAATATAATTTCAATTTTATTTTGTACAATTTGAATTGTATTGGAAACAGCAAAACATTAATGTAATAAGTTTAATCTACAATATATACATGGTGGATATAAGTTTCCGTGGACAAGAAATGGTCTACGCTTTTTACTTTGAGTAAGGGTGGTTTCAAGTTCGATATCGTTTGCAGTGCGAATTAGTTATTAGAATACATATGACACGAAACTGAAAAGTAGAAAATATGTCGCGGCCTAGTGAATTCAGGCCATACCAAGATTCAGATTAACACAGGGTTATTTATGAAATGATGCATGAATGTTAAAGAAGCAAGAATTATGTGCAAATATAGAGTTTTATAACGGTATATCCTCTCTGTTAGTTAATTAATTGTTTATTTTCCGTTTCAATGTTGAGCCCTGCCTATTTAGGTTTGTTACTACTGCTTATTGATAAATTTAATGTCGTTACAATAATGGCTTTATTGGCAATTGATTCTGGAGTTTCCTTAAATCTCCAATAAAATATAAATGATTAAAAATCCATCAACTTTTGAGGAAAAGTACTGCATAATAGCTTCATTTAAAATATTTTCTTGACTCCCTTACTTCTGCAGCTCTTCAACTGTGTTTACCGATGGCTTTGCCGTCTCTCGAAGCACAACACGGACAAAAATGCCTATTTCTAATTTATTAAGAATCGTTTAAAAATTTACAAAATTCCGATTAAAACCGGGATTGCAGGCTTTACGAATGAATGAATAGGTTTCTCGATAAAATTTTAGTAAATAAGTGTGATGTCGGAACACGTGTTCATGAAAAACCGAATATTTTTGCATTTCGTCATGATATATTTTAAGGCAAATGCAAGGCGTATCGCTCCTTGCGGGTTCCTGGTTTGTAAAATTTATCAACATGTGCGACGCTCCATAATGGGGGTGACAGATTATATCTATAAGCTCAAAACGTTTTTACTTATCTCTATATTGCTCGCCACACAATCCCATATAGACCTGTCACACCTGAAAGATGATGTGTTATACGTGTGGGCGTGGCGTCGATGATGCGCCGTGGTTTGCTACCCAGGCGATATTTGAAAATTATGCAATTTACGGAGCGCCCTAATTACGCGGCTGTCATCTGTCAAGGTGACAGATTCCATACAAATAAATGATATTCCGCGGCAGTTCCCCAATTTTATGTTCAAAGAAGAAATTGTGTTTGTTGTTGAATCGGTTTTCAGAAGAACACTTTGAAACTTTTAATTTTCCTAGTACATATCTAAATTGAAACTTAAGTCTGACTGGTTTACACGGTTTTGTAAACCATTAGTATAGAAATAAAGTTATAATAATTAGATATGTGAAATAAAGGACGATACACAGTTTGTATTTATGCACTTATCATAAGAATTATATTGATCACAGCTTTATGTAGATCGAAATTCAACCAACTTAAAACTTGGCCTTTATTACCCTTCTGTATTTAATTGTATTTTTGTTTCTTGTGTATCGCCTCATTACTCAATCAATATTACATTACACATCTAATTTTTATGCTTCAAATATAATCTCTCTGATTTTTCATTTCCTTTTAGGTTGGCCACTCCAACTAGCAAGTGATTAGAATTCCTTGCGAGCGCAGCCCTGCCCTGCTAAGGCACGCGCCACAGCCGACCAACTAAACCTATCACCTATTCAATGCAGTTTACTTATAGCTTACATTGAACACCTGAACTTAGGACAATACAACAGTGCAACAACCAAGACTTAAACAATCTTTCTTACATGCAAAAATTAGTAAGATAAGATCCAATAATCGAATTATAACAGAAAAACTAAGGTTAAATCACTGATACACTTTTGCTTTAAAAATGACTCCTAAATCTGTACTTCTGATCTCATAAGATATTTTTACAGTAAGTCCATTTAATAAACGCTAGAACATTGAAGCGATTTTACAGAATCACAAGATAAACGTACAGTCGGCGAAACAAAACGATTATGTTTACGAATAAAGTTTTCAATGCTTTCATCTGACTGATTCGTCACAAAGGCAACATGGCATTTTGTCGTTGTTTTTATTGCAACGGGTCAAATTCCATAGTATTGATGAGATCTAATGTTTATAAAAATGTTTCTCTAAGATAGCCATTAAGCTACTTTGAAGTTTCATCTTACATCGAGCGAGATATGTCAATTCAAAACGTATTTAGATATATTTAAAAAAAAGGATTCGTTTGATTTTTGTAGCAATAAGCCATGTTGCACTCCCTCCTCCTGCTTAAAACAAACATTTTTTTGATATTAACCTTACACAGAAGGCGCTGAGGAAAATAATTTCCCTCGGGGCCTATGTCGTCTTTGGGGATGCTGTGTGGTGGTCTTTTTAAGGAAAGGAAGAAGAGAAAGTTCCGGTAAGGAAAAAGGTATGAGGGGTGGGTAGGAATCTAGGGATCAGTGTGTTCAGGAGTGACGGAAGAATGATATATTCCTTCCGCTGCGGCGCAAGGCGATGGGTCAAGAGAATCCAGTTTGAGAGGTCAAAGGGTATCACCAAACCAGCCTCTCCCGATCATCATCAAGCAGGCGCATCCTGAACACACCTCACCCAATGAACCCGGGCACCCCTGCTAAATTGACGAACGTTGCGAACCACTCGGGGTGACCCACGACAGAGGTTTTAGCAATCCAATAAATGGTTCCCGGGTAGGAGGTACCCAAACCCGCCTTCGAAATTGAAAATTCAATTGAAGACATCCTTGTAGTGTCCATTATCGGAGCAGATGTTTGGAAATAAATAAATATCTTTGTAAATTGAGATGCAATTTATAAAATTGGCAAACAAACAAAGAAAAAAATGAAAAAATGAAGGTATCAGAAATGAATTTAAAGAATTTGTGTTTTGTGATGTATTTATCACTATTTTTAGACAAGGTAGAAAAAATAATCTTATTTAACTATGTACTTTGGAATGAAATGTAATGAAGTCAATTTTCCTTTAGATATAATATTATTTATTTATACTTTTTTTGAAGAAGAAAGACAAACATTCCCGGGTTACGAATAACCTAACAATATTTGAAAATCTCCTACTACCACCACAGTAAGCTGAAAATATTGCTTGTGTTGTGATGGAGGACTTAGCCAGCCGAGGAATTGAACACACTACGCCTGGGTGGGACCCAAACGCGATGTCAACTCGGTCACCGACCGAGGCCTAAAAAGGCTTTTACATAAAAATGATACATGATGCATTGTACATAGGAGAATATATGTATTATATGGGAGATACTGACAGTAAATAGATGTAATTCATTGTAAAGTAGCTACAAAATACACAACTGTAAAATTGTGATTACAAGTATAATGAGAAAATATTAAGAAATAATATAAAAAGAAAACTAAATTTAAAAAAAAACTAAATATAAAGCAATATTAGTAAAACGTAAGAGTAACATAAAGTAAAAAAGAAATTAAAACAACCCTACATATAAGACAAAACATCAAAACTTATTTACCAACGCTACTCTTATTTGTAAGATTCGACAAAGTGTTGGTATAGATTATGCTCAATTCTATAAATGGAGTCAATAAATAAATCAATAGCTCTCCCATACTTGTTGCCCAGACCAGATACGAGTTACACTGATATTTGATATTAGGTATCCTTTTGATTCTGACCTCTTACAACAGGCAAACACCTAATAAGAGTCTATAACACGTGAAGGCTTCAATCTATGAGCAAAACCTCCTCCAATGGTTGGTAGATAAATGTGTAAGTGTTACAATAACTTACCTATCAGAGGTCAGTACACTTTATTTGCGTAATTTTTATTTTACAAGTGCTGTATTTAAGCCAGAAAACGGTTATAAGTGAAGTGAAATAATAAGTAGTGTAGGAAAACTTACGAAAGAGTAAGTAAAGATAGAATCTTTGAAATGGGAAAGCGTTTCATGGAAATATCCAGTCGTTTCCTCAAGTTGCAAACACTGATACACAATATTACAATGAGTTTTATATGCAGTTCAAGGCTGTCTCAAATGAATGAAAGTGCACTCAGGGCATGTCATTCATCAATCTTCATTAATTATATAAGTATATTGCAAACGATTAACCTGTAGTATGCCAAAAAATCCACCGTGGATTTGCTGGTAGCTTACGCACTTACCGTGATTAGGCGACACAAGATTAATAACGAGGGTTTCCTCCAGGCTCACATTTTAATTAATTCTGACGAATTCATAACTATAATACCTGTTTTCAGACCGATATAGCCACGACTTTAAGATATTTATATTTAAAATTAATAAAAACAGTACCTAACCATTAAAATATAATATTTTACGTGAAACGGTTTGAATAATTTATAAAACATATTATGAATAGTATATTTAAATAATATTATATACTATACATAACACTATATTATGTATAATATATTTTATTATATGTTATGTTTCTATAAAATTAGGCATAAGCCCAAGATTTTATTTGTTTAGACGATGAATTATTAACTTCCCGGGGTATTCGTTAAGAAATATCTAAGTTTTTAGAAATAAGGTGATCAAAATTAGTTAAAAATAAACCCCGCGGAAAGATCAATCTTCTAGGCCTGCTAGGGCAAATTCGTCCGTAGGTCCGCTGAATATTTTTGTTTATGCATTCTCCAACTACGTCGATAAGATTCCCGCTTTATTTTTGCTGGGACAAATTCGACCGTAGTTCGTCTAATACACCGGAGCCTCGCCTCGCATATTTTTGTAGGCGCCTTTTTCACTTACGTCGTTGTTAAGATTCTGACTTTATTTTAGGGTATAAAAAATGCTCCTAACATACTAATAACGCTGGCTTACGGCAGGTGATTGTCATTTTACTCGTGGTATTCCAAGGGTTAATAATGAAGATCAATTTCCAAATCATGTTTTGAAGGGATTTTATTTATTTACTACTGCTTGGAGTTGTTAATACGCCCATGCGTATGTTCGTTCGGATGTGAAAGATTATCCAGTAGTTCAGTGTTTATATTGGACCACTTTTTTCAAATGTGATATGGACTAGTTTATGTCGTTAATACTTGATACTGAAGAAACCCCTGAATCAACTTGTTTAAATATTTTATAGTAGGTGAGAACAGATTTATTACTCACAACAAGGAACTAACGAATTTGTATCTGAATACAATTCTGTTTTTTTTCGTTGATTCCAGTGCGGTACAAGCAGTACTGTCATCCAGGGAGGTTTCAATGTTTTCAGAAACCCGTAGTCCAAAATATAATAATTTCCACCATTTCAAGATATCCTTTGAGGAAATAAATATTTGGGCGATGGTATAGTTGCAAGTTATTGGGTAGAGATTTGAAAGAAGTGAAATGAATTTGATTTCAATGGAGAATTGGGTATAAACAAAATGTACTGCATATGTCAAAAGTAATAAATTAATTATTAATATAGTGGCTATTAGATATTGTAGTACGTGATTGAAAATATGGCATAAATTTATTTATTTATTTACGGATAAATTTAAATGTTACGAAAATATCTGGAAACCAAAAATATCTGCTGAATTCAGTTGCGGGGGGTGGCAGCTGTCGATGTCGCCCGAAAACTGTCTGTTAAATTACTTTATTTTGAAAAACGATATCTTCTTGGTTAACATATTTTGTCTTTTTAATAAAAAATCGAATTAATATTGATGTTGTAAAGAATTGTAGGAACTTTTTACCTGCAAAGCCATTGCATGTTTTCTTTTTTGGTTGTTGCTAATTTCTGAAAAGTTTTCATTCAATCGGAAACTTAATGATGCCCAATTATCACCACAAAAGTAATTATCATTCGAGGACTGCTTATTTATTATGAAATTCCATGTTTTATCGTTAACATTGATGTAGCTACTGACTGTTCATGACCATCGCAATTGCAAAATGTTTGTTTTCAAATTCCCGTTGTTGGCAAGGTGGCTAATTGCATATTATTTATACTTGGACTCATTTGGCCATAATAATTATAAGAGTTTTAAAAAAATTATTCCATCGTTCCGCTAATTTACATATTTATTGCATGTGTTCTTGGTTTATATTATTGATATACTAGTTGACGTGTTCCCGGCGTTGCTGGGGTTTACCCTTGAGAGATAGACATATACTATAACTTACTTTTCTGTAGGCCTTCTAAAGGGTTCCATGACAACTCAACACAGTGACAATTCAACACACTTTTAAAAAGTGATATAAAGTCATTAGAAACGATGAATTTTTTTTTAACCTAACCTAACCTACTTAACCCAGTTAATAAAGTTTTTGTTTCATCACTTTCCATGACTTTATATAACTTTTTAAAGATATGATGAATTATCATTGTGATGATTTATCCGGTCACCCTTCTAAAGATATACAATTCAGTGGAACATTATTTTGATGTTATCTCATAAGGTTTAACCAGCGTAACCAATGTAAGAACCGAAAAAAAAATGTTTATGACTTGATTACAAAACATCGACATTTCTCTAATTTTATATAATAAATATGCAATGTATTATAAATATAAACCTTCCAAAAAAAATCTCTGAATGATTGTGAAGATCCTATCAAAATCCGTAACGTAGTTTATAAGAAGTAAGCGCACAAACAGACATGCGGATAGCAACTTTATTTTATAGTATTAAGATTAGAGATTACACTTTTAAGAGGAAGCTACAAGCCAAAAATATGTATATTCTTGGTATACCTTATATTGAAGGTAATATGCATTAAGATCGCTTGACAATGGGAGTCTAGAAACGTTCGATTTCAAGCACAACACCGGTATTTATTTATTTTGTAAATAATTTTATAAGACAGCAAAAAAGTTAATCAAGTGAAACTGTCACAGATTATCTTGGCAATAATACTGTATTTTTTTAAAGTTGTTTCCTTTACGCGTTCATATATTTCTGTTGAAAAAGTATTTTATTTTGTAGTTTACATTTATATTTTTTATTGAGTAATTTTTTATTTTATTTGTATTCTACTCAAGCGAAGCGATAGGAAAACCTTCAATTTATAATACGGTGAAAGAACCCTAAACTTTATTGTACCCAGAATATTTAATAAACTACCAATGACAATTAAAAATGTAAACGTTTTTACAGCCAAAGTCAAATATAATCTAAGGAAATGGCTATTAGATAATGAGGATTTATATTGATGCACAACTGAAGACCTTTTTTTCCTAATTGGAATTCACATTCTAGGGAAATGAAAAATCGTTATAAATTTGTATTACCTTATATATATTAAAACCATAGAAGTACTTGTTGATTATATTCATTTTTTCATATTAAATTCATTTGTGCTTGTGTTGTTATATGAGGCTTATACTGCTTCTTACATATTTATATTTATACAATCTTACAGGCTTATATTGCTTCTTACATATTTATATTTATACAATTCTGTAATTTAACCAACTTATCATTTATTGTTAATTTATCATCAACATTATACATACCTACATACTGTTACCATTGTACCATGTTATTGCAAAAATGTTGTCATTATGTACCTGCTGACAAACTACATAAGTAGTTTAGCAGGTTTAAATGTTAAATAAATAAAAAAATAAAATAAATAAATAAAAAATTATCTAAAGAATATTTTTTGGTATTCATAATGTACATCAATTCGTTATAAATATTTATCAAAATTGTGATTTAGCATTAAGCTTCGCCTTAACATTCTCCGAAACATTTTTTTTATATGCGCATGATGACTTTATTTCTGAATATTTTTATGTTACTTGCCTTGTATGCTTCTGTGATATTTCATTTATAGTTTTAAGATTTGATTTTTTAGGTATCTCTACAAAATAATCTGTGCAGTAAGGGGCGTCGCTACTGTAGATAGTGTAGACATACCAATACGTAAAATAGTTCGTCATCTCCACTTTACCCAACTCCAGAGAAAAATAAGTCTGCAGGTAAAACCCGATGCTACTACTTGACCATCATTTTTACTGCTTCAGCATACCTGTATATTATCTACTGGATCCTGGTACACCTATATTGGGCATTTTATTTTCGACAAAATCTTCTTTTTTTTACTTTTCGTTAACGATTTGAATTTGTGTGAAACTGGGTCTAGCAGGTTTTTTAACGTTGGGTTTTAGTATTCATTTTATGAATTTATTTAGATATTTGGACATATTCTGGCAGGTATTTCGCCATTAATCTAACTCAGTTTTTTAGAGAATTTATAAAATGCATTAATCTTTTTTTAGAACCCATTAAACAATTTGTAACATTCTGCACATAAAACTTGCTCGTTACGAAACAGAAACGCACATTTCGAATAGATGTAATATGCTAAAAGCTGCAAAAAAAATTAAGGACGTGATATTTTTTATACCATATTTTAAAAATCAAATCGTGGGCAATACGGGGTAGATACTATATAATTTGTGGAATATGGAAGAAATTTAAAACAAAATTACAACGGTTTGTACACGATAATCTTCAATATATAAAAATTACAACGGTCTGTACACGATAGTCTTCAATATATAAAAATTACAACGGTCTGTACACAATAATCTTCAATATATAAAAATTACAACGGTCTGTACACGATAATCTTCAATATATAAAAATTCAGCCTGCGTATGTTTGTGCTCATAACTCGAAAAGCAGTCTACCGATATCGCTGAAAATTTCAAAGTATGTTCGTAATAGTACCAGGAGTGTTTAGAGAGGTATTAGTTTGAATGGTAGAAGAAGTTGGTGACGTCCGAGTGATACATAACGCAATATGTCTGCGTCAGAATGAGATACGGAATCGATGTAATGTAGTTTTTAACAGTAACATTATGGTACACAATGAATTGTTAGTTATAGAAAATGGATAAATGTCTCTAAAATGAACTTACATATATCTTTTTTTCACTTTACTAAGAATTTTAACCTGACCGTTTATACAACCAGATTTCGTAATCCACATACAAGTAGACAGAATACACCTGCCGTATTTACTTGCGTGTTTGATAATAGGATTACAACGCAGGCGATCAGTTTACGTTATTGAATACGTAGTTGGGCAGTACAGTTTTTACTTTCACGTAACCTTCTGATTCGTCACAACCGATGACACAGGCACGGGGCAATATCCTGCCGCACATCGCACTGCTGGTGTCAATAATTGCCTGAACCGCTTCCTGTCTTAAAATACTCGGAAGTGATTCCATCTCCAGCAAGAATAGTACTCGCAGGTTACATTCTTGAATTATAAAACAATATTATTTGCACCACCTCTGTAATCAATGTAATTGTAAATGGTGTGAAATTGTGGTAAGTGGATGTCCCAAAAAACAAAATTTTCGACCACTAAAACACAGGGATATTCCCCAGCATGATGGATGAAATGTACGCCAAAAATTTACACCATCTTGAAACAATAATACTAAATTAACTGCGTCCAAAAAGTATGTATCTAATTTTCTCTTATTTAATAAATTAAATACAAAATCTCCTCTGATACCATAAGATCTGTAAGTAGGTACTTAAGTACCTTAATTATTAACCATAAATATTTATAGTAACATTTTTTTCGTAAAAGGAAGTTATAATTTTGTAATTACCTATTATTACCAGCTCTGTATTGTTTTTGTTAAGTTATGTTTATGTTATGTTTATGGTAGGTTTATGTTTATGATATTTTATGTGTATGTTATGTTATGTTATGATATGTTTATGTTATGTTCATGGTATGTTTGTATTATGTTTATCTTTATGTTTTATAATCACATTTGTTTACTCTCATATGCTGTGTTTGTTTATAAGATTGCCAATTTCATAGTTCTGTATAAAAAAAAACGGTACTAATTTTAGAAAAATCTTTGGTTAAATAACGAAAAGCGCCCACTTATATTGTATACAGGTTCCTATTTTTTATAATTTTGTGATAACCTACTGTTACCAGCTCTGTACCGTTTATGTTAAGTATGTTATGTTATGTTTATGTTATGTTTGGTTTATATATGTTACTTTATGTTAATTGTGTATGGCCAAGATCACCCCTAATGGGTGAAAGCCAAAATAATTTTTTTTTTTTTAAAAGTACCCAATTTGTCCAAAGAAATGTCACCGTATCAGTGAGAAACCTTTTTTTAACTTTCTTCGGGCAGGTAGATATCATAATATTGATTATTCCGATTTGACAGCTTTTAGTAGGAACCACGATCATGCGAACTCAGGCGGGATAAAAAGACAGCATCCAACAAGTCCACCATCATGAACCGGAACAGGAACGTAAGAAATAAATTTAAATAGGTGTGAAATGCCAAATGTTGGAGTTCAAGCAGGATATTTCATAACCTTTGCCTTTGAAAGCATGGTCATGATTTCTTATGTAAACTTTACAAAAATATATGTTGAGCCTTGTGCATACCGGCTTTTAAATTGGTAGGTCTGTTACTTAATGTTCCAAGTACAGGACGGGCAAGTGGTTACCATCCTCGGCTACGAATCCAGAGGTCGCCGCGGATTCAAATCCCGGCGCGCTCAAATAAATATTATTGGAATAACGTATGTAATTTCCAAAAGATAGTTATATTTGCGGCAGCTTCCAGAGTGGTAGATACTTTCAGTATCGCCCTGGTGAAAGACCATCATTCAGAATCGAAACTTTGCTTGAAATGGCTTTAGCCGTGTTTCGGGACCCGATTTGAATCTGTCTTCTTCTCTTCCCCACTACCTTTAACCTCACAACATACCGCAAATGTGGATATCATAGTCTCACTGACTCCAGTTGGGAGCAGTTGGGACTTTTGTGCGGTACCTACTCATATAAAAATAAAAATAAACCTACGTCGTACTCAAGTGTTAAAATGACTGCTATCCATTTTTCTCCTAAAAAACCTGGAATAAATGAAAATGATTCTATTATCAAACAAACGATTTAAAACGTGAAAAGCTTACTAAAATAAAAAGAATCTTTTACTACAAATTGCCACATTTTACTTCGTGACAACTCGATTTAATAAATTATCGTTCAATAAAAATTTCTGTCTCTATCAAAAGTACGGAAATTGTGGAACTGTGTTCAAATGTGTGTTTTTTTTTTACATTTGGTACTGTGTTAATCACACATATACCATTTTCAACCATATGAAACAACTCCGCACATAAAATTACAAAATTTCTATACGGAACTCCTTATTCATAAAAGCGGTCAAATTGATCACAGCTTCTATGGTAGTAAGGCGACGCAAGACTCTAATAACGAGGGTTTGCACGAGGCTCACATTTAACTAACTCCGACAAATTCGTATCTATAATACGGTTTTTCTGACCGATACCCACGGATGAAAGTTATTTATAGTTAGTAAAACGGTTTGTAAAATGAAATATTTTTCAATTATAAAATTAGCGGTTAGCACCAGATTTTATTTTTCTAGACGATGAATTAGTATATTCATTTCGGAAAATCTAAGATTTTAGTAATGCGTTCATCAGAATTGATTAAAATAAAACTTTTTAGGCCTGCTAGCGCAAATTCGACCGTAGGTTTGTCCAATACGCCGACACGCGAGCCGAATATTTTTGTAGACGCCTTCATCACTTACGTTAAGATTCCCACATTATTTGAGGGTATTTGCTAGGGCGAATTCTAGCATTCAATACACAGGGGGCGCGCGTCGCATATTTTTATGACGCCTTCTCCATTTACGTCATTGAGATTCCGACATTTTGTTCGAGTATTACATGGTCTTAAGTTGAAAAATTAAATTAATATACATTGTAAAAAAATTTGTTGTAAAAAAACATGAAGATTAAACGACAATCAACTGTTGAACACGATTGTCAAATTAAATGTGTTTTTTTAATTTCATAATTTAATTTGTAGAATTTCCAGGCATTGCCCGGGTTTCACGGAACGTTTTTCGAAATGTCAGCCTCAGAATAAAACTGTAGATTTGTATTAAAATTCCATCCACGCCGCCCCCTACTGGCCACAAACACTCTTCTTTATGTAAATAGATTTCAAATTACTCGGGAGCGTTATGAGTCGTAATGAGAAAACTTGGTTTTCCTCTTTTTAAAATTGTTTATATCATATTTTTAAACACAGTACCAAAGGAGATTGAAAGACTTTTCATTTGGTTATAACACTATGTAACTCTACTGGTTTCAATTCTACAATAACATTATAAAATATGTCGTTGTGTTCCTCTTTCTCTGGCCGACATTTATTATAATAATTATCAATTTAGTAATTTAACAGTATTTGAGGTAGGTACCTACAACAGCTGAAAAGTCTTTTTTTAAATATCAAAATTTGTCATCTGGAAAAAGCGAAATGGAGATGAGAGAAAACTGTTTTACATATTACTGCTTTTAAAATCGCGAAATGCCAGGACATAACTGCTTATTTAATTTCATATATGTTTTTTAACGTATTAATATGCATTACTTTAGGCTCCAGATGGCAGGTGCCTCAAGCCCTCGGGGCCCGTCCTTGTCTGCATTCTTTAATAACTTCTCTCGTCAACGTTTTTCAGCAAATAGCTTCTACGCGTTTGAACTCCGGGCGCAACATTGATAACCACAAAAGGCAGACCTTAACCCAGTCATACTCAACCTGCGGCCCGCGGGCCGCATGCGGCCCTCCGAGCTATTTTGTGCGGCCCTCAATACATTTAATATCAGGAACATTTACAAAATCTGGCATTCTATATCACGTTAATTTGAGATTAATTGCGACTTTGATGTACAGACATTGAAACCCGAAGAGGATAGTATAAGTATAATATACTATCTATATAATATTACTTCACACGCTAGATCTCTAAAAAACAAAGATTTGACAGACAAATATGCGCGCAAATAATTTTGCTCGTGGCAATACATAAATTTTTGACAGTTCCAAAGCTAAATGGTTATCAGTGTTACTACCAAGGAAAATTTTTTGCGGCTGGAAATTTTCGAAAATGGAATTCCGTAGCTACCCCCCCTCCCCCATGTATTTCGAAAAATTGTTGTGGGGAATTACATATGATGTTTTTGGCTGTGCGGAATATTTTTTCAGCGAAGTTCTGTAACAACCCCCCCCCCATGGATTTCAAATATTTTGTGGGGAGCACTCATTTTGAACTTTTATCGTGGGGAATTATTATTTTTCAGAAATTCTCTAACAACCCCCCCCCATGGATTTCAATTATTTTGTGTGAATTATTATGTTTTACAGAAATTCTCTAACAACCTCCCCCCCTCCATGGATTTCGAATAATAAAAGGGGGAATCAAGCTCACACCGTTTTGGCAACACTGATCAGTAGCGGCCCGCGTAGCTTTACAAACATATGAATGTGGCCCGCAGAAGAAAAAGGTTGAGTATCACTGCCTTAACCCGTAATGAAAACAAGTTTAGATACAAATTAATAGAACGGAACAAGACTTCCGATGAAATGCGATATTAAAAATGTTATTGCCGGAAGCTGTTACGATACACCCAGTCAGTGAACAGCTCTGAAACAAAAATGGCGGCTGGAGCTCGTCTTTGGAAGTGAAATTAAAAAAATGTATTGATATGAGTATCTTCGTTATTTGTCTTGTGGAAATTATTAGGAATTTAAAAAATATTTAACTACACAGGTGGAATTACCTCGAGGCCCATGTCATCTTTAGAGATGCTATGTAGAAGGAGTAAAACAGAGGTGTGCAGAATGTGTGATAATTTCTTATTTTTACGTGCACACCGCACAAGGAAGCCAACTGCCCGGAACCAAAGCGTTTATGGCATCCCAAATTTGATTCCGTGGCAACTCAGAACAGTGGAAATTCAACACACTTTTGAAAAGTCATTAAAAGTGATGAAAAAATGGCCAGTAAAAATAACCTAACATAACCTATTTAACCTGGTTTTTTATCACTTTTCAAAAGTGTGTCGAATTACTACTGTCCTGAGTTGTCTGTTTTGCGTGCGTCCGATTTGAGTAGGAGGGGAAGAAGATGGGGAAGAGGATTGTTGGGAAGTTCCTGGCTGTTCAGATCTGGTCAATAAACACGACTTATGCCATTTCAAGCAACATTTAGATACTGGGAGTATCTGCCATACTTTTATTAAATTAGTAAGATGTGAATATTAAATAATTAGTCGGTATTAGACATCTGAACGAGCGGTAGCCTAGGTAGGAACTGAAATTACTGAAATGGTGTATCAGCAACGCGTCTGTTTCAATTCCGTCTACGTAAGACCAATTACACTTCCATTACATTAAGTTTAATTTATGTATCAATGTGATATAAAGTAAAATATGCAAGGCCTTTAAACGCAATCAATCAACTTCACACATCCGTACCGGGAGCGCCGATTTTTTAAATAATAAATTTATGTGACTGGGGCGGAAACGCACCCGCAACCTCCCGACCCAAAGTCAAATGCGTAGAACGTCGGACTATGGAGGCCGGTATCATTTATGCATACATATACAGGCTTTTCCAATAAGAGGTGTTATTTTGAATAGCCCGCTATTTCGGTAGATGTTACTTTTAAAGCTGTTATTTTTTGACATTTGACAAGTAGAAACTAAGCCATTAATAAAAATGGAACGATACACGCTTCAACAACGCATTTAAATTATTAAAATTCACTTGAGTGAATCAAATGCAAATCATCTTGAGTGATGAGGCCCATTTCCACCTCAGTGGCTTCGTCAACATGCAAAATTGTCGCATCTGGGGCTCGAAAAACCCAAGAGTTATTGTTGAAAAGCCTCTCTATCCTCAACGTGTGACTTTTTGGAGCGTTTTATGGTCCGGCGGAATCATTGGACCATACTTTTTCGAAAATGAGGCTAGAGCCACAGTTACGGTGAATGGATTGCGCTATCGAGAGATGATTTATGATTTTTTATGGCCGGAATTGGATGGTATTGATCTGGACAACGTTTACTTTCAACGAAACGGCGCTACGTGCCACACAAACAACGAAACCATTGATCTTTTACGATTGAATATCAAAATAACACCTCTTATTGGAAAACCCTTTACTAAGACTACATTATTATAATTTAAATAAAATATTTTTAATTTATCGTTCTGTCTGTCCGTTTGGCACTGGTGAGAGGCCACCATTCAGGAACAAGAACTTGCTTGAAATGACTTTAGCTGTATTTAGTAACTAAATAGGGTAGTACTCAACCTAGCTCTTCCACTTGTTTTTTTAATGTAAAACCGCACCAGAGTCCTAACTGCTCCCAACCGTCTGGAACCAGTGTAACTGTGGCGTCCCCAATTGGGGTATTATATGAGGCTTCAGGTAGCGGGGAACGGAAGGAGATGGGGTAGGGGAAGGGTGGGAAAGTACCTAGCTATTCAGATCTGGTCACTAAACATGGCCAAAACCATTTCAAGCAACGTTTCAATTCTGAATGGTGGTCTTACACCAGGGTGATACTGGGAATATCTTTCACTCTGGAATGTGCCCAAAATATACCTTCCCATCCGTCACTTCTCCATCCTTCCCCGATTGGGATGCCATAGTTCTACTGACTCCGGACAATTCAAAGAGTTGTGCGATATGATTATTTTGATATTATTTATATTATTTGATTATTTTTTGCAATTTTAAACAACTAAGTACAAATCAACTACAACTACTAACCCTATGCTAAAAAATCTGGACCTGACTCTGAGAAAAAGTTTGTGTTACGTTTATCTTTATAACAAGGGTAAAAGAGAATAACTATCCAGCAGCCAAGTGTTCAAAAATCTTATCTCAGCGCAAGGTCTGTTTATCCTCAATGAACCAGGTACGTTTTCAACATTTTCAAGAACCGGTGGCGAAAGCAACATTGATCTCACTCTCTGCTCTGGATCTTTTCCGTCAAAAATATCAAAGTGGACGGTTCATGAGTGTGCGATAGTTTCTGATGATAGATTGATAACTTTTTCAATGAGAATTACAAAGACAGAAGCTCCACAATCATCTTGAAACTTCAGAACCACTAGGGCGAATTGGGATAGCTTTGGGAATGCGCTCCGTCAATCTTTAGCAAGTAGGTAGTACCCAAAATTACTATCCTCCTTTTATTAGCTTAAATACTTGACATACAATTTTAGTATTTTACGTATTCCTGCGCAAATACATAAGTTACCATTAGGGGAAGGGGGGGCAAAGTGGAAAACTTAACTTTAGCTTACAGATTAATTAAGAAAATGTAAGTTTTTTAAAGTTTTTAAAATTTTATTAAAATAAGGAACTTACATATTTTTGGTAATTGAAACAAAATAATAATAAAAACGAACAGTTTTAGTAATGGAGACCCAGTTTTGAAAACCTCACTTTTTTCCACTTTGCCCGCATAGCAGGGCAAAGTGGAAACGTGGAAAGGGCAAAGTGGAAACTTATAATATAGAACAATAAAATGTAGAATGCGATAGAATGATTCCTCTAATGGGATTGGCAATTAAAGCAGGTAAATTTTCCATCATTGTCAATATCGACACACAGTTCATGTGCCCATTCTTGACAGACATTACATTGAATCCATTCTTCAGTTGGAGGATCAATGTAAATTTCTTGGCAAAACATGCAAAGTGTCAAATTTTGTTGTTTCGATGTGCCGGGCTGAGGTTGAAAATTAATTTTCACTTTGACTGGTTCTCTTCGAGAAATCTTTTCTTCGTCTTTCTTGTTAATTTTTTTGTTTTTAAAAATTTTCTTTTTCTTTTCCATTTTCTCAATTTTTATTTTCTTTGATATTTCTAATTTCTGCTCTCTTTCCTTGATAATTTTCGTCCTGTTGGCTATTTGAACCGTAGAAGGAGCGAAATCTAAATCAGTGAAAAGATTCCTGTCATATGGGAAAATGCCACACTTTTTAAAACCAGCTGCTGCATTTTCTATTGTTGCACTTTTTTCGAAGGCAAATCGAACAAGTTTTGCGACGTCGAATTGGTTTATACGTCTTCCAGGGTGGTTTTTTTGGAAAGTGTCCACAGCTCTTTCAAAGGCAACTTTGAATGGTTTGTAGACTGAAACATCTAGAGGTTGGAGTTTATGGCTAGTGTGTGGAGGGATGGTTACAATTATAACGCCCTTTTCGCGAGCCATATTTAATCCTTCCAGATTTTGGTGGGTGGAATGATTATCCATGATAAGTAAAACGGGTTTTTCTTTTGAAGGTTTTGACTTTTCAATAAAAACTTGCAGCCACTTATTGAATATATCATTGACGATCCAGCCGGAATCCGAACACCATGCCTGTGCACCATTAGGAGCATTATCCAATAACCGCTCGTTCATCCTTTTTCTTTTTCCAAAAATAAAACATGGTGGGATGAATCTTCCTGTAGCACTGCAACAACACACAAGTGTAGTCAACTGGCCTTTTTCAGCGGAAGATATGACTCCTACCTGTTTTTTACCCTTTATTGATATTATTCGAGGAGGTCTTTCAGAAGTTGTCTTGACGCCAGTTTCGTCCATATTGTAAATATCGTCAGGGCGGTTGATGAAATCATATTGTGCCAACATTGTCCACAGATTATCGTAAAAATGATTCACTTGGAACTGGTTAAAAGCTGCACAACGTGCAATAGATGTTGGTTCCGGGGTTCTGTATGCTAGTTCAGGATGCCTCTTCATGAACCCTGTAACCCATGCTCGACCAGCTTTCTCATTTTGAAATGGATGTTCTACGTCATTTTTAACAGCTAGTTGGTAGGCTAAAGTTTGCAAGGATTCCTTTGTTAGCCCATAGAAACAACTATCCAGTTCTTTGGCATGTTCACAAATTAGCTTTTCTAGAGCTTCGGAAAATACAGAACGAAATCTTCCTAATTTTTTAGTACATATTCCACTTTTCAAATGCCGATGCAGCGTCCCAAGAGGTATGCCATATTTTTTAGATGCAGCAGATAGGGAAGTAGTCTTCGATTCTTCCATGGCTCTTCTCATGTTTTCTTCGCTCCATGAACCCTGATTGCTTCGCTTGATATATTTATTAACCATCTGAAAATAAAAAAATAAAATTGAATGGTTACGTTAGAGTAAAACTGGATGTCTCTAAGAAATCACAAGCGCGGGCAAAGTGGAAAGGTTTCCATTTTGCCGTCACATACAACTTTCCACTTTGCCCAAATGGTGTGAAAGGAACAAAAAAATTAATATTTCGAAAAATCGTATCAAAATATTACAGACGTATTAAAATAACGTTGAATTATACTTATATGCAATATAATAATAAATAGCATGTAACTAAATCCTTACCTTTCAATGAAAAATCAACCGTTGAAGTTTGAATGTTTTCGTAAGGAATCTGCACAAATCACTCAACATAGACGTGCACCGCGCTGGGTCGCCGTAGCTATACTAAATTTCTGAAGGGGCATAAGGGCAACACGTGACTTGCGGTAAGTGAGCGTAGCGGGGGGGGAAGTCGCTATTTTTTGTTTTATATGAACTTTCCACTTTGCCCGCCCCTTCCACTTTGCCCTCCCTTACCCTAATAATTGACTGAATAATTGGGATTTCTATAGTTTAAAAGCCCATAAGACAGAAAAATTTATGGGTCGTCGGAAGACCCACTTGGTTACAGACGTTTTGTTTGGCATCTTGGCCTGTCAAGAGATAAAGGGCAGATTTAATTTGCTCGTTTTCTATCAGGAAGCACTTGTGGGCGCATGTGGTTCAGCCACTGAGAGCTCTGTTGTAACATCCCCTTCCGACACATACCTCGTTTATAAGAAAGACGGAAAGGTTACAACGGAGCAATTAGCGTTATGTTCCTATTGAGCTTAATTTACATTTTGCATTCATGAATATTCAACATGCTCCGATGCATTCTCGCCATAAAAATGAATAGTTTTCATAAAATTCCGCCATTCCTCTTTACAACAAGTTGTTTATAAGCCAATGACCAAAGCGACGGTCAATGTTCCCAAGGAAAACTTCTATATAGACCGTTTTTTTTCCATATCAAGTCATAAAAACTGATAAAATTGAACCGTGTTTGTACCACTGCAACGCTCTAAATACGCTGTACTTACTTACCCGCAATATCTTCATATTTTTATATGTAGGTACGCGGAACAATAACAAAAATGAAATCTCCATGGAATATATTAATATAATTTGTTGTTGTCACAACTCTTGCAAAACTAAATAACGCCTTTAAAAGTTCATAAAGATAAAAATATCATAAAAAGTAGCATGTTCTACGGACTGGTTCCAACCTAGTCGACTTGTATATTAAAATTGATTTTATCAGAAAAAACTTATGCATAAAATATATAGTTATTATTTATTTTATTGATACATGATTTAGAGAGTACCTACATGTGGTTTTTTGTGATATTTCACCCTCCATGCTGGGGGTGACTCTGTGTTATAGCGGGTGATTTTTACAGTTTGCGGACATAGAATCTATACCTACATTACTATAATATAAAAAAGAAAAATGATGTATAGCTAGTTTGGGTTGTAAGAAGAGAATGGAGAAGTTAGAGAATAATGAGAAGATGAAAAATGATTAGTAAATAGATCACACTAATTAATTATGTACATACTATACCGCTAAGTTAGGGAATAAGGATATATTATGTTTTGTCTGAAAGGTGATTAAATTGATAGAGTGTAGAATGAATGGGTATTGTAGTTGTAATGTATTCCGTGAGTAAGGATCCATTTCGTAATTTGTTTTTTAAAGGAATGGGGTTGACTCACGATTTTTAGGTTTTCAGGAATAAGGTTAAAGATTTATAATATATATATTTATATTTATTATAACATTATATAGTTTAATTATGTATTCAAGAGGTGATAGATGATGGTAGAAGTAAAAAAAAAATAATCAGTTCAAAACAAAGATTTTTTACCATAAAATCGTTTTTATTAATTAATACCTAATGTTTTGTTTGGAGATTGAACCTTTCTCCCCAGGGACTGGCTCGTAGCAGCTGTGAACTTTTAAAATGTCCTTTAAAACAAAAACAAAAAGCTTTTGTTTTATTTAACTGAGGATTATAGTCAACCGCGCTAACCACATATTAACTGATGTAATGCCATCCAATCTCAGAGAAATGCCTATTTTGTTTGTGGGAAGTGGGTTAATTTTAACTTCCAAGATAACACCACTTCATACATTAATTCATTCAAGAAAACAAAAGTGAATTTTAAATAGATTTAAGAAAGATAAATAACTTGTTCGAAATTAATAAATATGCAAAATTATTTTTAAAGTAGCATTTATTTTCTATCTCAAAACTTTTGAATTTCGAATAAAGTAATTTATCTTTTTCACTTGTACTATCATGTGGAATCAGCTCAATTACACCTTGTATACTAGTTCATACAGTATGGTTGAATCCTAGTAAACCAGTATGCAATCATAACAAAATGATTGCTCTCGCAAATTCCTTTCCCTCCAAAATGTGACTTCACGGAGGGAAAATTCGTTTTCCCGCATGATTAGCTTTCGCCCATTCATGTAATTTAAATAATATTAAGTGATTCACATAATAACGTTTGCTTACGAGCCAACAATTATCTGCTACATTAACTAAATTAATCATAAAGACAAAATTTAAAGTGTATGAAAAATAAATGGGTGTTTAATTTTACATCGTGTGTAACATGCGCACAAGTATTGTAGCGGTCAAATCGTGCAATGCTTACGTAATACAGGGTAGGTACTATGATGGTATTAGGTACCTACACCTAATTGTATCACATTCTTTGTGAGTTTTCTGTGAATGATTCACAGTTCACAGCCAAACTAATACAAAGAAACGGAAGAGATATTTCATGAAGATATACAATCAAATGAAGTCATGCATTTTACCAATGCTTGAATATAATTTTGAAGAACACAGAATTAAGAGATGTGATATTCTGGGCGATAAATAATCATAATTTTAAGTTTAGTAAGATTTCTAAATCTAATAGTCAAATTAATTTATCGATTTCCAAATTGTTCCGGTTAAAAAGTGGTTATACTAGATGGGATGACTTATTTATATGATTTTTAATCCCTACCATAAACTCTGCTTCGTAAAAATGTGATCTCTGGACAAATTTTGATCGTTGGATTTTCCCGACAAAAAAAATGTGAGGAATACTTAAATCATAGAAATCGAATTATCTAAAAAAATCACAAGTCATCACAGAAAACCGATATTTATGCTTAAAACTCATAACGCATAACACATGTAAAACTTATAAGTAATATCATGTATGAATCATTATGAAACGAAGCCTTAACGAAGCTTTCAATTATTGAGGTCTGCGGCTGCTAGAATTACAAAGTTGTTATGATTTTGCAACAGCACACACTACCGACATGACACCCATAGATACGGCGTAGTTCGTAATAATATTATAGAACGTGTTAAGTATTGAGTACGAACGCAATGCTAGGAAATAGTTATTATTTGAATGCGGTCAGGTGCCGCCATCGCCCGGGGCAAGGTCTCATCTCAAACTCGGAAACTGTGGCTGAATAATGTCCCATTCAGAGATTCAGATGACTATGAATCAGTGTCACAAGAATTTCTCTCTGCACCGCAGGTGGAATAAAACCGGACTGTTATTTCACTATTTTACACAACCATCTGTGGAATTTTAGGACATGAGAATCTGAGAATAGTACACTTTTTTTATATATACCAACAAACTTTTTTTCATTTATCTTCTCTCTGAAGCCACGTTAAAAAATGCCTCACTTGCATCTCCAATATCAATAGTGGCGATGCCACCGACTGCAAAGTAATTATTTAGAGTATCTTTGGATGTATTGGTAATGTATGGATGGATAGAATGATTGGCATATTGGCTAATGCCTTTAATGGACTTTCTCCGCATTCGCCCAGTGATGAAAGGAACCATAGAAACCTTATCAAGGAGAAAACGGCATTCCGTGTGTCCTCATTAACTTCCGACTTCTGTTCACGGTCCTTCCGTGGGGTAGGTACCTAACACTTACGTCATTCATTTAATTAATCGTCTGCAATCATCTTTTTTATGCTCAACCCTTCTAAGGGATTCTTGTGAGTTGACTGACTTACCAGAATGATTATGTTTTCTAATATCCGCTTGTGTCACCTGCATTTTGTCTGAACTTGTCTACGCTGGAAAAAAGGGGAAACATCAATAGTTGTTGCTGAAATAGAGTTGATTGCAATTTTAATTCACTTCCAGCACATGAAAATATTCGGTAGCCGAGATAACAGGAGAGGAAAGATTATTGTATAGGCTGCGAGATAAGTTTTTGCACTTCTATATTAGGTACCTACTCCTAAGGAGGAATGAGACGCGTGGGCGGCACCCAAAAACTCGCATATTACATTTTTTCTTCATGGACCGCTTTTCGGGTTAAATTTTTTTTTGTAAAACATTTTTACAAACATAAAAATTCCTATGGGATTGTTTGGCCCCTGCTTCGTGCTAATTTCTGATTTTAAAATTTAAATCAGTGTGCCAGTGTAAATTTCATTGTTGATTAAAAAATTAGAGGAGACCGTTTCGGAACGTCGGAAAGATCCTGGCTTGTCGCTGCACAAGCGTTCGTCTGCTACGACCATAAATAAACCACTGTTCGACTGCTACGACGATGCCCAGAAGCAGAAGACAACCCTGATCAACGTTGCATCGAAAATTGGACAACAGTCCTTATAGATCGCCTTTGAGATTATTTTCTCACTAAAACCGCGCTACACTAAAATACAAATCGTTCGAATAATATTGATTACAGTGATCACCTACCTACACGATGAAAAATGAGTATTGCTGATTTATTAAGAATCTCTTCATATATTTGGTAATTCGGTTTGAAACGGGATTGCAGGCCGTTTCCTGATACACTTTTAGTAAATTCCTAATGTATCGGAACACGTGTTCATGCACCTGCATTTGCCTTATATAATGATGAAATGTGAAAATATAAGGATTTTCATGAACACGTGTTCATGAAAACATCGACATCGTGATAATTCATTCGTATTTTACTAAAAGTTTATCAGGAAACTTATTAATTCATTCGTTAAGGGCCTGCCATCCCGTGTTTAACCGGATTACCAATCGTTTATTATAAAATATTTATTTAATATCTGCTTTTATTGTTCATACTCGGCTTATTAAGTTATGTAATATACACTTATTATTGTACTCCTGAACAACTTACGTTTAACAATGTATTCATGTAAAAGCCTTCATGGCTTGAATAAAATAAAATGAAATGAAAACTTTGAAGAGATTCTATTGGCAATACTCATTTTTCTCCGCGTAGGCGTCTACTGATTTTGACAAGGGTGTCCTAAGTTTACTTGTGCCAGGCGCGGTTCGGATCAGGGCCGGCCCTGCCTGCAATATATCATATGTGACTACACCGCTGCTGAAGGCTGATTGTCGTGTTCCCTAACAAATACTGATTAAAAAATAGAAAAAACAGGCGTAACCGGTCCATCTATCAAATTAATTAAATCATATCTATCAAACAGAAAACAATATGTTAGCATAGGAGACAATAACAGTCAGCTAGAGAGTATAAACTATGGAGTTCCGCAAGGATCTATACTGGGCCCCCTTCTATTCCAAATATATATAAATGACATCTGCCAGTTGAAACTACATGGTGAAATATTTCTATACACAGATGACACTGCAATATTTTACTTCGGAAAAAACTTAGGAACTCTATTAGAACAATCTCAAAAGGATCTTAATATACTAAACAGTTGTTTAATAAAAAATATATTAACAATAAATATTAATAAAACCGGCTACATGATCCTAAGCTCACCTAAAATAATAATACCGTGGCATAAACCTTTACAAATAGAAGAAAGGGACCTGCTTATTCTAGACAGCGAAAAATACCTTGGCTTACATATTTATTTATTTATTTCACATATACGGCACAACATGTGCCATTCACATACTAATTTAACATAGAATAGTACAGCAACATAAGGAATGCAACAATATAAATGTAAGTATAATGGTATAATCAGTAAATAGTAAGTAAGGTATTGATAAACATCTGACATTTAAATAACACGTAGAAAAATTAAAAGCAAAAATCATCCCACTAATTGGTGTATTTGGTAGAATTGCCTATCTCCTACCAACAGATGTAAAGAGGGGCTTATACTTTAGTTTAATCCAGTCCCAACTAAATTATTTAATAGAAATGTGGGGAAACACATACATTACATACCTAAATGATTTACAAACAATACAGAACAAAGTTATTAAAAAAACTCTTCAATTATAACCCGGACACTCACATAAAAAAACTTTATCAGGAAATGAAACTCTTGAAAATAAGAAAATTGTACGAATACAACATATGCCTCCTAATCTACAAAATCCAAAATGGACTTATACACATAAACACAACATTTAAACAAACCTCACAAGTACACGAACATTATACTAGGCAACATAACAAATTGTACACAAATACGGTAAGGACTGAAAATGGCAAAAGAGGCATTGGCCACGAGGGTGTACAAATATACAATCTCCTTCCAGATAACCTTAAAACGGAGCGTATAAATATATTTAAAAAAAAAACTTTTTAATCTTAAATTATCAGAACAAAATTAGATAACTACTTGTATGTACTTATTTAAGTTAAGAAAGTGAAATGTAAAATTTCTTTTAACTGAATAAATAAATTTAAAAAATAAATAAATAAAACTTTTATACCAAGGCCCTCCCACAGCCCAGACTTGACACCCCCCGATTTTTTTAAAGGAATTATCTTGAAAGTCGGGTATACTTTAGTAAACCAGTTACCATCAGAGATGTGCTTTATTTCAAATAAATCCATTTCAAATGGAAATTCAAAATGCAAAATGGGTATTTTCCATTTTGCATTTTAAATGCTTTTCTAAAAACCATTTTGCATTTTGCATTTTAAATGCTTTTCTCAATGCATTTTCCATTTTAAATGCTTTTTTGCAACATTCTTCCTACTATCTGTACTAATAAGCCCCAAATATCAGTCGGTCCTCAACCTCGCTATGAGAGATAATTTACATTTGTCAAGTTGCTCCCTGGTAGGAGCCCTGGCAATTGAGTGATACCATTACAAAAAATACTGATTCAAATACTGAACATGGGGCCATGACGCTGTAATATTAAATGTTGGATAGCAGTTTCTATGTTTTTACGTTGGCAACATTAGTCCCGCGCAAATTTTTTGTGGTTTCATAATCTGTAGTCGTGGTGTTTTTGGATTTACCATCATGTAATATGTTTGTTCTACATTGATGTCCATTATTAAATGACAAAATTGTTTAAAAATTGTATAATTATTCTAATTGTTTGACCTGAGAAACCATTTTGCATTTTCAATGCATTTTGAAAATAGGTATTTTGCATTTTGCATTTGAAATGCTTTTCTAAAAACCATTTTGCATTTTGCATTTTCAAATGGAAAAGTTTTGACCCATTTCTATTTTGCATTTCAAATGGTTTTGGGTACCCATTTTGCACATCTCTGGTTACCATAGATGAATAGGCGAATATTCGGCAAGAGATCATACGACATCGCTCGCGATTCGTGTCAGAATTTTTCAAAATTTTGATGCCAAATTCAATTCAAACGCCTGGCGCTATGATGGATAAAATAATATTAATTTTTAGAAATAAATTTTCTACTTGTCATCTTAAAATAACCATTAATTTTCCTACGACTTGTAGTATACTTTTAAAATTCAAATTTTATGGCGCAACCAAAGAAGAGACCTGTCATTTGCAGATGATTTCAACTGACAATTAGTTTTTTTTGTTGTTTGTTTTTGGGGTGTTATGCCGTGTTGCGCAACACGGCATAACACCCCAAAAACAAACAACAAAAATGCTTTTGGCCGTGAAAATCTAAAAACTTACCTGACAATTAGTTATTTTATTTTTTTATATTAACTCCACACAGGAGGCCCTGAGGAAAATTATTTCCCTCAGGGCCTATGTCATCTTTGGGGATGCTGTGTGGAGGGTCTTTTTGTGGAGAGGAAGGAGTGAACATGGGTCTTGAAGAGTCCCATGTTGTAGGAGGGAGGAAACACAGAGGCCGGCAGTTCGTTCCACAGCCGAGCTGTTGAACTTAAGAACGAATCGTAGAAGCGACCCGTTCCCATGTGACAAATGTCAACCGTGTACAAATGTTGGGCGCGCGTTTGGCGTGTATCCCGACTACGCACCGGTGCCGAAGGGATCAATGACGCTAGTTCCTCAGAGAATCTTCCATTGTAATACCGATAGAACAAGGACAGCATACCTACCTGACGCCTGTGCTCTAAAGATTGCAGTCCGTTTGTTAAGATTGGGGAATCTATCAAACGGACCGCCCGTTTTTGCACAGTCAAGGGTTTTTTTCAGGTATTTAGGGGCTCCGGACCAGAGATGGCTGCCAAATTCGACAGTAGTTATGTACTTACCTAAACATCATTTTTTTAATCTCTGAATTTAAAAATTAGGTCTCTGGGTATTTGTATTATTTTACTCTTGCATAATAATTACTGCTGACTATTTAATTTGTTCGCAGAATTATTTTGGTTAAAATATGCATGATGTGTTTATGAAAACTAGATCAGGCGAATGAATGGCTTGTAGTATTTCCGGATTCATGTAAGTTGCATGAGTAATTTTTCAGATTCTTTTGAAATTCTAGTAGTACCTAACGACAATCTTGCTATAGGTATACCTACCTATGATGCGAGATATCAGTTAAGATTTGCAACATTGATTTTTATAAGGAACCTGACATTTTTTTTATGTCTTATGTTATGTTTGATCTATTCAGTGTTAAATGATAAAAAAGTATAATACTTGTAGGTGATCTGAGGTACCTAATTATAATAATATGTTTGATTACGCAAGATTCATTATTTCTCATCTCACAATAATTATTAAATAAATCCATCAAAATATCCTCGATTAACGTAGCAAATGAGTCCAACCGAGTGGGTGCATAGCGAACTCACCTACCTACAGATATTAGCTAAAGGTCGGCCACACAAACGGCAACTATCAATGGAGGCCTAATTTTTTACTGCAATGCAATTTTGATGCTGGATAAATATGTTATAATGGTAACTTATGTATCACGGCTACCAAAATAATCATATATTATTGTAATATGTTGGTTCTTTTCTGAGTGTTGAGCCATGTTTTGTTTACTCTTCCTTCTGCCATCTTTCAGTCTGTTCTGATATTACGTAAGTGAAATTGGAGCGGGCTGCTCCATATTGCACAATGCTGGGGCAATGCAAATGATGAAAATCCACAGTATTTTTTTACTCCTTTTAATGAACGTCATCAACTATTTAACACCACCAAAATTATAAGGGCTCCAGAATCTCCCAAATAGGTATGATGGTATGAGATAATGCTTGGGGAGTTCTGAAAGAGTTGAAAGGTTTGAAAATGGTAATAGAGAAAGGTACATAACTACTCCCATTGCCTAAACCAATTTTCCAGTACCTACAAATCGCTGGTTTGTGTGTGTTTGTAGCGTGAACGTGACGCATTCATTAATATTTGAACCCACACAACGTGTTAGGCAAACTTCTTTACGATCAAGATAATATGTAACGAAAGTAAGCAACGTGACATCCTTATTTAACTGGAGCAATGAAAGCAAAATAAATTTAATATACAGGAATCAATTATACAACACGTACACAATAAATTATTTTCGTAACAAGAAGCAAGTATCCAAACTTATTTGGATTCAATAAGATTTATTTTTATAATATCCCTCTTTGTCACATAGACAGTAATAAAAATGAAATATAAGCTGAATTCAAAGCTAGCATTAACACCAAGAACGCACCTTTTTCGCAAGTTTTTAGAAGCAAGAAAATTTTGTGGGTTCACAGTGGCAACACTTTTGTGCAATCGATCCAACTGTCAACTATATTATTATTTGTATACAACATTATTTTAGGTTATACATAGTGACACTTCGTACTGCGGTCGTCGGTATTCTACACATTATGGAATAGAATCTTATATTCAAAAGTAGAATGATTGGGGTTTAATCGATAGTTATAATATGGTATTGACTGTAATGTATGCACATTGAATAGACAAATATATCCTCGATTTGATATAAAAATACAAGTACCCCGAGAGCCTTAGGATGAAGATATCGACTCACATTTTCCAAAACTGTTTTCAAAAATCTAACATCATGGGATGTTTGAATAAGTTGTTTTGTCGTGGGATTTTATCAAAAATTTCGTTGGACATGTTGCCTTTTGGAATTATTCCCCTTCTTATGTTTCTCTCCTCTTATTCCCTTTACATTATGATCGGTGTGTTCATCGGCACAGCACTGTTTCTATTCTATGTGAGAAGGCGGCTTTGGTTAGTTCGACCAAGGTAAGCATTATTTATTTACAATATATCCAAGCATAGATATCGTGGTAAATATACAGAAAATAGGTACAAGCTTAATACGCACATTTGGTTTTGAAAATACTTTAAAGTAGTTAATAATGAGATGTAAGTATTTCATTATAATTTCATTATTAGAAAATAATACATTTTAATAGTTATTAATTAAAAAAAAACGATTTTTTCTTGGCGGCCATTGTTTTTAAAGTTAGTTTTTTTCTTCTCTTATTTAATTTAAAATATGAGCCTATGACCTTAAAATAGGTTCTAAGGTTGTCAGTTTGGGTTTAATTAAAACATAAACAAAAAATTAAATTAAAAATTATTATGACAAAACATGACGTGAAGAAAGGCCGTCTAATGAACTGTTTTTTTATGAAATAGCTACTAAATTCTTTATTTTCCATTTTCGGAAACTGAAATATTTTTCATTGTTATCTAACTGATACATGGTTTTTCTATTAAAAGTGCGTAAAGCGTGTCCCTATTTTCTGTATATTTAACGGTAACCTAGACTTCAAGTTTTTTAATAATAATGCTAACTGGATAATTTCAACACAACGGAACCACTGAGAGATTGACCGCAGTGAAATCAGGAACTACAGATGTTAAAATATTATATAATAATATTAGTACCAATTTCAGTAATTGTTTACCTGACTGCGGCACTTTTAGGTTTGCCCTTCGACCTTTGGATTTTTCTGTTTGTTTTGTAAAAGCAATAATTCATATTCGACTCCCTTCACCCACACCACATACCTACCCCATTTGGAGATACATGGAAAAATTTCGCCTGCAGCACTTTTTCCGTGCCTTTGTAAATGCAATAATTCCATTCCCTACAGTCTACACCCTCACCACATTCTTATTATCTACCCCAATTGGGGATACTATGGCTCTCCCGTGTCTTTGTCAACGTTGTAACTAATTTCCCACTCCCTTCACTCTTGTCACTTACTCCATTTGGGGATTCCATATTTCCACAGGCTCCGAGATTATGGAGGATGAGGATTATTGTACATTTATTTTTTATTTGATCTTTACATAAATTACCCATGCTTAAATTGTGTAGTACACAATCGAAAAATGTTAATAGCGGTATTTTTAATCTTTTAAATTTATTTAAACTTTTAAATATGTTCTTATATATCCAAATTACGATTAGGTGGTATGTCACTCACTTGCACAAACCTTTTCAATAAAATTATAGAAAAAAATTGGTTTGGTGTTTTTCTGTAGGTTTTCGGGTTTCAAATTCCGGGCTCCCGGAATGCGTGGAGTTAATGTTAAAAAATAAAATAATAATCGGTCCCTGGCCGAGGCCACTAGAAGTATGAAACCCTAGGCCAGGGACTCTTGGACTTAGGCGGAAGTCTGGCCCTGACCAAGATGAAGCGTTACTTCTGTATCTGGCACTAAACTTGTCACATTCATCAAAATAACATATTTGCGGTTTTGGCGCCAGCTATTTAATTTCTTACAAATAAAGTATGTGCTAACTTGCATTATAATCTGTAAACTAAGTAGGTATCAGTTAATTTACACCTTAAAAAATAACTTACATACCATAATACTACTAAGAACATATGCAGCATTACTATAAATATGTGTAACTGTTTATATTTTAGGTCCGCATTCTTCCTCGTATGGATTATCTCATCAGTAATTTGGCTTACACTGGTTTTCAATATTTTCGTAATAATGCTCCTTGAAATTCTACCGGAAGAAAACTTCCTCCTCGTGGCCTTGACATTTGCAGGTGTGGGATGCCTCTACCAGGCCAAGATGAAGGCACAGAAAACCTTATTGCCTTTTAATAAGTCTTCCTATATTAATGGAGATCCTGAGAAGGACGAAGATGCTGCAAATCTACTAAAGTAAGTCAAATTCATGGGTCACCTTGCTTAATATATAAACAGGCTCTCCCAAATGTCAACGTTATCCTTTGGAGGTCTGATAAGCCAACTAATGACCAATCACAATATGACTTTAGTCAAAAGTCATTACTGTCATTAGTTTTTGAGATATTGGCACTTGTATGAATTTCGTGAATATCGACACCTTAGATCAGTTTTTCGAGTGCCACAGCAACAAAATTTCGTATTCAAAGATTAATTTTTTTACTACGCAACCCTGAATAGCCATTAATCACAGTCCGTAATAAAATTAACAGTGTGTCTACCTTTGGAAAATAAAAGTAATTTTTCCCGATTTGTGAGACTTTGACTCCCCATACATACCTTTAAAAAATGTACCACGCTAAAATGGTGAGTTAATTTTAAAAATTGCTTATTTAGGACCGGTTGTTTTGCAAAATTTGAAGTATTCATCAAATTTCAATGTTAAAATTCAAGTTCTGTTACTGTGTTTCATGATACTTGGATAGTAACAGAACTTGAATAGGACTTTTGCAGAACATGAAAATTAACTTTAAAATTTGATGAATTGTTCAAATTCTGTGAAACAACCTTAGTCCTTAGTGTAGTTTTTTAAATAGTCTTACATTAGCCATTTTACTTCAGAAAAAATATATATTTCTGAATTTTGTCAATGCCACAAATAATTATTATTGCGCGCTGGAACTATACCACATTTTTTATACACGCACAGTGACAACTCCGTGAGTGATGCGCTGTCCCACTCGCTCGTACTAACTAACTAACTATCACGCCGTTTCCCCGCAGGGGTAGGCAGAGAGGACGGACCGCCAAATAACTCGGTCTTGGCACACACTCCTTGCCTCATTCACATTCATACATACTCTTCTATTGTTCTGACTCTTGACATGGCCCGACTCAAGTATCTGATTCACTTGGTCGTGCCATGTCTTCCTCGAGCGTCCCTGATTTCTGCTACCATTCACATTTGCATCGTATATTCTCCTTACACTACTTTCTTCGCTCATTCGCTCTACATGCCCAAACCATCTCAGCGTCCTTTTCTTGATCTTACTCATTTCGTGCTATTACCAAAGCTGCGTGGGGGGTAAAGTAACGCCGTCCAGCGCCAACCATCGCACGGGGCAAGTCATCAACCATCCAACCCCAGCCATTGGCTGGAGACTACGTTCGTTGATGAATGAAGGGGTTTTTTTTTTATAAAATTCTCTATTATAATAATTATTTCACAAAAACACATTAAAAGGTGTGTTGAATTGTTATTTTGAGGAGTTATCATGGAACCATTAAATGTGTAAGCTATAAGAATAATTTGCAATATTTAATTTTAATAAATTTTATCATTAAAGTGATAAAATGTGTGGGGTAACAGTTTCACCCCTTATGGCAACCATATTTAGTTTTGCATCTTGGCACGCCGCCGAAGATTAATATAAAATATAATTCAAATAATAATTCTTTCACTGTTCGCAGTTTGAAATTCTTTCCTTCCATCAGACATTAAATCAATAATAACATATCGAGGGCTTAATGTCAAACAATGTTATCTACAGAAAACATTCAAAGATTCATATGGCTTAAAGTCAAGCAAAATTATCTACAAAAAAACATACCAATAATTCAAGGGCTTAATGTCAAACAACATTACCGACAAAACATACTAATTATTATTATTGATTTTTTTTTTTTCTACAAAACTTTGTTTGACTTTTAGCCCTCTACCTAATAATATGCCATATTTTATTTAATCAATGTACCAGTTATTTTATAATATAATTTTTAATATTCATTTTAATTTTCTTTTTCAGATTACAAAATGAACAACCATATTTTTGCCGTCACTGCCAGGCAAATGTTCCAAACAATAAAAATCACTCTATTTGGTAAGTTTCATGTTATTAATTCTAATTTTTAGCAACAATTATTCAAAGATACCTTAACAGTAAGGGTGGGAGATAAATCATACATCCTACCTATTTATGCTTATTATCATGCTAAAACAAAATAATTATTTTTTTATATTTTTATACAAAAAAAATTGATGATAGAATATTTGGAAAACCGATATAACTGATCACCATGCATGCATTCTTTTTTATGATAACAAAACTAAACCAAAAAAACATGACCTAATAACCAAAAAATCCACCATAAATATGACTATTTTAGCCGAAAAACTAAAAAATGAGCAATGGAACAATGTGTTAGATATGTAGTGATGATACTGAAACCTGCTCAAACAACTTTGAAAATGTATTGTCACAGCTCATAAAAAATTCGACTATTGAAACTACAGTTCTAATAAAATCAAAACTTAGATGTTTAAAACCTTGGATAACCCAAGGACTTATAATATCTATCAGAAAAATGAAACACTGTATAAAGCAACATTAAAAAATCCCCTAGATGAAAAAACATACATTTTTTACAAAAAAATTAAAAATAAACTAACATCCTGTATTAAAAAAAGTAAAGAGGACTATTTCAAAAAGAAAATACTATCTGCAGACAATAACAATAAACAAATATGGAAAACTGTTAATTTAGCCATGGAAAATACTAAACATAAAGTACATTGAACATGAAAACGAAATCATAGATGCTAACATTCATCCTAAACAATGTGCAAACATATTAAATTATTTTTTTTCCAATGTTGGAAAAAATCTAGCGAAAAATGTTAATAAACCTATTAACCCAAAAAAGCCAATAATTGTAAATTTACAGATTAAAAAAAAATTGTCAAAGTTTGAAACAACGTCTGAGTGTGAAATCTTAAAAAGAATTGAAGGCATGAAAGGAGGTTCGTCTCCCGGATTCGATAATATTACGGTACATATTCTAAAATCCATGAAAATTCATTTGATAAAACCCATTACTCATTTGATAAACTTAAGTTTAATAAAAGGAATTTTTCCAACAAACTACAAGAACACAATAATTTCACCTATTTATAAAGCTGGAGATCCACAACAAATAACTAATTATCGCCCTATCTGTCTAATCTCAAACATAGGAAAGATTTTTGAAAAAATCCTGAAAAAACAGTTGGTCAATTTCCTTGAAAACAATAAAATCCTACAAAAAAACCAATTAGGTTTTATAAAATCACTCAGCACACAAGATGCTATTGCTAATGTAACTTCACATATTTACGAATCATTAGATAAGGGCGAAAAATGTGCAGGTATTTTTATTGATCTCAGAAAAGCTTTTGATAGCATATCCCATGAAATTCTACTGAGAAAATTGGAAAATATAGGTATAAAAGAAAATGCGATTAAATGGATTACCAACTATTTAAAAAATCGCCCACAAGTCGTAAAAATTAATCAGGTTAATAGTGATAAAGAAATATCAGACTTTGGAATCCCGCAAGGTACGGTGCTTGGACCAATTCTTTTTACAATATACGTTAACAATATTTTCTTTCAACCATTATATGGACATATTACTTCATATGCCGACGATACAGTACTAATAATAAAGGAAAAGACTTGGGAAAAAGTAACGCTAAAAGCCACAGAAGACATAAACACTCTTAAGAATTTCTTCAACATTAATTTACTCTCACTAAATAGCGATAAAACATTTGTCATTCCATTTGCAATACAACCAAAAGACACCCCAAAACACTTTGACATTATCATACATGACAATTCCAAAACACACGATAAAAATTATTGTATCACAAACTGCTCAATATTAAAAACAACAAACACAATTAAATATCTAGGAATAATTATAGACAAAAATCTGAAATGGAAAGACCAAATATGTCAAGTTGTAAAAAAGATTAGAAAACTAATATATATATTCTTAAGAATCAGAAATTTTTTGTCGATAAAAAACCTATATTTAATATACTATGCTTTGGTTCAATCAACTTTACAATATGCCATCATTAGTTGGGGATCCGCATATAAAACTAACCTCCTTCCAATGGAAGTCGTGCAGAGAATAATTATTAAAATCATATTAAAAAAACCTTCGGACTACCCAACAGATCACTTATTTGAAGAATTTCAAGTACCTCCTTTTAAAGATCTGTACATTAAAAAATCATTAATTCAAATCATAAAACAAAAAGAAAAGTACCAATTTCTAACTGAAAACCGCACTCGACTTAAAAACATTTTTCCATGTCCAAAATTAAATACTTCCTTTGCACAAAATTACTATACATACCAAGGAAGAACCTTTTTCAATCAACTCCCTGAGGAAATCAGAATCATAAACGACAAAAGCCAAGCTTTGAACATTTTGAAAAAATATTTTAATGATAAATTATCAAAAAAATGAATAGTAAATATTCTACTTAAGAAGCAACTTCTTCTTCAAATATAGTATACATATTAATAAAAAAATAATAATAATAATTGTCTTTATCCCAGAAACTAATAACATCATGTTTTTATTTATATATAATAACTAAACTAGTAGTACATTTTATTTACAATATTTTTTTTTCCTACTTCTATTGATTCTATATGTACATATATCTACAATAGCATAATGTACACTCCTCTTCCAACCACAAGTGAATGCTTCTCTGGAAGAGTAGTATTAAATATTGTCATTGTAAATAATTGTGAACCTTATTACTTACATGTACTTTTTTCTAAATAAAAAAAAAAATTAAAAATTATCAAAAAAAAAACATAACACAGAAAAACAGTTAACAATAGAAATAATATTATTATTAGACACTGACATAATAATGGAGACAGTAATAGTAGAAGTCAGGGACTCGCGGGGAAGACATGGCACGATTAAGTGGACCAGAGTCGGGCCATGTCAAGAGTCAGAATAACAGAAGAGTATGTATGAATGTGAATGAAGCAAGGATTGTGTGCCAAGACCAAGTTGTTTAGCAGTTCGTCCTCTCTGCCTACCCCTGCGGAACAGCCTGATGGTTAGCTAGTTAAACAATAATTCGTACCTGGATAGACAATATAAATTGCAGGATAATGAAAATTGCTCATCAATATTTTGCTGTAATTTTAGTGCACAAATTAAAAACAGATCATTTTTAGGTTAGATTGCTGTGTGGGCCCAGAAAACGAAGCTTGGTTCATCTTTGGAAGCTTCTTTGGGATGTTGGCCTTCTTCTATGGTTCCAACTTAACCCTGACCACCATCTGCCACCCCTTCATCTTCTATTATCCATACATCAAGTTTCTTCTGCCTGATGACTGCAGCGATGTGTACTCTTCATCAACGTAAGAATAATTCCACATCTTCTAATCATTTGTTTTCTCTCCAAGATCTACTAAAAAGTGTTACTATTTTAATTATAACTGTTTAGACTTAGTATAGTAAACCGATTGTGTGTTGTGGGTGTGTCCATGTGTCTATAATTTGTCTCTTACTTCAGACGAAATTGATCAAACATTTTCAAATGCCGAAATTCTTTCTTGAGCAGATACATAATGAATTGGCCTGTCTAGAGCCTAAGAGTCTAAAAGTCTTGGTAACACCAGTTTTCTTTAATCGATGTAGATTGCACTCCTAATTTTCTGTTCAATAGTAAATATGCATTTACGATTGCACATTCGTTTTTGGAAAAAAAAATATTTTTAAAAATTATCTAAAATATTTCTTTTCATACTTTTGAACATGTATCCACTAAAGGACGATGTGGACCTTTAACCCTTTGAATGCCACTAATTTATTGGTGCCAAAAGTCAAGTGCCACCATTCAGTACAATATAATACATGCGAGTGTACTCGTTTGTCAGCAATCTGTGCTAAAAATCTATTCTGGATGCCAGCCATACTACGAGTTTTTAGAGAAAATACTGCGGAGACGAAAATATGTTCCGTTTTAAAATTTATCTTACCAATCTAAAATTTTATGGTAAATAAGTTTAAAATAGAGACACATAAAATACATATAGTGTGGCATGAGACATTGGATGTTAAAATTGTGGGATTTTTTTTACAGTTATAAAATATTTGCACTGACTGGGATTATTGCATAGTTAACCACTCAGAACATTAGAACGTCAAAAGACGTAAATATGATAATAGCGGTCAAGACATTAGAACGTCTTTTCACGTAAACACGCGAGATTTTACAAAAATAGATTTATATCCATCACTAGTATACGGATTGCCATGATTTAAAAAACAGAGTATCGATAATGAATAACGCTACGCCTCTGTATTCAAGAATATCTATGGAACGTAGAGGTGCATTATCTAAGCCGATTGGATCTGTCATCTTGTTCGTTCATAATTTATTGCGTTTCTAAATAATTTATTAAAAATATTTTAGTTTGGACGGTTAATATTTTGAGGTGACTAATAGTTTTCAATTATATTTCTTCAATATATAAAGTGTTATTTCTTTATGATACTCAGAAAAAAGTACATTTTTCACGGCTTTGAAATAATGGTAAGCGATTTTTACATATTTTTGACGTTTTCTTAAAATGTATATTTAGAAACGCAAATATTTACGTATAACAACACAATGCGATAGTGGATTTCATAATCTTTCCAAAACATTTTTTAGAATGAGGCTACGTTTCCCAAAACGTGAGTTATGAAGCTTTTAGCAAAACTCGTAAATAACACAAAAATTATCACGTTTTGACAGTTCGCAAAGGAACACATAGTAAATAAAAGTCTTTGTCTGAGAGGTTAATGAGATTTTTGAATAATGAAAAATTTTCTTCAAATTTTTTTGCAATTAATATGATTTTTTGTATATGTTATAAAAGTTTGTAGTAAAAAATTATAAAAAAATTACAAGGTTAAAATTTTTTGTATTTTTTAATACAGTAACTTTTTTTATATGTTCGTATTTATCACAAGTTACCAACCTTTAACTCTTTGTGCGCTGGCACTAAATACTACCGGCGGTGAGCCCGATGGTTCTAGTTTCGTAATAACTTACATGTTTCATTGCAAAATTATGGTTTTGTAAATTGTAATTTATAAAAATAGTTTATAAGTGTACCGTAAGTGGTTTCCCCAGAATAGCTAGTTTTCAGAGAAATGATTTTTTTTAAATATATTTAAAGATATGTTGATGCACGAGAGGTTAATTCTCTTGCTTATTCTTGGATCCAGATTATTTAGTTTGATAATCACAATACAAATACTACGATCACACTCACTTGGCGCCACACGAAGAGTACCAAGCAAGGGTATCCTCTTACTTGGCATTCAAAGGTTTAAAATGGTCCTACCACTCCCTTGGTCTGAGGGCCTTAGATTTCCCATTGTGGTGTATGGTGTGAGAATAAATAATTGCACATATTTTGGAATATCAATAATTTCAGCACCCTTGAGGTGATTTCTCACGAAAACGGCTCTATATAAATTAGCCAAATATTATTATTAACTCTAGGAAAGAAGTAAGAATGTCGTGACACAATGTATTAACAAAGAAAAATGCATCGGGGCGGTAAATGCGGAATTATGGGGTTTTTTTTTGTAAAGTTTTATTCATATAAAAATACTACACTTCTATACAGTGGCGGCTCGTGACTTTTCAGTGCGATAGCGTGCTATGTTTGAAAAATTCGACATGATTGATATTGTTGAAGCTAAAAATATTTTTTTTTTTTTTTCAACAGTTCGATTTTTTGTATGAAGATTTTCAGGAAATTTCAGTTTAGCCGTGCGCTGCAAGGATTTCCTGAAATCTTTGTACAAAAAATTAAATTTTAGAAAAATAATCGTTTTCAGCTACAACATCAATAAAGTCATTTTTTGTAATAATATGTAAAGTAATACACCCAAAAGTCACGAGCCGTCACTGCTTCTATAGTGTCTTTAAATTGGCAGTCTATATGTATATTTTTTTTAAACATTATTGCTTTCTATGTTTATTTACTATGGATTCCTCACATATGACTGAGCAATATGCATGTGTTTTTATATTTGTATTATTTCTTTTCAGTAATGCTGTGTCTTTTGCAAGTGCCATGTACTCAATGGTTATTGCTTCCATAATTCTGTGTTATCTTCTAAAAGTAATTTTCATCAAAATTCCAGGTAATCCAAAAAAAATATGTCTTTCAATTTTTTATAGAATAAATTGTAATAAATAATAACTTTTACCCATAAATCAAACTGTAAATAGGTATTCCAAAGAAAATAGAACAGAATCCTCTAACGATGAGCGGCAGAAATGCCGAATATAGTTCAAATATATAGTTAAAATTTTCAAACAATATTTTTTTTAATAATTCTTTATTGTTCTTAACTTACGAGTACAATCTACATTAAAAAAATACAATATTATTACACAATTTGGGAAAAATAATTCAACAATTTTTTTTATATTCAAATTTTCAAGGCTACTTGTAGCAACTTTTCAATTTTCGTAATTTTCCGTTATTAATTTTTTGTGTCGCATTGTTTTTTTTTCCATACAAAGAACCTAATCATTCTTGAAATATTTTTTTGGAAAAAGACTGCATCCTATGAGCCTAAAATGTTAGCCTTTTATTTCAGGTTATATCAGGGGTCAATCGTCTATGAATCCAACGCACATCGGACTGCAGATGTTAACATTCAAAATAACTTAGGTGAAATGTGTAATAATATAATTACTGATCAAGCATCTTAATGCTAAGCGTCCAGTGAACCGTGTTATATATTCATTTTATATCTACCAAGCCCGAAGCATTTATTTAATAAACAACCTACAATGTATTATATACAGATCTAGCCATAACTACAAAACAGCACAATGTTGCAGCAGTTCTCCGTTAAGTTTAACAGCTTTGTGAGCCAAAATTCTATGTGTTTTACCGCACATTGGTAGATGTGGAATTAATAAGAACAAACCATACAGCATTTGGTCTGCAGTCAATATCATAGTATCAATCCACTTACAATATTTATATTTTGCGTCAGCTTCATGTATACCAAATAATATAATATTATCATCTGAACCAGTGGTTCTTAAACTGGTTGGTCGCCGTCCAATTTCAAGTATGTTGTGAAAAGTGTTTTGAATACGATAATTTGATATTATATAAATATAATCTTGATCTTCGCACATTTGAAGACCTTGGAAAGGAATTTTAGATAATAACTTTCTTGAAATGATTATAATTTGACAGCACAATAGCTGTTAGCAAATTAGCTTCAATGTGACAGGCGACATGACAATTCAATTGTCAGCAAATAACTCGTCTCTGTTCAATGACACCAATTAATAATATGTTAGCGATAGGGAGTCTGGATTTAAAATGCATGCAACAAATATAATGTTTTTAGGATTATTTTTTTATATTATGCTTTTTAAAAGGTTTCAAAACCTCTTTCACAGTTTCAAATAGTTTAGGAATCCATAATCTTACCTATTTATTATATTAAACTTGATCTAAGAATGATTCGTCTTTAGGAAAACAATGTTCTTGTACATATGTATTCATAGTTACTATTTTGTAAGAATTTTACATATTATTATCTTATTTTGATAGTTTCTCTATTTCAATCTTCAAATTTTAGATCAACCTTGTTAGTAATATAGTCAAAATTTTAATTATAAATTGTTAACACACCAAATTTTGGAAACCATATTATTTAGTTACGACCCAACAAAAATGCTCAATTCTGCACTATTTCACAAAATTATAATTTGACTGTTCATTGGACTATTTCTAATGTCAACGATATATGTTTATTTAACATGGCCAAAGAAAATATTCTTTGAACATTTCTATTACCAATATCTTATACCTTACACAATTGTCATAATAAGGAACTCCAGTCCTTTTTTATTGCTTTTTTTTTGTTATTCAGTAATGACTTTTTAATTTAAATAAATACCAGTATATTTTTTATTGTTGTAATAGAGTTGCTCGGGCTTCACACAGATTTTTTAATAATCCGACTTAGACAGTGACCTTCCTCCTTTTAGTTCAAGTGTGCAAATTTTCATCAATCTCAGAATAAAATTGTAGATTTGTATACAAATCAAATCCACACCGTCGCCCGCCCGCCCGTGACAATCAACTTTATATAATAGATTTAGTTTTAATAGCAAAGTTTTAATTTTTTGGTTCTCCCGAAAAGGCAGCAAATCGTTAGTCTATGTAACGTGACCAGTCACAAAAAGCCTATATTTTATTTCAACAGGTATTGTATTTTGTATGGCGACGCCGAGAGTCGAGACATTTTTTATTCTTAAATTTAACCGCTTTTAATATTGAAAAACACTAGGTAAAAGTCAGCATTCACTACTGTACCAAAGTGCAAAAATACATCCGTAACCGCCCCTGATAACAATATCAGTCTTACAAAACCTGCATTACTATAAAGAAAATGGTGTGACGCCATCAAACTAACCTAAAAGAAAATGCTCCTTTATCACTTAGGTCAACATCATTTTATTGCGGGGATAATTTTGATGCTAATGAAATAGTTTAATTTAGGTGATCTAATAAAAGTTTGCTTAAAATTTAACCCGTATTCTACTATGTAGTAAGTTTGATTACACCTTGGTGTTTCGACCGCATATTTTCTTTTCAAATTTCACCTGTGGAACACCAGACCCTTTTTGGGGAATCAAAAATGAACTCTAAAGTGTTTCAAGTGCAAGCGATTCTTTTTAAAAAAATTATGCACTTTCTCATGGCATACAGGTTTAAATCGCTTATCAAAAAATTCCAGCTAGGGTAAAATTCCAATGCCAGCAGCATGAACGCTTTGTCGGCGGGAAAAAATTCTTGTCACTTGTGCACAAACGGTTTTCCAGAGGTTAATGATAGTTTCTAGAATTTTTCGTTTGTGGTACCTATTATTATGCTATAATTATTATAATCAACTATGATAATATGTAAGAAGATTAGCATATAAAGTTTACTGTGTTATAATGCCGCTCAACCGATTTTGACACTAACCTCAAAATTACCTTTATAAAATAATGTACCTACCATTAATTTTCTAAAATATAAGTTATTACAGACGCCTAAATGACATTTCAATTCCATCAACACTGTGAAACAACAACAATGAAATCTTTTAAATACACACAAATACAAAACCGGAATGAATTGCGATTAGTGACTCTTAACGTCAGAATCAACAGATTCAGTCGTGCCAACCATACAGGGCGTTTTAATGTGATGGTGTTTTATTCATTTTTTATATGAAGATTTATAAATACTATGTATAATTATATATATAGTAAAATATATATGTTCTGAATCAGCATTTGTTGATCTATATGAATATATATTTATTTATAAAGCCATAATATGTTACACTGGAGTTCCTTATTAATTTATGTAAATTGCTAATCTTTTTTCATCTGCATAAAAAAATAATTTTTAAGAATTAGGCCATTTTGCAGTTGGTGATATTTTTGTGATTGAAAAAACATTGTTATTTGTATTGTAGCTGAAAAAAAAGTATTATTTATTTTTAAAAAAATTGTAATTTTTTGTCAATTTTATCCAAAAAAATTACCATCTCCCACAGTTTGTTGGCGAATTAAGAATTTACCCATAGAATGAAGAATAACACAAGAAGTACCTTGTGGGCGTGTTTCATGATCGAAATATTTGCCTAATCGAGGCTTAAATTTCAAATACAAAACTGTGTTTACGAAATTTAAATGGTATGGAGATCTACAATGTCAGGCAAGTGTAAGTGAGACTGATCAGGCCAAATGGAGCATTTGTTTCTTTTAAAATTTGTATGGAAGGCATTTCTAGTTTTCTTCTTTATTCTATGAAATTACTTATTGCAAATTAATCCAAATAATTTCACTTTGTGAACAAACAATAATATATTATGATTTAATAAAAAATGTATATGTCGATAATGCAATAAGGTAAGCAATATAAAATTTTATGCTCTGTTCTTATTGGGAGTAAAAAAGAACCCAGCATCTTTTTCCAGCCAATAACAACCACTTATTTAAATGTTTTCAACGGCAACACCTTTTATTCCTGTCTGAATACATATTTGTGCATAATAGCATAGCGATCTTCCATTACAAAGCTTTTTATTTGTAATCTTAACTAACACAATATGCTCCCAAAATTTCTTCCCAATTTTAAATTTTTTATTTTGTCCAGTTTTAACATTTTCTATGTGAATGTCACATTTTGCTGGCCAGAGCCAACAATATATAGGTACATGCGTAGTTCCATTAGATGCTAAATGCCACTTGTGGAATGTTTTTGACTGAAGGCATTAAGAGAGTAATAAGATTGAGTGATAAAGTATTTATCAGTAGATTGCTTTAAAATGCACACTACAGTAGATGATTGCAATTTTCTAAAGCTGATTTTTCAAACAATTTTACTTATGATAATAATCTGTCTTGCATTTTGACATTTAATTTTATTTATTAATTTTTTTAAATTTCTCATTCAACTTCTATAAAAATGTAGGTTTATCAATTTTTATTAACCAACTTCATAAATACAAACTGCATAAATAAATTATTCATTATATGAAGCTAATTTCAAATTAATGAAATACCTAGTGTTTTATTTTATGATTGTTTAATAATTTTTGTTAAATTTAAATAATGTGAAAACTTGTTCAATTTTAACTTTTTTTTCATCTTATTTACTATTTGTAAGATTCTAACTATAATAATTTAATATTTGCGAATACTTTAAATTTATGTAAAAACATTATGAATGTCGCTCAAATTGCCCAAACGGATCATATGCTTTATAATACTCATTACCGATATTTAAACATTCACCAAGGTTAATAGTTGGAATGGCCTGAGATTATTCCAGAGTTAATATAACATAATGTCAAGCACATCTAGTAAACCAAAGTTTGTAGAAATTATTATTATGTTATGTGTATCATGTTAATTAAAAATTCAATAAAGTCAACTAAATCTATCTACGGCTACTTGTTTCCTTTTTACTTTGTGTCCTCTAGTCTTTTCATCTATAAAATTAAAGCATTATTTGACTGCTATATTTTAATTAAAGCTGCATTTAGGCTTTTTCTAATTTATAAAAATGGTAGGCTTTACCTTCCGCACATCTAAAACTTACTTTAACTATGCTTCAGTCTCTAAGGGTGTAACTATTTGGCTATTAGATTTGAATTACTTGCCACATGTGTTATATTCTATACAAAACTATATTCTTTTTACCAAAAATAAATGATTTCCAAACAGCAAACTATCGCATGACACGCCGTGACTTTTCTTCAGCGATTCGCTGTTTTCTAGTTCAAATTTTTTTTACTATTTTGATGGCTGAAAGAATATTAATTTTTAAAATTTCCTGCTTACTACTCATAAAACTGTTTGAAGAAAAACCAAACAATAGGAGAAGTGTTTCAATTCAATTCAATTCAGTTGTACAGAGACTCTTGGTACCAAAACTGTACAATTTATTACGTACTTCCTTTTATGAAATTCTTAATTATTTATTTATATGTGAACATCATATAGTTAATAATCTATTTATTATGTCATGTCTTTATTGTATACATTCTCGAATCGATATTTGCTATAAAATTCTGTACTAAAGATTGGTTTAATACAGAATTACTCTTCACACTTCAGGCTTCAGGTATCTTTTGCGCCGGCGGACCGTTGGCGACTAACTAATTAACTATGTAATACTAACTCATACCCAAGCTATAAAATGACTAACTGAAAAATTACTTATTTTGTTAATCTTCAAACGCATTGCTTATCAAGTGTCAGGTATTCAATAATAAAAGGTCCCTTTGTTGAAAACCGATGTACACGAAAAACTCAAATATAAATATGAAAAGAAGAATTGTATGGCGATTAGATAATTATGTACATATAGTTGGGACCTTTAGAAAGAGATTGGCATATAATATTCATAAAAAAACATTGTATAATTTATTCTTTTCTGCCATTGAAATGAAGCCGGCGCAAATGGTAAAAATACCCTTCCCGTCCTTAAGCAGCAATCGACCGAACCTTTCCCGTCCGAAGTGTGTTAATAGAAGGTACTCTTAGGGGGGGGGGCCAGCTACATGAAATTAATAGTTTTAGAAAATTATTGATTTCATTAGTTGCCTTAATATTTAGACCATTCGTACATGGACATACTTACAAGCGACTAGAGCATACGTGTCGCTCCTGAGTATCCGCCGTACTATTTTGCTAGTGTTCGTACACAACGCGACACGTCGACAACGGGTTTGACATCAGTGCACGCTACTGACAGTGCTGGTAGCACGCTGCACTAGTTGCAGGCGTACCTACTACTCGTTTGACAGAAATGGTGTCCGAGCGTGATCTGAATGTTAAATTTGTTTTGGAGGTGGGAACATATATTTATATGTTTATTTAACTATAATTTACCAGAATACGTAAGATAGGATTTAGCGGAGAAGGTGTGGATTGAGGTTGGAAAAAAAAATCAATTTGACATCATTGTCATGTGGTTTTTTGGCGGCGACAAATGCCCTTTTAAACACAAATCCCCCGTACAACAAAAATTATTTTGTTGTACGGGTGAACCTCTTGAAAATCATCTTTTAGGTTGTTTTTTTTATGTTTTTTATAAAGATAGACAAGAACAGTATAGTCTTCATTGCTTGAGTCATTTGACATTGCATTAATTACACGGCTGCACATGAAAAAATAATCATGTTCAGTATAATTCGGGTAGCGCCGTGTACGGAAACCAGCTTTAAAGAGTAGCAAATCAGTAAGCAACTTGTGGTTGCATTACGGTTATGTAGATTGTAAGGACTTTATGTTTTTCATCTGAGAAGTAGTTTGTTCAAATATCCAAGTGTCTGGGAATAAAATCTGGTATAACCTGCTGCACTTTTAGCCTCCATCTTTGCTTTCTGGCTTCATGTTCTCTTTCAATGGAGTTTATCTTGGGCAGCATTTCCCAGTGGCCTATAATCTTCCATTGCAGCCGGCTACAAAATAGTTTAAAATTACACATCAGCGGGGAAGGGGGAGTAAATGTTATTGTTCGCTCCACAAGTGAATAGTATCAAAAGTAAATACTAATAGTCTGATTTTATTAGGAGGGTTCATTCAGCCCAGTAAAGAGGGGGAGTAGGTACTTTAAAAATTGCATGTCCTAATAAATGGATGAAACTTTACATAGGTACCAACTTAATTGTTTTTTCTCTCACCTGTTAAAGTGTTGAATTGCCATCTCCCACTGTCGATTTCTATGGATTTTCAGTATTACAATATTAGATTTCCATTGAAGAAATAGTCTCTCAGTCACACGCAAATCAAACCAGTCTTCTGCCACTTGGCGTTTGTTAACCATAATCTTGTGTTCCTGAAATTAACACCGCAACATTAAAATGACTACATGTTTAACTGCAACCGAGTTCTGACTAAGATATTAGTGAGATTTACCATTTTCAACTGTTGAAATACCCAACCCATAAGTTTCAAATTATGGTGATTATCGACCCGTTCAATTCTTTCTGCGGCGATACTTTTTGTGTAATTTTTCCATGTCACAAAATGATTTTTAATAAATGTATGAAGATGATGATCTACGGCTTGCGCTAGATCATCCTTTATTTTGACAATGTATAGCTTCCATGTTGTCACACCATATTTATCCATGAGTTTCCTCTCGTAATGCAAGTCTGCCATTACAATTAGAGCTCGCATTTTTTCTCGGAATGCCTTATTTCTTATTGCAATCAACTGTTCTTGTCGACGTCTTTCCTTGAATTCATTCATTCTCCTAGTTTTGTCTTCCTGGTCCATAAGTTGTCGAGCCAGTTCCATCTTGAAACATACATTCACTGATGTTAAATAAATAAAATCTAATATCTTATATCATAGGTACCTACTTGAAACTCCATATTTACCTGTTCTTTATTTTTTTCCCTTTCCAACTCTATCTGTCTTCTTCTTTCTCGTACAATTGCTCGTTTCTCTTCCCTCTCTCTTGCTCTGTGTTCCATTTTTTGTAAGAACTTTGGCACTCTCACGCATGTTAATGTCAGTAATTTCCCTTAATTAATAATATATAAATATTAGTATTGTTGTTTTAACTTCAATATTAAAAATAAGGTTTGATCAAGGTAAGTAGGTATTCATTTTTTTTTGTTCCCATTGAAAATTGGAATACTTGAGTGTTAGCAGACCAAAAGTCAGGCTGGCCACCTATTTATCTGTATATATCCTCCTAAAGAATTATGTTATAAGCCATTCTACCTTATGTAACTCCATTAAAATATTTTGAAGTGATGCCATAATTTGCCACATCCAGGCCCACCACTAGCCGCCTAAACACCCGCGTGCAAATCCGACTATACTGCCAGGGCCGGCCCTGTTCAAGCGCAATTGGAGTAGTCTGCTCCGAGCCAAGGTGTTGATAATACCTAATACAGCGCCCTTGACGGTTTTATTAGTGCCAGGCGCTGTTTGGTTTAGAGCCGGGCCTGATGCTGCCTCCACCCCCAACCGTTCAACCGTAACATATGTTACGCTAGCGCATATGAATAAATTTCGTTTGTTTATACAAGCAAACACTTGAAATTTCTAATTCAATCTAATAATCAATGCCAAATACCAAGGGGAATGGGGATTTCCCTGTACATGGAACTGGCTTCTCATTCTACAAGGCAACATGGAGAAGTGTCTTTGAGTACCTACTTTTGTTATGGTGGTTTAAACCTGCAGATGTTTTTCATCTTAATTCCGACAAATGCCAATAGATAACAATATGGGATAGTTAAAAAAAATATATATTTGCAAGACAATACCTGCAATATATTAAATGACATTCGTAATGATGTAGGTATGGATTAATGAGAATGAGTTTGACAAGCTCGCTGTATTTACCAAACCTTAAATGTGCCGCCCACATGCAGTGCACGCCCTATGTGCAAAAATCTATGCTATGCTAAAAATCGCTATAATAAACATAATCCACAAAGCTCACCATTTTCCACTTCAAATCCCTCTTCCTCACCAGCAATGCATTTCAATTTTGGTTTTAAGTTCCTGTCGCATTTTTGTAATGTTTTTCGAACGTCAGCTACCACTTCACTTGAAATATTGGCATCTTCTACAATTTTATTGAACTTGAGCTCTTCTATCATACGCTCTTGCTGCTCCAGTTTGGTCTTTTGCAGTGCTATAATATTTTTCTGACTCTGATACCTGAAATAACAATAATCAGAATTTTTTTAAACATTTGTCTTACTGTTAGTTTTTAGTACCTACCCAATAAAATATTTTGTATGTAATATATACAAAAGGTAATATTAATATTGCAAGCTCCGTGGCAGAAAGAGGCTGTAAGATCCTTCACTCCGGACCCAAAGTTTGCAGGTGAGTAGATATATTTTGAACTTAGTTCCAGCGTGGAATGTACTTTGCATTGTCTCATTCAGTATTGAAATACTGCTGAAAATGGTTTAAGCCATGTTCGATAACTAGATCTAAACAACCAGGTACTTCCCAACCTTCTTCCCATTCCCCATTTCCTTCTGCTTCCCAACATTTCATACCTGTCAGTGTCATGTGTACACTGGCTCCAGACACCGGGATTCTTTGAGGTGTCTCATAAAAGCTTTTATGTGTGACAGTTTTAGGAAGTCTTCAGGAAGCGAGAGATTCATAAAAAAATTTAATTAAATCCTTGGCGTACCTGTGTTGAAAACTTTTTGAGTTCCCAAAAGAATATTTATTATCATTTGATTTTTTTGAATTATCAGTAGAACGTGATGAGTCTGATTTGTTGTCCAATGTGTTAGAATTCTTGGTTTGTTTCATTTTATTCATTTCATCTTTTTTCTTGATTATATTATTGAGGAATGCATCAATTTTTTCTTTCTTTGCCTTTTTTTCACTAACATATTGGCTCTCTTTCGTATGTTTTTGCCATGAATCAAAGTATTTGCGCAAAAGCTCATTTCGCTCTTTTTTAAATATTCTTTGAGTTTTTTCTGAAACATTGAATGTGACGTATTCTGATCCCAGAAAATCGTTGACACTTTCTATAAGTTCTAACTCTTTGGTATTTTGATCTGCATATGAATTCAACGCAAGAGGTTTATTGATTTTCTTATTCACAGAAGACTGCAAACCATCCTTATGCAATGAACAATCATAAGGATCTTCACATTTAAGTTGTGTATCACCGTATAAGTTAGACTGAAATGATAGCTGTTTGGAGTAATTTGAGAAATTATCCACATCTTTCTCCATTGTTTTATCAGAAATATAAAAACAGATTACTCTTATAAGATGGACTCTATGTCATCTTATTGTAAACCCTACCCATTGTTACTCATATGATCTCAAAACATTACTCATATTGACATTCAGATTGGTTACCTGGATACAAAAGTATTATTGTTTGATCAATAGCATCTTATTAAAAATATCTTCTTATTTGTTTTTCTTTTCCTATCTGACATTATTATTTATTATTTTCCAGTTTCCAATACAAGTTTTGCAAAATACCAACAGAAGACATAAAAAAAAATATAAAAGAAGTAATGCTACTTGGTAATATATAATAATATACCTAACGATTGAAGGTGTTCTGGTGTTCTGTTAACTCTGCCGACTTGGGAACAAAGAAAACAAAAAAAATCATTTATCATAAAAAAACCTCGGTCAAACCTTTGGGAAATGGACATCCATTTTGAGAACTGAGGAAGAAGATATGTATCTACTTAATTAAAATAATGTATTTAGTTTTTTTTTTACACTGGCGACCCTAAACGTCAATGTCAAGTTAATAAATATTGGTTCCTAAATTCACGGTTCCGGATAACGAGAGTGGTTTGTTTATGTAGATAACATATGCGTAAACAAAACGCTGAACTCGGTTTTTATATTTCAAAATGAAAAACAATATCACGAGAAAAAAGAAGCGGCAGAAACTCAGTGGTATTTCAAAACCAGTATGCACGACATTTGCCCCCATAAGTGAATTGGTAATTAATATATTTTTTAAAATAACCTAATATTTACCAATTTCTGAATGAAAATTGCTGTTCTCTTTGATATTAATTCTTAAGCGTGTGAACTATAGTGTTTTGCCATCTTGCAAACTTTCCAGCAACGACAATAAAGGGCCATGTTATGGTTTTTAGGTTATAATAATATTTGGCTGTTTTTATAAATAAACCAGTTTTACCGAAATAATACGCCAATCTAACTATCACGCCTTATCCCAAAAGCGTTGGAGAGGTTTTTATCAATAAAGTTTTGTTTATTTTAGGAAAATGCATTAAACATATTGAATTCTGATGAATCGGAGGAACCAGCCAAAACAGTAAAGCGAAATTTTTGTAAACCGGGTACGAATAAAGGTGGAGACATTAACCACGTATCCAACCTCCATTACTGCAACTTAATCAAGAAGGCCATCCTCAAACAGGAATGGTCGCTCGTCATGAAACTGCTGCTAGCTTTTATCGATGAGCCCAAAGTAGAGAAATTTACTTTGGGGATTATATTTAAGGTAATCAAATTGTTAATAATTAATGGTCTCCTCAATACTTCGAAACTATTAAATTTATTTTCCTGAATACAATGCACAACATTATTTATTGAATGAAAAACACACTTTGTAATACACCACTTTTAATGAATGAATGCCAACCAGGTTTTGCTTATCTCATAATAATTTAATTCAAGTTTAGTTTAATATTTCAATTCCTAAACTCGTTAAAAGTATTACAAAGTTTGTTTTTCACTTATTTAATGTCACACCCCCAAGTATTTGCTTCGAAAGAATCTTTATTATTTATAACCATGTACACTGGACCATTTCCAGACAAGCTCTGTTTTCCTATGAACCCAAATATTCAACTACTACTTATTCATAAAATGTAAAATCCTCTTTACAATATTTTTATTACATAATGTCATCTTTCCTTTTCAGTATACACTAATTTACTTACTGAACGATCCGCTGGCCCAGAAACTAGGTATTTTAAATGAATTCCTTCAACTGGCCCTATCCTGTCAAACAGCCACAGAAAGATCTGATTTCCTTAAACTATTAAGCAATTTACCACAGATTAATAATAACTAGTAATAATTAATGACAAACATTGTAAGAAAACTGGGACACACTTTTTTTATGAAAAAAAACACACTGTAAGAGTTAAATAATGTAAAGCACGTATTTGTTCAGTTTTGGGAACAACTCAAATGATCTCCCTTACTGTTGTGGTGAGAAATATGATCTAAAAGGTGTTAGAAAGAGAAAACACCACACTTTATGTTCAAATCTAGAAGTTAACCACAGTAGAATTAATTTGAAACTTTTTAGACTAGATGTACCCCGCCACGCTTTGCTGTGGCTCAGTCTGTTTGTGTAGATAGAGAAAAAATAGCATGTGTTGCCTTTACATCCAATAGATGGCGCTGTTTTCAAAGAAAAGCATTTTTTCCAACAGATTGCACTGTTTTTCATACACATAAAAACAAATGCGTATTCGAATGCAATGTTGTGTCAAAATTTCAAAGCAATCTGTGAAGAACTTTTGGAGAATTTAGATTTTGAACAAATGAACATTTTTATTTATTCAGATGAAATTATTTTTACATGAAACAAAAAAAAAAATGAGGCGACATTAACGTTTATAATACATTTGTCTAATAAAATAAGTGGTTTTTTTTTTCATTATCAGAAATTTTAGTTACAAAAAACCTAAAATAAACCAATATTTTTTTTATGTGCATTCAAAATTTTAACATTTCAAAACATGTTTATTGCTAATAATAAAATTCGAAATCGTATTTTCAGATATATTCGATTTATTTGGATTTTATTGGAAAGCGGAAATACTCCGACATTCTGACAGAATACTCCTAAGGAGTTAATAAAATGCATTTTAATAGTTATTTTGTTAAAATTAAAATGGATTGCTCACTTGGCGGCCATTGTTATTGATGCAAAAGAAACTGAAATATGTACTTACTTCTAATTATTATCTAAATGTAACAAAGTGTTTTTAAAATAAAATGTGCGTATTAAATGTGTCCCTATTTTCCGTATATTTACCATTATTAAATAAAATACCCATTAAATTTGTATAAATAGTTTTATTTCACCACCAAAAATATCTTCAATTTTCTTAAGCTCAAATACAGACAATGTCTTAAGATTAAATAGAATAGATTAAAATACAAGAAGGCTTCCCGCAGGGCGCAGGAGTGTTGGAAGGTCTAAAAGTAAGTGTTCAGATTGTGGAAGAAAATACCACATCCTCAGTCTCGAGGAACTGGAGGAAAAAAACAGGACACCAGCAGGAGTGGGGACGTTTCCTGGAGATGGCCAGTGGCCAGAAGTTTAGCAGCGATGCTGTGATAACTTTGAGAATGAAACTGACAACTCGGGATTTGAAATTTTTCAATTGGTTTGAAGGTGAAAGTATCATGTGCGAAGCAGGCACCATCTTGTTATGTTAAAGTTGGGCGACCGGTATTTTGAATTCTTTACTGTCATCTGTGATACTTCAGTCACTCAATTGACTTGAAAGTTTGTATATTCCAATGATTTCCTAAGCTGTGACAGCTAATGTTTATTGCTGGTCAATTCAAAAAGAGCTTTGTTGCCGCAAGATCCGATTTCTGCCTGTACAAAAAAATTCTTGATGTTTTGTGCTCTATTTTGTCACAATTCTCAATACATATACAGATAAGTCTCTCGGGGGTCGAACTTTCCTGAACTGTAATGCTGATAGATGGAGTTAAACACTAGGTAAGACAGAGATATTGAATATATAAATATTTTTTATTATAAAATACAAAATGCAAATTTAAAATATTTTTAGTATGTAATACTGTATCAAAAAATATACCGTGCAGATTATTCTTATGGTGATAAAATTACTATTTTAAGTTAGTAAATCTAAAAAATACCCTGATTTGTTTTTCAGTTTTACTGTCAATAAATCTTTACATAAAAAAGTTAATGTTTCTCTTATCATTATTATATGTGTATAGTTATTGTCCTTTTTGTTTAGCTAGAGAGCTCCCCAAATCGTTACAAAATTTGTATTGATAAAGGTGTAAAATTCTCTGAAAAGAGCTTACATTTCATGTTGTATCGTAAGCTAGATTCTAATGGCAGTATCTATTTAATTTTTTGTAATGTACAGTAATAATAAAATTGTATGTAATATAAATCCTTAAAGGACGAGAGATCTAAATGTATATTTGTGCAAGTCATGTTCGCTAGAAACTCATTTGAAAAAGCATTCATACCAAAAACATTTTAACACGTGTTTTCTAGATGTTTTTTAAAATTTTATTTAGGTGTTGTTTCTTTAATGCTTCCACCTATTAAAACTTTGGTAATTTCTTCGTAGGATTCCCTCAGCGCTTCCACAAAGTTTGCCCCGCTATTGTGGTTTGGGTAGCTGGTCACAACAGTTCCAAGTGCATTTTCCATCACGGAATATCTAGAAAACAGTCATATTATTTAATTATCATTATAAAATATAGGTTTTGGAATCATTCTTAGTGGTCCTATCTTCGATCACAGAGTCTATTGTCTGTTGTGAAAAATTAGCAACACATGGTAAAAAATTAAATACCTATAGAAAAAAATCACAGTCACAGGGTGTCGAATTATGTAGGTAGGTATGTACATATTATAATAGTTCTAGATCAGACTAGTTAGACCAGATAGACTCTACTTTCTGAATACTTTGATTTTATATTTTGCAGTTTTTCCAATAAAGAAAGAAACAGAAAACTGTAAGACGGTACAGTCATTGCTCCAAGTTGCCGACATTATTGTCACAATTTCCAACCTCAACTGAAATTATGCAAGACATTTTGCACAACCAACAGATAGTCAATGGAATTACAATATCTTTGGATGGGAAAGGGAAGTAGAGGTAATCTATGGATCAGATGGGTTGACTCGTTCGTTAACACCGGTCTCGATCGCAATCGCTTTGTTTTATTTTATTTGGTTTTACGCCCAGTCGGGCTTTTACATTGATTTTAAAAACAGCTAGTGAGCTATCGAAAATTATACAAAAAAAAAATTAAAGCATGCTATGTATAACAGTAAACTGATAAACTGAATATAAAACAGTATTAGTAAAACATGTAACAGTAACATAAAATAATATAGAAACTAGAACAATACTACATATAAGACAAATCACTAAAACTACACTACCAACGTCACTCTAATTTGTAGGATTCAACAAAGTGCTAGTATATATTACGCTTAATTCTATAAATGGAGTCAATAAATATATCAATAGTACCCCCAAACTTGTTGTCCAGATCATGCATCCTATTGGTTAGAGAGTTTATCTGATAGTTGGTTGTGTATGTATTGCAGAAGAATGTTATATTTTGTCTTGTACTCCTAGTCGGCACATGGAATTTAATAGTGGCAACGATGGCAGGACTATCAGTTAATTTGTTGATGACTCTGTGTAACACAACCACGTCTGACATAATTCTCCTGTCAGACGGTGTTATTAGATGCTATGATTCATCAAATCATAATTAATGTATTCAATTGGAATTCTGAGCTTAAAATTTACGTACGTAAGAAATTTGTGCTGAACTCTTTCTATATTGTTAGAGTAAACTTTATACAAAGGGGACCCAAATAGGTAAATTATTTTCCACTTGACTTATGAAATGTGCAGGGTTCTCACATGTACAATCTAAGGACTTAAAATCAGTTAAAGTTCTGCAAAGGAAGCCAAGCATCTTTACAGCCTTATTAGTAATATAGTCGATGTGTGCATTCAGTTTTCATCAAATATTACACCCAACTTCCTGAATTTGTGACACTGGTATTAATTTAATGTATATTAATGTAAGATATTATTATATAGACTTTTGGAAAATTGTATTACTTGATATTTCTGAATGTTCAAAAATAAAGCATTTTGTTCACACCATTGATGAAGTTGCTCTTAGTCTGTAAAATTTGGCAATTATATACATTTCGTATTCTTTTATATATTTTTAAGTGGTCAGCAAATAGCAGAACTTCATCATCATTAAATTGAACAATGTCATTCATGAATAATAACAAAAATATTGGGCCGAGGTGGCCCAGGAATTTGGACATATCACGAATTTCACTGGATTTAGCGCACTGTAATTCAACTTCGTTTGTGGCAGATCCGATGTCATCTTGGATGGTCCAGTTCAGCAGATTATAATCACCAGCAATTATGAATTTTGCTTTCGGATATTTAAATTTGAGCATTTCTATGTCCTCATTGTGGTTTTTATACATTTGCAAATCCGATGCAGGTCGGATGTTGACGCAGCCGATTATAATTTTGCCATTAGGTTTGTTGAGCATTACAAAAATGTGTTTACCGGTAATCTACAGGATGAGATATTTTTAGATCTTTTTGCTCGAATTAGGACTTCGGGCTTCGTTTTAGTTTGTTCATGTCCTCAAAATTTAGTGGCATCAAACCTACTATCAGAATACCAATCGACAAAACTGGTGAAATTTGAGGGAGGCTTATGTCTCAAGCTGGACGCCAGAAGACTCATCGAGACAGGAAAATGTTCTTACCCGATTCCAAGACCATCAGACTGGACTGGCCCAAAGCCTCCAGCCATCACGGAAGGAGAGGACAGAGTGCTCGTACTAAGAATGGAATAGTTGAGGTTCTTGTATTCATTATCTGTGAAGATGCCCGGAATCTGTCCTCCTCTCTGCTCGGCCATTTTCTTCAGGGCGAATAGGTGGCGGTCGAATCCCTGTCCCATGGCGGCATCCTTCGTCAGGGCGTTGTGGGTGGCGGAGCATTTGGTCAGCAGACCATACAGTTCTGTAACGGAAGGGCGGTTTGCGCTGTGTAGAGCGTCGCAGAATGCCTAAAAAGAAAACAGAGAATAGAAAAAAATACATATTTAAGAACAGAACAAACCATTTTTCAAATCGGTCGTATTTCTTCATTACATATTTCTTGAAATCATTTACTGTTTAAAAAATTTTCCCTGATAGACTTTATTTTAATCTCTCTTTATTTTGTAAGTGAAGGCTCAAACCCAAACTAAATCACCAAAATAATCGAGGATATACCCACATAATTTTTTGGGAAATTTTATTTTTGTACATAATATTAATTATATTACTAGTGAATTGATAATAAATACTAATATTCGCAGGCCGGTGTAAGGATTTGAACCCATAAATGAGAGACTGTGTAAATTACTAATCAAATGCCTGTATTCATTTATTCATGTTCTCCAGTAACAGAAACTGTATTTAAATAAATAAATAATAAGGTTATGCACCAACATATTACGGAGAAAATTACAAATTTGAGGTACATGTAAGTATAAAAGGTCATGGGGGCAGTTTTATTATTTTGTGACATATGTCAAAAGATGATCTGAAACATGGAACTGTCTGTTAGTGGGCGCACGCACTGCGATTAAACGCAGCAGTTTTGGAATTGATGAAAACCCACAAGGGCTTCGTATGTTCTCCGTATTGCAATTCCGTTAGTAAATGATAAAGGAAAGTTTCTACGAAGATGCAAAAAGTCGCTGAGGGTGTATCCCCGCTTGATGCGCTTATTTTATTAGGAGACTTTGATGCTAAAATTGTAAAGGAGCAAAGGTAAAATTATGCTTGCTCCTTTAATATGTGTCTGTAACTCTGGTTCAATGAACCTTAGAATTCAGATTTGCTTTGAATTTAAAAGAGTGCCATTTTTAAAATTGGAACTGATTGTGTGAAAAATTTAGACAAGGGATAAAGTAGCTTACCTATAATATTTTAAAAGAAAATTATTTTCATTGTCTGTTACAAAATAGTATAGCATGATTTTTCACCAGTCTACACTAGGTATTTTATAAATAAAATAAAAGTCAAAATGTGAACTTGTTAACACGAACAAAATACTAGAAACACAGTATGTAATAGGATAATTTCTGCAGTACTTTCACAATCTATATAAATACAAATGTAAATGTTCGTTTGTTCAAAATCTTAAATCTCCAAAAGTTCTTGAATGATGCTTTGAAATTTTGACATAATGTTGCATTCGAATATGCGTGTTTTTATATAGATGTCGCCTGTGACAGATAAAAACATGTTTTTTTTTAAGGCAGCGCCATCTGATTGGCGTAAAAGTAAAATGCGCTATTGTTTCTTTATCTGCACAGACAGACTGATCCACAGCAACGCGTGGCGGGGTACAACTAGTTACAAATAAAAAATAATAATAAACATCAAAATGTGAATCTGCCGACAAGAACAAAATACCAGGAGCACAGAAATATGATTGGGTACTTCCATTTGATTATTATTATAAACATTTATTGTTCAGTGACGAATTATTATTAAAAATCACGTAATGAGGAAACCAACTATATTTACTAAAAAAAATTCCTGTGATTTTTCATGGGTCTCTGTGCCAGTAATATTATGATATTAATTAGTTTTAACCTATTACTGACAATACACAGAATAAATTCTAAGGCTGGGGTGTTTCAAAATCGGTCACAATATTTAAAACCTAACGAAAGATTTATTTACAGCGTATCTGTATTGCATTACCTTAGTATCTACGGTGCATGGCCTCATGGTTTCCGTGCGACCATGCTTGAAAGCTGCCGTGCTGCACGATTCATATGTTCCTACATATTTGCCTGATATCAGATGGTAAGCTGCCTGAAATAAATTAACAACATTTAAATAACTTTTATATATGAAATAAATTAACAACATTTAAATAACTTTTATATCTGTAATAACTTTCAGTATATTTAACATAAGTTAGAGAAATGTTAGTTACCTGGAAACCAAGCTGCATTATGGAATCAGGACTGAATTTGTATTTCTTACAGACCTTTTTACTCAGACCTTCGTATATCAAATAGTCCATACCCAGCGAATTGCACCAGTCGTTGTAAGTTTTCTTGGCCATCGCAATATTTTCTTTCAGCTTATCATCCAAATTGAAATCTACAAAAATATAAACACACTACTTAATAACATGTTTATGCATTCCAGCATGCTCTGACATGTAAAATTGAATTTTACATGTCAGATGGCACTTTTTTTTCATAGATGGCATTATTTAATTATTTTGCAAGTTATGCATTAAAATATTAAGATGAATTATTTGTTTGAGCCTGTAAATACGCCATTTGTAACTCACTAAAAACTAGAAGCCATTAGCTCTGGGGTCATGACATTTGTGCAATTCCTTCCTTATGAAATTTCTATGTAGTTATTTCCATCATGAGCTATGGAGTCTTGTAATATCCATTTAAATGTCGAAACAATCATATTATTTGGCTGATTTGTATAGCGCCATTTTTTGTGAAAAAATCACCTCCAGGGTGCTATACAAATAAATATATCTTCTATATGAATAAAAATGTATGTGTTTGTTTGTTCAAAATCTTAAATCACCGAAAGTTCTTGTGTATTTTTATATACCTATATTATATAGATGTCTCCTGTGACAAGTAAAAAAATGCTCTTTTTAAAAAAACAGCGCCATCTGTTGGACGTTAAAGCAACACGCGCTATTGTTTCTCTATCTGCACATACAAACTGAGGCACAGCAATGCGTGGAGGGGTACAGCTAGTATATAATAAAATGAGTATAACTGGCCTACATTTATAATTATAACTAGTGACTTATATGTAAGTCTTATAGCTAGTGACTTATGACCAAGACTTATAAGTTTTGACTTTATGACATACATATTTACAACTCTGATACTAACAACTAAAATACTTACATTTAAAAATACATATTTTGGGGCTATCTGGATTTATAGAAAAGTATATATATCTTAAGTGAACGGAATGAAATTAATCATCGATCTTTACAGCGTTAAAATGATTCATCACTCAGCATTAAACAGATTAAGGTGCCAGCCTCCCACTGACATTGTCCATTGGTAGATTAAAACAAGACACCAATAGCTTGCAATATCGTTTCCATCATAAACTATGGAGCCTTGAAATATCAATTTAGAAAAATTAAACAAGATGCCTTATTGTTTTTTTCATCATTCAAATTGTACCTAGGCGATTTCGGGTAGTAACCAAAAAATACAAATTACAAACCCAATTGTTTAACAATTTGGTGTACTCCTTCTTCATTGGATGGTGTAGAAGGTGAGACAAATGGTTTGGTAATTGTTTCATTGTAAATGTCATTGAAATATCTCAACACTGCAACGCCATCTCCCCAGGAATGTTCAAAGTTCACACCTGCTACTCCGTCACTAGTCACTATCAAGCTGAGTGACTTGTCAAACCACCTGTAATGAGAAAAATGCTATGTAATTATTAATAGTTAAATGGAAATGTTCATTGGAAAACTGAGGCACTATCGTTTATCAGCTAAATCTTTGATTAGAACTTAATGCCTTTGAAGAGACCACACTATAAGCGCGCTATATTCTCGAGGCTTGCCCTATTTCAGCATATTGCTTGCTATACATTCGCAATATGCTGAAATAGGCCAAGCCATGAGAGCTTAGTGCAAGTGTGTCAGTCCCATAAGTAGGATGTGATCATCTTTCATGTAAAGCATAAAGCAAACCTAGCAGAACTTAAATAGATGTACTTTAATGTGGCGTGGAATAGTTTTTTATTCATCATAAAAGACGCACCTGCATAAAAGATAATCTTACACCTCTTACTTATAATCGCAGTGCAAGTGAAGAACATGGCTCACGTCAAGGGTGGTAATTCCCTTGGGTCAATTGATTTTTGACCCCCCAAAATTATAAGACAACAATAATAATAAATTATGTGCATCAAAACAAACTGGACTTATTGTTAATTTATTTCAAATGTACCGCGAAATAGCAGGGCTACAGGCGGCGTCGGCGAGTGACGAGCATTGACATCTATTGTCTCTAATAGAAGCTTTCATTCACAAGTGAATACGATTTGCTGGGTCAATTTAAAGAATGTCCACGGCTTTGTTATCTTCTATCTTCCTATGCGCGCCATAAAATAAACGAGATGGCACTATGTATTTCGTCTAAGTAAAAATTAGGTACCGAAGAAAGCTCGGGGACGCTTATGTCATGGCCATGAGGGAGACAACACGATGAATATAATATGTTTTGAAGAGATGGTAACACATTTTTATTTTACACGCTTGTCGTATGTGGAACAATGGTTGTTTTCTTTTCAACCATTGGATACTGCGGATGGGCATTTCAAACTTTTATTTTTTTAGTATTTATTTATTTATTTCACGCCTATTGGCTTTTACATACATATATATTAAAAATATTTACGAAATTATACACGAAAATAGTGCTAGAAACGACTATTTAAAACAATTGCAGAAAAATAAATATAAAGTCAAACAGCATGCAGGCACAAAACATAAAAAATCCAATATATTTTTTTCTGTTTCAGTTGACAAAATTATTATGTGTTAGTCAAATCAAATTCCTTTATTAAAATATTCCACTACTTGATGAAAAAAACTTCAATAGGGTATGCTTATACATGGTGTCCGGAAACTCGTAGTACAAGCGGGAAACTGGTGAATCTACATCACATTTGGAGTCGATTTTGTAGTATAATTTTTTTTGATTTGAGCTTTCGTTTTCGAGTAAATCGAGTCAGAAGTTGATTTTTTTTTTTGATCAAATTCTTATAAATTATTACTGAAGATCAAAGTACCCAACTAATTAAAACTATTTAAAAATTTAAAAGTAAAACAAATAATAACGAAAAAATTTGAACCCTGAAATAGCCGAAAAAAATATTTTTTTGGTTTTTTTTTATTTTATAAAAATGCTCAAATCAAAAAACTTTATGTTTATTTGGGTTCCCCGTGTGGTATACATTCTCCAGTTTCCGGCTTGTAATACGAGTTTCCGGACACCATGTATATTGAAATTTTAATTATATATTTAAATTTTATTTATTTTATGGTGTGCACAACTACATTAAAAAATATCCTCTTTAAAAAAAATTGGCCGTAAGTACATGGATTGTGTAGATATTTCCAATTTACTATATTAACATAATATCTATTTTGAGTTGCGTACTCATGATGTACCTACCTACAAATTCATATAGATAATAATATATGGGCATTTTTCACAATATCAAAAAAAGATTAGTCACACATTTTTATTATCATTATTCTACGCCAGGGCGTAGGTATTATTATATTTTTTAGGGCACAAATAACAGCAAATCTTATAATTAACAAACCTGCCTACATATAATAAAAAAATTGTAAATTATGCAAATTATTAATTTTCCACTGCTGATAGTAAATGATGTAAGTAAAGTGTGGCAAAAACTCATAGCTTTATTCAATATACGCTAAATTAGGAGTAAAATTTAACTAAAAATAATATGGAATCACTGGAAAATAATTTTTATTTTATTTATTTACTAGCTGTACCCCGCCATGCGTTGCTGTGGCTCAGTCTGTCTGTGCAGAAACAATAGCGCATGTTTGCTTTTACATCCAACAGAAGGCACTGTTTAAAAAAAAAAACATGTTTGTCCAACAGATTGTGATGTTTTTCAAAAAAAGCATGTTTTTACCAGTGACAGGTGACATCTATATAATATAGGTATATAAAAACACTTGCGTATTCAAAAGCAACGTTATTCAAAAATTTCAAAGCAATCATTGAAGAACAGAATTTTGGACAAAAGATTTTGAACAAACGAACATTTACATTTTTATTTGTTCAGATAGATTTTTATTTTTTCATTTTATTTTAGCCATTTGAACATCAAAGTTTATAAATGTCTAATTTATATTAATTACATACATACATTATAACACTTTTATCCTTCACTTAATTTTCTTTCAATCAATATGACTTCCACAATCTGTTTTCCTTTGTACAGAAATCTATTTTGTCTACTGGTTTTGTCCTTTTTTGGTAGCCTAATTTCGTTGCACATTCTTATATTATGTTTGTGAATGTCCTTGTTGTGTTTAATTTTCTTTGTAAATATTTTGTTAACACACTTTGGGCGGGAAAGGTAGTTATAAAGGTAAGTATTTCAATGGCAGAAATGACTGAATTATTCAATGTTTTCATATGAATATTATGTATACACCAATCTCTTTGTAAAGGTCCCAAGTATATGTACATATTTATCGAATCGTAATGCAAGTCTTCTTTTTATATTTATCTTTGTGCCTTTCGTTTACATCGGTATTTCAACAGAAGGATAGTATATTATTTAGATAACATATTTTGTTATTGTAATAATTCAATTCCTGGAATGACGGTTTTTATGACCGTGAATCGCGATTCGAATCGCTATCTCTGTTCCGCACCCACTCAACTCCTATGTGTAAGCGAGTGAGAGATGTCGGGCGCATTTAAGCAGGTATGGACAAATAACGATAGGCGGACCGTAATAAACATATTACTAGGTTAATTGAGTTGCATTTTAAATAATCTTCGATTTTCATTTAATACTTTTATAGCTTGGGCATGCTGAGTTACTATGTAGAATTTTTTTTATTATTTTCAAAGTTATAGCGATTTAAAACAAATTAAAGAAATTCGCGCGGGACTTTTATTTTCGTCCAGAGACAGCGTAGCGTGCAAAAAATACCCGCCAGAAATGTGTTTTTATATAATATTTATTTGGTTGTATCCCGAAATGAAGTTGTTTGCCCGTGGTTTGCGCAAGTAGCCGTCTGAAAAATATCCGTTGTGTGTGCAAGCTAATCGCGGCACTAATGCAGCTAATGTCGCAGTCTGAATTCATAAATATTTTTATACTAAACACAACAACCAAGTATTATAGCTTATTGACTATGCAAGGTTATGTGCATAAATTCCATCAGTTTAGTATAAATAATAGAATTAACTATGTGATTAACGGAGAGTCGAAAAAAATTCAGATAAAAAAGAAATTGGTCAAATTTATTTATTTCAAATAATAATAAATCAATTTTATTTCATGACAGTCCGAAACATATTGAATAGATACTAAATAATGTAATATTTTTTAAATCAAGTATTTTTATAAATCTTACCTATTGCATCCATCACCGTGCAAGTAATTCCTGAGCACCTTGATCTTATCATCGCCCATCTCCTCATCATCCAACACCAGGTTGAAGATGGCCGAGTCAATCAACTTCATGATCTTCTCGTTTCCCACCTGCTGGGACAGGTGATGCCTCTGAGACGCCCATACGTCCCTGTCCTGGGTCGTGAGGATACCGACGGGATACTCCGCTGCAGGCCTCTGATCTTCCATGATATACTTCAAGCGAGATACTATCTGACGGGGCTCGATAAGGTTTCCTGTAAAACAAAATACGAATATGGATTCGTTTTATTTTGTTTTAAGGTTGAAAAAATTTTAATATATAATTTAAAAAACTTTAAATGTATATAGCGGAGAAATATGTCGGGTCAGGTTAGTGTGATTGCTCAGTTAAGAGCGCATTGATCCGGATGTCGGAAGATTCCGAGATTGAGTCTCAATCACATCAAAAACCTGTAAGTATCTTGTTTTAATCGATAAAATTATATTAAATAATCATATCTTATTAACTGTAGGGCGGGAGATCCCCTCCCGGCCGCCGGGAATTGGGGACTTAGATTTTTCATGTGTCTGGATAAAGAGAGTTCTTCTTGAATATTTCAACAGATGTCAACGGAATAAAGAATTAACCACAATTTAAACCCTGATTGAGTTTTTTGACTTATACATTCTGCAAAATTTTGATTTGAGTCTTGGGTGCCGCTCAATTACACGCATATGCGTCAATCACGCCGTGGGCTTAACTTTCCAAATCACATACGTGTATTAGTCGCGGGTAACTGTTTTATTTTAAAAAGAACAGTACAACACTACCCATAAAATCTATAAATAAGAAGTAATTTCAATAATAAAATTCTCCAGTCTTTCCAAATAAATATTGACTGTACTTTTGCCACTAATCTTCTTATAAATGTAATTGCAATGTATATAATGGAGGATAAAATAGCAAAAGTAAAATCAATGCCCAGTGTTTTTACTATACTGTCCTATGCGTGCAAAGTCGTAAACTTTTTAATAAAAGTGTCTGCCAGAATCTGAAGTGACCTGCCAGTTGAGCATGTTCTTCTGTATGGGTTTGTAAATAATAAAATTAGATAGAGGCTAGCAAAGTGATTTTTCACAAAAACGGCGCTATACAAATTATTATCTGGGTATATATTTATAGGTCAACTTAGAAAAATAATGCAGTAGCAATGGTAAAGCATATAGTAATGAAGTATTGTTACCATCTTGGTCCAAGACATCAAAAGCATAGAAATGACCCTTTCTCTGCACTAAAACGTGTTTGCTCTTGTAATCATTCACTATTCTGTCCAATCCCAATTCTGGGATGCGACTGGAGCCAAATAAGCCCATGTATTGGCTCATGTCCAACGGATATGCGTTAAATGCAAAGGCTCCATACCTACAAGAAAGAATTTGATAATAATCAATCATTTTCTCTAAGTAAACATACAAGTCAATTCTATTTTAATTTTATAAAGTTTCCTTACTCCGCTTACTGCTATTTACGCCCAAATTATTGAAGTTACAACTCGTTTCAACGTAATTTGTACAAGAAACAATTATTTACATAGGAAGACACCCACAAAATAGGTTCTTTGTTGAGGCTATTTAAATAAATAGTGCATATTTAGATTGAAACGAAACCTTTCGGTAAACGTCACTTCATGTTAATGTTAAATGTTTCCTTTGTAATTAAAAAAAAACTAACAAATCCTAAATGATGGCACATGAATTGTTGACAGAGGAAATTATGAACTTTGATCGAATGAAATGGAGCTTTAATGCATCTTTTACCATTACATACCAATGCAAATAGTTATTTTTGGGTAAACTTGTAGAATTCCGCTGCATGCAAAGGCTATTTAAAATAACAAAACTTTATTTCGACTTAAATATCTAATGGAAACAACTATTTTAGTCGGGGTTTTAGTAAACATGCACAAACTAGGTTTTTAGGGTTTAGTTTGGGTTGTTTTAATAATTTATGCATATTTCCTAACCTTCAAACTGAAGTTTGAGAAAAAATGTAACTTTAATGCATCTTTTACCATCTCCCACAACATAAATAGTTATTTCTTGTATGTAGTAGTTAATTTGAAACCGAGTTCTATTTATTTATTTTTTTTGCGTATTAAGCGTGCAGCGGAATTCAACAACTTTAAAGTTTTTTGGAGTAATTAAGTTAAAACAAAGAGTTATTTAAATAAATGAAAATTCTAATTTTGAATATCAAAAATCAAACAGCTGTACAAAATTCGAGTACATATTATCAAGCTCATAATAGGAACATTCCAATAATATTTTCAAGTACTTACCTAATTATTTTGGATAGTTATATTATGTAATTAATCAATTACTCTTACCAAGATAGTGAAGATGGCAGTAATCTGGTAATATTGCGAAAAGTGTTTGTATCGCTTTTCTTTGGATTTAAATGATAAACTTCTGGTTCCAGGATGCCCTGTCTCAGGGACAACATAAATCTGACAGAAGAAAGCAATAAGTTGGATGATCTCACAAGCTGAGTGTTAAAATCCTTATTGGGATCGTTATTGAAAACAATGGCAGGATTGTAGTTGATCGGCAGTGGAATTCTATCCGCCCAGTACATATCGAACCACATTTTAGATATGTAACTGGTGTGTTTATTCTTCTTATCATCAGTTCGCAGATTGCTGTCCAGCTCTTGGCCGATTCCATTGCAGAAGCTGTGAACTTGCGATTCAACATGGCGATAAGACTCGTCAATCAATAATGGTCGCTGAGCTGCCAGGTATCTCTCGCAAGTCTTCTTCAAAACGGGTATTGGCAGACGAGGGAGCGATCGTTGAAAGTGCATGGTTGGCACTTTGCTCCGTTGCATATATTGATAGTCAACATTTTTCACATTCGATGAACTGCTGGCGTATCTACTACCCAATTGGATAAAAGAAACGTTTGATTGGAGAGGCTTTATGTTTCTCATCACAGACATGATGAAACTAAAATAAAGAAAAAAATCACATCTAGATAATGTATTAAGAATTAAAATTTATATTGAATTTCACATAAAACAACTTACTGTTATTTTGAAAGAATTATATATTTCATACATCCAAGGCAAAAAATAACACCAATAAAATAAATCGTCGGATAATATGCACAATAAATCTCTGCAAATGTTTAATAAAGATATCAAGAGTAAATCATTATCAGAATTCAATCAAATATAAGCTTGATAAGATTAAAGTATTATAATGATAGCATTCGTAATTAAGGAATAACGTCGGGCTAAAGTCTGGAAATAAAATAATATTGGCCACATAATGTATCACTTTTTTTAACCAGGTAGGTATTCATTCAATTAAATTTTTAAATTATCTTACCAAGTTTAGTAGTTACCGGACGTGTCAAAGAACAAGACAATAGTGAGAAAAGAATAATAAACCTTTTAAAGTAGTTTAAAGTCACAAAAAATGTGAATTATAAAAAGTAAATTAAAAAGTACTGACTAATAATAAATAGCGGTAAAAGTTAAGCCATACCGTAAAAATTGAAAACGAAATGACAACTCAAACTAGTTGACACTATTGAACTGACAGATCGGTCGATCCATAGATAATACCGGTCATAGGTCGAATCCATAAATAATCCACTGCCGAATAGCGATGGGCACATTCGATGAATCATCGAAGTTTTACTCGATCTTTTTGATCCTCGAAATATTTCGATTCATCATCATGGACCAATCGATTCTGTCAAAAATTATCACAAAATCCGAGACAATCGTTTTGAAAATCATTCGGAACGTCTCGTCATTAGTCAGAATTCACATGAACATATAAATCGATTCCCTACTCCGAGAAACGTTTAAGAATATCTCGAATTGCTTGACAAACGAGATCATAGAACGAAATATTATTCCGTAGTACACTGTGTTACATACTTCCTAATATGATTTAATATCCACTGGGAACTGAGAACGTGGAACTGGGATTGCGCAATTATTCTTTGCTAATTGTCAAATGTTTAATTATGATATTATCTACCAGCCGAATAAGCCAAGAGTATTTGAACACATTTCAGGTTTGAATTTACGACGCCCGTGCACTTAGTGTGTAAAAAATTGCATTCTTACTCGTAATAAGTTGGGAAGGTTATTAATAAACATAAATTGATCATTTTCTGGTACCGTTTTTGTGAAAAATCACCTCGAGGGCGCTCCATAAAGAATCTTAAGGTTGAAAGTGCCATAAGGTTATATATGTATTTTTTGATGAATAAGCAATCGGCCCTGTATATAAATATTGTATTCGGTATTGTTTTATATAATAAGAAATGTGGGGAGATTTCAAACCTACAGTAGGAATATTCATTACTACCATCACTACTATCGAATTGTAACCATAGATTCATTATACCACTAATCACCTTCATCTAGAGATGATCGATATTCCTGTAACAACCTGTAACCCGATTACATGTAACCGGTTCCTTTATTGTCACCGGAACCTTCGATATTCGACGCTTCGGGTACTCCGAGGAACCGGTGCCTTGTGTAGTATTATTTATAAAAAAAATTTTAGAAAAATTGAAAAAAAGCGACAAATTATTAAGAAAATTATGAAAAGTTAACTTCTAAAAATATATAGTAACATTTGAAGTACAAAAAAAATATAATTTATGGCCATCGCCTTTTTATATATTTTAACATATAATTTAGCTTCAAATATACAAGCCGAAGAATAGCTGTTTTTTTTAGTATATTAATTTTGATGAAGACAAAGCTTCGAATATATTTTTTTCTTTTGGTAGGTTTCGAGAATATATGGTGGGAACAGTCCCCAGGTCCCCCCCGTAAAAAATACACCTGAGTTGATCTATCCAGAATCTTTTTTTAAAAAAATTTTATTTAGTTACTTTTTTAAATAATTATGTACATTTTTGTATGGCACATGAAAAAAATAAAATTAAATTAAAACAGATCATTGAAGTCCTCCTCACTAGGAGATCCTGTGCTGAGGGGGACTATATATGTTAGTATACGTTTTCAGCGACTAAGTTCCGATATTTCCTTAAGCCAAGATTTGATATCCTTAATGTAGTTATTTTTCGTTTTCCTTTTTTTGATGTTGAGAGGGAGTTTATTATATAATTTTATTGCTAAAAATTCAGAGCTTCTTTGTCCAAAGGTAGAATTACATTTAGTAATATTTAGTATGTCTGTTTGCTTGGCTCTGGTTTTATGATCGTGAGAGGGGTTTGCCTCTGGTTTATTTTAGTCTCATTTTTTAGGTGATGAACTAGAATATTTTTAGCATAGATTTTTTGTAAACTTGGAACATCAAACAGATTAAAAATATCAGTAGTTGGCGTCCTTACGGGGAGCTTTAATATGGTTTTTATGATCCAATTTTGAGTTTTCTTTAGTTGTTTAAGATGGTTTGATGATGCTGAGCCCCATCCTATTATTCCATATTCCAATAGAGAGTGGCATAGAGCATAATATACTCTCTTTAGATCTGTAGTTGACAAGATTTTTCGTAATTTTTTGAAGAAATATATGAGTTTTGTTAGCTTTTTTGAGGTTCCTTCGATGTGTGCATCCCAATGAAGTTTGTCGTCAATTGCGATCCCAAGATATTTAATTGTTTTAGTTTGGACTATATGCGGGGAAGAAAATTGCGGATATTTGTTTAGACATTCATGTAATTTGAGTGTATGCTCATTCGTTGGTTGACCTCTTTTGTTTTTAGAGAATGTTAGATATTTAGTTTTACTCACATTTAATGTAAGGGAGTTTGCTTTTATCCAGTTTTGGAGTACAGTCAGACCTTGCTCCGCTTTTTTAGGTGTGCTTGTCCAATTTTGTTCATAGAATATAATGACAGTGTCATCTGCAAAGCTCATTATGTCTCCTTCAATGGGAAGACTCATAAGGTCATTAATATAAATGAGAAATAGTATTGGACCCAAGACGCTTCCTTGAGGGACACCGTACTTGATTGATAGAGTTTTACTCTTTTTTTTACCAATTTGTCCATACTGCTCTCTTCCAGTTAAGTAACTTTTAAGTAGATTTAGAGTTGCTTGTGTTATTCCATTTTTTTTAATTTAAAAAATAGTATTTCATGGTCAATTGTATGAAAAGCTTTTTGAAGGTCAATAAAAACTGCCAAGCATTTTTTACCTTCATCCAGTGTTTTTATAATTGTATTTGTTACTTTAGCTATATCATCACCGGAACCCAGGTTTTCCCTAAAACCGTATTGCGTCGTTGGTAATATTTTATTTTCATCCAAAAATTTAACCATTTGTTTTTTATTACTTTTTCCAATATTTTCGATAGTGTAGGTAATAGACTAATTGGTCGATAGTTAGATATATCATTTTTGGGACCGATTTTGAATATTGGAATAATCGTAGCAATTTTAAGACGTGTGGGAAAAATACCTTTTCTTATTGAAAGATTTACAAGGTACGTCAGTGGGTAGATTAGCTCATTTAGTAGATATTTAATTGCTCTGTTTGATATCAGTTCATTTCCCGATGAGGTATTTGTGTTTAGAGAGGCTATGGTATTTTTTATATCTTCACTTGTTATCTTGACTATGTTAAGGGAGTTTTCTTGATTGACATTTTCATTCCACACTGTATTTTCGGCAGTAAATGAAGATTGTTTGATTTTATTTGCTAAGTTCGAGCCTATATTGCAAAAATAGTTGTTTGCAAAGTCGAGATTTTTTTCTGGATGTTCTGCAAAAGATGTTGGTATCCTGTCAATGTTTAATTCTTTAATGTTTTTAACACTGTGCGAGGCTTTAGCGTTTGTAATTTCGTTTATGATCTGCCAGAATTTCCGGGAATCATTATGACATTCCTCGATTTTCTTTTTATAGAATGCTTCTTTAGCATAACGGATTACATTTTTACAAATGTTACAATATCTTTTGTAGAAGCGATGTTAATGGATATCATAGGGGTAGTTTCTTACTTTTCTGTGGAGTTTGTCTCTTTTCCTGATTGAGTTGATGATGTTCTTCAGGGTTAAATGTGAATATTTTTATGTCGTTATGGTGTTTGATAGAATAATGTTCTGAGTAAAGTCAATAAAATAGTTCCAAGCAGCATCAGTATCATCATTTCCAAGAAGGTTTGACCAGTCAGCAATTTGTAGCTCGATTTTAACGTATTGCCAATTTGTTTCAGACTTTGCTATGACAGATTTATTTTTTTGATTTATAGATGTATTTTTATTATTAATAGATAGAAGTATTGTGTAGTGATCAGTCAGTGTAGAAGGGTAAATAATGGTTTGAGTTAATTTATCAGTTTTACTAAAAATATGATCTATGCATGATTTGCTTTCATTGCATACTCGTGTAGGTTCATCAACCAGGCTTTTACAACCATGCTGAGTTAGTGTATGTATGTAATCATATTTTTTTGGATGTCCATTTTCCAGGATATCAATATTTATATCTCCGATAATAAAAACATTCTTAGTATTTTTGAGTAAGTTAAGCTCAAAATATCTAACTAGAAACTTTTTCTTACCGTACTTAATATTTACAACACCTAATAATATCGAACCATGCGAACATTTTCATCCATTATATTTGTAATTATTGTAGCGAATTTAAATACGGCTACTTATTTATCGATATAAATAATATGCGTTTTCTCCCACATAAACCAAAAGGTAAATACAAAATATACTACACGGACAAAATATACTACACGTACAAATATACTAGAAAATCTATTGATTTTCTGTTGGTATTTTATTTTTTTTAATTTTTCAACAACAATAATAAAAAATATGTTTTCGTATTTTTCAAATGAAGTCCAATTGAACATGCTTCAACTTAAACATTCATTTGGGGTTTTTGAAGCTTCATATTTTATCTGAAAACACAAGATTTTTTAATTAAATATTTTATATAGTCATAGCACGATGTTAATTTATTTTCACTCCGATTTCTTGTGAATGGAAAACGGATTTTAACACACGGCTACTACCTACCACAATAACTACAACATGTAACTCAAAAGTAATAATTGAGATCCATTTTATAATTTCACAAGAACCTTTATGGTGAGGAAAAGCTATTATGACTGTTTACGTTATAATACACTCAGTAATAATTATTGCTTGAAATGCATGTTATACTAAATCATAAAATTAAAAAAAAATTACTATGCAGTCATAAAAAGTTTGCCTAGTGACAATATTAATAATGAAGATAGTAACTTACGCCATTTGAAATAAAATATTCGAGAGTGTTTTTGATTAATGGGTGTGTCTTGTGTCCCTCCTGAGTATCTTCTAGGTAAATCAGCATCAATGAAATGGCATCCATAGCTTTTCTTATAATGGATTTATCAAATGATGTTATTAGTTCACGCTAAAACATAAGTTGAAAGGATTTACTATTAATATACAGCATAATAAACTATAGATTAGGTATGATTTGAACTACAGATTAACACAATATTATATTATAATCAAAGATATTAGAAGAACGAGATATGCTATGTTGGCCGCCGGACCGTAGGCGGAGTACTACCTAATTAGGGTACTTTGAACGGTATCGGGACGTGTACGCACAGAAATCTGTTCTATGTATTAGTGCGGATACCTTAGCGTAAGCGAAGGTGTGCAGTAGTATTGGTGAACAAAACCGGCGACACTGGGCAAAACAATTCCACGCAGTAAGAACTGCTCATAGCACATCTCGTTCTTCTAATATCTTTGATTATAATTGACCAAGTCTTGTTTTAACTCGATAATTTGGCATTTTATGTCTTTAAATTGTTTGTAACGTTCCGGTTCCGGTTCAAGATGGCCGTGTTGGATACTACCTCCCAGAGTTCACATAATCATGGTTCCTAGTTCCTACTAAAATCGGTATAATCAGTATTATAGTACCCACCGGCCTGAAGAAATTTATAAAAAAGGTGAGGGGTGTGAAAATCTTAATTTGTCCCCCCCATATCCCCCGAAATCCTAGATCAATCACTAAGCTATACTTAACTAATTATTATGTACCTTCCTACAGTTATTCTACTCACCATAATACCAATGCCATTATTTTCAATAGCCCCCTTTGCATCACAGTTCAACATTGCAAGGAATGAATCAAAGTGAATCATTCTAATATTTATGTACATTTCTTTTTTTATTCGTTCCATCAGAAGGACTGTCATATTATACTTACTCGCCATTTTGTGGGCAACTGAAAACGAAAAGATTTTTCATACCAACCATTAAATAAAATATAACACCAAAAACAATATTTTTTACTGTAATCCATCCTTTTCAATCTAGTAGCGATATTTTAAAAAAAAAATTGACTCAAAATTGAACCATACTCCCCAGGGAATGGCTCTTAAACTGCTGTGAACTTAAAATGTTAGATTCTTGCTACTGAGGGCGGACAAGCCCATTTTGCAGAGTCCCCGTATATTTATTATTACATTAATATTGATATAATATAAATAATATAATATAACTAATATTTTATTTTCTTATATTATGTTACCATACGTTTTTTAATCCAAATAAATACTTTTTTAGTTTTACTTGCAAAATTTTGGTGTCCGATTCTCTGTACCATGATATATATTTTTTTATTAATAAAAAAAGATACACGAATTACATTACACAATATAACAACAGTTATTAATTACAGAATATAAGTATTTGATGTACTCCCATAAATAAGCAGGGCTATTTATGGGGGTAGTCTATTTTTATTTTCAACAGATGTAGCAAACGTAAGAAGATCTTCATTTAAATTTGCTTATATTTAAACGACTATGGTAACCCTATACGAACCCTGTGAAAACTAAAAGAGGTGGGCGTTGCCCATTTACAATTCGAAAGACGGAATGTCGCGTCTTAAGATTTCCACTTAATTTTAGTGTATTGTGCCTTCTTAACGGTACTTGTAACGTAATTAAATATTGTGGAAAAACATGAAATAAAAATAAAATAATAATAAGACTTACGCTACTTAAAGGTACGTGTAACGTAAACAAATATAGTGAAAAAATATAATAACAATACTTACGCAATACGTTTTTGCAAAGAGCATTTATAGTCTTCGCAGCTTCCTCTCTAACGCATAACTCATGATGTTCGCACATAATTATTTTCAAAGCGTCAATTAAGATCTCATTTTCTATTATAGCCAAGTTTCCCTGATACAAGTTGGCCAAGTGTCGCAGCGTAATACAGGCCTTCTTCCTTATCTCCACAACGTTTGGGTTATCTTCTGCCAGCTCGTCGCTGTTTTTCTCAAGATATTCACCTCCTTTTGTACCAAGTTTAGCTTTATTGCGAGAACTTCGATCGCTATACTCGAAAGTGATGAGCAAGCAATATAAACTGTAAATTTAAAAAAATGTATAACATGGTGAAATGAACCTTAAAAACTTCCCGCTTCTATAATATTTATTTGTTGGGGCAATAATATACCTACCAAGCTACCAATTCATCGAATAATCAACCACATTACCAGCAACATCTCCACTTGAGCCAGTAGCAGTTCGTGCAATGAGGCAGGGGAGGCTGTGCCTACCCCAAACAAAAGCGGACAAAAAGGAAAAAAGATACACATTTCCATACATCCAAAAGATAGTTAAACTTTAGTTTAAATATTTTTGTAAATTGGATAAGCCTTCAATTTTCTTCCATTAAAATATTTCTTATTAATATTTTCGTATTTCACTAGGACTGGATATCTTTATATTGTGTAACTCATCACACCAGTGTAACGCAGCCGGCCACACATGGATCTCCGTTAACCACGTTGAGCTACGACACAACGCATTAAATAATACGCTAGTGAGGCAGAGATATGGTCCGCCTCAGTGAACCGCTGAGGGGAGTGGGCAAGGTTCATGGAATCGAAATGAAAGGTAGCGGACATGGTCGCGCAAAGTTTAGTTTGAGGTGCACCTACTTCCGAAGTAGAACCAATCATTTAAGATTAGCTCTAACGCTCTAATGACCAAGTTTTGTTTGGTTTTTTGTGACAATACGCTGCAGTACCTACTGAGCATTGGTGGTTCATGACTTGTGGGTGTACTAGAGTGCTAATATTACAAAAAATGGCATAAGAGATGATGACATATTGATATGATAGCTGAAAACGATTTTTTTTAGAAAATTTCTTTTTTGTATGAGATTTTCAGGAAATTTCAGTTTGGCCGTGATTTCCTGGAAATCGTCATACATAAAAATCGAATTTTCGAAAAAAAAAAATAGCCATTGATTTGAGTATTGTAATGCAGACAGCAGCCAGTCCACACCCAAAAAATTCTGAGAAATAAGCAACTTTGTGATAAGGGGTTAATTTGAAACTACATAACTAAACAACCTACAGTTTATTATTAAAATTGTGAAGGGTAGTTTAATATGTTTAACTTTAAATATTATATCTATGATGTATTAAATCCGGATGCCAAATTTATTCAAAATTAATAGTTTCAAGTAATGGCTTCTTTCTGTTTAATGAAAATTGTTTTATATAATTTATAATGCATTCTGCTGAAAACAGCCAGTTCACCAACATTGTCGAGAGAAAGTAGCGTACATTACTGAAAAATGTCTTATTAATCATTTTACAAATTGTTTTTCATGATCATCATCATGATTACCTTTTGTAACAATTAGTTAACATATCTGTATTTTACAATGACTGGCCATGGATTGGCTGTTTTCAGAAGAATGCATTATAACACAATTTGCATTAAACAAAAAGAAGCCACTCCAGAAAGCATTTTTTTAACTTACTTCACAATTTAAATAAAATATTATTATTATTTTTCTAAATATATATTGTTCATGCCAAAATGTCATTATATTAAGAATAAATACACCCCGCAAGTGGGTTATAAGTACTTGATTGGTGTGTTAGAGTTTTTATCATCTAGCTTGTATAAAACGAAACACTGGGCCCCGTTTGCGGTTGGTTCGTTCCTTTCTCATGCTTCGTGGTTGCAATCGGAATAACAACAATATGCACATAGCAAAATAATAATGCATAATAGTAATGCATAATAATGCACCATAGCAATCGGAATAACAACAAAAAAGCTAAGAAGCGGGGTGAAAACTGCCACTTAAAGCATGCAAAGCACTTACCGGGGAACTACTCCATGGTCGATTAAATAAAAAGCTTTCTCACTATCCTTCACCTGATCCATTAAAGCTGTCAATGCTGGTATTAGAATGTGAACTATATCCATATTCCTTATTTCTTCAATCTGAAAACAATCATTTTAGATAGATAGCTTACATGTTTCACTCCCGGGACACACTGAGTTTGGGGGCACACTTTGAAAGCCTACAAGAAAACTGTTTAACCTTATAATTTTTTTCTTTCATTTTATTGAAGGAGTTTATGCAAGACGGTTCCATGATATTTCATCAAAATAACAACTAAACACACCTTTAAAAAGTAATATGGAGTCATTAAAAGTGATGAAACAAAAACTAGGTTAAATAGTTACCTATGTAACCTATTTAACCTAGTTTTTGTTTTTCACTCACTTTTCATGACTTTATATCACTTTTTGTAGCTGTGTTGAACTGTAATTTTGATGTGACACCCGGTCACCATGCAAGACAGTGATCTGGCACCTAATCGTGATTTCGAGACAAATGAGCCTTTAAAGTTATAAATAATTTGAAAAATTCAAAATACCGCCAATATTATTTTGAATTGTGGTTGAATATATTTTGCATTTGGAAAGGTCAAATAAAAATTATTTTTACATTTTTTTAACGTGTATCTAATTACTAGTAATTACCTACAGAGAAGTCCGACCCTAGCAAAAACGACCACGTTACGTCTGTATCTGTCACTAAATTCGTCAATTTTATTTCATACATAACGTAAAGTACAGACGTGCACGACAACAATACTATTGTCATGACGTGTATGTTTTAAGAGACCTTTTAATTCATTAGAGGTGTAACTTAAAAATAATTTAATTATTTGAATGGCGCCATTTTCGTGATAGTTCATCTCAAGGACGCTTTAAACATTAGGTAAGTACTGCGATTGCTCGAGCCACGGGCGATGATTTATACCTCCCTGAACCCCCCTTTGGGCGGCCTTGTCTACAGGCATGAGGCTGGAGGCCGTGGGCTCCTGCCCCGCGTGCCCATAGGGTAGAGACAGAACAGCAGGGGCGGAAAGCTGACCGTTAGATCCGTCCCTGGGCCCAGCCATGAAAATGGGAAAGGGTGCCGCAGAGAACCTGTTCAGCAGTCACTACAAATAAAGCAGGAAAAACAGCCTACATTTTTATCTCCACAGGATGACAGCTAAGCCTTTTTTGTGTGAGTACCTACCGCACAAGAGTCATATCTGCTCCCAACCGTCTGGAGCCAATGAGACTATGGCAATGGCACCCCCAATTGGGGAATGTTGTGATAATTAAGCCTGGCCATTCAGATCTGGCACCGAACCTTTCAAGCCAGTTTCAATTCTGAATGGTTGTCTTTTATCAGGGCGATACTGAGAAACGTGCCGCAAATAAACTATATTATATAAATATAAATTTTAATTCATTCATTATTGTGAAACAACACGAATTAATTAAATACAATCTACTTGCGCACACCGGGATTTGAACCCACAACCTCCGAATTGCTAGCTTTACTCATCGACAACGGAGGCTGAATCACTAAGCCGTTTTTTTTTTTTTTTTTTTTTTTTTTTATAGTGAATACCTCACAAGAGTCCCAACTGCTCCCGTCTGGAGCCAGTGAGACTATGGCATCCCCAATTGGGGGATGTTGTGAGGCTGAAGGTAAGTGGAGAAGGGAAAGAGGAAGGTGGGGAAGTACCTGGCTATTCAGATCTAGTCACTAAACACGGCTAAAGCCATTTGGAGCAACGTTTCAATTCTGAATGGTGGTCTTACACCAGGGCGATACTGGTAGTATCTTCCACTCTGGAACGTGCCGCAAATATACTATATATTATTTTAATTAATTAATTGTGAAATAACACACATCAATCAAATAAAATTTATTTGCGCACGCCGGGTTCGAACCCGCGACCTTCGGAATGGCAGTCCAATGCGTTACCACTGGACTATGCCGGCCGTCATAGTAATGTTAACATAATGCAGGTAGTTAATTACCAATCTATCCAGTCCAGTTCTTCCAAATCCTGAAGTATATTGAACAATCGATAGCCTGAGTTCTTTGTCTTCATCATCAGCATCATTTGACAGTGCAGAAAATGAATCGCAGCTTTCTTTGTTCAACTTTGAAAATACTGGGGGAGCGTCAAGTAAAGAAATGGATTACTTATCATTTTTGTATTTACTAATGCCAAAGAAAACAACAAAATAAAAACGTAATCCATTCATCTCACCAGGGCAGTTATTTATCGAGATGAGCGACTTAAGTATATGCCTACATATTAAATATAAAAGAAAGTTTTAGAAATATAGATATAAAAATGCTACTAAATACAAACTCTATAGTTGGGCAGACATTTAAGACATTGACGTTGACAACAGAAGACGTTGACAACAGTAAATTAATAACATTTCACTGAAGAGGTATCAAATATTACATAGTAGGGGAGGGCGGGGTTGGTTTTAACGGAGGTAAGAATTAACAAGCTGATTCCCGCCAAACGTGAAGTGTCAAAAATATGATACTCGGTTTAGAAACAGTATATACACAGCCGAACGTGTCCTGACTTGTCAGATGCCAACCGGCCGTCGCTTGTAGTGGTTGTGCGCAGTGACCTGTAATATTTTCACCTTTTCGCCATCCTTTTTATTATATTGTTACAATATAATATTTTCTTCTCTCTTGGCTATGACCGATATTTCTTTTTTTCTAAGGCTTTGCATATGTGTTCGCAGGGATGGAAAATTCCTCCCCTACAACACATAAGCCTCCATGAAAATTGGACCCTTAATTTCTTTGATAACTTCAGAAAGCTACTTAAAGCTCTCTTGTACTGTATATCTTTATAGACATATGTACTTAACTAATTAATACGTTATTTACGATCTTGAACGCAAATATATTCGTATTTATATTGTAATTAAATTCCATCAAACGTTGTGTAATTTTTTTGGTTTATGATATAGGATTTTAATTACTTTCATTTTTGTGGTAACCCTTTTGATTCTGATCAAGGCGTTGAATTTCAAAATTGAATTGGTCTTTCCATTGCAAGTCTAAATTTAAATGATTTCTCTAAATGAGCTAACTTTCCCTATGTAACTATACTGATTCCCTGCACCCTAACGAAGTCTAAGATGATCGCTGGTAAAGGATGTTATACATGTTTATTTGGACAGGTAATTAAATATAACTCAAATGGTTAATTGTTAGTAAATTTGATTTTGGTAAACTCTTGTGTCTGTTTGGCGCCACTCCTTTATGATTCTGCTGCTATAAGGTACATGTAAAGATTGATTTAGTAGGTTAGTGTAATTAGTTAATTGCATATTTGACGAACTCGGAATAGCCCTTTGCTGGCATAATTTGGCTCCTATCCTCCTGCAAGTAAACGAGATGATCGAGAGTCAACGAGAAATCCGCACAATCTTTTGACACGGTTCATTGATTGGTGCCTAAGTCACCGCGTCCCAATGAACCTTCCACGTCATCATGCACTGCCTTCAAGTCTTCCCTCGGGTCCCGAAACCCCCAAATTCCGACTCCTCCTTGGACTACAATTTACTTAGGGCGAACCGGTTTCGTCCTATATACAATCATATACTCACGGTTGGTGTGGACTTACGGGTCGTGAATCCTCATTCCACGTTTAAGAGAAAATGCGAGAGTGGTCCACAGACCTAAATGCAAGCTGTATGCAGGTCCGCATTCTCCAGTAAACATTACATACGAATAAATATATGTAAACATACAGTTTGGGAAAGGTTTATAACTTGCAATACAAGGCTACTTGCCTCGCATCCCAAGCTCGGATCTCGTGCCAAGAACTCTGCGAAGCTCTAGGTTTGGTAACCGAATAAATACGTAAGAATAGGGTGATACTAATAAATACTAGTAAAATAAGATCTTATTGATAGTTTGTTTTGGAGAGCTATCGAACTCCAGGCTTTTTGTTTGGTTTTGACGTTTTTATTTAAGAGAATCGCCATCTCTATTGTTTGGTTAATGGTCTTGTTATAGGAGCGACCACTGCCTCCTATCGGATGAACTGTATTTATTTTAAATTTTTCTCCAGGGTTCAACATTAAATTTAGTTCATCCTATCCCGTGATTTTTCAACTGTTTCATGTAATTGATTGCCACATAAGAGGGTACACGACTCTCAACTGTCTCAGGCAACTGATGGGATCTATGCGAACACTCCACCAATAATATTCAAATGTTTCGTATAATATTTCGATATAAATCTTACTAACCCGTGATTTTTCAATTGTTGTTTGTGAATGATAGGTATTTGTGAGCACGCAGCTTCCAGCTATTTTAAGTAACTAATGAAACCTATGCGACTATCTAATCAATGATATTTAAATGTTTCATGAAATTATTCGATATAAATCTTGCTAACCCATGATTTTTCAATTGTTGTTTGTGAATTATAGGTATTTGTGAATGACCCATATCGCTGCACATTGCACAACGACATCCTGATGATTATCCTTATAACCCTGATAAATTATCTAGTTACGGCCAAGGTCGTTTTCAAACTATGCGGTTGACACAGTTCTCCAGTGACTTTATTTATAAACAAATAATGTAAACATCTCCTGACACACTAACCCGAATGTGAGATTTGTTTATTTTTAAAAATTCCTTAGAAGTCACTTGTGCATCTTTACTTTTATTGTGCATTATTAATTTAAACCTCACGACTTTGATATTTAATTCAATATTTTTTATTCCTTTTTTTTTAAAGTTAAATTATTTTTCCATTCTCCGAATTTAGTAAATTTACTAGAGGTTAAATGAAGAATAAATATAAATATAAATATATAGGTACACATATCTCGATTGACAAAATATGTCAAATAAGAGTACATATATTAATAGATAAATATAAGATATATGATCCTACATAGACTTGAATATTAATAAATACATATTTTCTTTTTCAATAATATAGATATGTCCATGGGTAGGTATTTAAAAATCGTTACCATTCCGATGTTTTCTCTAATAAATAAAATGCATATACTTAAATACATTACTCATATATATATTCTTTATATACAATGTTTTAATTTATATTTATATATATATATATATATAAATACACAATATACATATTTTAATGTGTAATTCCTTTTGTTGTTTTAATAATTTAATTGGGATACCATAATCAGCTGTATCTCCTCACTCCAAGGGCCTGAAAATTATTTATAAAAGGAAAACTCACCCCACCAAGGTTTTTCCGGTTGGGTTCTACACAACAACCTTGCCGAAGAAAATTCTACCTAATTAACTGTATTTTCCAACCAATTTCAAAATAAATCTTTTCGACTATCTATTCCTATTTAATATTTTATTCTTACTTGATTCATATAAATTAGCTGATATTTAATATTTTGTGATATAGATGTGCCGGGAAATTATAAATTATTTAGGTCGAACTATTTTTGTTATTTTCACTCTTTTTTAATTTTTTTATATAAATTTATAGGAAAATTCATTCCGAATTGCGCAAACTTTTAATTATTTCGATTCTGAATAAATTAAATATCTGTTAAAACTTTCTTCTAAATTTCACTGTTTTCACCAATATTTTAAAGTATCTACAATTTTTTTTTCGAACTGTTACTTTTAGAACAAAGGTTTGAGCGTTTATTATTGTTTCCTTTTTGTTTTGTGTTTCTTTTAAACTAAGATGTAAGTATTTACGATTAATATTTTTTAACAAAATTGATACTAAATTATAATCTATTTTTAAATATCAATCCGCGATCACGTTCACTTTAGATTTCCGAAAACTCTTAATTGAATTTGAATGTTTTCACTTTGAATGAAATAATTATTTTAGAATTTAAATAATTCACTAATAGCTTTTTTCCACTTTTCACTTAACACTTTTAAGCACTGAGTTTAACCCTATTTATTTTCACGGTTTAATTAAATTAAACTGACTTAACATAACTTCACTGATGGGGTTTTCAAAGGAATTTAGAAACTGAATTTAGGACTTTTTACAAAACTTTCTAAGTCCAGGGACTTGTTCAAAATTTAAACTTAGACTTGTTCAAAATTTAACACTTAGAGATATTTCACTGTTAATTTTACCAAAAACGTAGTACTGCGGCGTATTCACCTTTTCAAAAAACCTCGACTCACTGTCCCAAAACTGGTGTGCACCGTATTTTATACCCCTCTCAGGTTCCAAAAGACGTATCTGAATTTCCTTTGATAATCAATTCTATCTTTTATCAACTCGTAAATCCGAACACACCTTCCCCTAATTTCGATTGTGCCTACATACGATCTTCTGTTTTCCGGCTCTGGGCGGCGGTTAGTTTTTCTCTCACGTCGCTAACTCGATAGGGTCCGAATCGGGTAAGCCTGCGTTCATTGCCCAGGCTTCCTTTGTCCCATGGTTCATACAAAACGTAGTTAAAATATCATGATTTTGCGTTCCTTTTTTTCTCAATTCGCGATAGGTCCGTCCTCAGTAACATATATATAGATCTCAATTTTATGCATCTCGTGCGAAACATGATTAAATAGATGTCGAAATCTTTACTATGCATTTTTGAATTTCGATTTGTCTAAATTCTACTTAATTTTATTGTCACCTATGTGAACTTTTCCATTTTCACCAGTACTTTCTCTCTCTATGTCGCAGACTTGAGTTTTCCCTTTTTCCTCTTGAATTTTCTTTATCCAGACGTTGCCCTACACAAATTTCTTCTTTATTCTTATGTTATTTCTCATAACTCTATAACTAATTATATTCCAAGCCGTATTTATTTATTTCACGGATAACTTATAATTGTATCGCTTTTCTCCACTTGGATCATTCCTTATCCCCGTTCTCTACCCTTTCTTTTATCTTTTCTCCTCTTTTTCCGAAGTGTGTTCTCTCCAGGAAAATTTCATACTTCATTTATTATTAATTAATATATAATTTTCCACACTTCTATGGGAGATATACCTAATTCGACTCTGGGATATCCGTCACTTTTATTATCTGACTCAATCTCCGCCCCATCTTCTATCTCTTACATACAAGATTTCACATAAATCATACGTCTGGACACCTGTTTACGTCTCAAATTTTTGAACTTCGATCGTAAATTTCATTTAATTTTAGAGCCATTAGTTTTAATCTCTTTTGCTTTATCTAAATATTCCATAAGCCCTACGTTAACTTTAATTGGTTTTCTAATCGTTTATTACCTTAACGTAAATAAGAATCATGTTCGAATTTCGATTGTTTATCCTTTAAAATACACATGAGACAGTCAACCTTTTATCTCATGTCACTTCTTCTGCAGTCTTGTGTAACTCTAATATCTATCTACCCCGATAAATATGTAAAATGCCTACGTTTCCTGAATTTAATCTATCGCTATATGTTTAGTTTTATTGCATTCCTATGGTACCCTATTTTCATGTCCCTAGGACCTTTGTAGTAGCTCAAAATCTCTGTATTTTCCTTTCGTCCAGTTGCTGCACTGTTTCTAAAATGTCTATTTTTCGCGAGATTTTCATTCAAAATTGATTTACCAATATGTCCGCTTTATCTTAAATTGATAACGATTAGTTTCTAATGTCTCTAACACTTTCGTTTTCCTTTATTACGACTTACATCGAACTCGACACCCTCCTTCTATCATAAATAATTGCACTGCAGTTGAAAATTCTGCCAGTAATTTCCCTAAGTTTTTCCGCCCTCTCTTATACTATCACGTTTATAATTTTTTCCATTGCATTTTCGTGTGTGTGCTTTACAACATGTAAAGGTCCCAAAGCCCTCGATTTCAATGGTTCGATATCTCATTTTTGTCTCAGATATTTTAAACATTCCCAGGACTTGTTCCCTTGAACGTCGATTGTTTACTCTATAGTGCGTTCGCCTCTAATTTCTGTGAGAATGAAGAAGCCATTACTTATCTTTTTTATCGCCGGGTCCAAAGTTCATTCCTTTGTCTTCCGTAGACACACGCCTTTCCGTTCACTGATTGGTTACTCAAAATTTTATAGCTTTTTGTTCAGATCTATTGGTTGACAAAATTCAATGTTTATTTTTAAGCCTAAAAAGGGGAATCCTAGTCGTCCTAGACGATTTTACGACCTCTCTGCTTTCGTTCTAGAACCTCGATATAATTCCAACTATTACAGGTGCCTACTGCAAACAAGCTGGTTCAATTTTAAACTCAACAGATGTCGCTAGAATGACGGTTTTCATAAATAATTTGTATATTTTTTAATCCGCGAAGTGGGAAGCAATGGTCTGTCTGTTTTCACTGTGATTTAAGCCTTTCATCACAGTTCTCAGATTGACAGGTAAGCGAACTTTTTGTTCTTTACAATAAATTGAATTAAGATTTATTCATTCGCTGAATCAAATTATAGTTTTATCATGATTCGAGCTCTATTTTATTGACAGTAACACTATATTATTTGTTTGTAATTATTTTAACTAGTTTGTTTTCTGTAAATGATGAAGTAAAAAAAGTGACCTTGAGGCTAAAATTAACAAATTGAGTGGGGTAAGTATTAACGTGTTAAAACTTACCCCGTTCATGAAATTATTATTAACATGCCTGATATTTACATAAATATTTCGGAGGTTATTGGTCAAATATCACGCGTACCATCAAATGAGCCGGAATTTTCAAACGAATCAAGACCATCTACTAATAACAAGCCCGGACCATCAAATGAGCCAGGACCTTCAAACGAGCCAGGACCTTCAAATTTGCCAGGACCATCAAATACAAAGCCTACAGAAAAGTTTAATATTGAAAGCATACGACAGTTTCCAAAAGCATCACCACGTCTTGACTCCAAACGCAAACGTTCAAGAAAATCAACGATCCTCACCGATAATCCAGAAAAATTGGCCTTAGAGGATGATGCCAAATTAAAGTTAACCAAAAAGATAAAAAATAGTCAGATGGAAGCGAAGAAACAAAGGCAAAGGAAGGGGGAAACGTAAAGGCAAAGAAACCCGGAGAGCAGAAGTGAAAAAGGTAAAGAAACGTATTCTGCAGGATGACAGTTACGAAGAAGCCTGCTTCTGCTTTGTTTGCGCTGAGTCTTATAACGAAGACACATCTGGACTTGACTGGATACAATGTATTTTATGCAAAAGATGGGGTCATATCACCTGTGTTAGAGGTGACACCAGAAAATACATATGCCTCAATTGTTTCTCGGATGATGAGGGATCGCATTCCGAATAACTATTGCCTACCATAAAAATATACTATCAAAGTTCCTAACATATTTCCTATCATAGTTCCTATCATAAAAATTACTGTTTCATTTCAAATAAATATATCTTTAATATGAATGACTTTTATTTAATTATTTCATAGAATTTTCGTTTCTGTTAATAATTGCCCCTTGCGTTAATACTTACCCCAGCTCCGTTAATATTTACCCCAGATACGGGGTATGTATTAACAAATGATTTTATTGGTTTTGATGACTCTGTCTCTGAAAGGACTTACCTAACTGATGATTTTTGTTACTAATATCATAGCTGAATAACCAAAGCATGCTATGAATTAAAAAAAAAAACAAAAAAGTTCATTATCATTGAAAATATAAACAATATTACAAAATTTGTTAGTACCAGCCCCGCCCTCCCCTACCTGTAGAGTGATGGCTCTCATTGGCTACAATCATAGATTGTCTATACTCTATACTGTACATGACAATGGGTAAATAGTGGTAAGTAACGAGTAATGAGTAAATAATTATAACTGTTAGGTAAATAATGATAGATAAATTATAAATGGTAAATTAGATGAAGTAAATAATAATGATCAGTGGCGGTTCCTACATTGAGGAAGGGGAGGCTGTGTATCCCCTAAAAAAATAGGAGGAAAGGAGAAAAGAGGAAAAAGATAAACGTATCTCTTAAGTCTTAGTTACTGCAATTTGAATATTTTCGTATTTTGCTAGGACAGGTTGTCATTCTATTACGAATTTCATCACACCGTCGTTACACGACGGCAACATGTGGTTTACGCTCGCGGCAAAGAGCTACTACATAACGCAGTATAATACGCTAGTGAGGCAGATATAGGGTCCGCCTCAGAGCCGCTGATTTCATGTAAGCGGAGGAGAGTGTGAAGTCACAAGGTATCGAAATAAACGGTAGCCGAAATGGTCGCGCGTTGTTTAGCTTGAGGTGTTCCTTAAAAATTAACACTTCCGAAGTGAAACAGATCATTTACTATTAGCTGTAGCGCTCTCGTGACCAAGCTTTGATTGGTTTTGTGATTATTTGTGATAGTACTAGCTGACGTGTACCCGGAGTTGCTGGGACTATTCTTAGGTGGTAGACATATACTGTAGCATAATTTTCTGTAGGCCTTTTAAAGATAAACAATTCCGTACTACATTATTTTGATGTATCTCATAAGGTTTAGCCAGCGTTAGCAATGTAAGCGCCCGAAAATACATTTTACGACTTGATTACAAAACATAGACTTTTCTTTACTTTCTAAAAATATAATATACATAAACCTTTCAGAAGAATTTCTCTAAATGATATAGAAAACCCCACGAAAGTCCATTGCGTAGTTTAGAAGAACAAAGCTCACAAACATAAAGACGCGAATAGCGACATTGTTTTGTACTATTTAGAGATGCTGCAATACCCACGGAGTACAGCTATTTGAATTAATTCAGTGCAGCGAATTTGCAGTTGATGGTCTTGTGCATTTGTGCTTGTGTGTCTAGTAATTAAATTTCAAAATAAAAAGTTTATCCCTCCCCACTTTTCAACCCCGCAATCCGCCACTAATAATGATATTGTCGAGCTTGGGTTTCCACTCTGATTGCTATTTAGATAAATAATATTAAAATACATTTCGGATGGAACACATGACTTAACCCTAGAACCGTACCCTGGGGTACAAATTTAAAATTTTTTTAAAATTTGCGATAACTTTTTCGTTTCACAACGGATCTTTTCGCGCCGCCGCGTATTTGCAAGTGGGGGGGAGTCGCTTCGAAGCATCAGTCGAGCGGGAGTCCTGCTACCTGCTAGTGTGTGGTCGTGGCAAAACGTGCGTGGGGCGCTCCAGTACCCCTGGGTACGGTTAAGGTAATTACATATTTTCAATACTATGATTTTAATGTTTTTGCGAAATAAAGCATGTTATTGTGCTATTTGATACGTGTTTCTTTATTTGAATGTTATTTTTATTTGCATAATAACTTTACACATAACTTTGTTTTGGAAAAAAATTGTAATTATTTATTATATTTAGGTATTTTGCATTTAGTTGCGTGTAACTTGAATAATTCTTTTTTTTTAGATGGCTTTACGTCAAAATCTATCGCAAGATGAAATTCAACGCCTTCTTCTGTATGCTGATGATGAAGAAGATGTGGTTCTTGGGGATGAATTGGAAGATGAACCTGATGAAATTATTGCTGACTTTCGTGTTGAACAGGAAGAGGATAGCTCCGACCGTGAAGCAGATCTTCAAAGCTCGGAAGAAGAACTTGAAGAGGATAATGTCCAGGTTAGAATTACAAATTCTCCAGTAACAGTTCTTACAGTACCCGATGTTTTGCGAGGTAGAGGAAGAAAAAATCAAAGTATGGTATGGGTCTCATCCTCGGGCATCGCGTACTCCACAAAGAAATATAATATTTCATGCACTAGGAAACAAAGGTCCTGCTAAATTCATTACAAGCGCTTTGGATAGTTGGAAATTATTTTTTACTGATGAGATTCTGCAGATTGTAGTAACTAACACTAATCAAGAGATATCTGAACAGCGCAAGATGTATAAGTCAGACAGGCTAATAGCATCTCAAAATGAAGATGATGATTCTGCTCCTACGAACATTCGACCTTCCTTTGTACGAGATGTGACAGTTACTGAGTTGAAAGCTCTGTTTGGCTTACACTATTTAGCTGGAGTATTAAGAATTAATCATTTAACTGTCAAAGAAATATTTGATAAAAATACTGTCATCGACTATTTTCGATGTACTATGAGTGAGAAACGATTCGAATTTTTAACAAATTGCCTTCGATTTGATGATCGTTCGACCAGAGGTGAGAGAAGGCAGCATAGTAAATTGGCGCCGATAAAATAACTGTTTGATCACATTGTTGAAACTTCAAAAAATCTCTATTCACCTTCAGATTGTACCACAATTGACGAGCAATTACTTGGGTTTCGCGGTAGATGCCCTTTTCGTATGTATATTTTTTTTATTTTTTTTTTTTTTTATAGTGAATACCTCACAAGAGTCCCAACTGCTCCCGTCTGGAGCCAGTGAGACTATGGCATCCCCAATTGGGGGATGTTGTGAGGCTGAAGGTGAGTGGGGAAGGGAAAGAGGAAGGTGGGGAAGTACCTGGCTATTCAGATCTAGTCACTAAACACGGCTAAAGCCATTTGGAGCAACGTTTCAATTCTGAATGGTGGTCTTACACCAGGGCGATACTGGTAGTATCTTCCACTCTGGAACGTGCCGCAAATATACTATATATTATTTTAATTAATTAATTGTGAAATAACACAAATTAATCAAATAAAATTTATTTGCGCACGCCGGGTTCGAACCCGCGACCTTCGGAATGGCAGTCCAATGCGTTACCACTGGACTATGCCGGCCGTCAATCAAAACCGGATAAATACGGTATAAAATTATTAATGTTTTGCGATTCAAAATCGTATTATATGATAAATAGTATAATATATACAGGAAAAGGTTCTACACCACGAGGATTACCAGTTGCTGAGTATTATTTATTTATTTATTTAACGCCCAGAGGGCTTTTACATGTGGGTGGTACAAATTTAATGACAGTTTTGAAACATAAGAAAGAAATAATAAAAATAAAATTACATAAGTATATGCGAGAAACAAAATAAAAAATAACAAGAACATAAATTAAAAAATACAGCAATTTGACTGGTTTACAAAAATATAACTTCCATTTAGGAATAGTATTGAAATAGGTCTTTTACGTAATCCACAAAATTCGCAAAGTTATTATTAAATATATCGACATCACCTAAGTATTGGTTTACCATAGTGTGAAACCGTTGTAATGGGGAGTTCGCAATGTAATTGCGCTTGTGTGTGTTGCAGTGGAATAGTGTATTTTGTCGTGTTGTTATTGTAGGTATTCGTAAGTTTTTGAGTTGCAGAAGTTCGCAACAGTCGAATTTAGAGTTTAGAATCTTAAATAAAAAAGTTAAGTCGTTTATTTTACGCCTGTCTTCCAATGTGAGTATTTTTAGAGTGTTTAATAAGAAATGATATTGTAAGTCTTCTAGTGGGATATTTAATTTAAAATTTATAAAACGCAGAAATTTTTTTTGTATTCGCTCAATGTTATTAATGTGAATTTTGTAAGAGGGAGACCAAACTACTGAGTTATATTAAATTATGCTTCTAACTAGAGATATGTATAACAGTTTAATGGCTTGTATGGAGTTAAAGTTTTTAGTTGTTCTTAATATGAAGCCTAGTGTTTTCATGCCTTTGTTTACAATTTGGTGGATTTGATTGGCGAAACTTAGTTTTTCATCCAAAATAATTCCGAGATCTCTCATTTCCGTGACTCTTTCTAAAGCTCTATTGTTAATGGAATATTCAAATAAAACAGGATTTTTATTTCTGCAGAAAGTCAGGGTTTTGCATTTGTCTACATTTAAAAACAGATTATTTTGTACGCACCAATCTTTAAACTTATTAATATTTGATTGTAGTATTTGGCAATGATTTACATCAGTTATTTTTTTGTATAGCTTGATGTCATCAGCAAAGAGCAATACCTCGACATCGTCGAAGCAATTTTTTTTATATATTTTTTTAATATTAACTCCACACAGGAGGCCCTGAAGAAAATAATTTCCCTCAGGGCCTATGTCATCTTTGGGGATGCTGTGTGGAGAGTCTTTTTGTGGAGAGGAAGGAGTGAACATGGGTCTTGAAGAGTCCCATGTTGTAGGAGGGAGGAAACACAGATGCCGACAGTTCGTTCCACAGCCGAGCTGTTGAACTTAAGAACGAATCGTAGAAGCGACCCGTTCTCATGTGACAAATGTCAACCGTGTACAAATGTTGGGCGCGCGTTTGGCGTGTATCCCGACTATGCACCGGTGCCGAAGGGATCAATGACGCTAGTTCCTCAGAGCATCTTCCATTGTAATACCGATAGAACAAGGACAGCATACCTACCTGACGCCTGTGCTCTAAAGATTGCAGTCCGCTTGTTAAGATTGGGGAATCTATCAAACGGACCGCCCGTTTTTGCACAGAGTCAAGGGTTTTTTTCAGGTATTTAGGGGCTCCGGACCAGAGATGGCTACCAAATTCGAGAGTAGGGCGCACTTGCGATTTGAACAGGGTCAGCAGTTGTGTACTATTAAAGTATCTGCGGGCCCTGTACAGTACGCCCAGCTTCTGAGAGGCCAACTTTACTCTGGCTTCAATGGAGCCCCCGTACCTGAGCTGGTCACTTATACTGTACATATTTTCAAAAATTGATTTACGTCAAGCTTATTTACAGTTGGAACTAGACGAAGAAAGTATGGAATATACTACGATTTCTACACATTTAGGATTATTTAAATTCACTAGGCTAGTGTTTGGGATTAACAGTGCACCGGCAATATTTTGTAGAACTATAGCTTCATGTCTACAAGGTTTGAAGAAAACAGCGGTTTTCCTGGATGATATTATGGTTACAGGAGAAACGATAGAGGAACATAATGCTAATTTAAATGCAGTTCTTAATAGGTTAAAAGATTGCGGTTTGTGCGTAAATATTCAAAAGTGCAATTTTAACGCTTCATCGGTATGTTTCTTAGGGTTTGAAATCTCGAAGGAAGGGATTAAACCTATGGAAGATAAAACGAACGCAATTAGTAAAGTCGCGCAACCAAAAGATTTATCAGAGCTACGCAGTTTTTTAGGAATGGTAAATTTTTACCGATCTTTTGTGCCAAATATGTCTATGTTATTAGATCCTTTGCACAAATTATTGAAAAAAAATACGAATTTTGATTTTAATCAAGATTGCGTAAAAGTTTTTAATAAAATAAAATTAATTTTATGTGATAATCGAGTGTTAGCACATTACGATCCAAATGTTACTTTGAAGGTAGTTACGGACGCCTCAACGAAAGGTTTGGGTGCAACATTGTTACATGTGTATGAAAATAATTTACAAAGACCTATTTCTTTTGTTTCTCGTAAACTGACAGAAGCGGAAAAGAAATATTCAATTTTAGACCTCGAGGCTTGTGCAATTGTGTTTGCTTTTAAGAAGTTTTTCGAGTACATTTACGGAAGGGAATTCATTCTAGAAATAGATAATGAACCTTTATGTAGAATTTTTGGTGAAAAAAAAGGAATTCCTGTTTTAACTTGTAATAGATTACAACGTTATGGTGTAATTCTCTCATCTTTCAATTATAAAGTTCAATACGTAAAATCAACATTAAATTGTTCGGATTACTTATCTCGCGTACCTGTAGGAGATCCTGTTGAGGAAAATAATAACTTTGATTCAAGAATTTTGTGTTTATTCAAAAATAATAGCGAGATGCCAATAGATGTTGAGGAAGTTAAAGCAGAATCTAATACGGATAAATTATTATTAGAGATAAAAAATTATCTTAGAACAGGGTGGCCAAATAAAGTCAATAAGGATGATTGCAAATGGATTTATTGGATAAAAAGGAACGATTTATCAATAATTGATGATTGTATTTTCTGGAACCATAGGTTAGTAATTCCAATAAGTTTAAGGGATAAGATATTAAGCTTATTGCATAGATCTCATCTAGGGATTGCCAAGATGAAAGGGCTAGCTAGAGGCTATTTTTGGTGGCCAGGGATTGACAGTCAAATTGAAATTTTAGTTAGAGAGTGCAGAATTTGTGCGGAAATTCAACCATCACAACCCAAGAGTGAGTTAACTCCATGGCCGATAACGGAAGAAATTTGGAGTAGGGTTCATATAGATTACGTAGGGCCTATCGGAAATAAATATTTTTTGGTAATCATAGATTCAACCTCAAAATGGTTGGATTGCGTGGAAGTAAATTCACCTAACTCAGATAATACCATTAAAATCTTAAAGAGATTATTCAGTTATTTCGGTAGTGTACAAACCTTAGTTTCTGATAATGGAGCAGCATTCATGTCAGCAGACTTTAAACAGTTTTGCGAGAGAAATGGCATTAAACATTTAACAACACCTATAAATCATCCTCAATCAAATGGATTGGCAGAGAATGCAGTCAAAACGTGTAAAAATTTTTTAAAGAAAATATTGTTAGAAAAAAAATTTCAGTCAGGTTATAATGAGAAGTTAGAATGTTTTCTCATAGATTATAGGAATGCACCACACTGTACAACAGGGTTAGAGCCAGCAGTTGTAATGTTTGGTAGAAGGTTAAGGTCAAATTTGAATAATTTTATACCTAGAGGGGGGAAGGTAAAGGAAAATGTGATTGATAAAGATACCAAAATGAAAATGTCAAAATGTCAGGAAAATCAGAAATTCTATTATAAAAGGAATAACAAAGTATCTACGAATTTTAAGATTAATCAGAAAGTTATGGTTAGGGATTTTAGAGACCAAAACAATGATAAGTGGGTACCAGGGAAAGTACATAAACGTTTGGGAAATAAACTATATTTAATTGAGGTTAAATTGAATGATAAAATCATGTACTGGAAAAGACATTTTGATCAATTATCCAAACTGTGTGTATCATGGGAAAAGAACCCTAGTATTTTAATCCCTGAGTCTGAGACGAGGAGGCTATCGTTCGACGAGTACGATGTCTCCGACTTTGTTTCGGATGACAATCTAACGGGTGACCCTCTTTTTCCTTCCAGCTCCAGTGAACCCGTGGCGTCAACGTCGGGGAACTGGAAGGAGCGCCTTCGACCAAGGACAGAGAAATCAAAATAAGCAGCAGTCAACTCTCCGAATCAACATGGTTATAAATAAAAAAGAAAATGTTGTAAAATAATAATTAAATATGTGTATGTATGTTTTATAATTATTATTATGATAATCATGTTGTGTTACTGTCTGCTGATTTAAGTGTGGAGGGATGTGGTGAACGTATGTCTGTCGGTATGAAAGAGACAGGCATATCTGAGTGAGACAGCATGACCGAGACGTATAAAAAGGCGTGTCTGTTGTAACTCGTCCTCTCTTTGCAACAACATCTCGAATACTGTACATTAGTAATAACACTAAATAAACCAAATAGTATGGAGTATCCAAACGACTATTATTTACATCTTATCTGAGTGATCGACACGGCAGATCGACACACCAGATGTGGTGATCTGCCGTGTCGATCACTCAGATAAGATGTAAATAATAGTCGTTTGGATACTCCATACTATTTGGTTTATTTAGTGTTATTACTAATGTACAGTATTCGAGATGTTGTTGTTAAGAGAGGACGAGTTACAACAGACACGCCTTTTTATACGTCTCGGTCATGCTGTCTCACTCAGATATGCCTGTCTCTTTCATACCGACAGACATACGTTCACCACATCCCTCCACACTTAAATCAGCAGACAGTAACACAACATGATTATCATAATAATAATTATAAAACATACATACACATATTTAATTATTATTTTACAACATTTTCTTTTTTATTTATAACCATGTTGATTCGGAGAGTTGACTGCTGCTTATTTTGATTTCTCTGTCCTTGGTCGAAGGCGCTCCTTCCAGTTCCCCGACGTTGACGCCACGGGTTCACTGGAGCTGGAAGGAAAAAGAGGGTCACCCGTTAGATTGTCATCCGAAACAAAGTCGGAGACATCGTACTCATCGAACGATAGCCTCCTCGTCTCAGACTCAGGGATTAAAATACTAGGGTTCTTTTCCCATGATACACACAGTTTGGATAATTGATCAAAATGTCTTTTCCAGTACATGATTTTATCATTCAATTTAACCTCAATTAAATATAGTTTATTTCCCAAACGTTTATGTACTTTCCCTGGTACCCACTTATCATTGTTTTGGTCTCTAAAATCCCTAACCATAACTTTCTGATTAATCTTAAAATTCGTAGATACTTTGTTATTCCTTTTATAATAGAATTTCTGATTTTCCTGACATTTTGACATTTTCATTTTGGTATCTTTATCAATCACATTTTCCTTTACCTTCCCCCCTCTAGGTATAAAATTATTCAAATTTGACCTTAACCTTCTACCAAACATTACAACTGCTGGCTCTAACCTTGTTGTACAGTGTGGTGCATTCCTATAATCTATGAGAAAACATTCTAACTTCTCATTATAACCTGACTGAAATTTTTTTTCTAACAATATTTTCTTTAAAAAATTTTTACACGTTTTGACTGCATTCTCTGCCAATCCATTTGATTGAGGATGATTTATAGGTGTTGTTAAATGTTTAATGCCATTTCTCTCGCAAAACTGTTTAAAGTCTGCTGACATGAATGCTGCTCCATTATCAGAAACTAAGGTTTGTACACTACCGAAATAACTGAATAATCTCTTTAAGATTTTAATGGTATTATCTGAGTTAGGTGAATTTACTTCCACGCAATCCAACCATTTTGAGGTTGAATCTATGATTACCAAAAAATATTTATTTCCGATAGGCCCTACGTAATCTATATGAACCCTACTCCAAATTTCTTCCGTTATCGGCCATGGAGTTAACTCACTCTTGGGTTGTGATGGTTGAATTTCCGCACAAATTCCGCACTCTCTAACTAAAAATTCAATTTGACTGTCAATCCCTGGCCACCAAAAATAGCCTCTAGCTAGCCCTTTCATCTTGGCAATCCCTAGATGAGATCTATGCAATAAGCTTAATATCTTATCCCTTAAACTTATTGGAATTACTAACCTATGGTTCCAGAAAATACAATCATCAATTATTGATAAATCGTTCCTTTTTATCCAATAAATCCATTTGCAATCATCCTTATTGACTTTATTTGGCCACCCTGTTCTAAGATAATTTTTTATCTCTAATAATAATTTATCCGTATTAGATTCTGCTTTAACTTCCTCAACATCTATTGGCATCTCGCTATTATTTTTGAATAAACACAAAATTCTTGAATCAAAGTTATTATTTTCCTCAACAGGATCTCCTACAGGTACGCGAGATAAGTAATCCGAACAATTTAATGTTGATTTTACGTATTGAACTTTATAATTGAAAGATGAGAGAATTACACCATAACGTTGTAATCTATTACAAGTTAAAACAGGAATTCCTTTTTTTTCACCAAAAATTCTACATAAAGGTTCATTATCTATTTCTAGAATGAATTCCCTTCCGTAAATGTACTCGAAAAACTTCTTAAAAGCAAACACAATTGCACAAGCCTCGAGGTCTAAAATTGAATATTTCTTTTCCGCTTCTGTCAGTTTACGAGAAACAAAAGAAATAGGTCTTTGTAAATTATTTTCATACACATGTAACAATGTTGCACCCAAACCTTTCGTTGAGGCGTCCGTAACTACCTTCAAAGTAACATTTGGATCGTAATGTGCTAACACTCGATTATCACATAAAATTAATTTTATTTTATTAAAAACTTTTACGCAATCTTGATTAAAATCAAAATTCGTATTTTTTTTCAATAATTTGTGCAAAGGATCTAATAACATAGACATATTTGGCACAAAAGATCGGTAAAAATTTACCATTCCTAAAAAACTGCGTAGCTCTGATAAATCTTTTGGTTGCGCGACTTTACTAATTGCGTTCGTTTTATCTTCCATAGGTTTAATCCCTTCCTTCGAGATTTCAAACCCTAAGAAACATACCGATGAAGCGTTAAAATTGCACTTTTGAATATTTACGCACAAACCGCAATCTTTTAACCTATTAAGAACTGCATTTAAATTAGCATTATGTTCCTCTATCGTTTCTCCTGTAACCATAATATCATCCAGGAAAACCGCTGTTTTCTTCAAACCTTGTAGACATGAAGCTATAGTTCTACAAAATATTGCCGGTGCACTGTTAATCCCAAACACTAGCCTAGTGAATTTAAATAATCCTAAATGTGTAGAAATCGTAGTATATTCCATACTTTCTTCGTCTAGTTCCAACTGTAAATAAGCTTGACGTAAATCAATTTTTGAAAATATTATTCCGCCCGAAATTTGTGATAATAAAACTTCTATCTTCGGCATGGGATATTTGTCAACAATCAATTGTGGGTTCACAGTACATTTATAATCCCCGCAAATTCTAATGCTTCCATCGCTTTTAACTACGGGCACGATAGGAGATGCAAACTTGCTATAACTAATCGGAACTAAAATTCCCTCTTCCTGTAAACGGTTCAATTCCGTTTCAACTTTCGCTTTCAAAGCGAAAGGAATACTTCTCGGATTGCAGAATTTCGGTTCTGCATTTTCTTTCAATTTTAAATGAACTTTAAATTTATTGAATCTACCTAGTTTACTTGAAAATACCTCCGGATATTTACGCACTAACGTATCGACACTATTATTGTTTACGTCGTGAATATTATGCGTGAGTATTTCACTTTTCAACTGTGAAGAAACCGTCTCGAAACCCGTAAAACCAATGTTAAATTCTTTTACGAAGTCTCTACCTAGCACAGTGGTTGAACCATCCTTTACAACACAAAATTCCATTATTTTAGTAATACCATTGAAATTAATTGACAAAATTAAACATCCAAGTAACTGTAACTTACAATTATTGTAACCCTTCAGGGTTAAATTCTTCGGCTTCAATTGTACATCTTTAAAATGTTCCCAATAATCTTTATCCGATAGGATCGATATTCCTGCACCCGTGTCAAATAATCCTTTTATGATGATACCGTTATTAACATTTAACGATAAATAAATGGGATCGGTATTTCTTGTTAACCTTGAATTTATTTCACTTGAATTCACAAACACAGATGAAACTTCCTCCCGTTTTTTTTCGCGACAATTTTTACTAAAATGTCCCTTGTTTTTGCAATTAAAACACGTCACGTTTTTTAATCTACAATTACTGGAATCATGATTATTTAAATTACAATATTTGCACTTCAACTGTTGTATACGTTCTACTGATTTCTTTCTGGGAATTGTAACATTTTTGTCTTTCGCCCGCGCCGGTGAAGTAGAATAATTCCTACCTGCACTACTATTAAAATTTTTCTTACTTCTAGAAATGAGCCCGACACTCTCGGATTTAATACACGTAATATTTTTATGAAATGAATCCATTCCCGATGCGCACTCTAATGTACTTTTTAAAGTCAGCTTCTCTGCATCTAAAAACATTTTTTCTTTAATACGACCTTCTAATAAACCAGTCACAAAAATATCTTTTAAGTTTTCTTCCAGTCTGCTTTCAAATTTGCAGAATCTTGTTAGACAACGTAACCTAGCTATATAATCATTTATAGATTCCCCAACTTTTTGTTTCGCCGCAAAAAAAAATTCCACGTTCCTTAAACACATTCTTTGAAACACCAATGTGGTTTCCTAATAACAAAAATATATTTTCAACCGATAATTCTGTTATTTTTTTTGGAAAACATAAATCTATCAGTAGATTAATCGTGTCTGTGTGTAGGTGGGATATTAAAACCGCCCTCTTTTTATCCTCGGATTTAAATTTGTCATCATTGACGAGGATCAACTGCTCAAACTGTAGCACGAACGTCTCCAGCCCGTCCCTAAGGTGACAAAACCTGGGTAAACCCACTCCCTCCATTTCCACACAGATTACCAATAATCAGAAAAAACAACAACAAACAGCACTCAACTCACGAATCTGATGATTGATGCTGCCGCCGATCGCCGCCCTTCCGCGTCCGACCGTCTTCTGGCTCCGTCCGGATTCCTGGTCGTCCTTCTCGTCCGGTCACCACCGCCACGCCTTCCCGTGTCGGGTCCCCGTACAAGCTGCCTGGATCCGTTTTTCATCCGGTTTCTCGGCTGCTGATTCCTTGAGCTCAGCGCCTTGAATCTCCTCACCAGTTCCTTGCCTTGATGCTCCTTCAATGTCCGATACTGTCCGTGAAGCTGCCCCCAAATTATTTTATTTTTTATGCGACAATAATCCCTTCCGCGGTGCTCGGTGGGATTATAACCAAACTATGGTTCTTTCAGCTGCGCCTACTGTGGTTCTTCCTCCAGGAAGAATTTAATGGCTGATCAGCTTCCTTTTTCGGCTGCTCCAACTGTAGTTCTTCCTCCAGGAAGAATTTAATAGCTGTTCAGATTCCTTTTTCGGCTGCTCCAACTGTAGTTCTTTCAGCTGCGGCTACGGTTCTTCCTCCAGGAAGAATTTTGCGGCCGTTCAGCTTCCTTTTTCGGCTGCGCCAACTGTGGTGATCTGCCGTGTCGATCACTCAGATAAGATGTAAATAATAGTCGTTTGGATACTCCATACTATTTGGTTTATTTAGTGTTATTACTAATGTACAGTATTCGAGATGTTGTTGTTAAGAGAGGACGAGTTACAACAGACACGCCTTTTTATACGTCTCGGTCATGCTGTCTCACTCAGATATGCCTGTCTCTTTCATACCGACAGACATACGTTCACCACAGTTACACCAAGCATATCAATGGAAGGCCTGTTCGGAAGATTGCTTCCGTTGAAGGAGACTAGATTGTCATTTGGATCCCTTTTAGACGTAATCAGACAGGATTGGGTCTTTGAAACATTAAATTCGACGAGATTATTTTTACCCCAGGAGGAAATACTCTCGAGATAACCGTCCATTCTCTGCTTCAAAGCCCTCCGAGCCGTTGGAGTTTGTGTGCCCTTTGGGGGCTTGTCAAACAAAAAGCTATCATGAACTGTACTGTCATCCGCGTAACAATGAATTGGTGCACATGTCAAAAGGTCATTGATGTGCAACAAAAACAAAGTCGGAGACAGAACCGATCCCTGTGGGACGCCAGCATTTATGGAGTGTAAGGAAGAGGTGAAACCGTCAGCAACCGCCTGAATCGACCTATCCCTTAAAAAGTCAGCAATCCACGTACACAGGGATGCGGGAAGTCCGTAAGAAGGCAATTTGTTGACAAGTCCTCGGTGCCAGACCCGGTCAAAGGCCTTGGATATGTCTAGTGCGACCGTTTGGGTCTCACCGTGACGTTCCAGGCACCGCCCCCAAACATGCGTCACATACGCGAGAAGATCACCGCACGAGCGGTTCCGCCGGAATCCGTATTGACGGTCGTTGATAATTTTTTTCTTCTCGAGGTATGTGAGCAGTTTGTCGTTGATCACACGTTCCATCACTTTGGACAGAACTGATGTGATCGCTATGGGGCGGTAGTTGGCCGGGTTGGAGCGGTCACCTTTCTTGGGAATAGGGTTGTACTGGACACCTACGCCAGTAACATCGACTGTAAATGCCGGTTTCCTCTCGGGGGGGGGGGGTACCTTAGGTAAGGATTTTCAAAGAAACACAACTTGCGAATGTCGTCGGACAACTAACTGATTGTGGCAGTTGTTTGCATATTTATTGAGTTCGAATTCAACACGTGTTAATGTACATCAAATATTCTTATCTCTAAACAGGATGCATGAGAGCATTAAGGAACCAATAAAAAAAATAACTAAATTTTAATTACTACGGTTAAATCCCATTTGAAACATGATACGTGTCCGGTGATAACCTTCAAAAAGGGATTCGGCGTCGTTAGATGCGTGATAACAGTAAATATTCATTTCCTTAATTATTTTAATGATTATGTCCATCCGCCTGCTGTCCGGTACACCCCCAACGTGAAAAAGTATTTTTCGCCTAATAGTTTCCTCGGACAGTAAGGTATCTTCTTCAGGCGTGAAGAACTATGGTTTTCACAGCAGGCCTAATGTACTCTCCGGTAGCTGTTTTGACACGAACGCTTCGCACCTGTCCATCTGCTGCGGGCTTGGCCTCGGTGACGATTCCCTTTGGCCAGGTATTCCTTGGTGTAGTTGGATCCATTATTAATACCAAGTCTCCTTCTTTAATGGGGTTCGCTGGAGTCTGCCACTTGGGTCTCTGGGCCAAAGTTGGTAGATATTCTTTAAGCCATCGCCTCCAGAACATGTCTGCTAGTTTTTGAGCTACGCGCCATTGTTTACGCAAGCATATTTCATCATCTTCTTTTTTATAGAAGGCAAGATGAGGCCTTGTTCCGGCAGAACCAATGAGGAAGTGGTTCGGCGTCAGTGCCTCTTCATCTCGTGGATCCACCGATACGTGCGTAAGTGGCCTGCTATTTACTGAAAATTCTGCTTCCGCTAGCGCGGTGATGAGAGTTTCCTCCCGCGGCGATTTCTCCCTCAGAACCGCGTTTAGCGCTTTTTTAACAGAGCGTACTAGGCGTTCCCATGCTCCGCCCATATGTGGTGACGCTGGAGGAATGAAGTTCCATTCAATTCTGTTCTTTGTTAATTCGTCATGTAATTTCGAATTTTTCGTCAAATGTTTTATTGCTTCTCGCATCTCTTTATCTGCACCATGGAAATTGGTTGCATTATCTGAGTAAAATGCAGTAGGGTGTCCTCGACGTGCAGACATACGTCTGATAGCCAAAATCGCAGAATCACCACTGAGAGATCCTGCCAGTTCATGATGTACTGCTCTAGTGGTCATACATGTAAATAATACACCATAACGTTTTTCTCGGCGTCGACCAATCGTTATTTGCAAGGGCCCAAAATAATCAATACCACAATGAGTGAATGGTCGATTGTTATGTGACAGGCGCCATTCAGGCAGCTGACCCATTAACGGAGTTTGTGACCTACATTTCAAGTGTTTACAGGTCTGGCATTTGTTTATAATATTTCTGGTGTTCGTGCGTACTCTTAATATAAACAAACTGCTTCGTAAGTCGTTCAATGTTCTTTCTGAACTACAGTGGTGCCCCTTTACGTGATAATATTTTATCAACAATTTTGTATATGGTTGGGCACCATCTAGTATATTTTTTTTATTTTTTATTTATTGTTTTTGTGTTTAATTCGTAGAACTCCATTTAATTTTTTTATAAATTTAATTTAGATTAAATTTGATAATATTATTATTAAGTTCTGCAAGTGTTTTAGTTTTTATTATTGTGACAGCTGTTTCGGCTTACAAGGCCATTTTCAAACTGTGGTTAGTCCACATTGAGACGACGTATTTATACTATTTCAAATGTAAATTTTGAAGGTGCATACACAAAACCCAAGCAGTATAATGCACCCAAATAATTCATAGCAATAAAGTCATTAGTAAATAATTAAGAACTCATTACCATTTACTAAGGGGAAAACATAGATTGGTTTAACCAACAATAGATCATGTCATCGGTGTAACCAGTAATAAATCAATGTATGCACCTTCAAAATTTACATTTGAAATAGTATAAATACGTCGTCTCAATGTAGACTAACCACAGTTTGAAAATGGCCCTGTAAGCCGAAACAGCTGTCACAATAATCAAAACTAAAACACTTGCAGAACTTAATAATAATATTATCAAATTTAATCTAAATTAAATTTATATAAAAAAAAAATAAAAAAATAAATAAAAAAAAAAACCATCTAGTATAATGGGAGCTTTCATACTTTGTGTAATGGCTTGGCTAGTTGATCTTTGCAAGCGCGTGTTCATTCTAACTATCCCTTCCGTGTCTAGCATTGGTGTCAAAGGGTGAAGCCTACTGCTTGTAGCGGGTTTCAAAGTCTCGATTTCCCGTTTTAAAGTCTCGACATCCTCACCGAATGATTCTGCCTGGGAAGCTTTTACCCACATTTGTTCGGCCTTGTTGAGTTCTTCTGTCGGTAGTTCGTTTGGTAATTTGTCAGTTATATTACGGCATCTCTTAATAAACCTTAACATCCATCCTGTGGCTCGTATTAATAGCGTCCATGATGAGAATCGTTGTATATCGGGCAACGCATTTATACTGCTGTTTGTTGAAGCTGCTACAAATTTAGATTTCACTTCTAACAGTGCTTCATCTGGTTTTATTTGTTTTTCCTTTGGCCAGTGATTTTCCTGCTGTGTGATAAATTTAGGCCCTTTGAACCAGGCTCCTTCCGGTGAGAGTTCCGGTGGCTTGCCATCTCTGGTCCCAGCATCAGCGGGGTTTTCTTTAGTCGGTACCCATTTCCATGCTGCGATTTCAGTTAGTTCGTCTATTTCTCCCAGCCTATGGGCGACAAACACCGAATACGTTCTTGGGTCATTTCTCAGCCAACACAATACAGTGGACGAATCTGTCCAATATATGGTTCGTTGAATTGTGCAGTTTGATTCTGCTCGGATTGTGGCCGCTAATCTCGCCGCCATTAATGCTGCCTGGAGTTCGAGACGTGGAATTGACAGCGCCCTTAACGGGCTTACTTTGCATTTACTGCTAATAAATGAAGATTTTAATTCTCCATTTTCATGTTGCTCCACGAAGTACGCCACTGCACAGCAAGCCAACTCCGACGCATCGCAAAACACATGTAATGTTATGTTGTTCTATTTATTTATTACACAGCATCTCGGTATGTTTATTTCTCATCTTTTCATGAGTGTTATCCAAATTTTCCACTTTTCTTGGTGTTCTAGGTGTACTTTGTCGTCCCACCCGATATTAGAGCGCCAGACTTCTTGTAGGAGTATTTTTGACCTTATTAGAAGACATGATAGAAATCCCACCGGGTCGAATGTTTGCATTACGGCACTTAACATTTCCCGTTTAGTTGGCCATTCTTTAGCTTCTATATTGTTAAGAAACTTGAATATAAATTCATCTGAAGCTGGGTTCCATCTTATTCCCAGTACTCTTTCTGTTGTCAAATGTCCTCGAAAGATCTCAATTGCAGAGGTAGCCCGTCTTTCAGTCGGGATTGTCTTCATCACAAGTGGGCTATTAGATGCCCAGTTAGTTAATTCGAATCCTCCTTTTAGGAGAACTTGGCCCCCTTCTCGTGCCATCACTATAGCTTATTTTTCTGAATTCATTGAGTCTAAGTAATCATCCATATAAAATTTATTTTTAATGGCTTCAGCGGCTGCGGGAAAATATTGTTCTTGTGATTCGGCGATTTTATTTCTCACGTATTGGGCGCTGCTGGGCGAGCAAGCGGCGCCAAAAATCATTGAAGTCATCGCGTAAGTTTGTGGTTCTTCCAGGTGATTCTCCCTCCACAGAAATAATTGTACTTTCTGGTCTTCAGTTTTTATTTTCACCTGAAGAAACATTTCTTTTATATCAGCAGCTAGGGCGATTCTGCCTTCGCGGAAACGGAATATATTTCCAAGCAGCGATGATAAAAGTGCGGGACCGGTGTGTAGTAGATTGTTGAGAGAAATTCCCTTGCATTGGCTGGCCGCATCGAAGACGATTCTTATTTTACCCGGTTTATTCGGGTTCAGCACTGCAAAGTGCGGTAAGTACCAACTTTTTCCGGGACTGTAGCTTCTTTGGTAGTGATTTTTCGTGCGTACCCTTTCTCGATATATTCTTTCATCTTTGCCTTATAAGCTTGTTCAAAGTTTGCGTCTTTTCTCATTTTTCGCTCGTTAACCAATAGACGGCTTAAAGCGCATTTTTTGTTTTCGGGTAGCCAGGTATTATCCTTTTTCCACAGTAGACCTGTCTCCCAATGTCCCGTATCTAGGAGTCGTGATGATTCATTCATTATTCTTTTTATTTTTTATTTATTTATTTAAACGCCCATAGGGCTTTTACCTAAAATAATGTACATCTTTATTTTTTAGTTATACTAGTTTTAGTTATACTAGTTAGTTTTACTCGAACATCATCAGCGTTTTCTCTTGGCTTAGACGCCACCCCGAGTGAATCTATCGCGAAGTGTTGACGTATTAAATCATCCATTTGTTTATCTTGGATGGTTTCTTTCTTAATCATCGTATTCATAACTGAAGCCGTATGCTCTCTTTCATTGTTATTGTTTATTTTTCCATTGGTCGTCCATCCGAGCGCTGTTAGTGATGTAATATAACCATTACACTCACGTAATTCTCGTGTCACAATAAGATGGGCATTATCTTGCCCTATTAATATGCGTGGATAGATCTTGACTTGTTCCGCGGTTGCTCTTCCTGTATCTCTATTGTTTTGTAGAAAGGGTTGAATGGGCAGGTCAAGATTGTTCATCGTATTTACTCGGATTGAGTATTCGTTACTTGTGGGCGAAGCTTGTACTTTAATTTTCACGGATCTCGACTCGTCATCTGTTGAGCACATTCCACTAGCTCCATGAATTTTTATTCCCTGTCTAGGTCCGCGGGCCCCAAGAGCGTCTGCAATACCAGAATCAATTAGTGAAATTGTAGATCCTTCGTCGAGAAGTGCGTATGTTTCAATCTTATCACGAGGGCCACTAATTGTTATAGGGACAATTTTTAACAGCACCGGGTGTCCATTACTGTAAGTATTCATAACAGTGTCGGATGCTCGAGTTACAGCTGCGGCGTTACTTGAATCATTATTACCCGCAACATATCTTTTTCGTGGTGCATTATGTAACGTTTTATGATGTAACATCTGACATTTATCAACACCACATTTTCTTTGATTGTGGCACGTGGGTGATCTGTGAGTGCCATTCAGGCACAGATAGCATATTTTTCTTTCTTTGATAAATTCCCACCGCTCACTAATATTCTTCTTGAGATAATCGGGACACACAAAGAGTCGATGCATTTGATTACAAAGAAGACATGGCTCCCTTTTTTCATTGTTAACGGTGGATTGATGGGTGAATACTGTATTTTCACGGCGAGTTTTTTGAATTCTGCCGTATATCTGAGGATCGAGACCTCCTGCATACGGTGTCACATTGCTAATTCCCATTAGCCACTGAGACAAATCGCTTATAGTGGCATTCCTTGGCCCTCCAATTATTGATCCAAACCACATGAGTCGTGCGGAAAGGGGCAATTTTGCTACCATTTCGTTAAGTAACTGGGGTGATGCCAGGTATTTTTCCTGCATACCTTCGACTGTAGCCACCACGTTTCGTATGGTGACCGAGTATTCTACAATTTCTTCTGTGGCGGCGTTCTCTTGAAGTTTAGGAAGTCGCCTCACACGGTCAAGCATCGTAGCGACGATTGCTTCTGGATGTCCGAATCGTAACTCCAATGTTTGTAGTATTTCAGGCACGTTTCTCGGTTCTACGAGGAGACAGAATACAGCTTCTTTGGCCCGTCCACGTAAGGCGCGCTGCAAACGTAGAAGATTTTCTGCAAGCGTCAACCCGCAAGTCTCAGTGGATTGATCAAATTGGGATTTAAATGTCGGCCAGTCTAGTGGATCACCATAGAACAAAGGAAGATCTTTGGCACTAGATTGCCGTGCTATGAGTGCCGTCATTCTTGAATCTTCTTCGTTAGTAGTATTTCTAGGGCTGCCTTCTCCCCTAGTTGATCTAATGGCATCCGTTATTGCGGCTGTCATCAGTGCCATGGTATCGGGCAGATCTGGCTGATTGTTGACCCACTCTTGTGTGTGTCGTTTTTTCTCCTTTGCCGTGTTTGGTGGCAATGTATGTTGACAAAATTCTTCATTTTCTTCAAAAAATTGCTCAGAGGTTAACTGTATCTGTGGATTCTCCTTGACAGCCATGGTTTCCTCTGACCTAATCTGCTGAGGCGAGTACGCTGTTTGCGGTTGTTCCTCAGACAGTGTTATGTGGGTGGGCCTTGATCCACCTTGGTTAGCTGCAATCAATGCGTTGATGCGTTGCCGTGCAGACTCCTTCTGTAAGCGCAGATTCTCCGCACGGAGTATTCGAAGAGTTTCTTCGAGAGAGGGCGAGTTGTCGCTTTCTGAAGACGTCACTGATCCTCTCCTGGAAGCAGGTGCTTTGGCGCCTTTCCCGGAGCGTAGTGACGGTGCCATGTTTCTTGATTTTCTGAGGAAAATCCGGCTCGAAGGACCATAAATGTACTGGACACCTAGGCCAGTGACATCGACTGTAAATGCCGGTTTCCTCTCGGGGGGGGTACCTTAGGTAAGGATTTTCAAAGAAACACAACTTGCGAATGTCGTCGGACAACTAACTGATTGTGGCAGTTGTTTGCATATTTATTGAGTTCGAATTCAACACGTGTTAATGTACATCAAATATTCTTATCTCTAAACAGGATGCATGAGAGCATTAAGGAACCAATAAAAAAAATAACTAAATTTTAATTACTACGGTTAAATCCCATTTGAAACATGATACGTGTCCGGTGATAAGCTTCAAAAAAGGATTCGGCGTCGTTAGATGCGTGATAACAGTAAATATTCATTTCCTTAATTATTTTAATGATTATGTCCATCCGCCTGCTGTCCGGTACAAGGGTGAATGACCGCTTTTTTCCAACCAGAGTGCACAGTGCCACACTTCAGGGACATTTTGAAGAGCTTTGTCAAAACTGGAACTATTTCCGCAGCACACCTCTGCAATACCAGGGCAGGTATTCCATCAGGTCCACTAGCTTTGTTAATATCGAGCCCCCGTATAACGTGGAGTACATCCCGATGCCGGAACCTCAGCTTTTTCATAAAGAAGCCGCAGTGAGGAACCGACGCGGAACAGCACCTCCGTCATCGAGGGTCGAGTTTTCCGCAAACATTTTCCCTAATAAGTTAACCTTTTCGGTGGCGGTGTTTGCTAGTGAGCCGTCAGGTCTGGTAAGAGGTGGCAAACTGGGTTTGCAAAAATTCCGACCTATTGAGCCCGCAAGCGACCAGAATGCTCTGCTGCAATGAATGAATTTGTTATATCGTTAATGAATTTGTTATATCGTTAATGAAAATGAGAAACAAAACCGGACCAAGGTGACTACCTTGCGGTAGGCCACTGGTCGCACAGAAAGCTTTCGATAGCAAAGATTTTATTTTAACAAATAGTTTACGATTAGTTAAATAGCTAGTAAACCATTTTAGCATGTTGTCTCTTACTCCTAGGGCAAATAGTTTTCGGGTTAGTAGTTTATGGGATACTTTGTCGAATGCTTTTGAAAAGTCTGTATATATGCAGTCGACTTGTTTATTTTTTGCAAAAGATTCTAATATAAAGTTTTGAAATATTGTTACGTTAGTTGCGGTTGATCTACCTTTGATAAAACCGTGTTGTTTTTGGTCGATTAGTTTTATTAATTTGGGATAGATTTCATCAAGGACCATTGATTCAAAAAGCTTAGAAAGTACTGACTGTATACAAATGGGGCGATAATTGGTTATGTCAGTGTCGTCTCCTTTTTTGAGGATAGGTGTAATGAAGCTCGATTTCCAGCGGCTTGGAAAATATCCAAGGAACAAGAGGCGGTTGAATAGTACTGTAAGCGGTTTAGATAATGCATTGGAGCATTTTTTAATGAATATTGGTGGAATGTTGTCTGGGCCAGCAGATTTGTCAGTGTCTAAGGAAAGTAATTTCTGTTCGCAAGATTTTTGTGTGATATGGCAATTTGTTAAGTGTGTAGTATTACTAAATTTGTATTCGGGTATTTTATCATCGGGGGTTTCGTCATCGTATACGTTTTTGAAGAAATCTGAAAAAAGGTTTACAATGTCTTGTTTATTGTTTGCACTGATTCCATTCATTTGCATTATTGGTGGGTAATCCGTGTTTTCATTGTTAATTTTTTTAAGAAATTTCCAGAGATTTTTGGATTTAAAAACATTATTCTCGATGGTAGTTATGTACATTTTGTAGCAATGTTTAGAAAGATCTTTACATTTTTTCCTAGTTTCCCTAAAGTTTATATAATCAGCTATGGATTTGCTTTGTTTGAATTTTTTGTGTTGACTTTTTTTTTGCTGAAGAGAGGCAGTTAGCTCCGATGAGAACCAAACTGGGTAAGTATACTTTTTCAGCGTGTAAAAAGGTACATAGGATTTAATAGTGTTAGAAAATGTAAAATAAAGTATGTCATAAAGTATATATTAATATTTTCATCAGACAAAAAAGACCAGTCTATATTTGAGAGATGGCAGTTAATTGAGTCAAAGTCTGCTCGTTTAAAGTTCAGAGTTTTTTGTTCAGGTTTGGCATCGTTATCACAGGGTATGTTTAATTTCGTGTATAGGGGAGGATGGTGATTGTCGGCAGGTAGGAGCGGATCATTAGACAGTTCTACAGATATTTTAGAGATGTTTGATAGTACCAAGTCTAGTAAGCGATCGTTATTATTATAGATGAAATTGTGCTGGTACAGGTTTAAAAAATTTGCTGTGTCCAAGATTTCTCGTGCCCGGTCATTTTCGCTTTCGTTTGTGATGTAGCCGCTGTCGTTGGATTCCCATTTTAGATTTGGAAGGTTGTAGTCTCCAAGAATAACAAGTTTTGAGTTTGGATATTTTGACAGGAGATGTTCAACGTCTTCACAATGGTTTCTGTATGTTTGAATATCGGAGAGTGGTGGTAGGTAGGTGGTTCCAATAATAATTTTTTCCAGTCCAGTAGAGATTTGCACAAATAAATGTTCAATGTTGTTGTTTTTCGTCGGTAACTTCCTAGATGAGTACTTTCGTTTAATTGCTATTAAAACACCTCTACCTCTTGACTTCGAACTTGATCTGGCATTTCTGTCACAACGAAAAATTTTGTAGTTAGTAAGTCCAAGTTCAGATGATTTTATTGCAGAGTCAAGCCAGGTTTCCGTAAGTGCATATACGTCATGATGATGGGACGGAAGAGCTGCGTGTAGATCGTCTATTTTTGTTCGTAGTCCACGGATGTTTTGGTAGTATATTTTCAGCTTAGTTATACTCGGTTTTTTGGATGGATGTTGACTATTTTAGGTGACGAATTCATATACTTTATAGTTATGTCCGTTTCTCCATTGGCTTTACGTTTTTCAAGTTCCGTCCGTAAGTCCATTAGGTGCTTTTGCTGTGCTGGGGTCGAGTCAGAGTAAATGCGTACATTATTCTTTAAGAGATGTTTTTTTCCTTGTAGTATTCTAGTTGTCTAGGAGTCTTCAAACTGGATTTTAATTGGTCTTGGCTTGTTATTATTATTATTACCAAATCGGTAAACTTTAATAATTTTATTTTTTGCAGGTATATCTATATTGGAAATTATTTCCGTTACTGCAGTTTGGTCATCCAAGATTTTGTCAGTAGCTGTTACCATTGCACTTTCAGGTACATCGCACAAAATTATATTTTTCGATTATGCATTGGAGCTTTCAACTTCTATTCATGGATCTAACAGAAATATCACGTATGATAACTGGTTTACTTCAATCCCTGCTGCTGAAAAACTGCTTTCAAAAAATATTACAACAGTTGAAACACTGAAAAAAAAACAAAACAGAAATACCTACCCATTTCTTGGACACAAAAGACCGCCATATGAATACATCAATGTTTACTTTTCATAACGAACTTACTTTACTATCATATGTGCCTCCAAAACTAAGCAAAGGAAAAAAGAAAAACGTGCTTATGCTTTCCACTACACACTTCCAACCAGACCAAGACAAATCTGTTGATTTACCAGAAATAATAAGTTTTTACAACCAAACCAAGGGGGGTGTGGATACGTTTGATCAACTTTGTCATACATACAGTGTGTCTCGTAAAACTCGTCGCTGGAGCCTTTGTGTCTTCTATGGAATTTTGAATATCGTCGGAATCAATTCTATGATATTACTGCATTCATCTAATGCTACCGGAAAACAAGTTTTCAAGAATAGACGAACTTATCTGAAGACTTTAGCTTTTGACCTTATAAAACCTTACTTGGAGGATCGATTTTTATACAAAACTTTGCCGATGCATCTCCAAGAAAGTATTGGCGGAATATTAGGAAAAAAGCGGTCTTATGATGCTACAACCCCTTCAAAATCAAAATCTGGAAGATGTTCATTTTGTCCCAGGTCAAAAGATCGTAAGTCACGCGCTCAATGTCAGAAATGTAAACGTTTCATATGTTTAGAGCACCAAACAAAGATTTGCCAACATTGTTAAGAAAAGTTACTTTTAATTAAGCCTTATTGTATTATGTAAAACTGAAATAAGTGCCATAACAGTCTATGTAAGTTAATTTTGAATAAATGTTTTTTTCTCACGTAAAAAATATGTTTTATTTAACGGGGTACTCCAGTACCCCTGGGATTAATTTTCTCCTATTCCGCTTCACTCTTAATACGCAATATTTCACTTTCAAATAAATGGATTTAGCTTTATTAATTCAAAACATGATTTATTATGTCGGGGGAGACGGAAATATACGCACTTTTAATTTTAATTTCGTTTATTAAGTCACTTACGCGATATATCAATTAGTATGCGGCGCCGCCGAAAGCGACTATGTTCATATCAAGAGTTGGATTATATTCATAATATCGTAATTCATACCTACAAAATATTTCATAGACACTGCTGCCAACCAAAAAAAAATTAGTATTGCCATATAAAATAAATAATATCATCGTGTATAATTAATCCATATTAATATGTAAGTCAATGTATTATTTATAACAAATAATCAACATATAATTAAATAAAATAACCCGAATATCAAACAAATAGAATAAAATGTGATTAAACGTATTCCGTTTAGGTAGTTTAGGTTAGGTTAGGTTAGAACATGGAAAATAGGTATTAGAATTAAATCACAAACAAGTCTATACAAACCTAGCGTAGCCCACGTACTATTTGAAAACTGGGATGTAACTCTAAAGGGGACGCGAGCAGGAGTTATTAAAGGGGCATTTTTTTGCTATAGAAAATCACAGTTAGATTAGGTTAGGTTATATATATTAATTTAATATTTTCAAGATTTTATTTTCTTTAACTGAATTAGTTCGTAGGTAGGTACTGTACCTAACCCGCGCACTGGCTAGGTAAATAACTAGTTGTGGTATTTCCGACAAATGTCACATTATTTTGTTTCTTTGAAATCTCGTGTGACATATCGCGTAAGTGACTTAATAAACGAAATTTAAATTAAAAGTGCGTATATTTCCGTCTCCCCCGACATAATAAATCATGTTTTGAATTAATAAAGCTAAATCTATTTATTTGAAAGTGAAATATTGCGTATTAAGAGTGAAGCGGAATTCGTAACCTTTACCCCCCTGGGTAGTGTTAGTGTATGATCTATGATGGGTACGGTTCTAGGGTTAAGTCTACTAATAAAATTAAGCAATTACCTGATAAGACAGCATTATTCACGGTCATCGGATTTATTTTAGTTTTCTGTTGTAAGTATGAGTTAACAGAAGGGCGGATAATTCGATCTCTGCCATTAATGTAAATACTGTTTTTCATTAGCATTGACATTTTGAATAGTAATCGTAAAAGTCTTTAAAAAAAGTAATACTGTGTTAAGAATCAGTTTCACGGCACCGTCGATACATAACACAATTAGTAGAAAATTAGAAAAGTTTAAAAAACCTCTTAAAATAGAAATTAAAAAAAATTATAATACAACGAAAATGTTATACTTTATGACATAAATTACTGTTCCATTAATATCAAAACAAATTTAAATACCGAATAATAATATGTACAATTTATTTTGCTACTTCAGTAGGTAGGTACATTGATTTATTTTTTACAAAACCGGCAACGTACTTTGGTAAGTATTATTAATAATAATTTTTATTCTATTCAAACGTACGGGACAATTAAATATTGCAAGAAGTTAAATATTTAGAGAATGCATTAAATACCTACCCCGCTCACAATACAGGGTGTCCTGGGCGTACAGTGCGCTAGCTTCAGGAGGTGATTCTACGTGATGGTAGAAATAAAAAAATAAATTTACTTATATAGAAATTCCAATGTTTATTAAAATATGTTTCCCTTGAAGAATATTTGTTTTCCATTAAAAAATTAAAAACTACTTTAAAACGTTGGAGTTTCAAAAAAGTTACTAACGTTTTTACTTGCACTATGCATAATTATCCCCCGAAATTAGAGCCCTTTACCCCCGGACACCCTGTATATTAGGTGTAAAAGGGTGGAGACGTTTTTTTTTTGCGACCAATGATAAGATAACTACCAAGGTAATGAATATAATAAAGTTATAAATTAAGTAGGTACAGTAGAAGTTTAAAAATACAAATTAAACTTTACACATTGCAAAAATTATAGTATTTAATATGCATTTTTAATGTTATGTCTTTCGTGCATAATTAAAAAGCCTATATTCGTAAATGGGAGGTAAAATTTATCAATCTCTTCCTGCTTGAACATATGTATAAATTTTTTTCGAAAATGACAGCGCTTGTGGCGCAACTTATCGCTCTAGTTCGTTTCTATCCAACATACCATTTTGGAGAAATGCATTGCAAAAATTGCATTTAGAAAGACAACAGAAAGCATTTATTTACACCATACAAGTGAAAAAAAATCAAAAAACATTTATAAGGTGTTTTTAAAACGCAGTTTGTCTTAAGTCCACCAAAATTAAACAAAATTCCGAGCGTGTTTATTCAACATCCACACGTTGGCCAAAAGCACCCCTCGTTTTTAAACCGGCCGTTACGTTACATTTCATATAAATGTATCCAACATCCAAGCCATATATTAGCCTAATGTGTGAACTTCAAACTCTCCGTTACGGGCGTATTACCTACATACCAAACAGCCAATGGCAGCACAGCGGGAGGACCATGTGATTGCATTTATTTCAAACATTCGTTCGTTAAATGCCACAAAAGTAAATGTCTTCGCTTGTGATTTTCCTATTTACAAAGCTATTTTAGTGGTTTTCTGGGAAATTTCAACACACACAGTGCCTAAAGATGTACACTGTAGAAAACGATAAAAATTTCAATAGAAAATGCAACAGTTAAATAATATTTAAGTAATTATTTTCTCAGCAAATTGTTTCAACTTATCATCCGTTAAAGCTCCATACAGGGTGGTGCTAATAAAGTTGTGTATTTCGAATGTTTATATAACATTTTATCTATTTTATAATACAATACAAGTTTTATATTTTGTTAAATATCGTAGTAAAACAAAATGTCGTTGCCGTTTTAATTGCGAAGTCAATTATTTAATTGATATCAATATGATTAATATTGACGTTGCGTCGGCGTTGAAAACTGGTATTTGAGAAGTTGCGTGATGTGCGGACCGTCATTGAAATATACTGGACAGCATAAACAAACCACTCACAGCGACTGTTTGACTTTTTAGTTGCCCCGTGAGCGGATGGCCGAATGAAATACCGACGGATGAAATCATAAATAGATGAAATACCGGCTCGTCACCGTAGTCCAGTTACCGGAGAGCGATTTGGAGCTTGTTTCCGAAGGTGGGGGTTGATTGACATGAACGAATTTGGAATTACTTTATTACTTCAGACACTTTATCAGGTGTCATTAAAATTTTAGTTAAGGCGATGCCATACGTAGTAATGCAAAATCATGTGTTTTTGGTTTGAAAATTTGGTCGCCTAGAAATGTTTCAGATACATTCATTAAATACTGCAAATATAATACATCTTGGCCTTTGAAATAATCAAGTAATTTTTAGATAAGTCTTTTTATAAGACTAGAAAAAAATAATGTATAAGGCCTATGAAAACTGCTTTAAAGTTTAAAATCTCCTACTTACGAACCTATTTTCGGTTATGATTTTATTTTATAATGTGGCAAATTAAGTTATTTATAAAATGATCGAAAAAAATTAAATATTTATCCCTGAACATCCACAAAATAAAATAAAAGGCAAAAAACATTTCTCCGAAAAATAACATCCGACGTTCCAGTGACGTCAAAGTCACTGCGACGGAAAGATCTACCATCACTATTTGTTATTGTTATGCTATTCCCCCAGTGAGTGTTATATCTATGTATTCACCGTTCTCTGTGGTATGAATTGTCAGTTCGTGTCAGTTTGTATATTTATGGTTTGTATTGTTTCGAGACGTGATTTCGACAGAATGGTTTATTTATGATTTCGACTTTCATGATTGCCAAAAAGTGTAATCAAGTCCAATTTAGATAAATTTAATATTTTTATAGATTACAAGTTGTTTGCTTCTTCTTTTGATCCCTGTAAATTTAACATTAAGCTAATTTTTATGCATAGTTCACAAATGAATAATGCAATCTGTTTATGCAGAGTTTGCCTTAGTAAAGGAGAATTCAACATATTCCGGGAAACAGTGACCGATGACCCTATAAGTGATCGTTTGATGGCATGCAGTGCAATACGTGTTAGTATGAAGTGACTTAATTTAATGTAAAAGTAATAAATAATCTCTAATTACTTTTTTTGTTGTTCTGCATTATTTCAATAGAAGAACCTTTAATTTTGCTTACTAGTTAGTACATTCTTTGCAAATGAACGTGCTATAAACATAGGATATTTTTATTCATGTGTTGTTTTGTTTCTAGGTTGAAGAAAACGATGGATTTCCATCAAATATCTGTTCCCAGTGTTTGACAGAGTTGGATATTGCGTACAAGTTCCGTAAAAAATGTGAAACATCGGAAAAGTTATACATGGAATATGTTGGGCTCAGTTGTGTGAATAAATTATTTAAATCAGATGTAAGGCCACTAAATTAAAATGACATTATATAATTTGCATTTGCACAGGAAAATGAAAACTTGAACAAAAATACAATTTTTATAGTAATCGATGATGTTTTTTAGGATGACTCCATGGATTCGACAACAGCTCAGTGTGATGGTGAATGTAAGTTTTGAAATTGAACAATTATTACCATATTTATTGTGGTTTAAGTTAATGGAGCAGAACCCACGGTGTGAAATATAAATGCCTTCAAAATTAGCGTGCTTTAAAAATTCAATATTATAATACCGTTTTATTATTTGTTTTGCAGTGTTACCATGTATGGAACCTATAAAAGCTGAATATGAAGATTCTCATACCGTTGCACCACCTCCTACAAATATAAAATCAGATAAACGCAACAAAACGGGATGCGTCGAATCAAAAAAAAGAATGAGTAAAATATTGAATACAAAGCAGAGAATGCATAATAAATCTTGTACAAAGAAAACAGAGGACAGCTTTATGGAGAAGAAAATAAAAGATAAAATGTAAGGTTTGCCCATAAATAAACCACTAGATGGATATCTTCGGGCTTTTTGCGTGACACAAATTAGTCCTAAAAAACCATCGATTTTCCAATATATAGACAGTAAAATTCTCATTCGGAGCCTACTTATTATACTATACACCAATGAAAAACTCTCAAAGTTTATTCGATAGAATTTCATAGTTTTTCATTGGTTAATATAGTTAGGCGATCGTATGACGTCACAATATTTCGGTTCCAATTTTCGATCGGAGTTATACCCTCCTGGGCTTGTCATACCTATTATACGAAATAATGTTTTTTGCAACTGAGTTATTAATTTTTTATCATCTAATTTTAAATAATGTAAATGTTGCCATTGTAAAAATGATTACGAACTTACTTTTAAATTTAGTTCGTAGTGAAGACTTTGAAGAATTTAAAATCTTTAATGAGGAATATTTATTGTAGATGTTCTGCTGCAAAACCAAAGGAAAGGGACAAAACTAGGAAACACATGTGCACAGTTTGTGGAAAAACGTTTTTGTTTCACGGTAATCTGCTTGACCACGAAAGGGTTCATTCTGGTGATAAACCATTTGGCTGTGATATTTGCGATCGGAGGTAAATATACATATTATAAGCCTGGACATTAAAAGTTGACTCCAAACTTTCAATGTCAATAAACAGGCGTAAAACATGGTGATATTTTTTTAAGGTAGCACAAAAGTATCCTAACCTAACCTATGTACACCTGCCGTGCTCCGAGTGTTTATGTAATTGACAAGAACTCAAATGTCTTATCTTAAATCAAACAATTACAATATTTTTAACTAGATGGAACCATTGCTTAACTTCTTGTTCCGTGGCCAAACAAAAGAACACGATTTTTAGCACACTCCAAAAAAATGGCTCCTCAGGATTATGTTATGTTCACGGTTATTGTTATTTAGTTCAATTATTATTATTATAATTATACAAAACATAAGACAGTAACAAAAAAATCCCACAAAGGCGAAGCCTGTGCGTTGTCATTATAAGTTATGTATTCAAAACAGTGGTGGTTAAATAAAGAAAAAATATAGTACCTATAGATAGATTAATATGATTTTACTTGAGTTTTTGCGTATTTAATAAAAAAAAGTTAAGGTTGAAGTTAAATAGAAGTTAATTTTTTTTTCTTTAAATGTAAACTGTAATGGCATATTTTAGGCATTACAAATTATAGAAAAAATTCTCTCACTTCCAGATTTTTTCTTACCCAACTTTTAACATTTATTTTATGCATGTTTAGGTTTTGGCACATCTTGATGGAACTCCGCAAGGAATTGAACAATTTTGGGCCAATATAGTTAATGTGTCTTTGGGCTAGCCTAGCTTTGCAGTGGGGCACTGTGTACACGCATATGTTGTGTCTCTGGCTAGAACGATTTGGGTTTTTACAGAAATTAGGACGAGTGTATATAAATTTAAGACATTGGACACAGTAGATCCGCCTTAGTTCCATAATGTCAGTTTCCTGAAACAATTGGTCATTGGGATATGTCTTGGTCTTCTGGTGCATTATCTTAATGATAGACTTTCTAGAGGTTTCACATGATTATTGTATGTTCCTCCTCAGGCGATTATTCCGTAGGAAATGGATGAAAGTACCGATGCATCATAAACAAGCTTCATGGTTCTTATGTTATTAAACGCAATTATCCATTATAACTGGATACAATTATATTACAATAATAATTTCTTTCTAGGTTTGCTCAGGCGGGGCACTTGATGATCCACACTAGAACACATTCCGGAGTCAAACCATATCAATGTGAATTGTGCCCCAGGTATAAACATTCTCCATATAAAAACAAACACTATGTTAATCTTACAAAAGCCTAATTATATAAAAGGCACACCGCTGTAATCTCCCCCTTTTTCTCATAAACCACATGTTAATAGGGGTGACAGATTATGCTATAAGGTTAAAGAGCTTTATATAACTTAATATTGCTCACCATACAATCCCATACAAACCTGTCACACCTGAAAGATGATGCATTATAAGTGTGGGCGTGGCGACGATGAAACGTCGTATTATACACCTGTCAAGGTGACATATCTCATACAAATAAATGATATTCCGTCGCAGTTCCCCAATCGATCTGACCCCCTCTCCCGAGGAAGATTATAGTGTAGTGTGACACCTCGGCGTATAATACGTTTATGCCACGCCCAAATAATGCATTATGCATAACGCGTAATGTGTCTAAGGCTTTATGAGAAAGGAAAGAGACAGGGAGCTGTCAGCTACATGACTTTCATTTGTGTTTTTTTTTTCAGAGCTTTTACAGTTTCGCACGCACTGAAAAAGCATGTGAGAATTCACACGGGAGAACGTCCATACGCGTGCACGATGTGTGGCAAGTCCTTCATCACCTCCTACCATCTATCCAACCACTTGAAGAGACACACAGGCGACAAGAAATTCAAGTGTGACTGGCCCCAATGCCAACTTGGTTTCGTGAACATCTCAGAAATGAAAAGACATAGAATCAGACACGAAAAACTGAAAGCATCTATAATGAATAAAGACAAAGCATCTTTAACTAGTAAAAGTGAGGCATCACTTACTAGTAAACGCAAAGTTCAAATCCCCATTATAGACTTGAAAATAATTCCATCCAATACAGCAGATATCAGTTCTTATAATGAATTCAGAAGATCGTACAAGCCGATATTTTGACGAAATAATAAAAGTGTATTTTTTTACATGATTTGTTTATTTATTAAATACTTAATGCAAATCTTTCCATTCTTTTATTATTACCATACTAATGACAAATAATCACATTTTCTTTGGAATTAGTAATAGTAAAAGCCTACTGAAAAGTTAAAAATAAATACAATTTCAGATTATTTTAAGGTCCCTGTAGACTAAGTACTTACTGACAGTCTACAATCATGGTCGTTTGACAAACTATTGCGGACTGTCAGAAAGCATACTACTTTCTGACATTCTACAATCATGGTCTTTAAAACTATTGGAGACTGTCGGTAAAGTATAAGACTTGTGCGCCGCCATTCCCGATAGGCATAAACAAAAAAATAATTTCTCTGAATGTAAGTAGCTATTCTGGAGAATCACTTACGGTAGATTATGTATTTTTTTATAAATATAAACACATTATCTAGTAAAAAAAACAGTACAATTCACAAAAACATCATTTTGCAGTAATTATTACAAAAATAGAATTGGCTGGCGCACAGTGAAAATTTAGCGTTGGCAAACAAAGAGCTATACTACAGGGTTTTCCAATAAGAGGTGTTATGTTGATATTCAAAGAAACTTTTCCCGTAAAAGATCAATGGTTTCGTTGCTTGTGTGGCACGTAGCGCCGTCTTGTTGAAAGTAAACATTGTCCAGATCAATACCATCCAATTCCGGCCATAAAAAATCATTAATCATCTCTCGATAGCGCAATCTATTCACCGTAACTGTTGCTCCAGCCTCATTTTCGAAAAAGTAAAGTCCAATGACTCCGCCGGACCATAAACCGCACCAAACAGTCACACGTTGAGGATAGAGAGGCTTTTCAACAATAACTCTTGGTTTTTCTGAGCCCCAGATGTGACAATTTTGCTTGTTGACGAAGCCACCGAGGTGGAAATGGGCCTCATCACTCAAGATGGTTTTTCGATGGAATTCCGGAACATTTTCACGCATTTCAAGGACCCAATCAGCATTGTGTATCGTTCCATTTTTATTAATGGCGTAGTTTCTACTTGTCAAATGTCAAAAAATGACAGCTTCAAAAGTAACATCTACCGAAATAGCGGGCTATTCAAAATAACACCTCTTATTGGAAAACCCTATATATTTTCTGACAGTCTACAATCTTGGTTGATGACAAACTACGTATTGTAGACTGTCAGAAAGCGTAGTACACAATCATTGCCTTAGTGATGGAGATGACCTATTTTACTTGTGATAATTACAAAAAATCATCTGCAGAGGTCCTATAGCCTCCTGGCTTTAAAAGACCTTATAAAATTAATTTATGCTGCATTATTGTTTGACATGCAGTTTGAGTATTGAGTAAAATAATTTTTTAACGTTATGTGAGTACATTACATACTCATATTCCGAAGGTAACAAGTAGTTACCTACGCACTCATTATCTATACAGGTGTAACAGCATGTACCCAAAAGATTTAAAAAAAATTTAAACATTTTTATTTTTACCCTGTATAAAAAAAATGTTTTGAAGCTTGCTTAACAAAAATATTAATTTTATTAATTATTAGGTATATGTATTTGAATATTATTATTATTATGAGAAAGCAAAAAATGCATAAATTAAAGAGATAAAGTCAGGTTAAAGTAAAGTATTACATATAAAATATATTTTCACTTAAAATATAAAAGTTTTGTGTCAACTTACTTTATACTAAAAAAATCATATATAAAAGTTGCGCCACCTTAAATTTCGATTTGAGGCCAAAATACCCAACCAAACTAAATAATTTTTTTTTTTTATCAAAAGGTATTGAAAAAATATAGTACGGATATTTTGCTACTTTATTTATTTGTGTTTCAAATTATAAAATATGGGCCAATGAAGAAATCGATTTTTCACGATTTTAGAGGCAATTTTGGAAATTATTTGCGAAGAAATAATGTTACCTTACATAAAATAAAAAATATATGAATTGTTAAGAAAACTATTTTGATGGGCTTAAATTTAATTTTCAAACAACACAAATTGGAACACAAATTTGTTGTATATAAATTTTAAATTCCGATACAAAAAACGCCTTTCTTACAATGTTTTATTTTTTAATTCATATTTTATTGTATTTACATAACAGTTTGGGAAAGACTATTTTTTTGATAATTATCATTGCTTCTAAAATCGTGAACAATCAATTCTTCAATGGCCTTTTAAAACACAAATACATGAAGCAGAACATATCCGTACTAGATATTTGCTACACCTTTTGATTAAAAAAATGATTATTTTTTAATAATAAACTAACGTTTATAAGACAAGGTTTTATGCATAGCATAAAGGATAACAAATAATTATAAGCAATAATTAGTCATCCGAAATACTAATACAAATTGAAAATATCTCCCGAGTAAAAATAAATGCCGCCAACGGGAATTGAACCCGTGCCTTCTGATGTTCGGTCAGGTGCTCTGTATCCACTGAGCTATGTCGGCTTATTTCCAACCCTTAAAAATGATTATTCAGTTTGGTCAGGTATTGTGACCTCAAATCATAATTTAAGTTTTGAATCAATCAGGCCGCGCAGCCGTTCTTCTTAAGATTATTATTTCTATCAGATCACAACTCCAAATAAAAAACTTTTCTTATTAATTTTATATATCAATGAGATGATTCCAATTCTACCAAAAAACTGCCTACATTCAATGGAGGAATGAAGAGGAAATAGTCAAGTACCTTCATATTCAGATCTAGCTACTAAATGTAGGCCATTCAGACTAAAGTCTAATTTTGAATGGTGATGTCTCATCAAGGTGATAATGAGGGTGATTGTGCGTACCTAATTTTTTTATAATTTAAATTATACGCATGTAAAAAAAGTATGACAAAATAAATTTTATTTGCACTTCTCCAATGTTTAATTTACAACCTCTGGACCAAGCTAAAGTTCTCACTACTTTATCACCGAGGTTGTCAAATAATAAATTTCAACTAAGTAAAATTACTGTCCCACTTTTAATAGGTAATCACTGAGATTATTACAAAGAATACCTGAGTTTTAGTGAAAACAGAAAACTGCATTTTTTGCTTGTAGGTTGTGGTGTTTCACACTCTTTTATCACATCTGTCACATTGCCAATCAAATAAGACAGAGATTGAAACATCCCAACCTTAGAGCTGGTCATTGGGACATGACTATATAGTAACTGGTCTTTAGTTTTAAGTATTTTTTTAAGGATAACCTTTTAGTGAATTTAATTTACATATTATTTTTTAAGAATACTAAATAGGAATACCGCCAAGTGTGATGTAATTTGGGGGGGAAGAGCCAATGACATAGAATGGGCGGGCCAAACATGAACGACACCTACATTGTAATAATTTCATCATTAAATACTACTAATTTCGCATACTATAGTTCGTCATGTTCAACTGGAGTTATGTACGCATTGGCTGCGAGGAGGGATATTTCCGAGTACAAAGCTTCACTGGTGAACCCTTCAATGGTTATACCTCCGTTGAGTCTAGTGACTCCGTCCACCCTCTGGAATAACTTGACGGAGGGGTAGCTGTTGATCCCTTCTTGGTGACAGAGGGTTCCCTCTCTTTGGCAATCAACTTTTCCACCGACAACGATATGTTCTAGCCGCTGAAAACACAATGTTCAAATTGAGAAAACAAAATGAAATTAAGATTTTGCAGCTCTCGACCCATTCAACAGCCTAATTTTATTTAATTTTTTATTTTTCCGACTTTCAACATTCAAGGCCATCATTTCAAATTATGGAGAGAGGGTAAATTTTTATGTTAATTTTATTTAAATGGGCAAATTTCATAATTATACGGAAGATTGGAGTTAAGTTCAAGCTTAGAAAAGATGAGATGTTGAACGGACGGGAGGCAACATTAGATAAGGCTTGATTGAAGAGAGTTTAGAAAGGGACAACCAAAAAATATGTGATCTAAAGTTCCCACTTCTAGACCCCAGAAAGTACAATCTGAGGAGTCAAGCACGTGAGTTTTAAAAAGGTGAGAATGAATGGAACAATAACAGCCGAATTCATTTTTGTAGTCTCTAAGTATCTCCGTTTTCTTTTTCTAGAGGACATTGGTACCGTAAATGAAACAGTGGTTCTAATACTGATTAGTAGAGACACCCATTCATAGCATTAACGATATTTTCGCGAATTAAAGCAATAAATGGTGTTTTTAGCGATAATAAAAAAGATTTGTTAATCGCTTCAATCTTGTGTTGACAGATCGTAGAACGAACATGACACACTACTGTAGAAACATGTGCCATGTTGAGTTTCAATCAATAATACAATAAAAATATTTCAGATGATTTTGCAAATTTAATTGTTTTTCCCCTCTTGCCGACTCCCATTTCTTGACGTTATCCTATTTAGCTATAAACACTATGAAAATGCAAAATTATAGCTACAAAAGCTATTTTTTCAATAATTAATGCTACATTTCTTAAAAATTAATGCTATGAATGGGTTTCTCTAGTGATTGGGTATGATTGTTCATAAGAAAAAATCTGTTACAAACATTGAAATAAAATAATAATTAGAGTTTGGGTTACCTGAATGACAGTGATGAATTCAGGCTCGAATTGATGGCAGTATCCACACCACGGTGCCATAAACATTATAACCCAGGTGCGGTCCTCTCTAAAAAAAACAACATATTTTATAAGCCATGTTTTAATAAATAATAAAATTTTGAGGTGCCATTTCACCATTACTATAAAAACTAGCACAGACTTGTGGCAGGAGTAAAATTGTCATCGCCGGCCGTGTGTCGGTTGACACTATTTTCGTAATAACTTACTTGTTTTTCGCAAAATTATATTTTTGTAATGTATACTGTCTTATCAGATATTATGTTCATATATTTATAATAAGGGTATATATCTATCCTATGTAGTTTCCCCAGAATAGTTACGTATATTCAGAGAAATGTTTTGCTCTCTCTAATGTTATAAAAAAAATTATAATATAATAAATAAAAGTGTTTGTTTGTTCAAAATCTTAAATCTCCGAAAATTCTTCACATTTTGAAATTTTGACACAACATTGCATTTGAATATGAGCGTTTTTATATACCTATATTATGTATGTCACCTGTGACAGGTAAAAATATGTTTTTCAAAAACAGCCAGGGCCATCTATTGGACAAACATGCTTTTTTTTAAAACAACGCCATTTGTTGGACAAACATGCATTTTTAAGGATAAAAATACCAAAAATCAACACAAGTTTGTATTCACAAAACCGGTACGAATTCGCCGACACACTAAGGGTACAAACGGGGGGATTTCTTGGCACACTTGAAGACAAATTCAAAGTAAATCCGAGTTCATCCAACCAGAATTAAATAGAAAGACAAACAAAAAACCTAAATTAGTATTTTTGATGATAACAAACCTTTTTGAAAGAAGTTGCGTTTTGTAGTTTTGAGCATTCAGTTGGACGATTGAGGATGGTACAAAAGTAAGAACCCACTTATGTAGAGCTGTTGCATCTCTTTCATAACTTGCATATATCCTGAAACAAAACATAGTGCCGCATTAGGCTTTGGCTAAGACAAGCCTGCGACTAGTGATCAATAATTTAGCCTTGGGAAAGTTACTGATAGATCCTTCTCATAGGTTTGTTTTAAATGAACCCCAATAACTTTGTGCAAAATTTGTGCTCCTTCTGTAAACAATAAATTGATAAACTTGCATCACATATGCTTTTTTGTGTGCGGTATTTGGTATTAGCAGCCTACCAAAGGCGGTGATGTAAATGCTAGTGGTATAAGGGGAATTATAAAAGAAATAAAGGAAATAATAAACTTACGCCATTGTATTGAGTCCCCGAGACCCAGTGGGATATAATCTTATAGTAGGATATGATTTGATAACTTGCTGAAGGCAGAGTTCTCGATTTAGTTCACAGTTCACCGCACCAACACTAACGTGCTTTAAATGAGATAGCTGAAACACATAATAATAATAATTATTATTACAATGATTTTTAATTAAAATCATGTGAGCAATAATGTTCACAATCAAAGTGGAAAATCAAAATTATTCATCAAGTAAATTTGGATACCACAAACAGTTTTCTTTACCTTTTGAGCCATTTTCCGCCATTCTGGCTGTAGTTTTTGACAAGGACCACACCAAGGGGCGTAGAACTCCACCACATATATATCCTGTTCACTTTTAGCACCGACTTCAGAATGGAAGTTGTCCATTGTCAGAGTAGTAACTAAAAGAGAAAACATGGGTGAATAAATCGATTAGACGTATCTTAGATATGGTGACCGGCTATGTCATCAAAATGACAGTTCAACACACCTCTAAAAAGTGATATAAAGTCATGAAAAGCGATGAAACAAAAACTAGGTTAAATAGGTTACATAGGTAACTATTAAACCTAGTTTTTGTTTCATCATTTTTAATAACTCTATATAGTTTTCATTTTGTTGAAATATCATGGAACCCTTAAATATGTATTAGTACTTTTACAGTCAAGTAAAACCACCTTGACTTCTTACTAATGGATATCTGAATACTCTCTCAATAATCCGCCACTACGAAAAATGAGCACTTGTCCAATTACTGAAGGCGGCAAATTCTAGTACATATATACAAAATACAATAAAAATTAAATCAGACATTTTGTAAAAACAAACAATCACCGCTATCGATCTTTCATAACATTATCATTTTTTGGTTTAAAATTAAGGTGTCACGTTTATGCTTTCCAGAAAACTTCATTTTGTAAACATAATCAAACAAAAAACATGGCAGAATGAAACGAACAGAAACACAAGGGTCAGTTGCAAGTAAACTCAGAGGACTAAACGAAATATTCTAAAACAACAATAATGAACCCTGGTGAATGGTAAAATGGTCAGCGAGAGCAAGCTAGATGGCGGTATAGTAACTGACTGTGTAAGAGTAAGGTACCTCATGTCGTCGTGCTTGAGTCTAGGCAAGTGGCGGACTACTGAATTTGGCATACAAATACCGGCAAATTATAGAGCTTGATTTTGTGCTTTCAACTAGTAGAAATAACAGTGGATTATAGTGCGAATTACTGAGAGAGTACTGTATATTTTCTTTTACCAAATAATCTTTTTCTGTCAGAGTAATGGCCACTACACACAATCAAGTTTACCGTGCAATTTGCATGAGACTTGAGGCTTGATCCAATTTGCAGTTCGTCCAATGTGGCTACACATGTTCCATTATATTTGAAGTGATGTCAGTTCATGAGAGTTCAAATCGGTGTTCGCAGTATGTTTTACTGAGTAACTTTGACTGAACTGACGAATGTCCACACACATGTTTAAACCTTCAGGCTAATTTGTTTGGTTTAGCGAACCAACAGCTAGTACCCGTAGAGTCTATTTGTTCGATTTTTTGAACAGCTCATATGGTCTCATGGAAATCGTTGTATTTATAATAATAATAATAATAAAAACGTTTATTTGACAATAATTTTTACATGTTTGCATATTAATTAATTAACGGACTTACGTCCAATATATTACAAAGCGACACGAGATTTGGGACAACGTACAATGCAAGAGTAAAGGATGGTATATAAAAGCAGAGACAAACAGGGAAAACATAAGAAAATAGAAATGAAATAGAAGTGTTAAATACATAGTTGTATCTTACTATCATGGTGAAAAATATGATCTAAACAGTTTTAGAAAGAAAAAACAAGACGCTACATATTTAAATATAGAAGTTAACCACAGAATAATTAAAATATTATCAGTTATTTTAGTTCAGTTTTTATATTTTAGGTCTAATTACTTTTGTGTCATGTGTTGAATCAGCTGAAAGTTGCTACACTGAAGCACTCATATTTTTTCTCCAAATAACCAGAAATTATAAGGAGAATTTCCTTACCATAGTTATATTTCATCATTCGAATGAAGTCCACAATCGCTTTTTCATCCGGATCTCCTTCGAAGGTGAAGACAGAGCTGGCGTTGTAAATAGCCGTTGTAGGATACATGTGTACGTTGTAGCGGGAACAGACATGAGAATGCATGGCGCAGTCCACAGTTCCAAACTAAAACAAAATATTGAAGATAAAGAATAAGGATTGAAGTTTCTGGGAACCTGATAAATCATAAATGAAAGCAAAACTGCCACTATCCACACTTTGTTCATATTGACCTAATGATTGATTAGGAATCTATATCTCATTTTCTATAGCAGGGGTGGGTAATCTGCAGTTCGCGGCCTGCGAGCACTTTCGGTGCAGCCTGCTGATCCCAAAAAAATATAATAGTATAAAAATTACTTCTAGAACTCGAGAACGGTTTTCTTTCACGGTGTTTCAAATACATTTTTAAGACCTTATTACAAGACCCAGAGAAAGGTATAAAATAGCTGACAGGTACTTATGTATGCACCTACGTTACTAGAAAGCAGTTTAGACACAAACAAATGGGCGATCGTACATACCTTTTTAATTTTATTTTCTTAATATTTTACTAATAATGTATAATAAAAAATTAAATGTGTCATAAGAAATTATGAGTGTAATGCTAATTAAACTGGGGATTCGCTTACAGATAAAATTACAGTTGTGGATTCATCTGCAGATGCCTTTAAGAAGGAAACCATTCATAGACGTCGGCAGGGGGGGGGGGGTTAAATTACAAATCTGTTATTTTTCATAATAAATGTTTAGTGCCAGATACAGACGTAACCTGACGTCTCAGTTGGGGCTGGACTTACACTTAGGCTAGAGCCCCAGCCAGGAACCAATTTTTATTTAATACTTAATGTTAAATTCACACAGGAGGCCCCGATGGGGAATAAGTTCCTTAAGGCTTACTGTGTCATCTTCGGGGATGCTGTGAAAATGGAACACATTGAGGATACAGGTCTCATAAAATAATGTACTAAATTGTACATAGGGCCCCAATGTCGTAGAGGCCTTTTGTAACCGTCTAGGTTCTACATCTTTTTGTAACCTAGACGGTTACAAAAAGATTTTGAGGACACTTTAAGGATTTCACATTTTTGTGTAAGTAGAAAATGTTGCATTGATTGAGGACTGCAGTGGTTTGAAGTTGCAGTGCCTGGATGGGAATAGACAGATTTTGTTCACTCGGCTACTAGCCAGTTAAGCTGATATGTTTTAAATATTTACGTTTTAAGCAATACTAAATATTTCCGAAAGAAAATACTAAAGAATTTTCATCTAAGTATTGTTGGGATACTGACTCTGCGAAAAATAAAAATCTAAAGAAAGTTTGCGCTTCGACCTAGAAAATGGCGCTTTTTCCGTGTCTTTGTGAATGTTCACTCTCTTCACACACACCACATTCCCTAATTGGGAATACTGTTACGGCGGCAGGGCCTGGATATGTATTGGCGGCGTACTCAACCGAAGGCAGCTCTACCAGGGAGGACCCGTGAACTTTATTACGTTCCGTAATACGCCAAAATTAAAACGCCGGGTAGAAGCATGATTTCTATTTCGAGGACTCATGGGCACTGTTAATTGCAATACCTGTGTTATGATGGTAGGCTAGGTTCTATAGTTAAATATTCAAACTACAAATTGCATTTAGTAGCCAAACAACATGTATTTGATTGACTGGGTACAAATTACATTTTATACACTTATTACAAAATACAACTGTTCAAGACTCACCCCCATTGTGACCGACCAAAGGAGCTAAACTATACTACTGTGATGCTGAACGGCCTATTCGCAGTACGATGTCCGGCCCAAGGGACATACGTAGAAGTCGAAGTCGTTGTGGAACGATGCAGGAACAGCCTGCGGACGATGTCCGGCCCAATGGACATTCGTCTACTTAAGAGGGGTGGTGGTATGACGCAGGCGGAGAAATAAAATAAGGTTCCGAGCCATCCGGCGACATCAGCAGAAACAAGTTGTCTACGTTTCTAGGCATCCGAGTCTACTATTGACTTGATAACACTCGCTAGATATTTTCTAGCCGCATGGCGGCGATCACGATTCAACACTTTATCCAACGTAATTTTAAATCGATCTCGCGTTCAACTTGTCTCAAATGGTCCGCGAGTCTCGCCCATTGACCGTGGATTAACGCCCGTTCAACATTAAATAAAATAAAAACCAACTTGGTTATCAGACTTCCGCCATTATAAAAAAAAAAACGACTGTCTTTAGAAAGCAGCCCCGCATCGCTGCTTCCTAGGGAGTGACTTGCATTCCTTTCCGTTTCCGCGGGAGTGTTGGTAGCACCAAAAAACCATAGATAATTCCTAGGAAAAGAAAAATAAAATAAGTACTTAATTAACAGAGTATCAATCTAGCACTTTACGGAACTGCATCATAACAATACCTTGGAAAAAAATTTGCCTGCAGCACTTTTTCTGTGTATTTGAGAATATAACAATTCATACTCCACTCTCTTCACCCACATACTCCAGTTGAGGATGTCATAGTTCCACATGGTTTCGAGATTATTGAGGAAATGGGACTAATGTGCCGTATTCGCAAATCATTTCATATCTACATAATTAGATAATGTATACAAAATAAAACATACATTTAATTTTTACATTTTGGGCTCCTTCATCATGTATATAAATATGTAAACCGTTTTGTTTTTTTTAATGTTGAATGTGATTTCGCCGATTCCGAATGTTTTACGCCACGGTGCATCGCCTTAAAAAGGAATATGTACAAGTAAGTTGAGGATACCTGAATTACTTCTGGAGTGAAATGATTACTAGCTTTCCTAAGGGCTGGAAGCATCTTTTTGCACGGTGGACATCCTGTTAAAAGCCAGCCAATCAGCCAAGGGGTTCCTAGAATGTCAAAGAGTTATAAAAATCAGAACCTGATTTTCGGATCTAATTACTAGACATAAATAAAGTCATTTCAATAGAAATCGTTACTGTAATGGTGATGAATATGATCTTAGAAAGGGTGTTAGAAAGAGAAAACAACACGCTTTATATTCAAATCAAGAAGTTAATCACAGAAAAATTAAAATGTACACCTCTACGAAAGTAAAGGTTCCGACAGCAATGTGAGAAAAATTTATGAAACTTTGTGAATTTTTTATTCATTATTTTTACATGAAATGATAAAAACGTGAGGTGACAATAATGTTTATAATACATTTGTCTAGTAAAATATGTATTTAGTTTATCGTTATCAGTAATTTTAGTTCAGTCTTTAGAAGAAAAAACGTAAGGTGAGCTATTTTTAAATTTTTTTTTTTTAAGTTTGCACTCAATATTTTAATAACAAAATTTGAAAATGTGATTCATCCCCTTTCAAAAACAGAGTTAGGTTTTCAGATACATTCAGAAATCAGAGGCCTGAGGGGTTAAGTATTTCGGCAACATGTTGGGTATAATTTAGGAAAATGGGTTGCCGAGGAGAACGCAGGTAAAACAAGATTGGGAATAGCAGGCTTACACAGATGGTTTATCATATAATATGTAAATGTAAATATAAACTTGCAGTTTATTCAATGATGATAAAAGTCCTACCTTCAGCCATTATTCTCATCAAGTCTTGAGGCGAAAGAGCGTGGAGGTTGGTGGCCAGCTGAGTTTCTCTTGCAAATTTCTCCACGGCGTGAAGCGAACTTCTTCCATTATGGACTTCAAATGCTCCCCCGACCTTTAGTATGGCCCAGGTGGGGTACCTGTTGATGTGCAACGAGGCACAGAGGTTGGCACACCTAGCGCAGTTTATTTCACCTGAAATTTATATACAAAATTAAACTAAACTATCTTTATAAAGAACTTTTAATATTTTAAAAGTAAGAATTAATATATCAACAAATTTTTTATTTATGCATGAAAGAATAAACTAAGAGTCCTATATACAGGGTGTCCGGGGGTAAAGTGCAGTAACTTCGTGGGGGGATTCTACATGATCGTAGGAGTAAAAAAGATAAATAACTTTTTCCGAAATTCCAATTTTTTATTTTTCATACAAAAAGACATATCTGCTAAAAAGCCATAGTGTAGGTGCAAACTTACCCGATAAATTCGCAAGTGTGAACGTGGCAACGTTGCATATTTGTGAGTGGCGCGTATCCATGGAAACCGCATGTGAATTGTAAACAATAACAACACAGAGTTCGCCGTATGTTTTGATATTTTACCAAATTCAAAAAGAGAACTGCACTAAAATCACGTTACACTTTTTATTATAAAAAATATTAATAACTCATTGAACACTTAACTAATTTCATCGCTTTTTACTAATAGGCCACTTGCATCATATTTTTTAATATTTTTTTCCGGTTAAGGAAAATATTCTAAGACATTTTGTATTATTATTATTTTTTTAATCGTATTTTTGAAACCCTGGGGATTTTTTGAAAATTTCAATCCGAAAAATCAGACCTTTTTTTATAAACCGGAAAGACGGGACATAATTTTATAGGTGAGAAAAAACAATGATTACATAGCCGAAAATCATTAAAAAAAAGAACGTTTTCCACACGAATGACACAGCAGAATAACGAGGCATACCAAAAATATTACATCTCATAAATATTTTTTTCCTTGATCCATCTTATTGATCATAAATCATTATAATGTACAACGTCTATATTAATAAATCCAATGTAATATACTTGTACTTGTAAATTATAATAATAATAAGAATATTATAAAATTTGATTTTGATAAAATCAGCATCATAACCATTATACCTCTAAAACACGTACCGAAATCTAAATTGTACGGGGTTCTCTTCACATCTGTCAAAAATTCAAACCAAATGAAAAGTTCGCAGAGAACAAACAATAAATCTAGTGAACGAATTCCAAAATTCTTAGATAAATTAAATTTTCAAAGTTGTTTACTCCGCCCGTCAAATTTTGTGACACATTACATTCAAAGCACGATTTACTAATAGCGGTGGGTACAGGAGGGGGTGCGGGGGACAGTTTACAGCTGACCGACTGAATTCGGGTGCCGGGGGTAGCGGGGATTAGTTACCGAGGGGGCGCGGGATGTAGATTTGGCAACGACGAAAAAAATAATGCCGTCTAGGCACGTCGGAGAAATTTTTCGTTATTAGCTTAAAAGTACATCTAAAAGTTGGAATTTCAGAAAAAGTTATTTATCTTTTTTACTCCTACGATCACGTAGAATCACCTCCCGAAGTTACTGCACTTTACCACCGGACACCCTGTATATTGTAAAAAAAAAATTATCTTTGTAGTTAGATATGATTTTAGATTTCCACAGTTAAAAGGATTATTGTGATTTATTTTTGCTGTTTTATGTCGTGAAGGGCTTCTTCCTTCTTTAGCCAACGTTTCGAACATGGTTACAGTGTCATCAGGGCAGATGAAGAGAAGTGATCAAAAATTCACCAGACAAAAATACATATCACTGTTTATGTATATCACATCAAAGTTTGTCAGGTACATTATGAACCACCGTGTGTAATAAGTTTGAGGAATACAAAAAAATAAATTTCTTATAAATTACTTTTAAATTTAATTTTTGAGCAACATTTAAAATTCGAACTCTCCTATATCTACGGTTTTTATGGAGCATAGGTTCCCAACTAATGGGGTTGCAAAGGTTTTTCTGTGGGGTTGCCTCCCGAAACAGTAAATAATTTTTTTTATAGAAATAGTATTAACTTTTAATCTATGTGTCTTGAAGTTTGAATAGCATAATTATTTTTAATCTAATATCCGGATGAAACCTGCTATTTACGAAAAGATGTCGCAGTGCGAATATTCATCCGCGAATCTCCGATCACAAACGGCATACGATTTGCACAAGCTTAGACAAGCATTTACGTGTGGGTGGGAGAGGGTGCTAGAATCATGTTAAGTGTGGCCCTCAGGCATGGAATGTAATTCTCCAGAAGTCGTGCCCTTGGAACAATAAAGTTCCATCTGCCATTTGCTCAAATGCAAATTTTGAAGCATGTTACAAATGTAAAATGACGAACTTCGCATTTAAATATAAATAAAAAATATTTAATAGTTTAATTATATTGAAAGTTATGTAATTTCTTTACACCTACAAATACCATTACTGGAGAAAAAAGGTGAGCAAGTTTTAAATTATTCCCTGCACCACCATTTTGCTTTTGTAAAATAGGGTCCTGGTCTGAAAAAAGTTGGGTACCCCTGTTGTAGAGGATAGACAGTATTTTACAATACATACATTAATAGGTTAATCAGAAACAAACCAATTTTTACTCCTTTTAGAGACGCCTTCAGCTTCTTCAAAATAACTGTCTTTTCGGTGTCCATTCCTAGGGTGAAACACAGTACCCATGGCTCATCTTCTCCCATCCTGAGCTCTGTTCTAATTCTCTAAAAAAAAAAAAACAATGATGTTTTACAATTTTATGTTTAAAAAAAAAATCATTTAAAACTCTAAAAAAAAAAAAAAAACCATTGTTAGTTTACCTGAAAACCTCCTTCATCTAATTTTTCTGCTTCCGGCAACTGATGTAATGCCTGCAGGGCCAAATCTATGAAATTCTCCCCATCGAGGTCGATACTAGTTATGCTTCCATCCTTTTGTGTCCAAAACATAACCTTGGACTCATAATGTGTGTTGAATTTCTGAATCACATTGCTATTGTCAGTGAACCCAACTGAAACCAGTCCTCTCTTAAAAGAAAAATATGAATAAATAAACTGGGAATGAAACGTGTATGTATGAATATATAAATAATAACTTCATAATATTGTGGGGTAATTACTGCAACTGGATAACTTTTTGAGTTACACGCAAAACTCATTATCTGTGGCGGCTAGCTCGAAGCAGCTTTGGAGCAACGCAATCCCAAAATATCAATCAGTCTAATAATAATAATTATCAACCCATAATAATATCAATGAAAATCAAAGCAAATGAGAGAAATACTATATTGCTACTCTAAGAATTAAGTTAAATTCAACCGGCTCAAATTTTCCTTCTTGGTATCACGTGTCAGAAGTCACGTGGTGCAAGCGAATTCCATGTCGCTCATCGAGAAACGTCACCTGGGAACATTAATTATCTATACGCGCAGAGCGTGGTTGCTGACCATAGTATTGAAATTTCTCCAAAATGTGAACGGGGCTCGTCAATGCCTCAAACTCTTCGGCGAGATGGAGCCACTTTAGTTTTCAGCTTGCATACCGATCACTCCAGAAGGTCGGTATAAGTTTAAAAATTGCTATTTGTTAGTGTCCTTCAACACTGAAGGTTAACCTGACCTGACATACCGGATATTCTGGTAATATTTTTAGCGCACCACCCATTTTTGTGAGTACAAGCCGCCACAGCTCGTTATTATTATTATTGGCGTACATTTATGCCACAAACAAATATTTTACCTTTATGGCATACAAGGAAGAGTATATAAAGGTATGGTTTTGTGTGTAACTCTAGGAAGCTGATTCCTTAGTTACCGAGTTACAGTAATTTTCCACGATATGTAATAAAACTTTATAGCACTGTAATATTATGTAAAAACGATTGAGTGACCAAAGAAGTGTTTGAATGGTTGTTCAGTCTCTCTATTATTATCAACTATCATCTGAGAAAATACATAGCGATAATTACAGTCTATTGACTATTATCCGACATCCCAATATCATAGTAAAAAAAAATATTAAGTAAGTGAGCATTTATTTCAGATGAATAATAATTTATCTTACCAATACAGCTGCGAGTTTAGTTCGGGTGTTTTCCTCTACACAATTCCCATCTTCGGCGCAGAGAAAGAAAACCCAGAATCCTGACTCTGGATAATCTTTCAACACTTCCACCTGGAAGGAAGCTGAGAAGAGATCCATCACGTACTTCTCCATGGCTTCGGCCGTATTCCTGCCGAAATACTCCGTTCCCTCGTGCATTGTTGCCTAGAATATGATAGTGAACACAAACTATATAGTACAGCATAGAAATAGGAGAATGTGAGATATGTAGAACACATATTAATGAATTTTACAATTGAATGTTTCACTGTTGCTGTCTGATCAATTGATAGCTGCTTGAGAAATAAGACTTGTTCCTGCGTAGAGGAAATGTGACACCAAGGCCCCGATTCCATTAAGTTGCTAGCCTACCGACTGAACCGGCTAGCCGCGCGCTGTTACGTCCTTCTCCTTGCTCTTGCAGTATTGTTTAACTACTTCTTCGACATTTATTGAGACTGAAATGAAAACAGCCGCAACGAAGTTACGCAATTCAGTTGCTTTACTTCTAACTGCAAGCGACTGCAGTCGCCGCGGCTAACAGCTTGGTGGAATTTCATCCTTTACAATTTTAGCTTTTTTTTTAAAAAAAAAGAAAGACAAACATTCTCAGGTTACAAATAACCTGACAATATTTGAAAATCTCCTACTACCACCACAGAATATGTTATAGTTAGCTTAGTTCCTATAGCCTTGCTTACCGTAAATTATTACACAATGAAAACATTATTAAAATAAAATGCTGTTTCCAGAGACACTGGAAAGTGTTGTTACAAATGGCTTTATTTAGAGCCTTTTCCGTCAATAATTTTAAAAATTACCTTTTCGCTGTAGTACATTAACGTTGGATATTGTCTAATATTCAAACTGCGACACAGCATTCTATCATCTTCACAGTTCACAGCTCCAATTTTAACCTTTAACAAGAAGAAAACAAGGCTCTATATTGCAGGGACCATTATAAAATAATGTATTTAGATACCAAAAACTTCAATACCCATTTAAGGCCAATAATAATTTTTATGATAAAAATAATAAGTGATGATATTTGCTGACAAAAGCAAAGCTTAAATTAGAAAAAGATTTAATGTAATATACTTTCAATGAAAGTTAAATATACACAGTAAAAAAAAAGAAAATAATAACTTACAACGCCTTCCAGATTCCTGGCCAACTCCCTCCACTCAGGAGCTAGGTCGTGGCAGTGGCCACACAGCGGAGAATAAAAATTAATGAACCATGTATTCTCTAAAACGCTGTTTTCTGGAAAATGAAAAAGATTAAGTATGTTAATATTTTGAAAAGAAATAGAAAGCTGGAACCTTTTCTAACTGGCAAAATACGTTTCTAAAATCATTTGAACATTCTCAAAAGTCAGCATACCGGAAATATCCATGCAAGATCAGGGTGGCTTCATAATGCTTAGAGTTAGGGTAGGCTGGATGATCAGTTATGGATATTTATTGGACCTTCAAAATACAGTCTACCGTGAATTTTAATTAAAATTGATTACCAAAATCATCTCCGCTAAGTGTAGCAACTTGTGGGTCATCATCATATATACCAAATTGGTCTCTGTAATACGTGTAGCTGTGGTAACGCGGCGGTGCATGGTTTTTGAAGTTCTTCTTGCCGTATTGATCATAATCTTTTCTTTTCGTGGGGTCTTTCAGAATATCATAGGCCTCTGCCAATTTAATAAACTTGTCATGAGAATCAGGATCATCCTGAAAAATAAAATCAATTTGTTGAGTATAATAATGTGTTTTATTGGTGGGGAATACCAGGATATTCAGACCAGGTCTCTAAATATAGCTAAGGCAATTCAAGCAATATTTTCATTTTACAGTAAAATAAAATAAAATATTTACCTTCTTTATCTATCAATTTTCTTTACAAAAGCTAAAAAGTCATATTTATAAAGGTCATTAAATTTAGATGTGCAACATTCAGTAATCATTCTCAATTCAGTTGTTTACTGAAGACTCTTTCATTGAGTAAACGTTTATTGATACAAAATTTATAAACATTGTTTGGATTGTAAAATATAAACATAATTGAAAAGGCTTACCGGATTTTTGTCAGGATGTTGAAGAACAGCGAGTTTCTTAAAGGCTTGTCTAATTTCACGTAGATCTGCATGTTTGCCAACACCAAGCAGAGTATAATAATCTTCTTCGGCTAGCAAACATAGTGGTACAACACTAATAAAGTACACTAAGTATAAATGCAGCTTTACTTTCCTGAAAAAAAGATGGATTAACATAACAAACAATTATTATTATTCACCATAATCATAAAGGATTTACAAAATAATGGATAATTCTCGAAATACAAGAATTGCATCTCAGACAACATTGTCCAATTAATTTAAGTAATACACTGCAGAAACAACCTTATCTAGTTGGTTTCACTTAGTAGAGCAATCATAACACCCACACAATAAATCAAACACATTTTTTTTTAGTTAATCCTGCGTCAGATACAATTACCATTATAAATATGGTACATTACACACAATTTTATCGACAACTTAATGCGAATGTATTACAAGAATTAAAACATATGTTGGTAATGCGTAAAATTTATAAAACTTACATGTTAAAGCTTGGAAAAAGACAGTTTATTTAAGAAGAAACAGAGCCAATCTGCTGTTCGAAGACGACTGGAATAACCTAGAAAGATATACAAGAACACAGATCACGTTTAGAGATAAGCTTTTGGTTCAAATAGATTGTGTTACACTTTAAAAGTAAAAGTTTAAACTCTGCACGATAACAAAAATATATAATAGGTACGTGTATTAAAATAGTTAAAAAAAACTTTTGAGCTCATTTGCAAAACATAAATAAAAAAGTCATTATAAAACGTGAAATTTGACAGAGACCCAAAGTTGATTAAAAGGTAACAAACCGGCAGTATTAGAGCGATATTAATGTAAACACGTCTGTTTTGTAATTCATTGTTTCTCACTGGCGACCATAAATAAACCAATCACCTGGCGACCATAAATTGATAACTGGCATATAACTGGTGACAGTTGAAGCTGGAAGCTGGTAGAAGCGGTGACAGCCGTGCCGTGACAGCAGTGATGGCATAGTGATGGTATGCCGAAAAAATCAATCTCCCCAGCTTTTTCGCCAAAACCACCCAGATTTCAAAAAAAAACCCCAGATTCAAAAAATTCTAAACTTCAACCTTGTAATTTCACTAGGCTTATCTATCTTGCCATGCCCCCTATTAGATAACTTTACTTTAGCTCAGTGCGTAGCATTCTCGAGAATGGATCTCAGGTATGAGGGCCAGAGGACACTGTCAATGTACTAATGGTCGAGAAGATACAAAAAAAGATTTTACGATACCTCTACATGAGAGAGTTTGGTTATTACCCATGGCTGTTTCCAACAGCATTTATCTTGGGAATGCTGGGTGTATGTAGCCTTAGTTCCAGAAGGGATTTTGCATTACTCCTGATGGCGTATAAGCTTCTAAAAGGTTTAGTATCAATACCAGACATTCTGGCTAAAATAGGATTCTATGTCCCGGATAATTTTGCGCGAGGCCGCCAACACAGGATTTTGATTCTTCCTAGGTACAGAACTAACTTATCAATGGTGATGCCCTTGGGAAGAATCACTAGGTTAATTAACTGCCTCGCAGGAAATGTGGATATTTTCCACATGTCCTACAACGTATTTAAACGTGAAATATTATTATTCAAGACTTAACTTTATGTATTTATTTATGTCTATTCTTGAATACACATTTTACAAATAATTACAGTGGTTTATATTGTAGTTCAGAGAAAAAGTACAGAAAAAAAGGTATAAAAAATAAAGAACATAGGTTGATATATGTAAAACTGTGTGTGGGTGATATTGTATGTTACGTAAACACCTCACTAGGAGAACCTGTGCTGAGGTGTTTGTGATTAAGTGTGACAGGTATTTATTTATGTGTTGTAGTAGAAAGTTTTTTTTTTTTCACAGACATATATTGAAACATGAAAACACACATTTATATGTGCGTGTATGTATTTTTGGATAATTCTTGAAGAACGTGTACAATATTTAATTTTACTTATCGTATTTTGGTTTGGAATTATAAGCTTTTGAATAAAGTGAATATCTTGATTTTTTATCCAGGCTACGATATGTTTTTTGAGAAAGTTTGTAGATGTATTTGTAGTCATTAGTTGTTTCAAAGTAATGGGCATACTGTTAAAAAGTTTGGTTGCGTAGTATTGAAAGTGTCTTTGTCCGTGTGTGGTGTGTGTTATCGGAATGTTCAGTGTTTTATTTGTTGATGACCTGGTTTTTATAATGGCTTTTGGTTGATTTGTAATATGACGATTATTATGGATGAGATGTAGGAGAGCAGTTTTGGCGTAAAGTTGTCTTATTGACATGACGTCTAGAGTTTTGAAGATTTTGTTTGAGTCTGTGTAGAATGGTACTTGCAGTAAGAGTTTTATTATTGCCTTTTGAACTTTTTGAATTGGGTCAATTGTTGTGTTTGTAGCGCTTCCCCAAGCTAATATTCCATAAGTGGCAATGGATTGACACAGTGCAAAATATATTGATCTGAGTATTGTTAGTGGAAAAATGTTTTTGATGGATTTTATTAGGTGCAAGACTCGTTTTAGTTTATTAGTGATAAAATTAATGTGTTCAGTCCATTTTAAGTGTGTATCAATAATAACTCCTAGGTATTTTATTTGTTTTACCCTTTCGATGTGTTCGCATTGGCAATAGGATGATGTTTGTTTACAGTCATGCAAAAACAAGTTCAAGTTAGAAGGAGGTTGACCTCTTTGTGTAATACTATGTGTGATGTATTTTGTTTTGACTGTATTAACGGTAAGAGTATTTCTGTTTAGCCATTTTATGACAATTGACAAACTTTTTTCAGCTGTTGTGAATAAATCTTTCCATGTGGCTGCTTGACACAGAAGAACTGTATCATCAGCGAAGGTCACGATTTTACCATCAATTTCAATGTCACATAATTCGTTTATGTATATGAGGAATATTAGTGGGCCAAGTACACTCCCCTGTGGGACTCCGTACGTGATTAAAAGTGGTTCACTTGTCTTGTTGTCAATTTTAACTTGTTGTGTTCTGTCAGACATGAAACTTTTCATTAATTCCAATTCTACTCCATTAATGCCAATGTTTTTTAGCTTCTTGAAAAGTTGTTTGTGTGAAATTGTATCGAAGGCTTTAGATAAGTCCAAATAGATTGAAATTACTTTTTTTTGGCATCTAAATTATGTGTAATAAACTCGGTTACAGTGGCAATTGCGTTTTCTGTATTCCTATTTTTTCTAAAGCCGTGTTGGTTAACTGAGAGTATTTGCATGTTTTCCAGATAATGTTGCAGCTGTTCTTTTATTGCTTTTTCAAGAATTTTTGACAACGTGTTTAATAGTGTAATGGGTCTGAAGTTGTTTACATTATTTTTAGGTCCTGATTTATGAATAGGAATAACCAGACCCTTTTTTAGGATGCTCGGAAAAATTCCGTCTTTCAGGCTAAGATTAATAACGTATGTTAGTGGAGTAAGTAATTGTTGGCTTAGTGTTATTATTGTTTTAGAGTCTATTCCGTGATGTTGTGTTATTCTTTAGGGAATGTATTAATTTTTTGGTGTCTTCCAGAGTTACTCTATGTAATTTGAATAGACTGTCACTATTTTTGTGTGTGCACTGAGTCGGAATTTTTTGAGGTTCTTGATTATCGTTACTAGACGACTTTTGTTTTATATTTTCGGCTAGGCTTGCTCCGATATTTGTGTAATCTCTGTTTATGTAATTAAGGATAAGTGTAGGATTTTTGTGGAAGTCGACTTCTTCGTCGTTGATAAGTAATTTTTTTATTTCATTTACTTTGTAAACCTAAATTTGAAACTTTTTTCTTTGTCCCACTTGTAAATGTATTTGTTATTCACTTTTTTGTAAATTTTAATTATCCATGTTGCAATGTTCTGGTTTATACTGTTTTTGCAAACAAACAAATAAATAAACAAATAACAACTTGACAGACGTAAATATCTCCCAAGCTAAGCTTAAAATGCAACTGACATACCGGCCCATTACATGTTCGCTATGAGAGAGATTTACTTCCGTCAAGTTACTCTCTGGCATAAATATACCTCTGGTAGGAGCACTGGCAAGAAGAGCCAAGTGATATCATTACTAAAAATACTGATACACCGGGCAACAGCCAGTTAGGCCCCGTATATCAGTCATTCCCTACCGTTCCCTATCCTCGCTATGAGAGATATTTACTTCTATCAAGTTGCTCCCTGGTAGAAGCCCTGGCAACTGATACCATAACAAAAAAATACTGATATACGGGGCTTTAGCTACATTCGTTTGCAAAAACATTGGAAATTCCCTTACGATTATATCACATTTCATAAACACAAACCATTCCAGACAAACTACATTTCTTCACATCAGCCTTTAAGAGGAAGCTACAAGCGAAACATGTGTATATTCTTGGTATACCTTATATTGTAGGCAATGGGCATTAAAATCGCTTGATAAACGGAGTCGAGAAACGTTAGATTTCAAACACAAAACTGTTTTTTTTATTTATTTTTTAAGAAAGCAAAAAGTGAAACTGTCTTAAAAAATCTTAGCTTTAATACTGTATTTTTTAAAAGATGTTTCCTTTACGCGTTCATACGTTTCTATTGAAAAAATATATTTTTTGGAAGTTTACATTTTAATTTTTTATTGAGTAATTTATTTTTTTATTTGTATTCTAATCAAGCGAAACGATATGAAAACCTTCAATTTATCTAAAGCATGTTTTTGGTATTCATAATGTAGACCAATTCGTTATAAAGGTTAATCAAAATAGTGATTTAGCGTTAAGCTTCGCCTTATAGTCCAAGCGATGACCGTAAAAATCCCATCCCATAGGCCACATGAACCAAATTAGTATTGGGCTTTAACCCCAAATAAGATTAGTTAAAAAAATGCATTCATCCAGATTTCGGCCCGGGAGGAGTCCTGGAGAGCGACGACTTCCGGTGTCATTTTTGGGATGAAAATATCCGACGTGCCACATTACCTAAACTAACGGCAAAAGTTGATTGCAAAATTGATATGAAAAAAAAATCGTTCGGCCAACTTTTGTGTGGGGAGAAGTACCTAACAAATGACATTTTAGGTATCCTCCAGATGCGGCTAAATATCTCATCGGCCACACGAATGAAATCGATATCAGAATTTAGATAAAAATTCCCTGTTTACGAATATGTTGTTCGGCCGAGGAGAACCTTGTGGTCTACGCGATTATTCGAGCGAAAAATACCTTTCTTCTAGCGACATTTTTAAATTACCCACAGAATAATAATATGAAATTAGCATCTCATTACTATAATATTAGAAAATATTAAATGTAGATGTATTTATACATCAATACAAGTACTACGGGGATATGAAAAGCAAATAAATCTATTTAAAAATCATTTTTAAAGGCCTAGGTACCTTCTTGCGTCAATAAACCACGCCCTATTCGAAGTCGGGAACATTCCAAATACCTAGGTATTAAGTCTAGCGCACTTTACATTTTTCGCATTAAAATATCAAATACGTAATATTAAACTTTAAACATTTCACTAAATTTTTCAAATTATTCCTAGCAATAATTTGTAAAATTTGTTGGATTGTGGGCGTGGTTTAGTTACTTCAGGAAAAGTACCTAACGGATGACATTATAGGTACATAACTAAATTTTTTTTACACTAATCTTATTTGGGGTTAAAGCCCAGCACTAATTTGGTTCATGTGGCCTATGGGATGGGATTTTTACGGTCATCGCTTGGGCTATTAACACATCGCTCACAGATGGCCACCATAAATAAAGCACCGGGCTTTTTGCATAGAAAAAGTTTGTACACTATTTTATAGCCGACGGAGCGATGATGTTAGACAAACTAATATATGTGATTTGAGATTATCACGGCCAAAAATACTATCATGGATATTATGCCGTGTGGCACTACCTCCTTATTTTTCCAACGTTTCGGACAGCGTTACAGAGTCCATCATCAGGGCTGGTGTGTAATTACATATTTTTAATTCACGTCTTTTTTGGTATATCACATATTTTTGATGTTTTTATTATTATATTTTTCACCTTTTTGAATGTATATACTTATGGGATGTGTGGGTTCGCGCTAAACTCCCCTAATTTCGGATAAAAAAAACAGTGTAACTCTGTTAGAAACGTTGGCTAAAAAAGGAGGTACCACAACAGAGCATTATATCCGAAAAAAATATATTTAAAAATTATGTTTAAAAAATTGTCAAGCATCGCAGTAAATGTGTTCAAAATGAAATAATAAGTTACATTACAAATGCTTGGTTTAATTATTTTGAAAATCTATAATGAATAATTACTAACAACAAATCCACCTTTGATCGAGGCCCTGCAAAAAAGAGCAATACCTTTGCACGAATATGTCGTCCCCCACCCGGCATGCCGCTTGAAGTCCCGAAAGCCCTTCTGAGCGGAAGGAGAGAAGCTCCTCCGATTACCTCTCACCCCAGAAGATATGTGGAAACTTGAGTGGCAAACGGCCAACGTGGGAAATGCCCATCTCATACAGGACCCCACCGAGAGACAGCCTGGGTTCTCATTGCCTCGCAAAACCTGGTCCGCCATCAATAGGTTAAGGTGCTCCCATAGCCGCTGTGCCCACATGAAAAAATATATTTTTTGGAAGTTTACATTTTAATTTTTTATTGAGTAATTTATTTTTTTATTTGTATTCTAATCAAGCGAAACGATATGAAAACCTTCAATTTATCTAAAGCATGTTTTTGGTATTCATAATGTAGACCAATTCGTTATAAAGGTTAATCAAAATATTCAATCATCAATTCCCCGGCGGGATTGATGAGGTCCACATGGCGACGCCTGAGGCCCTAGACTGGCTCGCAGACCTAGATGTCCCCCTCTGACCCCCCTACCATACGAAAGAAGAAGACTAACAAAAAAAACACAAATTGCCAATAACGTTAACAGTTTAGTTATAATCATGGTAATTGAATTGAATTAATAATAAATAATTGATTACAATAAACGATAAAATAAATTTCACATGAAATCCATTGAAATGTAAGTAAGAAAATCAAGGCGCACAACTCATGCCGCTAGGAGGCGCTAGTGCCATAAAACACATAAAACTTTTTTTTTTGGATCTGGACATTTAGATTTTTGTTGTTGTTTTAAAACTCCATTTCGGCATCCAAAAAAGTTTTAAGAAAGCTTTAGGTGCAGGGTCTACCCTTCGAAAAAATTTAATATAAACGGCTGATATCAACCCCTCGGTGACCGATTTTTTTCAAATTGAAACAATAAAATGCCAACTTAGGCTGGATTTACTCGAAAACAGAAGCTCTAATTTTAAAAAAAATTTACCACAAAATCGACTCCTTTTTTGCAATGCGCAGGCATTGAAATTTGAAAACAGATGATAAATTTTAATCGAGACTTTAAACCCCGCGGTAGTTGATTAAATATATGTTTAACTGTAGTTTTAATTATTTGCGTATTTAGACTGATACAATGCATACCCTTTTAGTATAATCATATGCAGATCAAAAGATAATAAATAAGAGATCACTTTTCTGATTTATGGCGCTTATTTAACGTGATGTAATCTTGATAATTACTACGGTTTTGAAAGCACCATTTGAAAGTAAGAAAAAATCATCCAGAAAAAAAAGAAATTTACATACCTACATCTATTTTTATTAAAAATATATGAGTTTATTTTTTTTTGTGACCGAGGATTGAACCTTCCTCCCCAAGGGCTTACTTAAATGAGTGAAACGAGTTTTCACTTAAGCCAAATCTTAATTGGATGCTACCGAGATTTATTTCGCAAATTAACTAATGAATTTTATTTATAATCTCATTTAATTTCAGAGAAAGCGTTTGTGTGCGCTTGTGTATGAGTACTACCAAAAGTTGATACAATGCTTTGTCATCCACAACGAGTCTATCTGCCGAGTTTCAGCTCGATAGGATGTTGGGTTGAGTTAAATTTCGACTTCCAAGCTTACATTAGGTATATTCATTCATTAATTTATTAATTCAATCAAAAAAAAATTAAATTTAAATAGATGCTTAGTAAAAGAACTGAATGACTTAGAATTCCTTCTTGAACCGAAAATAAACCAACATGCAAGTTGCTCATTTTCGACGTCTCATGTCTTATCTATTTCATGAAGAAGATAAACAACGATAACATATGTTTTTTACGTTAATAAATGGATTAGCAGAAAATTATTGTAATCTCAATTATAGTAATATTTGTATTTGGTGATATAATAAGGAATCAGGTTATATTATCAGATTGTGCTATAAACCAATTCACATTATTTTGTTTTTCAGTAAAATAATATACTATGTAAGCTAAGTTTATTACGTTCGGCATCATTAATAAATTAAATATTCCGTTTTGGGAGGTGGGTATGGGTAACGTCGCCGTCCCGGGATCTATTCATTGGATGACCAACTCCTTTGCTACAGGTCACCGAACGTGGTTCGCTGCGTTTGTGACTTAGCAGGGTAGCCCGTGTTAATGGGGTGAGGTTTATCGGAGACTTCGCGGCGGATGTGTCTGGATGGATCGGGAGAGACTGGTTGATGGAGACCTTCTTTCGTTCTACCGCAGTGGAAGGGATGGATTCATTCACGGATCCGTAATTCATTATTGACTCACTACCCCTCAGATTCCTATCCACCCCTTGTATCTATTTCCTACTTAGAAATTCCCATTCTTCCTTTCCTAAAAATACCCTCCACACAGCACCCCAAAGAGGACATAGGCCTGAGGTGAACTATTTTCCTGGGGGCCTCCTGTGTGAAGCTTTATTGTGGATAGGTTTGTCCAGGTCTTTGCCGCGGGAGAGGCCGGTTAAGGAAGACCCTTTCACCCCTCCATACGGACTCGACCCATCGAGTCACCTTGGGCCGTGTTGAGCCAAAAAAATACAGGAAAACAGCAAACCAAAATACAATGTTTCTATAATTTGACTGAAGTGATTTGTGAAAGACCTGGACACCTGCCACCTATAATGTTAAGATAAATAAAATCCTTTAGTACTTTCTTAAACGAAATTCTTTTAGTAATGTTAAAATACACCACATTTTTCAGCTAGTAATCGAATGGACCAATTCGTCAGATTCCCACCCAGGCGTCGAAAGTTCAGTCCTCTGCCAGATATTCTCAATGAGATTTTCACAAAATCCCAAAGATGTCATATAATGATAAATAAAATCGGTCCCTGACAGGGAGTAAGAATGTTTGGGTCAAATAAAAACAAAGGAGAGTAAAAAAGTAACAAAGTTTTTTGTCCAATGTAGAACGGTATATTGCCAATCAATTATTATTACTAACAAGGAATGATTAATTAAAAGAAAGATTTAGAAATGTACGAGCTGATCCATAGATTCAGTACAATATCAAGAAAGCTAGGATAGGTAACACCGTGCGACGTGATGGGTTGACAGAATACGGGGTAAAATAATTAATTGCAGCCTCGGCAATCTCGGTGGCACCTTCTGCCATTTAAGCCACAGAGGCAGCCTCCCGAAGTATCCCCCGGTCCAGATGCGCCCCACCGCTGGCCTCGGGTGGGCCAACAGATGGCCAGGTCACACCCGTCACACCTTAGCAGGTCCTGGTCATCGTGGTTCACCACCAGCCCTCTGCAGTACGGACACTTCATCGTCGGCTTGGACCCGCCTTCGTGGTTGTTATGATCATCCTGTTTTTGAGCTGTGCAAAACACGCAGTCTTCGATCAAATAGTTTTGAAGCACCTGTAAATGTGGAACGGTTAGTTGTGTCGTTACATCACATGGAGTTGATAGGTACGGTCATTTTTATGCCAAGTCATCAACCCGAGGAAATCGGGACAGCGGGAAAAACGGCGACATCTGCAACTATTCAGACATATGAACGGAACCTGCTTTGAAGGATCTCCTATATCCGCCCATAACAATACTCGTAAATACAAAATATTCTTACTGGGGCAGTTCAGTCATGTATAAATAATAAAAACTGCATACCTGAAAAAACAACGAGGTAAATAATACATAATAATCTATATATATATATCTTCTCTTTTATACTAAATTACAGTCGCTATCCACGTTTGTCTGTTTGCGCTACTTGATATATATAATGCATGTGTATTACACTTATAGAAAGTTGAGAGAAGTCTCCGAGCAACGCCGGTTAGAAGTCAGCTAGTATACATATTCGCTTGTTAAAAATCTTAAATCTACTTCTTCGCCAATTGCTTTGAAATTTTGACACAACGCTGCATTCGAATACGCGTGCATTATATACCCACTAATAGGCCCGAGCAGACGTTGTCCTGCCACAGACCGCCTTCTATGTAGGGAAGTTAAAATATGTGGTTTTGGAAGAGAATTCACATTAAAAGTAAAAGAAAAGTAAATATGATACCTACAACATTGATTGAGAGATTATTATTCTGATGGAGATTACCTACCTTACGCAACAAAGCATTGAGTCTCCGGCAGTTACGTCCGCCGCACACCCCATCAACGAGAGGATTCGGATTATTGTCAATGCCTTCAATGCACGGTTTTTCTTCCGCCACTTTATCGTGCGCAGTCAAATACGTGCACAATTCCATGAAGTAGTCGACGATATCGAAGCACTCCTTCATCGTGCAAGGCATGAGGACCATCTTACAAGCCTCTTCACAGTCGATAAATGGGCAAATGATGACTCCATCAATGGCATTATCGAAACGGGTGGTAATGCAATTCTTGCAAATGGTGTGCAGACATTCTGTCACGATGATCCCAGCCTTGATTTCGCATATCTCGAGACAAGAGCCGCATTTGAAGGCTTCTTGCTCGTACAATACTTTGAGTTGTGGATACACGTCTGCGTATTTGGACATGGTTCAATTCGATCTTTTGGACCTGAAATTGATATTTTAAAAATAACGAACTTAAATATAAACTCTCTTTAAATTGGTCAAGTATGATGGAAGTACTATTCTCCTTCCTTTCGACCAGCATTTTTGTAATTTTAAGAAATTGACACATTTCTGAAGTAATGGTCCATTTTTAATCTGCTTTATAAAAGTTTGTTAACAAGAAACGAACAATAGGTAAGCGACAAAACTTTCGTAAAAAAATCCCTATTCTTTTAAATCACAGTTTATTATATTTTAATTGCATTGTGTCCGTTTGTAATATTGAAATCTGAAAGAGTCTTTTATTTGCTTTCAAAAACAATTTTTCATTTTAATGTACATTGAAAATCAGTCATGCTGGTAAATTTATAAATAAATTAACAATCTTTAAATACCCGCGGCATCATAAGACAAACTTCATCTATTAGCTGGGTTAGTACCGGCCGGATTAAAAAAATTAAATGGTTTTATTTAAAAAATCTAGATCACTTTATTTTGAATATAATCTGATGGTATTACTATGCCAGTGTCTGACGGTTTAGGCCCTCTGATTGGTCGAATTCAAATCGTGTGTTTCGGGTAAATTCCGGAAAGGGAAAATATCACGCATTCTAGGGTTCCTTGAAAAAGTCAATCCCTTCTTTACCGGCCGCTGGAGTAGTTTCCCTATTGGCCGACAGAGCGCATAATAGCGTATAATTTCATTTGAAATAATCCATAACAAATACGTACAATTTAATCTATTCAAGCCACAAAACTACCGTTTTAATACACATTTAAAAAGAAAACAATCATTTGATTCAACTTAATGTCAATAAACAACAACTCTTTGCATTTACGATTTTTAAAAATATTGATATTTAATATTATTTACGTAAATAATAATTTCGCGCCATTTTGACAGACAGTTTGTAGGAAGTGAAGGACATGCCAACCCAATAAAAAAACCTGAAACAAAACCGGAAGCTAGAAACGCTTCGTTGATTGTATAATTAGCCAACAAATCTCTAATCTGACATGTACCTATATTTATAATAAATTGTACATGTACTAATGTGTATCATAAAATTATAAGTTAGGTTAGGTTAGGTTGGGTTATTATAGGTTAACTGTTGTTAGTTTCACATAAACTGGGCGAAGCCCAACTAAGTGCCGTCCCTTGAGTTGGGGAGTAGTGCCATTACAATATATTATATTTAGAAATGTATCTTGGAAATTATAGAGTATAGACTAGTGGTGGGCCCAGGGGGGTCCAGGAAGGGTCCAGGGAGGTCCAGGGGGGTCTGCAGGGGTGGCAGGGAGGGACTAGGGGCCAAAGAGAGGCCTAGGTGGGGAAGGGGCCCAAGGGATGCCTAGGGTGTTGCCGGGGAGGGGGCGTGACAATCTTTTACAAGAAGAAGAATAGTATTTTATGCACGTGTAATGCTTGCAGTATTTTTGAATTACTTCAACCGGTAGTTACCTACTGTCTCAAGCACTGTGTTTAATGGGAGTTTTTTTACAAACACAGTAGTTTTGTTTACTACATTGATTTATTTTAAATATCTAAAAATCCTGATAAAGTTTTTGCTCCGGAGAGGAGAGGAGGCTTAGATAGTTATTGTGTAATTCATGATCTTTCACAATATTTTTCTCACAATTATCACGGACTTCACCTCGCGGCCGAAAAATTACAGAAACGAATTGCGCCTTGCGAAGATCAAATAACTTTGTTTACGCTTATATGGTTCCATGACAGTTGACCCCCCGGACAGTTGATCCCTCGGACAGTTGACCACCTAAAGGATTATTCCTTCTGTACGTCCTCATATGCAGTTTGTTAAGGAAAATACGCTGTAACTAAGTAATTACTAGGATTCCTCGGGCGTTCTACCATGTAAACTTCTCCAGAAACCCCTGGCACTAATAACAACAAACTGTAAAATAAAACTATAGGTACTCAGTTAGAATTTAACTCAACCATTTGGAATGGATTTTACATTGTACGACGTTGTCATGCACAGACCGTCTTATATAAATGGAACTTTCAATTTGTGGTTGTATGTATTTTAAGATGAAGATTAAGAAAAATAAAATAAAAAAATTTCGTTTACAAAATTTTTATTTTATTTTTAGATCTCGACAACAATTCCACCTATCGGGGTCAAAACTAGCCTATATTTCAAACTGAAACTAACCATACACAGAAAATTTCATTGAAATTGGTTGGGCGGTTTCGGAGGTTAGCGTAATTTTTATTTATTAAGTTAATCTCACACTACTTACAGAGTTAATATAATGATAAATAAAATAAAAAATAATAAAACTTATTGAAAAATTTCTTGTATATTATATATGTTGTTATAAATGTTTGTATATTATTATGTTTTTCATCCTGTTTGAATGTATGTACTTATGGGATTTGTGGGTTAGTGCTAAACTCCCCTCATTTCGGAAGAAAAAAACTGTAACGGTGTTCGAAACGTCGTTGCTGAAGAAGAAGGTACCACAACAGGGCACCGTTCATAAAACACTAAAATACTGGCCGACTCCAGAAGAGATCGGCAATCATGACTATTATAATAAAATAATTGGAATTATTAGTATACAATTATATTGACCGACTTGAGGGTCTGGAATATTTCAACAAATAAATACAGCTTACTTTTGTAAAAAAATATTAGAGTCCTGACGTGTACAGGATAAAAATCGCACGAGACAATGTTTGGACTTACCTAATTATATCGTGGCACTCCTATCGTGTTACTGGTGAGGGTGATGACTGATGATGACTGACGATGTTGACTGCAATTTCAGTATAAATACACTCACTCACAATTGCAGACTTATTTTACTAATATTTATATTTCGTGATAAGATAAACATTAAATGCTGAACTCCGATAAGGGCAACCCATCCCGCTACGAGGCACTAGTGTAGCATGTTGCCATCAGAATTATGGGAAATGTCAGAAGTTTGAGGTATTATTATAAGGTATTTGGTTATATTATCAGATTGTAACCATATCACATTATTATTGTTTTTATATAAAATTCTTTCATCATGCTAAATAAATCAAACGTAAGCGCAATACGCAAGATTAAGAAAGGGACTCATAGTTAGATTGTTTGGACGTTGACAAGGACATCCGAGGAAGATATTACATAATTAAGTTCGTGTGTTTTTAGTGGATATATCAGTCCACAACTCAAGCTCTTCTTCTTCTTTATGTGCCGTATAAGGTCCCCCCGACGTTGGCGATCACTCTGGAAAATGTCTCTTTGTCTTGCGCTGCCCGGAATAGCTCCTCCACACTTCTAATGCCGGTCCACTCTCGTATATTTCGCAGCCAAGACATTTGTCTCCTACCAGGCCCTCTGCGACCCTCTATCTTGCCTTTCAATATTAACTGGAGCAAGTGATACTTCTCCCCTCGAAGTAAATGACCCAGATATGAAATTTTCCTGATTTTTATTAATCTAAGCAGTTCTCTCTCTGCTCTAGCCCGCCTGAGAATTTCTGTGTTGGTGATCATGTCGGTCAACTCAAGCTCAAGCTGTTTTATTTTGTGTGAAAACTAACTCTCAAGCAAAACCTCGCAATTAGTTAACTACCTTTCTGTGTTCCCAGTGTTAAGTCGTGATTATATTAAACAATTCAAAATACCAATAAATTAAAGTGATTAATTTGCATTTGCTCCGTATCAAGCAAGAATCATCAACGTCATCCGGTAAGTCATTTTTAAACTAATTGATGGAATGGAATGTATTATATGCTAATAAGGAACTCAAAAAACTCAATCATTAACCCTTCAAGTTAATTTGTTCGGTTTAGCGAACCAACAGCTAGTACCCGTAGTCTAATTGTTCGTTCTGGTCTCATGGAAATCGTTTTATCTCCCTTACTCTCATGGTTAAAAATATGATCTAAACGGTTTTAGACAGAAAAAACACGACGCTACATATTTAAATATAAAAGCTAAAGAAAGATTAGTAAAAATGTACAACTATATGGAACTAAAGGATCCGAACGCAATTTGAGATAAATTCATGAAACTTTGTGAATTTTGTAATAATTATTTTTGTATTATCACAGCGCATATTGTCGCCACGTCCACACTTATAACACATTATTTTTTTAGGTGTGACAGGTCTGGATGGGATTGTAATCTGTCACCCCCTTTATGTGTTTCATTTTATTTCATCTCAGTTTCATTTACTTTCAATTTGAATTTATCTTTTTATTGAATACTATCTGTCGTGTACCTGGCGTTGCTCGGGGACTTGGGGTTTGGTGTAAAGTTTTGATGACGTAACTGTTTATATCCGAATACTGTTTTAGATTCGAAGCAATAGAACTAGTGAATTGTGGAACAACCCCAACATTAAAAAAACCCACAGAAGAAAAATGAGTACGCCTTTTTTATCAAGATACCGTCAAAATATGAATATTTCCTGATAAAATATTAGTCACTCAGAATATATCTGAACACGTCTTCAACGCAGGTGGCCTTGTTCGAACATTTATAATGGACGAGATATTATGATTTTGAAGAACAAGTCTTCCGACTTCTCATAACATATTCGTGCTTTATGTACTTTTGATTTTGATGAAATGATTTTCTCAAATCATTCGTTAAAGGCTTCTAGTCCCGACATTTTTAATAAATTAACAATACTTCATATCAGTAAGTCCTTTTGTGCATGAAAATACGAAGACAACAATTTTTCTATATTTAAGACTTTTTGATGATATTTTTTCAAAATCATCTTCTGATGACAAAATTATGATCTTTTCCGAAAATTGTTATTGATTCGTTATATCGAACCCAATTTTGTAAAATTCACATGAAAACAATAATTTACCATTGATTAATGTATATTTAGATGAGACGAAAAAACAGGTTCCGCTTTTTTACCTCCAACTGACCTCCAACTCTCCCAACGCTCTAACTAAAACTACCGAATCGGATTTACGCCCACCTCTTAAGCCCCCGCATTCCAAATTTCTACCCATTTATAACAAGTTTCTCGTAACACTTTAAGTTTCTAAGTTCTTAAAAAAATATATGCTATTTTTCAAGATATTATCTGAATATGTGTAGGGCCGAAACGTTAATTACATAAAATTCCCTCGATATAAAAAATTGCAAAGTATGCTCCAAAAATTATTATTTACACATTTGTTTCTGTTATATTACAAGTTACAGGTATGAAAAAATTCAAATTGCTTCTTTAAATGCTACTTAACATATTTCTAAAGAAATTTTTGCTGTATTGTTAATAAGTCATGTTTAATTAAATATTTTCACAACTGTCTCTTACGCTTATTGCTTTTAAATCACATTTATTATAGCGCGCTCGCTCCGACATGAAGATTAACCTATCTTTCATTGCAAAGCTCTTTCGCCAACTCGAGGGCTTTGGGGGCAGACGTGTCGTTCAACGTTTTATGATATACAGACGTGCGATTACGTGCAAATATTTGAACCAATAAAGATAATTTTAAGCGTATATCAGTTCATAAATATTGTTTTTTCAAAGATAGGAAATAAGCGAAAGACATCTCGTATTCCAAAGAAAACAATATATCTCCAAAGGGTTCAACGCATGATAGGTGAGAAGAAAAAAGTACAATATTTGATTTACAAGCTTATATTTATTATAAACATTTGTAATTCATATTTTTATTTATGTATTGTGTAGTAAAAAGTTATAAAAATTATTATTTTATTTTTTTCAGAATACGATAAACGATAATTTTTTATAAAAATTAATTATTATTTTTATTTATGTTTTGTGTAGTAAAAAGTTATAAAAATTATAATTTTATTTTTTTCAGAATACGTACTTTGGGAAATAAAACTAATTCCAAAACATTAGAAATTACAGGGCAAGTTCTTATTAATTTAGTTTGCTTGTTGAGGATACTATATGATCGTGATTTATTTGTGAATTAACTTTCTACGTACACAAATACACACTCACTTACAATATTACTCTAAGATCTGCTCTAATGATTCACTATGCAACGATGTCCGAAATATAATATAATATGTAATAATAATATATGGGCCATCTGTTTCAAATAACAATACTCGAACGTGGAATCCAGAAAAATAATGAACGTGCGAGCGAAAAAAGCTATTGAAAGTTCTGAAACTGTGGGGAATATAATTTAATAAAATAAAATACTTTTTTGTTTTAAAACCACGATATTTATTAATTTAAGAACAGACCGGTTTCGCTTTACTTAAGCATCATCAGGGTACAAATTAATACTAAACAAGAAGTACATAATGTGTGCATATATATAACAAAATATAGAGGGAGACAACATGATACAAATATAAGCAACACAAAGACGGTCATAAAATACATTAACATAAGTGCACAAGTAATGGAAAAACCGCTAGATAATTATGTAGACTAATGGGTTATACGAATAAATCGGGAGAAACAAAACATCAACTGGCAAGGTGGTAAGGAGGTAAGGAGAACTGGGAATTTTTTATGGGTTTATTGGAAACAGACTTAATATTGGTCTACTTGATATGTCTAATTGATTAATAAGTATCTGACTTTTGGTTTTTACAGCTTTTTTAATTTCTAGTGCCTCTAAATTGTTTAGTCTGTTACCATGCCCGTTTTTATGTAAGATGTTAGTAACGGTGCTATGACAGAATGTATGATCTTTATCGATCAAATGATTTGCAAATTCGGAAAAACCGTTATTATTGAGGTTTTATTGATGTTTTGTTTCTCCCGATTTATTCGTATAACCCATTAGTCTACATAATTATCTAGCGGTTTTCCATTACTTGTGCACTTATGTTAATGTATTTTACGTCACTTTACAATATTACTCTAAGATCTGCTCTAATGATTCACTATGCAACGATGTCCGAAATATAATATAATATGTAATAATAATATATGGGCCATCTGTTTCAAATAACAATACTCGAACGTGGAATCCAGAAAAAATAATGAACGTGCGAGCGAAAAAAGCTATTGAAAGTTCTGAAACTGTGGGGAATATAATTTAATAAAATAAAATACTTTTTTGTATTAAAACCACGATATTTATTAATTTAAGAACCGACCGGTTTCGCTTTACTTAAGCATCATCAGGGTACAAATTAATACTAAACAAGAAGTACATAATGTGTGCATATATATAACAAAATATAGAGGGAGACAACATGATACAAATATAAGCAACACAAAGACGGTCATAAAATACATTAACATAAGTGCACAAGTAATGGAAAAACCGCTAGATAATTATGTAGACTAATGGGTTATACGAATAAATCGGGAGAAACAAAACATCAACTGGCAAGGTGGTAAGGAGGTAAGGAGAACTGGGAATTTTTTATGGGTTTATTGGAAACAGACTTAATATTGGTCTACTTGATATGTCTAATTGATTAATAAGTATCTGACTTTTGGTTTTTACAGCTTTTTTAATTTCTAGTGCCTCTAAATTGTTTAGTCTGTTACCATGCCCGTTTTTATGTAAGATGTTAGCAACGGTGCTATGACAGAATGTATGATCTTTATCGATCAAATGATTTGCAAATTCGGAAAAACCGTTATTATTGAGGTTTTATTGATGTTTTGTTTCTCCCGATTTATTCGTATAACCCATTAGTCTACATAATTATCTAGCGGTTTTCCATTACTTGTGCACTTATGTTAATGTATTTTATGACCGTCTTTGTGTTGCTTATATTTGTATCATGTTGTCTCCCTCTATATTTTGTTATATATATGCACACATTATGTACTTCTTGTTTAGTATTAATTTGTACCCTGATGATGCTTAAGTAAAGCGAAACCGGTCGGTACTTAAATTAATAAATATCGTGGTTTTAAAACAAAAAAGTATTTTATTTTATTAAATATGTCAAACCACAAAGTGATTGCTTTCTACAATAATACAAGAATATAATTTAGTTCAGTGATGTTATTTTTTATGTCGGAAGGAGGCCCTGAAGAAAATAATTTCTCTCAGAGCCTGTGTCATCTTTGAGAATGCTGTATAGAGGGTCTTTTTTGAGGAGGAGGGAGTGAACCTGTCCTGAATGTCAACTGTACAATTTCTACCCAGAATTAACTTTATTGTACGTTTTTTGACTAACCGTACCTTGGTGTTCTATTTTCAATAAACTCTTTAATTATGTTTCAGATGTGAAATCTATACTCCGCTACAGAATGTTTTGCCCAAGTCTTGTAAAGATGCAAAGGCACGGAGGTAATAATAAAAGAAGTTATTAAAGTTATTGTTTAATTTTAAATAATAAAATCATTTGAGCCCTTTACTGTTATTTAAAAGGTCACTTGAAGTGCAGTTATAATCAATGATTTTATTTTTTTCTAGCTTCCACGAATAATCTGAAAAGGCATTATCTAAGGATTATACTCTTAAGGAGAATATAGAAAATGTAGAAAGGTGAAACGGATTTAAGATTTTCGATGAAATTATTGTGTTGTGAAATATTTATTTTGTTATTTATTACTTTATTTTTTTTACAGTTTTACCGTACGCGGTTTTGTTGTAGAGTGGTATATCTAACTGTCATGGAAAGTTTTTTCTGAGCTTTAAGAGAAAGGTTTCTTAAAGATACTGGAGTTATTCTAGGGCTATGTTAGATTTTTAACATCGATCACCGTAATGCTTGCCTTCCTGAATAAATCTAATTTTATTTAATCATTTACGGCCAAGATATTTTTGACAATGGTGTGTTTTTATCTTTCTGTATTCCAATCATTTAGCTTTGCTTCTAGGGTTGTGCCCCAGTATTGCTTTTTGGAGACTGTAAACGGATCTCTCGACATTTAATGAAACTGCAGCAGAACAAAGGCTGTTGCTATATTGACGTTCATGGTATGTTTTGCTCAGATTGACGATAAGGTTTCCAGATCCGCATTTCGCTCGAAGCATGTTTAGGGTAATAAGTTTATAGTTTAGGGTTCTTTCACCGTATTTATGGGAACATTTCAGAACCACCAATCTTTCATTTTGAGTGAATCTTGTGTTTGTGATTAAATTATATTTGACAATTTAAACAAATAATATTTAGAGAAGTTAAAAATAAAATTGAAAGTTCACTGAAAGCTTAAACTATTAAAAGTAGTAATTTCATAAAAATGTAAATAAATAGAGCCCCTTTCACATTTTAGAATGTAATTTTATGTTGCTTACATGTTTTATTACTCTTTATAATTATTGAATTGTTTAAATGAATAAATAAATAATTACAAAAAAGTCTTCTGATTTGTAAGTCCTCAGGAAGCACTAAGGATCTTTCTATCTATCTTTATAATATAATAAATTTGATGAGCATAAAAATGTAAACGTGTATATAATTTATATAAATGTACAAAAGTAGATATTACACGTGTATAAATATTATATTGCCCATATTATACAAGATGTCGGGGGTAAAGTGCACAAACTTCGGGAGGTGATTCTAATTGATAGTACAAGTAAAAAAGAAAAAAAACTTTTTTTGGAATTCCAACGTTTTAAGATAGTTTTCGAGTAAAAAAGTTTAATTTTTTGTATAGAAAAAAAAAAACAATTTCTTCTACGGAAAATAAATTTTTGTGGAAAAAATTTGGAAATTCGAATAATTTCCATTTCTTTTTTACTTCTTCTAGCATTTAGAATAACCTCCTGAAGTTTGAGCACTTTACCCCCGGACACCCAATAAAGATAACCATATAAGAAAAACCTTATTGATGTAAAAATATATTTATTGATTTTATAAAAGTTATAAATTACTTTTATAAAAGTGATAATAGTATTTTAGTAAAGTAAAGTAATTTGTATACCTATACAAATAACTTTCGTAAATGTTTTTTGTAAAATTAAAAAAAAAAATAATTAATTAAATCCGTAATAAAACCCATATTTTGAGAACCATCTTCATTTCGACTTCGTTCTAATTTGCTCGGTGCTAACCAGGGGCATTTAACTAAGCTTTGGCCTTGAAACTCATTTGAAACCGCCACGCCCACCTCAAAATTCTTATAGAAAACGAATAATATGGCTAAAAGCTCAGATCTCATTGGTGAGAAAAGAAGGATTGGTTTGATCTCTCGCTCTCTACCATAATGACTCGTGTAACAGAAAGAGATGTCGGAATTTTGCCGTTTGACAGATTCAAATCATTCAAACAAAATGAGTGTGGTTTATTTATACACGCGGGTTGTCATTTGCTGCCGAAATACTATCATTTCCGTCGAAAATATTGCGTGTTAAAGTTGTTCGTGATAAAAATACAATATAAGCCAGTGTAGTGTTAGCGAGTTACAAACATATATTCAACCTACCTACGTAAGTTCAAGTTTAAAGTGAATTGACAATTTTTAGGTTATTTGTTCGGTTTTTTGAACAATGCTTCATACTTGGCATATGTCTTCCTCCACAACGTATAAATGTTATTTATTATATCGATAAACTTATTCATGTTATTGATTAGTGTTATCCTGTATTATCTTATTGTTTTGGTGAAGTTAAAGATTTAAACATATGTAACCATGAGTTCATGAGGCTGAAAAATGTCGGAATTCTTCGTCGTACTGTCGGACAATCATGTTTTGGAAATTTTCTTCAGTGTTTTTGCAAATTTCTTGTCATTTTGGGTTTCTTCTTCTCAGATTAACAAGTTTCATCTTAAGGAAATGCACTGTAAAAGTTTATTTTCTTAGTCAGATGAACCTTGCCCTTGGAAAACATTTCGACATTTTTCTGCTTCAAGGACATTTTTATTTTTATAATAGTTTTTTTGGGCTAGTGAATGAATAGAGTAGGCTGAGAGCAATTATGTTGTCTATGGTCGCATCTTTTTTTAAATGGCCTTGAGTTTCCTCTACCTTGTCTACTGCTCTGCTCCGCACGGTAGGTACTGCTTGTATGCTGCTTGTATATCTGTGGTTAAGTACTGTATAATTCCGTTACATACAAAAAGCCCGAAGATATCGATCTAGAGAGTGGTATATTTATGGTGCTAACTAAAAATGGGTCTGTTTTTCTAAAATTGCAATAGATGTCGGTAATTTAATTTCGTTATTTAAATTATTAATTAATCCCCAAAATTATTCCTAATACGAATTCAGACACCTCTGTCGGATTCTTTTAACACTAAATATTGTTTATTTTGTGGGTGTTGCCCAAATCTAAATTCTTTACGCGGAAAGTTTCGATACGCAGTAGCGCCTCAATTATAGCTGTAGATAATTTACCTTCATTTGTGATTTTATCATCATTTCCTGATGACAAAATACTTACATCGACTCATGTTTGGTTATTTAGTCACTAACTCAACTTTCCAAGTATTTGCGTTGAGACACACCTACTAGAAATATAATAATAAGTGAAAATGACATGAGCCGCTTGCATGCAATTTTTAATGGCTTAAAAATATGCTTTTGAATAGATTTTTTTTACCGAGAGTAGAAAAATGCCACAATATTATTTAATAATAAATAATCGTTTACTTATAAATCCGTGGTTTTAGTTTATGACAACTTTCTATGAAATCTACACGATAAGTTGTGCTCCTTATAAATTGTTACTAAACTCAACACTTAATAACTACACATTTTGATTTTAATTTGAAACTACTTTTACCATACCTGGGGGATAAAACCGACTCTTGCGTTGCAAGACGGGACGACGCTATTGCACGGAACGAAGCATCATTTGACATTCGGCACATAGCGGCATTGAGCTAGTGAATTGAAATCAAAAAAAGAAAATTTAGATATTTTGTTTTTTTAAAACTCCATTTCGGCATCGAAAAAAGTTTTAAGAAAGCTTTGGGTGCGGGGTCTACCCCTCGACACAATTTAAAATAAATTATAAACGGCTGGTATCATAGACTAATATTACATCAATGGCTGGTATCAACCACTCAGCAACGGATTTTTTTCAAATTTAAACCAAAAAATATTTATTGTAATAACATGATCAATATTTCAAACATGAAAGTAACCCGCCTCACTAAAAGATTTCTGTTCTGAGGCGGGTACATATATTTGCTTACACATACACATACATTTAAACAAATATTTATACAAATATCTGCATATACTATATCTATATATACAGTATAAATAGTCTCGTGTATATATCAATATTTCAACAACATGCGCCTAAAATAGTATTTATTCCGGCCCTTTTAAATTAAATTGAAACAAAACAGCAATCGACAGTTTGTCATCTAACCTCCCCCGGTCCACCCTTTTAAATTAAATTGAAACAAAACAGCAATCGACAGTTTGTCAGCTAACCTCCCCGGTCCACCCTTTTAAATTAAATTGAAACAAAACAGCAATCGACAGTTTGTCAGCTAACCTCCCCGGTCCACCCTTTTAAATTAAATTGAAACTAAACAGCAATCGACAGTTTTTCAGCTAACCTCCCCCGTTCCACCAGCTTAAATTACAATTGTACTTTATATTTCTTTAACTTTTTTTTTTCTAACTTAAAAATGTATCTGACATACTGCGAAAGTAAATCGTTGCTTTGCGGTTGTTTCAGCACGACGCGATGCACGCACCAAGAGTGCTCGCGGGCCGCACCAAAGAGCCACGCGTGCCGCAGTTTCCCTACCCCTGAACTAAAAAGTGCAAACACATCATCATATTTTAATTTATTTCATTTAGTGATATCGTCATTATCAAGGCGTTGGTTTTCCCGCAACTTGCTCTATAAACATTACTGATAAAGGAAGCAGCGCATAATTTTCCCTGTTCACATACTTTCAGAATAAAAGTATTTGATTGTGTGTAATTTCAATATAATTTCAATGACTATAGGCTCCTTATCTCGGGCCCAGAGGTCAGAGAGACCGCTGATATTAAACCGTACTTAGGAAAGAACAATTAAATTGAATTTGATTAAAAATAAAAATCGAAATTTCCTCTGAAAAATTAGGCGAGTAAGTGCTTAAATATATATTTGAAATTTCAAATAAGGAATTATACATGTTGTCCATAGAAACAACATCTCTCAAAGACAAGTAGGTATCATAATATTTACAAATGCGAATAAGAAAGTCACAATGAATCTTATCTTTACTTGAACCAGTCAAACGTCAACCACCTCGAAACGGAAACGGAACGTACAAACAAATTTACAGACGAGTTAAAACAGGACTTTCAGTCTTTTTACTGGGATTTACAGTCTAGAAACCACGTACATCATACCTTCTTTGATATTTGGTGAGCTGTTTAAGTTTCGCCGAACGCAACATTGCCATAAATCCAAAAAACCTCGAAATTCTACCTTTCTTCGTTTTTGATGATGTTAACCGGAAAGGGCTAGTTTTCGACTATAACTACGTCGAAAAGTAGTCCTTTGACATAGTTATAGTCGAAAATGTATACCCTGCTTTGTGCATTACAAGCAAGAAAATATTCTTCCAGCGTTGCGATGTTTATGCGTTTAACCTTTTAACAATTTAAAGTTATCTAAATGTGTCTAAAACGAATTTAAAAGTGTACTGTATAAGGTCGTTCATCTCAAATAAAAGATCCATAAAAATAGAAAGAGTGTAATTTATTGTACAAAATTATAATTTTCCTAGCATGATACTAAAAATTAAATAAATAAAAATAATCTCAGAGCATGACTAATCTCTACGAAGAATTAGTGGGTTGGTATTTTTTTATTAAAAGGAAACCAGTCGTGGTGATTTTATGTAAAGATAAGTTGTAGGTAATCATACATGATGTTTAGTATCGCAAATTATTATGAAAATACTAAATGGTCGCCAGTTATACAGATTAACCTTGGTTATAATTGAATACTTTATAAATTGTCAGCACAGGTAAAAGCTATGTGATCCAAGTGGTGATTTTTTTTTTATACTGAGTTTTACAGATGATTTAAATTATACAGTTATGAAAACTCACAGAATACACAAACAGGTAGGTAAAATTACAAATCTACCTAAACGTAGGATACGTTCATTAGCACACATCCAAAAATAGATTAAAAAAACTGACACCAAACAAATAAAATATAAAATTATATACAAATAGCTCACTCAAATGACAAATAATACAAAGAGAGGCAAGAGACAAACGATACTCAAATATGGACACAAGACACACAAATAATACAAAATAAATTACTTATTATATAGTCGACACATATGGGTCAGAGGACTAAACATTGGCGTCTCTTAAACAGTGGGAATTGGGAATATTTATTTCAATATTGCCAGACATAAGGCAGAATCAAGAAGGCCGAGAATTATTTTGTGTAAACATATTAAATCATGTAACGAATAATCATGTAATGTAGAAAAATATCAAATATAACGAGAGCATGAAGAAAATTAAACTCAGCATTCGTGGATCAAGTCGATACTGTTTTCAGTCAGAAGGGCGAGGATTTCATTTCCTTGATTAGTCTAAAAATTAGAACAAATATTATATATAAAATTCTAACTACCAATATGATTTGATTTATATCTACAACCTCTCTCCATGGCTATAAATGTGTTATTTTGTAAATTAATCGTTTTATATAATTTTGTTTTGTATAATTTTTTTAATTCATATTCCTTTCTCACAAATTTAAATAACTTATTCCATATTATGCTGTCTCAGTTAAAGTCACAAGGAGGAAATCCATAATCGGTTTTATTTTACTATATAATACTTATGTACAAACTGATTAAATGTAAACTGTCAATTTCCCGAAAATGATAAATAAATAAAAAAAATATTTGGCTTACAAAACCAGGGCGAGAGAAAATTAAAAGAATTTACAAACGCATGTTCTTCTGGTTGAATTTAGCATTCTCTTCCAGGCGTGTTCTTCTGGAACGAGGTCCATTCCTCGTTTCCGGGAATTAAGCGGCAATCTGTTTCCGATCTTTTCTCAGCCAACATATGAGCGTGATGATGATAGCATGACTCTCGGCATGATTTCAAGGGCTTGTTTTCAACTCCGATCGGGCACTAAACAAAGAAGACGCCCGCACTAACCATGGCAGCCATTTTCATCATTTTGGTAGAAAACGAACGCAGGAGATCACACCGTCAATGGGAAGAACGACGAACTCGTTTGAAAATTCCTCTACTTACCAATTACTAGATAGAAATTACCACGGACGTATATATAGCTTTGATAAGGGGGGGGTCCGCAAATTAAAAAAAAATATATAAGGTCATGTTTTCGTGAAAAAAATAGTCAGTCTTAATCAATCAGCCTTTATTTTTAAATATTATATATATAAATCATTCAGTCTCTGATATTTGAACTAAAAATAAACATAACATAATTATCGCTCCTTATTTAAATAAAATCGCTTCGTTTATAACATAAAAAAAGAAATAACATAAAATAAAAGGTGGAAAACAAAATAACTTTTTTTTATACCTAATTTGTTAAGGTACACTTAACAAAAAATACTCTTTCATCTTAAGAACAAATAATTTGTTTTAAAATTGAAACACCTTTTATTTAATCACATAACCAAATAATTTATTCTAAACTTTGGTCATATTGTAAGGCACTCTTTTTAATGAACTACAATTATAAAATTAAAATCAAAAAGTATCATCCTACCTACAATAACAAAATATTTTTAATGCAAATAATACTTAATGTATGAAAAAAATAAGCGTTTTCTCTCAAGCTAAATGAAGAGCTTTCATCTTAAGAACAAAATAATTTCTTTTAAACTTTGGTCGTATTATTATGACACTCTTTTTAATGAACTACAATATAATTAAAATTAAAAATTACCTACCTACCTACAGTAACACTAACAAAATATTGTAAATTCAAGTTATACATGAAAATAAATGTAGTTTTCTCTCAAACAAAAAAAACTGACACGAGATTCATTGTTTTACAACTACTATTAATTAAAAATTATCATTCCTTATTTCAAATAAATGGTTGTGCTTTTTTAAATAAGTTATAACTTCTTCGTAAATAATATAAAAAAATAAACAGTATCTAGGTATTACCTGTGTGAACATTATTAACGAATAACATAAAATAAAAGGTAGAAAACAAAATTACTTTTTTAGGTGCACTAATTTCTTTAGGTACCTACCTACACTAAACAAAAAATACTCTTTCATTTTAAGAACAAAATAATTTCCTCTAAACTCTGGTCATTTTGTATGGCACTCTTTTTAATTTTCATCGCCAGATCGCGCACGAAAACAAAGAAGTGCTCTAAAACTACCATCATTATGTTCGGGTTCATTTATCCCAATTTCTCCAAAATCACGACTTCCTCTTAGTGCTATTTCTTGCCTTCCACAAAGAATAATTGTTTCAACAATGGCTTTCAATCTTTTTCTGTTCTCTTCGGCAATTTTACTGTTTTCTGCATTCATGCACTCTATAACATCAAACGTTTTTCCTTCCATGATCCTTGCAAAATTTGCTGCCTGCTCAACAGCAAATTTATGATACTTAGTATCTGCATGGTGCAGATACTAAGTATCATATATGCACTGCCCATTCCCCCGCTCCCCGCACTGTGGCGGACTTAAGAAACTATCGTATTCTACAATCGGCGCGGTGCAATGGGGGGGGTCCGGACCCCCAAGACCCCCCCCTTATATACGTCCGTGGAAATTACACACTCCTTTTAAAATTCGTTGATATTCAATGCAAAATCTGGTCTCCAAACAAATCCACGTCCCCCGCCATGTTACATCCCTAGCCACCTCCCGCTTCCGCTGTCTTCACTTCTGCCAGGCTCACATTGCCATTCCACGAAAACAAGGTCCACCCACATTTCGTTACAATCAGTCAATTGCCTTCTAATTTTAAGTTTATTAATCTTGAAAGAGAGATGAAGAAAACAGTAAAGAAAGCTATTCCTGCCAATAAATACATTTAAAGACTAAAAAACAAGTTGCTCTAGCTGCCAAATCTGCAGCTTACCCAGGCGCCATTGAATCACAAATGTTCAAATATACAAGCCGACGAATGATGTACCAATATATAGATATATGGCTTGGAGCAGAGATCTTTTATCTCCTTGGATTCATTTGAGATAAATGAAGTTGAATATTCCAATATCGTAGAATTTCTATTCATTGAAATCTGTCAATATCTTGGAATTTGATGATTTAAAAATGTCATATTATTAACATAACATAAACATTTAGGTTCTTGATTCACCTTAGAGGAGTCCGTAAGAATTTTTAACAATTTAAAAATTATCAACACTAGAAGGTAACATTTATTAGAAATAAATATGTGAATTTAATAAAATTGTCGCATCCCTGTTACGCTTCTTCCCCTTTCAATTTTATCGAAATAATAAATTATTGAATGTACAAATTAGAATTGATTTGGTCCGATATTATTTTAGTTTTGAAATACATATTATTTGTTTACTTAGTACCTAATTTAAATGTTTTTATGATAAAATAGTCGGTCATTTCCAAATGAACATTTATTTATGTACACTTAATTCTGTTTTTACCCGGTGATATGTTGCACAGAACCCCGTGTAAGATATAGGAAAATGGGAGATAGGTTTCGTTGCTATTGTGTGAAATTGTCTTTAGGAGGTTAAAAATAAAACACATCATTGTTTATCCCTTTACTTTTTTGGGTAATGTGTGCACCGGAATGGGAAAAATGAATAATTCTAATAATAGATTACCAATTCGCCTTGTTGGCCGTTATTTTAAAAACGTAAAAAAATATCACGTTAAAACAGATTTCACTGTTTCACAAAAGGTATCGAATTATTTTAAAATTTCTGATAAATCATTAATTATTGAATTCATCAGTGGTCAAATTACGATTAATTGAGTTTTGATATAATTGACTCAAATCTACCTAAACAACTGTAATTTGGTCGATGTTTGATGGAATTCTTAGTCCAAATAGACTTTTAATTATACCATCGATAAATTATAAATTAAATGAGAATAAAAAAAATATTTGTGCCGTCTGATTTTCCTCTGGGGCGGCGAACGAACATTGTGATTTACAATGAAATACAGAAAAACACCTATTTTTTACCATTGTTATCAGCAACCCAGGGTGACTTTGAGTCATATTCACTCGATTTCCTGGTGCTCCCTTTTAGTCCCGTTTCCCAAGGATGCGGCCATGGCCTCCGATATGACCAGAATGTCCAGCTACCTAACTCTTATTGACATACTTTTACCCAAAAACGCCCTCGTCTACTTGTAGTTGGGCTGTGTTTAAATTCATATACCTGTCCTAGGTACGACTAATAACCAAGAAGTTCACATTCTAAAAAAACCACATAAGCCTACAAAGTATAACATGCATGAATAATGATGAATGAACATTTAACAAAATTATTATAATGGCGGCTTATTTTTAAACGCTAAATAATTTAATAAATACTAGTATTTTATTAAAAAAATATTGCTTATTGATATTTTCACCTGAAAACATCAAACTTTATTTTTGTAGGAAAGGCATTGTTGAATACAAAATTTATTAGTTCACCTGACTGGAGCAATATAAGTAGTAATCCAGTATTGGAGCGACAGTGCAATAATACATGCCCGTGTCCGTGCAATACACGATGGGTGGCAGTGTAATAATACAGTGTGATGTACTTAGGATATAGAATGTAGTCGATCGACATAGTTGTCATCGGGGGCAATGTCCCTGATGCATTCACTCGGATAAGCTCTACAAAGGCATGATGTCGATTATTACTCAAAGGTGGGGTTGGCTATAATCTTCTGCTACATCATTCAGAGCGAGAGAGGGGTCCAGGAAAGACAACAGAGTAAGGGTTTCAATGTTACATTATAGCAACGGTAACGTTACAACATACGGAAAGGGGTCATCACAAGGAATACATATGGGATATAGTAAACATTACAAATACAACGTCTAATATTATATAATTATGATATCTCTCTCTCTCTCTCTCTGAATTTAAGTTACGAAATCGGCACTGAGTTTACGCATGAATAGGGAGGTAGAAAGGTCAAGCTTACATAGTTTCTTATATTGGTTATGAAATGTGAGGCGGCCATTGCCCACGCACAAGGTGTGCGTCGGAATATGAATGAACAAGGTTAGGTTCGCTGAAAAATCCGGCCAAGAGTTTATACTATATTCCTTGTCGAAAGGTAATGATTTTAGGGTGATTATCCAGACGTTATCCAGAGTCACGAGAGCGGGAGGGAACGGCTGCCGGCGAGCGTTAGCCGACACCGTGGGCCGTTGTTTTGCCGCGAAGATGCTGATGGCGAGAATTTATGGCTAGCGGGTGCTGCTCTTTCACGGCGATCGCAAGAACTAGTATGTGGCATCTTTGATTGTAAATATTATTTCCTACGATTCAAACCGCTACTAACACCGGCAATCAGAAGTTTATTTATATCGGCGGCATTTATTTTTTCTCGGAAGTTTTTCAATTTATATTTGATAATAATAATTTGTTATCCTTTTTGCTTTGCATAAAAACCTTGTGTTGTTAACAAAAGTTTATCTAAAGAAAAATTAATTTTTAACTTGAAAAGAAATAATTACTTTAACTGGAAGGCTAAAACATAATACACATCAGCAAGTATGGCTAAGTAAATTTGTACAAAAAAAAATTGCTGTCTCACGTACCCTCCATGAGCGGGAGTCACCAAATGATTGAGGTAATTAGGGTGACTTAATGTCGATTAGCCGAAGATATTAATCAATTACTAATAGATCACTAAGCATTGCTTCCAAACCACCAAACGATGGAGCACCTCAAGCCAGTAAACCTGGTTGAAAAGTTCCTAAGATTTCCTTTAATTGTATTGAATATATTTGGTCTTTGGAGAAAGGAAAACAACCCCATAATATATTTCATTTATTCGTTCATCTTATTACTTTCTACGCAATACTTGTATGCCATTTTTCAAGTAATCTACATGGTCAATGTTTGGGGGGACATAGAAAAAATCGCAGAGGCCTCTTTTCTTCTTTTGACGCAAGCAACTCTTTGCGTAAAAATGATATTTTTCATTGCAAAGAAAGACAAAGCTATTTATCTGACCAAAGCTATGAATTCTGATGTGTTTGCGCCGAGTCGAGCAGCACACTTACGGTAAGAAAATATATTTTAGTAATAAGAATAAGAATGATTATTCATAACATTCAATATCTAATAAATAATATTAGAAATTGAATTGGAAACGCGTAATCTAAAGTTTATGAAAAACCATATAATAGTATAATTGATTATGGATAATAAATAACCTACTAATTTCTTAAATGTTTTTTAGGATTATCAATGACACTGCTGCAATACAAGTCGCGGAGTTTTTCATTTTTATTTTTATTACTTCGTCTACGATCTCTCTTTGGGCTTTTATCCCGCTGATTGATGCAGCGCCAGGAGAAACAGTTCTCCCCTTCAAAGCTTGGTAATTAGACATACTAATTTCGGTCTTACCTCTGTCTGTAACTCCTGCTCAATGAACTCTAGAACTTTCGTTTTGAAGTTAAGTTACATTTAAAACATGGAAAGTGTTTGTTTGGAGAATTCAGACAAGCGATGAAATACTGATCTCTCACACAATATTTTTCACAGCCATTTTAGGACTATCCCATTGTTGTATAATATTGAGGATGATACACGAAGCGAAAAAATTGGTTCCACTTTTTTAGCTCCAACGCTCTAACGAAATTCGGTACCCGCGCACTGTGGAACACGATCTGACAGGGTATTAGTACGCAATAGCGCCTCTATGTCTGACCATAAAATTGAATTAAAAAGTTATCATTCATCATTAAAGTTGCAATAGTATTATTCATTTTTTTTAATGGTGAATTTATGCCCTATTTCAGCGAAATATTATTATTTTTACTAAAACAGTATTTTCCAGGTATCCCTTGCCAAATGAGGTTACGCCCTACTATGAGCTGTTATATTTCTACCAGATAGCCGGGATCTGGTTTAGTGCATTAATTAACGTCAGCATAGATAGACTCTCCACCAGCATGACAGCTCTTGGATGCGCCCAGCTTCAGATACTGAAGGACAACCTCGTTAACGTAAGTAAGATAATTTATATCAACAAATACGTCATGGAAGGATGGAACCCTCGCCACTTTTTATAAAAAAAGGTTGTAGGTGACGTTTTGACATTGGACATAATCAAAATAAAATGTCAAATCATCAAACGCACACCCGAAATTTACAATATCCAACAGTAATACATATTCACTACCAGTAATGAATACATATTGTAGTTAATACTATAAATTGAATAAAATGCAACATTTTCACGTAATATAGTTATGTAAAACAGTGATAGGTGGCAGACGTCAAATAATGTCCGCCATCTTAAAATTTACGAAAATCAGTAATACCAACACACGTCTCTCAGGGTACCAACTACCAAAACAGAACACATCCCTTTTTTCATACCGATTAGACAAACTGGATAAAAAAGGTGTCATGTAAAATGGCCAATACACATATAAGATACTGGTGGAAATTCCAGGGGCAAGACGTAAGGCGTCTGGCCGGCCCAGACTAAGCTGGAGAAAACAGCTGCAGCTACAGAAGTTCGAGGAGAGACTGGGCACGCAAGGAATATGGTCGCTGAAGTAACGCAGGACAGGAATGTCCGAAGGCGCCTCGTTGAAAAGATTAATCCCCGACACACCCAGAGCCGGCCCTGTGCGGGCACAGTTGGAGCAGTCCGTTTTGCCAAGGCGGCAAGGATCCAAGGCGCTGATAATACCTAATACAGCGCCTTTGAGGTTTATACTAGCGCCGTTTGATTCAAGGCCGGTCCTGGATATACCAGCTAACACCCAAAAAATTCTCATATTTATTCAAAATGCTTCATTGCTGCTTTTATGTTCCGAACTTGTTGTCGTCGTGCTATTGTTTTCCAATTTAAATAAAATTATGTATTTTACGTTGGGAGAAAAGTAGGAGATTCTAGCGCAGACCCATGAAAAATCACTGCATATTGTAATTATTGTAGGATTTATGAAGCTGAAAGTATTTCTAGAATATTTGCGCTGGGATCATTTGCCTTTCGAAAATAAATATTGTCAATTTTCTTTACAGAGAATTACTGAGACGAACAGAAATTAACCTTTCGAATGAACACTGTTGGCTTAAACTTGAAAAAATACGAAATTAAACAGAAATACCTACACATTTCAAATATGGACTAATGAATTGATTAATTAATAAATTGAAAATAAAATTTGTTATTTATAAATAAATTTGAGTTCATTGAAGTTAATTTCACGAAAAAATATTTCACATTTCACGCACCGACAACCGGAGATAGTATGATTGATGATATTTAAGGGCCCGCTTTCCGCGTAAAGAATTTAGATTTGGGCAACACCCACAAAATTTAGTGTTAAAAGAATCCGACAGAGGTGTCTGAATTCGTATTAGGAATAATTTTGGGGATTATGAAATTAAATTACCTACATCTATTGCAATTTTAGAAAAACAGAACCATTTTTAGTTAGCACCGACCTTAGAGTAATAATGCACCGACCAAATGAGAAGGAAGTCGAAATGAAGATGGTTCTCAAAATATGGGTTTTATTACGGATTTAATTAATTATTTTTTTTTTAATTTTACAAAAAACATTTACGAAAGTTATTTGTATAGGTATAAAAATTACTTTACTTTACTAAAATACTATTCTCACTTTTATAAAAGTAATTTATAACTTTTATAAAATCAATAAATATATTTTTACATCAATAAGGTTTTAAACTTTTTTACTCGAAAACTATCTTAAAACGTTGGAATTCCAAAAAAAGTTTTTTTTTCTTTTTTACTTGTACTATCAATTAGAATCACCTCCCGAAGTTTGTGCACTTTACCCCCGACATCTTGTATAATATGCGCAATATAATATTTATACACGTGTAATATCTACTTTTGTACATTTATATAAATTATATACACGTTTACATTTTTATGCTCATCAAATTTATTATATTATAAAGATAGATAGAAAGATCCTTAGTGCTTCCTGAGGACTTACAAATCAGAAGACTTTTTTGTAATTATTTATTTATTCATTTAAACAATTCAATAATTATAAAGAGTAATAAAACATGTAAGCAACATAAAATTACATTCTAAAATGTGAAAGGGGCTCTATTTATTTACATTTTTATGAAATTACTACTTTTAATAGTTTTAAGCTTTCAGTGAACTTTCAATTTTATTTTTAACTTCTCTAAATATTATTTGTTTAAATCGTCAAATATAATTTAATCACAAACACAAGATTCACTCAAAATGAAAGATTGGTGGTTCTGAAATGTTCCCATAAATACGGTGAAAGAACCCTAAACTATAAACTTATTACCCTAAACATGCTTCGAGCGAAATGCGGATCTGGAAACCTTATCGTCAATCTGAGCAAAACATACCATGAACGTCAATATAGCAACAGCCTTTGTTCTGCTGCAGTTTCATTAAATGCCGAGAGATCCGTTTACAGTCTCCAAAAAGCAATACTGGGGCACAACCCTAGAAGCAAAGCTAAATGATTGGAATACAGAAAGATAAAAACACACCATTGTCAAAAATATCTTGGCCGTAAATGATTAAATAAAATTAGATTTATTCAGGAAGGCAAGCTATCGATCAAATGATTTGCGAATTCGGAAAAACCGTTATTATTGAGGTTTTATTGATGTTTTGTTTCTCCCGATTTATTCGTATAACCCATTAGTCTACATAATTATCTAGCGGGTTTTCCATTACTTGTGCACTTATGTTAATGTATTTTATGACCGTCTTTGTGTTGCTTATATTTGTATCATGTTGTCTCCCTCTATATTTTGTTATATATATGCACACATTATGTACTTCTTGTTTAGTATTAATTTGTACCCTGATGATGCTTAAGTAAAGCGAAACCGGTCGGTTCTTAAATTAATAAATATCGTGGTTTTAAAACAAAAAAGTATTTTATTTTATTAAATTATATTCCCCACAGTTTCAGAACTTTCAATAGCTTCTTTCGCTCGCATGTTCATTATTATTCTGAATTCCACGTTCGAGTATTGTTATTTGAAACAGATGGCCCGTATATTATTATTACATATTATATTATATTTCGGACATCGTTGCATTGTGAATTAATAAGAACTTGCCCTGTAATTTCTAATGTTTTGGAATTAGTTTTATTTCCCAAAGTACGTATTCTGAAAAAAATAAAATAAAATTTTTTATAACTTTTTACTACACAATACATAAATAAAAATAATAATTAATTTTTATAATAAATTATCGTTTATCGTATTCTGAAAAAAATAAAATAATAATTTTTATAACTTTTTACTACACAATACATAAATAAAAATATGAATTATTAATTTTTATAGTAAATTATCGTTTATAATAAATATAAGCTTATAAATCAAAAATTGTATTTTTTTCTTCTCACCTATTAGATAGGATATAATTTTATGAGATATCATTTTTTCTTTGAAATACGGGATATCTTTCGTGTATTTCCCATCTTTGAAAAAACAATATTTATTAACTCATAAACTTTACACGCGTAAAAATTATCTTTATAGATTCAAATATTTGCACGTAATCGCACGTCTGTAGATCATAGAACGTTGAACGACATGTCTGCCCCCAAAGCCCTCGAGTTGGCGAATGAACTTTTCAAAGAAGATAGGTTAATCTTCAAGTCGGAGCGAGCGCGCTATAATAAATATGATTTAAAAGCAATAGGCGTAAGCGACAGTTGTGAAAATGTTTAATAAATCACGGCGTATTTCAAAAATAGCAAAAATCACTTTTGGGGTCTATTGAGTAGCATTAAAAGAAGCATTGTGCTTTTTTTCATACATATAACTTGTAAAATAACAGAAATAAACGTGTTAATAATATTTTTCGGAGCATACTTTGCGATTTATTTCTATCGAGGGAATTTCAAATAATTACCGTTTCGGCTTTTGGAACAAATAGATACTATCTTAAAGAATAACATATATTTTTTTAAGAGCTTAAAAACTTCAAAATTTTAAGAAAAGTATGTCGGAAATTGGATGAAATTCGAATAGTGGGCCCTTAGGGCCCGCTTTCCGCGTAAAGAATTTAGATTTGGGCAACACCCACAAAATTTAGTGTTAAAAGAATCCGACAGAGGTGTCTGAATTCGTATTAGGAATAATTTTGGGGATTATGAAATTAAATTACCGACATCTATTGCAATTTTAGAAAAACAGAACCATTTTTAGTTAGCACCGACCTTAGAGTAATAATGCACCGACCAAATGAGAAGGAAGTCGAAATGAAGATGGTTCTCAAAATATGGGTTTTATTACGGATTTAATTAATTATTTTTTTTTTTAATTTTACAAAAAACATTTACGAAAGTTATTTGTATAGGTATAAAAATTACTTTACTTTACTAAAATACTATTCTCACTTTTATAAAAGTAATTTATAACTTTTATAAAATCAATAAATATATTTTTACATCAATAAGGTTTTAAACTTTTTTACTCGAAAACTATCTTAAAACGTTGGAATTCCAAAAAAAGTTTTTTTTTCTTTTTTACTTGTACTATCAATTAGAATCACCTCCCGAAGTTTGTGCACTTTACCCCCGACATCTTGTATAATATGCGCAATATAATATTTATACACGTGTAATATCTACTTTTGTACATTTATATAAATTATATACACGTTTACATTTTTATGCTCATCAAATTTATTATATTATAAAGATAGATAGAAAGATCCTTAGTGCTTCCTGAGGACTTACAAATCAGAAGACTTTTTTGTAATTATTTATTTATTCATTTAAACAATTCAATAATTATAAAGAGTAATAAAACATGTAAGCAACATAAAATTACATTCTAAAATGTGAAAGGGGCTCTATTTATTTACATTTTTATGAAATTACTACTTTTAATAGTTTTAAGCTTTCAGTGAACTTTCAATTTTATTTTTAACTTCTCTAAATATTATTTGTTTAAATCGTCAAATATAATTTAATCACAAACACAAGATTCACTCAAAATGAAAGATTGGTGGTTCTGAAATGTTCCCATAAATACGGTGAAAGAACCCTAAACTATAAACTTATTACCCTAAACATGCTTCGAGCGAAATGCGGATCTGGAAACCTTATCGTCAATCTGAGCAAAACATACCATGAACGTCAATATAGCAACAGCCTTTGTTCTGCTGCAGTTTCATTAAATGCCGAGAGATCCGTTTACAGTCTCCAAAAAGCAATACTGGGGCACAACCCTAGAAGCAAAGCTAAATGATTGGAATACAGAAAGATAAAAACACACCATTGTCAAAAATATCTTGGCCGTAAATGATTAAATAAAATTAGATTTATTCAGGAAGGCAAGCTATCGATCAAATGATTTGCGAATTCGGAAAAACCGTTATTATTGAGGTTTTATTGATGTTTTGTTTCTCCCGATTTATTCGTATAACCCATTAGTCTACATAATTATCTAGCGGGTTTTCCATTACTTGTGCACTTATGTTAATGTATTTTATGACCGTCTTTGTGTTGCTTATATTTGTATCATGTTGTCTCCCTCTATATTTTGTTATATATATGCACACATTATGTACTTCTTGTTTAGTATTAATTTGTACCCTGATGATGCTTAAGTAAAGCGAAACCGGTCGGTTCTTAAATTAATAAATATCGTGGTTTTAAAACAAAAAAGTATTTTATTTTATTAAATTATATTCCCCACAGTTTCAGAACTTTCAATAGCTTCTTTCGCTCGCATGTTCATTATTATTCTGAATTCCACGTTCGAGTATTGTTATTTGAAACAGATGGCCCGTATATTATTATTACATATTATATTATATTTCGGACATCGTTGCATTGTGAATTAATAAGAACTTGCCCTGTAATTTCTAATGTTTTGGAATTAGTTTTATTTCCCAAAGTACGTATTCTGAAAAAAATAAAATAAAATTTTTTATAACTTTTTACTACACAATACATAAATAAAAATAATAATTAATTTTTATAATAAATTATCGTTTATCGTATTCTGAAAAAAATAAAATAATAATTTTTATAACTTTTTACTACACAATACATAAATAAAAATATGAATTATTAATTTTTATAGTAAATTATCGTTTATAATAAATATAAGCTTATAAATCAAAAATTGTATTTTTTTCTTCTCACCTATTAGATAGGATATAATTTTATGAGATATCATTTTTTCTTTGAAATACGGGATATCTTTCGTGTATTTCCCATCTTTGAAAAAACAATATTTATTAACTCATAAACTTTACACGCGTAAAAATTATCTTTATAGATTCAAATATTTGCACGTAATCGCACGTCTGTAGATCATAGAACGTTGAACGACATGTCTGCCCCCAAAGCCCTCGAGTTGGCGAATGAACTTTTCAAAGAAGATAGGTTAATCTTCAAGTCGGAGCGAGCGCGCTATAATAAATATGATTTAAAAGCAATAGGCGTAAGCGACAGTTGTGAAAATGTTTAATAAATCACGGCGTATTTCAAAAATAGCAAAAATCACTTTTGGGGTCTATTGAGTAGCATTAAAAGAAGCATTGTGATTTTTTTCATACATATAACTTGTAAAATAACAGAAATAAACGTGTTAATAATATTTTTCGGAGCATACTTTGCGATTTATTTCTATCGAGGGAATTTCAAATAATTACCGTTTCGGCTTTTGGAACAAATAGATACTATCTTAAAGAATAACATATATTTTTTTAAGAGCTTAAAAACTTCAAAATTTTAAGGAAAGTATGTCGGAAATTGGATGAAATTCGAATAGTGGGCCCTTAAAAACCTTGTTATGACACAATCTCTTTATGAAAAAGTTTTTAAGTGCAGTTTTTCACATTGTCTAAAAATGTTTTATTGTTTACGATAATAAGAAGTGAAAGAGTAATATAAATTGTATATTTTATCAGATTGAAGTCTACGCACAAGAAAATTTAAAAATTATCGAAAAAATACGCTCCGTGGAAAAGGGCAATTCGCTGATCGGAGGAAAATTGAGTTTTGCAAGAGAGATGAACTTGTTCCAAGAAAAAGACTTTTCGCGTAGGAACCCTGATATTGACGATCTGATCCAAATTGGTCTCGTCAAAAGCATTTTGCATCACCAAAATATTGTCAAGTAGGAAAAAATCTATAGTATTTTTTAATATACTTCACGGTGTCTGGAAACTTGTAGTACAAGCGGGAAACTCATTAATCTACATGTAGTAAACCAAAATATATTTTTTCAGATTTTTTAAAATATTTTTTTCAGCTGCTGAAGGGTTAAATAAACTTTTGGAGCCCGATCTATGCTTCAACGCATTAAACAGCTGATAGTAACTCCCTAGCGAAAAACAATGACAAAAAAAAAACACCACAAAATTGTCTTCAAATGTGATGTAGATTCATCAGTATCCCGCTTGTACTACGAGTTTCCAGATACCGTGTATAACAGGACCTAATTTTATTATTTTTAGGTTTATTTACCAAATGGAAGAATGTTTCCACTGGGGAATATTGGCGCAGTTCGCTGCCAGCGTAGGGGTAATTTGCATCACTGGATTACAAATAACGCTGGTGAGATATTGAATAAAATTAAGAAAGGTGCACTTTAATGGGTTGGACGTACAGAGCGGATGGACGAATAAAGTAATAGGAGTATGCGAGAATTCATGATGAAAAATTAATATAAGATGAAGACGGAACGCCCGAAATGATATGGCATGATCAAGCAAAGAGGGTACAAAACAGAGAACACTGTAACAGCAGAGTATGAATAAGTTTAAATGTGGCAGTCAATCCACAATCTCAGTGAAAAAAAAGCATTTAAAAGAAGCAAAACTAAATTTTGATTTTGAGGTTATCATCCCACCAGACTGAATAATATTTTTATCAAATAGCAAATATCAAGAGCTGTTTTATTCATTTGTGTTTAAAATCTCTAAGTATTATAAAACAAAATCACTTTATGCGTCTGTCTGTTTGTGCGCTTAGTTCTTCTAAATTACGCAACGAATTTTGATATGGTTTTCACTATCATTTAGAGAAGTTCTTCCGGAAGGTTTATTTACATAATACTTGTATATAATATTTATAGAAAGTAGACAAAAGTCGATGTTTTTTAATCAAGTGGTTAAAATATATCTGATGCTGGCTAAACCTCATGAGATATATCAAAAGAATGTACTACGGAATTGTATATCTTATCACTATATGGTCGGGCATTTTACCCTCCAAATGGACTATCCGCAAAATATTAATATTTTATGATCTATTTGTCTCTATTTATTTACTTAGCAACATATGTGTAATTCCTTTGTTTACGAACAAAAACTTTCTACTTTCTTGGGAATCATAGAAAAAACAGTATTTTACAATCGAAATAATATATCGAAATTTATTCATACAAAATTACAACATTATTTTGAAATTTTCAATACATATAAAAAAAAACTTATATACTTATATTAAATAGTGCTTCAATGTGTGATAGCGTTCGAAACACTTTCCTTTATGCAGGGGCACATTGCAAAACTTGCACATGTACCGCGTTTCACTGCGTAGTTTGTGAGCGGAACATACACGACAACGATTTTATTATTTTTATTTTTTTGTTGTGTTTCAAACTCATTGTATTGACAGGTAGATAGATCGGGTACCGCCTACAATAGAAAACACATGACCCCGCACCCATTTAGAACCCCTTGTTTACAAGTTTCCCGCTCCTTACCGCTTTGCGCAACAAAACGAGTAAACTCGTCTCCCGCGTCTTTCTGTAAAAAGGCCTTTATTTTATAATTTGAAACACAAATAAATAAAATAGCTTACATCAGATCTGTACTAGATGTTATACCTTTTGGTTAAAAAATATACTATTCAGTTTGGTTGGATATTTTGGCCTCAAAACCAAAATTAAGTTATGTATGAAAAACGGTCCCATGATAACTCAACACACCTTTAAAAAGTGTGAATTGTGTAGATGTAATGAATTATCATTTTAATGATTTATCCGGTCACCATGAAAAAGGTCGCGCAGCTGATAGAGTGCTGATAATGTGTTTTAGACAAAAACAACTGTATCTATATTTGAGATGATGGATGATACACATAAGTACCGAATAAAACAATCTTAAAAGATTAATCACTACTAAACTTGTCTTGTATTACGCTATAAAATATGTGTTTTTTTTCTAGATAAACCCGTCAAGTTTAAAATTTGTGACAAAGTTGACTTACTTGACAGCGATGTTGGCACAAATATTTTTTATTTGCAGGATTGGCAACGACATTTCAGTTATAGTAAGTAAAAAAATAATTTTAGAATATCTACCTACATGTTACCATAATAACATAAAAAATCGTAAGACACGGTCGGGGCCCTATGCGCGCGCAATTGGAGCAGTCCGCTCCTGACGCCGAAGTGCCAAGGCATGAAAAATACAAATCATCCAAATATTATTGACTACAGTACACCTACCTAGGAATCCACTGGTTTTGAAAAGGGGCGCCATAATTATATTCGCGCCAGGCGCCGTTTAGTTCAGGGCCTGCCCTGAACACGGTTAACGCACATTTTATTAGTAAAAAACTATTTGTCCCAGGTAGGTAATAATGAGAAACAACTATTATCTATCTAAAAATACTGATAATTTGACGTTTTTCTTCACGCCATGTTTTGACATAATGTTAGACTACATATTAAAAGTTATTTTTTTAATTAAACCCAAAATAAGAACCTGTTTTACGTTCTTAGTTTGGGTTGAACAAGAGAAGAAAAAAAAAACCAAAACATTTACATCAATAAAAATGGCTGCCAAGTAAGTGTCTCGTGTATCTGTACTTATATTATGTTCGTTGTTATAAATTTGAAAAAAAAATCTGTCTACCTTTAATTTATTCAAACTATTTTATTTTATTATTATTTAAATAGAGTGGCGAAGTAATTGAGGCTGCTTACCATTCCCCATGGATTGAACGTAAAAAAAGATTCAACACGACCCTTCTAATTTTCATGGAGAGACTGAAACAGCCAATCGTCACCAGAGCAGGATACTTTTTCCCATTGTCTTTGCATACTTTTGTATCGGTGAGAAAATATTTATACTAATATTCAAGGCCATATTTAGGTTCCGCACACCCCGAGTCTCAACCCGTGGTGCGGTCCTGCCGGGGGGGAGGGGGTCTGAGAATATTTTATCACCCCTTTGTGGTACGGGCCCACGAGCTGCAGCCTTTGCAACCTGTGCTTAAATACGACCCTGAGAATATCAATTTGCTTGGATTCACTTGAAGCATTTAAAAATGTTTAAAGTCGGATTCTGAATATTATGTTGACAAATTACAAGTATATATATATAAGTATATATATATATATATATATTCTATCATACCCGTGCCCGGGATGATAGAATATGATATTTAAGCTAGTTAAAATACTATCTTTTAGGGAGGTACCTACTTTATCACTTGTCTGAATTCTTCACATAATCAGTTCCCATTTTGAAAATTCATTGCAAATTTGAGATAATTTAACCAGATTTCACGCACATCACAGACAACAGAAATTAGTACCTACTTATGGTGCAGACCCGTGAACAATCACTGGATAGACTGAATTCTTGAAATTTCAATTAAAAGACTTTGCTGATGAAAATATCTTATCATCCATTTTATCGTTAATCTGAATTTTGAAAATTACTCTTAAATTCGAGTTCGAATTCATTGAACCAATTTTCACGCAGGACTAACTAACGCAAAGTACAGACAATCGAAATTAGTACATATGTTTGAATGAAACGTGTCTCCTGCTACACTGTTTTTACAAAAATGGAACCAAATGTTTGAGCAAATATGCAAAATGGGGGCCTGGCTGCACGCATTTTTGTACCCAGACGCAATGTTTGTGAAAACTGTGTTGCAGGAGACACGGCTGAATCCACGGGCTTCACAGGTGGCGTTAATATTTTGTTCATTTTTCAGATTCTTCGATCGTCATATTCCTATTTTGCTGTTCTCCAACAGTTGAACACCAAAAAATGAAAACTTTGTTTGAAATAAAAGTAATTTCAATTGTATTGTGACTATCGTAGTTGGATCTTGCTTCACTTGATGTAATGTTATTTTATACAAGTTTGAAGATAATGTGACTTCAAGCAGTAGTGGAACTAATAAGAATTTTAATTATTCATTAAATTGACATAAAAGGGTGTTTTTATTTCTTCATGGTTTATATGTATAATTATATGTGTGGTTGGGTCAATATATAATTCCTATATTCCAAGCTTTTATATCGAACATTTTTATCGAAAATTTACAGCGTAGTTGGATATGAACTAGAAGCAGAATGCAGATGGCAAGTCCGGTCATCACCACCTAATCAGAGCGGTCCTTCGGGGTCCGGAGCGGACTACTCCAATGGCGCAATGCACACTACACGTAATCATGAAAATGATGAAGTTCATCAAGACATTTAACAGCAATATAAAGTATAAGTATAACAAAAATATAATCCAAACAGAATTCCTAACATTATAAGAATGAATTGGAAAGCTTTGCTTGGTGGTACAAAATCAGAAACGAAATGTAAGATAAGGCAATTGGCGCCCCGTGCCGTTTTCTCCTGATAAGGTTTATTTAATAATATTTGGCTCATTTGTATAGCGCCGTTTGGGAAAAATCATCTCAAGGGCGCTATGGTTCTCTTCTTCACAGCTGTAACAGGGAAAATACTGAGCAAGTAAAAAACCCCATCACTGATTTCTATTTAAAAAAGAAACTCGATAACTTTCGTGAATATGAATAGGAAATTTTATTAATTACTTATATTTTTTAATGTTCACGAAAAAGCTTTCATACAATGCCATTAAATGGGAAAATACCTTCATGACAACTAGCAATGGGAGTGTCATAAAGTGATTTTATTTTAAAGATAAAGGTAAATATAATTTTCATTTGACTGATTTAATTAGCACCTACGCCTACGTTGGAAAATAATTGCCAGGTAACTAAATCAAAAGTATTCAAAACAAATGTTACGAAGTAATCAAATATTCTCCACACGCCCACGGTATTTTAAAACAAAGCTAAGAAATCATAGGGTTCTTAGATAAATTACATTTGATAATTTGAGGTTTGAGATAACTGACAGAAAACTTTAAACTACTGTAATTAACCAATAGATGTAAAATTGTATGATTGATTTTCATCTGTGGTGGCGGAAAAATGTTTCTTCCGAATAAATTTTTAACACTAAATATATGTATATATATAAATATATGTATGTACATATATTTATTTAAAAATTTTAAGAGTCTTTGCATATCTGTATAATTCTCGCTACCACTCAGAAATTACTTCTTCGTGAATACAATGACGATTCGAAAATACATATCAAATTAGTTGGTTTCTGTAGTTGTACTCACACGTATTGTCATTTTTTAATGATAAACTAATGTTTATAAGACAAGGTTTTTTATACATAGCACAAAGGATAACAAATTATTATAAGCATTAATTACTCGCCTGAAATATCCATACAAACTGAAAATATCTCCCTATTAAAATAAATATTGTCGGTTGAATTGTGTAGCTGTTTTTTTTAAGATATATCCAGACCGCGAGTTTGATCACCGTGTTTTTTTTTTAATTTGACTTCTCATACACAATTTTCACGAAGTTCCAAAGTTGAAAATTGACAAAGTCAACCCATTTTACATTGTCCTTTGAATTAATGTACGTACTGCCTCACGCGCCTTCCTTGAATTTTAGTCACCTCATTTAGTAATTAAGATGATTCAGACCAATCATCTGAATATGTCCACCAATTTCAATTTCCTTTTCATTTCATTTTACACCAAATTGGATTTCTGGGCAGTGATAGGACATCTCCGAAAAATGGAGCACCCCAAGTCGGTAAACCTGGCAGAGAAATACATAAGGTTGCCTTTAAAGCTGCTGCACGTTTGTGGTCTTTGGAGAAAAGAAAGCAACCCTATTATTTATTTTATATATTCTGCCATATTATTGCTCTCAACGCAATATCTGTATGCCGTTTTCCAAATAATTTACATGGTCAATGTTTGGGGGGACATTGAAAAAATTGCTGAGGCTTCGTTTCTTCTCCTGACGCAAGCGACTCTTTGTATAAAGATGATATTTTTCATAGCGAAGAAAGACAAAGCTATTCACTTGACCAAAGCTATGAATTCCGATGCGTTTGCGCCAAGTCGGGAAGCTCACTTGCCGTAAGAAAATTATAATTTATATTTAACTGAGTTTGTTTTTTAAGTCAATTCAGTACCAACGAAACATTTAAAGCTAATCAAATTGAAATACAAACTTAAAATTATTATATGATGTACTCGTACCTTTCTACATTTTAAGATACCATCAAAAGAGAAACTAACAAATGAACTCCAGGAGGCCTGAGATTTCACTCGGTTTAGGTGTATGTTTCTCTCAGGACCTATGCAGTACCTATGTATACCATTTATGAATGTTGCGTGGTGGGCCGGTTGTAAGATACATGATGTTCAGATTTGATTACTTAGATTAAAGATTTTTTTATTTGTAAATGTTTTCGCGGTTTGGTTTTCACTAAAACGACGCTTTTATATGTTTAATGCTTCATTAAATATTCTCCTAGAACTAATTTTTATTATGGGTAAAACGATTTTCTATTTTGTCACTTTCCAGGATACTTTTTTTCTCTGCGGAGTAATTTACACTATTGAACCTTTTCTTATATTTTGTTACTTTTCAGGATTCTCAATACAATTGCTTCATTTCAAGTTGCGGAGTATTTCCTATTTCTCTTTATGTCTGCATTTACAATCTTTCTTTGGGCTGTTTTCCCCTTGATCGATGCAGCGCCTGAAGAAAAGGTTCTCCCCTTCAAAGCCTGGTAAATATAATTTAAGGACTAAATCACATTATAGTGTAATGTTATGGGCTTGTCGCCAACCAATTGAATTGCAAGTTGCTCTCTGAAATGAATCCCTAATTTTAATTAGTTAGTCCCATACAATCCGTTAATAAAAGTAAGCACCACACATACCTACATATCTGCTATAGTTTACAAATCACGGAGAAAAAGCAAATCGATAATTTAATTACTGAATTAAACACTATAACAAATTGAAATTTTAAGGGTGTTTTGCTGTTTACCATTCCGTACAGTGGCCCTTCCTTTTTAGCGTCTTTCTTCATACACGGTGTCACGAAACTCATAGTACAGGGTTTTCCAATAAGAGGTGTTATTTTTATATTCAATCGTAAAAGATCAATGGTTTCGTTGCTTGTGTATCACGTAGCGCCGTCTTGTTGAAAATAAACGTTATCCATATCAATACCATTCAAATTTCGGCCATAAAAAATCATTAATCATCTCTCAATAGCGCAATCCATTCACCGTAACTGTTGCTCCAGCCTCATTTTCAAAAAAGGTCCAATGACTCCGCCGGACCATAAACCGCACCAAACAGTCACACGTTGAAAATAGAAAGGCTTTTCAACAATAACTCTTGGGTTTTCCGAGCCCCAGATGCGACATTTTTGCTTATTGACAAAGCCACCGAGGTGGAAATGGGCCTCATCACTCAAGATGATTTGCATTTTATTCACTCAAGTGAATTTTAATAATTATGCGTTGTTGAAGCGAGTATCGTTCCATTTTTATCAATGGCGTAGTTTCTACTTGTCAAATGTCAAAAAATGACAGCTTCAAAAGTAACATCTACCAAAATAGCGGGTTATTCAAAATTACACCTCTTATTGGAAAACCCTGTACAACTGGAAAAAACTGGTGAATCTACTTACAGAGAGAACGCAAGAATGCCTTTTTTCAGATATGAGTATTTCGATTTTTTTTGCAACTAAAGGGTTAAGAACGTTTTACAGCCGGGTCTATGCTTCGACGCATTTTAAAAGACATTAAATAGCTGATATAGACATAAGCAATATTAAAAATGATATTTATCTGTAAATTCTATATGGGTTTACAAAATGTCTGAAATGAGTGCAGTTTAAAAAACCAGTAGAGGCTCTTTCGAACATTTCTCCTAAAATACCTACATAACTGAATATACCTCATAACCGTAAACCTCCATTTTCCTAAATATCCGTACAGTAATCAAAGATACATCATTCGTAGTATTTTTTGTTTTAGCAGATTAGAAACGAAATGTCATTAAACTTATTAATTTATTAATTTATTTATTTATACATTTTCGGGAAATCGACAGTTTACATTTAATCAGTTTGTACATAAGTATTATATAATAAAATAAATTCAATTATGGATTTCCTCACTTTACCTCTACTGAGACAGCATAATAAGGAATAAGGAAATTAAATTTTTGGGAAAGGAATATGAATTAAAAAATTTATACAAAACAAAAGATTATACAAAACAAAAGATTATATAAAACGAAAAATTTACAAAACAATACATTTATAGCCATGGAGAGAGGTTGTAGATATTTAATATTTGTATGTTTTTTACAGTAAATATACAATTTATACATATTATACAGTGTTATAAAGGTAAATAATAATAGCTATTCCTCACCATAAAGAGACGAGGCTCTTGTGTTTGGTGAGTGAATCCTAGCTCAATTATATGGAATCATGTAAGTAAGTAAATAATATATTTGCAAAACCAAAGGGATAAGTAAGAAATAGGCAAGATTTATCAATAACACAGTTTCAAGATTTGAAGGAAATAATAATAAGAGTAAGATATGGATTTTTATGGTAGTTTTAGGTAATTTTTTAATTTAATTTTAAATTCCTGAATATCTTCAATATTTTTTAGATATAATTTATTTATTTATTTTATTTATTTAAACGCCCATAGGGCTTTTACCTATAATAATGTACATCTTTATTTTTTAGTTATACAGATTACATATAAAAAATTTAAAAAAAAAAAAATCAGTGTTAACAAAATACAGGTTACATAAAAAAATATCAGAGTTGACAAAATATGTTACATAAAATATAAGAATTTTAAAAAAATAGGTATGGATAGAGTAAGTGAGACGAAAAATATAAAATCTGACAAAACCCACAAAATCAACCATAATGATAATAAGAAAATATAACAATAGTTTACAAATTAGGTAAAAATAGTTCGCACATACTCCGTTTAAAGTTGGCCAAGTTCAAATTATTGTCAAATACATTTATATTATTTAAGTATTTGTTACCAAGACTGTGTAAACGTTGTATTGGAGAGTGAAAACTATAGTTAGAATGAGATGTATGTTTGTAAAATGTTGATATTTGCCTAGTTGTTCGTGTAGGTATGTGTAGATTTATTAAATGCAGGAGTTCACAACAATCGAATTTAGAGTTCAATAATTTTAATAAAAAGGTTAGGTCGTTTATTTTTCTTCTGTTTTCTAATGTCGGAACATTTAAATAATTCAATAATGACTGGTAATTTATGTGTTCTAAAGGGATGTTAAGTTTAAAATTGACGAAGCGTAGAAATTTTCTTTGAATTCTTTCAACATTATGAATATGTACATTGTAGAAGGGCGACCAAACTATGGAGTTATGTTCTATCAGGCTTCTAACAAGGGATATGTACAATAGTTTTATGATTTGTAAAGATTCAAAGTTTTTAATTGTTCTTAATATAAAACCTAATGTTTTCATACCCCTATTCACAGTTTGTTGAATGTGGGCCGTAAAGTCTAGTTTCTCATCCATTATTATGCCAAGATCTCGCATTTCCTTTACTCTTTCTAAATTTGTTTTATTTATTGAATAGCCAAAAAATTGTGATGTTTTTTTTCTGGAAAAGGTCAAAATTTTGCATTTTTCTACATTTAAATATAAATTGTTTTGTGAACACCAGTTATTTAGCATGTCTATATTAGATTGAAGAACTTGACAGTCGTTTAAGGAGGTTATTTCTTTATATAATTTAATATCGTCGGCGAATAGCAGTACATTGACATTTTTAAAGCAGTTGACTATGTCATTTATAAAAACAATAAATAAAATTGGGCCAAGATGACTACCTTGCGGTACGCCACTAGTGGCCAAAAATGGTTTAGATAAAAAAGATTTTATTTTAACAAGTAAAGTTCTACAAGATATGTAGCTACTTAACCAGCTTAACATATTTGCTCTGATTCCTATAGCATGAAGTTTTTGGATCAGTACTTTGTGAGACACTTTATCAAAGGCTTTCGAAAAATCAGTATATATACAGTCAACTTGTTTATTTTTAGAAAAAGACTCCAATATATAGTTTTGAAACAGTAGTAAATTTGTTGTAGTTGATCTACCTCTAATGAAGCCATGTTGTTTGTCATTTATTAACTTTAACTTAATTTTTTTTTGCAAGATTCTTCGGTGATGTAGCAGTCTGTTAAATGTGTGGTTTTTTTGAATGTGTATGAAGGAATATTTTCTTCTAGTGTTTCATCATCATAAACATTTTTAAAGAAATCAGAAAAAAGATTTACAATGTCTTGCGTATTGTTGGCGTATTTGTCGTCCATGTGCATTTCTGGAGGATAGTCTGTGCTGTCGTTGTTTATTTTTTTAATAAATTTCCAGAGATTGTTCGAGTTTAAGGCTGTGTTCTCGATAGAATTTATATATGTTTTATAACAGATTTTAGAGAGATCTTTGCATTTTTTCCTACTTTAACTGAAATTTGTATAGTTGATTTTCCTCAGAGTTTTTTTGAATTTTTTATGAAGTATTTTTTTTTGTTGTAGTGAGGCTATTAGTTCTGATGAGAAGTAAGTTGGATATGTATGTTTTTGAGGAGTAAATAGTGGTACATATGATTTGATAGTGGTGGAGAATATTGAATATAGATTTTCTAAGGAATCGTCAGTATTAACGTCAGACAAAAAAGACCAGTCAACATGCGAAAGATGAGAATTTATAGATTCAAAATCTGCTTTTTTGTAGTTGAGAGTTTTTTCAACGGGTTTCGGCTCGACGCCACATATATTTAACTTAATATAAAGAGGGGGGTGATGATTATCAACAGGTAACAGAGGATCATTACATTTCTCAATGAACAATTTAGGATAATTTGATATTGCTAGATCTAGTAAGCGATCATTTATGTTGTATATAAAGTTATGTTGTAAAAGATTTAAAAAATTTGTCATATCTAATATCTCACGTGCACGATCATTTTGACTTTCATTAACAATGAAACCACTATCACTTGTTTTCCATTTTAGGTTAGGGAGGTTGTAATCCCCGAGAATAATAATTTTAGAGTAAGGGTATTTGTAGAGTAGATTTTCAACGTCTTCGCTGTGGCTTCGATAGTTTCCGGCATCAGATAGTGGCGGTGTGTATAAAGTTGCAATTATTATCTTTTCTACAGTGGTATCAATTTGTACAAATAGTTGTTCGAGTGTATTATTTTTTGTTTTGAGTTTTCTTGACATCAATTTCTTCTTTATTGCAATTAGTACTCCGCCTCCCCTTGTTTTGGAACTGGATTTAGAGTTTCTATCGCAGCGAAAAATTTTGTAGTTGTTAAGTCCGAGTTCTGTGGATTTTATTTCCGAGTCGAGCCAAGTTTCTGTCAGCACATATACGTCGTAATGGTGTAGCGATATTGTAGAACGTAGTTCATTTAATTTGGTGCGTAGTCCCCGCGCGTTCTGGTAGTATATCTTGAGTTTGCATCGTTTTTTGGCGGTGTTTGCACTATTTTAGGGTTTCCGTTTACATATTTTATAGTAATATCATTTTCGCCATTTGACTTTCGTTTTTCCAGTTCTTCTCTTAGATTTTTTAGATGTTTTTGTTGAAAAATTGTAGCATCGGGGTATATCCTTGTGTTGTTTTTTAAAAGATGACGTTTACTTAGTAATGTTCTGGATGTTGTGGAGTTATTGAATTCTATTTTAAGGGACCTTGGTTTTTCAACACTTGGTTTTCCAATGCGGTAAACGCGTAGCATATCGTGGTTTGCGGTATCATCGAGAGCAGAGATTAAAACCGTTACCTTGTTTTTGTCATCTATTAATTTGTTGGCCGCAGTCGTTTCAGTGCTTTCGGGTATATTACAAAGAATGATGTTTTTAGCTCTTTCGCTACGCTCATTAATTTCAGAAATTACCTCGCAAATGTCGAGGTTGATTTGTGGGGCTGGGATATTTATTCCGATTTCCTTATAAGCCCGTAATTCACCCTCTAGACTAGCAGTTTTATTAGACACCGTTTGCGCCAATCTACCAATAGCTATTAAGGGCCCACTATTCGAATTTCATCCAATTTCCGACATACTTTCCTTAAAATTTTGAAGTTTTTAAGCTCTTAAAAAAATATATGTTATTCTTTAAGATAGTATCTATTTGTTCCAAAAGCCGAAACGGTAATTATTTGAAATTCCCTCGATAGAAATAAATCGCAAAGTATGCTCCGAAAAATATTATTAACACGTTTATTTCTGTTATTTTACAAGTTATATGTATGAAAAAAATCACAATGCTTCTTTTAATGCTACTCAATAGACCCCATAAGTAATTTTTGCTATTTTTGAAATACGCCGTGATTTATTAAACATTTTCACAACTGTCGCTTACGCCTATTGCTTTTAAATCATATTTATTATAGCGCGCTCGCTCCGACTTGCAGATTAAACTATCTTTCTTTGAGAAGTTCATTCGCCAACTCGAGGGCTTTGGGGGCAGACGTGTCGTTCATCGTTCTATGATCTACAGACGTGCGATTACGTGCAAATATTTGAATCGAAAGATAATTTTTACGCGTGTAAAGTTTATGAGTTAATAAATATTGTTTTTTCAAAGATGGGAAATACACGAAAGATATCCCGTATTTCAAAGAAAAAATGTTATCTCATAAAATTATATCCTATCTAATAGGTGAGAAGAAAAAAATACAATTTTTGATTTATAAGCTTATATTTATTATAAACGATAATTTACTATAAAAATTAATAATTCATATTTTTATTTATGTATTGTGTAGTAAAAAGTTATTATTTTTTTTTCAGAATAGGTACTTTGGGAAATAAAACTAATTCCAATGCATTAGAAATTACGGGGTAAATTTTTATTAATTTAATTTTCTTGTTGTCTTGTCTCTTTTCTTGTTCCTATACGATCGTGATTTATTTGCGAATTAACTTTCTACGTACACAAATACACACGTCACTTTACATCTGCTCCTTAGAGTAATATTACTCTAAGATCTGCTCTAATGATTCACAATGCAACGATGTCCGAAATATAATATAATATGTAATAATAATATGGGCCACCTGTTTCAAATAACAATACTCGAACTTGGAATCCAGAAAAATAATGAACGGGCCAGCGAAAAAAGCTATCGAAAGTTCTGAAACTGTGGGGAATATAATTAAATAAAATAAAATACTTTTTTGTTTTAAAACCACGATATTTATTAATTTAAGAACCGACCGGTTTCGCTTTACTTAAGCATCATCAGGGTACAAATTAATACTAAACAAAAAGTACATAATGTGTGCATATATATAACAAAATATAGAGGGAGACAACATGATACAAATATAAGCAACACAAAGACGGTCATAAAATACATTAACATAAGTGCACAAGTAATGGAAAAACCGCTAGATAATTATGTAGACTAATGGGTTATACGAATAAATCGGGAGAAACAAAACATCAACTGGCAAGGTGGTAAGGAGGTAAGGAGAACTGGGAATTTTTTATGGGTTTATTGGAAACAGACTTAATATTGGACTACTTGATATGTCTAATTGATTATTAAGTATCTGACTTTTGGTTTTTACAGCTTTTTTAATTTCTAGTGCCTCTAAATTGTTTAGTCTGTTACCATGCCCGTTTTTATGTAAGATGTTAGCACCGGTTCTATGACAGAATGTATGATCTTTATCGATCAAATGATTTGCAAATTCGGAAAAACCGTTATTATTGAGGTTTTATTGATGTTTTGTTTTTCCCGATTTATTCGTATAACCCATTAGTCTACATAATTATCTAGCGGTTTTCCATTACTTGTACACTTATGTTAATGTATTTTATGACCGTCTTTGTGTTGCTTATATTTGTATCATGTTGTCTCCCTCTATAATATATTTGTATCATGTTGTCTCCCTCTATATTTTGTTATATATATGCACACATTATGTACTTCTTGTTTAGTATTAATTTGTACCCTGATGATGCTTAAGTAAAGCGAAACCGGTCGGTTCTTAAATTAATAAATATCGTGGTTTTAAAACAAAAAAGTATTTTATTTTATTAAATATGTCAAACCACAAAGTGATTGCTTTCTACGATAATATAATTTAGTTCAGTGATGTTATTTTTTATGTCGGAAGGAGGCCCTGAAGAAAATAATTTCTCTCAGAGCCTGTGTCATCTTTGAGAATGCTGTATAGAGGGTCTTTTTTGAGGAGGAGGGAGTGAACCTGTCCTGAATGTCAACTGTACAATTTCTTCCCAGAATTAACTTTATTGTACGTTTTTTGACTAACCGTACCTTGGTGTTCTATTTTCAATAAACTCTTTAATTATGTTTCAGATGTGAAATCTATACTCTGCTACAGAATGTTTTGCCCAAGTCTTGTAAAGATGCAAAGGCACGGACGTAACAATAAAATCATTTGAGCCCTTTACTGTTATTTAAAAGGTCACTTGAAGTGCAGTTATAATCAATGATTTTATTTTTTTTCTAGCTTCCACGAATAATTTGAAAAGGCATTATCTAAGGATTATACTCTTAAGGAGAATATAGAAAATGTAGAAAGGTGAAACGGATTTAAGATTTTCGATGAAATTATTGTGTTGTGAAATATTTATTTTGTTATTTATTACTTTATTTTTTTTTACAGTTTTACCGTACGCGGCCTTGTTGTAGAGTGGTATATCTAACTGTCATGGAAAGTTTTTTTCTGAGCTTTAAGAGAAAGGTTTCTTAAAGATACTGGAGTTATTCTAGGGCTATGTTAGATTTTTAACATCGATCACCGTAATGCTTGCCTTCCTGAATAAATCTAATTTTATTTAATCATTTACGGCCAAGATGTTTTTGACAATGGTGTGTTTTTATCTTTCTGTATTCCAATCATTTAGCTTGGCTTCTAGGGTTGTGCCCCAGTATTGCTTTTTGGAGACTGTAAACGGATCTCTCGGCATTTAATGAAACTGCAGCAGAACAAAGGCTGTTGCTATATTGACGTTCATGGTATGTTTTGCTCAGATTGACGATAAGGTTTCCAGATCCGCATTTCGCTCGAAGCATGTTTAGGGCAATAAGTTCATAGTTTAGGGTTCTTTCACCGTATTTATGGGAACATTTCAGAACCACCAATCTTTCATTTTGAGTGAATCTTGTGTTTGTGATTAAATTATATTTGACAATTTAAACAAATAATATTTAGAGAAGTTAAAAATAAAATTGAAAGTTCACTGAAAGCTTAAACTATTAAAAGTAGTAATTTCATAAAAATGTAAATAAATAGAGCCCCTTTCACATTTTAGAATGTAATTTTATGTTGCTTACATGTTTTATTACTCTTTATAATTATTGAATTGTTTAAATGAATAAATAAATAATTACAAAAAAGTCTTCTGATTTGTAAGTCCTCAGGAAGCACTAAGGATCTTTCTATCTATCTTTATAATATAATAAATTTGATGAGCATAAAAATGTAAACGTGTATATAATTTATATAAATGTACAAAAGTAGATATTACACTTGTATAAATATTATATTGCGCATATTATACAAGATGTCGGGGGTAAAGTGCACAAACTTCGGGAGGTGATTCTAATTGATAGTACAAGTAAAAAAGAAAAAAAAACTTTTTTTGGAATTCCAACGTTTTAAGATAGTTTTCGAGTAAAAAAGTTTAAAACCTTATTGATGTAAAAATATATTTATTGATTTTATAAAAGTTATAAATTACTTTTATAAAAGTGAGAATAGTATTTTAGTAAAGTAAAGTAATTTTTATACCTATACAAATAACTTTCGTAAATGTTTTTTGTAAAATTAAAAAAAAAAATTTAATTAAATCCGTAATAAAACCCATATTTTGAGAACCATCTTCATATCGACTTCGTTCTCATTTGGTCGGTGCATTATTACTCTAAGGTCGGTGCTAACTAAAAATGGTTCTGTTTTTCTAAAATTGCAATAGATGTCGGTAATTTAATTTCATAATCCCCAAAATTATTCCTAATACGAATTCAGACACCTCTGTCGGATTCTTTTAACACTAAATTTTGTAGGTGTTGCCCAAATCTAAATTCTTTACGCGGAAAGCGGGCCCTTAAGAAATGACTTGTAATTGGGGTTAGTTTTGTTATTTGGTCTTTCGTGAACTTATTTGCTGGATCCGTTAAACAGGTATTAAATGCAGCCACAGCATTTTCTACATTTGTTATCAATGCTTCGACATCCATTATGGTAAAAATTGGATTGCAAGTAGAAAAAGGTTCCTCCCCTAAAGGTTAACTCCCCTGAAAGTTGGTTTACTCCGAGTACCTATGTAATATTTCTATGAGTACTTATGTAGGCAATACACTGCGAGACAGTAAGTTTGACAAGGCAGGTAGCAATAATAATCTTCCAGATATTCGCACTGAGTCACTTTTAGTTATTATTTTGTTTTCACTTTTGACACTTTAAAATCACTTTTTTAAGAGATGTAAGACCAGTTACACTTGTGGGCAATTGAAGCCACGTTTTAATATACCTACTTTTCGCTGCTTTTGAGTATAGAAATTCACTGGTTTTCTATTAATTTGTATAGAGCGAATATTTGATGTGCTCACCGTGTCACTGTTGTTGTTGTTATGATAATAATAATAATTCCATATAATGGAAGGATGTTAAAATATGTTATACCTAGATAGAGATAGGTATTTTGTGTGTGCTTTGTATTAAGTTTTGGGATTTTGATAGTTTTTTGATATCTTGCTGATGAATTGAATTGTAAGTTATTTAACTGTATTTCTTTATAAATTTGTAGAATTGAATATTTTTTATATATATTGTCTATTGTGGGTACATTGAATATTGAAAAGAGAATCTCAGTAGAAAATTTGGAGGGTTTTTTCAATATTACTTTAATTATCAATCTTTGAACTATTTTAAGTGGATTTAATATATTGTTATAAGTTCCTCCCCTGCCAATAATACCATATTGTAATATAGATTGTACAATTGCATAGTACACTCTTTTTAGGTTTTCTAGTCTAAGAATATTTCTAAGTCTTATAAATATATAAATACATTTTCTAATTCTTTTGACATTAAATATAAATCAAATCATAATAGAGATATAAACAATAGAGACATAAACATTATTCACAAACCATCAGAGAAATATTCTTTTATGGACCTCTTGTATTTGGTAAGTTCGCATCTAAAAATATCAACCTTGGATAATACGCTTTTGTAATTATTGCATAGTCTGTTCAGGCAAGAATTCTGCTTAGAGTTCGTTTTGCTTTGATCAACCCTGGACAGGACACAAGAGTGTGTTGAACGCGCAGGTACATTGAATGGAATCTTGTTTAGCAACTCTGGGCATTGAATATTGTTGTTAACTACTTTATATGGGAATATTGCATCCTTATGATACCTCCGTACACTCATTGAATCAATTTTAAAGTATGAAGCTGCCTCTGCATAATTATTAAATATTAAAAATGACTTGTAAAAAAGATATTTTAGGAATTTGTTTTGAATCGCTTCGATTTTGTTTATGTGGATTTTGTAAAATGGAGACCAAACAACTGATGCAAACTCCAAATGACTTCGTACGTAAGCAACGTACGATGCTAAGAACCCTGTTGGATCCCAGAGGAAATTTCATTCAAATCTGATTCGAAGCCCTTTATTGCTACTGCATGTGATCTGTTGAGTATATAATATGAACCCCAAAGAAATAAATTACACGTATACCTAATGACCAAAGTTTTCTTAGTAATAATTTTTTATTAATTTTTTCAAATGCTTTGGCAAAGTCTGTATATATGATATCTACTTGAGTGCGGTTGTCCATGTGATCGACGATGAATTCAGTAAGAAGAACTAGATTACTTTCCACATTTCTGCCTTTTGTAAAACCATGTTGCTTTGTTGTTATGATTTGATTGAGTTGTGGACTGAGAAATTTGTAAATATTTTTTTCCGTTAATTTACTGAATATTGTTAGTTTTGAAATCAGCCGATAGTTTTTAACACGCTTACCAATTTTAATAGTCGATTAAAATTCGTAAGCTTCTTTCTATCCATTTCTCCACACACTTTCTTCCTATTTAGTATGTTTTTGTTATGATTACGCATACCTACCGGTATATTCTTTAGTAAGAATTAAGAACAAGAATTTCCATACCACACGAAATGACCAAGACATTTTTAGAAACTACGAAATAAGTAAATTAATTATGTATAATTTAATATGCCGAACCTCATAACTTGTAGTAAAATGTACTGTAAATGTCCAAATAAATAAATGTGTATTTTTGGGTGCCGACCTTTATTGCCCTCAGAGAAGTATATCTGCATAATTTTATTGCATTAGGTACTGTGTTTTACAGTTAATCCTCAGAAACTATGTAGACTTTGAAAATGTTTTGATCAATTTTGCCAGAAGAAAGTAAGGATTGAGCTTACTTCAGACACTATTTATGATGATTATTTAACTATCTCACATATTTGCAGGTATCCTATCCCAGCCAACCAGACGCCTTACTACGAGCTGTTGTATTTCTACCAGATAGGAGGGATCTGGTGCAGTGCGATGATTAACGTCAGCATCGATCGGCTCTCCACCAGCACGACGGCTTTTGGCTGCGCACAGCTCGAGATATTGAAAGACAACCTTGTCAATGTCATTATTTTCATCTGATCAAAATATTTTTCACCCAATGACCTTGTCTTATAATCCCATTTCATTTGGATGCGTCTGGCAGTAAAGCAAAATTGATAGCATGCATAGACATCAGAATCATGTCTATTAGCGGGTTCAGACGTTTCGATTTTAGTTGATTAACTCGACACTTGAAAGCATATCGACAAGTTAGTGTGAACTTCTTTCAACAAAGTTGCTTAAGTTTTTACTTAGAAATCCTGTCATTCAATAAAAGTTGCTAAAACTAAAATTGAAACGTCTGAACCCGAAATATGATGGCATGTCATTTATAATTATTTCTCCGTTTTTGTCATGTTTACTATATTCTTACAACTTACCGAAAAATCTCCTTAAAAAATGATGACAAAATTTGTATGTATTCTTCGAAATACTTTATTTCGTGTTAACAAACTAAAATGTTATATTTTTTATTACTTTGGGGGTATATCATGATCCTCTCGATAAGCGCTAAAAATAAATACTCGTAAAAGGTAGAAAACTTGGTTAAAGTATCCAATATATATAGCCACTACTCATTGCTTCGAGTATGGAATAGTAAGCTTGGACTTCATAAATAAATAAATCACAAATCTAAAATATACCACCTTTGTCAGCTATGAAGAAGATGTTGCGCTACTGCATACTAATATCTCGTTGAAACTTCTTCCACCATTAGAATGCGATAAGCGGTGAGCTTAGACCCGATATGGTAGATTTAGTTAGAGCGTTGGGAGACTTTGAGGTTAGTTGGAGGTAAAAAAGTGGAACCAATTTTTTCGCTTCATGTCTCATCTACATATAATCATGTGAAATACCTACCCCTTATTCTTTTACCTTGGATGAAACTGAGCACTAAAAGCAAAACATATTTCGGATCACTGATGTTAGTATATTTAGATGAGACATGAATCGAAAGAATATGTTACACTTTTTTACCAACAATTGACCTTCAACTGCCTCCAAAAGCTCTAACGCCAAATGACCCGGAACCCCCAAATCTGGTCTAAAAGCAGTGGAACATGTTTTGACGAGATATTAGTAAGCAATAGTGCCTCTAATTATATAGCTCTATGTTACAAAATATTTGTTTCACCAGATTAAAGACTATGCACAAGAAGACTTAAGAATCATACGCTTCAAGGAAAAGGGGAAATCGCAGGTCGATGGAAAATTAAGTTTTGCAAAAGAAATGAACTTATACGAAAAACATGATTTGTTGCAAAGGAAATCCGATATTGACGATCTGATTCAACTAGGTCTTGTCAAGAGCATTTTACATCACCAACAAATTGTCAAGTAGGAGATATCTGCAATATTACACTTTCCTAAAATAAAAATTAATTATGATTTCGTTTGATAAAGGTTTTTAATTTTGTTAGGTTTATTCGCGAAATGGAAGAATGCTTCCACTGGGGAATTTTGGCGCAGTTTGCTGCCAGCGTTGTAATAATTTGCATCACTGGATTACAAATAACGTTGGTAAGTAAAGTAGAAAAGTCGTGTTGAAAATGAATAGTAAAATTTGTATGTTATTCTCCTTGCCCTGTATGTACCTAGGGGTTAAACGAAACACAAGTTGTATTTTTCGCTTGCATATATGGCGCTAATAATTTTTTTTTCGAAAAAAACACTTTTTAGCATGTTATGCTTTTGGCAGGTGTACATAATGTAATATGAATGTTTAGTCCGTACAAAACCTAAATTCTTTCAAGAAACGAATACAAATACATACATGTATTGGTGATTCAATACAATATTGTATCTGTATTAGTTTCAAAAGATTTCAGTTTTTTACGGAAAAACTATTTATTCATTTAAATATTTTAAAGAACAACAAACAAAAAGTTTTTTTTATAAAATATTTTAATTAGCGCCATCTATGAAAGCGGAGATTATAACTTGTGTTTCGTTTAACCTTCGGGTAAGTTTGGCACGCACTATGAAGAAATTGTAAATTAATTAGAAAGGTTGGTAGGGATTTAAAAGGTTCTTTTATAACTTGCGAAGAGATAGTGAAAACACACCGCAGGCATAAAGCGTGGAAGAAAAGTGAGTTTTACTTTTTTTTTCTTTCTAGATAAACCCTTCAAGCCTAAAATTTGTCACAAAGATACTTTACTTGATAGCAATGTTGGCACAAATATTTTTTATTTGCAGAACTGGCAATGATATTTCAGTTATAGTAAGTAAAAAAACTTTTATATTTCTACTTTTTTTATTTGATTAAATAAAATGTGTGTTAAATTGTCACTCCTATCAAACTTATGATTTTACTCCTTGTAAATAGTTTCTAATCTGCCTCCATAAACCAAACCAAACCATACAAGTTGTCTGGGGGTGAAGTGCGCTAACTTTGGAAGGTGATTCTATAATTACGATAGTACACATAAGTAAAAACTATAAATTACCTTTTTAGAAATTCCTATGTTTTAAGGTAAAAAACTCGAATTGTTTGTTTTTAAAAAACTTATTCGTATGTGTACAAAATATGTAATGTGAAAAAAAGTTTTTTTTACTTCAACCGTCATCTCACCTCTTAAAATTGGTGCACTTTACCCCGGACACCCTGTATTAAAACAATAACATATTATTATGGTATTAAAGTATTTTTATTATGTATTTTAAAAGAGTGGACAAGTAATAGAAGCAGCTTACCATTCTCCGTGGATTCAGGGCAAAAAATCTTTCAACACTTCACTCTTAATTTTCATGGAAAGATTGAAGAAACCGATTGTTACGAGAGCAGGATATTTCTTTCCACTGTCTTTGCATACTTTTGTATCGGTAAGATTTTATTGCTGTTATAATCCCCTGATTTATCAATTTAAATCTTAGATAGAATGTCCATAATAGTAGTACTAGCAGTTATGTGAACGGTTGACTTCGCTTTCAAAAAATTAAGATTCTAATTTTCTCTTATTTAATAAATCATAACCAAAATTTCCTCTGAAATCATAAGATTTGTAAGTAGGTACTTAAATACTTACCTACTAAATTGTAAATACTATTATATTTCATGTCACATTTTTTTCATTTCAAATAAAGAATTTTACGATTTGTCCAAAGAAACTATAAAAAATACTATCGCACTATTTTAAAGACAATAATTCTTTTTTCAAACTTTCTTCAGGCAGGTAGCTACAATATTGTAAATATGTGAGTAAGAAAGTCCGAATAAACTTGATCTCAAGTTTGAAAAACTGAACCATTAAAATTAAAGCGGCCACCATCTTGAACCGCAAACAGAATGTATAAATAAATTGACAGACGAAATGAAAAACGGTTGAGTTAAAACAGTACTTCGCTGTACTCAGTCAACAATATGTTTATTGAATGAAAGCTTGTTTATTGTTTGAGATAGAAGCAGTGTGTAAATAATTTACCTAACCTAACATAGTTTGTGACACTTTTATTATAATATTTCAGATTCTTCGATCATCATACTCTTATTTTGCTCTTCTCCAGCAGTTGAACAATAAAAAATGAATACAACGGAGCTCTCAGCGGCAGAACGACAGAGTATTTTATTGAGCTTTAGAATTTTGCTCCAAGGAATCTTTCTATTCTAAAATATCAAAATACTTGCGTTCAATTATAAATTAATTATAGTTCTTTTTACTGGATTATTGTTCCGAGGTGAATTTATTAATTTTGTTGTGCTATTTTTAGAAGTTTAAGTTGTTATCTAGGAGGTATTGGTTAAACGCGACGCTCATTATATCTACGTGTTCATAGATGGCGTTAATTAATTCATTTGATTAAAATAAGCTTTTTGCAGGGTATTGCTTTACAATATTAAAACTAATTATTTTTTGCACCCATAGATACGCAAAATTAATATGAATAAACTGTTTTGTTCATTTAAAAACTTAATTCTTCCGAGAAAGGCATACAAATACAATATTGTACCAATGATGGTATCTACAATAAATATTTTTAATCTTAAAGACCGTTTGTTTTATTCTTTCTATGTATGGAACATGGAATGAGATTACCAATGCAGCCAATGAGGACATGAAGGTTATCAAAGAATGGTTCGATAACAATACATTATTACTCAACACAGAAAAAACTTATTCTTATTAAATCACAGATATAGGAATTAATAGACGAGAAGATAATGGCGAGGGGTAAAATCAACTGTTGAAGAACGAAGGGCGTAAGGCTGACTGTGATTCGTCAATAAATCAATCTGACAGTAAATAGGCATCTCGTATTATAATATCACCATTTACTCCTTAAAAGTAAAATCTGCTTTTGAATGAATAGACATTTTTACATGGGAGCGCAAATTACTCACCACGTTATGAACAAATTTGCGAAGTCCAAATTCGGCAAAAAAATTCGGTTGTATTTTCAGAGTCGAATATTTCGTTTAAGTATTTAGTTAAGACACTTTTATAAATGTTCATAATTTACTTCCCAGCAACCAACCAGCTTTGTGTTTCGCGTCCAGACGTTTCTCGATGTGATAGTATAATATGTTTCTAAAACTGATCTATATTATACGATGTGAATATGCTTAAAATAAAGTAAAATAATGCTTATATATGGAATGTAATACGACAATTGGGTTTATTCTCTTTTTCACATCTATTTTTACAAGTTTTCATAGTACAAGTCAACATTTTGCCGTGTTATTTCGTAAAATGAACCGATGATGCCTCGACCATAGTTCGCACAAGAATGATGACGTCACGTTTTCAGATTTCACTTGAGGCCATACGCCAGCACAGCCGGTTCCAATGGAACCGGTATGGGGAGTGGGGATAATACGCTTTTGATCACTTAGGGCAGGTCTACTAATATTCATATGTCTATGTATTAAATCATATTCCCTTCTCTATACAAGTGTCAAAAAATTTAATTGACATAACCGTTCATTAAAAAAATTGTATAAATGACATTACATGTAATACGGACAGAGATGTGCTTTATTTCAAATAAATCCATTTAAATTGGAAATGCAAAATGCAAAATGGGTATTTTCCATTTTGCATTTTAAATGCTTTTCTAAAAACCATTTTGCATTTTAAATGCTTTTCTCAATGCATTTTCCATTTTAAATGCTTTTTTGCAACATTCTTCCTACTATCTCAACTCATCTTTTTTTCATAAGCCCCAAATATCAGTCGGTCCTCAACCTCGCTATGAAAGATAATTTAAATTTGTCAAATTGCTCCCTGGTAGGAGCCCTGGCAATTGAGTGATACCATTACAAAAAATACTGATTCAAATACTGAACATGGCCATGACGCTGTAATATTAAATGTTAGATAGCAGTTTCTATGTTTTTACTTTGGCAACATTAGTCCAGCGCAAATTTTTTGTGGTTTCATAATCTGTAGTCGTGGTGTTTTTGGATTTACCATCATGTAATATTTTTGTTCTACATTGATGTCCATTATTAAATGACAAAATTGTTTAAAAATCCTACAATTATTTTAATTGTTTGACCTGAGAAACCATTTTGCATTTTCAATGCATTTTGAAAATAGGTATTTTGCATTTGAAATGCTTTTCTAAAAACCATTTTGCATTTTACATTTTCAAATGGAAAAGTTTTGACCCATTTCCATTTTGCATTTCAAATGGTTTTGGGTACCCATTTTGCACATCTCTGAATACGGACTGCACTAAACTAAATTATAAATCTAATGTTAAATTTCTCAGAAAAATGTTAAATGGAAAGACCATATCAACCTCAGAGTGGAAAGAATAAAGAAACTTATCTACATCTTATTTTAAATTCAATTATATGCGTGAGGATTCTTAGTTCCTGTTCACATTTTTAACTATGAATTTTGTTCTGTGTTTTTTGCAACCTTTTTTGTCATTATTCTGTTGTGTTTTTCATTGTTCATATGTATTTTGTTGTGTTTTTTTTTTGTTGCATCCTTTTTTGTCATTATCTTTATCAGATATGAATGACGATGGAGTGAATGTTACCGAAATTAGCATGGATGAGATAGAAAGTTCGATTAAATGTATGAAGAATGGTAAGGCTGTCGGGTTTGACAATATTGCTGCTGAATATTTTAAAGGAGGTAGCCGTATAATTCTCACATGGTTGTGCAATCTTTTTAACCAATGTTTAAAGGAAGGTTATACGCCTTTAGATTGGAGAAGGGCTGTGATCATGCCATTATACAAAGGTAAAGGGTCACGTATGGAATGTGGGAATCATAGGGCTATTAGCCTGCTAAGTTCAGTTGGCAAGCTGTATGGTAGAATTTTGATTGAAAGAGTAAGAAAGGAAACAAAAGATAAAATATGGGATGTGCAAGGTGCTTTTATGAGTGGAAGGGGGTGCATGGACCAGATCTTCTCATTGCGTATGCTCACTGAAAAGTTTCTGGCTAAAAACCAGAAACTTTTCTGTGCCTTTGTAGATCTACAAAAAGCATACGACCGAGTCGACAGGAAAAAGCTATGGAAGGTGTTGTCCAAGTATGGAGTGAATACAAATCTGACTCAGGCAATTGCGTCTCTGTATGAGGGAAGCGTTGCATGTGTTAGGGTGAACGGTGATTTTACGGGGTGGTTTGATATCACAAAAGGTGTTAAACAAGGCTGCGTAATGTCACCGTGGTTATTCAATCTATACATGGATAATTGTATGCAAGAATTGAAAGAGGTGGGATTGGGAGCGAATTTGAATAATTTGAAAGTATGTTGCCTGTTGTATGCTGATGATGCGGTGCTGATTGCTAATAGTATAGAAGATCTACAGTCTCTCGTGTCTAGGATGAACGAAGTATGCATGAAGAATGAGTTAATGATGAATGTAAGTAAGTCTAAAGTAATGGTGTTTGAAAGAGAGAGTACGAAAACAGTGTGCAATATAATTGTGAATGAGGAATACTTGGAGCAGGTGGATGAGTTTGTGTATTTAGGAAGTATGTTTACGAGAGATGGGAAGGCTGACAGAGATATTGAAAGAAGGGTAAATGCAGGTAATTCCGTTAATGGAGGACTGAACGCCGTTGGCGCTAACAAAAAATTGTCCAAAGAAGCGAAGTTAGCAGTCCACAACGGAGTGCTGGTACCTACCTTGATGTATGGAAGTGAGGCATGGAACTGGCAAAGAAAGGATGAAAGTAGATTGAATGCTGTTGAAATGAGATCCCTGAGGCGTATGTGTGGTAAAACCATGTTTGATCGTGTGAGGAATGTGGAAATCCGCAAAGAGTGCAAGGCTGATGTAAGCATAATGAGTAAGATTAAGAAAGGGACGCTTAGATGGTTTGGGCATGTAGAGCGAATGAGCGAAGATAGGAGTGTAAGGAGGATATATGATGCAAATGCGAATGGTAGCAGAAGTCGGGGACGCCCGAGGAAGACATGGCACGATCAAGTGAATCAGATACTCGAGTCGGGCCATGTCAAGAGTCAGAATAATAGAAGAGTATGTATGAGACGATGTATGAATGTGAATGAGGCAAGGAGTGTGTGCCAAGACCGAGTTGTTTGGCGGTCCGTCCTCTCTGCCTACCCCTGCGGGGAAACGGCGTGATGGTTAGTTAGTTAGTTAGTTACTTTGATACAAATAGCTTGTAATTTTTTTTAAGAAAAGCCCACTAGGGCGTGTAATAAATAAATAAATAAATGTCTTCTATAACATACGTAACATATTAAACAAGAAAACTATCAAAATTGTCTATTATGCATTAATACAGTCCATATTGCAGTATGTCATTATTGGGCGGGAGAGGGCATTTAAAGCTACCTTACCTTACCATAGTTACAATACAAAAAATAATTTTTAAAATAATCCTTAAGAAACCATACGACTTCCCAAATTTAAAAATATTTCTGGAATTTAATGTACCAATTATTTCAGAATTGTATATAAGAAACGCCTTATATTAAATTTATAAAGAATATTTCATCAATAAAATTCAACCCTTAGATAACGTAAGCAATAGATTCAAAACAAAGGACTTAATAGCCATCCCAATGCTAAGAACCACCACGGCTCAGCACCACTACTTGTTGTTAGGTGTGAAATGGTACAGTATATTATTGTCCAAAAACAAAATTAAGGTAACAGAAACATTGAAATTTGAACAGTTCAAAAAGAAAATTGACTCCCTGAAATTGGATAATGTTATATGATACCCTTATAGTCCAAGCGATGACCGTAAAAATCCCATCCCATAGGCCACATGAACCAAATTAGTACTGGGCTTTAACCCCAAATAAGATTAGTTAAAAAAACGCATTCATCCAGATTCCGGCCCGGGAGGAGTCCTGGAAAGCGACTTCCGGTGTCATTTTTGGGATGAAAATATCCGACGTGCCACACGAATGAAATCGATGTCAGAATTTAGATAAAAATTCCCTGTTTACGAATATGTCATTCGGCCGAGGAGAACCTTGTGGTCTACGCGATTATTCGAGCGAAAAATACCTTTCTTCTAGCGACATTTTTAAATTACCCGCGTAAGGAGCATCAGCTTGGTGAGCGGTAAGTGCCGGCAGATGGCCGCGGCCGCCCCTTGTCAGCACCGACTTGTATGTATATCGAACTATGTTTGTAGCTAATTTGAAGATTGAATTATGTTAATTTGTATGGGGAATTACGTTTGTAGTAAGACTTTGAATACTGTTCACACATCACCTTCCAACATTATTTTCTGTTTGTATATACTTACTCCTCCCATAAACGCAAGCTCCTGGAGCTCACCTTATGGAGTAGTAGAATAATTAGAAAAAAATATTTATATTGCATACTGTTATAATCTGAAACCTTGTATTATTTTGTTATAAATAAATATAAAAGTATCTATAATATAAATACTAGGGAAATCAAATATTCCGTACAACGGTTCGATAGCCACCTCTGGGCTGGAGCCCCAAAAGATATATTGATCATCCTGCTCAGCTCAGATAATAATTCACTGTTTCAAATAAAGTGTAGGTCTTGGGACATTTTTTTAATGACTTTATATAATATTTGAAACTTGAGACACATAATGGAGTGAGAAGCGGTTAGAGGAATATGAATACATACATGGAAGAACTGTCTTATTCTTTAAATTTATTAAATAATGAAACACAGGTAAAAAATGTGTGTAAATATATTGTTTAATCAAGACTTTGTATAATATTGTATTAAAATATATATATCACTACCTACATAATAAAATATTCATTTATTTATAATCTATTTATTTATAAGACCGTTTTACTCCTAGGTATTTTAATTTTTTTTAGCAATTTCAGCAAAAGGGAGGAAAAATTGAGCTTATTTTGTGCATACGGACACGCCCATAACACACTTCTATCCATATTCACATAGTATATTGGTTCCATAATATTTCAAAATGACAATTAAACACACCTTCAAAAAGTCATGTAAAGTCATTAAAAGTAATGAAACAAAAACTAGGTTAAATAGTTACTTGTGTAACCTATTTAACCTACAAAAAGTGATATAAAGTCATGAAAAGTGATGAAAAAAAACTGTTTGTTTCATCACTTTTCATGACTTTATATCACTTTTTGTAGGTGTGTTGAACTTTCATTTTGATAAGTTACCCGGCCGGTCACCAGTATATGATACTGTGACCACCGAGAAGGAATGTCCGATATTAAATTTAACAGTATCACAATTATGTGAGTAATTTTAATTTTTATACTTTTTCCCCACAAATGCATCTTGCATTTTTTGTACACAATTTAATATAAAATATCATATTATCAAGTAACTAACTGACCATAACACCACTCTGTATAGGTAGGCAGAGAGGATGGACTGCCACACAACTCTTTCTTGGCACTAACTAAATGCATTATACTACTACCATGCAACATTATAAATTTACAAAGATAATATTCTAAATAAAACTGCACCACTTAAAAATAATAGAAAATTCAGAGAAACATCAATTCTCCCAAATTCAAAATGTTAAAAAAAATGGGGCAATTGAACTATAAATATCTTGGAATAAAGTTTTTTAATACATTACTAGAATTATACATTATCTCCAAAAGAATATCATATTATAACATTTTTGAGCATGTAAACTCGGCCACCCTGACAAATCGGCATTTGCTGAGCATTTAATTGAAACTGGCCACTACTTTTGATTTGTTCCTGATCTTCTGGGAAAACCTAAAACACATAGAGCACGCCTTATTACGGAGACAATCGATATTCACAAAAATCCCATAAATTTCAATAAAGGCGACGGAGTTAAGCACAATAGTTCTTGGTATCCAATAATTGGCGGTTACACCAAAACTAAAAGTAAAAAAACATCTTAAATATAATGTGTTACCAGCTCTTAGAGGATTGGAGTTGGCGACACGGTATCACATATACATACATAAGCACACCCTTCACAATTTTTTACACATCTTCCCTGATGATGGACATTGTAATGTTGTCCGAAACATTAGCTAAAGAAGGAGCAAGCGCAACACGGCATAATACCCCAAAAATGAATCACTTAAATACTTTAGGCCGTAAAAATCTCAAATTATATCTACAAAGATTGTAAAGGTGTATCAGAATTATAAATACATAACAATAAAGATTACAATTTGTTTTAAAAAACATACTGAAAATATAAAAAAGAAATATAAACTGAATACTTTAACATTTAAATAAAGAAATAACGAACATAATAACACATCCCCGATATACACAAGCCTAGCTTTGTTACGGTGGTACATTTTATATATAACATTATGTGAAATGATTACTACATACATTGTAACATATTTTCTGTAAATGAAGTAACATTATTTTTTTTACAAATATATAAAAAATAAAATAATAACTTGTTCATTAGCTTTGTCCGAGAGGCGTACGATGCATGAACTAGATAAGTTAGTAACAAGTATCAATCAATAGAAGAATACTAATGGAAATGTCTGAATACATTATTATGGTCACAAATGATTTGATACACTCAGGACGGATTGTTTCAAAGAATTTAAACAATTCTTCAAATTTTAAAGTTAATTTTCAAGTTGTTACTATTTCAGTTCTATCAAGCTACTAGCCTATAATGATATAACAACAGAACTTGAATAGGACTTTCAAAGAACCTGAAAATTAACATTGAAATTTGATGAAATGTTCCGATTCTCCGAAACAACCCGTCCTAATACTCTTGTAATTCTGAATCTTGACATGACCTAACTCACTTTTTACAGTATTTGATTTACTTGGTCGTTCCAAGATCTTTCATTATATTGTATAATATTTAAAAATTGGATTATGTCCTAAAAATTGCTCAAATTGTGCCTAAAATATACAAAACAAAACTAGGAGTATGGGTTTAAAATGTATTGAAATCTGGGGAGCTTTTAGAATTTCTAGGCTTTTTTAATGTGAATACCATACAAGAGTCCCAAATGTGCAGAGCCAATGACATCACGGCATCCATAATTATTGGGGTTTGTTGGGAGGCTGAAGGGAATGGGGAGGTGAAAGAGTTGGGGAACAGAATGGTTGAGAAGTACCTGGCTATTCAGATTTGGCAACTAAACACAGCTAGAGCCTTTTTAAGCAATCTTTCGATTCTGAATATCACCGATATCTATGATCATCGGTGCTGCAAATATATCTACATTTATTTACACACAGATTACATAAAATTGCAACTTTTGGATTTGTTAGCTACAAATCTTAGGGCCGGTACATGGGTGCTTTTTAAGCTCGGCTTAAGAAATACATATTTAGTTTGTCAAGTTGCACTCTGGTAGGAATCCTGACAAACCAATCCGATTCGTATTCTGAAAACTAATATAATATTAATAATACCTCTAACTTCTGACTTAACCATACATTCTGATGGAACCTGCTACACTAGCGCCTCCTAGTGGCATGAATTGTGCGCCTTGGTTTTCTCTCATACATTTTATGTAAAATTATATTCTTTATTTTACGTTGATAAAATATAGAAGTGTGAAATTTAAAAAAATATTAAAGCGGCTATTAGCTCTGTCTTTGATGGTTTAGAAAGGTAATAAAATACTTATATTATTGTGAGAAATTTTACAACAATAAATCAATACATTTAATAATATTAAGGTATAAATTTTTTTGTAATATATTAATATAATAACAAAATTCTGTTTTTCCTCCTTCCTCTTCAAGACCCGCATTAATAAATCCTTTCCTACAGCCCCTACCTTAACCCGCCTCACAAAGCTGCCCAACCGGGTGGCGACATAGTTCCTGCCTTTACACTATACAGACAGGGTCGGTCCTGTGAGGTGTCACATAAAAAAATACAAAAATGTGTTTTGAACATCAACATTGACGATGATTTATAACATCAACTTGAATACATGAATGCTACATGAACCTAACACAGAATTGCTGAATTAAACACGCGCCCAACACTGTTGACATTTGTCACATGAGAACGGGTCGCTTCTACGACTCGTTCTTGAGTTCAACAGCTCGGCTGTGGAACTATTTTCCCGTCTCTGTGTTTCCTCCCTCCTACGACATGGGTCTCTTCAAGATATTTTTTGGCATCTTGAAAAACGACTTGGGAGTGTTTTTCTTTTTATTCGTAAATTGAACCATGGAACCCACTTTTTTAATATATTTTTTAAATTAAAATTGATTAAAATACAAATTAGAAGTGCCAAATAAATACAAACACTGCCACGAAATACTAAATAAATTCAATTTGCCGCCATTGAACAGCGTCCCTCTAGCGGCTAGAGTTGTTGATATTGCCACTATTTCACTGGAGTTGAGCGTATTATTAATATTATAGGGTATTTGCTAATATTAATTAATGAGAATAAATAAAAGATTGTTTATTTTGATTGAGTGCTTGCCACGGGATGTCAATGATTACCTGATATAAATTGATGACGCTCAGTTAGTTAGTGGGGTGGTCTAAATCAATGGATTCCCACCATGGCATTGCGAGTTCAATTCTCTGCAAGCTATGTCCTCTATCATTGCACAAGCACATTTACCCACTATAATGATGACAATAGGAGGAATTCAAATATTGTCATGTTATTCAGTACCCGGGAATGGTTGCATTTCTTTAAAAAATCATTATTAATTATAGTTGGACATAAATAAATATATCCCATTAGTCGTACTTAGTTTCCCCAGCCCGGCCCTAGATCAATGGAATGTTTTTAAAAGCCCAGAGAGAAGTCTGGCAGAAGTGGTGTGGTCATGAACTGCGGCCAGCTGCAGGGGAGTCCTGTGTTCTGTGTCTCTCGAGTTCATCACCGCCGCCAAATGTCTCTCGTTTCCTTGAGGAAGCACAGTGCCTCCGCGCCTCGCCATCTCAAACACTTCCTCCGCTAAACGCAGCAGTTGGGTGACAGAGTCACTGAGTGAACATTGCAAAGGCGTGCGATTGCCGCTCCGGTCTCGACTGTTGTAGCATGCACCGTATTCTAGCAAACAACTCACAATATCGGCGGCGCCTTTTTCAGCGGCGACGTGCAGAGCTGTGGAACCTCCCACAAAAGTTTTAGCATTGATAAACTTGCAGTAAGCTCTGGGTTTGGTCTTCTTTACATTCTGCAACAAGAGACGGACCCTTTGTACGCAAGATCTGGATGCAGCGAGATGCAGGGGGGTGTTCCCTTTCTGCGATACTGCAGTAGGGTCAGCTCCGCTGTCGAGCAGTAGCGACATAACCTCCGTTGTGGTGGCAAAGTGAAGCACCGTTCTACCAGCGTCATCCGCGGTGTTCACGTCCGATCCGTTCTCTAATAATCTACAAACCTCGCCCCTATCCCCTTCACTGGCTGCTTTTAGCAAGTTAAAATCACAATGAGGCGTACATCCCATATCAAATCTTGATTTTATTTCTTTATCAAAACCATCTAGAAGTTCATCAATCTGAATGAAATTTGGGTGGTTGGAGCCGTAAATGGTATTCCTCGCAGCCAATCCTTCCTTGTGAACTGTCAGGGCATTATAAAAACTCTTCTGGCGTAAATAAAGTTCTGTCATAAGACTTAGAGTATAAACAGTTTCCTCGTGTTTGGGTCCCAACACATTCTTCTGAATTGCTAATATTTCTTGACAGACTTGCAAAGCTTTGTCAAATTTGTCTTGTTCCATAAGAACAGTTGCCATATTGCGCCTGACTCTGAGAGTCTCGGAGTGATTTATTCCTAAAATATTTTTTCTGGCTTCATAAACGGTTCGATACAGAGCAAAGGCTTCATGGTGCTTGCCTTGACTATTCAACACCATGGCAATATTATTTTGTAGACACAGAGTTGCAGGGTGATATACACCTAATGTGCTTTTATGTCTTTTGTAAACTTGCATGTTTAAGCGCAAGGCCTCTTCATGCTTCCCCAGGACATGAAGCACAAGCCCTGCATAGGTTTTAGTTTGCATTACTTGCTTATGCCCATTGCCCAGCAATTCCTGTTGCCTCGGCATAACTTCCTGGAATATATCCCACGCCTCTTTGTTCTTTCCGAGCCGGTGTAATATTAAAGCCAGGCTACTCCTGGCCTCCAGGGAGACTGGGTGGTGAGGACCAAATGCTTCCACTCTTTTCCTGTAGATATCTTCGAACATAGGCATGGCTTCAGAATACTTGCTCTGTTTGTACAATGCACTCGCTATTTGGTCTTGGATGTCTAGAGTTCCTGGATTATCCTCTCCAAATATTTCGATTCTTTCATTCAGCAGCTGTTTTAAAATACCCAGGGCTTCCGTAAATTTTTCATGGTAACACATCAAGTCCACAGTGGATAAAATGTGTGGAACATTGTCCTGTGAAACCTGCTTTAACTCGTCTGTCCCAGGGAAACCATTTTTCATGGCAACAACCACAAGCGTGTTGCCATCGGTATCTCGAGCCTTCATCACTGCCTTTATGATCTCTATGTCCCTTATTTTGTTAATATCTTTAATAACCTGAACATCTAGGTTTCGTACTTTTCTGAAACAGAGTGCAACTGTTTGCAGTAAAGATTTGATATTACTTTGTGTAGCAAAATCCAAAGGACTCTTTGTATTGTGAGATTTCAGGTTGTGTGCTGCGCCGTTTTTCAACAAAGATTTAACTATTCCCTGATGAGAGTATTTGGATGCATAATGCAGAGGACCATTGCCACCCTTTCCAACAATGTTGGGATTGGCTTTGCTCTTTAGCAAAATGTCACAAACCTCCAGAAAGCCCTTCCAGGAGGCGATATGTAAAAGTGTTGCATTGTCAGAACTCTTCACATCTACATATTTGGCCAAGTTTTTAACCAACGTGCCAACCATAAGAGCATCATTCTTTTTTACGACCTTAAATAGTTTTCTAATTGACTCTAACACTTCTCCAATATCTTGTCTTTCAGTTAAATCTGATGGGGTTCTACCGAATTCATCAGTGGCATCATACACTGCACCGCTTTGCAACAACAATTTTACCATCTCAGTGTGTCCGTTTTGGGCAGACCAGTGAATAGGCATGTAGCCACCTAAATCAGCGGAGTTAATATCGACATGTTTGTCTATCAAGTATTGAGCCATAGGTAGTTGCCCACCCGCCGCAGCGAAATGCAACAGGGTGCAGCCATCATCTCTCGAATCATCGATGCTCATCCCAAGCTCCAGGAAGAAGGCAACTATGTTGCGGTGTCCCTCTATAGCAGCAATGTGAATTGGTTTGAATCCTTGTTTGTTTTTAGCACTAACGTCAGCACCTCGGTCTACCAAGAGCCTCGCTACTTCAAGATTACCCCAATGAGCCGCCATATGCAGCAACGTCCAGTTTTCATTGTATCTCTCGTTAATCCTAACGCCTGCTTGTTGCAAAAGTATTAAGATACTTGGCAATTGGGCTTTAATCACAGCAAGTACCAACGGCGTCACATTATCTGAATCTCTGATATTTGAATCTGCTCCCCGATGCAACAACCTTTCCATGATATCTGGCATGTTGGTGACGACTGCGTGATGCAGTAGCGAGTATTTAGTATCCGCTGGATTGACATTGGCTCCATTTTCCAGCAAAACATTAACAAATTCTGTATGACCAAGCGTCATTGCAATGTGTAAAGGCGAAGGATTTTTTATGCAATCTGCAACATTAATACCTTTCTTTATCAGCGCCTTGGCTATTAGCCAATCGCCGCTTATAGCAGCCGTATATAAGAGGGTTGATCCATTTTCATTTTTAATATTGATGTCTATGTCTTTATTCTTCAACAAAGTCTCAACTACAAGTCTATGCCCTTTGACAATTGCAGACAACAGAAGTTTACCTCCACCAATATTAACATCCGCTCCTTTGGCAATCAACGTGTCCAATAGTTTTTTATTGTTATTGCGTGCTGCACAGCATAATACGGAAGAACCTGCTGTATTCAAGTGGTTGACAACCGCTCCGTACTTTAACAAGATCTCAACAGCCGCCTTGTGATTCCCACCGGCAGCCAGGTGCAATGCAGTGTTACCGTTATTGTCCTCGGCATCAACATCGGCCTTTCCCTGGAGCAATGCTTCTACCATTGGACTGTCTCCAGCAAACGATGCAATATGCAAAGCGGTTCTGCAATGCTTCCCTTTCTTATTAACACCGGCTCCATACTTTAGCAGCATTTGAATAGTTTTTTCATTGTCAGTTTTAGTAGCAGCTACGTGCAATGGTGTATAAATAAGATTGTTAATACAGTTTACTTTAGCTCCTTTTTTTATCAAAGCCTCTGAAATTACTTCATGACCTTTAACAGCGCTGAGATGCAGAGCCGTGGCACCATCATCGTCTACAGAATGCACGTCAGCTCCTGCAGCTAACAAAATTTCTACCACCTGTTGGTGACCGGCATATGCAGCGAGGTGCAATGGCGGGGCTTGATATTTATTTTGGGTTTCAATGTTGATCCCCCTTTGGATTAAAATCTCCAAAACGGAAGTACAGCCATGAAAAGCAGCAATGTGCAAAGCTGTTGAGCCATTGACATCTATGCTATCTGCCTGAGCGCCATTCTGCAGAAGGAGGTCGACTATATCCGGATGTCCACCCTTAGCCGCAGATAGAAGAGGTGTGAAGCCATTGTCATTTCTTTTAGCGTTGACATTGGCATTGTGTAGTAGCAGTAGGCCTGTGATGAATGCATTGCCATAGAAAGCAGCCATGTGCAAGGGGGTTTCATTGTTTGTCATGTCTCCGTTATTGACGAAAGCACCCTTTTCCACAAGGATTTTGGCAACTTCTTGGTGGCTGTTTTCCACCGCAAAATATAATGAAGAGTAACCCGCGCAGTTTCTCAGATTAACATGAGCTCCCTTCTCCAGCAGAGTTTTGACAACCTCCTGGTGACCATTGGATGCTGCCAGGAGCAATGGAAAGGTTCCATCCTCAGTCTTAGCATTGACATCTGCTTCATTTAGCAGTAAGTATTGTACTATTTCTAGATGACCCACTTCAGCGGCAATGTGAAGGGAAGTATAGTTACCCATAGCAACATCCATACCATCGAAAGAAGAATCTTTCTCCCAGAGGATTTTAACCACTTCTAAGTAATTGCTTATCACGGCATAATGCAGAGGAGAATATCTCCAGAAATCCCTGGCTGTTTTATCGGCTCCAAGTGAAAGTAATATCTCTACTGTGTTCTTGTGGCCATTTAGAGAAGCCAGGTGTAACGGTGTCTTTCTAAAACTATCTAATTGATTAATAGCATTGCCCATTTCTGTCACTAAGAATTTCACAGTGGCATCTCTTCCGAAGGTAGCGGCTACATGGAGCGCAGTTTGATGATTGCTATCTCTCGCTTTGGTGCTAATCATTTTCTGTTTAGTCAAGAATTTTATAGCCTCAATGTTGGGTCCCCGTGCAGCATAGTGCAGAGTAGTTGACAGATCTTCCTTCCTTGAACATATATCGGCTCCTCCCGCGATTCCTAGTACAAAGTTCTCGAAGTTTCCGTCCAGCAAAGACTTCCACATTTCCTTCTGTTTGTCAAGAATAAATAAGCCCCGCTCGTATCTCCATCTCAATTGTTTCATGTCATGTTTTAAAATGTTCCCTATTTTACGGTTCAGTAAAAGGCTTTTGCTTTCGGTAAGTTTCACGGCACTTAGAAGTATGGTGGACCAAGCATCAATTGGCAGAATGTCCACCAAGGCATTCCCGTGAGCCAAGTGGTTGCGCAAGCACTTGCCGCTCAACAGAGGCATGTCCCCATCTAGATACAGCATGTTGTTAGGGACACGCTTGGAAACATCTAAGAGGGACATGGTATCCAGCACCAGGGTTTCTACCGTAGATTTATTTGTATTCCTATCTTTATAGAGTAATAAAATATGTTCATGTAGTTGACCAAACATTCTATCAGTTCCAATGATGTTCCCCAGTTCAGTCAATTTCAGGGTGAGTTGTTCACCAATTATCTCGTTGCTATTTTTAACAATCTTCACGTTGCATTCGTTTCTGTTATCATTTTTATTAAACTTATCCAATAATAATTGTCTACTATATTCAACAATACGGTTAATATTATTAGCCTTGTCAAATAATAGAAAACAATTAATTTTAGCCATCGCTAAATTTATTTCAATAGCAATCTCTGGGTTAATTCTCATAGATACGCTGTTATAAAATTTGGATAAGAGGCGTCGTAAATCATGGCATCTTTCAAATGCTGAATGGTTTTTTTGGGACGAAAAAACTTCTAAGGCTTTATTAGCGTCATATTTGATCGTCCTAATGAAGACGTCAACATTTTTGGTAGTGGGGTAGTAATATGCCAAATGGAAATATTGTAAGCATGGTAATGGATGTTGAAAATTTGTTTTTTCGAGGATATCTATTATTTCAGCGAACAATTTCTTCTCATATGGAGTTTGATCAACAATTTTTCTATTGATGTCTGTAAGGAGATCTTCAATCTTTTGGTGTTCTTTTGTAACTGTATCTGTTTTTTGGTCATTCACAAAGTCAAGATTTAGAAAAATATTCAAGATTTCGTGAATTTCATCTGCGCTATCACTATTAACGATAGTGGTAAGCAAACGCTTTATTATGTAAGCTTTGTTGGAGTTTGTTATTTCGATAATAACAGATGCAATCTTTTTTATGTCATTTTGGATGTTAGAATAAAGTACAGGGTCTTTTAACTCTAGGTGTGGATGGGAGAGAGAGATGCGTAAACCTTGCAAAACTTTTTGGGTTTCTTTTGGCGCAGAAATAAGGAGAAGATCAATCACGGCTGGGGAGAGTTTGGGACTGTCCAAGGTGTTCTTCAGGTGCTCTCCCGTCACCTGGAGGGCTCTCTTGATAGATAACTGGCCCGCTCTAGTAGCAGAGTCCGCCAGCAAGGCCACGTCGAGGTATGTCTTCATGATGTGGAGCGATGTAACGTCTCTCACCTCCTGATAGTCAGCGTACAAGTCTGGATATCTGCTGATGATGGCAACGGTAACGTCCTCGCGGCATAATTTCACCGGTTCCTGAAGGATCTTGACATTTGTGGACGCTATGTGTTCCTCTAACTCGCGCAGGGCGGAGGCAAACTTGTTCAATTCAATCAGCAACTTCTCCTTCCTCAGTACGGACAGATAAAATATATTTAATTCATCTTTCAGAAAGAGGGTGGACAAAAAGCTCACCAAGCAGAACTCTATTTCTTCCCAGGGTAAAATATTGTATGTTGACTTCAATTGTTGTTTCAGTATATGGATATTATGAGCTATAAATCTGCCCGTGTATAAAAAGTGACTGTCCACTTCAACATAAGTATTAATATGCACAATATTGTCCAGAAGCAGTTGGATGCGTTCTTGGATATTAGCGGACGAAGTGGCGGGAAGCACTCTGTTGCCTTTACAAAAGAAACGAAGATCGAGCAACTTGTATTGGACATACAGGTGCATTTCCGAAGACACAAGGACATTGTTCAAGAATAATTCCTCGAAAGATTCGGAGACAAGTCGCTCCAAGAGTTTAGGGTGTACTGACTCGAGGAGTATGCGGAGGAGCTCCACATTGCCAGAGCGGATGGCATAATACACAGCACCATGTCCATCATCTTCCTGCTCAACTGAACACCAACGGGGAACAACCACTGCCACATCAGAGGGGGAGGATGTGTTATCCTCCAATAAGAACTTCAATAAGTCAGCCCTGTTGTGCTTGCAAGCCGAGGTGATGAAGGAGAAGTAGGGTGAGTCTACTCCCTGCAGCCGCCTCAGGTCTGAGCGGGAACGGCAGGCCAGGAAAGCAGACAGTCTACTCGTCTTATCTGATTCCATTGTCCATCACACCATGCAAAACTGGCACTGCCACTGCCACTGAACAAAATCTATGCTAATTTGAAAGAAAACTGATGTCCAATTCACTTTAGGCACACGGACAAGCCCACAACACATTTCAATCACTTTGTCCATTCTGTGGTGTATACTTGTACTACACAATAATGCAATGTGTGGTATTGTCTAACCTGTGTGGGATATCACTTTGTCCATTCTGTGGTGTATACTTGTACTACACAATAATGCAATGTGTGGTATTGTCTAACCTGTGTGGGATATCACTTTGTCCATTCTGTGATGTATACTTGTACTACACAATAATGCAATGTGTGGTATTGTCTAACCTGTGTGGGATTGACTAACCTTTTTTTAATAAGTTTTTTTTCTTTTCCATATTTAATAATGAAACGGAAAAATCAGAAAAGATACGGTCACATCTAGGACTTTCAGATTTTCGTTTAGGAATCGCTAATATTGTCTTCAACATTTAAATATTACAATTTGAGGTTTTACTCACTAAGTTATTCAAAAAAAAAAAAAATAGTATTATTATTCAGTTTACAAAAAAAAGTAGGTTATTTATGACCAAGTTTACTCGATATGGACAGAAACTCGCTGAGGGAACTGGTAGGACTGCTAACAGGACACTGCCATCTCAGGAGACACATGCAGATATTGGGAGTAGAAAACACCAATAGATGCAGGAAATGTGAAAAGGATGAAGAGACTCCAATTCACCTATGGTGCCAATGTCCTGCCCTGGTGGGAACTAGGCGCAGACCTGGGGAGACATACAGTAGAACCAGAAGACATAGCCACATACCCAATAACAACCTGGTGAACTTTATTAAAGGGACTGGGTTGTTGTTAAAGGATTGAGGTAAAATGGGAGATAGCACAATGGGTAAGTGCTCACGGGAACAACGTGTAAACTGTCTCGGCTTTAAAAAAAAAAAAAATATATATATATATATTTATATATGACTAAGTTCAGCTGTGTAATTATTACTACGCATGACAGCTGTTTCACCTTCTGAAAGCATTATCAAACTATGTCTCCAAAATGCAAAACAGCTGTCACACATTAATTTTTCACTTAAAGCAAACACTTTGTGGGTATACATAATTATAATAATTAAAATAAAATAACTTTGTTTGAATACCACTTTATTGTATATATTTATAACCAACCGGTTTCAGTTCAACCCGAACCCTCATCAGGGCTAATAAAAACATATTAAATTAATTACAGAGGTAATACGGACTACCCATGGGTCTTCCTACGAGTCCTCTATTTGCTGACATCTTCATGGATAACTTGGAAAAAAATATTTTTAGTTCTAACTCACCTCTTTTAAATAATGTTTTTATGTGGAAACGTTATGTTGATGACATTTTTTTTGCATATGGAAAGGTACAGAACATCAACTTAATTCCTTCTTGTCCCTCCTTAATTCGTTCCATAAAAATATTCAGTTCACAGTAGAAATAGGTACTAATTAGAGTTTAAATTTTCTAGACCTATCCCTTTCCATTATTAATAATAAATTCAATTTTAATAGTTATAGAAAACCTACTTTTACCGATACAATCATTCATAGTACTTCAAACCATCCCATTTCCCATAAACATTCTGCCTTCCATTCTATGGTCCACAGACTTGTCACTATTCCGCTATCTAAAGTTAACTTTAATATTGAACTCTCTATAATCAAATCTATCGCCATAAATAACGGATATACCCATACCTTAATTGATAAAATCCTTGCAAAAAAACAACGACTCATATTTTGTAATAAATTCCTGTACAATAGTATCCCCAACATCGCAGTAAATAAAAACCACGGTTGGCGTAGAATTTTATACATTAATAATTTCTCGTCCTCATGTGTTTTAAAATTTCCAACAGAAATTAAAGCCGCTTTTTATACCAATAATAACCTAGGTAAACTTTTAATTAACTCAAAAGATAAAGAAAATAATTTAAGCCATTCTGGCATCTATAAACTCAAATGTAATGATTGCGAAGCATTTTACATTGGTAAAACTGCAAGAAATGTTCAAACGCGGGTAGTTGAGCACTTGAGATGCTTAAACAACATAGGTTTTTCGGAATTTGCAACACATTTAATAGATAAAGATCACTCATTTGATAAGCCTTCAGGTATAGAAGTATTACATAGAAACGGGATAGGTCTACGCCTCAACAATTTAGAAGCACTCGAGATAAAAAAAATCCCTTAAAGTCAATAAAATAAATTATTAAATAAACAATTAGATTTAACAAACAGCCCCATTTTAAATATATATCCATTCCCTGCACCTATGTTTACCCCCTCTCTCCTACCTAAGTCTTCCACCCCCACCAAAGTTGATGTTCTCTCTCCCTCTTCCAGCTTAACTATAAGTACCAATACACCTCTGTAATTAATTTAATATGTTTTTATTAGCCCTGATGAAGGTTCGGGTTTAACTGAAACCGGTTGGTTATAAATATATACAATAAAGTGGTATTCAAACAAAGTTATTTTATTTTAATTATTATAATAATAATTACACAGCAGAACTTGTTAATAAATAAACTGTTTTTTTTTTTCAATTGAATACTAATATTATTAAATATATTTAAAAAAATTTAAATGAAATTGGAGTTCTACAAATTAAACTTGATAATGAACACATCCAGGAATTAAGAAATTATTATGATTATGTATTGATATTACTTAAATGCGGTAAATATCGACTATTTAGACCTGTTCTTACATCATTCACAAACAACACTTCGTTTCAAATAAATTATTAAGAAATAACCTAAGAAATAAAAAATTATTATAATTACCAGAAATGAAAAATAATGCATTTAAATAACTTATCTTAACTTGTCTTAATCTACAGCAAAACATTTTACTTACCTTTTTATAAAAACACAAAAACAAACCAAAAGACAACCTTAAAATTAGAATCCATAATACAACTTGCAATCAAGAAATGTGCTTCCTGTGCAACGAACTCGCTAATGTCAAAAATATAAAATATTTAGGAGTATCAATAGATATTAATCTTAATTGGAAATCACATATTAATCAAACCACTTCTAAACTAAGATATCTTACCTACATATTTTATAGACTCAAGGAAATTTTAAACGCTGAAAAATTGAAAATGATCTACTTCTCCCTAGTGCAATCTGCAATCACTTATGGCATAATAGGATGGGGCGGTGCACCTGATACATTTATTAAGCCCCTACAAGTAATTCAAAAACACATAATTAAAGTCATATATAACAAAAATAAAACATTCTCGACCGACCTATTATACAAAGAATCTAAATTATTTAACATTCGTAAATTATTTATATTACAAACTATGAAATATTTATTTAAAAACAAAAATAATTTCAAAATAAATGAAAACAGAATGAGCAAAAGAACAAATAATATATTTTACACCCCCCAAACAAATACTAAATTAATGCAGACACATAGCAGTTTCATTGGTCCTCGTACATTTAACCTTCTACCACTACAAACTCAAATGATAAATAAAACAATAGAATATGTTAAGGAGGTAAAATTATGGCTGAATGACGCAGATATTGAAACGCTTTTTATATAAATTTATCGATCCTTTCTACAACTCACTTGCTGAAACTTTATAAACTATTGTACATAATGTTTTCTCTTTACTTTTATAATAACTATAAACAAACAAAAACTTTTTCTACTTATACAGGGTGTCCGGGGGTAAAGTGCAGTAACTTCGTGGGGGGATTCTACATGATCGTAGGAGTAAAAAAGATAAATAACTTTTTCCGAAATTCCAATTTTTTCTTTTTCATACAAAAAGACATACCTGCTAAAATGCCATAGTGTAGGTGCAAACTTACCCGATAAATTCGCAAGTGTGAACGTGGCAACGTTGCATATTGTGAGTGGCGCGTATCCATGGAAACCGATATTGTGAGTGGCGCGTATCCATGGAAACCGCATGTGAATTGTAAACAATAACAACACAGAGTTCGCCGTATGTTTATATTATTATTATATTTTACCAAATTCAAAAGAGAACTGCACTAAGATCACGTTACACTTTTTATTATAAAAAATATTAATAACTCATTGAACACTTAACTAATTTCATCGCTTTTTACTAATTTAAAATATTTTCAAAATGTCCACCTTCTGCTTGTAGGCAAGTATGTAAACGTACAGTAATATTATTTATAATTCGTACATTGTGGCGTATTTCATCTGCGGCTTCGTGAATACGTAACCGGAGATCTTCGACGTTATTTACTTCTTTGGCGTAAACTTTATCCTTCATCGCACCCCAAAATAAAAAAATCTAACGGTGTCAAGTCTGGAGAACGCGCCGGCCATGGCGAAGTACTCCCTCGTCCAATCCAACGATCTGGGAATTGTTCGTCTAGGTAGCGACGAACGGCAAGTCCGAAATGTGGTGGAGCTCCATCCTGTTGAAACCACATTTCACGTCTTCTATTTAAATCAACTTCTTCCAAAAGAACGGGAAGGTCATTCTTCAAGAAATCCAGGTAATTTATTGAATTAAGCCTAGGTGGCAACACATGCGGTCCTATAATTTGATTGTTAATAATTCCAGCCCAAACGTTAACGGAGAATTGAACTTGATGGTGCAACTGCCTTACGGAGCGCGGGTTTTCTTCCGCCCATTCATGCAAGTTATGCAGGTTTATCACACCAGTTCTGTTGAACTGGGCCTCGTCCGTCCAAAGGATGTTCCCAATGAAGTTCGGGTTATTAAGTTGCTTACGAAGTAGCCACTGACAATATGCAATCCTTGATACGGGGTCACGTTCCAGAAGGCCTTGCACGCACCGATAATGGAACGGGTGCATTCCGTACGTCTTGAAGAGATCCCAGATAGAACTCTTAGGAACACCAGTCATTGCGGAAATTCTACGAAGCGACAATGTAGGATCATTTACAATTGTAGCCATGATGAAGTCTTCGTCCGCTATTGGTAAATTAATAGCATTGTTGTTTCGGGGTCTTCGGCCAATTCCTTGTTCGCGAATAAGTGCATGCGTTTGAACAAAAACACGAGCGTTGGGCACATTACGATTCGGAAAACGACGTGCATATTCCCGGCGCGCCGCTTCGGAATTTCCACCATGTAGTCCATAAAAATAATGAATATCTGCCCGTTCTTCGTTGGTAAAGCGAGGCATTGTCACAATAATTCTGTATTAAAATTACGCACAAAAGAAACACATTTTTAACAGTTAGGTTACTCTTAAACTAAATAAAACTCGATGTTTAAGGAAAACACGCACCGAATAAAGATGTACTTTTTAGTAAGACTTAAACACTAGATAAAGACACTAAATTAACAAGTTTTTATTTAAATGAGACTTTTAACACTAGATAAATTAAATTTTCAAAGTTGTTTACTCCGCGCGTCAAATACATTACATTCAAAGCACAGACGTTTGCTTACTGAAGGGGCGCGGGATGTAGATTTGGCAACGACGAAAAAAAGAATGCCGTCTAGGCACGTCGGAGAAATTTTTCGTTATTAGCTTAAAAGTACATCTAAAAGTTGGAATTTCAGAAAAAGTTATTTATCTTTTTTACTCCTACGATCACGTAGAATCACCTCCCGAAGTTACTGCACTTTACCACCGGACACCCTGTATATATTATACTTAGGTACTTGAAATATACTAATGGTTTTATATTACCCAAACTCAGGCAGTGCCTTAGTGGGTTTTCATTTCTTGTGTATACAATTTGGTAATATATATTATGTTATTATTTACTGTCTATTAATATGTATAATATATGTAAAGAAATGAAAATAAATAAAGTAAAATAAATAACAATTTTGTTCAAATTTATTTGGATAATTTTCAGTCTAGTTTGCAACCATCTTAAATTTTGATTGAATCATAAATAAACCACTCACGACAGAACTATTACCAAATACCCCATAATTTCAATAATATGTTCAACTCATATACATGACTGTCGCGGTCCGGAAGGGAAAAGCCTAAACCCCCCCCCCCCCCCTACAATTGAAATAATAAAGTGTACTATGAACGAATAGTTTTATGAGAAAAATGACATACTTTGCTTTGGACTATCCGTCTGAAGACTAAAGACTAAAGTTTGTGCAGACTATTGTCATTAAATGTTCATCGGTATGTCTGCTCCGGAATTTATTTTTAATGAAGTTCATCTTGAAAAATGCTGCTTCACAAACATACGTTGACCCAAACAAAGTGAGAAGTTTCAAGGCTATTTCTTTTAATTCTGGGTGTATTTATAACCACCAACAAATGATATCCAAAACTCTTGACAAGAAACTTCCTGTTTTTGGTGTTTTAAAACTGCATTTTCTTGGAAATCGATCATTTCCATCTGGAGAGCAGTTTTATTACTCCCGAAAATATTTCCAGCTTCATTACTCCATTCATCACCGGGATGCAGTGAGTAAATGTTACTGAGGATTTCGATGACATTCTCAATTTTCTTAAAATCTGTGAATCTGTTTTCAAATTCTGATTTAAGATCCTTAATGAACGTCTTGTATTGGCCGACGTCAAGCACGGTGTCACTGCAGTAGAGGCGTTCATTATCAAGATCGATGTTGAAAAGATCGAGTATTCGCAAAAAGATTTTTACATCTCTCAAGATACAATATCCCTGTGCTCTATACTTTGTATGCTCCCATACAAGCTTTCCTTGGCCTTGAAGTTTAAGGTTCAAATCATTGATGCGTTTAAAAATATTTGATAAAAAAAGCAATGGAAGTTACATTTTCTTTATCGCTAAGAAAACTTAAGTAGGCATTTGCTGACGTCTGATCAATGTTGAAAAGGAAGTCTTCTAAAATGGTGAAGAATCGTTGTAAAACGTAGCCATTGCTTAACCATCTCAAATTATGATGCAACAACAGATCGTCATATTGAGCATCCACTTCATCCAGAAATATTTTCAATTCACAATCTTTCAGGGCTGATTTTGCATGAAGAAAGTTTATTATTTTCATCACTTCTTGCACTATTCTCTCGAGATTAGGATTGAGTTTGCAGCAAAGCACAGTTTGATGAATGATACAGTGGTAAGTGGTAAGAAATTACATTTTGCATTAGTTCTCAATAGGTGAACTAGTCCATTTTTGGCCCCAACCATCGCTTGTGCACCGTCGGTAGTTACTGATTAAAGCTTTTTTAAGTCTAACTCATTTTTAACGAAATAATCCATCACCGCGTCGATCATGTCTTCTCCTCGGGTTCTTTTCTATTAATCCAGACCGCGGTCCGCCATTTGGTGACCCCTGTTATAGGGTATTTGATATTACCTACTTTCAATGTGACATATTTTCATGGTTTCCATAAAACAGTTATATACTCAAGGGTGTAGCTATAGCATTCACATGGGGGGGTTCGATCCCGGAGGATGAGAGAAAGAGGGGGTGGGTGGAAAATTTTAAGACTTTCAATTACACACAACTTATTATTTACACCGGTTCCATGATATTTCATCAAAATGATAATTAAACACACCTTTAAAAAGTGGGAAAAAATTCGGTTTATGGGAGTCACTCGAATAACCAAAATTGAACTTGATTTAGACTAATTTAGGGCTGGGGAATCCGAATCTGTAAGGATTAGGTGGGGGTCGGCACTATTAACTGAGTTATAGGGTTTTGAAATTTCGTACGCGATACATAGAAAACCATGTTTTATTTATCAATTATGACATAAGAAAATCAAATTAATTACTTTTTAATAGTCTCACATTTCAGAAGTGCCAACCAAAAAATAAAAAGTGTTGCCATATAATAATAATATCAATGCATGGAAAATTCAGAAAATTAAATATCATTTGCCAGATTTGTAGTTTATTACTTAAAATCTTGTAAATATTAAATTATATATATATATATATATATATATATATATATTAACCTAACTGTGATTTTCTATAACAAAAAAATGACCCTTTAATAACGCCCACTCGCGTCCCCTTTAGAGTTTTATGCCAGTTTTCAAGTAGTTTGTGGGCTACGCTAGGTTTGTATAGACTGATTTGTGATTTGATTCTAATACCTTTTTTCCATGTTATTTCCTGTTACAAAAAATTGCCCCTTTAATAACGCCTGCTCGCGTCCCCTTTAGAGTTACATCCCAGTTTTCAAATAGTTTGTGGGCTACGCTAGGTTTGTATAGACTGGTTTGTGATTTAATTCTAATACCTTTTTTCCATGGTATTTCCTGTTACAAAAAAACGCCCCTTTAATAACGCCTGCTCGCGTCCCCTTTAGAGTTACATCCCAGTTTTCAAATAGTTTGTGGGCTACGCTAGGTTTGTATAGACTGGTTTGTGATTTAATTCTAATACCTTTTTTCCATGGTATTTGCTGTTACAAAAAAATGCCCCTTTAATAACGCCTGCTCGCGTCCCCTTTAGAGTTATATCCCAGTTTTCAAGTAATTTGTGGGCTACGCTAGGTTTGTATAGACTGGTTTGTGATTTAATTCTAATACCCTTTTCCCATGTTCTTCTGCCTACTCTAACCCAAACTAAAAACCTAACCTATTTTGTAAAAAAATATTATTATTATATGGCAACACTTTTCTTTTTTTGGTTGGCACTACTGAAATTTCAAAAGTATTAAAATAGTTGTTAATTTGATTTTCTTATGTCATAATTGATAAATAAAACCTTTTTTTCTATGTATCGCGAACAAAATTTCAAGACCCTATAACTCAGTTAATAGTGCCGACCCCCACCTAATTCTTACAGATTCGGATTCCCCAGCCCTAAATTAGTCTAAATCAAGTTCAATTTCGGTTATTCGAGTGACTCCCATAAACCGAATTTTACCCAAAAAGTGATATAGTCATTAAGTGATGAAACAAAACTAGGTTAAATAGTTACCTGTGTAACCTAGTTTTTTTTCACTTTTCATGACTATATCACTTTTTGTAGGTGTGTTGAACTGTCATTTTGATAAGATACCCGGTCACCATATTTTCCGACGGGCTTCAAGGTGTTGAAGAACAAGGATGGATACAGGAATGGATAATATGCATTCTCTCATATACAAGTAACGCGTAAATCTCTTTTGCACTGTTTCTATTTCTACTGTCAATTAGAACGAAATTGGAACGAAAAGCTCAAAATAACTAATCCACAACTAATCGTTTGCCATTTAAAAGCATTATTTTCCATTTCCAGTAATTTCAATAATTTTTTTCTTACAGTAAAAGTTGAAACGAAGTAGGTACCTATTATTTTGGTAAAATACAGAAAATAGGGACACGCTTAACTTAAAATTTAAAAAACACATTGAATCAGTAAAGCAGGAGTCACACGGTTCACTTTTCATTTATTTTGCCTCTTTCACTCGAAGTGAAACGTCTGAATACAAAACGAAAGAAGAGCTGAATGTATACATTAGTTTACCGATCCGCCAATGTTGGATTTCAGCATTCGGCATCTTTCACTCGCGCTCGGAATGAAAGAAAAATGAAACATCTGAACACTCGTTCATTTCTCTCAGTACAATTTGCAGATATACTCTGTCTCATCAAAGTATCTTCGATAAACTTGTTGGATTCCGCTTCACGTTTATTACGCAAAAAAAATTATACATTGCACTTGGTTTCAACTTAATTACTTACTACAAGAAACAATTATTCATGTCGGAGGAGATTGTAAAAGATGCAAAAGTTCAATTTTTTCCAACCTAAGTTAAGTTTGAAGGTTAGGAAATTATTAAAATAACCCAAACTAACAAACTATTTTGTGCATATTTACTTAAACCCCAGACTTAAATAGTTGTCTCCGTTAGATGTTAATATTGAAATGAAGTTGATTTTTTAAAGAGTCTGCAAGTAAAATTCGACCATTTTACCATATCTTCTTTCTTTATTGACGGAGCAACAAGTAGTAGCAGTTCTTCAAATTTACTTTGATCCATTCGAAGATTAAAGTATGATTCAGGATCTTTTTCCGCTAATTCTCTCAGTAATGCATTTGAAGATCCCAACACAGTTCTCCTTAATATCCATGGTGTCACCCACCACCGTCGACATTTTCTTTGCTTCTTTTTAGTTAAGTTCTATGATCAGATGGTCACAAAGAGTGGTTCATTTATGGTCACAAATCAAACGTATTCCAAGGCGCACGACTTCGTTCGACAGCATCATAGTGGGAAAGGACGGATGAACGGATGACCCGAGTGAACCGTCCGATGCCTGCTTTAGACAATACTGAGAAGAAAATATTTCAGTTTCCGGAAATGGAAAACAATGACTATTTTGTTTAGAAAAATACGATGTCTTTTCTTTACGCCATGTTTTTTTATGATAATAAAATGGTTTTTTAGGATAGTTTTTTTAATTAAACCCAAACTAAGGACCTCTTTTAGGAGCATAGGTTCATATTTTTGGTTAAATAAGAGAAGAAAATAAACTAACCTTAAAACATTCAGGTAAACAACAATGACCGCCAAGCGAACAATTGATGTTAATTTTAACGAAATAACAATTAAAATGCATTCCGTTTCCGGATTATTATATATATAATTTTCATTATTATCCAACTACTTGTTATAAAGTGGTTTTTAAAGAGCGTATTAAGCATGTCCCTATTTTCTGTATATTTACCATTATGTTTGGTAATTATGCGTATGGGTGTGTCTAAACAGTAAATATTTACCTTTAGTTTTCATATTCCCACTGGGAATGTATGGCAATAACTCAATGATAATGATAGGCCAAGCCCACATATATTATGAGGTTATATTTCTCGTTTGCGACTAGCTTAAATGCATTTAACATCAGTACGTACAAAGCTTAACCCGCTTAACCGAAATACGAACATCACGAAAACTTGCGAAAACTTCTAATCGTAAATAAACTAATAAACCACTCACTAGCAGTGTTGCCAACGGATCTTGGCCTAATGTCGCCATTTTTCAAACATTTAGTAGCCTAATGTAGCCGAATTTCAGTTGCATTAATTCTGCCCACATATTCCCCACAAATATTCTACGTGAGCTTGATTCCCCCTTTTATTATTCGAAATTTCTGTAAAACATAATTCCCCACAAAAATGTTTCAAAATAAATACTCCCCACAAAATATTTGAAATCCATGGGGAGAAATTTGAGGTAGCCATAGACATATGAATATTAGTAGACCTGCCCTAAGTGATTAAAAGCGTATTATCCCCACTCCCCATACCGGTTCCATTGAGCCGGCTGGGCTCGCGTTTGGCCTCAAATGAAATTTGAAAACGTGACGTCATCATTCTTGTGCGAACTATGGTCGAGGCATCATCGGTTCATTTTACTAAATAACACGGCAAAATTTTGACTTGTACTATGAAAACTGGTAAAAATAGATGTGAAAAAAGAGAATAAACCCAATTGTCGTATTACATTCCATATATAAGCATTATTTTACTTTATTTTAAGCATATTCACATCGTATAATATGAATCAGTTGTTACTATCACATAGAGAAACGTCTGGACGCGAAACACAAAGCTGGTTGGTTGCTGGGAAGTAAATTATGAACATTTATAAAAGTGTCTTAACTAAATACTCTGAAACTAACTACGACTCTGAAAATAAAAGCTGCCTTACTTTGCCGAATTTGGACTTCGCAAATTTGTTCATAACGTGGCGAGTAATTTGCGCTCCCATGTAAAAATGTCTATTCATTCAAAGCAGATTTTACTTTAAAGAAGTAAATGGTGATATTATAATGCGAGATGCCTATTTACTGTCAGATTGATTTATTGACGAATCACAGTCAGCTTCACTCGTTCCCTCGTTCCCTCGTTCTTCAACAGTTGATTTTACCCCTCGCCCATATCTTCTCGTCTATTAATTCCTATGTCTGTGGAGGTAGCCTAATCGGCGACCAGTCGCCTTTTAAATTTTTACGTCGCCGATTCTCGTGCTGAGTAGCCTAAATGGCGATAAATCGCCTTCGTTGGCAACACTGCTCACTAGATTGATATCTTTGGACTTTTTGTATGGAAAAAGTTTGTACACTACTTAACCATGGAGGCAGCCGACGGACCGGTGACGATAGACAAGGTAGAGAAAACTCAAGGCCATTTAAAAAAGGTGCGACCATAAGCAACATAATTGTACTCGGCAATTCATTATTTAGTCCAAAAAACCGGTGACGATAGACAAGGTAGAGAAAACTCAAGGCCATTTAAAAAAGGTGCGACCATAAGCAACATAATTGTACTCGGCAATTCATTATTTAGTCCAAAAAACTGTTTTATGGCGAAGCTTAATGATAAGTCACTATTTTGATTAATCTTTATGACGAATTGGTGTACATTATGAATACCAGTTTAATTTCAATAGCAAATTTTACTTCATGATTACTGTTCCAATAAGTTATAATGTATATCATAAAAATGCTAGTAAAAGCCCGTATGAAATATTAAAATTAATAATAATGATTGTATTTATGTGCAGAAGTTCAAATGTGCGCACTTTTTCAAACAATATTGTGTGCATCCTTTTTATAAGGTAGAGAAAAACATTATTATTTATTATTACTGGCAGCACTGGACAACGGGCGTAAACGTCAGTTTGACATAATTCTCAATCAAACTGCACTACCAACGAACTCCCACGAATGTTTTATAAAAGTAGGAATAAAACTAAATAATCGACAAACATGGATGAAATAGAGAAAGAAGCTCAAGAAGCTGCTTTAAAAATGGTTGTCAACATGATGCAAAGGCCAGGACAACTAGAAAAGGTAACTTTAAAATCAGTCTTGTTATGGTGTTGGGCAATCAATAATTTTTTAACCTACCAATACAATAGTGTTAGTTTATATAAAGAATTAAGTATTATTGGGTTTTGATTACTTGGAATATAATCTTACCCTTGTATTTATTAGATTGAACAATATAAGCGAAGAATTTCGCATAAAAAGGCGTCAGTTGAAGCCCAGCTAAAGTCAGCGATGCAAAGTCAATTGGATGGTGTAAGAGTTGGACTAAATCACCTCCGGGAGTGTCTGGATGATATTCAAGATGTCAGCTTAAGGTATGTTGGTTGTAAGCCATTCAAAATTAATGCACGCCATACTGTAGTAACGCCTTCTTGTTCCAATTGTTGGAAAGAGGGGCGTACCGAGAAATAGATAACGGGTACTGTGTTTTTAGCCGGTTTCAGTAGCTTGTTGATATTGCAGTGATATAGAACATTATAATTTGGATAAAAAGTAATAATAGGGCCTTTACCAGTGCCCTCACCCAAATTCGAAACTATTGATGCAACAAAAATATTGAGAATTATTTTTTTGGTTTACTAATGTTTAAGACAAGATTTTTTATGCATAGCACAAAGGGTAACAATTATTTATAAGCAATAATTATTAGCCTGAAACACTCATCCACATTGAAAAATCTCCTGATAAAAGATACATGACGCCAACGGGACTTGAACCCGTGTCCTTTCGATTTTCGGTCGACAGCTCTGACCACTGAGCTATGGCGGCTATGGTGGATGAGTGTTTCAGGCTAATAATTATTGCTTATAAATAATTGTTAAAAATATTGAGTGGTTAAATTATAATATAAGTGTAGGTAAACTCACAAGTATTTAAATTAACTATTAAAATGACTGCCTCAACACCGGCTAGCCGCTAGCCTAGTGAGGCAGGTTATGAGAAACCTCAACTTTATGTAATTGTTATGTATTCTATCTATTTACATGTTTACAGTTATTATTATATATATAGCTATATATAGCTTAAGAATCTATATTTAAAAAATAATATGTTGATTAAACCCCATATCAATACGATTTTGAAGAAATCAGTAAATTTTTACTTAAGACTACCATTTTTAATACGCATTTAAAAAAAATCAAACGTTTGATCCAACTTAATGACAATAAACATCAAATTTTTGCATTTACGACTATGGAAAATTTTGTCATTTAATAGCTATTTCCTTCAATTCAAAATGAACACGCTGAACGCCATTGTGGAAATGAAGAAACATTACCATTTTAAATTTGAAAAAAAAATACTCAGATGGCATCGGCGACCATCAAAACGTATTCCTTTTTTTTTTGACCAAAATTTTCCATGAAAATCAAGAATATTAACTGCGGTCACCGGTGACCGTCATGGCGCTATGGGAGAAAAATGACGATTTTAGTTAAGAGGTCACCGGTGACCTACATGGCGTTCAACGTGTTAATATTGTACAGCTTTATTATGGCGGCCAACTTTATCCTATAACTAGTAATAAAATACATTTTTAGGACTTTTTTTATCTTTTTTAATTATCCAAACTAGGAATTTATTTTGCAAAAAAGGTTTTAATAGGTTTTTATGTTCTTAGTCTGGTTTTCTTAAAAATAAATACTATTTCTGGTAATTATGCATATTATGTGTTAATTATTCATAAATCCATCATCTGTGTTTATTAGGAGGCTTTAGAATGTTTAAGCCAGCCTGGCCATCAATTTCATCAATTGATTCCAACAGCCGGTATACAAAAAGCTGTAATTAAGCAGGGCGTTTTGGCTGTCACTGAGCTTTGGTTAACTTTTAATATACACAACTTTTTGAATAATGTTGTACATTGTACAAACTCACTGGCTTATTGATGAACGGAGGCAGACTAACGAAGCTCGTAGAATTGAAAGACGTATTCACAATCAATTGAATCTGTTGGAGCTTGGAGAAACGAAATTCAGAAAGTTGTTCAGAATATCACGAGTTATGTCTAAAGACCTTATTGATCAATTATCTCCCTTTTTAGTGTAAAAAAAACATGCGAACTGCCCGTGTATATTTAAGTGAGTGTATTTCATTTCGACATTGTCAATTTATTCATAGTCGTTGAAGTAGTTTAATTTGACGTTTGATGTTGAGGAATGTCGATCCATAGACAATTCCCATCAGTGTAGACGTTGTAAGGCGATTTCTTATTTATATTTTTGTCAATATCGGTTTGGCTATCGACACGCCCAATAAGCACAACTGAGCTTGGGAAATCGATATAAAATCGGTAGAACCCTCAACACCGTGAGAAAGGAACCTACCGTTATAGTCACGGCATTAAGACTGATTGAAAGAGAAGAAAAGAGGGACCTTCTTGCAATTCAGGTAATATAGAAATAACCAGTGATAAAATTATTAGCAATTATGAACTGAGCTCGGGAAATCGATATAAAATTGTCTTCACTTAAGCCTATCGATCATAAGTTATCAATTTTTCCGTTCTAGACCCTCGATGTGCTAAAATTTCAATACGTCTGTTACAGTTTCTAGGTTAATGAATTCAATGAATAATGGTTTCTTACTGAATTCTTTAGAAGTGTTCAACCAGTTTCTAGCTTACTCATTACGTAATGATTCTAGGTTAAATTCCTTGGAGGTATCCCTGAGCACTGTGGCTCCGCTGTGCGGGTCCCTGCAGGCTGTGCGTGAGGAGAACATGCGCCACTCCCAGTACGTGACGGCCATGGACAGTCTCAAGCACATCTTCACCGTGCCTGAAAGTGTTGAGAAAACTAAACAGTGGATCAGCGAGGGGAAATTATTGCATGCTCATCAGGTAATTAATATTATTATTTTACCGACTGCCGAATTAATGTGCTCCGTGATATGATTGCTTTTTGTCATATTATATCATAAACATAAGTATCGTGATTTTCTGTATACTGGCTTATGATAGATTATTTTTGGCTTGGATTACATTATTTACCTTACCCAACCTATTAAAATAATGCTACTGATTGTGTTTCTAGTGTCATGGTACAAACACTAATGGAGCACAAGAAAACACTTTTTTTTGTTAATTCATTTATTTCAATATAAGACAAGACAAAGGGTCTAATTTCCCTTAGTATGTAGGTACTCAATTACCTATCAATTCGAGCAACACTACTCGTGATCTCCACGATCACTGAGTTCAGAAGAAGGTTCTCATTTGCCTTCGTCTGTAGGTACTTGACTACCTTTCAGTTCTTACAAGACTACGCAAGATACTGGGGATATCTCACATTTAAACTAAACATACAAAGAAGACGTTTACCTTACTAGGAAAATTTCACACGCATTGCCTGGCGTGTGAATTACATATTTTTCTTAACCTCTCAGACAAAGACTTTAATCTACTATGTGTCCCTTTGCGAACTGTCAAAACGTGATAATTTTTGTGTTATTTACGAGTTTTGCTAAAAGCTTCATAACTCACGTTTTGGGAAACGTAGCCTCATTCTAAAAAATGTTTTGGAAAGATTATAAAATTCGCTATCGTATTGTGTTGTAATACGTAAATATTTGCGTTTCTAAATATACATTTTATGAAAACGTCAAAAATATGTCAAAATCCTTTACAATTATTTCAAAGCCTTGAAAAATGTACTTTTTTCTGAGTATCATAAAGAATAACACTTTATATATTGAAGAAATATAATTAAAAACTATTAGTCACCTCAAAATATTAACCGTCCAAACTAAAATATTTTTTATAAATTATTTAAAAATGCAATAAATTATGAACGAACAAGATGACAGATACAATCGGCTAAGATAATGCAACTCTACGTTCCATAGATATTCTTGAATACAGACGCGTAGCGTTATTCATTATCGATACTCTGTTTTTTAAATCATGGCAATCCGTACACTAGTGATGGAAATAAATCGATTTTTGTAAAATCTCGCGCGTTTACGTGAAAAGACGTTCTAATGTCTTGACCGCTATTATCATATTTACGTCTTTTGACGTTCTAATGTTCTGAGTGGTTAAACTAATATTTAAAATTTAGAGGACATTACAGAAACAAGTGAAATATATTTACATAAATTATATATTTATTTAAAAAATTTTATTACGGATCAGAAATGTCAATATGTATTAGCGTTTCACTTGAAAAAGCATCCTTGTATCCAATCAACCGGGCTCCGGTTGGGACATATATGTAATAAATTTTATTACGGATCAGAAATGTCAATATGTATTAGCGTTTCACTTGAAAAAGCATCCTTGTATCCAATCAACCGGGCTCCGGTTGGGACATATATGTAATAAATTTTATTACGGATCAGAAATGTCAATATGTATTAGCGTTTCACTTGAAAAAGCATCCTTGTATCCAATCAACCGGGCTCCGGTTGGGACATATATGTAATAAATTTTGGGAGATTTTAAAAATAGACAAATAACTCTGGAGGTGGGTAGGTAGTTAAGGGTATTCAATGCAAATTTGTCAATGCAAATGAACACATAAACATAATTAAAAATTAATAAAATACTTCGTTTTAACTACTTTTATTGTTTATTACCAACATGTTTCATGAGCAACGCTCACTTCTTTAAGAAAAGAAGTGAGCGTTGCTCATGAAACATGTTGGTAATAAACAATAAAAGTGGTTAAAACGAAGTATTTTATTAATTTTTAATTAAAATGGTGCCACAAAATAAGTTTGCTGAGTTAGAAGAAAACATAAACATAAATTTATAATGTAAAATTAATTCAATTCTAAAATTCGTAGCATCATTGAAAGATATTGCGTTCATAAATACCACCCATTAGATAAATTATTTTATTCTATGAAACCTTATTTGCCCAGATGTGGGGGAAAAATATTATATTTTTATGATAATCTTAAAGTAACAAATGGTGGGAAAATATGAATCTTATAACTAAATTGTTTGGAATAGGTATTGCCGCATTCTGGAATGAACAGATTGTAATTTTGGTATAAAATGATTCTTTTTAGTGTCTTATCAAGATTTCAGTGATATATCAAATTCTGCTCAGAAATAATTTTTTGATAACTTTTAACTGAACATTATTTAGGTCAGGGCTTCCCAAACTTTTTTCAACTGTGACGCCCTTGGGATGTTGCCATATTTTTGCGACGCCCCCCCCCCTCCCGCCGTGACTAAAAATCTAAGCCCCCCGCCGCTCATTTGTACCAAGCGTAGTATTTTGAAGCCCCCCCCTGAACGGGTCACGTAGTATGGGTACGTTACCTAATAACAATTTGTCAGAAAAACTCCAAATAGTATCTAAATTTTTTATTAGAAAATAAAGAACACAACATAAAAACAAAAATGGAAGCAAACAAAAAAGATAAAAAAGCATTTTTTTTCTTTGGTATTAATGAGAAGGATGTGCTTGCTTTTCTGAGCATAGTTTCTCAAAACGAGGTTGAAGTTTCGAAATCGCCACTCTCGTCTCTGCCTCTAAATTTATTTTTGATCTGTACTTATTCTTAATTACTGCAACTGCAGAGAAACCTGTCTCACACAAGTATGATGTCGCAAACGGTAATAAAACCCTTAACGCTGCAGTGCTGATGGAACGATATTCTCGCTATAAAGATTGCCCCACGACGCCCCTGGGATGATCCCGCGGCGCCCCGGGGCGTCGCGACTCACATTTAGGGAAGCCCTGATTTAGGTGATTTTAATATATCATAACCACTAGAGCATTAGGCGCCCACAAAGTGGGTAGATAGCTATTTTACTTGAACACCAGCTCCCACAATGTGGGCACATACTTTTTAAAATTAATTGGAATATATTTGAAACTTCCCGCGGCCAGAATTTTAGTGGGCTGTTTAGCTGAGGTAATGCTTTAACTGATAATCATCTGTTGGCAGTAATACATTTCCATTGGAATTATCTAACAGTAGAAATGTCAACAGTTAGATTTATTTTTTGTCATGGCGGTGTGATGATTTATTCGAAAATCCCGTTGATGTTTATTTTGTGCAAATTCAGCTAAATATTTTATATCAATTTGCTGCTTATTTAAAGTTATTTCAAAGTCGTGGGTTGCTGTTTTCGGAGCGGCGTGTTTATCATTAAAATCATAATCTGTGCGGTTTTTAATATTAATTCAGTAAGAGTGATTCATAATAAAGAAACTGATATAATTTTTATTATTCTAGGATAATTTTAAGTATGCTTAATTACGATTGAAAAATGATATGTCTATGTGAAAAAAGACAAACAAACGTTTATGGCAAGTATTTTGTAAAATTAGTGATGTGTAATGTTAATATGTATATACATCATTTTAACCTTGTTTCTAGTTCCATTATGAACTGTTAAAATGTGCTCGCAAATTTCCTGTAATAAGTACAAGTTTGAACAATTTTTGTTTGTTTGTTTGTTAACATACAAATTTCATGCGTTTGTGAATTTAATTTTTTTTTGTAAAACCTGCTAAGAAATATTGGTAAATTCATTGGCTCCAATCGAGGATTAGTATTTTATCTGTTTTCGTATCAATATTAGAAAAAAATCCAAAACCAATCATACAAAAATCTCCAGTGCACAAGGCTTTTTTTGGTAAATGTTTTGGTGCTCTGTGGATAAGCAAAGAGGTGCTCATTTAAATACAAGTTTCCAATTAGTAATACTATGTTCATTTTATTTGGTTCTTTATTGACATTTAATAGTATCTATCTATGTGTTCTTATTCAACAAAATATTTTTCTCAATTTTATTGTAGAACCATTATCAAATTGACTAGCCTTAATGACTACTTTTTAACTATTCTATTTATGAAAGCTTTAATTGCCTTTTTTCTTTACAAACATTATTTTTCGCTTTTCTCCAGTGCCTGACAGACTTGGAGAACTCTCGAGACGATTTGTTGTATGAGCTCCACAAGCTGCCAAACCAGTCCAACCACGATAAGATAATGCTGAAGGCATACTTCGAAGACGTGGAAACCTTGTCCAACTTGCTGGACAAGCAGATCAGGCTTATACTCGGTAGAACCCTCAACACCGTGAGAAAGGAACCTACCGTTATAGTCACAGCATTAAGACTGATTGAAAGAGAGGAAAAGAGGGACCTTCTTGCAATTCAGGTAATATAAAAATAACCAGTGACAAAATTATTAGCAATTATGAACTTACAGTTGTAGCGAGAGGCATTTCGTAAATATTTCAATAAAGGGGACAAGTCTTTGAAATTAATGTCCATGTATTCACAACGTTTTCAACAGATTTTTACACATGATTTTGTTTCAACTTTATGAATTATTCCAATGGGGTATTTCACAAATTACAAAAAAACATTAAAAATGTTCGGAAGATATAAAGTTTCCAACTGCCTACAAAAACCGCCAATGTTTGGTAAGACGGCTGACACTGTCGCTGGTGGTGTGACGTCAACGTCGCCAAATTCATGAACAAAAACGCATATGTCTTTTTGGCAGCAAATCAAAAATGCCACATTTTAAAACAACAGAAATTTTATTCATCAACTTAAAATAAAATAAAATAGCTTAAATTATTGTAATTTTTTTAGTGAATAAAAATCTTTAGTGAATGAATCTTTTACAGATTACATTACTTCCATAAAATATTGATTTTATAGGCATTCCATTATTATTATGTATAAATGGTTGAAAACATTGTCACTAATGAGAAGGACAGAAAATTTAATTTATTCAAACAAACTGAATAAATTTCATATTTTTATTTACGTTTCAGGTTTATTACCTGGCTAAACACAAATTTCAACACGCTTTTATCTTATTGAAAAATAGGTAACATACAATAATTAAGGCAGTTTATCTTGCTGTTTAGGACGCTTACGATAAAAAATGCTATTTGAGTAAAACTGTCGGTTGCGATCTTTGGCTCGATATGTCCTTTGACAGTATTTTGTTTTTCCAGCAAGACAAACAGAGTGGTTTCATGCCTCCGGGAAGGCCCAAAAACTGGCGTAAGAAGGCATTCGAAGTGTTGGAGCTATCGGTGGCTACTCGCATCGAAGGGACTCGAGTCGACGAGAGAGAAGACAACAAGATGTGGCTCGTGAGATACCTGGAGCTCACGCGCCAACTCATCCTGGAAGATTTGAGAGTTGTTAAGACTCTGTGCGTGCCTTGCTTTCCCCCTCATTACGATATTGTCAATCAGTATGTGCGGATGTACCATACTTGCCTCTCTACCAGTGTAAGTTCAATATTCATTTTTTATTTTTTAAATGAGCTATGAACCACTAAACAGGTAATCCTAAAAATTTTTTATCTATGCTGATTTGAAAGACAACTGATGTTGCCAATTTACGTAATACCTTCAACTCCTAGGCCCCAGACAGGCCATTGAATTATTTGTGTGCAAGAAACAATTTTGATATTTAAAAGCTTTGAATAACCTCTAGCGGATATTCTATCAGCTCAACCGCACTTGAAACGATATCGTGGTATTTTGAACCTTAAAAAAAATTTTTTTAAAAAAAGACCAACATTCCCAGGTCACGAATAACCTGTCAATATTTGAAAATCTCCTACTACGGAAAATGTTGCTTGTGTCGTGATGAAAGACTTAGCCAGCCGAGGAAACACACTACGGTGGGACCCAGACGCGATGCCAACTCAGCCACTGACTAGTCAAAAATGACATATTTATTTTATTTCTGAAAAAGTTTGCCACCATTGTGTCACCAAATGTATCCATATGTCATATTACTATATTTATTTAGAGGAAACCATTGAATTATTCTATTTTCATTCTGAAGAACACACTTTCTAGCTTTCTGAAAATATAATAAAACCTAAAAATATCTTTTGATTTCTTTATTTAACATTTCTTAATATAAAATAAGTTAATAAAAATCATTCCTCTGAATATAAGTAGTTATTTTGGGGAAACTACTTATGCCATACACGGTGTCCGGAAACTTGTAGTACAAGTGGGAAACTGGTTAATCTAGATACACCATAAAGAGAACCCAAAAACACTTTTTCCTTTTTTTCGGCAATTAAAGGGTTAAATATTTTTTTGAGAATGATCTACGATTCAACAATACATTAAACAGCTGATATTATAACCCCCTTGACCAAAATTGACCTAAAAAATTCCATCTTTGAACTCGATTTACTCGAAAATAAAAGCTCAAATCAAAAAAGTCATACCACGAAATAAAACATCCAGATATTATGTAGATACCAGTTTTCCACTTGCACCACGAGTTTCCTGACATGTGTATACACTAAATTTTGATAAATAAATAAACACATTATTTGGTATCACAGTTCAATTTACAAAAACATCATTTTGATCAGATCAGCTAGTTATACCACACATTCGCCTTATTCCTTTGGTTCTTCATCTGCCAGTTCCTCGGTATGTCAGTGGGACTGCAATATGAAAAGCAACAGGAAACCATCACATTAGACTCCCTAGTATGTAATACCACACATTCGCCTTATTCCTTTGGTTCTTCATCTGAAGTTCCTCGGTATGTCAGTGGGACTGCAATATGAAAAGCAACAGGAAACCATCACATTAGACTCCCTAGTATGTAATACCACACATTCGCCTTATTCCTTTGGTTCTTCATCTGCCAGTTCCTCGGTATGTCAGTGGGACTGCAATATGAAAAGCAACAGGAAACCATCACATTTAGACTCCCTAGTAATCATTATAGCAGAAAATATTGACCAGATGACAAGACGAAGAATAATATTTGTATTGTATTTTTTTATAGTTACAAGAGCTGGTGTCCAGTGGAATTGAAGGCAATGAATATGTGTCGTTACTATCATGGATATTAAATACATATCCTGGCCCTGATTTGATGCAGAATTCCGAGTTGAACATTGACCTGTCTGGTTTTCAGCCTCTACTCAGTGATAAAACTTTAAACGAGATGCAGGATCAGTACCTTCAGGTGATTATTATATAAATATATAGACAGTTATTGACTGTTTTGCATTTCTTCTATCTGTAAATTTGTTTGTGCGTTTCGATTCGGGTTCATGATTTTTAAATTTTTTATGTGACACCCACAAGAGCGCCCCCGTCTGTACAGTGTAAACGGAGGGGACTATGTCTCCACCGGCAGCGTTGTGAGGCGGGTTAAGGTAAGGGCTGTGGGAAGGGATTATATGAAGGAGGATAAACAGATGTCGGTACATCTTTTCACATACGATCCTAACACAAAAACGAGTTGAAAATTTTTATCGGAAATGTCATATCGTTGTATTTATTTGGACTTACTTGCATTTTTTTCATTATCTCATTTTTATTTTAAAAATACTAACATTATTTTATTATTAATAGAAGCAACATTGTTTTGCGATTTATAATTTAAAAAATAATTACTGCCATCTGTTGACACTACTTGAGGCATTTGCAAACTTAAAATTGTCGTTACGCTTGCAAAAAAGAGATATGTGCCAGATTTCAGCAAAATGTTTTGTTACACCAAAAATTTTACAAAAACCACGGATTTGGGCCAGTTTTCGGCTTTGTGCATAGTTTAACCGTTATTGAAAAAAACTCACTCAAAAGTTGTTTGTTGAGGCATCTGAATACAAAGCTGGGAAGTTATTTGCTTCTCCTGTAAAATTAGGCAAAACTCACATAGCCGGTCTTGCAAGTGCAACAATGAAATATCAAACTCACATAGCCAGTCTTGCAAGTGCAACAATGAAATATCAAACTCACATAGCCGGTCTTGAAAGTGCAACAATGAAAAAGCTCACTGTACAAAGTACACACTGTATAAAGCTCAGAAAACCTTAATAAAAGTAATACTTAAAGTACCAATACTAACACCCACTTCAACCATATTCAAAAAATTCCCAGTGTTGAAGATTAAAAAATTATATTCAAAACAAATACTTACTTTCCTTTACAAGAACCTAAACACATTTAAAACTTCACAAACTTCTCGCAATACCAGAACAAGACATGCACACCAACTACTAATACCAAAAACCAACACATCCTTTGGACAAAAACACTACAGATTCCAGGCTATAAAATTATACAATTCACTTCCAACACAATATAAAACATCTAATCTTACAGAATACAAAAAACACATATGGAACTGGCTACAATCCTTTTAATATTTAATTTTTTATATTTCACTTTTTTTTTTCTGTTATAACTATGGAAAAATCGATTTTATATTTTAATTTTTATTGTTTCTCTGTTTAACCAACTCCACTGTATTGTTTTAGTTTTATATAACTTTACAATTAAAAAAATCCTCCACAACACAGGTGAACTCCTAGCGTGGAGGACAATATACTATACCATTGTAATACAAATATATTTAAGAATAAATAAAAAAAATCTAATATGCAGAGGCGGCTCTAGGGGTCCAGAAGCAGAAGGTCACTTAAAAAAAAATATCTTTGACTAATCTTTAATTAATATGCCAATGAATTTGTATGTATCTCATCAATTCAACTAAAATTAAACTTTGTTATTGCTAAACATTATTTATAATTTTCATTAATAAACACGTAACCTTAGCAATTTGCAACTTCGTATGGTCAGTAATTAATTAGCTTCAATGAATTAGATTCCATCACCAGTCTGGAGTCGCCTCGGTTACTTTCCAGTGCCAGCCTAGCTATCGAGCATATGCCTATGTTCTTATTCCTGTACCCGAAATCTATGTTCTCCTGTGCACAAGCTAAGATGGCCTCCATCTCAGCTTGACATACAGTGCAATGTGTTCCTAGAGGAATACTAATTTCCCTGTTGGAACCCTATAAACAGACCCCGGCCCCTGTTCGCTCCCTCTATGAGTATAAGATTGTACTAATTATTGATATTCTTTCCGTATGCAGCGTATGGAGAAAAACTGTATGGAGTGGATGGAAAAGACTCTAGTTTCTGAGCAGACGGAATGGGTGGCCGGGGGCCCCCCCGAGCAGGAACCCCACACCTCTGCCTTCCACACTCACGCCCCCATCATCGTGTTTCAGATGATAGACCAGAACCTACAGGTATGTACATTGTCCTTGGCTTACTATTGTTTATTGGCAGAGATGTGCTTCATTTCAAATAAATCCATTTCAAATGGAAATGCAAAATGGGTATTTTCCATTTTGCATTTTGCATTCTCAATGCATTTTCCATTTTATATGCTTTTCTCAATGCATTTTCCATTTTAAATGATTTTTTGCAACATTCTTCCTACTATCTCTACTCATACTTTTTTCATAACCCCCAAATATCAGTCGGTCCTCAACCTCGCTATGAGAGATAATTTACATTTGTCACTTTGCTCCCTGGTAGGAGCCCTGCCAATTGAGTGATACCATTACAAAAAATTCTAATTCAAATACTGAACATGGGGCCATGACGCTGTAATATTAAATGTTAGATAGCAGTTTCTATGTTTTTACGTTGGCAACATTAGTCCTGCGCAAATTTTTTTGTGGTTTCATAATCTGTAGTCGTGGTGTTTTTGGATTTACCATCATGTAATATGTTTGTTCTACATCGATGTAAATTATTAAATGACAAAATTGTTTAAAAATTCTATAATTATTTGACCTGAGAAACCATTTTGCATTTTCAATGCATTTTGAAGATAGGTATTTTGCATTTTGCATTTGAAATGCTTTTCTAAAAACCATTTTGCATTTTGCATTTTCAAATGGAAAAGATTTGACCCATTTCCATTTTGCATTTCAAATGGTTTTGGGTACCCATTTTGCACATCTCTGTTTATTGATTACTTTATCTATGGTTTGAACTAAGTTGTTGCTGTGAGGTTGAACCCTGGTGTTTAAATTTGGAACTAAAAGTTAAAAAATATTAGTAATAATCTTTTTTCTTCACCCTTTTTCGAACCACCCTTTACATCATTAGATAATAAATAAATCATTTTAAAAGTCTGTTTTAATTTGACTTTAGGTGACTACAACAATAAGCAAGCAACTGACTTGCAAAGCTTTGCTGATGAGTATCGATCAAGTTACAAGATATGGCCAAATGTATCGGGCGGCTATTATTGAATTTAAGGTAAGTTCTTTTTATTATTTTCTCTATTATTGTTGATCTTTACCAACAGAGCAAAAGAACCAATAATTTTCCAAAGAGCCGTTTGCTAATACGTATGGTCAAATAGTGTCAAGTCACATAAGTTGATGTGGAACCGTCGATTTTGGCAAATAAAATAATGTTCTTCAACAACAGGCAATCATTATTGTCCAAAAACATTGAAAGATTGATTATTGCTTACTGAGTATTTCAAAGACGGAATTTGAACAATTCATCAAAATTTAAACGTTAATTTTCAAGTTCCATTATTATATCATTATGGGCCAGTTGCTTTACAGAACTTGAATTGAACTGAAAAATTATCTTTGAAATTTGATGAATTGTTCAAATTCTGTGAAACAACACGTTTTCAATCACAACAAAAGAAAAAGTAAAATAATCTAGAACATAAAATGATTATTCAATTAGCTTCTAAACCTCATTGTAATATGTAATAATTGAAGAAGATAATACCAACAACGAAAACATGAAACAGATATCGGGACTGGTTGCGACCTTTTATTTTCTGTGTCTATATTTTTTTTTCATATTTTCATTGAGACTTGTTGATATCTGAGACTGAAAATGGTTATTCTTGCTTAATTTTTCTGCTTTTTAGTAAGTACTTACATAATATCTAAGGTTAAGGCTCCGTAGTAAGCCTTCAAAAATAAGAAGGAGATGGTTTGAAAGAGAGATATGTAAATACGAATGATAGAGGGAGCAAGCTAATATTAAAAAAACGATAATAATTGAGCGAAAGTTGTGAAAATATTTAATAAAACACAACTCATTTTAAATGCAGCAAAAATCTCTTGACAAATTTCTAAATTGTTTTTAAAGATATACTGTGAATTTTTTTATTTCTAACATATTAAATAACAGAATAAAAAGTGTTTTTAATAATTTTCAGAGAAAACTTTATTAGGGTATTTCATATAATTACCATTTCAGCTCCACAAATGTATAGATATTATGTATCTTAAAAAATAATATATATTTTTTTAGGAACTTAAAAATTAAAGTGACCAAGAGCAATATCTTATTGAAATTCGGAATGCGGGGGGGCTTAAAAGTAGAAGTTGGGGATTCCCGAAGAAGACATGGCACGATCAAGTGAATCAGAAGAGTCAGAATAACAGAATATTATTTGTAAGACGATAGTGAATAAAGCAAGGAATGTGTGCTGAGTCAGTATAATGAATTATTATTAAGTATCGACACAAAGTTGTGTGGCTGTCTATCTTCTTTGCCTAACCATGCTGAATAACATAGCGATGGTTAGTTAATGGTTAATTGTAACTTCCAGAACAAGCACTTTAAGGACCGCAGCCTGCTGCCCTACTTTACCCAACACATCATCACGGTGGTGAACAACTGCCGCCAGATGCAGGAGCTGGCCCGACAGACGGAGCGGAGGTACTGGTCCCGAGGAGAGCACGATGCCGGAGCCGAAGCCAAGGTGGAGGCGCTGCTCAACACATTCGAGGTATCATTATTATATACCTAACTAACGCAGACCTGTTCAAAATTACAGGATATTATAATAGCCGAAAGTATTTATTGAAAAAATAATTGCCTCAAACTTGAAAAACTACGACTTCTGTCAAAAATTTGTACAAAATAATATACATTTTAAATTAATTAATGAAGGCACCTGCTTTATCGCTTAGTAGAAAATCTCAGTTATAGAGTTCATTGAACCTGAGTTACACATAGACACAGATACACCACCGAAATTATAATTTTTTTGTTGTTCTTACATTGAGAGTTCTATTTACTTCTTGCGGGAAACCACCATTCAAAATCTAAAAATTGCTTGAAATATTTATGTACCTTTAGCCGTGTTTAGTGACCAGGAGGGCGATTCTCGTTCTTTTAGCCTTAAGCTAAATGATAGCATTCGTCAACGACTGCTATCGTTTGCGAAAGATAGCTGTCCGTCGCTTGTAACATCTTTTCTTAACTATTAAGCGATTCTCGTTCTTCTGATAGCCTTACAAGATCGATTTTTGAGAGACCTAGTAAAAAATCCTAAAGAAGCGTGGTTAAGAGCATCTACGATATTGTTAAGAGATTATTGAAAACACAAATTGGTGAAATATAATTAAGTGACGCAAGGTTTCTAACTAAAACTTAAAAAAACAAATACTTTGTATTATAATGCATTTTAATAACTGCTTATTTTATTTATGAATGACATAAATAAGCCATTTATCGAAGATTTACGTTTTGTGAAAAGGTACTTACCTCGCTGGATAGTAATGACTTTTTTACAGATTCACCACTTCTAAAGTGACGTTTGCTGTCAAACTAACGCTGCCGAATGGCGCTAACTGTCACCCAAGTTGATTTAAGAATGAAAGGGATTCTTATTTCGTTGTGATTAACTTCAAAACCCACAATTTCGAGCGCCAGCTATTCTGCAGCCATTTTATCTGAAACTTATTATTATTTATGTAGAAATCCTCAATGGTATGTGTAGTTTATTGTAAATTAAATCACTTATCTGGCTTTCGACATGTTACGTACTTTACAAACATCGCAATTACCTGATTCAATTCATTTAATAGCATTATTGTGCCACAAACAAGTCACTAATCATGTTTACAGTCAATACTTACGATAATATTAAGTTTTCTCTTGTTAAAACTACGCAAATAATGCTAATTGTCAAAACGTCACAATTAAATGAAGCAAATTCTCCGCGAACGCTAGCGTTCGGCCGCCGAAAGACAGGTCTAGGGGTACCCTTCGCGTAAGGCTAAAAATTTTGGCGCGCAATCGAAAATCTAAGGATTCCATCTGTCAACGAGAGAACCGGAATCGCTTCATACGAATAAACCGAGAAAAATCGTTAATTTGAATGTAAGGACGATTTTAGTGTCGTTAAGTAAAACGAGAATCGCCCTCCAGCCTTTCCAACCTTCCCTTTCCCCATCTCCATCCCATTTGTATTATAATTTCTGTATTCATTTAAAAAAATTGTTCTTGTTTTGGGGAACGATGCTGGGGAAATAACCACATTTTGAAGTTTACATAATACAGATTGTTTGTCAACCCCACAAAACTTATTTCCACTTAATGCGCAATATTACACATCACTCTTACTTTCCAATTTACTCTTATGTGTCTGTAGACATAATTTGATTTGTTATTTTTCCAGGATCTGCGCAAGGAAGCTGTCAAATATTTATTAGAGGAGGCTTTCTTAGATCTGGATACTCACTTTGACGACTTATTCACCATAAAATGGATGCAATCTTCCATACCAGTAGACACCATCACCGTAACACTAGAAGACTACTTTCAAGACTACAATCACCTCACGTCTAAAAACTTTGAATATGTCATCACCGAAGCTCAAAATCTCGTCTGCAAAAAATACATCACAGCGATGTTGTCACGGCGGTTGACATTCAAAACCGTGGAAGAAAACCAGACTGCCGTTACAAAGATATTGAAAGAGAACGGCCAGATTAAGGCCTTTTTCTTAAGAATTGCACCGGAAGTTAGCAACATGGAGTGGCCTTTCGAAATCATCAATATGTTGGCTGAGGTATTTCCTTTCTATTTATTTTCACTTAGTTAGTTTTGAATTATGAGGAAAGTCCAAATTACCTGACTTTTATCTATTAATATTGCAATTTATACTGTCAAAATGTATATAAATTATATGTAATGCTGATTAATTATTAATTTATATTTCATACAAGATATTGAGTCAGTATTTTTATATAGTACTAAATAATTTGTTTCCGGTAGTTCTGAATTATTCGTCATTCTAGTTATTCAAACCTCTTACAACCCCGTTGAGCTAGGGTGCATGAAACTCTTAAAAAATGTGGAAGCAGAGTGACTTCAATTTTGGCAAAAAAAATGAGTTTTTAACCTAAATTCAAGTCTATCCACATCATATTATGGACATTATTGATGCATTACATGCCATCATTTATGTGTTTTAAAAAACTATCAATGAGTATCGCATACGCCCATTATTTAAAATACTTAACATTTGTAGCAGAAATGTGGTTAATAGAAGGATAATCATAATATGTCATTTTCTTTCTCTCTTAGGTCTTGAAATGTGAAGACACGGACATGTTGTCTTTAGACCTGCACAAACTGCACGACAAGTGCCCCGATATAACCGAGGACCACCTCATCCGGCTTCTGAGCCTTCGCGGAGATATCCCGCGCAACGAAATCAAGGAACGGGTCACCTACATCGTCAACACAAACAAAGGAAGCCGCCCGCCTCCGCAAAACAGCATTTTTAATCAAATTGTGTTCAACGATAGATTACTTTCACACTTTACATTATAATTTGTAATGCTTGCTAAACATTGTGTGGTAAATAAGGAACGATATTGGTTATGTACCTTAACATATTCGGTTAACACAATGTCTAGTTTGCTAAAGTACTGTGTTTAATACTTTTCATTTTGGTTCACTATGTGAACGATGATTATACCTTTACTCCAAACTATTTTAATGTTTTGAATATATTGACACCGTTCAGAAAAAAGTCACCAAACCAGAACACACACTTTTGACATACTGCAAATTTGTAAGCTAAAATATCTTATGTAAACATTAAATACGGTTTAAAAATTTACGCAACGAAAATTTCAAAGTTTTATATACAGGCATAATAATAGAACAAATTAAATAAGATTATTTCTCTAACATTCAAATTTAGATATCTCAAAACTTGTGTTTATGGGTTGTTGAATTTTGCACGCACGGCAACAATCTTTACCTTAGAATCAAAAGTGGTCAAATCCATCTCAGAAAAAGTAAAATAAATAAATGTGTTTTGGGATTAATGATGTAGTAATTTTTATTATGAAACACAGATGGCGGCATCACAGATGAATCAGGTGTCCAATTCTTGCACTCTCATTGGTCAAAATGTATTTGACCACTTTTTGAAAGTTTTATCTTTGGAGGATAAAATATAAGGATTTTTCAACTTTCAAAGTCTATTAAGAAAAGAAATTTCTGTGGATAATAAATAATTTTTAATATTTTTTTGAATTTGACCACTTCTAATTTTGATTGAGGTACAGAATTGTGTTATTAAATATGTGCTTGATAGTTGAGGCACGGATTTGCAGTCCTTGGTCATTTGTACACAGAGATACGTACAAGCGACTAGAGGTTTGTGTCAGTAGTAAATGCGTCACTCGTGAGTATCTTCCATACTATTTTGCTAGTGTTCGTACACAATGCGACGCGTCTATAAAGGGTTTGACGTCAGTTATACGCTACTGAGAGTGCTGGTAGCACGCTACACTAGTTGCATACGCCTTTACCACACGTTTGACAGAAATTGTGTCCGAGCATGATTTAAATGTTAAATTTGTTATGGAGGTGGGAAAATATCTACGTTTATGTAACTATAATTTATCGGAATATGTAAGAAAAATTTTTGCAGAGAAGACGAGCAATTAGTTTGGAAAAATTCAATTTCTCATGTAGTTCCTTGACGGCAACGAATGCTCTACAACTCATATTTATTTCGTTGTATTTATGATTGAACCACTCATAAAAGGACCAGACCCTAGACGAACCAAGAAACTACTTGATATGGACAGAAACTCGCTGAGGGAACTGGTAGGACTTCTAACAGGACACTGCCATCTCAGGAGACACATGCAGATATTGGAAGTGGAAAACACCAATAGATGCAGGAAATGTGAAGAGGATGAAGAGACTCCAATTCACCTATGGTGCCAATGTCCTGCCCTGGTGAGAACTAGGCTCAGTTACCTGGGGAGACATACAGTAGAACCAGAAGACATAGCCACGTACCCAATGACAACCCTGGTGAACTTTATTAAAGGGACTGGATTGTTGTTAAAGGAATGAGGTAAAATGGGAGATAGCATAATGGGCCTATAAGTGCTCACGGGAACTACGTGTAAACCGTCTCTGCTTTAAAAAAAAAAAAAAAAATGAGTGAATACAAAATCTATATCGTTTTTTATGCTTATAATAAAGATAAAGAAGAACAATATTTTCTGCATTGCTAAAGTCACTTTACGTTGGATTATCTCTACGGCTGTACGTGAGGAAATGATCAAGTACAAAATAATTTGGGTAGCGCCGTGTACGAAAACCAGCTTTAAAGAGTAGCATATCAGTAGGCGACTTGTGGTTGCATCGCAGTCACGTAGCTTGTGAGTATTTCTGCGTACGAAGGGCCTCAATTAATATGGCTTGGCGGGGGTTGGGCTAGTATGCACAATTTAATCTGGTCCTCTTACTGAGGATCAGTGAGATATAATGTACACTATTAATTATTATTATCAAGTTTAATTTGTAGAACTCCATTTTAATTTTAATTTTTTATATATTCAATAATATTGTTATTGGTTTTATAAAAACAGTTTATTTTTAAACAAGTTCTGCTGTGTAATTATTATTACGCGTGACAGCTGTTTCGCCCTCTAAAGGGCTACCCACAGTTTGATAATGCCTCCAGAGGGCGAAACAGCTGTCACGCGTAATAATAATTACACAGCAGAACTTGTTTAGAAATAAACTGTTTTATAAACCCAATAACAATATTATTGAATATATAAAAAATAAAAACACTTTACTTTGGTTCACTTAGTGAGATACAATGTTTAATACACTTTACTTTGGTTCACTTAGTGAGAAACAATGTTTAGTACACTTTACTTTGGTTCACTTAGTGAGATACAATATTTAGTACACTTTACTTTGGTTCACTTAGTGAGATACAATGTTTAGTACACTTTACTTTGGTTCACTTAGTGAGATACAATGTTTAGTACACTTTACTTTGGTTCACTTAGTGAGATACAATGTTTAATACACTTTACTTTGGTTCACTTAGTGAGATACAATGTTTAGTACACTTTACTTTGGTTCACTTAGTGAGATACAATGTTTAATACACTTTACTTTGGTTCACTTAGTGAGATACAATGTTTAGTACACTTTACTTTGGTTCACTTAGTGAGATACAATGTTTGATACATTTTATTTTGGTACACTTGCTGAGACCCGCTGGATATATCTCTTTATCTTGTATTCGGAAGTCAAGAGTTCAATTTAAATGTTTCGGAACCAATCTCGTTTCTTAATTGCTGCATCTTATATAAACATGATTTTATTGTAAATATATTATATTTCTGATAAATAAATAAACTTATTACTTATGTTATTTTTTTTCGTTTTTGCTTTCTAATAAACAATTTTATAATTTTATAAAAGAATTTTTTATTTCTAATAAATAATAAGAAACTCGCACATAAATTATTTTTGACTTTTATTTTATTCGTCAGTTATTTGAATGATATAAGATTAGTGGACAAGTTCTAGTCTTCATTGTTTTCTTTATGTACAATGTATATTCTGAATTTCTACTGACATATCAATGACTAAATAAAATATGTTAGAGGGATAACAAACTTATTCCAACTAACCATCACGCCGTTCCGCAGGGGTAGGCAGAGAGGACGGACCTCCAAACATCTTGTTCTTGGCACACACTCCTTGCCTCATTCACATTCATACATTGTCTCATACATACTCTTCTATTATTCTGATTCTTGACATGGTCTTGACGTACTCAAGTATCTGATTCACTTGATTGTGCCATGTCTTCCTCGGGCGTCCCCGACTTCCGCTAATATTCACATTTACGTAAAATATTCTCCTTACACTCCTTTCTAGGCTCATTCGCTCTGCATGCCCATACCATCTAAGTGTCCCTTTCTTAATCTTACTCATTACGCTTATATCAGCCTTGCACTCTTTGCGGATCTCCACTTTTCTCACACAATCATACATGGTTTTACCACACATATGCCTCAGGGATCTCATTTCTACAGCATTCAGTCTTACCCCCTTTCTAATAAACATGTTTTAAATTTTACACAACTGATACACAATAATTTATTTTATGGTAAACGTTATTATACTTAATAAGGCCTTTTAAACTTTTTAAGCTGTTAAATAAGATGCGTTATTTTTGAGGATGATCTCAATACCTACATTGTCCGAATTGAAAAAGGGATCAAATTAAATTCCCTAGGTAGAAAAAAAGGCAAAGTAAGCTCCGAAAATTATAAAAAACACATCTGGTTATGTTATTTAACATTTTATATGTATGAAATAGTTCACAGTGTTTCTTTAACGACATTTGTCTAGAGATTTTTGCTCCATTTTAAATAAGTTTTATTGAATATTTTCACAAAAGTCGCTGTTTACGACTATTAATGACTATTAACGGGACATCGCCATCTCAGAAGATACATGCAATTGTGGGAGTGGAAAACACCAATAGATCAGGGAATGTGAAGAGGATGATGAGTCTCCAATTCACCTTTGGGGCCAATGTCCTGCCCTGTTGGGAACAAGGCTTAGATACCCGGGAAGACACATTGTAGACGCAGAAGACATAGTCACATATCCAATAACAAACCTGGTGAACTTTTTCAGAAGGACCGGGTTACAGACATGGCAAAGAATGCTGCGAATATTATAAAAACCACATCAGGTTCATCCTTAAATGCAACTTACGACATTTTTCTAGCGATTTTTGCCCTATTTAAAAGAGCAGATTATAAATTCTTTTAAGGTTACCCTTAGGGGTTAGGGATTTGCTCTTTCATAGATGGCGTTAATTAATTAATTTGATTAAAATACCCCTTTTGTAAGGTATTGCTTTACAATATTAAGACAAACTATTTATTTGCGTCTGTAGATACGCAATATGAATAGAATAAATAGTTTTGTCCGTAAAAAAACCCAATTCTTTAAAAAAAGGCATACAAATACAATATTGGATTGGAACATTGGTACAATATTGTGTTTGTATGAATTTCTAGAAAGGAATGAGTTTTTAAACAAACCAAACTATTTATTCACATTCATATTGCGTATGTACGGGCGCAAACAAATAAGTCGTCTTTATTGTAAAGCATAACTTGACAAAAGCATTTTTTAACAAAATAATTTAATTAACGCCATCTTTAAACGCGTTGATTATAACGAACGTTGCGTTTAACCTTAAATTTGGATTTGAGGCCAAAATACCTAACCTAACCAAATAACTATTTTTTAATCTATTTTATTTATTTGTTTTTTAAATTGTCAGTTGCAGGTTATTAACAAACTCGATTTTTCATGATTTCGGAGGCAACTTTGGCATTTTGTTGTGAGTTTATTGTAATTTGAAAAAAAAATCAATAAAAGATGACTAATAAAAATTGTAATGAAAACATTTTTTGGAGTAGAAATTCTAAATTACATAGGACATCTTTGTGTAACATAAATCAGTCGTTTATAATTTAAATTTACGTCCATCAAAATTCTATTATTAATAATAATATTTTTTGCACCATATTTTTTTTAGTAGAAACGTTAAATAATTATTTTTATATAATTTTCATTAACTCACAAATAATTGCCAAAGTGGCCTAATAATATCGGAAAAAACGAACTCTTAAATGGCCTCGTATTTTAGTCAAATCCATTTTAAATCACATTTTAGGTAGGTTTATAAGATCTTCTATTTCGACCAAAGATATTAGAAGAACGAGATATGCTATGTTGGCCGCCGGACCGTAGGCGGAGTACTAACTAATTAGGGTACTTTGAACGGTATCGGGACGTGTACGCACAGAAATCTGTTCTATGTATTAGTGCGGATACCTTAGCGATGCCTTAGCGTAAGCGAAGGTGTGCAGTAGTATTGGTGAACAAAACCGGCGACACTCGGCAAAGCAATTCCACACAGTATGAACTGCTGGTAGCACATCTCGTTCTTCTAATATCTTTGATTTCGACTAATCCAAATAATCTCGAAAATTCGTTTTATCATGAGACACAATAGGTAGATCCTAATAGTAGGTCAATATGTAGGTACATGTTGTGTATTTCATTGGTTTCTAAATCCAATGTTTGTCTGTTTGTAACATTATTTCGTGTGTAAGTAAGTAAGTAAATAGGTACTTACTCGTTTCCCTCTGTGACTTGTACAATTTCAATAGATTTGGTTAAGTTTGGAAATCATTGCGGACACCCATGCGTAATAATCTGGGAAGAACTCAAATAAAGCTTTTGTTAGGTTTCAGATAAATTATATCGGTACTGAAACATTAGGCTTATGAAATCAGCTCAGCAATTAGAATCAACGTTGAAGAAGAAGCCAATAATAGGTAACTGCAAAATTATTGTTTCCATATAATTCCATTATAATGATATACTAAAACAATTTAACACTGTTTTCCAATTATTTTATTTTTTTTACCGTTACTGGTTTCAGCTTGTTGGCTTCTTATTCTTATTACAATTATTCTTTAACCACTGGAGCGATTTTTGGCAAATTACGAATATTTTGCAAAATTTTAGAGCGTTCGCTTGCCATAATGTGCCAAATTTATAGAACCTAAAAATATGGGATAGAGGACGAAATCAAGGTTGGTTCATTGGCTTTAAACCTCTGTAAGCAGTTTTATGTTTCCATATTAAGATTTTTAGGAATGTTTACACCATGATTAACCTCTTGTGGTTACACCATAGTTTATATACATAACCTTTCGGGGAGGGGTGGAGGTTAACAGGGATGGTATACAATGATTTATGATTTTATTCCAATTATATGGACTTTTCCATCTTTGTTGCTATGATGGTGTTACACAGCTGAATTTCCAATCATTTGGTTATTATCACCAGGCATAATTACCTCCGTTCGGTTTAATAGATTAATTTACTATTTATTTAGGAACCTAACCTAACCTAACTTGGATGGTTTCTCCCAATTACAGTTGTCGAGTATGTTGTAAGGGATTTTTGATTGATATTTGTTATGTTAGACTTTAAAAAAATATATATTTTACATTGGAGTAGGAAATAATATTGTAATCGACTCTATACATACTGCGTATTTTTAGAAAATGTAGTAATATTATGATGGGTATAGGAGCAAGTTCACGAAAATACAGCTTTCTATAAAATGTGTATTATTCATTGCAGTTGTAAGCCAGCCATAAAAACAAAGGGCTGCATTTGGTTCGCCTTTTGACGAATACAAACTTTAATTTGCCAATAGTTTATTACGAACATGCCGAACATGCGTCTGGTTAATGTTCATAGTTCAAACAGATAACATTTATAGCAAGTATAATTTTTAATGTATGTATTTATTATTTCTTAAAATATTTAAATTTACCGTTTTAAAATACTTCAATTACACTGGTCGACATTTATTTTTTTAAGTGCAGTCCTTTAAGCATAGCTAATTTTTTATATGTATTTAGTATCTATAAACACGAAATGAAACAATAAAAAAAATTTATTGGTCAGGTTTTTTTATTATTTAACAACGTTTTTTCACATAATTCTTCCATAGTATGACGGGTACTTACTGAACCAAATTTCAAAACTAATTCAATTTTTTTTTTTGCTCCTGATTTGCGCTTGTGAGTATCTTGATAGTCTCTCTGCAGGGTCCAGCAATAGTCTGCTAGCATAGATGGACTTCACTTTCCTTGGTATCGCTTTTCCATAGCCGCAATGTCCTGGTGAAATCGTTCGCGTGCTCGTCACTGACATCTCCCATATTTTCTGGGAAAAAATTCAAATGAGAGTGAAGGAAGTATATTTTTAGTTACGTTATATCCCATATTTGTATAGGCCATGAGCATTTCAGACACAATGTTGATATGGTCTTCACTTTAATGACTTCCAAGAAATTTCTCGACAACATTCTTGAAGGCTGACCAAGCGGCTAGCTCGATTGGTCTCAATACTGTTATAAAATTTGGATCAGTCAAGACCTCCCTTATTTGTGGTCCCACGAATATTTCTTCTTTAATTTTTGCGTCGCTGATCTTAGGAAACTTTTGCTTTAAGTAAATCATGCCATTTCCATCATTTTACAAAAAATTTCATCAAACCCAATTTAACATGTAAGGGTGTAAGTAAGATTTCTTCAGATTTTACTAAGGGAGCATGTTGAAGATTCTTCGTGCCAGGTTTAAGGTGCTTTCTAGTAGGCCAGTCCTTCTTGGCATAATGGTTTTTCTTGTCTCTGCTGTCCCACTCGCACAGAAAACAACAATACTTTGTATATCCCGCTTGCAGTCCTAGTAGGAGCCCTATTTTTAGATCACCACATATTTTCCATTCGTATTTTACAAATTTATTTTTTGTTAACAGCAGCTTCATGTTGTCATAGTTCTCTTTCAGGTTTGCAGCATGACCAAGTGGAATGGATGGTCAAAAAATCAATAAATCAATGATAACTCACGAATAAATATTATGAATTAATACACATTTTAGTAAAACTTAAAACCCATAAAAACCTGACGTGATAGAAAAAAACTAATCACATATCTGAAATCAGCGTAAAATTTCCTGTCAGATTTGGCTACTTTCGTTAAAGGGACAACAAATGTGTTGACCAGTGTTATCATTAGACTTATTAGGCCTCTATCGAGGTTAAATATTAAATAGAAGGCATTAATAAAAATGTTACGAAAGTCTGCAGCTTGCTTTGTGAAAAGATGGCAATGTAATGTTTTATTTTAAAAAAAATTGTGTTTTTTTTTGTTCTCTAAATATAATATACACAGATTTTATGCATTTTCGTGTATAATTTGGAAAAAAACGGTAAGCGATTCTTGGCGCCTTTTTTAGATTTAGATTTTCCACTACAAAAAGAAGCTGTACGAACTGTACATAGGTAGGTACATATGCATACACGGTATCCGGAAATTCTGAGTAAAAGCGGAAAACTGGTGAATCTACTTCACAAAGAGAACCCAATTTTTTTTCGAGTATTTTAATGTATATCCATTTTTTCAACTAAAGGGTTTAAAAAACTTTTGAGCGGGGTCTTTAAAATACGTAGTAATAAATAATCATATTCGAGTATTATGTTTTGTACGCGAGATGGTTTCGAAAGCACGTTTCGTAGTTTCCCTGTGTAGGACTGCATTGTTTGGGTAAAATATAATATATTTTCGCCGAAAGCCGAAAATCCCTAAAATAAAATACACAAACGAAGTGGGTGTGTTATTTACTTACTTACATTATTACTTCTTAAAGAATATTAAATCCAGAAATTTGTAAGGAGTTCTATCTCATCTATTCATTCTTTATTTTTATTTACGCAAAGTGTTGCATTTTTTGTTATTAATCCAAGAGTATTGGCTGCTTTGTTTGTGATACGATTAATACGATATTGATAGGGTAAATAACTATTGAGAATCACACCAAGATGGCACATATTGAAGCTGGTTACAATTTTGTTTTTATTTAACAGATATTGGTTTACAATATTTTATTCGTAATTGTTGAGAATATAACGTAGTGAAACTTTGAACCATTTAAACATAACTTTGTTATTCTTACAATTGCTACGTTAAAGGCCCCATGGTAAGCGTTCAAAGGTGTTTTGAGAGGGATGTATGTAAATACGAATGTTAGAGGGAGCGCGCTATTATTAAAAAACGGTAATGAAAATTTTTAATAAAACACGACTCATTTGAAATAGAACAAAAAAATCTAGCCAAATGCTTTAGTTGCATTTAAAGTTACACCATAATTTTTTTCATGCCTATAACGTATTAAATAACAGAATAAAAGGTGTTTTTAATAATTTTCGGAGCTTACTTTGCGATTTATTTCTATAGAGAAAATGTACAGATATTTATCTTCAAAAATCAAATTTTTTATTTGAAACTTAAACACTTAAAGAGTTATGAAGAAACTTATGCATGCGGGGGCTTAAGTAATCCTATAATTTGATAATCATTTAGGTTTTTTACGAGTTTATACAGTTTGGCATCATCGTACTTATACTATACTTATTTATTTAATCTATATTTAATATTATTTACACTTTATTCTTTTAAACTTGATATTTATGTTAATGGCACATGTTGTATTGAAATAAATAAATAAATTTATATTAAGAGAGTAAAAAAGACTTGAAAGAAAAATATCAAACTTTTACACCCGGTTTGAAGACTGAAATTTTATTAAAAAATATTTCCGTTACAAAGATTCCTATTTATGTGAGCATCACACAAGAGTAGTCCCTATTGTTCTGAGTGAGTGGAAAAACAAGGTATATGTTGAGAATTATTGTGGGACTGAAGGAAGTGAGGAGGATAGTAAGAAGGTTGGGAAATATGAGATAAATTTCTAGAATGGTTTTGATTATGACCAGGGTGATACTGAGAGAACTATAAATTTGTGTTCAATGTGTGAATTTTGCCGTGCGTAGAGATTTTATTTATTTATTTATTTATTCACCCCCTGTTTGGGGTTTTACATTATATTACATTTTTTTGAAGTGAAACTTCTTTACGCGCGTCATGCAATTTCGGGACCGGAGTAAAACCGACTCATGACCGAAACGAAAATGCGGGACCACCGATTAAAGTTCATTTGATCTAGTCAAAGTTTTGAAGTAACATATAAATGCTTCTTAGCTCATCCCGACAACTGGCGTTGGTGGTGTAATGGTCAGCATAGTTGCCTTCCAAGCAGTTGATCCGAGTTCGATTCTCGGCCATCGCACATTATTTTTTTGTTTTTAACGCCTTTTTCATTCAATATCTTATTTTTTAGTAGGTCAGAACATTTTTTAAAAGAAAATAATATTGCAAAATAATAAAAACACTTATCTCACTGTGATAAAACATTACTCCGCTAGAGCGCGCTTTGCGTTATTGTGTTGGATTAAAATTATTATCTAATCCGTATATTATGATAATTGTATTACATTTATTTAATTAATTTATTTATTTTGATAATATGTAATAATTTACAGAAAAAAAAATTAAAACTATCTCCCTCTGATAAAATATCCGTTCGCTAGAGCGCACTACGCGATCTTGTGTGGGATTCTATTTCTGTACATTGTACATTATTTTTAAAAATATATTATATTTTGGGTGTGATGTAGGTAACATTATAAAACATAACAAGCTCTCATATTTTCAGAACCTACATAATATAATCAATTTATGCGGCTTTGCTTACAGTTGGTGCTCAGCGTGGTTGGCTTTCAATCAGTTAAGCGAGGTTCGATTCTCGGCTGTGGCATTTTTGAAGTGAAACCTTGTTGAGGTGGGGGAGCCGCTCACGAACGTTCTCTCTCTTCTCTTCTTTCCTCTCTCTCAGACACCAGCGAACTGCGCCACGCCAAGCATCAGCTGAAACTAGAAGTTTCACTTCTGTCTTGCGTAGGCTTGACACACCCACTTTTTTTTTTTTTTAAATTTATCAATATAAAGTTTTATTAAATAAATTTTTCTACATCTGTCTCACAAGGGTACACCTGTGTCGAGACAGACGTAAACAGGTACTTATAGATTACTTACAAAGGGGCTATTATAAAATTATTGAATCTATTATTTTATTTTGTATGTGAATTGTTATTACTCTTTACGTGTAATTTGGTTTACATATGTTTGTGATAGTGGGACGCCCAATACTTGTTATCCATTTCGTGGATAAGTATTAATTATTAGATGAAAATAAAATGTTAAATTTAAAGTGCAAATAAATATTGAATTGAAAATAAGGATATTATATAAAATATAGAATGCGCATAATAGTAAAAAATAAACGACATAAATACAACACAAAAACATAACAATACCTTCAAATATGGTATTTTCACCACAGTTAAATTTTTTTGTAAAAACAGTTTACAGTACCTACTTTTAAAATTTTCAAAGGAGGAAATCATGCTTTTTGACAGTAATCGTGTGTTTAAAAGTCGGTCAAATCATTAATAAATCGTTAGCATAAAATATAGCCGCGTCAAGCCACGTGCCCCAAAAAGTTAAGTAAAGTGAGGTAACCAAAATTTTTGAAATTTATATTTTTAAATCTGAATGCACGTTAGAGTTCTTAGAAATACATTTTTTTCATATATTTAATTAGGTCATTTACCAAGTGAAATCGCCGTTTTTAGAGGTAAAATGCAAAAAATACATGGTTTATGAAAAACAGTGAGAAAATGCAAAAAAAATCATGTTGTGTTTTTTCCGGTATCTATTTATCATCAAACAATATATATTTCGGGATTGTGTAGTGTGTAGGTGCCCCAGTGGAAGCGACCCAGGGGCAGACCTCAGAAGAGGTGGAAGATAACAACGGTAAACAATATGTATTTCGGGAACGCTATGCGTGATTGTATAGTGAGTAGGTGACCCAGTGGAAGCGACCCGGGGGCAGACCTCAGAAGAGGTGGATAGGCTGCGTGGAAGATGACCAGAGCAGAACTGGAAGAACTGAGGACTAGAGGCGAATGACGAGGGACGCAGAGGCCAAAATCCCACCACGGGGCGTAGCGCCGTGATGGTGATGAGTGTGTGCGATGGTTGTGGAAGTAAAGGACCATAGCTTACTTGTGTGGTGAATTCAGAAACAAATGATGAAAATATTTAAAAAAATTGCAAGTAGCTTTTGAGTTCACCCAAAGAGGTACGTTTTTTGGGTAATACCACCATTGGTTTAAAAATATTTTCCGCAAGGGTAGATGTTTATTTTGAGGGGAACATTTTCATTCATATTTCGAAATAGAATTTGAATAAGTGGAATAGGTAATAATACAAAGCGAGCAGGTATGTCGAGTTCAGGTATATAAAGTACAACACTTGGCCGCTGTTTCATTATTCTATTCACAGAAGTAATCCCTATTTTTAAAGCGTATCCTTCCTCCATTGGGTTACTTACCGGCATCCTTGCCTTTGTGTCGTGTCTAACCCCGCGGTAAGAGGGTTTTCGGGTACAACTTTACATTTCTGGCAGTCGCTGGCCAACAATTCTTCTGGATTTACATACACAAGCACAAGCGAGGCTGACTTGTATTTATTATTTTCCTCTAATCCGATTACGGCGCGGTGGAGGGTGAGTTTAGCGTAGAAACGGAAAAATATCAATGTTTTTTTTTTAATTCTCCATTTTTTATGTGAGTCCCAATTGCCCGAAGACATTGGACTATCAGTACTATGACATTTCCAATTGGGTATCCTGTGGGGTTGACGGAAGACGGAAGCCATTCCATGCAACGAAATATGCCGATTTTGAAGGGTGGTCTTTCACCAGGGCATTACTGAGCAATTTTACCATTCTAGATGACATATCAAATTAAAAATATTCTTCCACAAGGTACATAAGTACACCCCCATATGGCCAATAAGACAAAGATTCCAATCGGCGAATGGTATAAGCAGTGACATTATTTTGTTCTGACGAGAGGAAGCCTATCGGTCTACAGTAGACAACTAAATAAATACAAAAATGCTGAATATTTTACCAATGCATTCTACCGATCTATAATCTACAGTAGTGGTCTACATAATATAAATACAAAAATTTCGAATATTTGACCAGTACATCCTATCGATCTACAGTAGACAACAAATAAATACAAAAATGCCGAATATTCGACCAGTACATCCTATCGATCTACAGTAGGTAGACAACAAATAAATACAAAAATGCTGAATATTTGACCATACATCCTATTGATCTACAGTAGACAACAAATAAATACAAAAATGCCGAATATTTGACGAGTGCATCCTACCGGTCTACAGTAGTGTACATATATACAAAAACGACGAATATTTTACAGTATACCGGTCTACAATGTAGTTTTCAGATAAATACAAAAACTGGTCTGCAGAAAACAATTATTGGACTTACACTAAAAGCACTACAAACAAAATGCGAAAATCACTACATATATGATTTTTAAGAGTAGTTTTTTTTAAATGAGGAAAATATGGGTTATTACCCAAGGCAAAAAATGTATAAAATGAAGACACGCAAAATAAGTATAAAATATATGAAAGTCGAGTAAATATCAAAATAAGTAATGCGTTTACCAACATTATCTCTATACTCATCTGTTGAAAAATGAGCACGTCTGCAGAATAGACATGTAAATATAATGCATTTGTTTATTTCTACTCACAAGATATTAAATACAGTTTCTTTTTGAAAGGCTGGCTTATTTTAAATAGAGTAATTTCAACACGTAAATTACAATTCATTTATTACCCTCCAACGTAACTTGTTTGTAGGGTGGATGCTACCGTATCTCTGCTTTTGAAAATCTCGTGAGATCATCTTAGGTTTTGTGGTGATTTTTACGTGACGTGTCTCTAATTTCTATAAGTCATCTCGTAAACATCAGCATTGATTGAAGTCTTTTATCATATCTATGTATTTCAGTCATGGTAGCGTTAGTAGTAATTGAATTAAGTGACGCTAAGGGATTTAGCATCACATGACGTCACATAGTTGTCAATCATGTCCGTGATCCTGGGCGGTTTCTATGACATCACATCAGAGCCGGGACATTTTGATTTGTTGATTATTACTCATTTTTCAAAGATGATTTATTAGTTGCAAAGCCTTCGTGGTCGAGGGGAAAGGCTCTAGACTAGCAAGCCGAAGGTCGCGGGTTCAAATCCCGGCGTGCGCAAGAAAATTTTATTTGAATAATTTGTGTTATTTCACAATTTTTTCAATTAAAATAATATATAATATACTTGCGGCACGTTCACAAGTATAATATCATAGTTTTCACTCCTCCTCGTTTGGGTTTCCTGTTCTGAGGCGGCCTGTACTTGTTTTATTTTATTGTATTGATTATCCAGATGTCTTGACTTGGTCTATATAAAATTGGGAAGTTATTATCACTCAGTTCTCTGAGCTTTGCCTTTAGTTTTAAATATACGAGTTAATTTTATTTTTGTTTATTTGGCAGGGCTTCTTAGTTTATTATTTCTCACCATGAAAATTAATATTTATATGTCCAAAAGATGTATTGAAATTAAGGAACGTTTTCGCGTAGAGAAATATTTACAAATATTCTTTTCGTTATACAGTTTTAAGTGAATAATTACATTATTCGGGGTCAATATTTTATGATGATCTTTAAATGCAAATTTAATTAAACGTTAAACATGATGAATAATAAGAAAACTCAATTCTTTTGTGAAAAGCCAACATTATTAATAAGTTAAAAATATTGACGAAGACATTACGAAAACAGTTTTCACACAGCGAAATATCGATAGATTTTAGTTCTACAGTAAAAATATTAATTAAAAAAAAAATTTTGGTTTGTCTATCAAAATACCAACTAACCTAAAAAAATAATTCTTAATTAAAATACTTACCGGTGATACGTACAATGTACATACAAAAAATGCACAAGTAATAGGCAATAATTTGGACAGAGAATCAGAAATAATGTGTTTATTTTTTTTATAGCCTACTCAGTTACATTGAAATAAAATAATCAAGGCGCTTTAATATTATATACCTAGCTAGTAATTTCACTTTTATACAGGGTGTCCGGGGGTAAAGTGTACTCACTTCGGGGGGTCACATGGTAATTTTTGAAATTAGTAGTTTTTAGTTTAAAAATTTGAATTGTTTGTATGGGAAAATAAAAATTTTTCCATGGAAAAATATTTTTTAATGGTAAAATAAACATGGGAAATTCTAAAAAGTTATTTATATTTTTTACTTCTAGAATTGCCCCCGGATACCCGGTTTAAAAGTATATATGTAGAGGTGTTCCATTACACATGTTGCAGGTAAATATATTGATACCTTAGAATCTGAATTAGCCATTACTTAAACATCTACAAGGGGAATAAGACGAAAAAATCGTTTAGGGTAGATATTTCTCTTTTGGCTAAGGGGCCGCTCTGTGTGAGTGCTCAAAGCAGATCCCCATCCAGTTACTCCACACTCTGTTTATGATTGATATATATATATATGGTTTCGTTATGTTTCAATAATTTTCAAATGATTTAATAATAATATTTTTTTGTTTATTTCATCAGAGCGGAGAGCGCAATACTATGTCTGCCAGATAAAATCGTACATTTAAATAAATTACATGATATTGAGTTGAAAATAAAATAAAATAAAATATTTTACTTATGTCTGAATAATTTTCAAATGATTTCCCTGTATTTCAATAGTATTCAAATGATTTACTCATGTCTAAATAATTTTCGTACGATTTCCTTAGGTTTCAATAATGTTCAAATGATATTTTTTTTTTATTTTTTTTTTTTTATATTTACTCCACACAGGAGGCCCTGAAGAAAATAATTTCCCTCAGGGCCTATGTCATCTTTGGGGATGCTGTGTGGAGGGTCTTTTTGTGGAGAGGAAGGAGTGAACATGGGTCTTGAAGAGTCCCATGTTGTAGGAGGGAGGAAACACAGAGGCCGGCAGTTCGTTCCACAGCCGAGCTGTTGAACTTAAGAACGAATCGTAGAAGCGACCCGTTCTCATGTGACAAGTGTCAACTGTGTACAAATGTTGGGCGCGCGTTTGGCGTGTATCCCGACTACGCACCGGCGCCGAAGGGATCAATGACGCTAATTCCTCAGAGCATCTTCCATTGTAATACCGATAGAACAAGGACAGCATACCTACCCGACGTCTGTGCTCTAAAGATTGCAGTCCGTTTGTTAAGATTGGGGAATCTATCAAACGGACCGCCCGTTTCTGCACAGAGTCAAGGGTTTTTTTCAGGTATTTTGGGGCTCCAGACCAGAGATGGCTGCCAAATTCGACAGTAGGGCGCACTTGCGATTTGTACAGGGTAAGCAGTTGTGTACTATTAAAGTATCTGCGGGCCCTGTACAGTACGCCCAGCTTCTGAGAGGCCAACTTTACTCTGGCTTCGATGGAGCCCCCGTACCTGAGCTGGTCACTTATAGTTACACCAAGCATATCAATGGAAGGCCTGTTCGGAAGATTGCTTCCGTTGAAGGAGACTAGATTATCATTTGGATCCCTTTTAGACGTAATCAGACAGGATTGGGTCTTTGAAACATTAAATTCAACGAGATTATTTTTACCCCAGGAGGAAATACTCTCGAGATAACCGTCCATTCTCTGCTTCAAAGCCCTCCGAGCCGTTGGAGTTTGTGTGCCCTTTGGGGGCTTGTCAAACAAAAAGCTATCATGAACTGTACTGTCATCCGCGTAACAATGAATCGGTGCACATGTCAAAAGGTCATTGATGTGCAACAAAAACAAAGTCGGAGACAGAACCGATCCCTGTGGGACGCCAGCATTTATGGAGTGCGAGGAAGAGGTGAAACCGTCAGCAACCGCCTGAATCGACCTATCCCTTAAAAAGTCAGCAATCCACGTACACAGGGATGCGGGAAGTCCGTAAGAATGCAATTTGTTGACAAGTCCTCGGTGCCAGACCCGGTCAAAGGCCTTGGATATGTCTAGTGCGACCGTTTGGGTCTCACCGTGACGTTCCAGGCACCGCCCCCAAACATGCGTCACATACGCGAGAAGATCACCGCACGAGCGGTTCCGCCGGAATCCGTATTGACGGTCGTTAATAATTTTGTTCTTCTCGAGGTATGTGAGCAGTTTGTCGTTGATCACACGTTCCATCACTTTGGACAGAACTGATGTGATCGCTATGGGGCGGTAGTTGGCCGGGTTGGAGCGGTCACCTTTCTTGGGAATAGGGTGAATTACCGCTTTTTTCCAACCAGAGGGCACAGTGCCACACTTCAGGGACATTTTGAAGAGCTTTGTCAAAACTGGAACTATTTCCGCAGCACACCTCTGCAATACCAAGGCAGGTATTCCATCAGGTCCACTAGCTTTGTTAACATCGAGCCCCCGTATGACGTGGAGTACATCCCGATGCCGGATCCTCAGCTTTTTCATATAGAAGCCGCAGTGAGGAACCGACGGCGGAACAGCACCCCCGTCGTCGAGGGTCGAGTTTTCCGCAAACATTTTCCCTAAAAGGTTTGCCTTTTCGGTGGCGGTGTTTGCTAGTGAGCCGTCAGGTCTGGTAAGAGGTGGCAAACTGGGTTTGCAAAAATTTCGACCTATTGAGCCCGCAAGCGACCAGAATGCTCTGCTGCCATGCGGGCAGGCAGCCAGCTTTTTGCTGATCTGCAGGTCGTGTTCGAATTTTGATCTATTGATGATTCTCTTGCATTCCTTTGCCGATTTGTTGTATGCTGATCTGCTTTCGGGCGTTCGAGATGTGTTGTAGGCTCGGTAAGCCGCGTTTTTTCGTCGAACTGCTTCGGAGCATTGTCGACTGAACCACGGCTTTGAGCCCACACCAGTTTCTTTAGTAGTCGATTGTATGAAGCCATCCATCGCCGATTTGATGACTTCACCAATCTCCTGGGCACATCTTGAAGGGTCCGAAGTCCGAAAACAAACAGCTGACCACGGAAAAGCATTGAAATGGGCCCGCATACCGAACCAATCTGCTGACCTATAGTGCCACACTTTTCTCCTCAGCCTCTCATTGGTTGGTCTGAGGCTAACGGGGATTGATGTCGTCACTAGGCAGTGGTCAGATGATCCCAGAGGCGCTGTGACGTCAATCTTATAACCGTGTGGCACAGTAGTTAAGAATAGGTCTAACAGATTGGAGCGGTGAGTCTGGACATCAGGAACCCTTGTAGGCTCCTGAACCAATTGCTCTAATCCGTAGCAAATGGCAAAGGATTCCGCCTGTCGGCCAGCCGAGTCCGTTGGGCCTGAGAACTTCAACCATGGTTCGTTATGAACGTTGAAGTCCCCCAGAACAACAAACTCGGCCGAAGGGTAGCGGGGCAAGAGATCATCAATAGTATCGCTCAAATGTTTGAAGAGCTCGGAAGTGTCTGATTCGCTATGGTTCGGTGAGCGGTATAGACATGCGTAGAATCTTGCCGTACTGGCAAGATTGACGCGCACCCACATTACGTCGAATCTGGAGTTTTCCAGACTCAATAGTCGCACACAGTTGACGTCAGCTCGACTATAGAGGCAGACTCCTCCTTTCAGCCGGAATTTGCTTGCGAGGGTAAAGCCCGGGCAGTCCAGATAGGAGGAGTCTGGCGGCTCGGCTATCTGAGTTTCGGATAGGAAAAGAAGGTTGGGACGTTGGGACAAAAGATGGTGATGGACGGAATTTAAATTTGTGTGCAGGCCGCGAATGTTGGCAAAATTTACCAACAGTTTTGGCCCGCACCGGGGACGCCTGCTACTCGCCGCTGTAATGATGTTAAGATTGTTGTTTTGTATGTTCATGAATTTAATTATTTTTTTTTTTTTTGTAGGTGTAGGAGGTGAAAGGAAAGGTCTGGAAAGGAAAGGTATGAGGGGTGGGTAGGAATCTGGGGTTCAGGCTGTCTAGGAGTGATGAGCGTTTGGTTCCAGCCCACCCACTGCGGTGCTAGGCGATAGGCCGGGAGAGTCCGGCTGGAGAGGGCATCCAATGCGCTCCAAACGCTGCTGCTGGGTCCCCTCCGGTCACGAACCGGCACAACAGCAGTGGCGGGGTTTTTTCACTCGCTGATGGGGCAGCCCACCCTTAGTCGTGAGCCTGAGGGTCGGGCCCCTGTACTATCGAGCGGCCCGGACAGCGGTAACCGGTTGTAAAGGGTCTCCCTCAACCAGCATCTCCCAACCGGCCCGCCACGCAGAAGGTGGGCCGACGCACCCGCCACCAAGACCCGGGCAAACCTTAACCCATGAACGGGCACCCCTGCTAAGTCACCAAACGTAGCGAACCACTTGGGGTGACCTGTGGCAGAGGTGTTGGTCATCCAATAAATGGTTCCCAGGGCGGCGGTACCCATTCCCGCCTACCAAATTGTATCTATGCTTACATATAAATAATTTTCAAATGATTTCTTTACGTTTCACTAATTTTCAAATGATTTCCATGTTTCAATTATTTTCATATGAATTCTTCGTTGTTTTAAATGAAATTGAAGATAATTTAAAACATCTAAGGGTTGTGCCAAAAGTGTAAATCATTTTATGATGTCCGAAAAGAAATCCCTTCAACTCCTACTCATCACATCTCGTACCGCCCAGACTCTGACGCTGACAAACTGTGATAGTGTTTCGGTGTATCTCCTCTCGGCGATATTGAGTTGTGGCTTGACAGTTGACAGCGCCCACAGAGCCATCCCGAGAGATATTGTAGAGATTGTTAGGCCGAAATGACTTGTCGATTCGGACACAATACGTGGGCCGAATACTGACGGCAAGACTGGACCATTTCGAATACAATGCTATTTAGTCGCTGGTTTAGGCGTTGTTAAATACATCTATTTCAATTTCTGAATGAATGCAAATCTTGGAAGCGGAAATTAACCCACTTCTCGACATCCGATCGATTTGAAATTCGGCAGATAGACTCGTTGTTGATGAAAATGCATTCTATCAACTTATGTATAAAATTCTTACAAAATAACACAAATATAACATAATAATACAAAATATAACATTCTTCTGCAATACATACACGACCAACTATCAGACACACTCACTGACCAATAGGATGCATGATCTGGGCAACAAGTATGGGGGTCCTATTGATTTATTTATTGACTCCATTTATAGAATTAAGAATAATCTATACCGCCACTTTGTCGAATCCTACAAATTAGAGTAGCGTTGGTAAATTAGTTTTAATGATTTGTCTTCATATGTAGTGTTGTTGTAATTTCTTTTTTTACTTAATGTTACTCTTACGTTTTACTAATATGGCTTCACATTTTCTTATTATACCTACTTGTAATCACAATTTTACAACTGTGTATTTTGTACCTACTTTACAATGGATTACTTCTATTTACTGTCAGTACTTACTTACTGTAGTACTCAGTCTTATGTACACTGCATCATGTATCACTTTAAATAAATAAATATATTCAACATACACATACGCGAGCATTCACTCATTTCTTTAAATTCGTATGATATTACGGAAGTTGATATACGAAATAAATGTCGGTCCTATTTGTTCGGCAATTGGTGAGGTTGGTACAGTTGTTGACTACAGTTCCTGGGTAGGAAGGTTGAATACTAAGTCAAACCATATTTAAAAAAGTTATAAAATATATTTTACACGTTGATTTTTTAAATTTAAATTTAAATACAACAATTCTGTGTTTCAAAGTAAATCGATCATTTGTAATTTAAATTTAAGCCCTTATAAATGTTTTTAAATCCTTTATATTTTTATTTTTTAATAATAACTGTCATTCTAAAAAAATAATTGCAAAAATGTCTCTAAAATAATGAAAAATCGATTGGTAACATAAATAAACGCACTAGATATCTGCTGTAGGTTGTACGTGTTTAATTTAAAATAAATTATTCAGTTTAGTTGAGTATCTGACCTCAAACAGAACATTACATTTTGTAAGACACATATTGTAATAAAAATAAATACAACAGTACGTTTCCAACAAGTAACCAAATAAATGGTGACCGCTATAAATACGTTCTGAAGGGCTTCCATCATCGCTCCATCATCCGAGAGACAGTCACACGTCTTAATCTATATGCTATGTACGTATATTATGGTACATGGCATGAACCGGATGTTATCAATATAATAATTCATATTATTTCTAGTCTCATTTAGAGTACTTGTCCACAAGGCGCAACGAGTGAGTCGGGGGTCATGTCACTTGGAAACGTCACTTTACACCGCTGTTAAGTGATTGTTTTATATTGGTGATGAAATGGTTACAAATTGTGCAATTACTACTATTTTCAGAAACACTAGCGGTTAATACATTTATATTTTTCTTTTTTAAATACACAAAATAATATATTATATTGACCGTGGTTTGGTAAATTTACATAAAAACAAATATTTAGAAATGCGTAAAATTAATTCGAAATATTGAAGTTCAAATAAAAGTGATTATACAAATAAAAAATATGTAATTATATTTATAATTATGAGAGATTTAAGGGTTGGATAATTTCATCAATAGTTTTCTCGAAATAACCTAAAAAAATTGTAAGCGTAAATTTAGATTTTAGCATTTAAAATGTCTAAATTTTTAAAATTACTCTACCATGTTGTACAAGATGTTTCTATATGAAACCACCGATAGGTAAAATTTCCAAAAAATGAAGCTTGAAGGGTTTTACGAAAATAATGTCAATATAGGTACGCGTATATACATAATACATGGTATCCAGAAAATGGTGATATAAGCGGAAAACTAGTGAATCTACACCACATTTGATTCCGAAATCGAAATATTATAGTTAAAATTTTTAAAAATCTGTCGCAATGCGGTTAATTATATGAGCTGTTTAATGTCATTCAAATTGCATCGCGGCGTAGACCGAACTTTAAAAGTGTTTTACTCATTAGTTGCTGAAAAACAAACAGCTTGTTTTTGGGTTCTCTATCTGTGTGATATTGATTTATTAGTTTCCGGCTTGTACCACTAGTTTCCGGATACGGTGTATTATTAAAAAGTATACCGGGTAGCAATTATTTGTACGAGGACTGTGTTTTGGTAAAACTCTTACATTTTTTGGTCGGTGCTGACGTAATTCACATCTCCCATCTTGAAAATGAAGCTGTTGTCTGAAGCAGCGTGACTTCCTTGGCAGATCGATAATTATTATTTATTTCTATTAAATAATTAATCAATTTACAGTATAATAGTATTACAGAGTATAATCAATGTTAACTAAAATAATTCATACAATTAGTTTTCACTGCTTTTGATTTTTTAATGTTACTCTTCTATAGAAGCTGGCGCTTGTGTCTAGAAGAATCAAGATGAATTGCTTTTAATAGGTGTTTATCGTTTTCTATTGTACTGATATTTTCGGGTAGGCTGTTGAAGTATTTTTTTCCCTAAAATGTGTTGAAAATATTTTTTTGACGAGTACGACTTTCAGTTAAAAAGCTGTGATTTTGTTTTCTTTTATTATTTGAGTTATTATGTTTTTTTGGACAAGATCATTAAATTTTAATAATTTAAATTCTTCTAAAATTAGGTGTGTTAGATAATCTCTTGGTTTTTTCAATATTATTTTTATAATTAGACGTTGTACAATTTCAACAGGGAGTAGATTTGTTTTGTATGCAGCTCCCCAGCTGATTACAGCGTATTGGAGATTTGATTGTACTAAAGCGTGGCAGACTGATGTTAGAATTTCTAATGAGAGAAAATTTCTCATTTTCAAAAATATATAAATTAATTTTCTTATTTTGTTGACGGTTTGGTTAATTTGATCTTTCCAGCTTAGGTTTTTGTCTATTATTATTCCTAAGTATTTAATTTTATTTAAAAAATTTCAATGTGGAACAGTTTATTGTACAGTTTTTATGTTTTTTTAAATTGTCGTGTATAATTATGTCAACATTTTGTGGAACGTCATTTGATTTTATTGCAAATGGTATAACGTGAGTTTTTTCGCTATTTATATATAGTAAGTTTATGTCAAACTTATAAAAGATCCCTGAATATAGACTCAGAGGTCGCGAGTTGATATTTTTAATTAAATTATGTGGATCAGTTCACAAAAAATTTAATAAAATAATATTATCATGGTAAATTTGCACCTCGTTGGTAAATACACTCAGCATCGCATCTCTCATCGAATCTCAGTTTGGCGAGAGATCACCATTCAGAAAATCGAAATCATTACTTGAAATGACTTTAGACATGTTATATAACAAGATGTGAATATCCAAGTGAATTCTAACCATCATCTTTTACATCTCCCTCAACCTACTTCATTCAGCTCATATCCTAATCAAATTGGGAATGACATATTATCACAGTAAAAGAAAAAACTTGTAAATTGTGTGTTTTTTTTTCATTCTGCCTGGATTTTCTAGGTTAACACAAAAAATATCTTGCAGCTTTAATTCCATCACGCATGTATCGGAAAACGGGTAATATTTAGAGTTTAATTTTTTAAAATAATTTTATGGTTAGGTTAAGACAAATATTATAATCCATATTTTAAAAACTTTCAGTTCTGATAAAATTAATCTCCATACTTCTGAATGATATAATTCATATAAACTTAACGAATTCCGAGAAACAGAGATTACGAATTTATCATCAATTTACTTATCGACATAAATACATAAAAAATAAGGAAAAAACAATCTTTAATTGATTTGCAAATGATTTGTGTAATAATATTGAGGCCAGAGGTTATCAACAAAATGAAAAATACAATATCATTCGCAAATTCGTACCGCGTAATTAAATTAATAAGGTAGGTAGGTACTTCATACGAAAATACAAAACGCAAACGAGAAAATATACGCGAACCATTCTCAAAATAATATATTTTAGCAGTTTAGCAAGGTAAACAAGACGGATGCTTGAAGGAAAATCCAAAGAAGCGAAGTTAGCAGTCCACAATGGAGTGCTGATACCAATTTTGACGTGTAATGGAACTGGCAGAGGAAGGATGAATGTAGACTGATTGCTGTAGACATGAGATCTCTGAGGCGTATGTGTGGTAAAACTTTGTTATCGTGTTAACAGCGATGAGATCTGGAAAGTATGCAAGGATGATGTACCTAAGATCGAGAAAAGGACGCTTAGATGATTTGGGCGTATACAGCGGATGAATGAATAAAGTAGTGCAAGGAGAATATATATATATATTTTTTTTAACAAATAATTATAAGCAAATTTTTTATGCTTCCGATTTTGTTGTCCGGGTTAAATCTTCCCCATAGGAAAAACTAAACCCTTCCACTCACTTTTCCACAAATGATCAGCTAGTCAATCAACATTATGCAAGTGCATTATATAAGTAAAATAAATACAAAACAATACAAGAACAACAACATGTCAACTCACCAGAGATCAAATGGGAAAAAAAAAATTCACCGACTCCAGATATTTTCATATCAGAGGGTTCGGCTCGGTAGAACTTCTAACAGGGCCTATAAATCCTACTGATCCCTCAACATAAATATTTAAAAAATCTTTCGTTATCCTACATGTATTCAAAATAACCGACTTTTGCATCTTTATATATAAATTTTTTGATAGATCTAATACGCCTAAATTTTTAATGAGAGAGCTAGGTATAATGCCAGTAGCCGAAATAACGAATGGTAATATTTTTATAGTCTGAGAATGCCAAATTCTTTTTATTTCGTTTCCTAAATCTGTGTATTTTCTTATTTTTTCATTAACAGATTTTTGAATGTTACAGGAATTTGGAATAGCGACATCAATGATGTAAGTTATTTTTTTAATTTTGTCATGTAAAACTATATCGGGTCTATTATGACTAATCGTTCGGTCTGTTAGTATAGTTTTATCATAATATATTTTATAAAATTCGTTTTCTAAAAATGAATTTGGTTCGTATTCATAATATGGTACTATATTACGGCAGTCAATCAAGTTATGTTTAATTACCAAATTTTGGTGAATTATTTTTAAAACTTGATTATTATTATTATTATTTGTTATCCTTTATGCTATGCATAAAACATTGTCTTATAAACATTAGTTTATCATTAGAAAATAATATATATTTTTGTTTATTAATTCTATTTTAGCTTTTTTACATCTAGTTTTTATACTTTAGTTTACAAATGTCTAATTTATTATAACTTAACAATTTTACTATTTATGACATTTTCTCTTGATTAATATTGCTGCTACAATCTAACTTGAAACTATCAATTGGACTTTATAGTTAACGGCAGCGCATTATAATCAGTGGCGGCTCGTGACTTTTGGGTGTACTAGAATGCTAATATTACAAAAAATGGCATTTATTGATTAATTGTAGCTGAAAACGATTTATAATTTTTTTCGAAAATTCCATTTTTTGTATGAAGATTTTCAGGAATTTTCAGTTTGGCCGTGCGCCGAACGGATTTCCTGAAACACTTCATACAAACATCGAATTTTCAAAAAAAATAAAAAATCGTTTTAAGCTACAATAAAATCAATAATTTCACATTTACTAGTATATATTTATATTTATTAGTACATCCAAAAGTCACGAGCCGCCACTGATTATAAAATTGCATTCCTTTGTACAGCAGACTGTTTTGTGTATTGTCTTTGTGCTTCTTTGATAGCCTAATTTCATTGCACATTCTTGTGTTTTTTCTGTGAATGTTCTTGTTGTATATAATTTTGCTTGAAAAAGATTTTGGTTATTTATTATTTTATGCATAACTATCATCGCGTTCAAGGTCAATATGACGCGAAAATCAAAGACGTCCAATGAAGACACGGCACGATCGAGTGAATTAAATACTTGAGTTGAGTCATGTCAAGAGTTAGAATAAGAAAATATGTATGTGAATGTTTAATATCTGTTTAAAAAATACATATTATCTATAACTTAATTCAAAAACATTAAACTTGTTCACAATCATGTATTAAAAAATAAAAATAATAATTGAGGATTTTGGTCTTGCTATAATGACAACACAATAACCCGACTGAAGTGTATTTCGAACCAATATGCCGTAGCAAGGGGGAAATCATACAAAATGGATATAGCAAGGATGAAGAAAAATAATTAAAATATGCATTTGAAGATCAGCAAAGTAATTTTGTTCAGAAAAGCTAATATTTATTAAACTAAGCCAAATATTTTGTTTATTTTTACGCGCTGACATAAAAATGACACAATATCTCTTATTAATTCGACGCACGCTTGGACTAGATTTTAAAGAAGCTATTTGCGGAACAAAATCACCGAGGCCTAAATATAATATGTTAGCTTCACGAAAATTCTTGTAGGATGCGGAATTATTTTTCCAGCCTTTATTTATCGTCGTGTAAATGTTTTGCTCTAATCGACCACCGCATCGCCGCAAAAAGATGCCTAAAATAACCAAAATATAAGCAATGAAAGACGTTTGCACGTGTACGAAACGTAACTTTTAAAAATGGGTCTGGATTTTTTCCACATCTGCCCCAGTTCCCCCAGTAATGATCAATTTCGATATCTATTTCCTAAAAATAATTCAATTTTTTCACATCTACATCCCAGTTTTCCCAGTAATTGTCAATTTGGAAATCTAAAAATAAACCAAATTAATTGGAATAAAAATATTTCATATAGGGTTTTTGCACTGTTTTTTTAATCACGAGAAAAATAATGATAATGACGGTATTTAAAAAAAATATTTTCATGTGGACGAATAAATTTTCTATAACGAATTACTATGTGCCATTTTCGGTTTGCCGTCTAAACAATATGTTGTGTTTTATTTGTCGTTGGTGTCAGCCGTCTTAGTGGCGTTTTCTACGTCATAATGTCGTTGTGGCCAATTAGAACCGTGTTGGAATCTGCGGTAATAATAAAAAATCAGAATTAGAAAAATAAACTTTAAGGATGGGTTGTTTCATAAAATTTTAAAAATTTGTCAAATTTCAACGTTAATTTTCGGGTTCCGTGGATGTCCTATTCAATTATTATATCATTATGGGCCAGTTACTTGAAATAACTGATATAATAACAGAACTTCTTATAGTAAAAAACCTTTTACAGAATTTGAAAATAAACTTATAATTTGAAGAATTGTTCAAATTATTTAAAACAACCCCTCCTAAGTCTTTCACATATTTTTGACGCTATTCATAGTTTATGAAAATACTCCATTATTGATGTTGAAGTCAACTTATCCTAAAGTTAGGGATGTTTTTTAAATGTGAAAACGCACGAGAGTCCCAACTGCTCCCAACAGCCTGGAGTCAGTGAAACTATGGCATCCCCAATTGGGGTATGTTGTAAGGCTGAATGTGGTGGGGAGGGGAAGGAGATGGGGAAAAGTAAGGTGGGGCCACAAAATCTGGTCACAAGCAACGTTTGTCTTACACCAGTGCGATAATGAGAGTATCTTTCACTATACAAGAGTCTCAACTGCCCGCAGTCATTGAAACTTTGCGCCCTCAATATTGAGTAATGATACTGTGATCGAAAAGGTATAGAGGATATGGGATATGTGTAATAGATAAAGGAAAGTACAGAATTGTTAACCATTGGGATGTAACCACAAACACATGTTTTGTATGGATAACAACTAATCTTTTGATGTGATGGGAGATTTTCTCAGCCTAAAGCATTGTCGTAATTTATTTTTGGGGTATTATGCCGTGTTGTGCAACCTCCTTCTTTAGCTATCCATATGCCCTGATGATGGACACTGTAACGCTGTCCGAAACTTTAATTAAAGAAGGAGGAAGCGCAACACGCCATATATCCAAAATATATATCACGATAAATAATCGTTTGTACAAATTAGGAAAATATAAAATTAATATAATTAATTTTTAATGATCAAAAATACTACAATTTTATAGGATTATCAAATTGGAGACGTACCGATTTGTAATCATAAAATCCTTGAACACAGCGAGAGTGGATGCCTCAACTTCCCGACTGACGACGACGTTCATAACGTAACCCTTACCTCAAGGAGACTGTTTCACAGCCAAAAGTAAGATCCTTAAAAATACTCTTGTGACTTTTACCGTAGGTGAGTATTTAACTTAACTAATCTTTATTTTGTTTAAGAAGATAATACAAACAAATTTAAACGTAACATTAAACAGAACAAGACACAAAAAATAAACAGATAACGGTCACAACTAGGAATCGATATATGACATTGATGCAAACTTGTTCTTGTTTATTTTTCTGTTTGTCGAAATTGGCTTCTGAAATAAATTTGATTAGTAAGTAGGTATATTTATTGAGCAATAACCAAGAATTTTGTAAATACGCACCACGACACTAGTAAACATACGTAGATATTATCAATATTTAGTTGGATGATTATAATAAATAAAAAACGCGAAGAGAGTGGCAGCAGACCTTCACGCGGGAAGGAGCAACAAGGAAAACGCCCAAACCTGTTGATTTTTCTTCATACGCTATCTCAGCTATATTTGTTGCGGGAGCAGGTCGGTTGCGTCATTAATTCCAACTGTCTGAAAGTTGGGCACTGAAAGCGGCCGCGTCACGGAACGACGCCGAATCCGCACCGCCACCGACTCAGTCAGCGCTCGACCGCCGTCGGATTCTGACGCGACGCCCGGAAACTCTCGTGCGAACAAACCGACGTCTCCGATCTCCAAACTTGACATAATAAAACTCTGTCTGAGATGCAGGACGATCTCTCCGGTTCTGGCGCGTGTTCTGTTTATTTTTGAATTCTGTTTATGGTGGGTGGTGAATTGGGCGATCGGTGGTGACTTTTTCCGGGATTTCGCTGGTTTTTGTTAATGTAGGACTTCAGACATGCGGGCAAGAACAATGCTGGCCATGGATTGGAGTCGATTTGTATTGTTTATTGTCACGGCAGCTTCTTTTATGACAGGTGAGCCAAAAATAAATATGAAAGCATTTAAAATTACAAAACTAAACAAATAAACTAATATGTATTGTTAAATTGTTAAAAATAAAACTGACTTGAAAGTTTATCGAAAGTTCGAAAATGCATGCAAAAAATGTATGGAAGTGATTTTAATTTATCTCGACTACAATTAAATATTTGCTTACCATATAAGCAGTGTGCAGAAAAGCACTATTAGATTGTGTAAAAGCTTATAGTTATGTTGAATTAACTAAGTCAGAAAGGTCCTTTTAAAATTACCTTATTAGAAATATGTCGTGTATGGATAAAACTAAATGACATACCTTAATACACTGACTGCAAAAAACAAGTGTCGTAAACATGTTTTTTGACTGACAAAAAAAAGATAAGAAATCACTAAAAACCATCTGGGTTCGATTAAAATACTTGGTTTTAATATTTTTTGCACAGCGGAATTTCGTGGGGCACATGGTTTATGAAATGAGATTCGGTACAGAAACTTCTAATAATAAACGTTACCAAATGTTCGGGCATTTCTCAGAGGAACCGATGGCGAAGTTTTGGCTTTAATCCAATGGAATCATTTCCATACGGCCCACGGTATTATTATTTATTCATCATTTGGTATGAAGGAGTACTCCAAGGAAGAAGCGAATCAAATAAACTGGAAGTATTATGATATCGGTTCTGAGGGCGACTTCGGAAAAGTGACTGCCTCTACTTGTTGATCCCTTTACGTCTCTAGACGAACGGGCGGGAGGGAAAATGAGGATTTATTTTTTCTACCTAAATAAACCCGAGAAACCTTAATCTCGTCTGCGACATGTTTTTTTGGCGAAACGTGATTCTGGCTTATTTGGATTCTGGCTGTTTACTTGGAAAAGTAATATTATACAAGTAGTAGATAATATTAAATTCAATTAATATACTGTATTTGTTTCTTTTGTTTGTATTAATTGTACACCTGTAAAAAATAATTCTTGACTATCTTTAATTATTTAAAACAATAATGTGTAAAAATTATGAAAGAATGAATTCGACAACAAATTTTCAAATAACTCATATATTTTTTATTTGCATTATTGAATGAAAATGGTAGATATTAATGTTTTAAAAAAATATTTCGTTGTGTTCATTATGTTCTTTTCGCAGTTTATCTAAAATAACTTAACAATTATTCTATTTTTATTTGTGTGTATAAATAAGCAAATTATATATTACACTTTAAAAGCTCTTTCGGAAAACCCTCAATCGATTTATTTAATTATTAAAATGAATTATAATAGTGAAGATAAAATCCATAAATAAATAAGTAATTAACGTTCCGGTAAGTATTCGCAGGTTTTTATCACATCAGTGAAAACACTTTTTTTTTAATCTTTGAATATTTAAAAATGCTCGTTTGAAATATTCAAAGATAAAAACTTGGAGAAATAATTCCTCCAAGGATACAAATCAGCTTATTAAATTTCATTACAATGTAAATAACTTCGTAAAAACAAAGTCAGCAAAATGATCAAGTATATTAGCACAAATTTTCTGAAATTGAGGTCAATTCTAATCCTAATTATATTTTATGAACTGATCAAATTTGAAGAAAATAGCATTATTTCATGTGAATGTGAATCAATTGTATACAAAAAAATCTTCCGATGTTGGCACACTGTAATTAAAGTGGCGGCTTGTGACTTTTGAGTGTGATAGAGAACTAAGTTTGAAAAAATCGACATTATAGATGTTGTTTAGATTTTTTGTATGAACCTTTTCAGGAAATTTCAGTTTGGCCGTGCGCCGTAAATATTTCCTGAAAATCTTTATACAAAAAAACGAATTTTAGAAAAGAAGGAGAGGTTTTTGGCTTCAACAACATCGGTAATGCCATTTTAGCACTCAAGTAGACCCAAAAGTCACGAGCCGCCATTGACTGCAAACACTTGTTTTTTTCTAATTATTGTAAATTTGAATATGGAACTTAGGACGGGTTGTTTCGGAGAATCTGAACAATTCATCAAATTTCAACGTTCATTTTCAAGTTCTGTGAAAGAATTTTTCAAGTTCTGTTTTTATTTCAGTTTTGTCAAGCAACTAGCCTACAATGATATAAAAACAGAACTTGAATAAGTCTTTCACAGAACCCGAAAATGAACGTTGAAATTTGATGAATTGTTCAAATTCTCCGAAACAACCCGTCCTTAATAAATGTTGTGTCATTTTAATTTTAAATTGAAACTAAGTTGGTTTTTATCATGCGTGAATTTCAAAATTCATTTATGAAATATTATTGACAAACACAAACTTGTATCTAACACTTTCTATGTATGCTGGTCTGAAATGAAACTTGATACATTTCAAAGCGCAAATTTCCCCTGAATAATGTACAACTTTTATTACGTTCCGACAGAATGTTTAGATCGCAATCACCAGCTTTTAAAGTTAACGTATATTAAAATAGTTGAGTTAAATTTTTATTAATTCCTAACGATGGGTTTACAGTAATTTTAATAAAAAAAATAGCATTTAACATAAGACCCAGACCTGGCAGGACGCGCATACACAGTGTATAGGTAAACGCAACTATTTTCCGCTCCCAATGTCATTTTTATCAGTAACTATATAACTTTAAAAAAATAATTATTCAAGACGTTAGTTGACATTGTTTTAAACTAGTTAAAACTCTGGTGAAGCAGGGTGGTACATACCTACTATGTACCTACTTGAATGTACCTACTGTAGACCCGTGAAAAATCATGGGATATTATAAACGTAGGATTTGTGAAGCTCTACCTACCTTTTTAAAAAATATTTGAGAATCGTCGCCTTTCAAGCGAAACTATAATAAATTTACATTTCGAACGAACCCCGTTAGTAAACTTAAAAAATAAAAATCATAAAATGGTTCAAAATTTAAACAAAAGAAATAAACATTTCAAATAAAGAATTGTTAATTAGGAAAAAATAATTATCTTCATCGCTGAGCTGAACAGTTCTGTGTTCTAATTTTTAAAATGATAATTATATTCAAACCAAATTTTGAGTTCATTGAATGAGAAAATTTCACGAAGGAATTACTAAAATTTTACGTATACATAACTGAAGTTAGTATTTTTGGCGAAGACCCGAATTATAACTCAAAATTTGAAAAGGCAAATAAAATGATTTTCTGTAAAATTATTGTATTATGGGTAGGTACCGGCTTTATCGAATATCTGAACCCTTCACACAATATGTTTCAATTTAAAAAATGACACTTAAAACTAAAGTAAATTTGAGTTCAATGAATAAGGCAAATAACCAAGCATATACAACTGAAATGAATATTTAATTATTGAAGACAATATTAGCAATTTCTAAACGAAAATCTGAAACAGAAAAATCAGATAAGGATACGGTCACATCTAGACCGTATCTTTTTCTGATTTTTCTGTTTCAGATATTCGTTTAGAAATCGCTAATATTGTCTTCAATAATTAAATATTACAATTTGAGGTTTTACTCAATAAAGTTATTCCGAAAAATACATGAAATTAATATATTTGTTTCGAAAATGTTAAGAAATATTATGTATTTGAATCGGATAATTGAAATACGACTAACCAGAGCATTTGATATGAAAAGTCTACGTTGGAGGTTATCCACTTTCAGGTACTCGTTAAACATTTCACGTGAAAGCCTTTTAGTCATTTAAGGCTGTTAAAATCCATTACGTTTGTAAATGCGCGTAAGAGCGTTCGGCGAACTACTTATGAAATCTCGAAATGATTCGCAAAGTCAATTACTTACTTACTCGCTTTTAGTTAGTAGATATATGCTTAACACACACCTACCAACTTGTTAAAACAAACTCGCACGAAACGACGAAAGAAAAGTCACGAATTGTTTAAACATGTCTTTTCCAAAATAATATCTCCATGGTCGAGGGTAAGGCTCTCGACTAGCAAACCGTAGGTCGCACGTTTAAATCCCGGCGTGCGCAAGTAAATTTTATTTGATTAATTTGTGTTATTTCGCAATTACTCGTTTGAAAAAATATACAGTATCGCTTTGGTGTAATACCACCATTGAGAATTGAAATGTTGCTTGAAATGGCTTTGACTGTGTTTGGTGTCTAGATCTTAATAGCCAGGTACTTCCCTACCTCCCTCGACCCTTTCTTCTTCGTTAGGTTAGGTTAAGAGCAGTTATCCCCATAAGAGACTATGCTATTGACACTCCTGTGTCGTTTAACATAAAAAAATAACAAAAATATACCACGATTTAATTTTGATAAATATTTATTTTTAATTGGCCGATTGCTTTGTAGCTATAGATTAGTGAACGGTGTCAACATACGTCGATTTATAAAAAAAATATCGACTATAATTATTTCAAATGAGAGTTTAATGAAATAATGGTTTCGTATTCCAAAGAACAAAACAATATTTTTTTTTAGGGTAAAAACACTTTGTTTGAATTATTTATTTATGCTGACAGGGTCCAATCGTCACTCTGTCAAAAATGTAACGTAAACGTCCGAGCCCTGATATATATCAAATAAATTTATAATTTTTTTTACCCATTTCCCAGTCTTTTGTTTTGTTTTATTGATTTTTATCTAAAATGCATTTGTTACTTCTTATATAATTCCTGATTATCAAAAAACAATCCGTGTAAAATTATTAAACCGCGATTTCCCAGCATATTCATGGTCGTAAGATGAGATTCCAGTGTGATTTCTAAAAAAAAGTTGAGTAAATTTAATTTTAAATTGGGCACCCAAGCCAGAGAGGTTTTTAAAATAAGAGTTATATTCCGAAAACATTCCCAAGTTACGAATAACCAGCCAATATTTGAAAAACTCCTAATAACATCATCGTTATGATGAAGGATTTAGCTAGGAATTGAATCCCCGACTGCGACACTTTTTTGTCAAATCATCCACTAACCGGTCAAAAAGTTGAGGTTAAATTCAAATATCCTTCGATTCTATCGTTGTTTCGATTACGCCCATCATTAAATAGAAACTTTTCTCATCCTTGCAATATTCACCGTTTTAGGCTTCGATTTTAGTCAAATCAAAAAACGTATCCGAAAAAAAAGTCATATTAACAAAAATCATACATAAAAAAGTTCTCGAAGATAAAATAATGCCTTGGAAGACTGAAACACCTGTCACAATAATAAAACTAAATTTTTTCTAAATTATTAAACATGTTTTACTTTTAATTTTAAAAATAATTTAAATTCTACGAAACAAAAAATCTTCTTTAATTTTAAGTAAACATTGCTATGTAATCAAAACTCTCTCAAAGTCTCAATTACAGATAATATTTATGAAAATCATTCAATTTTAAAGTTTGAACAGTATATTTTTTAATTGGAAAAGGTTTGGGCCGCAATAAATATCAAAATTGACCTTTGCAAACTCATTAAAGTATCGATTTTTTTATTTATATAAAGATATATTATATTATTATGTTTTTTTATATATCAAGTTTAATTAAGTGGGTGGTCCGATATTATTAATTTCTCTATAATTGTAGTTACTTACGAGCAATTGCATTTTTGTGTATTTCTATGGTATGCGTACAAAAATGTCATTCATGGTGCATGCCTTCATCGTAATGTATTTTGTGGAAATATGAGAGTATGACATTGAAAAATTATTTTGTGATTCCTGTTTGTCGACATCTTAATTATATATTATCACACCGAGAGGATGGACCGCCAAATAACTCGTTTCTAGTCTCACACTCGTTGCTTCAATCAAATTCATACATCGTCTCTTACATACCCTTCGCTATTCTGACTCTTGACTTGGTTCACTTGATGTTGCCGTATATTCCTTTTTTACCATTCACATTCGCGTCATGTATTCACTTTCCACTCCTGTCTTCGCTCATTCGCTCTACATACCCAAACCATCTAAGATTCCCTTTCCAAATCTTACTCATTACGCTTTTATCAGCCTTCGATTTTTTTCGAATCTTCATATTTCTCACGAGATCATAAATGGGTTTAACACATATACGCCTCAGGGTTCTCATCTAAACAGCATTCAGCCTACTTTCACCATTTCTCAGACAGTTTCATGTCTTTCTGCCATATAACAGGGTTGGTACTGTGGACTGCTAGTTTAGCTTCTTTGGACATGTTTTACTAGCGTCAAATTGTTAATTTAAAAAAAATAACAAATGAAAAATTCGAACTAACCAAAAAACTTTATTGATCATAAATGATGAAATAACGTTGCCTGCATACCATGAACATGCTCGCTATGCATCTTTGTATTTTTAAAATTAATTTTTCACAGCATTTTACACTTTTTTACCATCCACGACATCTGTACATAATATGTAATTACTAGCTTTAACCTAGTTTCAGTGATGTAATTCAAAAGTAAAGTATTCGACTGGTAAGTTCTCACTTTGGGGAGTCGAACTTGGTTCACCCGGTCATTAACATATCTTACCAATCGGACTTTCACACCCAAAACAATTATTTAACTTCCACATTTCTCTGCCACTATAAATCCTTAAGTCCTATAATATGCCTTGCTTCACACACTGCGAGGACAGAGTACAGTGTACAGAATCGTTTTATTTCTAAAACAAACCAACGGCCCATTATTTACGCTTAAATCTAAAAATGCCAGCGCAGTATGGGGAAAATTTCCAAACAAAGCCGCAATGAAACAATACTGCAATGTGTTTCGTTTTTTTCTGATTCACAAATCACATAATAAACAAAGCATTGTCGGTGGGGGGAGCGAGTTGCACCCTTTTCTTTTTTAAATGACGGAAATAGAAATTCATGAGCTTTGAACATTAGCTGAAAGGGTTATTAAATTACCGTTTGTGGTTTAACGAAGGGTGAGAGATGAACGGATCTACGCTGTCTACCTTATTGTGTTAGAAAAAATAAAATTTTGGTTGTTTTGTCTAACGCCGATCGCCCGTTTAAAAATATCCTTATAGTCGTACCTACTTGAGATCACACAAAACTTAAATAACAAAATTCCTTACTAAATTCACACTAAACTCACATAACGAAATTCACTCACAAATTCATACTAAACTCACAACAAAATTCACTCACAAATTTCCAATAAACTTACATAAGTTTAAGTATAAAAAATATCCACCCCACCTAATAACATCACTTTGTTTTGTTATTTGCTATCGGAAGAAGCGTTTTTCTCATAAAAACAATAATATTGTACAATTGTACATACAAATTGTTATGGTGAATTTAATGATTTCTTAGTCCTCCTCACTAAGGTGTCTTGTACAGAGGCGGACTAAGGCTACTTTAATTGTCTTCTATGTAATTTTTAATGTTTTGTACAGTTTTTCCATTAACATTTTTAGCCAGATTTTATTCTTGATTTGAGTTAAACTTACTATATTCATTTTTCCCTGTATCTGGAGAAAGGATGTTGTGGAGTTTTGTTGCAAAATAAATGTAGTTTCTTCATATCAGATGGTGGTTTTCTAACCTGGAATGTTATTTTTAATGTAATTTTGATTCGATCTAGTTTTGATGGACACGCGGTCTAGTTTTTAAAATTTCAATCGTGAAATATATTTGTTGGGTACTTTAAGTATGGTCTTTATGACTCCTTTTTGAATTGTAAACAGGTTTAGTACTATTATACTCGTAATTATTCAGTTTTATTATTTTTAGATTAGGTAGGAGTACCTACTCCTATACCTGTGTAACTGGTAAGTTGGTAAGTACACGGAGAAAAATGATATTTTTAAAAAAGTGATAGTCATTCAGAATATATCGAGAACACGTGTTATTTTCCTTAAAACTATCATGACGGAACACGACAATATCAGTATATCAATATTAATATTAATATTTGTATGAACTTTTAACTAATACAGTATTTTAGAGCTAGGAATATCTTTTTGGTGATTGGAATTAGAGACCCAATATTATTACTTTGAAGAAAAAATATTTGATATAATCAAACCTCTCTTAATAACGTATTATGCTACGCCAGAACATTTATACCAGTATATCGTTGTTGTAATAACAAAAAGGACTTATTTTGAATGTCCTACTTTGCAGGAAACAATTTTCTTCCGTTACAAGGCAGCCTGCGGAAAGGGAGGCAAAAGGTTTACGGAATTGTCATTTGTTTATTTAGAACCTAAATGTGACCATGCGTGAATTGAAAATATTGCGCATTGTACTAATTTAAGCCACTTCAAAGGGACTTTTGAAACGTACGACCTTTCATCATTACAGAAATGATAATATCATGCCTTACGACGAATGGGGAAAACAAGATAAAATATAATAGACCAATAAATATACAATATTAAAACGTTAAGTTTGTTAGTGCGATTTCAGATTAAATAATATTTATATTATTTTAATAATTAAACTAAATAATTTAATTTTTTAATTAAAAACATCAGTAAATTTAGGCGGCTTGTTTCACAGAATATGAACAATTCAACAAATATCGAGGTTCATTTTAAAGTTCGGTGAATGTTCTATTCAAGTTCTGTTATTATATATTTATGGGCCAGTTGCTTCACAGAATATAACAGAACTTGAATAAAACTTTCAAAATTAACTTCAAAATTTGATGAATTGTTCAAATTCTGTGAAACACTGGCCCTTAGATTTACAAGTCTCACCATAGAAATCTAAACTGATAGACTTGCCCTAATTTGAAATCTTGGTATCATTTCGATGAGCTAGAGGAAAACTTCGTGGCCATATATTTGGCACCAGGAGAGTTTGAGAATGCTTTGAATAAGCTACGAGATCACTCGTATATTGACCGCCAAACGGCGCACATTTAAATAATCAGCCCCTGGGCAGAAAAGTAAAGTTCGCTATAGTAATGCAAATGTTTCTAGCACATTCTTTTGTGGGATTTTATAACACAGGTGGGTAAATTATAACATATTTAGAGTCTAACTAAACAGAGTAAAAAAATATTAAATTTCGGAAAAAAATTCTTGTTTACCCGATTTTGTATTTATAGTCTTACGCAGCCATTGAATTATTCCCCTTTCCCTGATTGGCTAGTCCGTCAATTTGCATGTCGATGAGTTAGGGAGGTGGGTTTGGGTACCACCGCCCCGGGAACCATTTATTGGGTAACAAACACCTCTGCCGTAGGTCACATGACTTAGAAGGAGTGCCCGGGTTCATCGGGTGAGGTGCGTTCAGGATACACGACCTTCGTGGCGTTGCCAGATCGGGAGAGGCTGGTTTGGGGAGACCCTTTGACTTCTCTGATTCATACGTCCGTCTCCAGGACCTTTTAATACCTTTCATACATTCATACCTTTTTCCTTACTAGAACTTCCTCTCCTTCCTTTCTTTAAAAAGGCCTTCCACACAGCCTTCAGGGAAATTATTTTCCTCAGGGCCTCCTGTGTGAATTTATGTAAAAAAAAATTACACAGCATAACGTTTGTTGAAAAGGTAGTAAGTCAGTTACACGCTACGATCATCTATCATGTTAACATACTTATTATGTTTAAAATCAGTATAAAAAAAAAAAAAAAAAATAACTAACACATATAAAATATTTTTCTTATGACCGCTGTAGACTTATTGTTGTTAACTCCGTCAAATAATTAACATACGTTTACTCAGTGTAGTGCAAACATTATTTTAATAAATGAAAAATATTAATTAGTTGTGATCTTTTAACTATCTGTAAAATTTGAGAATTAAGATAGTTCGAATCTAGAACTTGAACCCAGGCGGTGTGCTGCTCTACCAACTGAGAAAATCCGACCCTATTTCTTCAAAACCTCTTGGTTCACAAGGCCGGGACGCTCATTCAAAGCGGCCTCCTAACTTGTACGGGATTTTAAATGCAAGTTATTCTTATTTATTGAAACCTCTTAAAATGTTTTAGTTAATTTAGAAAAAATACGTTTATTGAAGGTTCTCATACAAGTTAGGAGGCTGATTTGATTCAGTGTCCCGGCCTTGTGATCTAGGAGTTTTTGATTTTCTTCGGCCATATTTAACTTTCTAACACAGTTAAATAGAATAAGAACTACCAACATTATCTTAATTTTCTTATTTTTTTATTGGCTACTATTTTTATGTATGATTGCAAGATTCATCTTGAACTAAAGGCAAATTACGTAGTGTCTTGGATAAATATATCCTATTTTAATTTTGATCTTCAATAATTAAATATTAAAATTCGAGGTTTTTCTTATTAAGTTATTCCAAGAATAAGAAATTATTTTTCTTTTCTGTATCTATTGCACGGTAATGAATATTATTAATATTGTTTCGTGTAAAGAAAAGCTTAAAAATATGATATTACTGTTTATAATCATTGAGACGTAGAGTAATGAAAACGTTTTGATCAAACTAAAGCGATTGTTTTAATCGTAGGGCAACAAGTACAATTGTTTTTGAGGCCCTAAAACTTAACCAAACTTAAATGTGTCCTCCGAATCCTCCCCAGGAGTACTCCGAGTATCTTGCAGACATAATGTGGCAAATATCTCCTCCAGCGAGATATTTCAAGTTAGACTAATAGCTCGATGTTGTGATAAAGTTAAAACTTTAAGTTTCCCATTTATAGTCTGTTCGCTCAATGTGCTGTGATAGTGACGCGTTTTCACTCTACGGAACATCGTAAAATGTTTAAATATTGTCATAAAAAACTACCTTAAAAAGCAATAAATCATTTCTTAAAAATTATATTATAAGAATCGTCGAGAAGGGCTTTAACGTTTTATGTTTTGTGGTCCACAGCACAAAATTTAACGTTGTGACATTTTTAAAATATATTTTCGTCACTATAGGTACTATATTTATTTCATATTACTAACATTATTTGTTTATTTAATTATGTTTCAAAGAGGTATTTAATTTTTTTTATAAGACCGACTAATTTTTATTCTATTTTATACCCATTAGTCTAATATTTACACATTATTAAAATTATCTTATTATTTTACGTCATTTAATTAGTTGTGAATAAAATTGGTAATTCAGATATGAGATCGCCAAAAAATAAGTACAATAATCATTTCTCAATGGGCGAGTGGTTAAAGGCATTATCCCGGTAAGACAGAGGTCCTGGGTTCGATTCCCAATTGCGACTGTTACTTAATTTTTATTTTCTTGTTCTGTTTCATGATTTGTTTAGAATTATTAATATTATCTTCTTCTTCAATGATTCATAAAAAACCATTAAAGTAAATTTTTTTTATTAATTTGAATCATGTAAATTGAACCAATTTTTTCGTTTTTACGACAAATTTTTTCCAAGAAATAGACATTAGCTTTAACAATTTTTTTCTTTTTCATTATTCTATTCTTCATTCTTTTCTCTCTTCGATTGCCCCTTAGTGTGTCATGCAGTATATAATTATCGCGATTAGAACTGAATCCTGCACAAGGACTTCCGCAAAAGCTTTAAGCTTCCAGCAAACAGTCGGACTATTATTATTATCGTGCGTAATTAATATTGATATGCGGTGGCCATTCCTTTACTACGGAGAGAGTCGGTCTAAATCTCTCGCCATAATTAGCCTTTATTTGTCAACAGTAGTTCGTGCCCCGTTTTGTTTGTCCACAGAGCCTAGACACCAGACGGTTTGTGTTTGCGACTCCGGACTTTGTTATCTGACCCCTTACAAGCGTTTCCGTTGAAGCTTCTACGCTTCCGGTTGAGCATGTAGCCTGTCTGGCTACTAAATAGTGAAGTTCTAATGTTAAAATAAACGTTTCTTCTTATCTAAATGTTTGTAATATTGGGTTGATGCCTGATGTTCGTTACGTAGCATTTAGTACCCAAACTAATAGAAAATAATAGATAGATATACTTTCAAGGTTCTGGCTACGATTCCGACTTTTTAAGGGTTCAGATTCGAAGAGCTTTTTACCAGCCGAATATGTTTGTTTTGTTCGTTAATTTTTCAACGTATAAATCACAGTACATATGAAAGCTATTTCTAATGCTTTGTATACAACAACCAAACAAACCTGGGTGTTGAGGGACGTACAGGAAAATCATTTCAAACAAGTTTAAATGTATTTTTCATAGAATACAGAATAAATCTAGTGGAAGCATCTTCCAAACAAATATGAATGGAAAATAATGTTCCATTTAGCCCAATAGCCCGTCTAATTTACACTCACCTGGCATCATAGATCTTCATCCCTTATGAATTTCGTAAACACAGTTTTGCATTGGAAATTTAAGTCAATGAGTTATTTGCCTGTGTTAAAACTGACTGTCTTTGTATTTTATTATTTTGTATTGTAGTCAGATAAAAGTTATTCTATTGTATATTTTTTAAATATTGTGATTTATTGTTATATGTATGGTTTAGTAATATATTAATATTGTTAAATTGACCTGCTGACAAACTGCTTTGGCAGTTTAGCAGGTGCTTAGTAAAAAAATAAAAAAAATAAATAGTTAGGGAAATATTTGGATCAGGAAACACGCCCACAAGGAACTTCTTGTGTTATTCTTTATTCTATGTTATTTTTGCACATCACCAGAGTCGAAAATTTCAATTTTTTATTTTGCTAATTTGGAACACTAATTGGATTGGATTCCGTTGGGAAGTAAGAGCTTCACAGATGCACTCATAGAGGGCAGTGCATAGAGCTTGCTTGGAAGTCCACAAGATAGCAGCTAGTAGCCAGTAGTCGCCAAGACCAGTTATAATGCTCCCAGACAAACTTGGTGCTTTCCATAGACATATGAATATTAGTAGACCTGCCCTAAGTGATTAAAAGCGTATTATTCCCCACTCCCCATACCGGTTCCATTGGAGCCGGCTGTGCTCGCGTATGGCCTCAAGTGAAATTTGAAAACGTGACGTCATCATTCTTGTGCGAACTATGGTCTAGGCATCATCGGTTCATTTTACGAAATAACACGGCAAAATGTTGACTTGTGCTATGAAAACTTGTAAAAATAGATGTGAAAAAGAGAATAAACCCAATTGTCGTATTACATTCCATATATAAGCATTATTTTACTTTATTTTAAGCATATTCACATCGTATAATATGGATCAGTTGTAGAAACATATACTATCACATCGAGAAACGTCTGGACGCGAAACACAAAGCTGGTTGGTTGCTGGGAAGTAAATTATGAACATTTATAAAAGTGTCTTAACCAAATACTTAAACGAAATATTCGACTCTGAAAATAGAAGAAATTTTTTGCCGAATTTGGACTTCGCAAATTTGTTCATAACGTGGCGAGTAATTTGCGCTCCCATGTAAAAATGTCTATTCATTCAAAAGCAGATTTTACTTTTAAGAACTAAATAGAGATATTATAATGCGAGATGCCTATTTACTGTCAGATTGATTTATTGACGAATCACAGTCAGCTTTACCCCCTTCGTTCTTCAACAGTTGATTTTACCCCTCGCCATTATCTTCTCGTCTATTAATTCATATGTCTGTGGTGCTTTCAGATTCGAGCCAGCTTCTAGTTAGGTCGACTATCGAGTCACCATTGTAATACGTGAAATATTAATAAAACCCTGATTTAACAAAAAAACCTATTATTTAAAATCTCCTTCCACGATGAGTTGGAGAACTGTTTGTGGGAACACAAGAGATTCAATTCGACATATTATGGTTTATTATTTTTTTCTTTCGTGTTTTAGTTTTTGTTTTATTCATCAGCTTATTATCATTAAACTCATTAAATTTTATTGACTAAACAGGTAAGATTCTCTTTAAAGTTAGTGATTTGTCTGATAGTGAAAAACTTTACCCAGCGATTCCTAACCTTATTAGCAGTAAAAAAATTAAGTTAAATTTTGGTCTCCAGTAAAATTACAACACAAATATTCTTTTCCATGTTGCTGTTGACCGTTTTTTTAAATTTTTTTTTTGATATTAACTCCACACAGGAGGCCCTGAAGAAAATAATTTCCCTCAGGGCCTATGTCATCTTTGGGGATGCTGTGTGGAGGGTCTTTTTGTGGAGAGGAAGGAGTGAACATGGGTCTTGAAGAGTCCCATGTTGTAGGAGGGAGGAAACACAGAGGCCAAGTGACCACCTAACCCCCCACCCCGACCCTAACTATCAAATACTACTGACCAAAATACCATTTTCATTTATAACTGCAAATAAGCTCAGTAATCACCGGTTAAAATAAGTCCGGTACGTCACTTCACCAAAAACCATCTCACCAAATATAAATACTCAATTAACTAAACTAAACTAAATCGACTTGCGAGTCTCGTTTAATTCAGTTCAAATAAAAACATAGAAAACGATACCCCACTCGATCTAGTCAGTAAATATGTGTTTTTCAAAAACTACCCCACTCTCCCTCCCCTAGATGGGTGTTCCAGCACTTTTTGGTGTAAACTTTGCAGATCTTCATTTATTCTTCCAAGATAAATGCATGCCCAAACGTTTATGAAAGCACTAATTTTGTCATTAATCAAACCCTATTTTACCTGTAGTATATGGGATTAAAATATACTATAGTACAAATCTTACACATACTAATGATATTTCTATGATCACTAATAATAAATAATAGTTGGTATCGGAGTGGATAAATGCGTCGGGTTCTAACTCAAGTGCCGCGGCGCTCCTGATGCGGAGGATTGAATGCACTACGCGCCTTGGGTTCTAAGTCCTCCACCATTGCACTACCAACATTTTACGCTCATAATATTGAAAGTAGGTGGAAATCAATTAGTGTATACTAATTCGTAACCCGGAAACGTTGATCTTTAAAAGAAAAAGAAAAATATGCGTGGACAATATAAGTGATGGACATAATTGAGACATTCGTTTAAAATAATCAATTAAAATTCATTCGACTGAATTCGAAATAGAAACATTTAAACTTAATTAAAAGCCAAAATAATGTTTCCGACAAATCGCTCGGTTTCGATTAGACCGACAAAGTGAGAGTAACTCGACTGGAAAAAATGTGCGGTTTTTAAAACAAAGACAATTTCAAAGTAATTTTTAAAATAACAAAATGCCACCATAGTACTTTTTATTTGACGTCCAAACTAACTTTGTCTAATAACGTTAATTAGATAATATTAATTATAATTTAATTCAAAACTAATACTGTCGCAATTTTTTTTTCAAATGCCAAATATATCGATAGTTATTTGTTTTCGTGTTTAATTTTTTTATTATAAGCATTAATTACTCGCCTGAAATATCAATACAAATTGAAAATATCTGCTGAATAAAAATAAATGCCGCCGACGGGAATTGAACCCGCACCTTCTGATGTCCGGTCAGGTGCTCTGGACCACTTAGCTCCATCATCAGGGCAGATCCGGTAGATCCGACGCTGCAACGCTGTCCGAAACGTCGGCTAAAGGAGTTAGCGCAACACGGCATAACACCCCAAAAACAAACAACAAAAATGCTTTTGGCCGCGAGAATCTAAAAACTTACATCACACGTAATATTTAAAAACATATATTATCTCTGTCTTCGATGGTTTTGAAAGGTAATAAAATACTAATATAATTGTGAGAAATTTAAAAAAGGATTTCAATGTATTTAATAATATTAATATATGAAAAAAATATATGGTATATTAAAAAATTTAATATATTCTATAATTCAAAACACATACGATATTCTGATTTTCCTTTTTCGTATAATACTGTCCTTTTCAAGACCCGCATTAATAAATTCTTTACCACAGACCCTACCTTAACCCTCCTCACAAAGCTGCCCAACCGGATGGCGACATAGCTCCCCTTCCTTTACACTTTACAGACAGGTGCGCTTTTCTGTGTCTGCTTCCAGAACTTTCCGGAACCTTCTAGACTCACCGACACACTCAGCCATTCAGTTTGGAACCGTATAGAACCTTCTTGGACTTTCGCCTTTCAAAACCTTGTAGATCATTCGAGAACCTTCATAGACTTTCTGGAATCTACCAGGCTCACCAACACAGTCGGCGGGCCCATTCTGAAATCTGAAGCTTCGCGGCCTTCCCATGACAAATAACATTATCGTCTCCCACTCCCACCCACGCTCAGCCATCCCCACCAAATCCTCTTACTTTCGATGTGACACCAAGGACTATCTACCACCATAACCACCAGTGAGTGGCAGTGGCTGGTTGTGAAGAAAATTTGGCGGGTAGGGAAACACGGGTTTCTTTTCAAAATATATTAGATTGGAACACAGAATGGTGTAATCTACATTTTACGTAATCAAGAACATTTTATTTGCTCAAAGACAATTTCAAAGTAATTTTTAAAATAACAAAATGCCACCATAGTACTTTTTATTTGACGTCCAAACTAACTTTGTCTAATAACGTTAATTAGATAATATTAATTATAATTTAATTCAAAACTAACATTGTCGCAATTTTTTTTTCAAATGCCAAATATATCGATAGTTATTTGTTTTCGTGTTTAATTTTTTTATTATAAGCATTAATTACTCGCCTGAAATATCAATACAAATTGAAAATATCTGCTGAATAAAAATAAATGCCGCCGACGGGAATTGAACCCGCACCTTCTGATGTCCGGTCAGGTGCTCTGGACCACTTAGCTACGTCGGCTTATTCCCAACCCGCAGCGACGGATGTATAAGATATTTTCAATTTGTATGGATATTTCAGGGGAGTAGTTAATGCTTATAATAATTTGTTATCCTTTCTGCTATGCATTAAAACTTTGTCTTATAAAAGTTTATCATAAAAAAATAATACTTTATGACAGAATAATCATATATTTAAGGTACAAAATATCTTATTTTAGCATTCGGGAAGTCAGGTGTATAGAAAAGTTTTAAGGTTACAAAGAGCAATTAAATGGTATTTCACTGTTTCAAAAATTTCATTCAATAGCACCAATCTTATTGTCACGCTATACTGTGCTAGAACATCTGTTCTGTCGTGGAGTCGTGGTGACGACTCATGCTTATCATTAATCAAATCAGTAAGCCTTTGCCTTGTGCCATCACAGTTGATTATAAAAGTTTCGTTTTTTTATAAATAATAATAAATATTGTAGACCACAAACTATAGTGCAAAGTAAGGCTCTAGTCAAAGATATTAGAAGAACGAGATGTGCTATGCGCAGTTCGTACTGTGTGGAATTGTTTTGCCGAGTGTCGCCGGTTTTGTTCACCAATACTACTGCACACTTTCGCTTACGCTAAGGCATCGCTAAGATATCCGCACTAATACATAGAACAGATTTCTGTGCGTACACGTCCCGATACCGTTCAAAGTACCCTAATTAGGTAGTACTCCGGCTACGGTCCGGCGGCCAACATAGCATATCTCGTTCTTCTAATATCTTTGGCTCTAGTGCTTTTTAACATTGAATACAATTAACCTCAATTGTAAAATAGTTAATCAAATATTCAAAGCGGTTTGGTATAAGTTTATAGGCCACGGTTATAAAAATACCTCATAATGTGCATAATTTTAATATGACTTGTTTTCACCACGACCCGGAGTGGAAATTAAGTAATTTAGTGGATAAAGTACTTTTCTGATAAACCACTACGCGAAACATGTTTACTTGATATGGATGCAGCTATGAAGCTTATTTACTTTCCAATCTTCCCTTCTCACCGTAACTTCCTTCAACCTTCACAAAATTCACCAACTTTAGGAAAATATAATGCCACTAGATTGGAAATATTAGAACAGCTATTCGGCAAGTTATGTAATATCGCACATAAAAAATGCTTAAAATTATTAGTCAGTAAAGTCATGAAAAAAAATGAAGCGGATAAGCATATTTTTTTCATAAGCAGTGTAAAAATAGTATCAACGAAAATTTCTTAAAGAATATTTATTTTAATACGGATTAAACGCACTCGTTACTTAAAAGAGAATCCATACAACCGAGATCCCTAGAAATCCGATCTTAGCATCAAGTTAATCGGTAAAAAGTTCGGCTCAATTAACGCTAAACCGTTATCCCGTACCGGTATACCAATACATTTCTCTTCATCGTTAATAGACCTGACCACATATCGGTAATAGTCAGCCTTGGGATAAATTTACAAAATCCACGAAAATAAAGCTATTGCCGGATTGGTTCCAACCAGGGCTGGACTGGCCTGAACTATCGGTGCTGTATGACGTAATATTATGTTGGGTGACTATTATAATTCACAGTTTTATGCCAGGAATAGATACTAAGAACTTGATTTAGGAACTATCTGACTTTGCCAAAGATTTCAAAATTGTATTTTCTTTGTCAATGGGATTTATTTGCTGTTTTTTAATGTCGAAAAAAAACGATAATAATAGTTTTTTATTTAATTTTTATGTTGAAGAATAAATTATAAAGAACGTTAAAAATATGTTATTTTTGTTTTATCGCCATATTCATATGTTTGTGCGGAGGGCGTTTGTGACGTCACACTGGACAACGTTTGTAGGAGCAGTCCCCGTTAATGCTAACAGCTCGCTCAGCAGCAAGTAGCGTTACCTACGTCATACGCCAAATTTGAACCGTTTAAAGTTTTGCGGTTTTAGATAGTTTTTTTAAATCAATAATTATGATTGAAAATATTAAAATTTATTACACATTTTTAGTAAGATAGCGAAAATTAGAATCAATTTTTTTTTTTTAAATTTTCCACCCAAATCTTTAATTTCCAGAATTTGTCCTACTTTAGAACTTGGATCTTAGTTCTTGATAATATTTTATAGTGAAAAAACTCTCGTTACGTTCTCTAAATGAGAACTGAGAATATTTTCGTCACGATATTAACACGACATTATTTCCTATAATAAAGTCCAAATCTTAGCGACGTAAATGAAAAAGGCGTGTAGAAGACGGACCTATGGTCTAATTTGTCCAGAAAATTGATCTTTTAATTGATTGTGATAAATTTATTACTAAAATCTTAAATGAATAGAACTGAATCCATCGGAGAGTTATTTATTCAAAGTCTAAATAAATAAAATATGGTGCTTACCGCTAATTTAAAACTTGAAAAACGTTTTATAAATTAATTAAATAAGTAACTTAAAATATTTTAATTGCAAGGTAGTGTTTTTATTAATCTTACATATACAACAACTTACATCTAAGAAATAGGTCTGAAAAAAGGTAGTACCTGTAGTTACGAATTCGTCGGAATTAATTAAAATGTGAGCTTTGTCTTCTGTCTTCTCTCGAGTCTCGTGTCGTCTTAATAAGGTAATTTTCCTTTATAATAATAATCATGCAAATTTGCTTCATATGAAGTAGTTATCATAATAAATAGGCTTCACGACTCACGAGCAGAGCTACCATTATTACACCAGAATTTCCAACAATGTTGAATTTTTCCTAATGGAAGTTTTCCTTGTTACTAATACTTGGTTCTTAGAAATGTTTCCATTACCTACCTAATATCTAAGAAAAGCTTATATATATATATATATATATATATATATATATATATATATATATATATTATTAACTTATGGTAATAATATAAGCTTTTCCAAATCAATATCAAGAATTGCTCGATTATAAAAAATATTACAAGCACTGCAGACAGAAAAATTGCGGTAATATATTTTATAATTCAATCACTACCTCCAAGAGTAGCTTGTACTTGTTAAATATATATACCTATTTATTTTATTTATAAATACTAAGGAGGGTTGTTTTTGATTTTCAACCATTCATCAAATTTAAAAGTTAAAATTTTAGTTCTGTGTAAGTTCTATTCAACTTCTGTTATTATTTCATCACGAACCGGTTGTTTGCACAATACTTATTAACTTGATATTTAACGATGAATTTCATTGACGAAGAAGATGGTCAATATTGCATCAAATACTGTACAAAATTAATACCTCCAAGTTCTGACGTTTCCCATAAATTCTGATGCAACCTGCTATACTAGCGCCTCCTAGCGGCATGAGTTGTGCGCATTAGTTTTCTCTCATAAGTTTTGGATTTCAAGTGAAATTACATTCTTTATTTTACGTTAATAAATTATTGAAGTCGAATTTAAAAAAAAAATTAGATATCCCACATACGACCTTATAATTTTTATGATCACAAGTAATATTTAAAAACATATATTATCTCTGTCTTTGATGGTTTGAAAGGTAATAAAATACTTATATAATTGTGAGAAATTTAAAAAAGGATTTCAATGTATTTAATAATATTAATATATGAAAAAATATATGGTATATTAATAAATTTAATATATTCGATAATTCAAAACACATACGATATTCTGATTTTCGTTTTTAGTATAATACTGTCCTTTTCAAGACCCGCATTAATAAATTCTTTACCACAGACCCTACCTTAACCCTCCTCACAAAGCTGCCCAACCGGATGGCGACATAGCTCCCCTTCTTTACACTGTACAGACAGGTGCGCTTTTCTGTGTCTCCTTCCAGAACTTTCCGGAACCTTCTAGACTCACCGACACACTTAGCCATTCAGTTTGGAACCGTATAGAACCTTCTTGGACTTTCGCCTTTCAAAACCTTGTAGATCATTCGAGAACCTTCATAGACTTTCTGGAATCTACCAGGCTCACCAACACAGTCGGCGGGCCCATTCTGAAATCTGAAACATTCGCGGCCTTCCCATGACAAATAACATTATCGTCTCCCACTCCCACCCCCGCTCAGCCATCCCCACCAAATCCTCTTACTTTCGATGTGACACCAAGGACTATCTACCACCATAACCACCGGTGAGTGGCAGTGGCTGGTTGTGAAGAAAATTTGGCGGGTAGGGAAACACGGGAATCTTTTCGAAATATATTAGATTGGAACACAGAATGGTGTAATCTACATTTTACGTAATCAAGAACATTTTATTTGCTCGGATTTAACGAAATCATTTCACCAACTATATATAACCTGACAAGGTTTTTGGCATCTTGAAAACGTCTTAGGAGAGTTTTTTTTGTTTGTTCATAAACTGAACCACGGAACCTACATTTTTTATCAATATTGATTAAAATACACATTCGTATTATTATCAAAGTACAATATTAGAAAAAAAAAATTTTTTCAAGGCTTCTTTGAAATAAGCGAAAAATTTCGGGTTTGTTTTTTGGTTTCCTAGCTGTCCCTGAACCCAAAGTCTTTGTAAATAGATTATGCGTTCCACGCAACTAACGGATGGCTGCGTTTATCCTAATGGCATTAAAATAAACAGTCCGAACCTACATAATTCAATTATTTTGTGTTATTGTGTAACTGCTGTGGCCCATATTGTCTGTTGTCTGTTGTCCGTTGTCTGTCCGTTGTTGCTAACGTTTGGAAAAACAAAGCTAGGACATTTCCTCGCTAATAGATTCCGATTAAAATAGGGTGATTTCATTTGGATTGTGAAAGTTTCTCGTTTATTTCATTAAAGGATGATAGATTGGGTTTTAATTGACATTCCTAGTTTATGTAAATAAGCAAACTAATAAAAATGGTGATAAAGCAAATATTAAAATTTTTTCAATAAGTTTATATTAAAATTGATCATTAGACAATAGTATTATGCTTATCACTATTGTTCATGAGATTTTTTATTGTTATTGCAATTAGTTTCTTAGTATATGTGAAATTGTTATTGCAATTAGTTTCTTAGTATATGTGAAATTGTTATTGCAATTAGTTTCTTAGTATATGTGAAATTGTTATTGCAATTAGTTTCTTATTATATGTAACATTGTTATTGCAATTAGTTTCTTAGTATATGTAACATTGTTATTACAATTAGTTTCATAGTATATGTAACATTGTTAGTGCAATTAGTTTCTTATTATATGTAACATTGTTATTACAATTAGTTTCTTATTATATGTGACATTGTTATTGCAATGATTTTATTGGCATATGAAAAATTGTTATTGCAATTAGTTACTTATTATATGTTACATATTTTGATAGGTAGAATTAAGATTTAATAAATACAAATTTAAAATTTTCGGTGGGAAATCCAGCAAATTCATAACTGCGAAAGAAAATAAATCTAGAACATTCTGAAAGTCTTTAGGAAATAAGATTACGTAACCAATTCGCTCGAAAATTTAGAATATTGCCCTCCATTCAAAATATAGACTAATTTAAAATAAAATAAATACACGAAACATCGCTACGATATATTTTAATGGAAAAATGCAAAACTTGAAATTTCAAATGTAAAAATGTATGTTTGATTCGTCAGTTTTTTTTTGTCTATCGTGTGTAAAAAAGTTAGTCCTCAAATATATCCTTAATAATAATAATCATTTGTGGACGTAATTTACAAATAACAAACGAATCATTCAATAATGAAGATATTCAAATTTGAGTTCTCTTCGTTATTCATCACTAAACTCAGTCCCAGTAAGCTATTCCCTTAACTGCTCCCAGTACGCATGGGTTGGGTTAAGTTACATATCTCACTTAATTGTTCCCAGTGAACATGGGTTAAATTAAGTTACTTATTCACGTAACTATTTCGCAATGTGCATTGTATGATTTAAGTATCCTTACTCACTTTGCTGTTCTCAGAACGCATGGGTTAAATTAAGTTACTTAACTTACTCTCAGTGAGCAAAAGTTCAATTAAATTAACTATTCGCTTAACTGTTCCTAGTACGCATGGGTTGAATGAAGTTACTTATCGCACTTAATTGCTCACAGTGCGCATGGGTTGAATTAAGTTACTTATTCACTTAAGTATTTCGCAATGTGCATTGTTTGATTTAAGTAAACTAACTCACTTGACTGTTCCAGTGCGCATGAGGTGAATTAAGTTACATAACTAAATTACACGAGGTTTTTATCAATACAATTTATTAATGCCAAAGTGTTAATATTAAACGGTAAATTAGTATTTTAAGCAATACGATTACGAAGAGAATTATTAATATTTAATTTTTTATGATTCATTGATTAAATTTAAATATAAAATAATAATTTTAATAATTATTGGATTATTTAAAATAACTCAGGAACGCAATTAAACGTGTTGATTTATTTTTGTAACATAAACAAACATTTAGATTTAAGTAAAAATTCAATTCACAGGATTTGTTCAAATGTTACGCTGTATGATTTCACAAATACATGTTTCATTAAATTACAAATTATTGTGTAAACCTACATTTAAATACATTATTTAGACAAAATGAATATAAAAAAACACACTATTTATATGATATGAATAAATTTACATGAAAGAGCTACGGTGATATGTAAAATGAATATATGAATATATATAAATGAATATATATGGTGAATGTCAAAATAGTAAATTAAGGGGATGCACTACGTCGTGTAATATTTTAAATCAAGCCGCTATCAATAACACCCCGTAGATAGCGATAAGGTTTAAATTCCCGCTTTTTTGGGTTTATAAAAAGACTTATTTAAAAAATACTCGATTATTTCAAAGGCCAAGATGTATTCTACTCGCAGTATTTAATTAAAGCATCTGAAACATTTCTAGGCGACCAAATTTTCAAACCAAAAACACATGTTTTTGCATTACTACGTAGTGCATAGTCTTAATATAAATTTTGTCATAAATTGACAAAATATTAAAATTTTACTTTGCATATGTTCCGTTCGAAGAATTGTGAGAACTGGATTGAGACCGTAAACAATTTTGCTAATAATACAATAATTAGCACGTATTAGTACCTATTCACGTACTGCGAACAATTACACCACACAAAACATATGTAATTATCTGATGAATTCAAAGATATTCTATTAAGTTTATTAAAAAAATATATATGAGTCGTTCCCCGACCCAAAACGTTTAAATTAACTCTGTTAATTAATTTCATAAAAAAAATACATTAAAAATTAAAAAAAATAAATAAGAACCCATCTTTTATCTTTGTTTTAGGTACACTTCCCGTGAAGCATTATTAATATAGAAACGGAAAATGAAAGAGAATGGAATAATTTATCTGAGGTTTCATTGCATACCAATTTAGTTTCATGTTATTTTCTTTTATTTTTTTTTATTAACATTTTTGACCTAAGAATCAGAAGCGGGTGAAAATGGGCGAGTTTTACATTTTATTTGTGTTTATAATGGAACATTTTCTAGGTAATAATGGTGTTCGACGGCGTTAAAAAAGCTCTTAATCCATAGAAACAACGACGCGCCGCGACGCTTTAATCTACTAAATTCTGTTTATTATTGGTTAGCGTCGAAGCGATATAAAATAAAACGACTCGTTTTAGGACGCTGAAATACTAACACTGGCAGACTTCAGACATGTAATACATTTATTATTTCCACAGTTTTACATTTTCTCGAGAAACGAAAGAAAAAAACAATATACCATAATATCACCATATATTCTAAATAAAATAAAATAAAACACAAAATTTGAGTAATCATGAAATTTGTTCCTACATTCTTCTTGGCAGTAGAAATGAATATCTGCATCTGCAAAATAAAGCGTTGGATACGCACTAGTTATAAGAGGCAGATATTCATTTAAATTGTGAAGAAATTAGCACGATGTAAACAGTACGTAATATAGTATTGTCTAATTTTTATGTTTCTTTACTAAAAACTGTTTTATATCACTAATTATTCGACTTGGAAGTGGTCTTATTCGATTTACCACTAATGGAAATATAGTAAACTCGACCCAATTTTTAAATATGAACTTTATTAATTAACATTTTTTAAAGTTTTAAACCCCTTCGCCTAGAGGGGTGTCTCACTCCTATTTTGGTTTGATCTTTGTAGATCATTTATATTGTTTCACGAATGCACGAATTTTGTCATTTATCAAATCCCTCTTTCATCATGAGTTTATAATGTTTATTGGAATTAGATTCGCGTAAGATGTATTCAATGAAATAAAATAAAGGAATTAAAATGGCAATGCAACAAAAAACCGCCCCTCAGCATTATCACCCTCAGCTATATATATATTAATAACTGCACATATAAAAAATAAAAACTTTGACAAACCTTAGTCAGATATATGCAAAGGCCTACTTAAATTTTCACTTGAAATAAAACATGATACTTAAACTTGCATATTTTATGATACTATGTACTAGCGCAGATGGCGGAAATCACCGGATTTAATAATTCTAGGATTTGTGAAGCTACAAATTTTAATGTATCTTTGCCTCAGGATCATTGCAAAAACAAATATTGTCAATTTTTTTGATAATATATTTATGCTTTATAGATGATAAATAATTAGAGAAACGATCAGAATCACCTTTCGACTGAACACGGTTAGCACACTTTAAAAATCATCTGATTCAGATGTCTGGCAAAAATTAAAACAAATGAAATTCAAATTTGACGGCCACCGTGGTCGATGGGAGACTCTCGACTAGCAAGCTGGAGGTCGGTTCGAATCCCGATGTGAGTAAGTTAATTTTATTTGATTAATTTGTGTTATTTCACAAATTACTCATTTACAATAATATGTAGTATATTTAAGGCACGTTCCAGATTGCAAGTTACTCTCAGTATCGCCCTGGTGTAAGACCACCATTCAGAATTGTAACGATGCTTGAAATGGCTTTGGTCCTGTTTGGTGACATATCTGAATAGCCAGGTACATCCTAACCTTTATCTACTCCATCTTCTTTCCCTTCTCTCTACCTCCAGCCTTACAATGTACCCCAATTGGGGATATCATAGTTTCACTGGCTGCAGATGGTTGGGTTATGTCATTTTTTATTCATATATATATTTATATATATAAAAAAAAAAAATTACGCTAAAATATTTCACATCACGCACTAACAACTGAAATTATTTTGCTTGGTTAAGTATATTTCTCTTCAAAACGTGCATGATATCGAATAACTCGGTATGAAACAATTTCTCAAGATTGATAATTTATAGTTTTCATAAACAATTTGACAGTTCTAAGCAATATATTCCACCAACCCCATATCGAGCAAATCAATTCAATTAATAATACGGTACCGGGGAAACAGCATGATTCTGGGTAATAAATCTACACAGACGTCTTGCACATGTGAAATTCTGACACTTGTAACACTAAATAATACTACCTCGTCTTTATCAGACCTCAAATCAAACATAACGACGATCGCTGGCTGGTTATGAAGTCGAATGGCTTATTTAATGATTAATAATTATTGGAATTTATTAATAAACAAACACAATCAATTTGGGAGGAGGGTATGGGTTTGGTAACGAACGCCTCTGCCGTAGGTCACCTTAAGGGACATGCTACGTTTGGTGACGTAGTTCGGAGTGCCCGGGTTCAGCCGGAATAGAGAGACTGACATCTCCAGCCTGACTCTCTCGACTCATTGACTTGCATCGCAGTTGGTGGGATGGCTTCATACATTTGTCACCCCTGGACACACCGACCCCCAGTTTTTTACCCCTCCTCAAACCATTTTACTTCCCAAAGCTTTCTACCAATTATTTTCCTCCGGACCTTTCCCATTGGCAAGAGAGTGGAAATAAACAAAAGCTTCCAGACAAAGCTATTTATTTGTCTATTATTATACAGCTAATACAGACAATTATTAATTAACTCTGAGATAATTGAGCCCAATAATCTAGATATGGATATTGGATATATGAAGACCACAATATGCGTCGAGAATGAGCTGCAATGCAGGTTACAAATGTAAAAACATTGTGGCCTAGTCCAGTGTTGTAGCTATAGCATTCCCATGGGGGGAGGAGGTTCGACCCCAAGGGGGGAGGTTCGTCTCTAAGGGGGGATACGACCCTAGTGGGGGAGCAAGGGAGAAGGGGGGAGGGAGGTTGGAAAATTTATTAGAAAGTATATTTTTGAGAACTCTACTTACCACAACTTATTGTTTACATCACATTAATAAAAGAGGTAGTGCAAATTATTTTGCTGTTGAGACCGATGGGAAGGAGGGGTAAGGGTTTGAATCCCCTAACCTCCCCCCCCTTATCAGAGCTCTAGGCCCAGTCAATATTAGTTTCTAACTAGATGTGCCTGTTCTAAGAAACTAATCATGCTAGGTTTCATTGTATATTGTTATAATTTTTCTTGTTCGGTAAGTAATATTAGATTTTAATTATATTATATTAAGTTGTTTATAAATAATTGAAGGTGAATAAAATAAAATTAAGTAGTAATTTTTTAATAATATTTCTGAAACATTTACTGCTAAACCCATAAACCGATTGGTTATTTTTGGATTACTTATGAAGCGCTTTGATTGCTCGTATTAAATATCAATTAAAAATGCTGACAACCTGCAGTTTAGCGGGTGCTTGTAATGAAGAAAACAAAACAAAAATAGATTAAAAATATGGGGGTGCAATCAATTAAAATACGATAATTACAGCAGAGTATAGGAGGGCTGAATGATATTACCAGAGGACAAGGGGTTCGCATTCCGACGTGTTCTAATAATTTAAATTTTATTATTATGTGTTTGTAACATTTACTTAATATAAAGTACATTTGCGCAACATTACAGATTTGTACATTCTCTTAGTATCACGCTGGGGAAAGACCATTATTCAGAATCGAAACATTGTTGCTTGAAATGTGTTTAGAGAGTGGTTAGGTTGCTAGAAAAAGGAAGAGACACCCGCGGCAAAATTGAATATCATAATTTTTTAACAGTTTCGTTTTGTGGAAAATTACTCTAGTGATGATTTTAAGTGAATCGTGTGCGAAATTAAATGATAATGACAAAACCATGCATATCTGCCCTTCAAAAGAATGTTAGGATTATAGAAAACTCAAAGACATGATTCGCAAACAATGTGGGGTAACTTTTACCCCAAATACCTTAAAATATTCAATAGTTTACCGGCAAATTCATAAGCAACAAAAATCTCAGTACCTACCTTTTGTAATCCAAGCGTTAGCCATACAATGAAAAATTTATGTTTTTTTTTCCTTTTTTATTAGTTTTTCTTTTTTATTGTAAAAGTATTTACATTAAAAAACATGTACAATACATAAAATCAAGCTTTTTAAAAACAGTAAGGAAAAATATTAATTCGTAAGAATTCAAACATAGATTTAATTTTTTTATTGTTCTTTAAAGTTTTTCCCCGTTAAACTACAATTAAACAGTTTATCAACACGATGTACATGTTCAATTACAAATGTATATATTTATACATAATATTATTGCTAATTATAAATATACACAATATTGTTGCTATTTATATTATTGCTATTGGGACATAGTCTAAAATAATAATTTACAGATCGTTTGGCCAAATGAGTAATTATTAAATTGTATATTTCTTTTAACATAAAAATAAAATTAGTAGTTCTATGAGCAGTAAACTTCGCGTAATATTGATTACTGTAACTTGATTACTCACAATGGTCGTGCGCTCTGGCGGAATTAAAATATACTATCAAACACGGCTTCCATCTTGAAAGGATTAACTGGATACGAATCACAAAAACCAAATTACATACAGACGAAATGCAAAGTGGTCGAGTCAAACTGGACTAAGTCGTGATCGGTCAATTAGACAATCCACTACGTACTTTTGCAAAAAATATGTTTCAAATTAGTTATTATGTTAAAGTGTTTCGAAGTAAAATATTGCTGCAATAAAAACTAATTAATTTTTGGCGCCTACGGTCATCAAAATATACAATCATCATAGCAAAAGAGAAAGATGAACAAAATTCCGACATACTGCGTAAATCTTTAATTCGTGTCGGAATGTTAATTACATTTTTTCAAACATGGAGTGTACTTTTCCATCCTTCCTTTTTTCAAAATTCTTTTGTTTGTTCACCTTTATTTAAACATGGAATATACAATTTCTATTCTTCTTTTAAAAAATATTAGTTTGTTTATTTACTTTTAAGATGTGGAATAACAGCCAGTAAAAGCAAATGGATTGGTGCGTTACGCTCTTTGAAGATATTTAGAGTCGTTCGGTCCTACGCTATATTGGGAGATGTCTAATGTGGTAGGTATAAAGATTGCTTCAGTTGATGTCCTCGCCGACGTGTGGGTCGGTAAATGTTGTAATATTAAATGCTCTCAGGCGAAATAAATACATGACTTTGGAATGAAATAATATATGTTTGCCAACTCCGTTTGGCTCGGCATACTATTCAATGTTTTAGATATAGAAATCGATATCGATAAAGATGGTTAGGGCATGTAGAGCGTTTTAAAAAAAGATCTATAAGGATAATATTTTATTTTGTCTATATTTTTTAGTGGTTATAATCCTTAGCTATGAATCCGGAGGTCGTATGTTCAAATCTCGGCGTGCCCATGTAATTTTATTTTAGCAATTTAATAATTTATAGTACGTATATTTTGACACGTTCCAAAGAGGTAGATACTTTCAGTATCGCCCTGGTGAAAGTGTGTATGTCATCTTTGGGAATGCTGCGTGAGGTGACTTTTTAGAGGAAGTTCTGGAAAGAAAAAGGTATGAGGGCTGGGTAGGAATCTGGGAGTTAATGTGTTCAGGAGTGAGGGATGTATGAATCCATCCCACTGCGGTGCGATGCGATGGGTCGAGAGAATCCGGCTGGATAGGTCAAAAAGGTCTCCGTCGACCGGTCTCTCCTGATCCGTTTCGCCACTCAGTAGGGAGGCAAAGGTATCCACCGTCAAGACCCAAAAAAACCTTACCGCATGAACCCATGCACTCCTACTAAATCACCAAAGGTATCAAACCACCTATTGCATAAGTGATAATTCCAATATATAAATGGTTCCCCGGGCGGCGGTACCACACCCACGTCCCACATTAAACCGTATTTGAATAGCCCCATTTCTGTTCTCCATCTTCTTCCCCTCCCCTCACTGTTGAAGGTTGTCAGAGGGTTGAGGGCAGTTGGGAATTTTGTGAGGTACTTACAAAAAATACATTAAAGGCCTTGAAATAGTTTTGTTCCCATCAAGAATTTTAATTTTTGTTTATAATTAAATATGAATGTACCAGTAACAATAGGAAGTTTACAAGTTAAACGGGTAAAAAAAATTGAGAATGTCGGAGAAATCGCTGATCTTGGACAATTTGCCTAATGACACTGGCAAAAGGGTTTTTAGATGAAAATGGCCGGTTCTAAAAGAAATAAAGTTGGGTCAAGCCTCGTTTTGTCTTTGTTTCGCTTGTTTGATAATTCCGAAATTGATAATACCCTTATAAAATATTATTTAATGAAGAAACAAACTTCATCAAACGTACTAATTTCGTTTGTCTGGGCTGTGCATTAGTTCTGCGTAAGATCTGGTTCATTGAGCTCGAATTTGCTTGAATTTAAGTGTAATTTTCAAAATTGAACTACTTTTGTGTTGAATTCAGACGAAAGATAAAATACCTATGTATTGTCTTGTAAAATATTTATTAGAAAATTATTTTAATTATGTCATTTCTAAAATTGGAACTGATTTTTCAAGAATTCAGCTTATACCGTGATTTTTTACAGGTCTACGCTAGGTAACAATAAAAACGTCCTGGTTTGTTGTGTGATTTACCGACATAATATACTGAACATAAAGTACACATTTGAATAGTGTAAAATTATGTGTTTTTGAATATATTTTATTTCATTCCACAATTGTATGGTGTTTGTTAATTTTTGACATGTATTATGTTCTGTATTATCTACTGTATTATATTCTGTATTATGTTCTGTATTATGTTCCGTATTATGTTCTATATTATGTTCTGTATTATGTTTGTAAAATTACAAGTATTTATTGTACTGATATGATATTTCTGTATGACGTTTTGTAAATTTTCCACATGTATTATGTTTGTAAAAGCCTAATGGGCGTTAAATAATAAATACATAGTTGTAAATTATATTTGAGTCACTAGAATGTACTTTTTTGAAAACATGTGGTACCTTTGTACTTTTATTAATACCTTCTTTTGTCTTTCAAATATAAAGTTATCTACCGAAAGGTTTGTCACAAAAATCGGAAAAATGCATCAGTCAAAGACAAAGAGCTGTTAGAATTGTGATGATTTTACAATGCTTTGGGAGCTCAAATGTATTGAGGTTTAAAAGTGCAACAGTTTTCATAAAACTAATTACGATATGCAATAATCTCCGTGGCCAGGAACATAGAAACTACCGTGTCTATAATTTGCGAGTGCCTCCTTCCAATGCGCTCATTCTCTCCAAATCCTGTGTTCATAGATTTTGAACCTGCTATTCAAACATAGGTTTATTCAAACATGGAATAAATTTAAATTAAAACTTTTATAATTATTTTGTAAACTGTACGAGAAAAAATTGTCGTTTTGTGACTAAATGTAAAAAATCAGGTACTTTTCAACACTGCTTCATGCCATCTCCTCCACCTTCCAATGTCCCACTGCCTAAAAAAACATAAATACAATATACGCACTGGGTTCGGGTAGTAGGGACTCTTAACTTAAACAAATTCAGGTATACATAAATAAGCAATTGATGAAATGTTCCAATTACGAAACTCGTGCCGTTCATCTGGGAGATACTTCAAAGACTCCTCTTTTAAATACCACGAAATTAAATTCTAGCGACTTGCACTGCTACATTGCTCCGTATTTTGTAGCTATTGCCTCTTTTGAATCCATTAGTTTAAAACCCTCTAAAACGATTTACCAACGCTTTCAGAAAATCTATTTAAACTCGGCATATTGGTATTCTCACCACTTCATCGACGTATGCCAAAACGGTCGGCTGAAACAGTATCCCAGAATTTGTTTTGTGACGTTTTTTATACGAAATTTTACGGTACCCTTTTTCGGCTGAAATGAAACTTTCAACTTTTTCATTCCGACAGAGCATTCCTTTCATTATAAAAAAACATGAATTGAATAGATTCCTTATTCGTTACAAAGCTTTGTAACGGCGCTCGGCGTTTCAGGTTGAAACATTTAAAACATTTGTAGTAAACAACGTACCTGCCCATTTTACATTTCATTACTTATTATGCTCTCTTGCACGTAAAACCATTCTTACACGGGTGAGTGGACTTGTTCCAAATATAGTCTAGAAAATATTACGGGGAAGAATTTAACAAACATTTTCGAAATTAATACAAATTTTGTTATGTTTTTGGCGACAACATTAGCGACGAGATCCTGTTTGCACGAAATTACAATATTTGGATCGTTTACGAGAGATGGAAAGGCTGATAAATATATTGAAATAAGGATAACTGCAGGATACTTCATTAATGGTAGACTGAAAGCTAACAAAATATTGTCCAAAGCAATAAAGCTGGCAGTCCGCAATGGAATTCTGGTACCTACCCCGATGAATGGCATTGAGGCATGGAATTGATAGAGAAAGGACGAAAGCAGAATGAATACTGTATAAATGAGATCTCTGAGACGTGAGAATGCAATCGTAATGAATAAGATTAAGAAAGGACGCTAAGATACTTTGGGCTTGTAGAGCGAATGACCGAAGATGTAAGGAGAATATATGACGCGAATGTGAATGGTAGAAGAAGTGGGGTCGCCCGAGGAAGTCATGACACCATCTAATGAACCAGATACTTGAGTCGGGCCACGTCAAGAGTCGGAATAACAGAACAGTATGTATGGGACGATGTTAAATGTGAATAAGACTAGGAGTCTCTCCGTCCTCTCTGCCTACCCCTGCAGCAAAACTGTAACTAATTAATTAATTCGTTATATTTCTGGGCTATCCGTGTATAAATTATGTTGGAGTTCCATCGTTTCATTATGGTAACTTACATTAAAACCTTATTTCGCTTACTTCTTTTAAACCCTACCGATTTCACTCTATTAAGGAGAAATGGTTGAAGTTGCACATTCTAAAAAGCAGTGTATCAAAAAAAAAGTTTAAAAGTTTTTTATATCGCAATATTAAATGACAGGTAAAACGAACGAGTCTAAATTACATAATAACTTTGTTGTTTAACTTGGGTCCTCTTGCACTAAAATACAGAATCTTTTCCTCTACCGATGAGCCATCTAAATAGACGATTGCTTTTCATTACCCGAAGAAATCCACTCTCGTACACATAAATACATTCTGCACGATTGCACTAACGCTATAACTTGTTGATGCCATCGTAAAATCGTTGTCATGGGTTTATGTTGTTGTTTTGCTAACATGTATGGTTTGTGCCAACATTATTTTGTAAAATATAGAAGACCTATCGCAAATTAGTGATTATTGGTTGGAATATTGGTCTGTTGTTTCTCCCGAGACTTGTAATGGATGGATAAATGTAGGATGAATATGTTTAGATAATTAGAGACGAATAAAATAATGTAAGCTTAGGCGTATTTGTTAAATCTTTTGTAAAGAAGTACATTTTTTTAAATCTACCATAATAATATTTGCTCATTATGCAGTACTTTTTAAGAACATCGCCAAATTATTTTCCCCTACCAAATATTTTTTCTGACTAAACTAATTTCTCTCACTAATTATTTCATTTGGAAATTATTTTCGGTTACCAATTATAATATCTCCTGCCAATTATTTTCTACACAACCAATTATTATCTTAAATCAATTATTATCTACAATTAATTATTTTCTCTACCAATTTTGTTCACCAAGCAGTTATTTTCCCCAACCAATTATTTACAAATAGCAATTTTATTTTTTTCATCAATCAACACTTTTCACCAACCAATTTATTTCGTCATCTAATTGTTTAATTATTTTCTCCACTGTTTTCAACTACCAATTACTTTCTCTAACCAATTATTTTTGTCTTCCAGCATGCTCCACCGTGCACATAAAGCGGTTGGACGTGCCCCCGCTGGTAGAGTTGGGCAGCCAAGAGGCCGTGGTGCTGGACTGCGAATATACCCTGGACAACAGCCTGGGGCTGGTCATCAAGTGGTTCTTCAACAAGAAGAGCAACCTGGTCTACCAGTGGATCCCGCCAAATAAGCCGCAGGACCTCGGCATGTTCAAGGGAAAGCTGGATCTAGGGTATAAGGCGTCACGTAAGTCTATTGATTTCGATGTAATCTTCTTTACCGCCTGGTTTCGATCGTGTTTTAACACCCCTTGTTTTAGAAAATCAAAAATTTTTAAATATATTTTCATAACATCGAAAAATTCGAGTGGTATTTTTAATCGCTGCAATGAACAGTTATTTTTAATCTGAATCCTTTTACAGCCCGATTATTTTTTTAATAGGGAAGAACGCAATAAATGTAGCATCTTATTCTGTGACAAATGGATATTTAAACACTATCTATTATCTAGATGGAAATGGATATGCGAGCTGAAAATTGTTGTTAAGCCATTCTGAAAAATGGTGTATATTTCATGGCATGCTGATCGTCCCACAAATTTGTCTAAAATTATTTTGTATTTTGAAAGGTCATAGGAACCTAAAAGTATGTAATGTGATTTTTACTAAAAAAATTTAGTAATATGGCAGGGAGTGTACCAGTTTTTGTGAAACACTTTACGGCTTTTGTTTGTGCGAATGAGGTGAGAGCTGAAGGTTGCTTGATTTTGTGAATACAAATTTCTTTTAAAATATTATACATGTGAGTTTCTGGTATGCGTAACTGTCGGATGAAAGACAATGTCAATCAAACAAGTTCATTATTAATCAATTGAACTAACAATGTTAATATTTCTGCTCTCACATGCAAAATGTCATTAGTTGTGTTTAATCAGAAATATTCAAATTGATAAACCAGCCAATCAGGGAAAAGGGAACAAACCAAGTTGCAAGGAGCGCGGGAGGCGGCGTGACTGTCTTCCTTTATGTGATTTGTCAATAAATGAATCTGACAGTATATACACTAATACCACTATTCAGTCCTCAAAAATCAAATCTGCCTAAGAATTACTAGTCCTTTTAACAATGGCACGCAAACTGCTGGATGCGTAAAAAACTACAAATCCCAAATCGGGTAAACAAAAGTTCGGACTTGTTTCTAAATTTAATATTTTGTTACGATATTTAGTAACGACACTTTTACAAATGACTTATAATTTACCAACCTCACTCATTTTTAGCGTCACTGCGCCAGGCGGTTCATTTAAAAACGAACATTCAGATCTTGCGTAGAAAATTTCCACAATGTACTGCGCTGCAAACGTTTGCTTTACTATAGCGAACTTTATTTTCCGGCGCAGGGTTATCACGGTCTAGTTATTTCAATGTGCTCTTTTCGGCGGTTAATGTACGACTGAGGTCATAGTTTATTTAAAACATTCTTGAACGCTCCTGGTGCCAAAAATATGGTCACGTAGCTTGCCTCCAGCTCGATAAAGTTATACCCAAATTTTATGTTAGGGCAAGTCCATCAATTCTTCGAATGAGTGGGAAATAAACTGTCGGAAAATAACTTATTATTTAAAAAAAGTTAGTCTGCCTAGACCACTTACCTGAACAAATACAAGTGAAAAAGTATCACAATAGTTAGTCATGATTTATGATTGTGATCAACCGGTCAAGTCCAGAGCTAATCACATTATACGTGTCCTGAAATTTTGTACGACATCCAAAACGTTATGTACATCATCGATCTACGAAGTATGAATGCCTAGATTGATATTGACCCAGTCAAGCCTGTGACCTGTGACACATTATATACATAATACATTAAAAGGAAACGCGGACTCTATACGTCGCTTTGTTGTGAGGAGTTTGATTATAGCTATACCAATTACAGAACAAAAGATCGCGTACTCTTAGCTACACATGTTTTTTGTTGACTATTAAGTTCTTGTAAATAGATTTTACGATAAAAAAATCAGAGGGGTTTTAATTTTACTGCTAAATGTAGGTTTTTTGTTTTTTTTTTGTAACTTTTTCATTTTTCTTTTCAATATACGCAAAATCAACTTTACGATAAATGTTGGGTAAACAATTTGACTTCTGATTAAAACGATTTGAAATTTGAGAATATGGTATTTTCATTGTTTTTTTTTTCTCTCGATAAATGAGGCTAGTAAAGTTATGTTTTTCGTGACGAATAAATTTTCTGTAACGATTTAAAATGTGCCATTTTCGATTTGCCGCCAAAACGACATGTTCGTTTTTATTCGTGAATTCGGCGGCGTTGACGTCACGTCGGGAAACATTGATAACAGCCGCCCTACCAGCGAGTGGCAGTTTATATGTCATAATGACGTTGTGGCCAGTTGGAACCGTTTTGGAAAGTGTGTCTTTTCAAATCAATAATTATGGATGAACATATTCAAATTACATACACTTAGTAAAATGATATTCCAATCAGTAAAATATATTTTAAATCTTCAACACATTTTTAACGGTATTTATAGTTAACAAACTGTTTTCTGTCTGGCAAATATTTAGGATTTTGATTCGATCAGGAATTTAAAGCACTGAAATTGACTGAGAATATGATTTTTCCGCAACCGCAAACATACAACATACATTAAGTGTGACTAATTATTTACTTGGCAAACATTATACGGTATCGTTATTGACTGATTAAAATCAATATTTCCAATTTTAGTGGCGGCTACACCATAAAAAGCTTTCCTTTGTAAAACACAACCTGGCCTGACATAAATAAATAATAAATGTTCATAAATTGCTTACTTCACTTGGATATAAGTAATGATATCCATATAATATGAAATTTTCTACTGTTAAATATATTAAAATCAATATTTTACCAATTACAAGTATTTTATATTGGATATCATGTCTGTCCGTGGGTAATTTAACTATTAAATAGTTCTGGTTATTATCGTAACACATAAGTGGATTAACGTAAAGGAACAGTTAATTAATGAGAAAAACGATCACGCACCAAACATTTAATTACACCGGCAGGTAGTTTTACAATAGTATAAAGTCGAAACCTAAATCGAGTTCTTTATAATTATTTTTAGTTCAGATTATGATTGATTAAAGACTATACATTTTCAGAGAGAGGTGATCAACAAACCACTGTTAAATTAAGACAAATACCGACCAGATAACTTAACCTAACAGAATTTATACTAATTAAAGCAAGATAACGTTTGACCAGATACATTACTTAACAGGATTTTAATAATAAAGTAATATAGAGTTCGAACAGATATGATTTCTACTAATTAAAGTAATGTAGAGTTCTTTACTTAATAGGATTTCTACTAATTAAAGTAATATAGAGTTCGACCAGATAAATTATTTAACAGGGTTTCTACTAATTAAAGTAATATAGAGTTCGACGAGATATATTACTTAACAGGATTTGTACTAATTAAAGTAATATAGAATTCGAGCAGATAGACAAATAAACAGGATTTCTACTAATTGAAGTAATATAGAGTTCGACCAGATAGATTACTTAACAGGATTTATACTTATACATTGTGTTCCATACTCGAACAGTGAAACGTCAGAAGGGTATTATTAAAAACAATTGGGAATAAATGAATATTTTATTAACTAAGCCTAGAACTAGAAAAATAAGATATAATTTGAATTGATCTGCATTGACTGAGAGTGTTTGTAAAAATACCCATCTTACAAGTGTTTCGTGAAAATTAGTCAATACGATTGACTTGCGTGTCCTTTAATCGTAAAAAAAGCTGCTTCCTAACTAGGTAACGAAAAGTAGTTATCTACACCAATAAAAAAAATTTCTTGGTTCATAAAAATTTAATAAAATTTTACCATGACAAAGTTTTGTGGGATGGCAAAGTTTTAAATACGAAGCTAATAAAAATCATGATTCTGAAGTTTTCTTTTTTATGAACAAGAGATAATTAAAGTATCAATTGACTAATTTTAGCAGATTGTTTATAATAATGTAAATATTGCAATGTTGGCGGTTCTGATTATTTATTTCAGGCTTATTTGTTCATTTTTGGGAACTGCTCATATAGGTTTCATAGAAATTGATGTCTACCTTACTGTCATAGCTAGAAATGTGATCTAAATGGTGTTAGAATAAAAAAACACCACGATTTGTATTCAAATCTCCAAAGTAACCACAGAAGATTTAAAATGTGCACCTATATGAAATCAATGTCTCTAACCACAATTTGAGAAAAAATTATGAAACTTCGTCAATTTTTAATGAATTATTTTTATATGATACAATTACCTTTATAATGTATTTGTTCAGTAATACGTTTATGTTTTTTTCAGTAATTTTAGTTAGTAAAAACTTATATGAGTTTGATATTAAATTTTAATATTTATTTTAATGTTTATTTCTAATAATGAAATTTGAAATTGTGTCTTATCACATTTCTAAAAAGGTTTTTACTTTTCGGACACGCTCAGAAATATGTTAAATATTAATTACAATATAAATATTAATAGATTTTATTTCCGAAAGAATGTGACAGAGGATTGAGAAATTAACCTTGAGAACTAAACCCGATTTATTAAAAAACTCTTAATTACAAATAATATAATGGCGGATTTAGCCAGAGTTGCCCTCAGAAAACTTGTTAAAATTTTTAATTAAAGCAAAACCAAATGCACCTCGGAGGTGCAGTCTACCAGGAAATTTTAAATATAATTAAATTTTAATCAACCATTTAATAAATGCGGAAATTATAGAGATTGAAGCATGGAATGAGATAAAGGTATGAAGAGGGAGCAGTAATGACCTGGGATGATTAAACCTCTGATAGCGAACGTTTTGACTTGTTTTGCAACATGCTATTTTTGATGAAAGCATGCCACACTTAAAAAACGATAGCAAGCTTAAAGCTCAAAAATTTCGTACGAAAGATAGTATCTTCAACAATCTATTAATGGCACCTAAAATCTTTATTTGCAATATAGATCACAAATGAGCCGTTGTTAAGGGAACTTACAAGAATGGGAAGACCCAAAAAATGTAAAGAAGGAGAAAAGTGGAACAACAAGTTGCACAAACCGAAAGTTGTCGAAAGTGTAGGATTTTCTTGTATTAGGAAAATTCATCAGTCTTAAAGTTGTGGGGATAGTCGTCAATTAGTTTGAAGAACTTTGCAATTTGCATCTTTGGGTAGAGGGTCTTTTTTAAAATAAATTTCTGGGAAGGGAAGTTATGGGAAAGAAAAATCTAGTGGTTAGTGTGTTCAGGAGTGACGGACATATGAATTCATCCCTCCCGCTTCGGCAAGACTATGGGTCGAGAGAGACCAGCTGGAAAGATCAAAAGGTCTCCAGAAACCGTACTTTCTCGGTCCGGCCCACCGCGCAAGTTGGTGGTCAGGCTCATCCGCCACCAAGATCTTAACCCATCTCACCCGATGAACCCGGGCAACCCTATTAAGTCACCAAACATAGCAAACCACTTGGGGTGACCTATTGTAGAAGTGTTGGTTATCCAATAAATAGTTCCCGGGGCGGTGGTACCCATACATGGCATCCCAAATTGTAACCAAAATAGTAACCCTGTAGTAGAAGAAAGAAAAATTATGAATATATCTCTTCTTTATTTAATAATACCTTGTGTATTCGTATATTTTGTTCTCAACGCAAAAATACCTTTTGTATTCGAATATTTTGTTCGAAAAAATACCTTGTGTATTCAAATATTTTGTTCGCATCAAAAAAATACCTTGTGTATTCAATATTTTGTTCGCATCGAAAAAATACTTTTTGTATTCGAATAATTTGTTCGCATCGAAAAAATACTTTGTGTATTCGAATAATTTGTTTGCATCGAAAAAAAAAACTCTTTCCTGAAAGAATCTCCGACATCTTTTTCCACATAAAGAAGGAATTTGAATAAAAATCTTTTCGGCCATGGATCACCCGTCAAAGGTCCTATTTAATCCATTAAATTGGAAGTTAAGTCACGACACCCCACTGTTATGAAACTAGATTGCGTCAATGTTGTCATCCTTGGAATAAATTGAATTCCTCTGTTTTGCTTTCCGTGTAACTAAAGTACGGCTTATCAATATTTACCGCAGCTGATGTAGGGTAAACTGGGGGAAAGTGGAGAATACTGGGCTTAACTAGCAGAAAGTAAGGAATACTGGAGGGGAGAAGATCAATAACGTCAACATAAATATAAATTATAAAGTTGATTGGGGCAAATAATGATGAATTTACTTTATATTAATTAGACGTTCATAGAATTAAATTAGCTCTGAGCAAAATTGGGGCAGTCGAAGATACCCTAGAAAATTTTGCATTGATTATAATACTTAGAATTATAAGTGTTCGACAAATCACTGAATCAAATCCGATATTGAACTCTGAATGCCTTTTGATATGTTATATATACACTTGAACGCAGTTTTATGAAGTACTTTCACAATTTGCTTTATGAAATTATAAGTAGGTGATATTTTTAGTCACGTTTGAAACTAGAACATTGGAGTTTACCATAGAAAAAATGTTGTTATTTATTATCTTCATGCTTACATTGTAGAACTATTTTTTTTTAAAATACTTATCAATGTTATTATTTCATCTATAATAAAAACAATTTTTTTAAACAAGTTCTGAGGTATAATTATTATTATTATTACACGTGACAGCTGTTTCCTTCTGAAGGCAATATGAATATCTAAGGCCACTTACGGACGATTTACATAAATTAATTCTCACTTTAACCATCTACAGCAAAATTTAAACCATTTAATAAATGGGGAAACTGGACTAGGAAACATATCAACAATTTACTCGGAAATCAATAAGGGCACTGGTAATAAAATTAAAAGAAGTGTAATTATTATTGAGTCACGCGTAATAACAATTACACTGCGAGACTTGTTTATAAGCTAATTGTTTTTTATGCATTAAATACTAGTACTTCAAAACAAAAAAAAAAATCAAAATTTTCAAAAAAATTATAGAAAATATATTTTTCGACTCATTTATCTTTATTTCATATTAAATATATTTTTTCAGTATAAAACAAACAAAAACGTAAACGTTCAGCTACTGGTTGGTGTACCTATAAACTAATTTTGTAGCCTTTTACATTTTCCAATGGGGAAAAATTCCAGGAATTTATAATTTGTCGTAAATACAAATTATTCTATGTTCCTTTGAAATTAAAAGAAAAAAGACAATCCACTGGTTTTATTTTGTGAACTACTTAAAGTTAATCTTCTCCAATATTTACTAATCAAGTGTTTAGGAATTAAATCAATTTAAAGTGGTGACTCAGAATGAGTGGATTTTTTGGTGTATTTAATGGTATTTAAAAAAATGACCGTGTTTTAATGCTTGACACAAATTATGTTGTCATGAAAAACGAATGTTTAATTTTACTTGAGGCCAGATTTTACTGATTTATAATGAAAATAAACACCCCTTCCTAAAAGCAATCGAAGGCAAATACCACGGCTAATGTCACATTCCATTAACGAGAGAATTCATTTCCTCAGTAAATTCACTTGTCCACAATCCAGGAGAGTAGGATATTCCTAAGAATGTTCATTTGGTAGTTGTCAAGCGGAATTTGTCTGATAAGTGCGTGGGTAAAGCTTTATTCACATTTCCATGTAAAAATGATCTGCTGTTGATTTTCGAAAGCGGTAAGGATATTTGATATTTACATTAAATCCTATTCAAATGGTTTTTCGCTCTGAAGGACGAAATATTTTTTCAGAGAAAAATAAATATTATGATATTAATTCACGATGAATTAAAAAATCGCTCCTATCGACTTATCGTTAAGGATGAGATTATTGTTGGAGTACCATCGTCGTTTAACTGATGTAGACGATTAATATTGAAGACTTTGATTTCCTTAGATACAAAGTGCTTCGTAATAAAAATGCTAATTTATAAAAAAATTATTCTTATTCCTGTTAAAAATGGTATTGTTGACCCTTAGCGAATGGATTGATGGGTATCCTAAAAAATTAAGTAAAATACCAATGTTTTATCACGTGTTCAGATTAAAATTTATTTTTTTCATCGTTTCTAACCACTTTATATCACTTTTTAAAAGTGTGTTGAATTGTCACTGTGTTGAGTTATCATGGAACCGTTCATACAAGTCCTCAGATTTTTGCATTTTGTCCTGATATATTATTAAGACAAACCCAGTGATGAACACGTGATCCGATATTATTACGAATTTACCAACACTTTATCAGGAAACGGCTTACAGTCCCATTTTTAACAGGATGACTTATAATTTTGGGAGATTTTCAATAAATCAGCATTACTCATTTTTCTTCGTTTTTCTTAATTCCATGTTTACTTGTTTGTCCCGTATTCATCCGCTACAAAAATAAAAGATTGTTTTTATTATTGCCAGAAGTGTTTAGAGAGTGGTTTTAATAGTAGAAGTAGTCGGGAACGCTCGATGAGACTTAGCGCATTATCTCAGCACTGAAATAAGAAACCTAGTCGAATTAAAATCTACATTCTGTAATTTATTAACAGTAACTATGTGGGTTTCAACATACTATTGAAGTAAATGGAAGATTGAGTCGGGGATGCCCTAGGAAGACATGAATGAAATTATTATTTGGGGTAAAATGTGACGTAAGCTATGAACGAAGGAAGAGGTGTAAGGGCAATGTATGACAGGGAAGTGAGTGGTCGAAGAAGTCAAAGAAGCCAGAGGAAGACATGACACGATCAAGTGAAACAAATACTTATTACAATAAGTAGGAGATTTTCAAATATTGTCAGGTTATTCGTAACCGGGGAATGTTTGTCTTTCTTAAAAAAAAAAAAAAAAATAATAATAATAACTTTTTATTTATTTTTTTAATTCAATTTATTCAATAAACAAATTTACAATGTGTGATATACATATATATATATATATATATTTCACTAGTAATAAGATAAGATATTATGATATGATTAATATTTATTATTTTTCAATGTTCTCCCATAATAAGCAATTGCTTGTGTGTATGGGATGAGGTATTATTTGTTTAGTTTCTTAGATTTTTATTTTATTTTTTGTTTTTGTTTGTTCTTTTATTTATTTATTTTTTATTTTATTTAGTTTAGGTTTTCGGTATATTTTTTTAATTGTGTTTTGAATTCTTTGAAACTATCATTTAGTGATCTTATATTTTCTGGCAATTTATTGAAGAAATTTGTTCCTAAGTATTTGTAGTTTTGCTGACCCAAAGTTTTTTTACAAATCGGAATTGGTAACATGTATTTTTGCCTGAGATTTGCTATGTTTTTGAATGGTACGGTTTTGTTTAGGATATCATCTTTGTAAACTTGTAAGGTTGCGTGATACAGGAAAAGAGTATTTAATTTTCTGACTTTAAATTCTTTGAAAATGAGTTCAGATGAATATAAAAATGATTTCTTTAATATTATTTTAATTATTAGTTTTTGCGCAATGTAAAGAGGTTGTGTGTGAGTTTTATAGGCGCCCCCCCATCCTATTATGCCATATTGGATTATGGATTGACAGAATGCGAAGTACGTCATTCTCAGTAGTTCTTTATTTAGAATATGTCTCAAGCAGCTAAAAATTAAGGTTAATTTTCGTACTCTGTTTTTGAGAATGGTTATATGTGGTATCCATTTTAGGCATTGGTCAATAGTGATCCCTAGATATTTGGTTGAAGTTTTAATTTCAATATTAGTACATAGTAAGTTACAGTGGTGTTGTTGAGTGCTTGGTGCAGAGTGAATTCGAATGTTTATTTCATGCGGCGTATTTGGTTTGTTTATGAAAAATGGTACGTAGTGTGTTTTTTTAGAGTTTAACGTTAGTAGGTTATTGTCAAACCATGTTTTCAATTCATTGATGTCTGAATTAGCCTTTTTGTTCAGTTCTAACCATGTGTTTGCTTTTAGAAGAAGCACTGTGTCATCTGCATATGAGACAATTTCCCCGTATTTAGCAACTTCAAATATATCATTTACATATAATAAGAACAAAAGTGGTCCTAAAACTGTGCCTTGTGGTATCGAGAAATTATTACTTTCGGAATCACTTAATTCATTTAATAATTTTACTTGCTGTGGTCTATTTAACAAAAAGCTTATAATTCAGGATAGTACCGTTCCATTTATTCCAATTAATTTTTTATTTTTATTAAGTTAGTGTGTGAAATACTATCAAATGCTTTTTTAAGGTCAATAAATATTCCAATGCATTTTTCATTTGAGTCTAGGGCGGTATATATAAAATTTGTTATTTTTGCAATAACATCGTGGGTGCTGGTATTTTTTTGAAACCATACTGTTTAGAGTTAATAATTTTATGTTGTTCTAAGAAGGACCAGATTTGATTTTTTACAATTTTTTCGAATATTTTTGATATATTTGATAAAAGGGATATAGGGCGGTAATTTTGTGGGTCGTTTGGGCAGTCAGCTTTATAAATCGGTGTTATTATTGTTCTTTTGTAGTTATCAGGAAATACACCTTTTATAAGGCTTGTATTTATTATATGAGTTAGGGGGTAAATTAGATATTGTTTCATTGTTTTTAATGCGTTTACATCTATGTTGTCATAACCGGGTGTGGAACCCCCCCTTAAATCATCGATAATTTTTCCGACATCAGTTTCTGTTATTTTGTTGAAATTATTATATTGGTGTTGGGAAGCGCGGGGATTCTTTTTATTACTGTTGGGACATGTTTTGATGGCATTAGCCAGATTTTTTTCGACATTTGCAAAATAGTTGTTTAGAATATTACAGCATTTTTTGGTGTCAAGTTGGACATTATAGGTTTTTTTCCCATCTGAAATTTCGGATACACAACTGTTCTTTCTATTCTTATTTATTATTTCGTTTATTGTAGTCCATATTTTTTTATTATTGTTTTTAGCATCTAGAATTAATTGGGAGTAGTAGCTGTTTTTCGTTTTTCGAATTAAAGTTGTTAAGATGTTTTTATATTTTTTATAATAAGAAATAATTGATTTTTTGGCAGTCGGTTGATTTGCTAATTTGTAAAGTTTGTTTTTTTTTTCTAACTGCTTTCACTAATCCGATACTGATCCAGGGTTTTATTTTCTTTGTTTTTGAGTTTTGATGCAGATTTTTAATTTCAGAGGCATTTAAAATGTGTTCTGATAATTTTTTTTCAAATAATGATGCACATTGATTGGCGCACTTACTGTTTATTATTTTAATCCATTTTTCGGTTATGAGTGATTTTTCTAATAGTTGGTAGTTTAATGTGGTTTTTGTGGTACTTGATTTAGGTAGGTTTTTAGTTTTATTTTTGTTTCATAGTTAAAAAGGGTTGCGTGATGATCAGTTATATTTATTTTCCAGGTTGAGGATTTGATATTTTTTATATAATTCAGGTTTACATTACACCAAATATGGTCTAGACAAGATGGCGTTTGATTTGGTACTTCACGGGTATAGTTGTTGATGCACGATTTGAAGTTAAGATGAGTCATCATGTTCAAGTTATTTTTTTCTATAGAATTATGGTTATTAGAAATATTTATGTTAAAGTCACCACATATAATCGTAAAAATCTTTGTTAAATTATTCAGGTATAGATCAAGTTCGTTTGTAAAATTCGTTATGTTTGATTTGTGTGTGCGGTATATTGTAATGATTCTATAATTAGAATTTTTAAATTTAATATCTATTTTTAAACAGTTGACAAATTCAATATTTACTTCTTCTGTGTTTATCACTTCACAATCGTCACGTACAAACATAATTATTCCACTATTTTTGTTTATAGATTTTTTAGTTGCTATTCCTCGGTAGTTGGGTAGCGCACTTATGTATTGATCGCTGTTGGAGTGTGTTTCAGTTAACCCTATGCACACCGGTGATGTATTTAAATTATTAATATTTATTAATAATTCATCTAGATTTCTTGAGATACTTCTTATGTTCATGTTCAGCACTAAAAAAGTAGAATCCCTATTTTGACACCATTTGTTAATTTCGGTAACGTTTTCGCATATTTCTTCTGTAATGTTGTAGTTTTGGTCGATTTTTTTTGCAATGTAATCATCCATGGTTAGTTGTAGTTGATTCGTTCCTTTGCAAATTGTAACATTTTTATGCGTTGTTTGCATTCTTCATTGTTTGCTTTATGATTTGTTGGAAAAGAATTTTTTTTCAAAAGATTGTTATTTGTGCAGTTTATGCACTTTGGGACTTCATTTTGTTTTTACAGTCTCTAATGCCGTGATCTCCAGCGCAATGAGGGCAAATAGGTTTTCCATTAATTCGTAGACAGCGCGTGGCTGTGTGGCCGTATTTTTGGCAGTGGAAACACTGCATTAGTGGGTTGCAGTCTTCCACCTTTATTTGGGAGAAACCCAGGTTTATTTTTTGCTTTTTTATTAGTAAATTTCTAATGTCTCCAGTGCATTCGATAATAATGTTTTTTTGTTTATTTTTTTTTATGTTGATTGTTCCTTTTATTAATTTTTTCTTCCATATATATTGTTTTTATGTCTTCGTTTTGTAGGATTAAGTCATTCATAAATTCTCCATTATTATAATTCTCGTCGATTCCTTTGAAAATCATACACGGACTTTTCTTTTTTAAATCGCCCACGTTTATTCCTTCTAGGTTCATTTTTTCTATTTCGTTTTTTGTCTTGATCCTATCTTCTTCTTTATTAAGGTTAATTATAAGTTGGTTTTTCGATGTTTTTCTGATGCTAGCAATACCAACGCCAGTGTTTGATATCTTTACGTTCTTAGTTATTATTTCCTTGATGTCTTCTTTTTCGTTTATTGAGCTTATAATAATGGGATATAAAACCGGAGATTTGTGTTGCGCGCTAACTTCAGCGTATGTTTTTACATTTTGATTTGTTGTGATTATTTTTTCTAATTTTTGACTGTAATTTTCATTATTAATAATTATTTGGTCTTGCAATTGAATTATTTTATTTTATAGTTTTAATTTTTCACATTTTATTGCTTCTTCCAGCTTTTTAATATTGTTTTCCAAACTTTGTTTTATTTTCGAGTCTTTTACAGTTGTTATTTTATTAATATCGATTCTTATGTTTTCTATTAATTCCTCCATATTTATATTTTTATTAAATTAACACTGTAGTGACATCTATTGACTTACTTCTAGTTTTTGAAAGATATTGCTCGGTAGGTGACTGATTACGCTTGGTCCATTTGTCGATAGATGGTGTAGTACGACAATATTAAATAATTATTTAAATTTATAACGAATGATTTATGAATTTTTTAAGTGTCGCTTTTTTATATTGTTGTTGAATGTATCAGAATATAATTTAAAATCACATGAATTTGCCTTGAGAATCACTTTTTGCGTCTATTTAATATATGAAACACTATTTGACACTAGATAATGTTCTTAATCAGTTTTAGGTAGTTAGATAAAGTTTTTAATTGTTATTTTATTTTATTTATGTTGAATTTATGAGGGAAACACTGTTTTGTTCACTTTGTTACGTAATACAAGTCACCCTATAAAAAAGATGCATAATTTAGCCTCGCTTTCCCCATGCAAACGATCGTGGCGTACGTGACAAAACGCAGCTAGCCGCCGCGTGATGGCACAGACCACCCAGGGAGCGTTCTCGGCTCAACACTGCCCGCCACCGCCGAGCCCCGCCAGTCGAGAGCGGACCTCGGTCATGGCAACAGTGTGTTTCTCGCAGAGCGAACCACAAACGCTCACAATGTTCGAGCGCGCGGAATTACATAATAATAGAAACAGACGCGATCTCGTGCCAGTTTCCTACTAGATGCATTTCGCCATCAAACTTACAATCATGTTTATTATTACGGTTCGGGCTTACTCAATGGAGTCCCGTTCCCGCGTAAAATCCCGAGTGCACTTCACCGCCTCAACTGACCCGCCGCCTGTGAGCGCGGGTACCTCTGGCTCAACATGATGCCCCTTACCTCATCGAGACGATTCGTAAGCTTTCAACCTTCCCCTTTTTCTTGTGTTCAATTCTCGTAAATTTCATGTAGAATCCACGCTTTATCTGGTCGTCATAAATTAGTAGAGAGAGTTAGTAGGGAGATCCATGTTAACCTGTATTTCTCGAGACATTTAATATACCTTGTGCCTTTATTGTGTTATGTATTGTGTTATATCTTAGCACTGGCGCAAACGTGGTTTTTTCTCTGATTATTAATCGTCCATCGGGAGGTCAAATTGGAAATAATCTTGAACTCTTTCACTGTGTTTTATGTCTTGCTTTGTATTAACAATTGAATAACTATGTTTTCTTCCAATAAATCATAGCTGTTCTACAAACCATCGCGTCAAATCTAAAACAACCGTGTCACATTAAAACTATTCTGTGTTAAATTACAAGTTCTACGAATCGTCACTCGACAAAATTTAATTACCGGTATTCTATCACAAGGTGCGCAACCAACATTTACTTCTTTTCGGACATCTCAAACATCACATAGTGATCTTTAACCATGAAGGTTTACTTTCCGAGTACAACTATTAGAGGAAACGAGCTACATTAAACTACAATTCAACAATTTCAAATCTTGTACATGATACAAAATAAATTCCTTGTTAGTGGAGCCATAAGCCAGCATCGTTCTGCAAAATTCATAGACAAGGAAAACTAACGCCCTTCTGTCATCTGATAATTTCGCTTTATATGTAATAAAGGTGGGTAGAGTATCCTTTTTGAAAGAAAAGTCTTGAAAGCCGACTTACCCTTTACATATAATTGAGATTCGCGATTGACGTAAATCCCCGACTCTCGGCCCTTCTCCGCCTCGAGCCTGTCGTGTCCAGGGAAAGGGATGCTTGCGTGTAAATAACCAAAAGCTGGTTCTGCCTAAATTCAGACAATTGGTCACGAATCACAAACAACCCTCCATTAATTGTTGAAAGAAAAAACAATACTTCCTCGAAATCTGTATTCGGAAATTTTTCGGAATTTTGAAAATTTTTTCGGAAATTTGGTTTTTTCGGAAATTTTTCAAAAACGCACAATCTCAGGGACTTTTCCATCAAAATCCCAGGGTAACCCCTGGCCATTTTTTTCAAAAATCAAGGACTTTGAAATTTTTTCGGAAATTTTAATTTTTTCGGAAATCTGTTTTTTGGGAAATTTTTTTTTTCAAAACGCACACCTCAGGGACTTTTCCATCAAAATCCCAGGACAACCCCTGGCCGTTTTTTTTCAAAAAATCAAGGACTTTGAAAATTTTTCGGAAATTTGGTTTTTTCGGAAATTTTTCAAAAACGCACAATCTCAGGGACTTTTCCATCAAAATCCCAGGACAACCCCTGGCCGTTTTTTTTCAAAAATCAAGGACTTTGAAAATTTTTCGGAAATTTTAATTTTTTCGGAAATTTGGTTTTTCGGAAATTTTTCAAAAACGCACAATCTCAGGAACTTTTCCATCAAAATCCCAGGACAACCCCTGGCCGTTTTTTTCAAAAATCAAGGACTTTGAAAATTTTTTCGGAAATTTGGTTTTTTCGAAAATTTTTTTTTCAAACGCACAATCTCAGGGACTTTTCCATCAAAATCCCAGGACAACCCCTGGCCGTTTTTTTCAAAAAATCAAGGACTTTGAAAATTTTTCGGAAATTTTAATTTTTTCGGAAATTTGGTTTTTCGGAAATTTTTCAAAAACGCACAATCTCAGGAACTTTTCCATCAAAATCCCAGGACAACCCCTGGCCGTTTTTTTCAAAAATCAAGGACTTGGAAATTTTTCAAAAAATTTCCTTCACTCATCTAGGACTTTGAAATTTTTCGAAAATTTTTTTCGAAAACGCACAATCTCAGGGACCTTCCCATTAAAAACACAAGGAGACCGCTGGCCATTTTTTTTTCCATACTGGGACTTCAAAAATTTCACAAAATTCTTCACCTACCATCACAAGTAAACCCCTGGTGTTTTTTTTGAAAAACAACCAGCCACAACACTCTGACAATTCTTTTTTCTTTTCACAATGTCTAACTCAACTAGCCACAAAATGAATCCTCGAAACAACACCTTAGGCATAATAGCCAACATCTGCTCTCGAAGTACTCAAAGCTTAGAAAAGGAATTGAAAGACAGGAATATTTCTCCTTTCAACAAAACCAAAAACGTCCTGATCAAACACGCAACATTTTACAACAGGAAATACATAAAAGGGCTGCAATTTCAACCCGGCAGTATAATCTCTGTCACAAACAGATATAATTTACGCAGGAAACATGTTACCTTTAAGGAAAACGACATAGTTTGGAGACGCAACAACACACTCTCACAAGGTGCTCTGTATTTCTCTGCAAAACTAGCTCCTCGCTTTGTTAAAGCAAAAGTCCTGAGAAAAATCTCCGATGTAGTGTACACCCTATCGGATGCCTCTGGGAAACACATCGGCAACTATCACGTAAAAGATATTGTCAAACTAGGAAGTGTGGACACAATAGACACCACCTTCACTAGCTCACACTCACATAACTAACAAACTTTTGGCTCTACCTTTGTCCCACGAGATTTGGCCCTCGTGCAGACAAACAGCATGTCTTAACGCGTTAGTTTCATATAAAAACTCGCATTTTCGACCTCTGCAAGGTAACCTTTTTTTTCTAAAACACAGAAGTGTCAACTGTGGTTTTAAATCATTTCTCACCCATACTTGTACTATTATGCTCTTTTGTATAAACCCTTTGTTATTTTTGTTTCTTTGTCACACCTCACCGTGTAATGTTTATAAATTGTACTAATATTTTGTACGTATCTTCTCTGGAACTGATATCATTCCAGTCAAGAGACTTTTTCCACTTCCCGAACAATTTATGCTCCCGGAGTCATGACCCTGGACATCATTTGTTAGTCGTCACCATTCTGACACTTACGACACTAAATACATAACTATTTTTTGTCATAAATACCACAAAAGTCACGTACAACATTGTTTTGTAAATATTTTTTTTTTCTCTTTTGTTCTTCACATTGTTCTTTCACTTTGTTCTTCACATTGTTCTTTACATTGTTCTTTCACATTTGTTCTTCACATTGTTCTTTCACTTTGTTCTTCACATTGTTCTTTACATTGTTCTTTCACATTTGTTCTTCACATTTGTTCCAATGGGTTCCATCGTACATAAAACAATGGCCCCTTTGCAACATACACCCAATTGAGGTGAATATTCTACCCCTGTAACTTGTAATCATAATGCGTGTGTAAATTCCAGTTTGGTATCGTCATTTGATTCAAGTTTACATAGGTGTAACAAATAAAAAGTTACAATAACTTTGTTTTAAAGTTTTTTCAGTTTTTTCTAAAAAATTGAATGGCGCTCAACATTCCCATTTGCTCTAATTTGTTGTTTTTTCAGAATTTGATATTGACACGTCAATTCTGAAAAAGGTTGTTGTAAAGGAGAACAAACGCCGATTTGTCCTCCTCATCAATAACAATGTTACATACATAACACCTTTCGGTCACATTGAGTATGTAAAATCTTAAGATCTCAACTTCCTGACCCCAATTTGTTATATTATGTACTATATTTTGACTTAAATAAGCATTAATTTGCCTTGTCAAATACACCGAGCCAGGTCACTCATATTAAGTCATCCTGTGTCTCTAGGTGCCTTCTGTATCAAATTTGTAACATAAAGTTCACAACATTCGTGTTTGTGGCAATTTTGGCAACACCAAGTGTGTTTCCTTGTTTTTGTTTGGTCATTTTAAGTAAGTAAAACCCTAAAAGGTCTTAAATAAACCACTACAAACCTTTTTTGTAAGCAAAGAGTAAGTAAAACCGATAAGGTCTCTTTCGCTATATGTGTGTCTTGTTTAAGACATCCTTGTTGGCATATGTCTTGTATTATTGCCAACTTAAAGCATAAACCCAACCAAAGGTTATGCCATCACAACATTTTGTGAGCAAAGAGTTAGTAAAACCAAATAGGTCTCTTTTGCTATGTATTGGTGTCTTGTTTAAGACATCCTTGTTGGCATATGTCTTGTATTATTGCCAACTTAACGCATAAACCCAACCAAAGGTTATGCCGTCGTCATTTTTTGATAATACCAATAGCCACTACTTGAGTGTTGTTGACATTGTGTATGTATCTTTTTTCCGGTATTGAAATGGTACTTTTTTTTCATTATTGAACGTTGATATGTTATTTTCATGATACATGAGAATGTTACAATATCCACCATGAGACGAGGGATCGTTATAAAATCTAACACTATACATGAGAATGTTATAATATCTACCATGATACGAGAAGTTCGTTATAATTACTTTTTACTGGCTTACATACACTGTGGCCAAAGAGATAATTTGTTCCATTAAATGGTTATAAATATCTATGTTGTACCTTTCCTTTCAATACTAGGGTTCTTTCGTAATTCGTTCAATTTCTACATGAGACGTGGAGACGTTATAATACTTACCATGATTCGTGCGAACGATACAATATCTTGTTGTTGTTTTCTTTAAATAAGTTGACACTATGTACTTGTTCTACATGAGACGTGAAGACGTTATAATACTTACCATGATTCGTGCGAACGATACAATATCTTGTTGTTGTTTTCTTTAAATAAGTTGACACTATGTACTTGTTCTACCGGACGTAGATCATTTTACCCTGACTTGTCGCCCTTAATTGGGACCCTTTTGTATTACTCGTGACACTGAGGGAAATGTCCTTCACTGTAGTGAGAATTTTTTTTGTTCTCTTCAAACAAACATGAAGCTGTGCATTCAGCAATTTTTTTACGCTAACTGATACCTGTGGACTTCTTGTCAAACGGACCCAAGAACCATCCACTATCCATTGACCATGGACTAGCCATCAGCTTCACTGTTGGTTATGAGGTATCGTGTCGTGGGAGTTAATTGAGACAGTGACACAAAACCACCTAACTCGTTGTCTGGGAGACGAATAAGAAAAACTCCCAGGTTTGTGAAACTTGAGCAAGGGTCTGTCATGTTCTCACAAACTGTAGAAGATTAAATACGACCCCTAATCTTTCACCAAATACACGTGAAAGATTAGATTGTTATTACTGTGTATTCTCCTTCACCTTTTCATCAAATTCATGCATATTTGTGTAAAGAGTTAGGAAATTTGCTGGTTGATATATTTCGTCCTCACATAGAGATCGAATTGGGAATTAGCTCAGTCACTATCAATTTTCGCTACTCAATCCTCCATCCTTCACCCTTCCATCAAACTCTTGTACATTCGTAAAAGTTAGGAAATCTGCTGGTTGACCACATTTCGTTCTCTGAAAGAGATCGAACGGAGAATCAGCTCCATCACCAGCAGACCTTCTCGCTCATCGCCATTTTTTTTTCTCCCTCATTATCCTTGAGGTTAATTTCATGAATCTGGAAGGTGTACCCTACGCACATAGCGTATCGTCTGTCTATAAGACAATCTTTATCCATGAAATTTGCTTCAAATCTCTCCTTTTCACCCTATTCCTAGGTAATCAACACATTTCTTGTAATTTTGAAAGTCGTAAGTTGTTATCGCTCAAGCGCTAACACCGGCCATGGAAGGCCAACTTCTTTCAGAAACTTGGTGTTACTACTGTACAACCACCTACCTATACCTTGTATATCAAATAGGTAACCTCACGCCAGTCGTGATAGTTTTTTGTCTCCCCAATCTCGGGATACTCATGGTATAGTCAGCATATTGCATCTCTCTCTACTCTCTCTCTACTCTCTCTAACCAACGACGTTTTTTTGTCTTTTTTGTCTTTTCTCTTGAACACAATTTGTTTCTCTCCAAACGTTTTGCATCATTGGTCTACTAGGCAGGTAAACTTCAAGAATTTTGGCTCTAATAATAACCTGTCCCTGGATTAAAAAGAAGACCAGCAGCCCTCCTCATCACCTGCAAGCTGAGCTTCTCTTCTTCGCCACCTTCACTTCCATCACTCACATCTCTCCAATCTCTGCGTACCAAAAACACCCGACCGCACCCAAATTAGGTGTGAGTCGTGCGTGCAGTTGCAAATCAAGTTGTCTCATCATTCAAACCACATTCAAAAGAACCAACCTCAGAGCATGCCAGCTCAAGGTTAATTATGTTCCTGCAATCAACCACCTGCCGTTTGTGCAATCAACCACCTGCCGTTTGTGCAAATCAACCACCTGCCGTTTGTGCAAATTAACCACTTGCCGTTTGTGCAAATCAACCACTTGCCGTTGTGCAATCAACCACTTGCCGTTGTGCAATCAACCACTTGCCGTTTGTGCAAATCAACTACTGGCTGTCGTACAAATCAACCACTTGCCATTTGTACAAACCAACCACTTGCCGATGCGCAAACTCAACATAATAGCCATTACACGCAACAACCATCAATCAACTTACTGGTATTACTCCATGTTAATACCAACTTCATTTCACCTTGACAACCACTGCTCCACCACATCAGCATAATGGAATTCACGCTGGTACAACAACAAAACCCGGATACTTCTGGCCCTCCGCATCACCATCCCTCAACCACAACCAAGAAGCACAGTTCAATTTCTATGGCCCTAGTGATACTTGAGTGCAATCTCAAATGGGTCAAGTTACAGTGAAAATGTAACTTTATAACTTCAGTGAAATTACGTCTACTTGGTACTCTACGAAAACACTACGCTCTTCAAACTTAGCTTACAGACCAATGAAATTTTAGAGTCAGGTTGTTGTCTTTTCATCACTGCATAAACTTGTATGTTTGTTCTTTTCATCACTGCATAACCTTGTATGTTGTTCTTTTCATCACTGCATTACCTTGTATGTTTGTTTTTTCATCACTGCATAACCTTGTATGTTGTCTTTTCATCACTGCATAAACTTGTATGTTGTTCTTGTCATCACTGCATAACCTTGTATGTTGTCTTTTCACCATTGCATAACCATGTATTTTTTTTCTTTGTTTTTTTTGTAAATCAACACTGTTTTTTTCTTCTCTCTCTACTTCCCTCACGACAAGGTGAAGAGGATTTTTAGCGCCTAAAGCTTCATTACCACGTCGCCTTTTACTGGCGGAGGGGGAATGTGTTACGTAATACAAGTCACCCTATAAAAAAGATGCATAATTTAGCCTCGCTTTCCCCATGCAAACGATCGTGGCGTACGTGACAAAACGCAGCTAGCCGCCGCGTGATGGCACAGACCACCCAGGGAGCGTTCTCGGCTCAACACTGCCCGCCACCGCCGAGCCCCGCCAGTCGAGAGCGGACCTCGGTCATGGCAACAGTGTGTTTCTCGCAGAGCGAACCACAAACGCTCACAATGTTCGAGCGCGCGGAATTACATAATAATAGAAACAGACGCGATCTCGTGCCAGTTTCCTACTAGATGCATTTCGCCATCAAACTTACAATCATGTTTATTATTACGGTTCGGGCTTACTCAATGGAGTCCCGTTCCCGCGTAAAATCCCGAGTGCACTTCACCGCCTCAACTGACCCGCCGCCTGTGAGCGCGGGTACCTCTGGCTCAACATGATGCCCCTTACCTCATCGAGACGATTCGTAAGCTTTCAACCTTCCCCTTTTTCTTGTGTTCAATTCTCGTAAATTTCATGTAGAATCCACGCTTTATCTGGTCGTCATAAATTAGTAGAGAGAGTTAGTAGGGAGATCCATGTTAACCTGTATTTCTCGAGACATTTAATATACCTTGTGCCTTTTACTTATGTGTTATTATTGTGATGTCCTTTTCCAACCTCCTGACCGATGGACGAGCTGCTGATCAAAGAACTGCCCACCCCTGATTGTACACGAGTCGCCTGCTCTACCATTTTATCTGAGCTTAGCCAATTTAATAACCAGGTTCGAGTCCCGGTTTATCCATATCTTAGCAACTTCTACTGTTGTTTTTTTTTGTTTTTGCACTATTTTAAACTGAAACAATGGTGTTGACAAATTAGATATCGGAAGACCGTTAGGTTTGTTGAGTAAAGTTTTTGAATTTACATTATTGAAAAAACGTTATACGTACAATTATGATTTCCAGACTCAGACGTTACAATCTTCAATTTATTATTAGATATTTGAACAATTAAAACAAGTGTTAAAAACTACATTACAATGTTACTGTCAAATACATTACTGTCCTAGAACGGGAGACCTTCCTAGTTGGACAGTCAAAATCTATGCTGTAATATTTTTGTAATAAACAAATAAATAAATAAAAAAATAAAAAAAATTAAAAAAATGTATCTACCGATGTTTCCAGAAAAAATCTCTCCGATTTATTAGCTTGTTATGTTTCTGGATTAAATCTGTAATGTTTTCTTTTAACTGATTTAATATAAATTTAAACACAACTTAATACGAGTATAAACTGTTGATATCCCCATTATACCTAAAATTAATAACCAGCCATTTTAAAGGTTTGCGTATACACGGTGTCCCGAAACTCGTACTACAAAAAGAAAAACTGGACAATTTATATTACATTTGCAGTCGATTTTGTGGCAGATAAAACATTTTTCTTATTATTTTTTTGGTAAACTAATGTTTAAGATAAGTTTTTTTATGCATAGCACAAAGGGTAACAATTATTTTTACAAGCAATAATTATTCGCCAGAAACACTCATCCACATTGAAAAATCTCCTGATAAAAGATACATGACGCCAACGGGACTCGAACCCGTGTCCCTTCGATTTCCAGTTGACAGCTCTGACCACTGAGCTATGGCGGCTTATCTCTTATCCGCGAAATAATTTTATATATACTAGTGTTTCATTCAACAATTACTGCTTGTTACATTTTTTTCCACCTGAAAACAACCAACTTTATTTTATATGAGAAAGGCATTGTAAGTGCTAACTCTCTCACTAGATGGCGTCGAGACAAATTGTCTACATTTTTAGGTGAAATACTAGAACTTGTCAAATATTAATTATTATTTTTTTGGTAAACTAATGTTTAAGACAAGATTTTTTATGCATAGCACAAAGGGTAACAATTATGTTTACAAGCAATAATTATTTGCCAAAAACACTCATCCACATTGAAAAATCTCCTGATAAAAGATACATGACGCCAACGGGACTCAATACAGATACTGATAAAAATAAAACATTTTTCATTCGAGTAAATCGAGTCCAAAGTTAGATTTTTTGTTGTCAAATGCAACGCCAACTCAATATCCTAAGTGTGTGGCACTGTTTTAGTCTGTAATACCCTGGTATTTATATACAATTTAAAAAATATATTTTTTTAGATCTTATGTTAAAAAGTAAAGTATTAATAGTAGGTACAGTCCATAGCTATCCTATAAGAAGCTGTAACGATTTATCGGCAACACAAAACAATATTTATTATAAAGGTTCCAAAATGAACTCCCTTTAAATGTTAAGGAAGCTAAAAGTCTTGCAGGTTTTGGTTGGTTATGTCTCAATGTTGTGAAGTACTAATATTAGTACGTAGATAATAGAACTTTATTGTAGTAATTTTAGAATAGATATGCTCTAGATATAAAGTATTAAATTTTATAACTAAATAAAATATACTTTAAAAAACTGTTTAACGTATTTTCAAAATGGGACGAAGCTGCTCCAAAGGTTTTTAAACCTTTTGGTTGCAGAAAAAATATTAATAATGAATCTTTTTTGATAAGTTTTGAATCCAACAGAACTGAGCGGTAGATGGTGTAGTTCCAGTCAGCCATAATACATGAAATACACACAATAATTAAGTTCTTTTGGGTTCTTTGTGTGATGTAGATACAGCAGCTTTTCGCTTGTACGATGAGTTTCCGGATACCGTGTATAAACTGACGTTTTAGTAATGTAATAATAATTTGTTATTTTAACTTAACGTTTGCCCTACGCATCTTGATGGACACTTTGATTAATTTATACTTTCAATTATTTCTGATTCTATCTTGAGAAACATTTGAGGCTATTAAAATAGTTGTTAAATAAATAGTAATAAACATTTGCCGTTAAATAATAACTTCCCTATTTTTCAATCATCCTGTTTCCGTTATTACTACCGTTATTACTTATCGGTAATAACGTTATTTTGTTTCAGAGCATTGAAAACACTCCGCACGCTCCGAGTATTAATTTAATGAAGCGTTTTGATGAGCAGCAAATGTGTTAAACGTGTTATTGTCCCTCAAAGCAAAGTCAGTGTCGTGTCCAGGCAGCAAGTCGTTAAATTTAAAACTCTGAAGTAATCAAGCTATTTTCATGCAGATTATTTACTTTTTGATTACGTTGTCCGCTGTCAACCAAACAAAATTAAGAGTCATAATTACCCGGAGCAAGTGGGATTATGACATTAATGACACAGGAAAACGTTATTTAGTTGTTTTAGACAGAATGCATGACCAAAAAAAATAAACTTATTTATTATATTAATATTAAAATGAAGTCCCGTTAAATTGTAAGATAGCAGTTTTGTCAACGGATTCTTATTATTATTAATAATAATAATATTTAAATAATTTGTATAGCGCCGTTTTTCTGCAAAATCACCTCAAGGGCGCTGTACAAATATATAGTACATTTCTACAATGATCTATGTTATTACTAACTATATATGGAGATAATATACAGTACCTGGTAGTAATAATCTACGCAATGTTTTTAAATTTAAGAGCTATACATACATTATTATTTAGAACTATTATTTTGAAATTACAGACCTCAGATATAAAATAAAAATGAACAAGACATAGTAAATCAGACAAAAAACTGAATATAGGATCAAATAGTGTATAAAAAACTACTGCGAAAATCAGAGGGAAAACAGATCAGCACAAATAATCTTTTTCATATAACCATTTGGTTTAACTGGCTTCAGAAGTGCTACGCTTTCATCAGAAGATTATTAATATTTACTTTAAATATTATCCTGATGAAGGAAGGGCAATTCTGAAACCGGTAGAGCAACGAGTTAAAATAAAGTAGTTTAATACAAAGTCATGAGTTCATATTGTAGTTATATTTATATTTTTATATCCAGTTTTATCTTTTGCGTATTATCTATTAAGGGTATACAAAAAATAATGCATTACCTGCTCTTTCATAAATGGCAACACTCTTCAAACAGTTGTGCTTCAAAATATTAAAATGAATTATTTATTTGCATCCGTGCGTACGCAATATGAACATGAATTAATAGTTTTGTCCGTGTAAAAAACTCAATTCTTTCAAGAAAAGCAAACAAATACAATATTGGATTAAATCACCGATACATCATTGTATATGTTTTGCCTTTCTTGAAAGATTGGAGTTTGTATACGGGAAAACCTATTTAATCATTTTCGTATTGCGTATGAATAATTTAATTAGTGCCATCTATGAAAGAGCAGATTATAACTTCTTTTATGGCAGGCCATATTTTGATGTAAGGTCGGAGTATTTCCGCTTTGAAATAAAATCATAATAAATGGAATATTTCTGAACGTAACCGAAAACCAAAAACTGCTTTTGAATTTTGATAAAATATGCTTTAAATATTATAATTTTTTCTGATTTTATGTCCGGGTTAAATCTGCCCCATAGGAAAAACTAAACCCTTCCACACACTTTTCCACAAATGATCATCTAGTCAATCAACATTATGCAAGTGCATTATATAAGCATAATAAATACAAAACAATACAAGAATACAGAGATCAAATGGAAAAATAATTCACCGACTCCAGATATTTTCATATCAGAGGGTTCGGCTCGGTAGAACTCCTAACAGGGCCTATAAATCCTACTGATCCCTCAACATAAATATTTTAAAAATCTTTCTTTATCCTACATGTATTTAAAATGACTGATTTTTGCATTTTTACATATAAATTTTTTGATAGATTTAATACTATAATTAATAATATAATTTGTGGTGCATAAATATTTTGAATGCGAATATGAAAAAAAAAAAATGACTCACCTTATGCTTTTTGTGACTACAATTACTGATAACGAAAAATATGGAAAACACACTCATTTTAATAGACAAATGTATTACAAACTTTATTGTCACCTAATTTTTCTGCCGTTTCATATAGTAGTAATTAATATAAACCTAGATTAATATATTTATTTTTAAATTGCGTTTGAACCTTTGATTTCATAAAGGTGGATATTTTAATTTCTCCGTGGCAAACTTATAGATAATAATATAAAGCGTGGTGTTTTCTCTTTCTAACACCTTTATGATTATATTCCTCATCATGATAATAAGGGAGATAAAACGTTTTCCATGAGATCATTTGAGCTGTTCTGAAGGGTCAAACGAAAAGGTAGGAACTGAAAAACGCGCGGTAAGTTGTAGGTGGACGGATCCAAAAGCTCTTAGATCACAAGACCGAGACACTCATTTAAAGCAGCCTCATAACTTGTATCGAGTATTTATTAAAACATTTTAAAATGTCTTAGTTAATTTAAAAAAACAAAATAAAAATACATTATTTGAAAGTTCTCCTACAAGTTACGAGGCTGATTTGATTCGGTGCCCCGGCCTTGTGATCTAGGAGGTTTTGATGGATCACGGACCGATTTTACGAGGTGAAATTTTCCAGCTCCAATGAAACTAGCGGCACGGTGCGGTTCGGCAAATGAATGCCAGCTTTTGAGATTCAAGTATAAGGTTGTAAAACTAGAAATAGATTCATGGCACGTACACAATAATAGTGCTAATTCCGTTGGTTTATTTGCATACATTTTATGTCTGGTCTCTTCTAAGATATGACGAGGGTTGCTTAATAATAATACATTTATATACGGACAAAATTTAGTTCACCCAAAGCACGATTTAATCTAATTGATTATAAAAATACTTTATGTATATTTAATAAGATAATCTATTTAATGGTCAAAATCTGTCACACAGGAGGATTTACTACACATAATATAATTGAATTATTATTAATATTATAAGTAGAAAGCGAGATAGCGAACACAGAAGTATCAGAAGGACAACCTGATAGCAAAAGGTCGTCTCATGTGTATCTTGTTATCTCAGTCACACCCGTAATGTAGAATATACAGGGTTTTCCAAAAAGAGGTGTTATTTTGATATTCAAAGAAAAATGCCATTTTTCAATATAAATGATCAAATGTTTATTTCATTATAAAGAGAAAAATATGCCGTTAATAGTGAAAAATAACACCAGTCAAATGACCACCACGACCACGCCTACAGGACCATATCCTTTTCATGAAAATTTCCATAACCAAATCGCAAAGTTGCTGCCTTATGTTCTCGATAGCCTCAGGAATTCCATTTTCGAGGTCTTGAATCGATGCTGAGCTGTTGGCGTAGACCTTCTCTTTCACGTGACCCCAAAGGAAGAAGTCGCAAGGTGTTAAATCACAAAATCTCGGTGGCCAATTTTGATCACCTCTTCGAGAGATAACACGGTCCGGAAACATTTCCCGTAAAAGATCAATGGTTTCGTTGCTTGTGTGGCACGTAGCGCCGTCTTGTTGAAAGTAAACGTTGTCCAGATCAATACCATCCAATTCCGGCCATGAAAAATCATTAATTCCTTAATAAATATTCAAAATAACACCTCTTATATGAAAACCCTATAGTATTCGACGCAAATACAAAACGCCAATGGCTATTTTTTATTTCGTTCACACGCACGAATGCCTATCTATGTCTACATGAAAAATGTTTGAATTAAGAGTTTAATGGAAGCATAAGAGTGTTTCTTACTTGACACATTTTATCTCAAGTTTGTTAGAGTATAGATATATGTATTATGACGTCACTAATTAAGGGTATTTGAGTCCTACTGTTTATTCCAAATAAAAAAAAATCAAAATTAAAAAAAGATTGTTGAAATCTTTGGCGATGCCAGATCTGGTGTTCGCTTGCTATACTAGTGAATAATAACTGACATTTCCGCTCACGTAGATACTAATCACAATCACATATTTACTATGAATAAAAATATTTTGTTTTCATGGAACAATGACTTCCACTTATATTAATTGCTTTGAGGATGAATTGATTATTATTAAAGTGTCCAGTGCATCAAATTTTAATGTCCGTATTTTACGACACTCTAAAAATACTTAACCCTTTAGGCTAATTTGTTCGCTTTAGCTAGTACCCGTGGTGTCCATTTGTTCGCTTTTTCGAACAGCAAAAATGTATGGTCTCAAGGAAATCCTTGTATCTCCCTTACTATCAAGGTGAAATATATGATCTATATATATTTTAAAGAGAAAAAAAACACTGCATATTTAAATATAAAAGTTAACCACAGAATAACAACTATTTCTTATATAAAATCAAAGGTTGCGACCGCAATTTGAGCTAAATTTATGAATTATTTTTGTATTAAACGAGGGGACAGTAATGTTTGTAATACATTTGACTATTAAAGTGTTTATTTTTTTGTTATCAGTATTTTAAGGATTCAATTTTCAACGTAATGTGTGTAAGCAATTGAATATTTCAAAAATGATATAATTACTTAAAATAATACAATTTTAATCATTTTTCAAAAACAGTTTTCAGTTTTTGGATAAATTCAGAAATTTATTTGGATTTTGTTGCAACGCGGAAATACACACAAATTCCCCCGACGTTTGATAGCGTGGTTAAGAAACATTACAGACAATATGGCAGAGGCCCGAAGGGTTAAGCCCGTATCAATAATAATTGCCTAATATCTGTTTATCTGCGCAGCTCTAATGCGCAGCGATCGGGCTCCAACTAGTTTCCGGCCACCGAAAAAATACTGCGATAGAAATGTGTTATGGGTGTGTCTGTGCGCCTGAACATGGCAATTTTTTTTCCTACTTCTGGTAAAATTGATCAAATACTATCAAAAATTTAAATTCTTTCTTTAGTACGAAAAACGATTTCATTGGTCCGTCAAGGAGTCATATATACTTTGACTATTTCAATGTTGAACTTACGTTGAATTGAAATAATACCTTAATTAGTGCATTGTGTACATTTCATCGTAGTATTGATGTGGTGCACCACTCAGAATTGAAATGTTTTCTTGGTTATCAAATCAATTTTAACCGGATTTAATAATGTTTTTTTTAAATCAATTTCTCTGCCTCTTCCCATCTCCTTTCCCCCTCACTTTCTTCTTCCTCACCACATATTCATATCGGGAATGCCATAGTCCCAGTGATTCCCGACGCTTGTGACCAGTTAAGTCCTTGTATTGAATTTCTATCATACGTACTTTAAAACTTTAAGTTGTTAATACAAATATAAAGTTATATTTTAAGATAATCTCTATTCAGATGACGAGCTGAAAAGTAATTACATGAAATTCCTTCGAGTATGCTTCGGAAATTATAAAAATACACTTGGTTATATTATTTCATATGCCATAGGAACGAAAAAAATCCAAGTATTTCTTTATATGCAACTTAACTCAGATATGGTGAAATTTTTCTTATATTTTTAATTAGTCGTATTTTATTTTGTTAATTAACATTTTCACAACAGTCGCTTACGTTTACTAGCTATAATTTTTTTTCAGCATTAGCGTGCTCCCTCTATCATTTGTATTTATATAATATATCTCCCTTTCTTCAGTAATCATCTTTTAAACCCTTATAACACGGCCTTAAGACTCTTGTGCAGTAAAAAAAATATTTTTTAATGTTGCGTAAATGTTTAATGTTTGTGCTAGAAACTATCGGTATGAATAACGTTTCTAGGTATTATTTGTTCAGTGTTTCCGGCCATTGTTGGGTGTTTGTTTGTTTGGGCGTCGGAAGCGGAAGCGGCAGACAGTAGATGATGGAAGGCTTCTTATTGTTTCAGAGGATCCACTCCAGTCGCACAGGGCCCTGAAGATACTGAAGCCTGGCGCTGACATGTCAGGAAATTACTCCTGCGTCGTCTCAACGTTTGACGACGAGGATGACAAATCTAAAACTATGCTCGTCTTTAGTAAGTTAATCTTATATTATATTAATTCAAATTGGAATTCATCTAAAATAATCAGTTTTTGATGGGTTCTGTAATTCTTCAATAACCGTAAAAATACATAAAATTCTTTGGGGAAATTGATTTTGTTAGGATGAATGATTTTGTATTCCAATAGGTCTAAGCAACCCAGCGTACGACCACAAACTGTCAATACAAGGTGTACGGGGGTAAAATGCACAAACTTCGGGAGGTGATTCTACATGATAGTACAAATAAAAAAGACGAGTAAATTGTTTCCAAATTCCAACATTTTGAGGTGGTTTTCTGTTAAACAAGTAAAAATATTCTTCAATGGAAAAATATTTTTTTATGGAAAAAAAGTAAAAAAAAAAAATTTACTTCTACCATCATGTAGAATCACCTCCCAAAGTATGTGCACTTTACCCCCGAACATCTTATATGTTGTATTTATTTTCTAAATATCAAATATTTTCCTATACTATAATATCTGTAAACAACGGAGACTAAATATTTTTGAAAACTGAATCTAGAGGAAAACAAACGACATACTAATAAAAAATTATTATGTTATCTAGAAAATTATTTTGTCTTTAATTGAAGTGCTTTATAAACACTTATTACGCGGTATTTTTGTCTGGTTTGTGTCTTTAACGCAAATAGTTTATGTTAAGTTAGTGGGGGAACATATGTTTGTTACCATTGGAAATTGGCATGTGGTATTGGTAAGACGATCAAGATCGGCTTGTTCATAGCCATGAGTCATTCTTACACTTCCCGGAACCATTTATATGACGTAACCAGTATTTTGAAAACTTTTGAATAAAAGATATTTTAACTCCAATAATTATAAAGTTATATCCATCAAAAAATCATTACAAGTATTCGAGGTCACTGTTAAGTAAATATTTTTAGAATGAACCATTTCAGCATTTTGATTTGAATGCAATTCTATCTTTATAGCGCCTGGAAAAAATTTCCAGCTGAGACAGGAGAAGAAGGATGCGGATTCTGTAAAGCTAGTCTGCTTTGCTGAAAATGTCTTCCCACAGCCGACCATATCCATCATATCACAATCGTAAGCTAATAAAAATATATGTTTAATACCTACTTTATTGTGTTACACCTTTTTTCTCTTAATTTTCCATCTTTTCTTTTTGTATTTATTTTTGTTTTTTTTTTACTTTCTTTTTTTTTGTTTTTGTTTTTCTTTTTATTTTATTTTTTTATTTTTTAAACTTTTTTTATCTTTCCTTTTTCTCTTCCTCTTCCTTTTCTTTATCCATTACCTTTTATTCAATATCAATCATTTTGCAGGAAAATCTTAGCAAATAATGACTATCAAATTTGATCCCCCTTTAGGTGCAAGCTTTTATATACGCAATAGGACAGCCTATCAAAAACACACAGCTTTCGTAAATGTTGCAATAGGGCAAAATAATTTTTTGGCGTTCTGACAGAGGGTTGGAATAAGCTTGGGAAGCCGAATGTTGAAAGTAAAGTTCTTGGTAGAGATATCTTCGTGGAACCTAACACCCTAAAACACCAAATAAAATGTATCTTTTAACCTTAGTAAAAATGTAAACGTTATTGAAACTAGATTAATAATTTTTGAACTTTACAAAAACTGAATAGATTATGCAAAAATATCAAAATCACTTCGCTGAAAAAACTTTTACGGTGGCAGTACCATAGCTGTCTCACAAAAAACTGTAACTAATACAATCACTTTTGAAAGATAGTGAAGGTACAGTACAATTATTAATAACAAGTGGTATAATAGTTTACAGAAGTTCTCGAATTCAAAGCATGTTAAAGAAGGCACTGTACCATTAGAAAAAAATATGATTGTCGGTATTAATGCCGAAGCAAAGACTTAATAACATTTCTTTGGCAGTTAGAAACACTTATTAAATTAAGTTCTTCCATTGAATAATTTTCTAGAAATAATGATAAAAAAATAAAGATTCGTTCATAAATTTATTTGTACGTTCCGAATTCCCCATCGACAGCAAGCCTTTCTTTGACTGAGCTTTTCAATATAATATTACCTACCTATCTAAATAAAATGATAAAAGAATTGTTTTTTATGTACTCATATTTGGACACATTTTAGGCATAATTCCATATTTAAAATTTTAAAAAATATGTTACGTGAAATATTATATGGTTTATAAATAAATGGATAGTTATATAGATACCTACTTACGAATCTTATTATTTCAGAGGAAATATTGGTTTTACCAAATAAAAGAAAACTAGAAACATTTTTTTTTGGACGCGAAGTACTGTTCACAGAACTACTACATAAGTGGGAACTCTAAGTACGTACACTCAAAACATATTTGTTTCACAATATTGGTACTAAATCTTGAATTTCCCTATTTATACCTGAGAATGTACCGTATAAGGGTATATTAGTTATTTATTTATTTTAATATTAAATATTATATTAGAATAGTTATTTCTGCAAAATAACTATTTTAAATTTCTTAAAGTCTGTATTTAAGTTCTCTTCCCAGAGATTTGAGAAATTATTATTATTATAATTATTAATGCTCAAGCAAGACTCATAACTCCATGGCAGGTTGTAAGCAGTACTTACTTAAGTACTTAGTTACTTAGATTCAGTTATACGCTCGGCCAAATATCAAAACGATGGAATTATTCAGCAGTCGTGATGGATTAGGCATCCATAAATTAGATGATACAGCAGCGCTAGAAGACCGACCCAAGGAAGTGGTTTGAGAAACTTCCGATCAGTTTGCCAACTCCTGTGCCAATACAAACCAATAAAGTCCAGCATTGATCATAGTATCGATACGTACATAAATCAAAATGTTGGCATTCATCTGAAATGCGGCAAATTAAAAAAAATGGTCGCATAATTTTTTTGCATTATTATTTATTAATTTTAAATTGTTTATTTTTGATGGAATTACTCAAAAACAAATGTGTATTAATAAAAACCCAAATATTTTTTTGTACTATCACCTTTTCATGATTATATAATCCTTGATATTAGTATTTAAGGATGAACTTTCTACCTAAGCTTTATAGAGAAAATTATTATTAAAAAATAAACAAATGCAAATACAGTAATTTATATAGTACCCAGCTGGTTACAGGATTACGAAAGAATCAATAAAATCAAAATGAACTCATTTGCCAACGATTAATACAAACATTTAACGAAATTCACAGGCGTCGAATAACTTGAATCTCAAATTATATAAATGCCAAGGAATCTGTCAACATAATCAAGGTTGTCACGCCTCTGTCCCACTATTGCACACTCCAAAAGCATAACATATTTTGGAATTTAAATCAATGATAGTTTCCGATGGAAATCAACATCGACGCAATTACAAAAAAAAAACTCACTAGGTTCCTCTTCTTCAAACTTCTTTAGAAACATCCGTAATATGCTCAACATAAACGACATTAAAAAAGTGTTCTACGCTTTGTGTCAATTACTAACAGAATACGCGATAACTGTTTGGGATTCTGCCTTGAGCACTCACACAGAGCGGCTAAACATATCCTAAAAACAATTCTGAAAGTTCCGGTTATAACTCAGACAGAAGCAATATTTAAAAACTTCTAAGTGTACAATTAAAAAAATATTTAAACTAAAAAAAACATATAGAAATACTCCATTGCCCAACATAAATAATCAACCCCAGAAATAAACCAACATATATTGGTTACTCCCAGTTTGAATACATCTTTTGGACAAAGAAAAATTAATTTCTAAGCTACGAAATTATACAATGCTCTACCAAGACAAACAAAAAAACGGAAATGAATGTATTTGAAACGAAAATAAAAACATGGCTGAGAGAAAAAAGTGATGATAAACATTCAAACATTATGAAGACGATGTAAAGACAACTTGAAACAAAATACAAAAGTTTAAAAAACTACAGGCCGCCTCAGAACAGGAAACCCTAGTGAAACCTCTCTATACCTACATCCATGAATAAAAAAAAATTGAACATAACATGGCACTTAAAAATCTACTCGAAGAACTAGTAATAAGTAACCATAGTGAGTAGTACGTAAGTTACTGCATTATAGAAATATAATATCATATATTTGCACGGCGCTCTTGAAGTGATCTTTCACAACAACGGCGCTATATAAATTTAAATAATTATTAACTAAACTAACTAACTGACTAACTATCTATCACGCCGTTTCCGCGCAGGGGTAGGCAGAGACCGCCGACCACACACTCCTTGCCTTATTCACATTAATACATCTTTTCATACATAGTCTTCTATTATTCTGGCTCTTGAAATAGCCCAACTCTAGTATCTGGTTCACTATATCCTACCATGTCTTCCTATCATTCATATTTGCGTAATATATTTTCCTTTCTTCGTTTATTCGCTCTACATGCTCAAACTATATGAGCGTCCCTTTATAATCTTACTCATTACGCTTATTTCAGACTTACATTCTTTGCGGATCTCCACACTAATCAAACGATCATACATGGTTTTACCACACATACGCCTCAGGGGTCTCAATCCTACAGTATTCAGTTATAAAAACGCTTCAAGCTTGTACGCCAATTCTATTACATACGGTCAAAAATGGTTTTCTTAAATTATTTCACTCTCAATTATTTTTATTTGCGTCGGTAATAAGAAAAAGCAACTTTCTTAGGTCACGCAAATACTGATTCAAAGGAAGTAAATCACCATTAAAGTTATCGCGTATTTCCAGCTTCGAACAGTTTTGAGTCCGAAGCTTAAAGCTTAAAGATGTCACTTTAAAGAAGTATTTATCTGACACTTTCAACAGAAGAATGTTCCTGTGACTGCAGTGGAAATTTTTCTTTGAAAATTCGAAGAAGAATAAGCTTATTGATAGATGATATTATGAACTGTGAAATGATAAAAAACTAATTAATTTATAATATTATTAAGTGCTTGTTATTTCTGTATTAATCCCATTTCACAACTTAATTTACATAACTTAAAAATAAATATATGAAATAATAATATATTCTACAGATCTTGTCTAATATGACGCTCGAAACCTTCAAAGCCAATATTGAAAATTTCAAGAGATCTATAGAAATATAAGTGGTTTTAATTTCTCATTTTAAATTATCTTTTGTGTGTTTTGTTTTAGATCAAAATATTTTAAACATATTTTTAAAAATATAATCGGAAGATAACAAGTTTTTCCATACAATCAGCAATCACCATTAATATTTTTAATTGCGGTTTGATGTGAATACTGATTTGTATATGCTTTTTAATTTATTTGATTTATAGAAAAAATATTTTTAAATTTTTCTATATTTCCAGTATTAGGGCATTGTTTAACAAAAGCTAGCGTTATTAGACAGGTTATAATTATACACTGGAGAGTGTATATCGCATTTCAATTCACTGCGCATCCACCTTCCGGCCGACGAGGATTTGATTTTTATACAAATCTACAGTTTTATTCCAAGATTGATGAAGTTTTGCACACTTGAGTTTCAAAACAAGAGGAAGGTCACTGTCAAAGTCTGATTTAGAAAATTTCTTTTTAAAGCCTGGGCACCGCAAAACTAGTATATTATAAACACGGGAAAGACTAAAACCAGGCTTTAAATTTGTTTTTAATATTGCTACTGCTTAGATTGTATTTCAGCAAAGAAATTTAAATTTCAAAGTTATTCAAAATACTAACTCGAAAAGTTGGTAAAATACTAACGTGAAACCTTTGCTTTCTTGCAAAATATTTTATAAAATTGTTGTCACATTACTGCTTGTTATTCAGGTCTTCATTTTCTATTGTTTAAACATAGCTAAAGTCTTTTCTAGAAAACGTTTCTGCTCTCCGCACCGAGGATATTCTTAAGAATTTTACGTATGGTATTTTAATAACAATGTTTTCTAGGCGGTAGTATGAAATTGTCGTGAATAGAAAGTTTGTTCGGTGATTATATAATTTAAAGAACCAATTATTTCAATGGTTTCAGTAAAAAAAAGGCTTTGTAATTACGAACAGGCGCTTTACAGTGTACATTTTTTAGGTTTTTAAGATGTGAAAAGATATTAGAAGAACGAGATATGCTATGTTGGCCGCCCGACCGTAGGCGGAGTACTACCTAATTAGGGTACTTTGAATACTATCGGGACGTGTACGCACAGAAATCTCTTCTATGTATTAGTGCGGATACCTTAGCGTAAGCGAAGGTGTGCAGTAGTATTGGTGAACAAAACCGGCGACACTGGGCAAAACAATTCCACACAGTATGAACTGCTCATAGCACATCTCGTTCTTCTAATATCTTTGGAAAAGATGTACCGAAACATATTTATGATTTTTTTTTTTCATATTACTCTCAACCATTTTGTGAAAATACATGTGCATATTAATAATGCAGCACAAAAACAGTATAGCTTTAAACATAATAAGATAAGTCAGCTTTTCAGCAGATTCAGAGAGAGCTGGATAAAAAATAGCAAACATTACAACGTAAGGTGTTATTTAAAAAAAATTGGTAGATTGTTTAACATAATAATTTTACGTCGTTTTAATCACACAGAGAAAAATGTATATGGTTGATATATTAAAACACTATTAAAAACGTTATTACAATCCATTTCTAAATATTGTCAGCTCAGTATATATCGGAATTCGTTTTTGTGCAGATGTTCTTTTACTGATAAATGAAATGACGAAATGCGACAATATTAGAATTTTTATGTTAACACGTATTCCGACATCCTAGTAATATTTTCGTGTTTTACCCACAGTTTGTTAGGAAACATGTCAATTCAATTCGTTAAAGGCCTTCAGTCCCCTTTTGACAGGAATACGAATAATTTGACCAGATTTTTAATAAATTAGCAATATTTTATATCAGTAAGTTTTCATGAACACTTCAAAAAATAATCTTTACTTAGCACTGTCTTCTTCAAGACCTGAATAAAAGAAAATCATTTTCACAGCACCTTAAAAAAAGGGGTATAAGGAATCATATTCTATTGTGCCAGCTAGCACATAATCTACTTATATAACAATGGTTGTTTGTTTGTTTGTCTCGTATAGACTCAAAAACTGGTGGACCGATTTTGATGAAAATCTCATATGTTCTTATTAGTATCAAGCCAGAGTAAAGCTGGCCTCTCAGAAGCTGGGCGTACTGTACAGTGCCCGCAGATACTTTAATAGTACACAACTGCTGACCCTGTACAAATCGCAAGTGCGCCCTACTGTCGAATTTGGCAGCCATCTCTGGTCCGGAGCCCCTAAATACCTGAAAAAAACCCTTGACTCTGTGCAGAAACGGGCGGTCCGTTTGATAGATTCCCCAATCTTAACAAACGGACTGCAATCTTTAGAGCACAGGCGTCAGGTAGGTATGCTGTCATTGTTCTATCGGTATTACAATGGAAGATGCTCTGAGGAACTAGCGTCATTGATCCCTTCGGCACCGGTGCGTAGTCGGGATACACACCAAACGCGCGCCCAACATTTGTACACGGTTAATATTTGTCACATGAGAACGGGTCGCTTCTACAATTCGTTCTTAAGTTCAACAGCTCGGCTGTGGAACGAACTGCCGGCCTCTGTGTTTCCTCCCTCCTACAACATGTGACTCTTCAAGACCCATGTTCACTACTTCCTCTCCACAAAAAGACCCTCCACACAGCATCCCCAAAGATGACATAGGCCCTGAGGGAAATTATTTTCTTCAGGGCCTCCTGTGTGGAGTTAATATAAAAAAATAAATAAAAAAAGGAGTGTTTAGAGAGTGGTTTGAATGGTAGAAGAAGTCGGGGACGCCCAATGAAGACTGAACTCATTATCTCTGCACTGGAATGGGATACGGAGTTGAAGTTTCTAACTATATGGTATAAATTAGTGAATGATAGGAAAAGTCTAGGACGCTCCATAAGACTAAGCGTATTATCTCACTACTTATAAACACACTACTATTTGCGCTATTATAATATTTTGCTAGATTATATCCGTTGGCAAGTCACCTTTTCTGTATATTTTATCCTGTTTAAATGAAATGTTTTCTATTACTTAAGAAAATTTCAGCTGTATCACATTCAATGTCGTTTTGTATACATATTGTTGTGTTCTTAAATGTAATACTAATATTCGCCTATTTACCATTGTGTACTTATAATCTCATGTATCACATTATTGTAAAAGCCTTTTATGGCGTTTAATAAATAAATAATCTCTGCACTGGAATGAGATACAGAGTCAAATTGAAGTTGACGAAATGCAATTTATAAACAGTAATAATGTGAATATGATATTAATGAAGCGTTTGGTAGAAACAGTCGTTGATGCCCGACGAAGACATGAATAAAATTATTATTTTTGTTGAAATGAGACGAAAGTGAAGAACGAAAAAAGAGATGTAAGGAGAATGTATGACTTGGAAGTGAATGTTTGAAGACGTCGAGGATGCCCGAGGAAGACATGGCACGATCAAGTGAAACAAATACTACAAAACAATAATATTATTTTCACCTAAATATTATTCACAACCTAAAAATTTTACCCCAAGCCATTAAAATTCCCCGAGCAACGCCGGGTACATGTCAGCTAGTAATTGAATTAAATTCATAATATTTTCGTCATTCCATTTCACATCGGCGCGTCGGGACGTCATAGATTGATGGAATTTTCTTTATTTTTCTGTTGGCGCCAGCAGTCTGGGTGTTGTTGATTGCGATATTCATTGGAACATACAGAACGGCTTCACGTCTAGTGTAACAAACATTGATTACCTTTTTATGTCACACTGCCCGGCATCGCCAATCTAGAACGTTGTTAGGCGGAAATAAGTTGATAATGAAGGGAAAAGAAGCCGAGGATGTTTAGGAATCACCAATCCAACAGATGTTGTTACCATCGGTGGTGATTTCTGAGGTTGAAAAGTAGGGAGGTTTATTTACTTACGTACTAACTTACCTCTTTAGAAGAAGATCAAATCAAAACCACGATCTTTCATTCCAGAGAAATAATCGGTGATCTAATCAAATGGCAAAGTAATCCGACAGCCACAATGCATGTTCCTAGTATGGTGGTCGAAAAATCCAAAAACACGTAATGAACTCTTAATTAAATAAAGGTAACAAAAGCGTAAATTGATCTGTGCTACCATAAATGTGCGCGGAAGGTTTTGGAGGCGCGCCTCAAGCTAAACGTCGCATGACCATGTGAGCCACTGTTCATTTCGATTCCATGTGATTTGCCCATCCCCCTCTCTCTCGGAGGCTCTCGGTACGTCTGCCTCACTAATCCACGTGCGGCTGGCCGGAATTATATTATAATGTTACAGAGTATAATAAAGATAACCAGTCCTAGTGAAATAAGTAAATACAAATGAGTAATATTAAAATTGAAGTAATTTCAAGGCTTACATAATTTATTATTTGGTAATATTGAAATTGAAATTCAGAATTTAAAAGATAATACTATATTTTGATAGAAGGTTATCGTTTTTACCCCATCTTTCCTCTATTTTTAGGGTGCTGAAACTATGAGCTAATATATGAATCCTATAATTTCTATACCCGCTATATCCGATTTTTTGACAAAATGATCTGAGTATGACATCTTGTTCACATTTTTGCGAGCAACAAGAGGAGCCTAACATTGAGTTTCAAAACCTTCCTTATCACGACCAAAAACCGTGTTAAAACTGCGAGTGAGAAACCAAATCCGCTATATCATACAGAAAGTTACTATCAAAACGCGCTATATCGGATTCAACCAATCACAAGCAGTTATTTTGCCAAAATACAATATGGCTGCCGCTCTGACACCACCCTCGTGTGCCAAAATTATCTACGCGTGTGTTTCTAAACCCGCCATGTCGGCTCAGTTGACTTTCAAAAGCCTCTATATCACGAAGTGAGAATCAAAATCCGCTTTATCCATTTTATTTATCGAAATTACTTAATTATTGCTAGACATATGTAGAAAAATAAATGCTTTTCGAAATTTTATTACTCCAATTCATTATATAAAAAAATTTAATGCAATTACTTATGTACGCTAGAGATGTGACAGTTTTTTGCGGTTTTCTCCAAATCAATGAAAGCTGATATAGCGGGTATAGAAATTACACGACTCATATTAGATGTTTATAGAATAGGTATGTAAAAAACGCATGCAAAAGATCATTAATTTAAGTAGAATTTTGTCGGCCTCCAGACCTCCTCTGGGTTCAGAGCTAATTTACTACAGTGCCACAGATATAGACGCCTCACCATGGCTTCAACACTTACGTGACTGGTGCGAGTGTCGTTCCGCTGAATTGTTCCAAGTTGCAGACTACGTGGTGATGTTGCCCCGAAATTGGTTGCGCAACCACTGTACTAGAAGAAGAAGACACTTAAAAAATAAATATATTCTGCCTGTAACTCGGATGTATTGGGAGATGCTTCACGGACTTCGTGGCCGAGTTGTCAAGATCCTTTCTCGGGTTCAAATGGTACGATTAATTCATGATTTTTATAAATTTAATTTGTGTATATTTACTTCTTCTTCTTTATGTGCCGTATCAGGTCCCCCTGACGTTGGCGATCACTCTAGAATGACGTTCCAATCACCAATCATCCATCACCCCCAGTATTACCACAATTGAGAATTAAAACGTTGCTTGAAATGAAATTAACCGTGTTTAGCGACCGGATCTGAATAGCAGGTAGGTAACCTTCTTGTATCCCATCTCACTCTACAGAATACCCTATTTGAGACACTGGTACCTGGCAGTTGGGATTCTTGTGTAGTATTTACATAAAAAAAACTTGTAAGGTTTTTGTTCATGCATAGCGTTTATGACGTGATTTTTCACAGAAAACGCACATTAAAACTTATAAAAATATTACTAAAACCACATAACGTTTTTATTTCGTTCCGTCGAGCTAAGCCTACGGAAATAAATAATGTGTTTACTTCCAAATTATTATTACGTGGGGAAGAAATAAGAGCCGGGCTTTGCTTGGCGGTGGTCACGCTATTAATAATCGTAAGCAAAACCAAATAATCGCTTTAACTCTCGGCTCCAACTGAAACACGGCATGCCTTTACTTGACAGACCCGAACCGTTTGGTTTGCTGCCTAATTATGGTGGCTTAATTCTAATCACTTAGACGTGAGCGACTTATTATTGATTGATAAAGATTGTAATTTCATAATATTTCTCTGAACGGTAATGAATTTAGGTGTGTACATAATAAGGGTACTAAACAATTACGTAAATCACATAATTTCACTTTATCTTAATAAATTATTATAAGCAATAATTAGTCGCCTAATATCAATAAAAATTTAAAATATCTAAAGAGTAAAAATAAATGCCACCGACGGGAATTGAACCCACGCCTTCTGATGTCTGGTCAGACGCTCTGGACCACTGAGCCACGTTGGCTTATTTCCAACCAGCCAAATATTTCAATATGTACTAGTACTTCAATCAACAATCACTGCTTATTATATTTTTACCACCTGTAAACAACCAACTTTTTTTTTGATATTATAGGCGACTAATTATTGCTTATAATAATTTATTATCAATTATGCAAAAAAAACCTTGTCTTATAAACATTAGTTTATCATTAAAATAATCACTTTATCTTACTGTTCTATCAATTTTTCTTTATTGATTAAACAGGATATCATCTTTATACCATAGGATATTATCTTTATATCATATGATATCATCTTTATATCAAAGAATATCATCTTTATATCATAGGATATCATCTTTATATCATAGGATATCATCTTTACATCATAGGATATCATTTTATCTATTAATAAATCGATTAATTGATCGTCTGACTGTGCGGTTAGTTCTTCTAAATTACGCAACCGAACTTTTACGTGTCGCAGGTGACATCTATATAAATTAGGTATATTAAAACACACGCGTAATCGAATGCAACGTTGTATCAAAATTTTAAAGAAATCGGTGAAGACCTTTTTTGAGATTTAACCAGTATGAATGTTTTTCTCCTTTCCTTGAAGTAACATAATCAATTAATTTCCTGTTTTTTCCCGTAATCGAGGGGTAAGCCTTGCGTCTATGAATACGGAGGTAATGGATTAAAATTCCGGCGTGCGCAAGTAATTTTCATTTATTTAATTTGTGTTGTTTTAACAATCCATTCATATATATATTTGCGGCAAGTTCCAGAGTTGATGAAACCCTCAGAATTGCCCTGGTGAAACACTAGAATTTAGAAATCAAATATTTAATATTTTTTCATAATATAAAAAAAAAACAGAACATTCATTATTTGTTTGAAATGTCTTTAGACGTATTTGGTGACCATACTTACCCAACTATCTTTTCCCCATCTCCTTCCACTGCCTTCTATCCAGTTGGAGATGAGGTTAGCACACTAGCTCCATTTTATCAATCATGGACTTCTATAAAAAATATACATAATATGTTCACAAGACCCCCAACTGCACAGAGATGGTAGGAATACACCATCCCCAAATGTGGTATACTGTGAGACTGATAAGAATGTGTTGTACCCATTCATATAAAAAATGTAATTAAAATGGGAAATCATTTATTTTTTTTATTTTCATCTTTAAAAATATACTGTTTTATTTATATACATTGACTGTTGTCTTGATCCTTGAGGCGTGTGTGATCGTGTGAAAAATGTGGAGATTCGCAAAGAGTGCAAATCTGATGTAAGCGTAATGAGTAAGTTCAAGAAAGGGACGCTTTGAGGGTTTGGGCATGTAGAGCGAATGAGCGAAGAAAGGAGTTTAAGGAGAATATATGAAGCAAATGTGAATGTTAGCAGAAGTCAGGGATACCCGAGGAAGACAAGCGAATCAGATACTTGAGTCGGGCCATGTCAAGAGTCAGAATAATAGAAAAGTATGTATGAGACGATGTATGAATGTGAATGAGGCTAGGAGTATATGCCAAGATCGAGTTAAGATAGTGATGGTTAGTTGGTTAGTTAGACTGTTGTCTTGAAAGTGTTATATGTTTTCAAAATTTTGATGTAAAATATGGCAATTATGTATATAAATATGAGATATTTGAGGGTCGGGTAATTTCACGTACGGTTTTCTTGAAATAAAGTACAAAGAAGTTTACGCATAAATTTAGTTGTTGATATTAAAAATGCCTTAATCGGAAACAATGACTTTGGCCAGTTGTACTTTGAAAATTACTCTAAATGAAACCACGAAAAAGTTACATTCCCAAATAAATGTGGCTTGCCAAGTTTTACCCAGTCAAACACAGTCAATATGGAAACAAAAAAAATTGTACTCACATTATTTTATGTTGTTGCCTATAATTACAACCCATAATTATGCACCTGTTTATATAATTCATTTCTTGTGTTGTCACGAAAAATCTTATGGCAAACTTCTATTATTTAATTAATAAAAAAAGTTATTAAGTTGATGATTGAGAAACGGATAAATTCAACACAAAAATGTTTTATTATCATGGCGTGCCTACAGAAATCGAATTCAAACTGCCTCCATTCAATTCCATTCACTTAATAAAGTAAGCAAACAAATTCGGCCTGTTTTGTAAGGCTGCGTACATAATTTATGTCGCTTTTAGTGGGGCGACCCAATAAGAGGTGGCCCATGGATTTACCAGGAAATTGATGTGTAACATCCGATAAGACAAACAAAAAAGCTCCCCTTAATTAGTTATGTTCGGCCATTAGGAAATAGACAATTACTCAATCATTTCAATGATTGATTGATTTTACGAAACAATCAATAAGTTTCATTTGAATGACGTTTTGTAACGTTTTATAAACACATGATTTAACACTTCATTTCATTTTATGTACGTGTAAAACAGTACACAGCATTTTAAAATGTTTCCCTTATTTAAAATAAAAGTATCATGCATCGAAAAACGATACTTACCAATTTAACACTATTTAGTTGACAAAATTTATTTTGAAACATATTCAACAAGACGTCATGTTACGTCAAAATATGATACTTACCAATTTTACACTATTTAGTCGACAACATTTTTGTTGAAGACGTCAAGTTATGTCAAAATATGATACTTACCAATTTGACACTATTTAGTCGACAACATTTATGTTGAAATATATTCAACCAGAAGTCATGTTACGTAAAAAAAATGATACTTAACAATTTGACACTATTTAGTCAGCAACATTTATGTTGAAATTTATAATATATTTAGTCTGCAATATTTATGTTGAAATATATTCAACTAGACGTCATGTTATATCAAAATATGATACTTCCCAATTTGACACTATTTAGTTGACAAAAATTTTATAGAAATCTATTCAACTAGACGTCATTTTATGTCAAAACATGATACCAATTTCTCGCTATTTAGTCGACAGTGTTTTTTTTCTATTTGACTTACACACAATTAAATTCTTTCGATTACTATTTTGAAAATATTTAAAAGCTCTGCATCTGACCCTTAAAGGAAAACTTTAAAATAATAGTAGGTAGCTTCCTGTAAATCGTCACCAATGGGTCAAATCTTTTCATAATCAAACCAACATTTTTTTTTGTCTCAAGCCGAGTAAAAACTACCCGATAAGAGTATGTTCAAAGTAGTAACAGGTAGAAAAGCGACCCTATGTACAAATAATGACATTTTAAAATTTAAATAGATCAACGATCGTGTAAATGTTGCCCCTACGGTCTTAAGATTGAACATCTCTCGTTTTAATTTCTAAACATCAAATTTTATTTTTATTTTTTTTTTTATTGTTCTTCAAAGTACAATCCCGTTAAGCCGCAATTAAGCAGTTTGTCAACAGGATGTTCATGTTCAATTACAATATAACATATTAACATAATATCATTACTTATTACAATTCAACTTTTACATAATATTTATCACTAACCACTGCTATAATCAATAGTATTACTAATATAGAGTATCTCTGCTTAGTAGCGATGTTTTCAGCATATATCTGAATCTCTGAGATAATTCGCATTTTTTTATATTGCTTGGTAACATGTTGAATATTTTGGGCACGTTGTATTCCAGGGTTCGCTGTCCGTATTTATTGTTATGTTTTGGTACAAGCATTCCTTCATTTTTTGTGAACCTAGAATTATGTTCATGTTCCACTTTCCTCTTATATTCGGAGTCAGATTTATGCTGAGTAAATATTTTGTGCCATAATATCCAATATTCAACGTTAACCTCCGGGCAAAGTTCATAAGTGGTTTTTATTACCCGATGCTTTTGTAACTGCTTTTTATACTCACATCATCACCGAAAGATTTTTGGACAGTTTAATGTTCTCACGTCTTCTGCGGGATTTCTTTTAATTTTATTTTCAATGTTCCATGTTACTCATTAAAAAAAATGATTATAAAAAAATATCAATGCTGGAGAAGTTCTGCATTTAATAATTTTAATGTTTTAGGTTCAAAACAAACAATAGTTTTGATAAGTTTATATTTTAATAATGAAATCTTACCAATAATCTCACTTATATGAGAACACTCCAGTTATAATACATAATAGGTGCATAAAATTACAAAATTGTATAAAAACTCACTCAAATGACGAAACAACTCATTCTAAAGAGAGGCAAGAGACAAAAAGAGATACACGAGTGATACACAAGTGATACATAATATAATTAGCTCAACAATCGTTATATATTTTTGAGCAATCATAGAATATTTTTTCAGAATTTGTAAAAAATATTAACGAAAATGTTTACTTCAATAGTAAATGAACTGTTATGTATTTATAGCTTATATTTAGATTTCTAGTAATCCGTTATTATTATTATATTTATTTGAAGTAGGGCGCTGAACTCAAGTCAGTACGTTACAATAAGTTTTTTTACACAATCTCATCGTGTATGTTTTATTTGTATTTTTTCTGGCTTCCTATTCGGTTCAATATTTTTGATTTAAGGCGAATTTTAGTGCTAAATCACTATTTTGATTAATCTTTATAACAAATTGGTGTACATTATGAATACCAAAAAATATGCTTTAGATAAATTGAAGGTTTTCCTATCGTTTTGCTTGAGTAGAATGTAAATAAAAAAATTAATTGCTCAGTAAAAATATAAATGTAAGCTACCAAAAAAATTATTTTTCAATAGAAATGTATGAACGCGTAAAGGAAACAACTTTAAGCGTTAAAATACAGAATTATAGCTAAGATTATATGTGACAGTTCCACTTGATTAACTTTTTTGCTTTCTAAATAAAAACCAGTTTTGTGCTTGAAATCGAACGTTTCTAGACTCCGTTTGTCAAGCGATTTTAATGCCTATTACCTGCAATATAAGGTAAACCACGAATATACACATTTTTTGCTTGTAGCTTCCTCTTAAGATTTGCTAAGTTTTGGTTGATAAAAGTGTTCTCTGGTTTTCAACGTCAATATGTACCACTGTGGTATTTAGTACTACGCCAAGATAATAAGAAGTAGGTATCGCACAAAAATGCATATTTTTAGAAAAGGAATTACAAAAATTGTAAAAAGAGATATACCTACAATCTACATAGACTTCCAATTAATATTGTGGGCTACTAGATTAACTGTACCATTTGAAACGTCCCATGTAAAGGAAAGTTAAATGGCGAGAATGATTAATATTCACACGTGACGCGGTGAACCAATATTCGAGGTCCATCAGGAATAAAATTTTACCGTAACTTTTCAGCTTGCGTCCGAATATGTTAAAGCCATTTTTGCCCCTCAATAATGGAACCTTTGATATATTCGTAAATTGGAAGCGAGATGGTTATAATTTTGGTATCCATTATATCTAGCAGCGTCCAGCTGCCTAGCACCAAATGTCATCTGGTGCAACATGAATATTGGACGCTTTTCGAAAAAAAAGGTAAAAATTCAATTTCACTCGATTTTTTGCATGTCGGCTAGTGAGGAATGAGAAGTGGTGATGTTTTGCACAGTGTGTGAAGTACCTTTTGTCGATTCAGCACATTCAGCACGAGGTATTGGATAAAACGCAAACATTAATTTGTCGATCGTAATTACGTAATTGTACAAAATGCAATTACTAACCAATCGTTCTTGGTAGGTTTCCATCGAAAATTTTACTGACATACATTTTAACATATCCATGTTGTATATTAAAGTGGTTGATAGAATACGTGGATTCTCTTATGATTTGTCTGTTTTATTTTTTACAATTGCATCATACCTACCAGTACAAAATAACAGCAGCTATTTTAAATGGCTACACGGAGAAAATTGAGTATTGCTTATTTATTAAGAATCTTTGCAAATTATTCGTAATACGGTTAAAAACGGGATTGCAGGCCCTTAGCAAATGAATTGATAGGTTTCCTGATAAACTTCAAGACTTTTTATTTCGTCATTATATATTTTCAAGGGAAACGCAGGTGCATAAACACGTGTTCCGATATATTAGAAATTTACAAAAAAATTATCAGCCAACGGTCTGCAATCTAGTCTTTAACTGGATTACCAATAATTTGAAGAGATGTTTAATAAATTAGCAATACTCATTTTTCTCTATGTAAGTGCAAACAAGATGTATCTCAGGCACTTCGTAGTGCCGCCGCTTGTTCATTCATGGCCTCTAAGCATTTATTTTTGAGTCTGGAGTTAAATGAATCTATTCCCCCACAAAACTAAATGCACATAGATTTTTTTCATTAAATATAACATGGGCGCTAAGAGTGTGGAGTGTGCTAAGGCAGTTACAACAACAGTTAGTAGGCAATTACTTGAAAAATACGGGGACTCAGCACTGAACTGTACGGATTAGTCTACTCCAATAATTATACTTGCATAATAGAAAGAAAGCATGGCAGTGTTTCTCTACTGCTTTAATCTGCGTTGTCTACTTCTACTCAATACTAGGGAGCTGAAAATATAACGTTTTTTTTAAATGAAAATTTTACGTATAATAACGTTTTTTTTTGTATAGGTACCAGAAAATACGCGTTATTCGCATGGATATACAAAAATACAAAAATGAAAGAATAATATATCGCATTAAAATTCGCTTCATCACAAATGCGATAATTTCAGGTCTATATTTATTATTCATAGATGCCATTCAAATGTGTGTATTTCTGCAAATATTTGTTGTTCTCGGATGACTTGAACTAAAAATTGAAACTGAAGATATTTTCTTCAATCCAATGTTAATACAAAACACGTTTCTAAGGAGAAGGCATGATATTATGCTTATCATACCGTATGATTGTAACGATTCTGGCCCAGTATTCGCCGGCAAGAGGAACTATTCTACTATCGTCGTGGTGTGTTACGGTTCCATGCTAACTCAACACAGTGACTATTCAACACACTTTTAAAAAGTGATATAAAGTCATTAAAAACGATGAAAGATTTTTTTTAACCCAACCTAACCTAAGCTACTTAACCCAGTTAATAAAGTTTTTGAATGAAAAAAACATACACTTAGTAAGACACCACTTTATTTTTGAATCAATAACAATAGCCAACCGGGTTTCGCTTGTCCCAAGCTTCATCATTCATTCAATATGTCACACCCCAAAGTATTTGCTTCCTTCGAAAATAAAGTTTTTGTTTCATCAATTTCCATGACTTTATATAACTTTTTAAAGATGTGATGAATTATCATTGTGATGATTTATCCGGTCACCGGTACGGCACCACTGGCTCGGCTCCTCGTAGTAGGAGATTTTAAAATATTTTCAAATTATTATTGTCAACAGAGATTGTTCATCTTTCTTTAAAAAAAAAGTGTGTTAATTTTCTGTAGATTTTATTAAAATAGTATAAATTTAAATTTCAAATCGTATACAATATACGTACCACGCTTCATCATCATACATAAACCCTATAGATAATATGTTTTACTCCAACTAATGATATAGTTAATTTTGAATTTGATATATGGTCACAAATCGACAAATGGTCGAGTGTTTAAGATGCCTTGGTCTTGTCTTGTCTTGGTAAGACAAGATATGCTGGGTTCGATACCTAGTTGTGACCATTATATTTTTATTTATATTTTTCTCGTTCTGTTTCATATTTCGTTTAAATATATTAGTATTATATTCTTCTTAAATGATATATTAGTAAATGGTTCATTTTTCCATAGTTTCGATCGTAGATAAAAGTTTGGATAGTTTCTTCTATCGGAAGTTTTAAGGTTAATTATTTTCGGTTTGCAACGTCGCGAGTGACGTAGCTATGACATCTTCATTTGTCAGCAAAAAAAATAGCTTAACCCTATTAAATTTTCAATCTTCCAAGAAGATAAAACAACGGAAAATAGTTTATTCTCGGAAAAAATCGGGTAGTAAGAACTAGTAGTTGAAAATAAATATTATTCAAACCAGTTCATTGTATTTTCAAAGAGCTTGTAGTTCTGACGTCAAAACATATTTTAACCTGCCTGCGCGTGATTGTATTTCATATTGCCTATTTAATTAAAAATCGTAAACCCGCGATTGAGTGCTTGATAGCAACCTGATTGGTTTAATAGTTAACTAAAGGCACTCTCCTGCAGGCATGTTATTTCAACATAACGTTACAAAAGTAAAGTAAAAATATACATACGATCACTTAATAAAGGCAACAAAGACGGAAAATGCTTAGGTATACCTTTAAGGTTACTTTTTAACGAATCTTCGAACCGGTTGCGTAATAAGTCTTGACTAAAAAAACATAAACTTCCATATTGTGTGTATTGGTGGGTATGTATTTTCTTTCTGTGGTTTGCATGGTATTAGTATATGAGCTTACCCGTAGATCAGTCTATTAGGTTACTCATATATGGCGTTAGCTGTCGAGTATTGTAGAGACCGAGGGGGTTAAAAATAAAGTGAGAACCTCCTGTTCGAGGTCCATATTATTCTAACCGCCTGCTATCTTGTCAATCTAATAAAGAGAGTTTCAGAAATTGGTTGAAAATTTAAAAAGAGAGTTTGAGAAACTCCGGCGACATAATACTTTCTAAAGTGATATCCCTAAACGTCACTGAGAAATTGTCCTTTGTCTTGTTTACGCGCACTTATTGTTTTTAGCAAGAAAATTTCAAAAATTGCTTAAAACAAAATAAATGTAATAATTATTGAAGAAGAAGACATTATAAATTAATCTACGAAGCACGACACAGAACAAAACAAGGAAAAAATAAAAAAATTTATTCCAGGATGTGGGGACATTAGTGCAATCCCACACGTCCCATATAGATATACACATTGATTGTACAATATATTTTTATTTATTTTTTAATATTTTATTTTCATTTTTTTTATTTTTTATTAATTAAACTTTTGAACATATTATTACAATTCAAGTTTTACATTGCTTCTGTTTTCTATTTATACTACTCTTCCATTATGTGAATATAACTTTTTGTTTTGTTTTAGAAATTCAAGTAAGTCTATAACTAATATCTTCTTTCTTTCGTGATTATACACAATCTTAAGTACCTAAAATGTAGATAATCGTAGTGCTTATGCATCTAAAACTGATGATTTGCAATCCCTGGAGTTGAGTTTTCAAGATAAAGTTCCATTACTAGCTATGTAGCTTTGAAATATCCAAATTACTGTCTATTATTGGTGTATTAATTTTAGTCTTGGAATTCCTATAGAAACAATAGATTATGATTTCTTATTACATTCATTGAAATTGCTTAAGTTAAGTGATAGAAGAAAAATTTTTGATCTTATATTTTTATACAAAATTATAACTTATCAGTTGGATAGCCCTGACATATTAATGATGATTCAATTTCATGTACCTACCATTAGATCGAGGTCCTCTAGTATGTATTATTGTGACAATTATACCAGTCTCAGGATATAACTCAGTTATAAATAGATTGCACACACTTGGGAACTTTTATGCTAAATTCGCAGATACTTTTAATATTCCCCTTGTAAAGTATAAAGCTGCAGTAATAACACATTTTAACGCCACTTTTTTAATGAGGTAACTACATAACAGGCTATTGTCATTGCTTCTTTCTTTACTGTTATTTTATTTTACTGTTGTTTTAACTTAATTTAATTCTTTAATTTTTCTCATCAAAATTTAATACTGCACTATGTATATATAAAAAAATAAAATAAAAAAATTGTATGTAAATGGCACTTGTACCGTAAATTCTAAATAAATAAATAAATAAAACACTGTCAGCCACACGCCGAATGGCTCATGCTATTTTTTTAACATAATTATTGTGATATAGGTTTTTAGCATCTACATTGACTTCCGCAGTAAACAAAGAGGATGAGGGAGACAGAAGCAGCTATATAAGCCATTCTAGTAGGTAGTTAGGCCCTCTCTGTTCGCAGATCGCAGTTAGGAACTATACTCTGTATAATACTCGTTTTTACATCAAAAAATTATTATTAATTCAACCGTGTACCATTATTATAAATAACTGGGAATCTCTACACGAAGATTAGCAATTATCCAATAAGGAAAAAAAATAGTGTTGAACATCGGGTGAAACCGGGTAGTAATTACTAGTTTTTTTTCATTTGGTAAGTATGTGTAAAAGTGAAGTTATTGGTAAGAAAATGTAAAGAATCTTTACTCGTATTTCAAATTTTTCAAAAATTTATTATTTTTAATTTCCTGTTGACTGCAAGAGAATAAACATTTTCATGTTGTTCTTCAAAATTATTAATAAGACCGAGGAACCTAGAAATGCAACTTAAATTTACATAAACACTATCGTTACTCTAGTTCTAAATAATTCCGAAACAATTTTCCGTGCTGGCAATACAGAATAATAACGAGTAACAATATTATACCGGTTCCGCAAACTGCTGTTGTTCTGTGTTCACGGTAATACTCATTTGGTATTCACAACAGTATGATGTAATTAATTTACCAAACCTATTCTACAAATTTAATGATGTCAAATTGAATAATATGGAGCTGTTCGGATATTGATATCACCGTCGGGACTTGGAATACAAAACATTATATCTCCAGCATAATGCATTCGAACGTTGGAATAATTCCACTGATTAATTTTACTGTCGTAATGCAGCGAGTTATAACTAACTGTAAACTCAGCGTATATAACTCTATGTTTACCGAGAAGGGATCAAACTATGTAAAGCAAATTATTATAATTGAAACAAACAAACTGAGATACAATTTTCATTTGTCTTTGAAGAATAACATTTTTTTATCTGCTCGGTTCTCAGAGGCAGTGGATTTACGGTATTCCCGTTTCAGGGCTGAAATATGTGTGTTAGGGAAAGAGAAACACAATTTTCTGATCTTGTCATAAAATTAATGCATTTCAAGCAATACGCCACGTTTCGTTTCCGAATTGAGGTCTCTATCCAAGGTGAGTTTGAGAGAGAAGTTTTTCTATCCAAGGTGAGTTTGAGATAGAAGTTTTTCTATCCAAGGTGAGTTTGAGAGAGAAGTTTTTCTATCCAAGGTAAGTTTGAGAGAGAAATTTTTCTATCCAAGGTGAGTTTGAGAGAGAAGTTTTTCTATCCAAGGTGAGTTTGAGAGAGAAGTTTTTCTATCCAAGGTGAGTTTGAGAGAGAAGCTTTTCTATCCAAGGTGAGTTTGAGAGAGAAGTTTTTCAGATTACCGCAAAAGAGTCCCAATTGTCCGGAGCCAGTGAATTATGGCATCCTTATTGGAATATTGTTTGATACTGAAACAGGTAGGGGAGGGAAGGAGAAAGAAAATATGAGGGTTTGGTAGTGCCTGTGCGGTCGCAATATTTGTCTGCGATTTTTTTTGTAATTTTTATACATAAGCTGAAATGTTATCAAAAAGAGACACAACTATGATATGACATGTTGAACAGTGGATTTTGGGAAGGAATCGAACTTGCTTTATGTTTTACACTGCACGATTTTGTTGAGAATCAATATTATGGCACTGGGGTATTACTGGGTTGATCATTGTACAAGTTTCCGTAATATACTAAGCGATTCAATAGATGCAAGGTCATAATGGGACAGGGTTAAACATGGGCTAAAAAAGGAATGTAAATAGTTTTGAAAATTCTTACAATATGGCTAAAACTATTTCATGTAACGTGGGATGTTATAAAACACGGTTCCTTGCTAACTAAACACAGTGACTATTCAACACACTTTTAAAAAGTGATATAAAGTCATTAAAAACGATGAAAGAATTATTTTTAATCTAACCTTACCTAACCTAACCTAACCCAGTTAATAAAGCTTTTGTTTCATCACTTTCCATGACTTTATATAACTTTTTAAATATGTGATGAATTATCATTTTGATGATTTATCCGGTCACCATAAAATACACGTAGATACTTATAAATAAGTAGACAGTTTTTTAAGAGCAATTTTATTTGCTGTTAAATACTTGAACCAATCACATACAAAGGTGTTTTGTAATGAAGAGTACTCTGGACCTATTATCTAATAATTCAATACGCATAATAATTCATGGCCATCTTGATATTGCATTATCTTTTAGCAGTATTGAAATAAATGTTCCCAATTACCATTGCTTGACGCCATAACATGTTTCACCTACATTCAAAAATAATATCGCCAATTTTAGCCCTCTTACCCAAATGTGTCGACTATATGATAAGGATTAGGAAATGTATTTATATATTTATAAGACTTAGAAATATTCTTAGACTTGAAAACCTAAAAAGAGTGTACTATGCGATTGTTCAATCTATATTACAATATGGTATTATTGGTTGGGGAGGAACATATAATAAAATTTTGAACCCACTTAAGGTAGTTCAAAGATTGGTAATCAAAGTAATTTTGAAAAAACCGTCAAAATTTTCTACCGAAATTATTTTTTCAATTTTCAAAGTACCCACAGTAGACAAAATGTATCAAAAATATTCAATACTTCAAATTTACAAAGAAATACAGTCAAATACTCATAACTTGCAAATCAATACATCAGCAAGATACCAGAAAACTATTAAAATCCCAAAATTTAACACTAAGCTCATTCAAAATACCTATCTTTATCTAGGCATAATTTATTTTAATAACCTTCCATTAAATTTAAAAAATATGGAAAATATTCAGAAATTTCACCTTAAATTAAAAAATTACCTCAAACTATTATAAGTCCAAAATACGTTCACTACTTACATCTTTAATATTAATAGAAGTAATATTGTTTAAATCTTGTGTTGTTTCTTAATAATTTATTTACCTTAATACTTACATATATATAATTGAACTAGAATTTCCTCACCAAACACAAGAGCATTGTCTCTTTATGGTGAGGAAAGGCTACTTTAATTTCTATTGTTTTATATCTTGTTTATATCCTGTATACTTATCTATGTAAAAAAATATTTTTTTCAAATATTAAATAAAAAAAATATATATATATAAATATAATAAAATAGAGTGTGCGGAAGTAGACATTTTCGTCGATAATTTATACGGATTCGAAAAAAATGTTCTGCTGTTGCTAAAAATATGTTCCATTGATTATATTATGTATTACTTGTATCTCTATTTGTGTCTATATTATTGTGTATCTTAATTTTATTTGTACTATTTGCCATTTGAGTGAACTTTCAAATAATTTTATTTTTGAATCTTTATTTAGATTTACGAAAATTAACGTATATAAGGTCTGAGTAGATGTTTTTAATTGTTGTGCCTATTTGAGTATTAACTGAGTTTTTTATAATTGGATTTGGAACGTCTGTAAAAATCCAGGATAAATAATTAAATTAGTTTCACGATCCAGCTTCAATCATTTACTAAACAGCTGACCGGATTTTAATAAAAGTGCAGTCAACATAGAATGGTCATTTATAATGTAAATTATACAAATATCAAACTATAGACGTATTTGTAATGGTTAGGTTAGCCACACTTATTAAAATTAAAAAAAATAATTGGAAAAATCCACAGATACAAAAAATAAAATTAAAAACCTTTCGGAAAATTCGGAAAAAAAAAATTCGGAAAACCCCAATACATAAACGATAGGCCAATTTCGTGGAGTCCATCTTATTTACTTAAAGAAACCTGATATTTTAAAATCTAAAACAGGGTCCGACGAAAAGAAATGTTGGAAGTAAATATATAATGAAAATTTACGTTTCTGTGGTAAGTTAGCCGACCTGTTTTTAATAGTTAATTTTATGGCAAGGCATTATAAAACTTCGAAGGGCGAAATGGTTGTCACGCAACAAAGCAAACGCTTTATGAAACACGATATAACTTTGTTTTTGTAATCGTATAGGACTAGCAGATTCTTCAATAGTAACCCTGTACAAATCTCAAGTACGCCAAAAAAATTAATTTAGCAGTCACCTCTGAGCTGAAACCTCACAATTCTTGATAAACCTGCTAAATTCTGTGCAAAGAAGGGCAGTAAACAAATCGATTGCCCTCTCTAATGCACATACGCAATGTGGGCATGCTAAGTCTGTTCTACGGGAATTTTAATGGAGCCTGCTCTAAGGAGCTAGCAACATTTTTAATTTTTTTTTTGTATTATTTTTTTTTTGTACAACAGAACAATCATCCCAGTTACAGTACAATTTTACTTACAGTACAATTTTACATCATATCAACTAAGTGACTCTTCAATAATTGTTTTAGGTCATTTAGAGAACAGTCACTTACATCCAAATTCTTTGCTAGTTCGTTCTACAGCACCACTCCCCTCGTCATGCTATACTTTGCCAGGACGTCGGTTTTGTCTTTTGGTACTCTGAATAAGTCATGGTATTGACTTCGGCTGTAGTGGTGTGGTACATATAAATCATAGCATCCCAAGAGGAATATCGATAAAATTGTTCCAAATTTTGAAAGACAATAACTAGACCTGCTTTCCGCCTAGTTTCCAGACTCACAGAATTAGTTTCCTCAAGTAAGTCTAGGATAGGTTCCATGCGTCCGCATATAGACATTACTGAGGAATTTCTTCTGGATTTGCTCTATCATATCAATGTACTTCTAGTGGTACCTCCAGCTTGCTTCTCAGTATGCCATCGAACAATGATAACATAGCATCTTGGTTATTGAACTGCTTGCATGTCCTAATGACGAACCCAAGAAGTTTGTAGCAAGACTGAGTGAGCTGCTATATATGGTCAGAGAATATCAGTTTGGGATTAAAGACGACACCGAGATCCTTTACGGAATTTACACGTGATAGTGTTTCGCCCTTTATCTTATAATCGTTTAGTATAGTATTTAGAGAACGAGTGTAAGACATAGTGACACATTTTTTTGTATAGAAATCTAATTTGTTTATCAACCACCAATCACCAGATCAGATTGCATTTTAAGATAATCTTGTTGGGAGCTTATTTCCATCAGAATTTTAAGGTCATCTGCAAACAGTAGACATTTACTATTCTAACATTGATCTCCGGTGTACTTGTGTACGTGCGTGACGTACACTAGCGGAACACCCACTTGATGTTGTCTTTATGCGAACGGTCAGCTTCTTTGTATGTGGGACAAATTACCGGCATATGTTTTCCTCCGTCATATAATCTGGACCTCTGCAAGACCCGCATTAATAAACCTTTTCTGCAGCCCCTACCTTAACCCGCCTCAAATCGCTGCCCAACTGGGTGGTGCCATAGCTCCCCTGCCTTTACACTGTACACACAGTGGCGCTCTTGTTATGTGTCACATAAAAAAAAAAAGTTATGTATTTTTAGGATTATGATTTAAAATGCACGAGGAAGTAAAAGTTGTTAACTTTATTTTGAAGAAGCCAATTTCTAAAAAAATTGCTAAAACTATACAAATATTCAAATGCCAAAAAAAAAAAATACATGTCGCTTGATCCCCTAGCAGGTAATCCCCCAGTTGACCCTCTGCCAGTTGATCTCTCGGACCTGTTTTCATGTGACAAATATTTGCAACTATGCACCGGTGATTAATGAGTTCCTTGGAGCATTTTTCATTGTAATACCGGTAGAACAAGAACAGCACTCCTATCTGACGCATGTGTTCTAAAGATGGAATCCATTTGTTAAGATAGGGGAATCTATTAAGCGGACCGCCTGTTTATGCTGAGTCAAGGGTTTGTTTCAAGTATTTTGGGGCTCCAGACCGGTGGTGGCGGCCAAATTAAACAGTGGGGCGTTCATACATTTTGTACAGGGTCAGCAGTTGTGTAAAATTAAAGAATCTGCAGGCCCTGTATAGTACGCCTAGTTTCTGAGAGGTTGTAGAGAGTTTGCAGAGAGGATATACGGCCGTTCAACAAAACTCGAAATAGTTATATCTGCAGACATATTGAGTGGATATCTGCTATGCAAATCTTTTGGCTAATGCATTTTGATCTCTTGAGATATTTTTAATTTAGGAATATATTTTTTCGTCTCGTAATTATTCTCATTGCTTTGTTTTTCAAAGAGTTACTCTTCTCACCACATTTTTCTATAAACAAAATACAATAATTTATATCTGCAACAATGATTACATTATGTACAGTTTTACATGATTTTTCACTCATTTCTGTTTATAAGCAAAGATAATACCCGCACTTTACAAGATGAAAGGTTTTTAATGATCAATGATATATTTTTTACATTATTCCTTCCTACGCATTTTTAGTAAAAGCTAGAAAAAACATATTACCACCTGCCGCACCCAGTAGTTCAACAGAATTTCAAAAAAAAAGCAAATTAGGCTTTTTATAAAACAGAATAATGCTCTAATTCTTAATCTATGGTAAGAGGTTTCTGTACCGATTTAAGATTTTGTTCGAGATATATTTTAATAAAAAAGCTCCCAAAAAAGCTATAAAAGCTTCGATTGTAAACACGTTAAGATTAGTCCGATTTTTCATTTAGAATAGAAGCGTATTATTTATGTTAGTTCATAGTATGCAACTTGCTGAATTAGATGCTTAAACGTATTTTTAATTCGGTACCGTACAGAATTTTAAACTGCCCAAATCATGCAGTACTATAATGTGTTTATTAAATTTTGAAGAATGTTGTGAGGTCATGGAAGGTGGGAGGGGGAGAGTGGGGGTGGAGTAGAAAGAGGCTGTTAAGAACCCTTCCGAATCGTGGAATGAACCTGAGCCATGCAGATGAGAATCTTCATAATTATTCTTTACTCTACATATTTACATAAAGGGCCTAATAGCCGTCCCAATGATAAGAACGACCACGGCTCAGCACCGCTACTTGTATTTATGTGTGAAATAGTATCATATATTATCGTCCAAAAACATACCTTAATTTTGTTTAAACCCAATTGGTCATTTCCAAAATTTGAAATATGAACAATTCAAAAAGGAAATTAACTCCCTGAAATTGGTTAATGATATATTGTACCCATAATATACGTATACTTAATATATACCATCTAACATTTAAAAACAACAAAAAAACTTTGGCTACTGTTAGAATACTAATTCTCTAAAATTCTGTATATTAAATTATGTTTATAGTTAATGTGCAGATTGAATTATGTTAATTTTCATGTTGAATTACGTTTGTAGATATTAAACAAGACTTTTAATGTTGTTTACACATTGTCTATCAAGCGACATTTTCTTTTTGTATATATTTACTCCTCCCATAAGCTTGAGCTTCTGGACCTCACTTTATGGAGGAGTAGAATAGTTAGGAAAAATACAATTATTTGCTGGCTGTTATAATTTGAAATCTTGTATTATTTTGGAATAAATAAATAAATTAAAATATTTCAAACGCGTCGAAAATTTAAAATCGCTACCAAAGATGACTCGAACACGGTTCTCACACAGATGCATTGCTTGCACACATCATGTTACAAACTTGTGTTGCCACTTCAGAAAAAAAAAATTCCAGTGAAAAATGAAATCAATTTTACTATAATAAAAATTATATAGTGTTAAACTTTTTGAGTACGGCATCCTAACGGGTATCCTATACTTATGTTGTGTACTTGTCGCGCACAGTTTGTACGCGTCGCTACCAATCATTGTTGATTTCTAAAAACTAATAAGATTTCTAAAACGTTAAAACTACAATACTATAACCTCACTCGCAACCAAACAGTTGATGTGGCTGTCATTTTTATATCATCCGTTTTGTTCATAGCAATGAACTAAAGCACCCACATTGTAACAAAATGTCTTTTTTTATTTATAAATATATATTTTTATTATTTATCATGTTTAAATTCTCGACAACGCTAGTGTCGACAACCTCGCCCGGCTGGTCAAAAATAATATCATTAACATTATTATTACCAGGATAAGCGATTGAAGTTAACCCTTCAAAATAGAGGTTCTACGTGAATTTTTATTAAATAAAATACGTTTTTAACTTGCCTTAACTTAAGTGTGTAATTTGTTGCAGGAAGGTGATAAAGGACATAAAGACGGAGGTGGTGGCGGGAGCGGAGGGATTGTTTGACGTCATAGGATCCGTAATCGTCAAGGATGAGGACCTAAGCGACTCCGAGGAGTTTGTCTGCGAAATGAGGGTCCCACAGGCCAACTACACCGCCAGGAAACAGACCATGTACTATCCAGGTAAACAAAACATACACTTACCTAATGCTGCATACATCATCTATGCTCTTAATACGAAAAGGTCGGTTATATGTTAAGTGCAAAAATTAACATTTTGTTATAACTGTGTCATTTCGTGTATTCTGTGGTTCTTATTTTTTTGCTGTGTCTTTACCAAACAAAACCAATCAGTGACGCCTACTTTTTTATGTAACCCTTCATTTCATGATTTTTTAAAATTAAAACTTTTATGCGCTGTTACAGAATAGAAAATAATAAATAGTAGGTTGTCATATTCCATTCTAACATCATCACTCAACGCATAATTCTCGTCATAATCATCATCAAAGTCATCTTCACTGTCTTCGAACTTGTCTAAGAACTCCGATAACTCTTGTTCTGTGAGAGGCTGACGAAAATCTTTGTTTATTTTAGGCATCCCAAAATAATTTTAAAATAATAATAATATGTAGATAAAAATTATTACCATGTTTTTTTTTCAATACATCTTATAAAGTAAGTGAACAATCTTTCATTAAATGTGTACTGCATATGCATAATGTAACAAATTTTCAAAATAGTTTAAAATAGCGTTAAATATTTTTTTTACATACAAAATATTTGAATATGGCAAATTTCTTTACAGATTTTAATTGAAAATATTTTAATTTTTATAAAAATATCTTATAATAAACCCTACGCCATTTTGATATAGAAGGGCAATTGACAAATTCAAACGCTGATTGTGTGCATTGCAGCGCCCATAGTGGTGATTCGGTGTAAACACACGCATATAAATGGTGCGTAGCAGTATTGGAACGGTATGAAGTAGGCAATTATTAAAATCATCGTGTGATAATTAGTAGGTTTTTAGTTTTGTAGCTAATTTTCTAAAATATGAAATGAAGGGTTAGTGACAGTTTCAGTTTTCGACAATTTTTAAAATTCATATTAAGACAATATAAGAAATATCATTTGTGCACATATCATATTTGATGACTTCTATATAATAATAGATATTTATAGGGATTTTTGTTTAACTGGATTAACACGCTCCCCCACGTGTTTCAGGAATCAAGTTTCCACTATTTCACCGAATTATTTATGAATAAATTATCCATAAACGATATAAAATTAATCCTAACGGGTATCCTATACTTATGTTGTGTACTTGTCGCGCACAGTTTGTACGCGTCGCTACCAATCATTGTTGATTTCTAAAAACTAATAAGATTTCAAAAACGTTAAAACTACAATACTATAACCTCACTCGCAATTATTATTATTATTATTTATTAATTAATTTATTAATTAATTAAAAATTAATTTATTATTATTATTAATTAAATTAATTATTATAAGCTTATTTTATATCGTTTATGGATAATTTATTCATAAATAATTCGGTGAAATAGTGGAAACTCGATTCCTGAAACACGTGGGGGAGCGTGTTAATCCAGTTAAACAAAAATCCCTTAATCTGATTTGAAGTGTAACGAGAAAATATTTCAGATTTATCTAACAATAATCTGTTTCTCAAGATAGGATAATTAGAAACACTTCACGACTCATTAAATCTTCTCATTAAAACACAAAAATTTCGAATATTTTCTCAGATCTATTTTTAAATGTTGCAAAATAGTTATGTTGTATTATTTGCTTTTCTTGTCTCAATTTACAGCAAATTCTTTTGTTGGGAAAGTTATCAGACACATTTTTATTAAAAATTATGGTACTGAAGCCAATTTGAAAAAAAATTTCTTGTTATCAAATCATCTACAAAAAACCAAAATGGCGAAATATTCCCAAATGACTGGTTACGGTCGGGGATATCCAGTACAAATATTTAGAAGCGACGTCGGAACGAAATTTCTGAGAAGAAAATAAATTATTTAACGATGAACAAACAATCGTGAAATATTTCCCGGGAGAATTGCAAACATTATAAAATGATTAGAGTATATTTTGCTCTTGATCTTTGTAATGATTGTTTACTTGGAGGCAGATCAACAAATCACACCAATAACTTAATCAAATAATTGTCCAACTAAACCAATCAAAATATAATAAAAACGACTCTCTGTTTAACAAAACTAATTATAAATATCTTTAATGCCTATCAGGTTATGCTTTGACTTAAGCTTTATTAGGGCTAACTGTTAACTGTTAACTAATAAACTAACCCAGCAGTAATATAATTATTAGGTTTTAACTGTTAATTCAAATGTGACAATGTGACCATGTGACAATGGGACCATGTGACTATGTAACCATATGACCATGTGATCATGTGACAATGTGAAAATGTGACAATGTGACCATGTGACAATGTGACAATGGGATCATGTGACCATGTGACCATGTGACAATGTGACAATGTGACCACTTTAAAATGTGACCATGAATATGATATGTTTTAATTTTATTTACTAATATTTTGATATGTATTTCTATTTTCTTTTTGTCATTCAGTTTAATCTTTATTTCTGTTTTGGTTTAAACTTAAAGGTATTAAATATGTTTTTTTCCTTAGGTTTTATTATTTTTTCTATAAAATATTATTTTTATATCTGGGACTTTTATATAAAGCCCTTACAAATCTTATATTTGATGGTGTAAAACAAATACAAAAAAATACTTTATTTTAAATGGCACCTTTTTACGGAAAAATTAAAAAAACCACAATTTATCAAACTTAACTTAACCTAACCTAACTAATAAACGAAGGATTTTTCTTACTAGAATAAGCACAGTATATGCTCCCGTCTAAACATTTAAGTCTGTAGATCTGTACTAATAAATATTCTTACTTTTGTAAGCATTGAATATTTAAAACTTATTTTCATCGGTTTATTGCCACAAGTCATACTATCGCATAGTTTTGTTCAATTCTATCGTGAAGAAATAAGTCAGAATTTCTAAATTAAATTAAATCACAGAAGATTGATATCTACTTTTGTAATTGAATTTAATATTTCAAATTGATATTGCTTAAGTTCGTGTCTTTTGGCATCAAACAGAAAATGTTTTAAGAATTTATGATGTAAATAGTTTTGTCTACTTACTCGTCCATTCGAAAAATCAACTGTGCACGGTTTTCATGCCGATAAAACAAAATAGAATATGGATAGACTTAAGTTGGATAATTATTACTGTTGTCATTTAATGTGCTTTCTGAATGTTTACCGGGGTGAAACCTTAATTCCTGCTGCTCTAACAAATGGTGAAAAATGACTTGCGACGGGGTGGATCATTAATCACCCCCCTGGGCTTAATTGTGATCATTAGACTGTGGGGCTCAAAGACAATTAACCGTCGTGCTTAAAGACAATTAACTATTGTGCTTAAATACTATTAACTTTTGTGCTTATTGCATGCTGCGTCATCAGGAGTGATGCCCACCGCTCAGTTGACGGCCGCAGTCGACAGCTCCTTGGAGGACCAGGGTAAAGGCAAGTACCTAATAGCTATAAACCTTGTTACCTAGTTACCTTGTTAGATAGTCCTTGTTATTTAGTTTCCTTACTACCCTGTTACTTTGTTAGCACCACTATCATTATTTTATTCATACCCAAGTTTCGGCCCGACCATTGTGTGTAGTGTGGAGGCTGTTGTGTTTTGCGGGTTCATTATTATTAAGGCGCGCGCCTGTTTTATTACGTTGTCAAGGGTTGTTGTGTTAATTCGCACGAGTGTACATACATTCATTATTACAAACCTGTACCGAACCTTTACCTAAAGTGTGTATGGTAGAATTAAAATAAGAGGTGGATATACTACTTTAAAAAAAATATATAAGACATTTTCATATAACTATGTTTAATGGTTAACACAGGGGTTCCCAACCCCGTGCCCGCGGGCGCCATGGTGCCCGCGGAACGATTCGTATCTGCCCGCCACTATTCGACAGTGAAAGAATTTTTCGCTTAAACATTAATTAAAAATGTGAATATTTTTTTATTTATTTGTTAGTCTTAGTTTTTGTATTTTATTGAAAGATTATTCGTGATTGTGTCTTTGATTGATTGATGTTAATGAAAAAAAAAATACTAATAAAAAAATAATTTATTATGCTTCCGATTTTTTGGTCCGGGTTAAATCTTCCCCATAGGAAAAACTAAGCCCTTCCACTCACTTTTCCACAAATGATCATCTAGTCAATCAACACTATGCAAGTGCATTATATAAGCAAAATAAATACAAAACAATGCAAGAACAACACGTCAACTCACCAGAGATCAAATGGGAAAATAATTCACCGACTCCAGATATTTTCATATCAGAGGGTTCAGCTCGGTAAAACTTCTAACAGGGCCTATAAATCCTACTGATCCCTCAACATAAATATTGAAATTGAATTGTAATTTTATTATTTTGAAATATTTATTAAAAAAAATTATGAATATAAGAAAATAAATTATGTGAAAATGAGAAGTTATTGAGGGAGTTTGTCGATTAAAAATTGGTGGTGTCCGCCACCCTACCGGTATTTTAGAATGTGCTCTAGAGTACAAAAAGGTTAGGAACCCCTGGGTTAACATGTGTCTAAAAAATAAATGCTTTTTAAACTTTGTAAGAAGCATTTTTTTCTTGTAATACAAGTCTACAATGCACATAACAGATATTTAAAATATCAAAATAAATCTGCGAAATCAAATCAAAAATATTATCTTCTAATACGTAGATGTGTTAAATTATTATTCCCTAATTAAAGACAGAATAAAACACGATAATTCTATGTTTCTGGGTGCAAAAAAAATGTCTTATTAATCGTTTAAGCTTTGTCAGTTCCTATGTGCTGACATTTCCTTGTTAAGTATTATAATTAGGTATTCATTTTTCACTAGAATAACAAAGTAATACTTGTTTGATATTTGATTATGCCTTCTATCTACCTGCATCTCCTATCTTCTATCTACTTGCTTATTTTCCTAACGAGCTCTTTTTTGCAACAGTTGTATTTTATGTGCTTTCATTATGACTATATTATGTTTGCTTGCTATTAAATTATTTTGCATTCATAAAAAATATGAGAAGTCAGTACCATTATTTTCAATGTTTCACTGTATTCGATATAAAATTGCATGAATAGACCATTAGTATTTTTTTATATAGGTACCTACGTATTATATATTTATTATATGTGTACGCAAGCCTTAACAAATCGCCTGCTAATGACTTAACCAATAAAATTACAGCTAGGACACAAATAAAGCTCTCTGCATTTGAATTACTAGGTCTAAATAAATACGATCAAATTTATAATTAAAAAGTTTTATGCAGAAATATGTTTTAGACATTCTCGAATTTGTGAATGCACTACGATCAAAAGACCTTTGCATGACTGTTTACTTAAATATGTATGTAGGTACATCATCTAAAGCCGCGTACATAAACACTATGGTAATTTGTTGAAATCTTTGTTGCATTGCATGTTATGTTGCGAATATCTGTACGTGACTTAAAGATTAATATCACAGGTTATAATAATTATATTTCAGTTTCTGGGATATGTATTACCACAAAAATCTGTTATTCCGTAGATGGCACACAAACGAAAATTCTTTCAAGTAAAGCATATAGAAATACAGTATTGTTTCGGCGATTCAATCCTATATTATATTTGTATGCCTTCCCTGAAAAAAATCAGTTTGTTTAAGAACAAAACTATTTATTCGTATTCATATTGTGTATGTATTGGCGCAAACCAAAAATTCATCTTAATATTTTGAAGTACAAATTCCAAAAAGGGTTTTTTTCTAAAATATTTAAGTTGACGCCATTTATGAAAGAGCATATTCCGAATTATTTTAAGTATTTCCTAAAGCATTTTTTTTAAAGTAAAATTTTTGTTAGCTTTGATAACGCATTAGAGTTATTCATCTGGGACTTATTTTCAAACCACAACCAACATATCCTGTCATTGCAATAAAACACAATAAAAAATCTGTCCACCTACTTCACTGGATACTTAAGGGGCTATTACTGCTCCATTCGTCCATTTATTGCTCGGTTACAACTATTGTTTATTGCTCAAATGGGCATTCGAGTACATAATCATGATCAGAAGTAGTTGTAAATGCTCGAATTGAATTAGCAAGCAGGATTAAATCAAATCCAGAGTAAGACGAGATGCAGTTTCAATTATGGTAATACCTGGTGATGGTGGAGATAGAATTTTTTTTTAAATTATCGGGATATGTAGACTTGAACCTTGCAGATTATAACAGATTACGTTAATAGTAAGAACTGTTTCATAGAACGGATAATCGAATATAGTGCATTTCTGGGAAAAATAAATCTTGAATTTTATGTGCCTACGGCCTCCATGGTCGTGGGGTAAGGCTCTCGACTAGCAAGCTGGAGGTCGCTGGTTCGAATTCCGGCGTGCGCAAGTATTTTTTTTTTTGGCTATTTTGTTATTTTTTACAAATTTCCTATAAATTCATTTCAACCCAGATTGGAAGGTACTCTCAGTATAGCACTGGTGTAAGACCACAATTCAGAATTGAAACGTTGCTTGAAATGGCTTTGACCGTGTTTTGTGACAAGATCTGAATAGCCAGGAACACCCTCACCTTCTTCCCTCCCCATCTCCTTCTCCTTCATACTACATTCAGCCTAACAACATACCCCAATTGGGGATGTCATAATCTTACTGGCTCCAGATATTTGAGAGCAGTTGGGACTGTTGTGCGGTTTAATTTTTAAAATGATAGAATTTAGAGAAAATGATAGAAGATGATAGAAGTGGGTATACCAGTGAAAACTTCCTGGGGGAAGATGTTGACCAAATGTGTAGAAAAATAGGAAGCAGGTTGGGAAAGCATCGGAACAAGAGAACAATAATTGCTCGGGGCACTCTCACGGGGGACTTTTTTCAAAGTGTTAATGTTACAACACAACAGTATTATAAGGTTAATAAAAACAGTAATAATGATACTCTATACAGATACTTTTTAAATATAGGTTTAATAAATCTATTCCAAGGGAAATTAAGTTAAAATGTATTACTGTTATAATGCAGTTCATTAACGACAACATTCATATAATTATAAGCAATATTTAGTCGCCTGAAATATCAATACAAATTGAAAATATCTCCCGAGTAAAAATAAATGCCGCCAATGGGAATTGAACCTATACCTTCTGATGTCCGGTCAGGTGCTCTGAGCCACTGAGCTATGTCGGCTTATTTCCAACCCGCCAAATAATTAAATATGTACTAGTACCTCAATCAATAATTACTGCTTATTATATTTTTTTCACCTGTAAACAACCAACTTTATTTTTGTAGGAAAGGCATTGTTAGTGCTAAATTTCCCACTAGATGGCGTATTATATCTACATTTGTTGGTAAAATATTTTGAGTTGTTAAATATTATTGTTTTTACTCGTGAGATATTTTCAATTTGTATTGATATTTCAGGCGACTAATTATTTATTATCCTTTATGCTATGCATAAAACCATGTCTTATAAACATCAGTTAATCATAAAAAAAAATTAAGTTTTTTTCGAGCAGTCTTCTGTGATAGATTACATTAACCTAAACCAGCTGATTTATATTGGAATTCATTGACAGAGGTTAAATGGAATAAAGTATTCCACGAATATCAATAACAAACGGATTTTCAAGATATTTTCTTATTTTATTTAAACGCTTGCAATATTTGAGAATTTTAAAAAAATATTTAATTATTGAAGACAGTATTAGCAATTCCTAAACGAAAATTTGAAACAGAACAATCCAAAAAAGGTACGGTCACATCTAGTTATAGCATCTAGCATCTGCTTTCTTTGCCGGGGCACCCCTCTACCAACTGAGCTAATGGGACCCTATCATACTTTGAATAAGAACTACCAAAATTGTCTTAATTTTCTCACCACACATTTTTATTGGCTGCTATCTTTGTGTATGTGTCCGAGATATGACCGTATCTTTTCTGTTTTTTTTTTTTTTTTTAATATTCGTTTAGGAATCGCTAATAAATAAAATGGTTAGACACGGGTCAGATTAGCTAGTGACCATCGATGTACTATATTTAGATGAGACATGAAGCGAAAAAATAGGACATCATTTTTTACCTCCAACTACACCAACGCTCTAACTAAAGCGAAATCGAATCAGGTCTACACGCACCGTTTATCGCGTTCTAATAATGGAAAGTGAAGTGAATAAATGAAGTTTCGATGAGATATTAGTGCGCAGTAGCTCTTTTAATTGTAGCTCTATGTTTGTGACAAGCCTCGATGTCACAGATCCATAATTTAAACCAATTTTAACAAACTAAAGTCAATGTTAATTTGTTCGCGAAGTTATTTGACACTTCCTCGCCCTTGTCCACTGCGAATAAGCACAGATTACACTGGGATTAAAGGGGTTCAATTCTAGTACCGAGTTAAGAATATTAAAGTTGTCATAAATTATTTATCTGGGGACTTTAAGTTTTAGTAAGCTCTTATAAAGTTGAACCCGGCCTTAGGTTTCCATAGAGAGTAATAACTTGAAAGAAAACCTTCTTGGAAATAGTTATTATTAATATTAGTATGATAGAAATCATGCATGACTAGAGGTTATGGTAAAGAAATCTAGTGAATTTTATTCGAGCTTTTGTCGAGACGGTATTCATGAAAACAGATTTGGGAAATGACATAACTTGAGACGGTTTTTTACGTTAAAATAAAAAAAAATTTTATGAGAAATAATTCTAAGAAACGATTATTTGTGAGAATAAAACCTTAGAAACCATTTACAATACCAGGAGAATAATAAGAATTTTATCCTTTTTATTTTTCATCAGGTGACCTCTCATGTCGGGGGACGACTATCATGAAGAATTTGTACAGCATACTTTGTGCACATTACACAATTAAGTGATTTTCCTGCACAAACATCTCTTCGTCTTGACAGATTTATGTTTATATTCACATTTACAAAACTGTTTGACGTAATCTTATATAAATTTATATAAAGGCATGCCGCTGATTCTTACTGCAACCACTCCCTCTTTCTCATAAATGATGCATGCAGAAACGAAGCTTTCAGTGGTAAGACGTAGGACATAATATGACACAGATACACAATGAAAGAAGTTACAGAGGTTCAATGAATATTTGGAGTAAAAAACATAGCTGTCATTTTGCAGTCCGATGATATTATTTTAAAATAAAAAATATTTTTCTATCACATGCCGCCACTGATCACACTGCTACACGTCGCAACGGATCACGTGATACGTGCTATATCTCATCTGTCACCGGGCTGCTGGAACGAGACGGAGTAAATATCACGTGACCCGCTAGACTCTACCCAACTACCCAGATGCGACGTATGATGGATTTAATAAAAAAAAATTCATCGGACCAAAATGACATCTATATTTTTTACTCCAATTATGCTCAGGAATCGCCTGTTAAAATCCTTAGAGTACGTGCGGATACATAATGGTACACTCTGTATAATAAGCATGATATTAACAAAGTTACAATTTGTGATTCTGTATTATAAGGTTTAGTAAAGAACGACGTTAGTAATGTATATTTTTTCGACAGGTGCGGGGACCAGTGCCAGAGTGCCCTTCGCGAGCCAGACATACCTGCTACTAACGGCGCTGGCCAGTGCCCTGGGCTGTCTAGTGCTGCACATCGATTAACCAAATAGTTCTAAACATTTTATTATTATTTATTCATAGTTTATAAAAACATATTAAACTTGTAAATACAATTTAAGAAAAATGTTTGTCTATTAAATTTTCTAAAAAATGTCTGAATAATGTTTTCAAAATACGAATTATGTGTGTATATAATGTAAAGCAAATGCATTTTGAATAAATAATTTTATTAACCGCTGTGATATTTGGTCTACTTAACAAAATGTTTTATTGTAAATAATATTAGGATGTTTTTGAAACGCATCTAAATGTAATAAATATTCGCAAAATAAAAAAAATAAATTAGTCAAAACATTTCGTTCAAATTATTGGTATAATAATAAATGCCTTTAAATAAAAATAACTTCGATAAAGTATATTGAGAAAGCTAAAAGTGGCCATTATATTCACGGATCGCGATAAAAATTCCAAAGCCTGGAAATAAGGGAGGTATTTCGTTTTCCTTCGGAAAGCAATGATGTTTTTTAGAATTAATGGGCTAATAAAAATATGTAGTTACGCAGAATTGAATGAAATGATGTTTGGTAGTTATAAGGAATACGCAGAACGGTTATGATTTTAAAACTTTATCACGCGATCCCCTAATTTTTAATCTTTGTCCTATAGAGGCACGAACGGAATGGAAAGCTAAATGCTTTCCTGTTAATCACTTTAACATAAAGGAAGCCTTAAAAATATTCCTGTACATTGTACAATGGGAGGAAATTCCACTTCCGGCCATTCCTCGAAGTGGATTTCTATTGCAATTAAAATTCCAAAGATTCTGAGTCTTAGTAATATTCTTGTTTGGATGGAAGTTCACTAATCTGACAAACTGGCAAGTTAGGAGCCAAGACGTAGACTTTCTTGTCTAATACTTCCGCTAGCGATCCTTGAGCCAAAGAAAGAGCTTCGTTAGATCTGCAGCGTGAAATGCATTAGTCGCTAGGGGTAGGTATTTTGTGCATTTCTGTCAACATTTTCAGGATTGCGCAGTATCGACCAGCGAAAAGCTGAGATTCTTTCCAAAACGAGGAGATGAAAAGGTATTTATCGACAAATAAGTAATTTCTTAAATAAAACATTCATAAAAAACGACGGAAAGAACTTTTTTTTTATCCTCAACTCATATTCACGACTCAAATTTTCTTTAATTCTGTTATTATTTAAATAACTTACCATGATGGTAGAAAAAGTGTTTTGTCAAATCGAGATTCAAAAGTAAGATGCGGTTCAAGACGTTCAACTGCATGGAGCCAGTGAGATAATGGCAACCCAAATAAGAATAAATTTTGTAGGGCTAATTTAAGTGGAGAATGGAAGGATATGTAGAAAGGGGAATGTTGGGAAAAAGGTTATTGTTTATTCAGACCTAATTATTGTGCGGTGATCTCTTGCCAGGATTCCATCTACTACAACTACTGAGAGTATTCCATTTCCAAACACCTTGTGAATACCGCACAAGAGAGATAGAGCCAGTGAGACTATGGCATCCCTAATTAGGGTATTTTTTGTGGCTGAAGTTGGGGGAAAGGGAAGAAGATGGGGGAGATAATGATGGGGAAGTACCTGGCTATTTGGATGTTGTCACCAAGCACAGGTAAAACTATTTCAAGCAACGTTTTAATTCTGAATGCTGGTCTTAACACCAGGACGATACTGACAGTGTCTTACACTTTGACAATACTTCTGAATAAGTGGCGGCTCGTGATGTTTAGGTTACTAGAGTGCTAATTTTACAAAAAATGGCATTATTGATGTTGCTCTAGCTAAAATTGTTTTTAGATTTTTTTTTTCGAAAAATAAATTTTTTATATGAAGATTTTCAGGAAATAAACTGAAATTTCAACAACATCAATAATGCCAGTTTTTGTAATATTAGCACTCTAGTAACCCAAAAGTCACGAGCTGCCGCTGCTTCTGATGCCCTCTTCTATCGCAGGTTGGCTATTATCAATTCAATACACAGACTTCAAAGGAACTGTACTCGTAAGAAAATCATGAGATACGTGACTTCTACTATCAGATGTTTCATAAATCATTTTCAAATTATTGTTAATTTATGTATTTATTTAAAACGCCTTATTTGCCCCAGCCGAATTTAGAACCCAAAACCCCTCTGTGCAAAGTAGAGTGACTTACCTTTCAGCCTCAGGGATGCCATTTATTCAGCTATTTGCACCATATGCCAATATAACAAGGTGGTTGAACATAATGAAAGTAACAAAAGGTAAAGGTAATATTACAAAGCCGGGAACCCTTTGAACGTATTAATAACAAAATGTGTTGAGGTTAGCTAAAATCGCATAATGCCGTAATTGAGGTTAATATTCTACTAACACGTATTCAAATTGAAAAGTTTAATATCCGTTTTATTTGAGGATAACTAACGTTATCTTCACGGATGAGGTGCCAGAGCAAACATCCAGCGCAGCCTATAACCGCTGGCGGAGATTCGATTACACAGGATGCGCCAAAGAAAACACGCTTACTTTTTATTATTTTCTCAGATCAATACCTATTAAACCATGTTTTGTTTTACTGCCGTCATGGGAAGAATCACAGTATACTCCTTGAGTGTCTCGAGGAAGATGCTGCGTGTTTACTTTTTTATGACGCCCGAGTAATCTTTATATATATAGCACAGGTGCTATTCAGCATCTCTAATTATACTCGTTTTCCACACTCACATTATAAAGAAGAACACATCATTTTTTTATTATATTAGCTCCACACAGGAGGCCATGAGAAAAATAATTCCCTTCTGGGCCTATTTCATCTTTGGGGATGCTGTGAAGGGAGGCTTTTTAGGAAAGGAAGGAGATAAAGTTCTTGGAAAAAAGGTATGAGGGGTGTGTAGGAATCTGGGGGTGAGTGTGTCCAGGACTGACGGAAGAATCCTTCCCTCCCACTGCGGTGCAAGGAGATGATCCGAGAGTCGTCATGGAGAGGTCCACGGTCTCCCTCAACCAGTCTCTCCCCCTATCCCGCCTGCCACGCAGTTGGTGGGCAGACGCACAAACTTCACCCCCTGAACTCCATGGCATGTCATGACCATGGCACCCCTGCTAACTCACCAAACGTAGCAAGCCACTTGGAGTGACCTATGACAGAGGTGTTGGTCATCAAATAAATGGTTTCCGGGGCGGCGGTACCCATACCCACTTCCCGAAATTGATGGTTTATGGACGCGTTTCGTGATCCCAATATTTGCCCAAACGAAGCTTAAGTTTCCAATACAGAACTAACTAACTATCACGCCCTTTCTCTAAAGGGGTAGGCAGAGAGGACGGACCGCCAAATAACTCGGTCTTGGCACACACTTCTTGCCTCATGCAGAACTATGTTCACGAAATTCAAATGGGATGGAGATCTGCTATATCAGACGAGTGTAAGCAAGACAGAGCTATTGGGACTTCTGTTTCCATTCAAATTTGTCTGGAAGGCACTACCAATTTTCTTTTTTATTCTATGATCACATTTGTCACACCAACATTCCCAACAAACCGGAAAAAATATTGCATGGTGCATGTTTTATTGGATTAGCATACAAACGAATCCCAAACCCCAAAGGATAAAAAGTGACGATGTGTGGTATAAAAATGAGTACCTAGCAAATAAAGGCAGTCGCAATTCAAAGCTTGATTTATTCATTCTATTCATAGTCCGGAGCAATAAGCCTCAGGGAAGGAACGGGCGAACGTAGATGCAGATATAAATGAGTAATTCTCCCGAAATGAAACTTACAACATCCTGTAGGAATAGCCGTTACATTTCAATCTGCTATCGAATTTTTATGCAAAGTGTATTAAGCGCATTTTCGCGAGTAAGCACTGAGAATTTCCGCATAAAATGAGGAATAAAACCCAAATGTAGAATGTTCAAATTGGATTTCGGAACGTCAAAAGGTTTCCTTAGATTGTGAGAAATTTAATGAAAGCTTTCAGATTTCTATACGGTCACGGTGGAGTGTGCTATTTTAAGAATTTCATATTTCAAACAACAGGAGTGACTTGAATTGAATCCCACTTTACAAAGATTATCTCGTCATTGTATTGAAAAAAGTAATCAACCGGTGGGTTTGTAATGCCATTTAGACGTGATGAAATTATAAAGAAATACCTGAGACGGTTGTGTATTATGATATCAGTACAAAGACCATTTAAAATCAAGAGCATATTTAAAAGGGGGGTTTTCAATATTGAGCACTAATTGAGCAGGAGACATAAAACGAAGATATTTCCACAGCATTTTTGTATGTAATTAATTAACTAACGAACTCACTAACCATCACGCCGTTTCCCAGCAGGGGACCGCCAAACAACCGGGTCATGGCACACACTACTTGCCTCATTCACATTCATACATACTCTTGTATTATTCTGACTCTTGACATGGCCCGACTCAAGTATCTGATTTACTTGATCGTGCCATGTCTTCCTCGGGCGTCCCTTCTACCATTCACTTTTGCACAATATATTATTCTTAGACTCTTTTCTTCCGTCATTAGTTCTACATGCCCAAACTATCAATCTTAATCTTTACCATTTTATTTTTTGTGTCTTGTTCTGTTTCATGTTTCGTGTAGATTTATTAGTATTATCTTCTTATTCAATGAGTATGAAGTCGAGTAATTTTTTACACAACTGTACGCACAATCTTCCAGGCAGCTTATAAAACGAATTTTAAATGACTTAAATAAAATGTTGCACTGATATTTATTTTAATATTTAATTCTTCATTGAAAAGGATTTCACTCCTGGAAATAACCCGTTCCTAAGACTGACTATAGACTTCTATAATAATGAATAATCTAGAGAGACCTAATAACAATCTGTTGTTAGTCCGGCCCTGTACAGGCGCAATTGGAGCAGTCCTCAAACCTAATGCAGCACCCTTGAGGCTTGTACAGGGTTTTCCATTAAGAGGTGTTATTTTGATATTCAATCGTAAAAGATCAGTGGTTTCGTTGCTTGTGTGGCACGTAGCGCCGTCTTGTCCAGATCAATACCATCCAATTCCGGCCATAAAAAATCATTAATCATCTCTCGATAGCGCAATCCATTCACCGTAACTGTTGCTCCAGACTCATTTTCGAAAAAGTAAGGTCCAATGACTCCACCGGACCATAAACCGCACCAAACAGTCACACGTTGAGGATAGAGAAACTTTTCAACAATAACTCTTGGGTTTTCCGAGCCCCAGATGCGACAATTTGCTTGTTGACGAAGCCACCGAGGTGGAAATGGGAATCATCACTCAAGATGATTTGCATTTGATTCACTCAAGTGATTTTTAATAATTTCAATGCGTTGTTGAAGCGTGTATCGTTCCATTTTTATTAATGGCGTAGTTTCTACTTGTCAAATGTTAAAAAGTGACACCATCAAAAGTAACATCTACCGAAATAGCGGGCTATTCAAAATAACACCTCTTATTGGAAAACCCTGTACTAGAGCCAGGCGCCGTTCGGGTCTGGACCTGCCCTTTATAAAATAACCTCCCTTCAATATAATTAAGAGATATGTTCGATTTTGCATAAGTACAACGAAAAATAAAATATCTATTTATTAATAAATTTAATTTTAGTCATTTGTACATCCAGGTTTACAAATTTCTACTTTATTACAACATACAACATTTATTTACAGGATTTTATTTTGAGTAATATGGCTCCTACAATCCAGTTTGAATATATCAATTGATGCAGACTTTATAGTTTCTGTCAGCGCATTATAAAATTGCATTCCTGTGTGTGATAAACTGTTTTTTGTATTGGATTTGTTCTTTTTTTGTAGCCAAATTTCATTGCACTTTCTTGAATTATGTCTGTGAATCTCATTTTGGTTATAATTATGTTTAAAAAGTATTTTGGTAATAGGTTTTTTATTTTTTTTTGTATAAATATGATCGTTTAAGATCAGCATCTTTTTCTAGTCAATTTAGTTCCTTTAACATTTTCTTTACTCGTTTACTAAAAATGCTGATACGCATTCGGCATATTCTGGAACCAACTTCTGATGGTCAACCATTAACATTCCGACAACGATGGAAATTGCCACCAATATGACCGTACATACAAACCTAACATTATAGCTAGTGCTATAAAGCATATATAAATTCAGAATTCATCCCAGTTTATAACCATTTCTAGCATTTTTACTGTCTGATATCGTCGTTGGTTGTCAGAGTGACAGATATATTTGTTATATAGAGCATCAACAGTTTTTTTGTGTTATTGCTATTTGCAGCATTGTCCGATAGAAAACATTATATTAAACAACGAACGTAAAATAAATAATAAATAACGGACCATTATAGTAACCATTGTATAAAAATACACGACTATAAAACCATTGGACTTGATTTTCCTGACGCAATGTTGAAAAATTATACAAAATTATAATAATATATAATATTACATGAATAAAAACTAAATTAATTATCATTTTAAGCAATTTGTTTTTACCAGTTAATTTCTCATTTATGGAATTCAAACACCCGAAAAAATACAGCCGTTTATTTAACTTCATTTCAACGGGTTGATACATCAATTTTTAAAATATTTTTTTTTGTTTTGACTGAGGATTGGACATTCCTACCCAGGAACTGGAGTTAAAAACTTTACCAAACTCGCCAAATTCTCATAGTGTATGACCGACATTTATTTCGCATATTAAGTGCTGTAATGTCATCAGATTTCAGAGAAACGCGAATATTTCCATGTGTTTGTATTGTGTGACTGTCACCAAAATTGATAGAATGCATTGTCATCGACAACAAGTCTATCTGCCAAATTTCAACACGATCGCATCTCGGGAAGTGGGTTAATTCCCGATTCGAGGATGTTTGTACATTCATTGCCGAAAACAAAAGTGAAAATCAAAATATTTGAAAAAAATACTTTACTAAATGAAAAACACGCTTTTAAATACACCATTTTATAGAATTTAATGTTGAAATCCGACCGGGAGAGAGCCGCTTCATGAGAACTTTAATATTTTACAATTCAATTAGATCTAAACACTAGATCTCATGTCAAAAACTTATCCAACAAATAACTACTAATACAACTTTTGGGCAAAAAAGCTTCTTATATCATAGTATTAAACTCTACAGTAAAATACCACTCTCACTCAAAAACCTCAACATTTTAACATTTAAATCTCAAATGAAAAGCTGGATACTTAGGGAGATATAGGGAGATCTGAAATAGAAAATTTACTGATATCAAACACAGACTAAAACAGAATCATCTGAATTATACCATTGCATTTAGTTCGGGTTGAATCTTACGATCATACATAAAGATAGTTGTCAATAAAAAATGTGCGGTGAAAAAATGAAGACAATGTTGGAAGTTCTTATTCGAAGTATGATACAGTTAAATGTGACAGAAGGGGATAGGGTTCCATTAGCTCAGTGGTAAAAAGCGGTGCCCCGGCAAGACAAGGGTCCTGGGTTCGAGTCCTAGATGTGACCGTATCCTTTTCTGATTTTTCTGTTACAGATTTTCGTTTAAAAATCGCTAATATTGTCTTCAATAATTAATATATTAATTTTCTTATAATTAAATAATTACATAATATGTAAATGAAATCCTCAGCACGGGAGATCCCAGTGAGGATATCATTATATCTATTTGTTACAAAAAAGATAATAAAACACTTATTTTTATTACTATATTATTATTATCAATTTATAATATTTAAGACTCACTTTAAGTTACGTAGTTATAGGTAAAAAGTAAAAAGTTAAATTATAGAATAATGTACACCTTAATTTCCTCGTAATTTGGGTGGTGCGTTTTGGGTACCGCCGCCCCGGAAACCATTTATTGGATAACCAACACCTCTGCCATAGGTTACTCCATGTGGTTTGCCACGTTTGGTGATTTAGCAGGGGTTCCGGTTCCCGGGTTCATCAAGTGAGTTGCGTTCAGGATGAGCCTGCCCACCAGCTGCATAGCATAGATCGGGGGAGGCTGCTTTGTGGAGACCCTTTGACCTCTCCAAGTAGTTTCTCGACCCATCGTCTAGCGCCGTAGTGGGGGGATATGTTCATATGTCCGTCAGTCTTGGAGACACTGATCACTAGATTCCTACCCAACCCTCATTCCTCTTACCTTCCTAGTACTTCCTCTGCTTCCTTCCCTAAAAAAAGACCCCGCACACAGCATTCTAAAAGATGACAAAGGCCCTGAGAGAAATTATTGTTCTCAGGGCCACCTGTGTAGGGTTAATATATAAAAAAGGAAACAAGCAAAATGACATTGTCATTACAAGGAAATTAAAGTGTTTTCAAAGAATAATTATTTTTCATTTGCAACATGGAAAAGCAACTCGAGTACAAATTTAATTCATACAATAATTATTATTATTGTTGTTTTTATGGGAAGAACTCAACATAAAGAGCTTTTTAATGTTGGTAACTCAGCGCTCGGGGGTTTATATTCATATTTCCTTTCAGAGGGTGAAAAAAGCTTTGATGAAATGCTGCTAATGGCTCGTGGTGACGCTTAGCGGCTGCCATTTTGCAAAATGCTTCCTTTTTTGGAATCGTGTAGGAGAGAAAATGACTTTCATTTCCGAAAAAGGTGGTTATCCTTCAAATAAAGGGGATTTAAGATGTTCCTTAATATTTCAAAGTGTACAAAGGTCGAGCGGATAAGAGATTACTATTTAACTCCAGGTTAGTAGCACTTACATGGAATCTAATAGGTTGGCTTACACGCCAACTAAGGTTTGTCTGGTACAATGATGAATCAGTTTGGTTTAATAATAAGACAAAATATAACTGTTTTTGACTTCCTACTTTAATAATATTACACAGAGAAGGAGAAAACGAAAAATATTAAACGCAACAAAGATTAAAAAAAAATAATATATATATACACATATATATATATATATATATATATATATATATATATATATATATATATATATATAAATATGTTTTTCACTGATTTTGAATTAATATTATCAATTTGACTGTCCTCACCGGAAATTTTCTAAATGGACATTCAAATGTTGTAAAATTTTCTCATTTCGTAAAATAAATAAATTATGTAATCGGGCAATTGGCATTTAATCTGTCTGTAAAATTGTTTTTTATGGAACGTAAACCGGTTCCAGTTCAAGATGGAGGCCGTTTTAATCTACCGTGCATCGCAGTAGCACGTTTGAAAAATCAAATCTCTGCATAATACAAGTAGATATTTTGGGAAAAATACTGATGGTTGATTATGTACTTCTTTTGTAAATAAATATATTGAACACATTCGAAGTGGAATATGGTACAATTTACAAAAATATAATTTTGCATAAAACAGCTAAGTTATTGCGAAAATATCAAATGTGGTCGATCGTGAATCGTGTCGTTTATTATTTAGATAAGCAGGTATTTAAGTACTCACAAGTCTAAAGTAAAAACAAAATCTCACAAACCAAATGTTTCCAAGCATCGACCAAAAAAAACATTGGGGCTGCGGGGTCACAGTATTGTATTTTGTTTTCCCCCGGCCACGGAAAAAAATTGTGGCCCTGCCCTAATGTTTCAGGTATGCACAAACATTAGGTTCAATTTTTGTGGTAAAATGGTCGCTAGAAATTTTGGTTTTGATTTAAAATAAAAGAAAATTAGAAACATGCTTTTTGAACGAGAAGTCCACTGTTCACAGAACTACTAGTATTTTATATTTCAGGTACATATATACCTAGTTTAAGATTTACAAAAATTTACCGAGACATTAACAATTTTTTTAGAAAAACTTTTTCGCACTGAAAATTTGAACTGCAGGATGAAAATAGCTCCACAGCTCACGAAAATGATTGGTAGAAAACGTAGGTACCCAATACAAAATTAACATTTTTTTTTATTTCTTACTAGAGCAATCCCGTTAAGTTAGAAAACATATTTATGACGTGAGGAACATATTATACATAGGTGAAAATTAATAGAAATAATTTTACATTGGTATTTTCATATCAAAATTATAAGTTTCACGTACGAAACAGTACAAAAATAGAAAAAAGGAGGTTTAGTAGAATAAACAAGAAAAAAAGAAACGCACAGCGATATACATATAAGCAAAAAGCCAAGGTAAGAATTTACAAAAAAGTTACTAATACATTGGTAAAAATAGATTATTATGCACGATTACAGGTGATAGAAATGGAGAGAAAAGAAACAAGATAAAACAAAACATGACCAAAAATTATGTACATTCGTTTTTGGATGTACTTTAAAAAAAATTATACAATATAATATATTACATACCTGAAGAGAGTTATAGAGTGTGTAGGCAATATGGTTCTGAGGTTTTATCCTATTTGAATCATATTTTGTGTGTTAGAGAAATGCGGATTTTCTTGTCATTACGAGTAATGTTTATCTATCTACTAATACGCAATACTATGGTTTATGAGGATATAGTTGATCTCTTCGTCCTTATTTCCACTAACTGTGGGGTTATCTAATCTATTTTAAATCATTGGTTATCGCCCACCCTTTCTTCAATAAATAACGACACGAATTTATAGTTACCAAACATTTGGAAACCAAGAACGGGCGGGGATATTTGAATTCGTAAACACTTACAAATCCTTCCCATCCGCTATCTTACGTTGCATCAACGTGATTCTGGGATGATATAGTTCCTCCCGATCTGCAATATACAAACATTTAATCTTTTAGGAAGCTGCTACGTCATAAAACTTCCTGGTTGTGATACGTGTTTAATTATTTATTATAACCTGAATAATGATTTAAAAACGATGTAAAAGAAAAACCGCTTGCTTCGTGATTTTATATCAGAAACAATTTTCAAGTCAGAAAATAAATGTGAACACTCGTTTTTTTATATTTATTTCACAATTCGCCAATCCACACAAATATTAGTATTAAAACATTCGTTCCGGTTTTGGGTACATATATGTTACTTTTCTTTTAAACATATTGTACACGCTGTCCGGAAACTAGTGGTACAAGCGAGAAACTGATAAATCCACATCACACAACCCAAAAAAAATCCTTCGAAGTCTTTAGTTTTTTTAAACTTTATGGTTAAAAACCAATGGAGTTTGGTCTACGCTTCGAAACATTTGAAGCGACCGAATATTCTTAATTTGAGAAAAAAATTCGGACTCGAATTATTCGAAAACGGAAGCTCGAAACAAAAACAAAAACAAAAGGTAATACCACAATATTCTTTTCAATAATATGTGATGTAGGGAACAGTTCCCCCCTTGAACCACAAGCTTCTGGATACATCAGTACTTGAAGTCTCTGAGACTACGACGTACAGATTGAGGCGTGAACCCCTATTTACATGTCATGCACGCACTTTTTTTTCATTTACATGGACCTCCTGAAGGATGAATTATAGACCTCTCTGGGAATGACTGCTCTAGACCAACTCAAACGTTATATTTATTTTTTAAATTTAATGACATATATAATTAGACACTTCTGTGACAGAAAGTGGGAGTTTTAAATACATTTTTGAATTGGTAACCAAACCCAGAGAGTTCCCGCTACGCCGCCTGAGTAGCGGGTCCATGGTCGCGCCACATTTTAGGCTCGCGTTTCTTGTTGTGACCAAAGTAATACATATCGATATGGTCCCTAGGTCACCTACGACTTAGTACATTATAAAAATGTTTTTTTTATTCATTTAACCCCCATTTCAGCCTTCAACGCCCCCTTGAAGCTTTTCATCGTCCACCATTGACCCTTGAGGCCACCACCGTCCCCCTGGATTTCACCAATAGCCCCTGGAGGGGCGGCACTGCTCCCGTTGGGAGTCACTGCCCTAGATTATTAACAATACATTCTACTCCGGTAAAATATTGGCGGTATTTACTGGTATTGGCTGGCAACTAAAATGCATGAAAGCAAACTAAGCCTCGCAACTCGTGCCGCTAGGAGGTGCTAGTGTAGCATACTGGCAACAGAATTTAGGAAAATGTCAGAAATTTAAGGTATTATAACTATTCTAAAACATTTGGTATAAATATACCACCACCATGGGTGTAATTTTTTTGAGATTTTAAATATTTTTATAGAAAGAATTTCAATGTTAACAGATGGGTAAATACTTCAATAATTGCAAATTCACTTTGTGACAAAATTTTAAAACAAATAGAAAATATATTTTGTTTTATTCATTGTTCCAAATATTTGTTGCTTTTACGTAAAACGAGTCTCAAAATAAACGTAGTAATATTAAGTGAAAAAATATTTTTATTCCCAGCTACATGAATGGGATATGCGAATCAATTTATCCATATTGGCACTAAATAGCTAACAATAAAATATAAAATAAATCGAGGTAATCTCATAAGTACAACAAATAAACAGAAGGAAGAAGAGAAAAATAGTATTGATAACCTGCCTAGAGTAAATAGCAAAGATTAACATTAAAATAAAAAGTAAATATGGACAAAATCAACACGAAAAGTAAGTTTCAGATTATATAAGAAATAATGTTATAATTTTCTGATTTAAATTTTATTACGAAAAAAGAACAAAAAATCAACCATTTAAAAAGAATATAATTTTTGGTTGGACTGAGGATTGAACCTTCCTCCCCAGGGATTGGAATCAACCGCGCTAACGAACTGAACCAAATTGGTAGATTATTTCGGATTGAGTAGGACCGACATTTATTTCGTATATTAACTGCCATAATGTTATTTCAATTTCAGAGATATGCATAAAGTGTGTACAAGTGATTGCAACAAAATAATTAACTGAATGTATTGTCATCGACAACGAGTTTATCTGACGAGTTTCAGCTTGATCGTATGTCGGGTAAATTGTGGGTAAATTTCCAAGATCTGCATTCATTCATTCATTCACGAAAACAGAAGTGAAATTCAAAGAGCTGTATAGAAAAATATGGATTAATGTTTATATAAACTTGTATTTCCTAATCCAAATATTGTTTTAGTAAACGTGTTATGTAAGTTTTTCATACTTTCGCTATATTAAAATCATTTTAGCATCCGAGCTTCACATTCTACGTAAAATATTCTTGCAACATCTTGATATTTTCATACAAAATGTTCCCTTAATCTATTATTTAAGGCCATGAATGTAGAGATATTTGGAGTGTTTGCAAATCGTGTAGATTTGTTTTCCTGCCATACCTGCGAGCCCAATCGCGTTCTACTGGACAATTTGAACAAATGTTTAAATATTTTAAATAAAATCTTGATTGAATATGGTCGAATTGCAAATATTACTCATTATCCAACAATGGTAACTTCAATAAAGTGATCGATGAGTGGGTTTTTTCCATAAAGTGTTATTTCACAAAATTTAAAATGTAACATTGTCATCAAAATGTCATTCAGCGGCATTTTTTTTGACAGTTGGTTTCCGTTAAATGCCGATTCTAAGTCCGTGTAAGCTTTTGAACAAATTGCGATCAGCAGAAGAGGATAACCATCGTGTAATATTACAATTTGATAAAATCGGCGTTTAACCTTTCCTTATCTGTGGTGTGTATTTACTACACATTGCTTCTAATAACTTTAATAACTCTATAAATACAATAAATTCTGGGTTCAGATTTTAGGCATTCCTCCGTTATACATTTATGCACTGAATTAAAAAATAATATTTTTCATAGTTTTCAAATTTAATTAAAAATCAGAGATTTTTTGTCAAAAATCGGAACTAATACAACAAGATATGTATAGATACAATCAACCGTGTGATACTAATACGCGAAGAGTGTGCGAGGAAATGACATGCTATTGATGAACATGAGACATCCACACGTCTGCAGTTGTATTTTGATTTAGATCATCGATACCTACGACCGCACAGCTGTGTTTGTGCCAGCCGCCAGCCGCCAGCCGCTAGCCAGTCGCTCGCGAACCGTCGATGGATGTGGACCCCTCGCACGTTTCTTTAGCATCTGCCGATGGTTTTTTCATGTTTTCAGCAATCAAATTACAATTATTATGACGTTTGATATAAAATATAATAAACTTAATCGATAAGCTATGAATATTCATATTTTTCCGATATTAAATCGCTTATTTTGAGATATGTTTGACTACACAGCACCGGAACGAGTGGATTTTTTTAGCACAATAAGGGAAAGGTTAACTGGGATCTTTCAAGTATAACAAAAATGGCGCTGAGTGGCCATTTGATGACATTGTTACAATAACGATACAATAAAACTAGACTTGTCATTGTCTCACAAACTCAAGATAAAATTTGGCAAGTATGAAACACTCTTATGTTTCCCGTTCACGTGTGAAAAATATAGAAAATTCAAAGAATATATTCGTATAAACAAAATAAACGAGGGCGGGCAGAGTTTTCGCATTTGTGTCGAATACTACATTCCATATCACGGATGTGACTGAGATAACAAGATACGCTTACTCGCTTCTCTTACACTATACCAACATGGAATAATGTATGAGACGACCTACTGTTGTTAAGTTGTCCTTCTTATACTTATGTGTTGCTACGTTCGCTTTCTCATCTTTCTCTAACTTCGGGAAACAACCAAAATAATTGTAAGTTTTATAATAATTAAATAATTTGTGTGTTGTTTACGAATGAGATCTTATTTCTTGGCTTTTACAAGAAACTGACATTTCTACTAAAAAAAAAATTCCTTTTCCAACATCTTGCAAGGATTTTCAAAAGAGGGTCCTACTTGATGGCTCATATCGCTGTCTATTTTGGATTTTATTTATTCGTTATTATTTCAAATGATTTATAAAACTACTGTGTATATGTGCGTAATAAAAGTAATTTATTTTTATTTTAATACCTATTTTCCGAGTGCCAAGGTGGTGTAACCCTTAATCAAATAAAATTTACTCGCAGACGCCGGGATTTTGATCTGCGACCTCCGAATTAACAGGCAAGAGCCATTCCTCTTGACCACGGAGGCCAACATATTTTACGATTTTTTTTATAAACAGCATAGTCATTAACAAACACCAACATTTATGATCGTCCAGATAACATTTTTTATTTATTTTTTAAATTAGCTGTTCATCCTTATACCAGCAGTTAATATTTACTGAAATCATTTCTTTTCTTTATTACACTTTAAGAATGGAATATTAGGAAATCCTAATTAATTAAATAAAAGGAATTTGAAATTGTTGCTGAAAGTTCCTACTCAAGTTTGTTTTGTTTTGTTTAGTACTTACCTTCCCTTTTCAGAGGTATAGTGATGAAAAGTGCACTTTTCAGGTTTTCAAGCGGTCTCCATAGTAACGAAAAAAAGTTGCTTTAAGGCGAAGCTTAGTGCTAAATCACTATTTTGATTGATCTTTATAACGAATTTGTGTACAATATGAATACCAAAAAATATGCTTTAGATAAATTGAAGGTTTTCCTATAGTTTCGCTTGAGTAGAATACACATAAAATAAATTACTCAATAAAAAATATAAATGTAAGCTACTAAAAAATATATTTTTTCAAAAGAAATGTATGAACGCGTAAAGGAAACAACTTAAAAAAATACAGTACAATAGCTAAGATTATCTGTGACAGTTTCACTTAATTAAATTTTTTGCTTTCTTATAAAATTATTTACAAAATAAATAAATAAACAGTTTTGTGCTTGAAATCGAACGTTTCTAGTCTCCGTTTTACAAGCGATTTTAATGCCTATTATCTACGATATAAGGTATTACAAGAAAATACACATTTTTGGCTTGTAGCTTTCTCTTAAAGCTATGCGACCCAAGGGTTGGAGCCAACCAAGAACTCGTTTGTGTTCAAAAATTTTTTTTTCATAAACAGAAAATTGAATTTAACTCAATGGACGAAGCAGTGTGCACAACATCATATGTCGGTATAATTATGTTATGGAGTAAAAAAATATTAATTTTGAATTTATTATTTCCTTAAGGCGATGCACTACTTCGTGTAATATTTTGAATCGAGCCCCCAACAATAACACTCCTTACGTAGATGGCGGTAAGGCTTAAATTCCCTCTTAACACCATCCAGCTGTTTTGATTTAGGCGAGAAAAAAACATGGCCAAAAAGTGATTTTAATTTTATTTTGTGGATGTTCAGGCATAAATATTTAAATGTTTTCCGATCATTTTATAAATAACTTAATTTGCCACATTATACAATAAAACCATAACCGAAAATGGGTCCGTAAGTAGGAAATTTTGAATTTTACAGCGGTTTTCATAGGCCTTATAAATTATTTTTTTCTGGGCTTATAAAAAGACTTATGTAAAAAATACTCGATTGTTTCAAAGGCCAAGATGTATTATAGTCGCGGTATTTATTTAAAGCATCTGAAACATTTCTAGGCGAACAAATTTTCAAACCAAAAACACATGATTTTGCATTACTACGTAGTGCATCGCCTTAAAACTTACTACGGTATTATTATACTTAAATACAGCATTGTACAAACAAAAATGTGTTGTATTTAAATGGAATAGCTTATGATAAGTGAAAATAGTTGTTGCCCCAATATGTCGAGCCACTGAATAATAAACATGGAAAAGGTGCTACCGTTTGGACAGAATTTTTTAATTTGTATGGATAGTCCTCTCTTAGGTTTTTTTAAATTAGTAATTGGTTGTGACCGCTAGAATTTAATTAAATTTTAATTTAATTTGTTCAGTACTCGGTGGGAGTTTGTTGTATAACTTTGCAGTTTAAAATTCAGGGTTTCTCTGTCCAAATATAGTATCACTCAGATATTATATTTAGCATCTATTTGCGTTGTTCTGGTTTTAAGATACCAAGTGTCTGGGGGGTAAAGTGCATAAACTTCGGAAAGTGATTCTACGTGATGGTAGAAGTAAAAAAGATATAAAGTTTTTTTGAAATTCGAATGTTTTTTTTTTCAAAAAAAAAACATTTTTCCATTCGTACAATTCATTTTTTTTACATTATTATATTTAAACAAGAAAAAAAATACTTATATTTTTAATATCATGTAGAATCATCTTCCGAACTTTGTATACTTTACCCCTGGACACCCCGTATAATATTCGGGAAAATAATAATTCAAAATAAATTTAACCTGGGCTGAGTTATTTGGAATGTAGTTTCAAGGGAACCATAAAATAATATTACGCGTGGTTGTTTCGAAATACAATAGACTTGATATATTTATAATTGGATTTTAATTCGGGGAAGCCGTAATATTAGATACCTATGGGTTGATGCTACAAGCTCGAGGTTTGTCAATATGAAATGATTATGATTTAAATTATTATAAGCAATCAGCCTGACACACCAATATAAATTGAAAAAAAATTAAATTCTGCCGACGGGAATCGAATCTGCAGCTTTCTGATTGCCGGTCAGGTGCTCCAGCCACTGTGCTACGTCGGCTTATTTTTAAGCCGCCAAATAATGTAAATCGATGCGACTACTGTCACGTCTTCTTCTTCTTAATATACAAATTTAGCCTGCGTATGTTTGTGCTCGCAAAACTCAAAAGCAGTCGACCGATATCACTGACAATTTTAAAGATTGTTCTTATTAGTGCCAGGAGTATTTAGAAAGTAGTTGGAATAGCAGAAGAAGTCGGGGACACACGAAGAATACTATGAGATACGGAGTCGAATTAAAGTCGATGTAATGTAGTTTTTCAACAGTAACATAGTGGAATGTCTGGTATCTATGTGAAGATATTGTGTCAGCGCTTTATTAGCAGCAGACACTTACCTAGACGGATGACGAACCTCGTGCTGGGACTGTTGGTTGACGCGGTGCACTCTTTCGCTGCAGCAGCTGGTCCAGTTTCCACACCACCTAGGATTCTTCGCAGAGTCTCCATTTTCTATCTTCGTGTCACCTGTTCCTGTATTTCATCACCTGTTCCCGTAGTTCAGTTCTCGCCTCCGGGTTAGAATATGCTAAAATTTTGCTCCGCAATTATTTTTCTTTAAAACGGTTCCGGTCAAACTTTTACAAACATCAAAGCGCCACCAGGTGTATTTTTTTTCGGGCTATCCGCCTGAAATACTTATTTTCTTGTTATTGTGTTACTTTTGTATTATTATCGTATTTTAGTGTTAAAAACGGTAAATATTTACCTACGACTACCGTTTGAGAAAATATTCCGTACGAGACACTATTTTGACACACCGAGTTCTCGCATACTTCGCGTTTGTTATTACGTAGTGTAGGGCACTGCCAACATAACAATTAAAAAACACAATCGGATAGTTTTTAAAATTTATATGGCAAAACGGTTTTTTATATCATAGACAATGAAAAACATTTTTTTTAAATGATGTGTTAATTTATTTATATATAAAAAATATTGTAACTAAAAAATTATTTATTAAAATTAACGTATTAAGGAAAGGTTTTTTGGTAAAGGTTACGAATTCCGCTTCACGGTAAATATGGAATGATTACTTTGAATTAATACTTGAATTTAGTTATATTATTAAATTATTACTAAAAGTTACTATAAATGTTGGGGAACCTTTAATAACGCCTGCTCGCGTCCCCTTTAGAGTTATATCCCAGTTTTCAAGTAGTTTGTGGGCAACGCTAGGTTAGTATACACTGGTTTGTGATTTAATTATAATACCTATTTTCCATGATATTTTCTGTAACAAAAAATTGACCCTTTAATAACGCCTGCTCGCGTCCCCTTTAGAGTTATATCCCAGTTTTCAAGTAGTTTGTGGGCTACGCTAGGTTTGTATACACTGGTTTGTGATTTAATTCTAATACCTATTTTCCATGTTATTTTCTGTAACAAAAAATTGCCCCTTTAATAACGCCTGCTCGCGTCCCCTTTAGAGTTATATCCCAGTTTTCAAGTAGTTTGTGGGCTACGCTAGGTTTGTATAGACTGGTTTGTGATTTAATTCTACCTAATCCAACCTAACCTAACCTATCCTATAATAATCCAACCTAAACTATCCTATAATAACCCAACCTAACCTATCCTAATCTAACATATATATTAATCCAACCTAACCTAACCTAACCTATCCTAATCTAACATATAATAATCCAACCTAACCTAACCTATCCTAATCTAACATATAATAATCCAACCTAACCTAACCTAACCTATCCTATAATAATCCAACCTAACCTAATCTATCCTATAATAATCCAACCTAACCTATCCTAATCTAACATTTATAATAATCCAACATAACCTAATCTAACCTGTAATAACCTATAATAACCCAACCTTACCTAAAATGAAAACGTTTTATTTAAAAAAAATCGTAGTAAACCTTTAAATATTAAGAAACTAAATTCATTTGATGTTTGGTATCAAAGTTGATCGCCTAACAATTAACGGGTGCGTGTCTTAGCGATTTCGAAAAATTGTCTATTATGCCGATTATGCCTTTCATGTTTCCTACACTGCCACTACACAAACAAACGCGAAGTATGCGAGAACTCGGTGTGTCAAAATGGTGTCTCGTACGGAATATTTTCTCAAACGGTAGTCGTAGGTAAATAATTACCTTAAAAACTAATAATCTGCCCTATAGCCCAGTCAATGAAGGTTTTGTGTCGGAACTAATTCCCCGGAAGCTGAATTTTTCACAGATGTTAGAAGACCTTTAGACATGTATTTTTACAAAAGTCCCCGACTTTCCCCCTTGTGCTTCCTTCCCCACCCCCTCTTAAATATATTTTTCAAAGCCTTTCGGAATACGCTAATATCTCCTTAATGGTTTTATAAAATCAGATTATTTATTTTTTGTTTAGTTTCTAATTAGTTATTCTAAAAAATTGTATTCTTTCATTTTTGCGAGAAAAGCTATACAATCTCTACAATTTATTAGTAAAGGAAAAATATCAGTTTTTAAAATAGTATTTCAGAATATATTTGCACATAACTTTTTTCTGAGCCTGTTAACGAATAAAAATAAATCTACAAAACTTGTAGATAATATTTTTAGCTATAAAATAATGTATATAATGATGGGTTTTAATTTATAATAAGGCACGTAGGCTGTTAATAAGGAGCACAGCGCGCGGCGGCTCGAACGCGCAGCGGTTCTCGGCGCAGCGAGAAATTACAAAAACCTAAGGAAAGTAATGATTAATTCATGTTTTTTTTTTTATGTAACAAATTCGTCTAACGTTGAAGAGTTTAATTGTTATTTACCAGCTTTAGCTCGGAGGGGAGGGGGGTAATATAAATATTTTCCCCTGCCCAATGAAGCGCTTTCATTATCCACCAACCGCCGTGCCTCGATCTGGCTAAACAGTCATATTATGTTGTATGATTGTTTGTTACTTATTATTTAAATAAAGGTATGTAGAAAATGTATGGGAATCAGTTTACGCGTCTTCAACAGTAACCCACATGCTCAATGGACATGAATATTCTCGGGCAAACAGAGCCTACACTTTAACAGCAGCGTCTCTTGTCCACGTAATGAGAGAAGAATACCGAGATATGGATGGGAAATTAAGACAAATAGAAAATATGTATCAAGATTTAGTTACGTGGAAAAAAGATATTGGGGAGGTTAATAATGATGACAATCTAAAATAGACGATTCCATATACTGAAGCAAGTGAAGACAGGGTTAAGGAATCATCGAGTAGGACTGCCAAGTTGTGGCTTTACCTTCTACATTGCATCGACCTCATGCTTAGATTTATATTTGCAGAGAAGTCTGGGAATCGGAAAATGCACCTAAATACTATTGTTGATATGCTTCCATTTTTCCAACCGGCGGGACATTTACCATACGCAAAATCAGCACATATGTACGTTCAAAGTATGCTGCAACTCGAATCAAGAACAACTAAAGAAGAATATAAACTATTCACTGAAAATGGGTACTTTACAATAAGAAGAAGCGACAGATATTGATCCGGTACGTGGACGGACATGATCATCGAGCAGTGTCTCATGCGACCAATGAAGTCAGTAGCAGGTTTGACACTTGGGCGCGGAATCACTGACAGCGCTTTGTCAAAGTGGAAACTTGGAACCACTTACTACGTGAAAGTGCAAGAGAGCATTGAAAAATTCATCGGTATAGAATTTAATTTTACTGAACAGCATGTTGAGCTGCGCGAATCACGGAAGAAAAGGGATGAGCTAGATATAGGGAAATATAAATCATGGCTAAGACAGCACAGCCCGTTCACCAAGCTCTCGGGGGAGCTGGTGTCTTTATCTTCAGGGTTTATTTCAGATAATAGTGGCAATTGTGATAACGCTTATGAGGTGGGCCTGGCAGCTATGCAAAAAATGAAAGGATTTAATTTTGGAGATATACGACTAAAAAGGAAAGACATGGTGACTACCTAGCAAGATTCAAATCCGCAACTGTTAGGACGAGACAAGTTTCAGTAAACCCCCAGCAGCTATTTAACAGAATACTGTGCATTAGTGATAGTCCTAGCAAGCTTTAGACCTACTTAGGATATGGATTGGCTTCAAGACCCCTTCTATTTTTGAAGAAGTCTCCCTCCGTAAAGGAACAAAATCATGTATGGCGAAAGTATTTAGCGAAAGTATTCATGACGAAGTTAATTTGGAAAAAATGCTGCAATAGTCATGGATGGGGGATACCTCCTACACTCTGTTGTTTGGCAAACTTAAACTACTTACGGAGACATCATTAAATCATACTCACGTTTCGTCCATACTAAATTTGGCAAACATTCTCTTGTCGTGTTCGATGGATACCCTGAAGAACCAACTGTAAAATATGAAGAGCCAAGACAAAGGTCGGCTAACAACTCATCGTGCGATATTGAATTAAACTTCACTTCACGTTGTTTGACTAAGAAGGAAGCTTTCTTATCTAATAAGAAAAACAACAAAAATAATGATTGAAGCACTGTGAATTTAGTGAATCTGGTTTGAAAACAGTCACGGCCGCAAGTGATGCCGATATTAACATTGTACTAACCGGCATCGAACAACTCAACATCTTCTCAAAAGTGATTGTTGTTGGCACGGATAGTGATCTTTTGGTATTACTTGTAAGTCTTGCTCCTGAAGGAAAATCTATTTTTTTTCTGTAAAGATGTTGGTGGAAAAGCCCCTTCAAGAACTTTCTACATCACAGAAAGATACACGGACACGGGACGAGAAATTCTAAGCAAATTAGATTGCCAACAAGAAAAAAAACAAGCACCCAAAAATCTCTGATGTACCAGGCCGTTCAACTCTATAACAAAATCCCGAAGGAAATTGCTATGATAGAAAATATTAATAAGTTCAAAAATGAATTAAGAAAATATGTCTATCTCAATTATTAATGTTTCTTTTTTTGTGACTTTATTGAAATATTTAAAGAAAGATTATGTTTGCCAAACAATGTACATGTTTATATGTTTATAAAACTATTAGCACCCACGAAGATGTGAGCTAACTTAAGATTAATAAAATAAATAAATAAATAGAGAAACCTATAGTGTTACATAAATATATTCGAAAAAAATATGCTATTTACCCATGCCATTACGGGCTGTGATACGACCCCATCTTTATATGGGCTAGGAAAGATAAAAGCTGTTGACATGATGATAAAAAATCCCGAAGCAAAACGCGCAGCTGAGGCATTTCTGGAAAAAGATGCAACTTGTTGCAAAATGGAGAGAACTTGTTGCAAAATGGAGAAAAATTCGCTCTCGCCATGTATGGTCTTGGTAGCTACTCTAATTGAAACGAAGCTCGATACAATAAGTTTACCAGACTAACGACAAAATCAGCTTTTAAATCTAAATTTGACTTGGCAAAACTACCACCGACTTCAGAATCGTGTCATCAACATTTGTTGAGAGTTTATTTGCAAGTACAGTTTTGGTTAAGAAACAAACTAAACCCTATAAACTGGGGATGGAGGTATGAAAATGTAAATGAAAATGGTGGAAAGAAGAAATTTTTGAAACCATTTGCTCCTGATGACCTTCTTTCTCTGGTGTCCTGTTCCTGCAAGTCTGGATGTGAAAATTACTGTGGCTGCAGAAAATCTGGATTTACCTGCTCTGCCATGTGCTACAACCGTAACGGAATATCATGTCTGAACACACCCCAGTATGACGAATAAATGGAAGACTCTCTTGACTAGAAAATTATTTGAATATTTGCCTAATTTTGTCATAGATAATATTGGTAAGTTTATAATATAATTTACAAACCGTTTTGTCATTATAATATTTTTTGTGGTATATTTTTGAAAGTAAACCATTTTAGATATATGCACTATTTTAAGTGATTTGTTGTTTCAGTATTTTATTGTTGATAGGTGCACATAATAAAACAAGTGAGAATTTCCACAAAAGATTTTTTAGAACTTCGCCATAACATAAGGTCTACAATATTTTAATGTTGTGAAAGGGTAGTCCCACGCTGTTGTAGGTATTTTTGGCTTATTTCACATAACTTTAGTTAAATAATATGTTACAAACAATCATACAACATAATATTACTGTTTAGCCAGACCGGGGCACGGCGGTTGGTGGATGATGAAAGCGCTTCATTGGGCATGGGAAAATATTTATGTTACCCCCCTCCCCTCCATGTACCCTTAAAAATTGAAAATAACAACCTGCAAATCCTGATACAGGAGAAATATCTTGGACTGTGCATTGATAAACACCTAACTTTTAAACAGCATATTCAAGATATTAAAGATAAAATCACCCCCTTAATTAGCGTATTCAGCCGGATATCATATCTGTTACCAAATAAAATTAAAAAAGGTCTATATTATAGCCTCGTACACTCACATTTAAACTACTTGGTTGAAATCTGGGGAAATACATGTGAAACATATATAAACGAACTACAGGTAACACAAAACAAAGTAATCAAAAAGCTATTTCACTTCAAACCTAGAACATCAACAAAAAAATTATATATAGAAACAAAACTATTAAAATTAAGAAAATTATATGAATATAATACATGTCTCCTTATTTACAAAATAAATAATAAACTCATACATACAAATACAGAACTCATTAAAACGTCCCAAGTACACACACACTTTACACGGCAACACGATAAAATACATTTAAACACGATACGTACTCATTATGGCAAGCAATCCATTGGTTACGAGGGAAGCAACATTTATAATTGCCTCCCAGACGAAATTAAAAATGAAAAAAGTATAGGTATATTTAAAAAAAAATTGTTCAGTTTTATGCTCAATCAACAAAACAATGCAAGTGAATAATATCGGTGTGTAATATATTTATGTGTAATATATATGTTATTTCTAGTTAAATAAGTGAAAATGTACTTTTCTTTTATCTAGAATAAAAATATTAAAAAAAAAAAAAAAACTAAAACTGGTAAATAACAATAAAACTCTTCAACATTAGACGAATTTGTTATAAAAAAAACACATGAATTAATCATTACTTTCCTTAGACTTTTGTAATTTCTCGCTGCGCCGCGAACCGCTGCACGTTCGAGCCGCCGCGCGCCGTGCTCCTTATTAACAGCCTACGTGCCTTATTATAAATTAAAACCCATCATTATATACATTATTTTATAGCTAAAATTATTGTCTACAAGTTTTGTTGGTTTATTTTTTTTCTTTAACAGGCTCAGAAAAAAGTTAAGTGCAAATATATTCTGAAATACTATTTTAAAAACTGATATTTTTCCTTTACTAATAAATTGTAGAGATTGTATAGCTATTCTCGAAAAAATGAAAGAATACAATTTTTTAGAATAACTAATTTAAAACTAAACAAAAAATAAATAATCTGATTTTATAGAACCATTAAGGAGATATTAGCGTATTCCGAAAGGCTTTGAAAAATATATTTAAGAGGGGGTGGGGAAGGAAGCACAAGGGGGAAAGTCGGGGACTTTTGTAAAAATACATGTCTAAAGGTCTTCTAACATCTGTGAAAAATTCAGCTTCCGGGGAATTAGTTCCGACATTGGGTCTTTTTTTCCCTTCATTGACTGGGCTACTAGGGGTGTCTTCACCACATCCCCGGTATTCCACTACCGATACTGGGTGAAAAGTTCTCATCCGAATCATCTTGTGAAAATCTCCGTGCAATACACACTTTTTTTTTAGTTTTTACAGTGATTTTTATTTCTACGAGCGGTGTTCCTCATCAATATACGTTTAACGTGCACAGTTATCAGTGAATCTCGACGACACATACTGTATCAGACGCAGAATTTTTTTCTGCGTCGAGTGATCGTCGTGTTTTTTTTGTGAGTGACATACTTTTTGTGATTTAGACGTTTTAAAGTGCAAACACGTGGTAATTATTCCAGAACATTCCACGCAAATCTCTGTTAAGTGACGAAAGAACAGTTTGGAGGACTAACCCTTTACTTGGGAACAATGTTAAATTTTGATCTTTTTTTTGAAAATTAGTATGGTTAAGTCCAATATTTTTCAGTTTTTGTGAAGTGCCATATCCATTTTGAACATTTTATTTTTTTAGATAATCAATATAAAGTGGAGGACTAATAAGTTGATTTCTTAAACAATATTTTTTGTGGTTTTATTAAATTCAAAGGGGAGGGATACTAAAAAATAAAATAAATTTATTAAATAAAATTGGGTAATTGAAGATTTTTTATTGGGTAATTGTGTAACTTCCTTAAAATTGACTTTTTTTGAATTTTGACAAGAGTTAGGATGAAAATTTTTCCCCATTTTTGGGGAAAATTTCAAAATCTAGGGAATTTTTTTAATTTACCCCATTTTTTCGGGAAAATGGATTCCGACGTAGTTTCGCCCGGCGAAACCGGTGGTGCCACTGGCAGACGTGCCGGACCTTCCAGTTCGCGGGAAAGTGCGCTAATAGCCCGTATGATCAGCCTCCAGGAGGATATTTTAGGCACAAGAACTCCTGCAGGTCTTTCCAAGAGCAAAAGGAGACCAAAAAGGAAAACGGCCTCCGAAGACCAAGGTGCCTCCACGCCTTGTGACTCGGATTCCGTGGACACCTCGGACCAGGAAGAAACTAGCCGTTCTGCACCTATACCAGAATCACACGATATGGTCTCCATCGCCGCTGCCGCGACACCCAATGCAGAAAACGAAAAAAGAGTCAGATATAGCGACTCTCCAGACAACCAGGAGCACAAAGCCATCCCCGCTTTGGCTAAATGCCAAAAAATTCTTTGCATCCTGATGGACGGAACAAATAAACTTAATAAGGCCGACAAAAGCATCCTTAATACAACTCTGGACGACCTCATGTCGGATATCACTCGATTAATGCTTGAGTTAAACACCCTCACTACGCGTAGCTCCACTATAGATGAGATGCTTAGTGCCCAGTCTGCAATGTCATCTAAACTTGATCGAGCACTCTTGACTCGCCCGTCGACAACCGCAACTCCCTTTACTAAGGAAACTTTCTCCTATGCCAGGGCTGCATCGTCATTGCCTGCATCTAAAAAAATTGTCATTAATGGGTTTGAGCTCCCTATTCCTAAAAAGCCACTCACAATCCTTGTTTATCCAGAGGCTCCTGAAGGCAAAACATCGGAGCAAACCCAGAAAGCCCTGGAGAAGATCCTCAACCCCAAGAAGGATGATTTTCAAATCGTCCGATCTAGGAAAATCAAAGGAGCGGGAATGGCCTTTCAAGCCAAGGACTCTAAGGATCTGGAGAATATAAAAAAGGCTGAAGCGAAACTTACTGCAAACGGCCTGAAGTTGATCAATCCCTTGGGCCGTCTTCCTAAAATAGTTATCTACAATGTGCCAAAGGGCGAACAATCCGCGGATCAGGAATTATTTTCCGAGATTTTCTGCAATAATTTATCTGGCCAGACTACTTTGTCTTTGGAAGATCACCTTCAGACTATGCGGCGAGTTTCGCTTTTTGGCAAGCGCGACACTCCTACCATGAACATGGTGGTGACTTGTCATCCAGCTGCCCGTAAGGTACTACTAGACAGCGGAATGTGCTTCCTTGGGTGGAATGCCTGTCGGACTCGTGATTACACTGGTGCCACAAGATGTTTCAAATGCCAGCAATATGGCCATATTTCCAAGTCCTGCTCTCAGGACAAAGAAACTTGTCGCCACTGCGCCGCTGTGGGACACACTCATGAGGATTGCCCCAAGAAGGCACTTCCCGCTGTCTGTGCTACCTGCACTCGCTTTAGGAAGCCTGCCAATCATCCTACGGGGGATAGGGATTGTCCTGCTCACCTGGCCGCCATCAATGCTCAAGTCCGTATGACTGATTATGGCTCCGCATAATCTACTCTCCCTAGGTCAGATTAACTTACAGCGTTCCCGGTTGGCCACCCTGGACGCGCAGCAGGTCATGTCTGACCTCAAAATTGACATTCTGCTTATTAAGGAGCAGTACACCAGGGAAGGTAAGACACCAATTGAATTTCCGGGAGCGGTACTCGAAGTCGGCTCATCTCCAGGGGCGGGTGTTCTGGTCAATACTTCATTGATCAGCCCCCTCCTTCTGGCTGGGCTGTCTAATGAGTACCAAACCTGTGTATGTATTAAATTTGCTGATACTGAGATCTATCTGATCTCAGTCTATTTTAAATGGGGGGAACCCGGTAGGACCACATATCCTGAGTCTGACGCGCGCCCTAAACGCGCTTAAAGGTCGTAACGTAGTTATCGGAGGGGACTTTAACGCTCGCTTTTCTCTTTGGTTTGACAATACTAAAACCCATTCAGTACGATCACGGACTGACGCCGTCGAAGACCTGATTGCTGCGCAAGGCCTTTGTATCGTTAACGAACAGAGTTCGTTCTTTACCTTTTCAAACACACTAGGAGAGAGCAATATTGATCTAACTCTTTGCTCTGGATCAGTTGCGGCCAGGATATCTAAATGGAGGGTCCATGAATGCGCAATAGTTTCGGATCATAGATTAATCACATTTACAATAGGTGTTAAGAAAACTGAAACTCCGAGATCCTCCTGGAATTTCAACACCTCCAGGGCGAATTGGGATAACTTTGGGGGGGCGCTACGAGATACATTAAGGGATTTTCATCACGTAGCAGCTAATGATCCGGACAATTTGGGGAACTTTTTCAATTCTGCCGTTGTATCTGCGGCTGATTCCTCTCTGGGCAGATCAAACCCAAAGACGAAAATTAGAACGCCGTGGTGGTCACCTGAGCTGACTTCGCTAAAGGGGGCCTACAAAGGAGCCTATAGGGCCTTGGGACTGTCCAGGAGGGGAAGCTGTACGGAGGAGGAGACAGCTGCCCTTCAGGCCGCTCTCAGGAGATCCAGGGCAACTTTCAAACATGCGGTTCTCCTTGCGAAACGAGCTGCCTGGCATAATTGGGTTAAAGATGTGGGCAACGCCAACCCGTGGGAAATCCACAGCGCAATTGAAAAATCCGGCAAGGGATCGGATCGGTTTTTGTCAAGTTTAATTGGGAATATTGATGGGAGGGACGCTGAGACTGTGGACGTGGCCTCTACTCTCAACACACTTTTGGGCAAGTTAGTCCCTGTAGAGTCAGTAATTGGGGAAAGTGAACACCAAAAACAGATTAGAAATCTAGCACGGCTTCCACCTAGAGACCTCGCCCAAGAGGATAGAATCACTCCCGTCACTAGAGCTGAAATAGGTGCTATAATTAAGGGTTTGGGTCCAAAGAAGGCACCAGGGCATGACAGACTCAACGGCGAAATAGTGAAGCATGTCTGGGTCCACGCTAAAGAGGAGCTCTTTCAAGTGATGGAATCGTGCCTGAGAAGAGGAATTTTCCCTTCTGAATGGAAGAGGGGCGTGCTCAGGATTATACCTAAAGGGAACGGCAAACCACTCACCGATGTAAAGGCTTATCGCCCGATAACCTTGCTCCCAGTCCTCGGTAAGATCCTGGAATTACTTATTCGGCAGCGTCTTCGCAGTACACTATCACCGCCCAGTGAACTTCAATTTGGTTTCGTCCCGGGTAAATCCACTGTGCACGCCATTTCGTTTGCGCTTAACTGGGTGAAGGTCTGCACAAAGAGGTATGTTGTAGCAATCTTCTTAGATATAACTGGTGCCTTCGACTTCGCGTGGTGGGACATGATACGCACAAAGGTTAAAAGTAGGAATTGTCCAAAACGCCTGTTTAAATCGGTTGACAACTACCTATCGGGACGAACTGTCTCGATATCCCATGGTGATTTTACTATAGAACGCGAAGTAAATATGGGCTGTCCCCAGGGCTCCGTTCTGGGACCTGAATTTTGAAATATTGACTTTGACGACTCCTCTAGGTTACCCTTGCCTGAAGGATGGATCATGATCGACTACGCGGATGATAAGATGTATCTTGTCTCGGGGAACAGCAGAAAGGAAATTGAAGAAAAGGCTGGTGATGGTTTGAACACCCTCCTTTAATGGGGGGAGAGGAACAAGATGACCTTCGCTCCCCACAAGACAATGGGTCTCCTGATGAAGGGCTCTCTCAGTAGAAAAAGAAACCCTACCATCCGGATGGGAGACACCAACATCAAATTTGCAGACACGGTCAAGTACCTAGGTGTAACACTCGATCGATCGTCCTCATTTCTGGCTCATGTTAAAGATGTTTCAAGCAAGGCTCAGGCGCTGTTCCTAAAGCTAAGGAGACTCTCCACCGCTGAATGGGGACTACGCAGTCCGGCACTACGTGCTCTGTACAGGGGCGTATACGTTGCGCAAGTTTCGTATGCTGCCTCTGTTTGGGAGCACCGCCTGGATAACTGCCTTATACTCCTCGCTCTTACTAGGGGCCAGCGAACTTCTTTGCTGGCACTATCTGGCGCATACCGTACTGTTGCTTCGGACGCTTTGCCAGTTTTGGCCGGCATTTTGCCAATCGATCTGGAGATTAGGGAAGTCTTAACCAAGCAGAGACTTTCCAGAGGATCCCCGGCAACCCATCTTGGTGTCGTTCTGACACCAGGTGGACCGGGAACTCTCCCTGGACTGCTTCGGACGATGAGGGACCTTTCGCTTAAAGAGTGGCAGGTCCGTTGGGATAGGTCGAGCATGGGAAGATGGACCTTTTCCTTCTTCCCATCAGTTAAACTCAGAATGGAAGGGGCCTTCCTCAAACTGGACCATCACATGACGCAGCTCCTCTCAGGACATGGGGAATTCAGGGGGAGGCTTCACAGCCTTGCCCTGTCTACCCATCCCAATTGCGCTTGTGGCAATACTTACCAGTCGGCCGAGCACATTCTGTGGCACTGTGAGATCTTGAAGGATGCCAGAGACGAAATGATAGACGGTCTGAATGTCCCCATTAGACCGGTGTGGAACACCGATCTTGTTTCTAACAGAGTCAATTTCGAATGTCTGAGGAAGTTTACTAGGATCTGGGTTGAGAGATGGTCTGAGCTTAGAGTCGCTGACTTGCGTGATAACTGAGAACCCCTGGTGTATTGCTCCTGCTCCATGACTAATTCTTTTACAATTCTCCGATTATTGTTTATGCTATTCTGTTCTTCTTATTTTTATTATTTTTCTTTCCTTACTGTACCAGCTGCTGCAGATGATTTTCTTTCGTTTACATTTCTTTTAAATAACTTGTCTCTTATTTTTCTTCTTATTTTCAGTTTTCTTTTCTTATGTTTTACTTTTTTGTTATCTTATACTTCACATGCTGTCCTCTTTACAGACTATGCAGATTTTATTTTTACACTTTCTACTTTGTTTTACTTAATCTACCGATGTCCTTAAGTGGCACTTTTGGATTGTTTATTGTTTTCCTTTTCTCTTATCTTTTCTCTTCTTTTATATGTATTTTTTTTTCGGTTTTTTTTCTTTTTTCAGTAACGGCAACGAGTTTACAGGCTAGAACTGAACTCCGTTGTTTGTCTTGTATTGTTTACTTCTCCCCAATAGGGGTTGGACAACGGGCCTCGTCCCCGCATTCCTTGCTGGAGCTTCTTTTTTTTCTCTTTTTTTTCCGGGGGACTCCGCCAATCACCTGCGCCACCCCTGAGGAGCGTTGGTGGTCAGAGGGGTGACTGTGCGGTTTGGGGTAACCTCCACCCTGCCTCCGACCTCCTGACGCTTCTTTCCCCTAGGTTCTTTAGGGTTTATCCCTCTTTTTCCCATACTTATCTTCAGGGCTCCACCGGGTGGTCGGCTAAGGGGTGTGGAAGTCCTGACCTGCGCCAGTCGCCCCAACCACCACCAATCTCTCAACAGGACTGCCAGTCGTGGTTCGGCGAAACTCCCCCGTCACTCTATTATGTCACTTATTTCTTCTTTGTGTTTACAGGTACTGGAGTGTGGGTTCCCTCCACCAACTATTTGCTTGACACTTGTTACCTGATTGTTTGATGCTTATTGTTCTATGTTGTTCTTAGACTAGTACCTGTAAGCGCTCGCATTACCGCTTCCTAACACCGTATGCGGGGACATTGAAGGTCTAGCTTCACTTTAAATTGTAGAGCCGTTTATTAAAAAAAAATAGATTCTTGCGAGAACTCCGAAGGGGTGACCATAAGTAACCTATACCGGGGTGGGAAAGCGGTGGGTAACTTCAATGTTCCCGTAGTTCATCACCTGTTCCTGTACTTCATTTTATTTAACTTAATTGTACGTAATCTGTAAGTAATCTTAAAGTACCTGAACACGTCTGTCTCGACACAGGTGTACCCTAGTGAGACAGATGTCGAAAAATTTAGGTAATAAAACTTTATATTGATTAATAAATAATATTTTATTTTTTTTAAATTTCATTTTATTTTTGTAATATTTATATTTTTTGTAATACTTGCTTCAACTGTAAAGCGCCCCTGAGATTATATCTCTCTAAAGCGGCGCTGTATAAATTGTCCAATAAATAAATAAAAATATAAAGACTTTAGCAATGACAAAGCATTGCGAGGTTCACGAATATAAATATAATAATCTACACACCCGCTTAATGCAGATGCTGCTGTTCGTAGTTAATTGATCATTCCGTACTAAATGATGATCGAACTATGGAACTGTTACACTAATTGCGTCTTTCCCGGCAATCCAATGGCAAGGGAGAACAACTAATGTTCTTTACGTGCAATATATCACTGTGCATTCCTGGAAGATTTAATGTGGTTTGTTTATATAAACTTTAATAGATTGAAAAGGGTACATAATACATATTTTTAAATTACTTTTTTATATGAAAAACACACCATTGTTCGGTATCTGCTAATTTGTATAAATTCTAATCAGCTTTGAAGATATTAAGGCTTTTTATCAATTTACTGAAACTTTAAAAAAAGTTTATTTTATGGGTATAAACTCCTTCTCACGGTCCAATTTGCTGTACAACTTGCTGAACAGCCACACTGGGGTAAGTTGGGGTTGGCCTGCTCATAATCCAATTTGACAACTCCAGCCTTACCGTTCAGCAAGCTGTACAGAAAGTCGGACCGTGAGTAGAGGGTATTATTTTTGAAGATAATCTACTCACATTTGCCGAACTGAAAAAGTAATTATATGAAATTCCCAACATCGAAAAAAATTCTTAAAGTATTCTACCAAAATTATAAATAACACATTTGGTTCGGTTAGTTAACCTTTCAAGCCTTGGAAGGACATTACTAGCCACAAACATCATATTCCATTATAGGTTCTGAAGGACAGATCTGACCGGGGCGTCAATATATTAAAAAAGCATTTTTATATTTTTTTCTATAATATTTAAATGTGTAAAGATAAATAATTATTCTTTTCAGTTGGTCTCAAATATGTTTATATTGATAAAATCCAAAAAATGTCAAAACTGATGATTAAAAATTGGCGGGAATTTTTCCAGTTAAAAATTATTTATATTTGTTATTGTAAGGCGGCATAAAAAGTGAAGTGAAAGTTGTCTTACTGATTCCCTACACAAAAGGAATATGTTTTTAAAGATCAAATTCTTTCAAAATTATGGAATTTTTAAGTCAAAATGTCCCTGTAAGTTTTTTGTTAATTTTTCCATGTTTGATAATAAAATGTTGTTTTATGTTTATTTCAAATTCAAAAATTTCGAAGAAGATTTAATTTAATTTCTAAAATGGTATTTCTTTTTACGACAAAAATTCGGTATCGTTGGCACTTGCAGGTTAAAATGTTTTAAAACCTGAAGGGTTAACATGGTATGGTTATGAAAATTCACAGTTTATCTTTAAATGCTATTTAAGAAATTTATTAATAGATCTTTGCTCTATTTTAAGTAAGTCAAGCTTTATTATATATTTTCGCTCATGCCTAATACCGTTTTTTTTTTTAATTTATGCGCGTTCCCTCTAAAATTCGTATTGTATCTGCCTTTTAAACGACCTTCTTCTTCTTTTTAAACGCTTACCTTGATGCAATTAAATATTATGAAAATAACACAAATAAGTTATAAATATTTTAAATAACACAAATATATTAGTAAATTTAAAAAAATGGATAAAACACGATCTGTGAAGATATTTAAATAGACATAAAAAAAGCTGTCAACCGCGGCTATGGCGCTTGGAAAATATTTTAATGTGCATGCGTTAAGTCGCAAAAATCTTTTAGTTACGAGTTAAAGATATTTTTTATTGGTACCAACCCGAATCTTAACTTTCACATTCTTTATACACTGTGCAACAAAAACACCGTTTAACGAATGTGAAGTGGTTTTTATTTAGTACCTAAGGCTCTTGTGTGTAATTAAAGACTGAGTACATATTTACATGCCTTTCGTTATATATTAGGCAGCTACCGAGGTACTTTAAAGTTAACACAATATATTTATCAATGATTCTGAAACAGATTGACAAACTGCTAAGAAGTGACTTTGTGTTTGAATTTTTTTGAAATGTTATTAATAAGAATCAAATTCAATTTTCTGCAACCATTTTTCTTTAACTTTAAAATAATCCTGATTAAAATGGTTATCTACAATTGTCACTTGAAAAAAAAAATTAAATACCAATAAATATAACAATATTTGAAAATCAAATTCAATCCGCACATTGCTGGATACTTAACGCAACAGATGGCCATTAGAAGTCTAATTAAATACTTCCTTAGTCGTAAAAGGAAAAAAGATCGCTCACATATAAGATCCTATCCTTCTCATATATTCCTCTGATGTCTTTGACAGGCCTACAGCTTTGGAAACGAAAGTAATAAAAACTGGAGATAATTGATTTTTTTTTCTAAAGCTGACCACACAAGGCTCATGAAAAATCGTAGGTTACTGGCAAAAATCAGTTCTCAGTACAGCAAATGACAGTGAATATTAGTTCCAAATAACTGCAACCTACAAAAATACCTTCTTTAAGTGCTTTTGGGGTGATTTTCACGTTCATATTATAAAAACATGAATTGATAGGTTAGGTTACTAAAAATATTTCTTTTCGTACATTTACTCAATAATTTCGGTAAATGTTAAGAATTCCCAGTAAAACCCAATATTTACCAATATGCAGGCATTTACTTAACATGATATAACTATCTAATAATTTAAATTTAGTGAAAAATCGGTATTTTGCAAGTAATACGTTATTTTGGAGTGGTGGTGAGTAAGTTACAGTAACAGGCGCCAGGCAGAAGTCACCCCGCCAGCCAGCGCCAGTGCTTGCGCTTGAAAAAGCGGACAAATCGCTCCATCACGACGGCCGGCGCTCGTCATTAATTTACCCAAAATTAAAATTGTCTGTTTAGACGGGGTCGTAGATTATCTTCAGTGGCCATGACGGGCCGCCATTATTCACACAAAGGGGTGCATTGTCCGAACCACACTTTTCTCATTATCTCTACTAGCTGCTATGGGATTTCCCTTTCAGACACTGCATACAGAAGATGTCGTTATGCAGCTCTGCGCAAAGTTGGCCGCTTTTTATAAATTATGATTTGAAAGACTAAAGAACGAAATAAATTTCAGAGCAGAATATATTAACAAAGTCATACCAAAATAGTATAAAAAATATTGTGTTTCCCAAAAGGATAATTTTTTGTTTGGTTAGTCGTTCATCGTTCCTTCAACTATGTTTCTCAAATGTAAGGCGTTCAATGTTTAAAATTATTATTTTGTTATGTACATGGTTTTCCAATAAGAGGTGTTATTTTTATATTTAATCGTAAAAGATCAACGGTTTTGTTGCTTGTGTGGCACGTAGCGCCGTTTTGTTGAAAGTAAAAGTTGTTCAGATCAATATTATCCAATTTCGGCCATAAAAAATCATTAATCATCTCTCGATAGCGCAATCCATTCACCGTAACTGTTGCTCCAGCCTCATTTTCGAAAAAGTAAGGTCCAATGACTTCGCCGGACCATAAACCGCACCAAACAGTCACACTTTGAGGATAGAAAGGCTTTTCAACAATAACTCTTGGATTTTCCGAGCTCTAGATGCGACAATTTTGCTTGTTGACGAAGCCATCGAGGTGGAAATGGGCCTCATCACTGAAGATGATTTGCATTTGATTCACTCAAGTGAATTTTAATAATTTCAATGCGTTGTTAAAGCGTGTATCGTTTCATTTTTATTAATGGCGTAGTTACTACTTGTAAAATATTAAAAAATGACAGCTTCAAAAGTAACATATACCGAAATAGCGGGCTATTAAAAATAACACCTCTTATTGGAAAACCCTGTATATAAATTTATTCAGTATTTTACTAACTTATTTTTTTATTTGGAAACACCAACGTGCATTATTATTATGGTGGTTTTATTGCATGTTTGTTGATCATTATTCATGACTTGCTAATCAATGGACCACCGAGCAGAGATTTTGAATATTAAAACAATTTTTTTTTAATGTTAAACTAATGTTTATCATTAAAATGGGAATTTGGGTTGGAAATAAGCCGACGTGGCTCAGTGGTCCCGAGCAACTGACCGGACATCAGAAGGCGCGGGTTCAATTCCCGTTGGCGGCATTTATTTTTACTCGGGAGATATTTTCAATTTGTATTGATATTGCAGGCGACTAATTATTGATGATAATAATTTATAATTCAAACTTTATTAATAAAATGTATTATAAAAAGACCGAGATTTGTGGAAGTTTGGCGTCATGAAATATCCTTTATGGCGATACATGGCTCTAGTAACGGGTTCAAATTCAAACGAATTTGTAACAATAACATCTTCTCTTCTTTCAGACCGGATGAAAGTTATTCATATTTAAGATTATTTAAAAACAGTACAATACCATTAAAATATTAACGTAAAACAGTTTGAAAAATTTATAAAATGTTTTTTAACTATAAAATAAGCGGTAAACACCAGATTTTATTTTTCTAGACGATAAATTAGGAACTACCTAGGACATTCAGTTAGAAACATATGAAATTTTAGTAATAAGTTTTTCAGAATTAATTAAAACAAATTCCGCTGAAAGATCAATTTTCTATTCCTGCTAGGGCAAATTCGTCCGTAGATCCAATACATCGCGCATCGAAACTCGCGCCGAATATTTTTGTACACAACTTCTTTACTTACGTCGTCAAGATTTCGATTTTTTTAGGGTGTAGTTAATCAGAAGATAATTATTTCTACAAAAGTTTTTTTACAGTAGCTAAAATATTGAGGTGACCGGAAGACCTACTACAGTGGTATGATTATCACTCTGATAATGCGAAATATTTCTAAAATATTGGTTCGATTCCTCAAAAATAGACAGTATAAAAAACATAGCATTTTTGTTAATAAATGGAGCCAGACGAGTTTTTGCATAGGCGGTCGTTAAAAAGGTTGCGTTTTGTGTATACACTACACGCCGATCGTCGCTACCTATCCGAAGTGGAAAAGCTATAAAAAAACACGATATCTGTTTTTTTCTCCCGCGCGACAGTATTAAACGACGCAGTTTCCCGAATTAATCATCGGCTCCGCGAGTAATACGCGGTTTTTGTTATTTGCCGATATTTGCGCGAGAAGAGTGGCACAGGGGTTTTGCCGATAACTCCATTGTTACCTCCCACTCTTTTTCGTAAACAACGTACGCAACGGAAAGAGAGGTGGCAGAAGATCTCTCAGGGGCAGGATCATCGCAAACAGATCGGCAAAAAGCAATACCCAACAATGGCCGAACCGAAACAATGAAATGTGATAGACGAAATGTCATTCGTGTGACCTCAGCAAAACCGGTGTAAAACAAGACTGCCAGAACGCAAAACAAAAGCTGCGATGTTAAACATTTGCCGCTTTGTTTGCGAGCTTTTTGTTTTTTTTCCGTCGGCAATTTTCGCGTTTGAGCGGAAACTTCGACGGATTCTGTGGGACTATTTAAAACAATTTTGCGTGGCGTCAGATGATTTTGTTTGTCGAGAGTTTTTCTAGAAAGTTCGTCGGGGTTTATCAGTGGTGATGCCTTTTTCCTCCCCATATATTATGTTTGCTGCGGCAACCTCCACGTTTTGACGAAATGCCTATTTGTATGCAAGTGGGGCCATTTATTTTCGAAACTTTCGCAAATATGCAGAGGGTCGGGGACTCATTTTACTGTTTTTTGTTGATAAAAATAATTTATTCCTGCCGAATTGCGAGAGAAATTGTATAAATTTTTTCTCTCTAAAAACGTGAAAATTTCTGGCCAAAATAATGATAACTACGTCTGTTATATCCTTTGCATTAATTTACCACTTTGTTTTTTAAAGAGGTTCTAAAATAATCAAATAAGATAAAATGATCAATCTTTGCTTTTATTGAATATATCTGTATCGCCCTTGAAAGAACTTTCAGAATTGAAATGTTGGCGTAGCTTGAAATTATTTTTGTCTATGTAGTGAGAGATTACTAATTAGAATTGAAACGTTCCCGTTGGCATTGCTTGAAATGGTTTTTTCTTTGTAGTGAAAGACCACCATTCACAATAAAATCATTGGCGTTGGCATTGCTTAAAATGGGTTTTGTCTATGTAACGAAGTACCACGATTCAGAATTGAAACGTTGGCGTTGGAATTGCTTGAAATAATTTTTACCTATTTAGTGAAATACCACTATTCAGAATAAAAACGTTGGCGTTGGCATGGCTTCAAATGGTTTTTGCCTATGTAGTGAAAGACCATGATTCAGAATTGAAACGTTCCGGTTGGCATTGCTTAAAATGGTTTTTACCTACGTAGTGAAAGACCACCATTCAGAATAAAATCATTGGCGTTGGCATTGCTTAAAATAGTTTTTGCCTATGTAACGAAATACCACGATTCAGAATTGAAACATTGGCGTTGGCATTGCTTGAAATGGTTTTTGAATTTTTATTTAATTTTTAGTGTCTTGCGTTGTGGTTGTTAAAATAAATAAGGTACATACGTAATATCTTATCACAAAGTTATTATTGCTGTCAACGAAAATAGAACAATCAAGTGTTGAACCTTAACTAAATCGTATGCCTAAGTTTTGTTCCACATAAATATCGTTTAATATTATGAAGGCACCAGTATAACTCATGTTAGAATATGTATTCTAAATAAATTAATTTGTTAATTACTGAATAATATATAATGAAGCCCGCTTAGGAGGTTGTGAAAGTGGTTTATTTTGAAACTCAACTGTTTATATTAATTATGAAAGTGTTCAGTGAACGGTAACCAAATGGATTTAGTTGTATTTACAATACATCCTCGCGTTAACTGAAACGAAATGGAATTCCCGAACTGAACCAACGGAGCTTTATTCCATTTAGGAATGCCTCAGTCAGTTGTTCGACATTTTGTCGGTACAACGTATTTGTTTATTGTTTTTTCTGCCCCCTTGCAGCGGCACACTATGTAACCCCACATTTCACAAATCTACAAGGGGTGGGAATCGAGAAGAATGATTACCTCAGAAAAAGGGAAAGAGAGAAATAGGTTCTAAAAAGTTGTCTAGTTAATAATTCAGTTGTTCTAATTTACCTTTATTTATTTATTGGACATTTTGTATGAGATATCACCTTAGGGGCGCATATTTATGTATATAAAAAACTAGTAGTTCTGTGCACGGTAGACTTCTGTAGCGGCCTTCGTGGCAGCCGGACGCGTCCTCGCGTCCTTTAACCGCTTTGTGTTTTTTAAAGGGAAATGAGGCAACATCCCTTTGAAATTATTTTTAAAATCAGTCAATCAAAATTTTAAATAAACTTACCAACCAGTAATCATAACTTTATAGTAATGTGAGTGCAGTGTGTTTTTTTAAATTTTTTATTTATTTTTTTATTTATTTTTTTATTTTTTATTTCCTTTATGTTTTCCCAATTTATACATTTGACATTACAGTTTTATAATAATAGGAACGAGAACTCACTAAGGCGCAACCTGTTAAAAGTGAATAATCGAAAATACTGCCAAAACATATTCTAAATTCGCTGAACTTGAACTTGGGACGAAGATCGGTAACTGTAGGTACGCCAGATGTTTTCAACGGAATTCTCGGAAACTCCGAAGGCCCTAACAAGTGTTTCGCTAAGCTCAGAGTAATTTATTATCCCGACCGTCGCTTTTTATCGCGGGCACAATGCTCCACTAATACAATCACCAGGAATATGGAGAGAGAACGTGCTGATCTGTTTGTGATAATCCTGCCACTGAGAGATCTTCTGCCACCTCTCTTTCCGTTGCATGCGTTGTTTGCGAAAAAGAATGGGAAGATTACATGGATGGACTCGCCGAAAGCCGAACTCGCCGAACTCGCCGGTGCTGCCAAGGTCTGTTATCTATGTGAGGATACTGTGTCAGCGCTTACTTAGCAGCAGAAACATACGAATGGACGGATGACAAACTTTGTGTTGGTACTGTTGGTGGAAGCGGTGAACTCTCTCGCTGCAGCAGCTGGTCCAGTTTCTTCACCACCTAGGATTCTTGCTGCAGAGTCTCCATCTTCTATCTTCGTCGAACGTGACAGCGGTGCTGCCAAGGTCTGGTATCTATGTGAGATATTGTGTCAGCCCTTTATTAGCAGCAGACACATACCTGGACGGATAAAGAACCTCGTGCTGGCACTGTTGGTGGACGCGGTGCACTCTTTCGCTGCAGCAGCTGGTCCAGTTTCTTCACCACCTAGGATTCTTGCTGCAGAGTCTCCATCTTCTATCTTTGGGTCAACTGTTCCCGTAATTCATTTTATTTAACTTGATTTCACTTTATTTTTCTAATATTTATATTTCTTGTAATACCTGCATCAACTGTAAAGCGCCCCTGAGATGATATCTCACAAAAGCGGCGCTATACAAATTGTCCAGTAAATAAACCTCGCATTCAAAATATAATATATACTTCTAATTTTCATATATTTAATAAATCAATATTTTTAACCGACATAATTTTTTTTATTGTTATTTTCTATAATTTGCACTTATCTCTTTGTATTGTATTGGAAGAAATATTTTTTTTATTCTCTGTTTTATAATGATAATTATTTCTTTAACAAATTATTATAACGGCCGGCATAGTCCAGTGGTAACGCATTGGACTGCCATTCCGAAGGTCGCGGGTTCGAACCCGGCGTGCGCAAATAAATTTTATTTGATTAATTTGTGTTATTTCACAATTAATTAATTAAAATAATATATAGTATATTTGCGGCACGTTCCAGAGTGGAAGATACTACCAGTATCGCCCTGGTGTAAGACCACCATTCAGAATTGAAACGTTGCTCCAAATGGCTTTAGCCGTGTTTAGTGACTAGATCTGAATAGCCAGGTACTTCCCCACCTTCCTTTTTCCCTTCCCCACTTACCTTCAGCCTCACAACATCCCCCAATTGGGGATGCCATAGTCTCACTGGCTCCAGACGGGAGCAGTTGGGACTCTTGTGAGGTATTCACTATAAAAAAAAAAAAATTATAAACAATAATTACTCGCCTGAACCTTCTGATTGCCGGTCGGGTCTTCTGAACCACTAAGCTACGTCAGCTTATTCCAACCCGCCAAATAATTCAAAATGTGCTAGTATTTCAATCAACAATTATTGATTATTATATTTTTCACCTGTAAACATCAACATTCTTTTTGTAGGAAATGTATGGTTTGTGCTGAATTTCCCACTAGACAGCATCAAGACATATTATATCCACATTATATAAACATTAAAAAATAAACATTTCTTCTGTATCCAATAATATATTAATTAATAATATGAGAAAATCAATGATATGAGAGCATTAGTAAGTTTATTGATAACCTTCACTTTATTTTTCTTCTCTGAATATGAGTTTTTTTTGTTTTCACTTTATAAATGTTCCTAACAAACAATACACAAATGAAATAAATAAAAATGCCCATGAAATCGTTTGTTCTACAGAAATTAAATTTTTTAAATTTTATTATTTTGATTCCTTGCTAGAGTAATCCAAATAAACATTCATTGTGGGAGTTTACATTGCACAATTTTACATTGGTATTTTGATATCAAAATTATAAGTTTCACATACGAAACAGTACAAAAATTGTAGAATATCATAATTATAAGATTCACATACAAAACAGTACACAAATAGAAATAGGGAGGTTAAGTAGATCAAAAAAGAAGAAACATAAAAGGAAACAGACAGGGATACACACATAAGCACAAGGCCAAGGTAGGAATTTTGAAGAAGGTACTTACCCACTAAAACATTGGTAAAAATAAATTATGCTCGATTACAAAAAACAGGGGATAGAAAAGGAGAGAGAAAGAAACAAACACAGTACAACACGACAAGAATTGAATTTTTGGATTATTGTGGCTGTTTTTATACATATCTGGAAGATAGTTATAGAGTGTGTAGGTAATATAGTTGAGAGATTTTTTTCTATATTTCGTAGTGTGTGTTAGAGGAATGCGGATTTTATTGCAATTCCGAGTATTGTGGTTGTGGATGTCTTGATTGCAAAGTAGCTTGATGTTAGTGTGGGTTGATTTGATTAGATTTTATTGGACGCAAGTATTTAAATACCTACATACTTTACAAACCATTTAAAGAAATATTTAATGCAACTTAAAAATTAAATTAAATACCTGATTACACAATTTGTCCAAAGAAACGTCACCTGAATGTTTATTATTTTTTCAAACTTTCTTAAAAGTCAAAAAAACAAGATGATTTCACATTTGAAAAAAAATCTTTACTGAACCATTAAAATGGCCACCATCTTAAGCGGAACGATTGCGCGGCCGTTTTAATACAAAAATAAATTTAGATTTGTTTAAAATACCAAACTAAAAAAATATTTTCTTAATCAAAAGGTATAGCAAATATCTAGTACGGATATGATGATTTGTTTTTATTATAAAATAGATGCCACTAAACAATTGATTTTGAAATAATTTTTTTATGAGTAAATTGTAATTGATAAAAAAATAACCTTACCCTACTTACTATTTTAATGAAACATTGTTTTATTGTGCAGAAATTTTAGTTTATTTACCATTATTTTTTTTAATGTAAGGTCGTTTGTAATTTGAATTTACGCCCAAGAAACAACTATTTAAAAATTTTATTTTTTATTTCATCATATTTGCACAGAGAAAAAAATGTTTTTTTCAGCAAATTAACGTTAACTCAAAAATAATTGATAAAGTGGCCTCTGAAATCTATAAAAATTGTTTTTCTTAATGGTCTTTATTTTATAATTTTAAGCAAAAATACATTTTTACTAGAAATATGCTACACATTTTGTTCAAAAAAATAGTTATGTGTATGTAATTAATTAGGTATTTTGGCCAAAAATCCAAATTTCCGTTTCTCTTAAAACGGAAAATGGTCGAGTTTAAACGGGAGTTCACCGCTCAGTCAACTAACAACTAACTAACCATCACGCCTTATCCCCGTAGGGATACTCAGATAGCTTCCAAACAACCCCGTCTTAGTACACACTCCTTGCTTCATTCTCATTCATACATCGTTTAATAGATACCTTTCTACAGGGTTTTCCAATAAGAGGTGTTATTTTGAATAGGCCGCTATTTCGGTAGATGTTACTTTTGAAGCTGTTATTTTTTGACATTTGACAAGTAGAAACTACGCCATTAATAAAAATGGAACAATACACGGTTCAAAAATGCATTAAAATTATTAAAATTCACTTGAGTGAATCAAATGCAAATCATCTTGTGTGATGAGGCCCATTTCCACCTCGGTGGCTTCGTCAACAAGCGAAATTGTCGCATCTGGAGCTCGAAAAATCCAAGAGTTATTGTTGAAAAGCCTCTCTATCCTCAACGTGTGACTGTTTGGTGTGGTTTATGGTCCGGCGATGTCATTGGACTTTACTTTTTCGAAAATGAGGCTGGAGCAACAGTTACGGTGATTGGATTGCGCTATCAAGAGATGATTAATGATTTTTTATAGCCGAAATTGGATGGTATTGATATGGACAACGTTTACTTTCAACAAGACGGCGCTACGTGCCACACAAGCAACGAAACTGTTGATCTTTTACGATTGAATATCAAAATAACACTTCTTATTGGAAAACCCTGTATTATTCTGACTCTTGACTTTCCTCTGCCAGCTCTATGTCTCATCGATATTATCATTGCCATTGATAAATTAATAGATATAATGAATTTAAAATACAAAAGAGCGTATTTTCATTTCTCGTAACCGACGGGAATAATTTTTCCCTCCAAAAGACCGACGGTGTCAATACAAATTAAATTCATGCAGCTTTCTTTCCCATCCCTCGCGGCCTGTGAACGCTATCAACCAATGATTCGAGTCTGTGGAAACTGTGGAATGACAAAGAAAAAAAATACAAATCAAACGATTTCCACTGATGGGAAGTATTGAAATAACAATGGCCGACTTAAAGCTGTGTGCCCAAGCGAAAATTATAAATGGACATCTTATTGGGATATTTTTTGTTGCTTTTTGCGATTGAAAGAAATCTCCTTCAGTTGAATTTTCCAATAACATCATTCGCTTCGGTGACAGCAGTTTTGTTCATTGTGTTTTTTATATCGAGAGTAAAACAGAACTAGTACTTCATGCCGAGGGAATATTCGCAAGTCTTTTTTTCCGTTTTCCATTTCAACGGGTACGTGATTGTAATCTTAATTATAGTCATTTTCGTGGAAAGTGATTTCTTTGCCATTAGCCCGGAAAAGAATGATTGAATGTTTTTTTGAAAACTAACGGTAGTTTTTCTGATTGCAAATCTTGTTTTTTATGCGTTTTACGATAAAATATCTCATACATATTTTTGGGCATTATTCACTCTTCAACAGCCTGAAGTGGGAATTAAATCAGTGGCGTAGCAACCGCCTGGGTATTCGAGTAACCGTATGCCTCAAAGGGGCTTTTTAAAACTTTAAAATTTACCGAAAATATTGCTAAACGTGAAAAAAAAATTTAAAAAACTTGAACTAAATGCGCTGTTCGTTTTGATTTTACTGGAAATTATCACCTGCGGCCCACCCTTTTCCCCTTAACTGTGATTTAAACTGCAAATTAAGAAGTAAATTGTAGTGGTGTATATGAACAAAGATGTGCGTGCGGAACGTCATGGAGAAATAGCCATTCCTTTATGTTTTCAGTGTGTTATTTTTAAAACTTAAAAAGTAAAAATTTTTACAATATCATTGTAATTTTATTTTCTGAAGTTGAATAGCAAATTTTAAGCATGCTGTATTCAAGCAATGCATCTGTGTAGTTTTGTGGTCGTTTCAAATCTTACTGTTATTACCAACCTTTAAATAAAACCCCTGGAATATTTATATTTACATCATGCTTACCAATTTAAATGATATATTATTTATCATTGGTGAAATAAATCATTCGCTTACATTTAACTTTGGTGTGAAAAGTACTTAATACAAGGGGTGTCGTTAATTTATACGCTAGATGTCAGGCACTATAAACCCTTGTTGTCCCTCAGGAGAGTATTAACCAAAATTAATGTAACAATAGTGTTTAATCCCACTGTCGCACAAGTAATTGTGAATTACAGAGTTTGCAAGCGTTGTGCTAGTTCTTTCATAATACTGGAAAATAACCCAAATATTTTTATATGCCTTGAAACAAATTCTGTTCTTGAATTGCGAATTACATTTCATTACAATTACGACGGCCTCCGTGGTCGATGGGTAAGGCTCTCGAATAGCAATCCGGAATTCGCGGAATCAAATCCCGGCATGCGCCAGTAAATTTGATTTAAATAATTTGTGTTGTGTCGTGTTGAGGGGAAGATACTCTCAGTATCGCTTGGTGTAAGACCACATTTCATAGTTGAAGCGTTGCTTGAAATGGCGTTAGTGACCAGATCTGAATCATCAGGCATTTTCCCCTTAACCTCCTCCCCCTCCTGCCTCTCCTTCCCTCGTTCCTCTCCTTTCACTCTTTCCCCTCCTTCCCCTCCTTCTCCACCTTCCCCTCCTTCGCCACCTTCCACTCCTTCCCCTCCTTCCCCTCCTTCACCTCCTTCCCCTCCTTCCCCTTCTTTCCCCTCCTTCCCCTCCTTCCCCTCCTTCCCCTCCTTCCCCTCCTTCCCCTCCTTCCACTCCTTCCCCTTCTTTTCCTCCTTCCCCTCCTTCCTCACAAGCAACGTGGAAATACGCGGTGAGTCCAACGGTGGTTTTAACGTCGGTGAAACTTCAATCAATATAATTCTAATGTTCCGTCAAATCGTATGATGAATAATATAAGAGAGTATATTACTTCTGACAACGTTAATATATGACGGACCCTACTCGACACTAGCTCGCTTAGTCACCAACATAATACGTGCGTAACGGGATGAAGACTTTCTATAAGCCTTGGTCTGCGGGTATGAATTTTGAATTGCGAATATCACCACTTTTCACGATACCTTGATCTGCGGGTATAAATTATGAAGTTGCAATATCACCACTTTACAAGATAACTTAAATTAATCGATTTGTTTGGATAAGTAGGTATTTAATTTATTTAAACGTCCAGAAGGCTTCAACATAATCATACATATTTTTTTATAAAATTGCAATATTTTAATGTAGTTAACAATCAATATATCAATCAATACATTTGAAGTTTGCTAAGTTTAAATTATTGTAAATTAAATTAATATCGTTTAAATATTTGCTACTGAGACTGTGTAAATCATTGGATGTATGTGAACATCTTTGGAATGAGACGTATATAATGTGTGATGTGTTAATGCTCCTCTAGTCGTTCGTTTAGGTACGCGTAGAGTGAAGTTTACACCACCTTGAGATTTTTAATTATCGATTTTTTTATAGCATTTAAATTGTTTATATATTAAAGAATGTTTTAAAACTTTAACAATTTCAAAATTCGTACTATTTCCGAAGTTGTAGCAATTATAATTGAGTGCGGCAGAGTCGGCCCGAAACTCAGATAGCGATAATTGCGGACACAATGGAAGACCTCATGTACGGTCCAGGAGGGCGATTCTCGTTCTACTTAACGACACTAAAATCGTCCTTACATTCAAATTAACGATTTTTCTCGGTTTATTCGTATGAAGCGATTCAGGTTCTCTCGATGACAGATGGAATCCTTAGATTTTCGATTGCGCGCCAAAACTTTTAGCCTTACGCGAAGGGTACCCCTAGACCTGTTTTTCGGCGGCCGAACGCTAGCGTTCGCGGAGAATTTGCTTCATTTAATTGTGACGTTTTGACAATTAGCAATATTTGCGTAGTTTTAACAAGAGAAAACTTAATATTATCGTAAGTATTGACTGTAAACATGATTAGTGACTTGTTTGTGGAACAATGATGCTATTAAATTAATTGAATCAGGTAATTGCGATGTTTTTAAATTACGTAACATGTCGAAAGCCAGATAAGTGATTTAATTAACAATAAACTACACATACAATTGAGGATTTCTACATAAATAATAATAAGTTTCAGATAAAATGGCTGCAGAATGGCTGGCGCTCGAAATTGTGGGTTTTGAAGTTAACCACAACGAAATAAGAATCCCTTTCATTCTTAAATCAACTTGGGTGACAGTTAGCGCCATTCGGCAGCGTTAGTTTGACAGCAAACGTCACTTTAAAAGTGGTGAATCTGTAACAAAGTCATTACTATCCAGCGAGGTAAGTACCTTTTCACAAAACGTAAATCTTCGATAAATGGCTTATTTATGTCATTCATAAATACAATAAGCAGTTATTAAAATGCTTTATAATACAAAGTATTTGTTTTTTTAAGTTTTAGTAAGAAACCTTGCGTCACTTAATTATATTTCACCAATTTGTGTTTTCAATAATCTCTTAACAATTTCCTAGATGCTCTTAACCACGCTTCTTTAGGATTTTTTACTAGGTCTCTCCAAAATCGAACTTGTAAGGCTATCAAAAGAACGAGAATCGCTTAATAGTTAAGAAAAGATGTTACAAGCGACGGACAGCTAGCTTTCGCAAACGATAGCAGTCGTTGACGAATGCTATCATTTAGCTTAAGGCTAAAAGAACGAGAATCGCCCTCCAGGAATCGCAGAAGGCAATTTTAAAAAATATATTGGGTGTTAACACGCCCGCGCCGTACTGTTGTAACTTTTGCGTTTTATTACTAAAACTACTTTTTCGAAACTACTTTTTTCAAACTGGTGTTGAAGCTATCTCAAGATCTACTCAACCGATTGTGTTAAAATTTACAACACATATTGTGGATGCCATGTTCATAAGTTATAATTTTTTTAAATATTTTTCGACTAAAATCAGATTTTTTTTTCAAACAGCTGTCATTTCAACTAAAAAAAATTCTACCCAACATTAAAACTATTTATTACCTTTCTAAATAAGAAAGAGTTCTCCTACTGAATTAGTACTACTTGATGGCTCATATTTTCGTTATTTAAAAAAAATATTCGTTTTCTTTCATATTTTTCATAAAAATATTATGTATATGTGAATAAATATTTAATATATTTAATAACTGCGTCAAAATTTATTTTTATTTATTTACCTATTTTTGGAGCGCCAATGTGGTGTAGCCATTTACGAATTATAACACACCAATGTCATCTACCTCTTAAAAGGGTAACCGGATAACTCAACACAATTACAAGTTAACACACATTTAAAAAGTGATTTAAAGTCATTAAAAGCGGTGAAAAAAACTAAACTATAAACCTAACCTACATAATCCATTATACCTATTTTTTCTTTCATAACCGGATGACTCAACACGATGAACATTCAACTCAACTTTAAAAAGTGATATAAAATCATGAAAAGTGATCACAAAAATTAGTTTAAATGGGTTACGAAGGTGAGGTTTATATTTCAGTTTTTTCATAGCTTTTGATGACTTTATATAAATAGTTAAAGTTGTGTTGAATTTTCATTGTGAAACCTTCGAAGCCAAAAAAATTGTGATTTTTATTTCTTCTTCTACACCGTTTTTTTACAATTTCTTCTTCTAAAATTTTTTTAAATATATATTTTTGGAAAGTTTCTATAAAAGAATTGAAACATTATCCTTTTTATTAAAAATCAATTCGGCAATCATTTGTAAATTTATTATTTTTTCATTACGTTTGGTTCGTTACGGGCAATATATACTATTCAAAAGTGTATTTTTCGAAGACATTAACAAAAATAAATTATTTTAATTAAATCTATTTGTCTTGAGTAACATTTCCCATCATCAAAAATACTAATTTCGGTTGTGTATTCGTCTGTATCTCAGGTTCAATGAACTCTACAACTCAGATTTGCTTTAGTGTTTTTCAAATTTGGAACTGATTGTAGCAAAGCGATACATCGATAAAGTACCTAGATATAATACAATTGAAGTTCCTACCAACATTTATTTTAATATATTACTTTAAAAGAAAATTATTTTAATAATAAATTCTATATTTAAGGCTTGTTTTTCTTAGAATTGATTTGATTTTTTAGGATTTTCATTCACAAATCATACAATTGTAATATCCCGTGGTTTTTGATGGATCTGCGCTTGTACAATAATTATCATACTAGTTTATAGGTCAATAAAATAATCGATTTATTCATTTAAAATTAACGCTACAAATGTCATTTACATACACGATAATTGCTGACAGTCATCATACAAAAATTATATAAAACTTAGAAAGTATAAACAAATGAAAAAAAGATTTCTTTTTAAAAATTGAACAAAACAAAATAAAATAAATATGCATTATTTCAAATTAATGAAGAAGACAACCAAAAACAGAAACAAAAATCTTTCTATGCACTCACCTCATTAAAATATGCACTGTTAAAATGTTTGACCAGTTCAGTTTTATATATCCTATTAGCTGTGGAAGATATTTGAAGAATTTGCTGCTGACCATAAAATGGTCTACAACCCAGCTCAATCTTGCTAGTATTGAAGTCGGTCGCAGGACATACAACAGTATTAACCGTCAGCCTAAAAGATACGAAAATAAGGTCGAGTACTTAGACACATCACAAAATCGTAGTTTTATGATCTACTCTATATGGTCTCTCGAAGATTTAATAAATATAGCCCAGAAGAAAACGGCTACTTTTTATATACAATGTTAAAAAATATACAATATATATAAGTACCATACAAAGACGCGTGCTAAATATTTTTAGGGTTGTCCCGGTACTATAAACTGCACTGCCACTTAGATGTTTGAAGAAAAACGCGTTTCCGGATTGCGAGCCCTAAACATAAAACGGATCACCCATTATGCTACGTATACATACGCGAGCCGAACTGCCGAACTGCCGAACTGAACCTCAACTTATGCGTTAGGAACGAAGCAACTGCAAATGGCGTGAACGGCGGCCGCTTGCAGTTGCTTCGTTCATTTCCTGTAATTCGTGGCTCGGTTCGCGTTTATGCTCGCGATTGGATATGTACCATTACAGAACGAGACTAACTACGAGCGAAAACGCTCTTGTAATGTCAGAATTGGGTCTCATGTGTCATAGATGTCTAAAAGCTTAACTCTGTTTACTTCTACTTTCTTTCTTTATGATTATATTGTTGTTCATATTGCATTATTTTCATTTCTTACAATTTTTTTTATTGTACTCGTGGGATTGCACCACCAGATCTGGAATATCTTTTTATAACAGAGATTTAGACTGAAATCGTAATATAATTTTCGCAATAATTCATACTAGGTAACCTTGATCTAATAGTAGGAAAATGAAAATGGATCAATATTATATGTAACGATTATCCAATATCCAACTGGTTATTTACAATTTTAGATACATAGAACTCAATAGGAACCAAGCATCCGCAAGCGGCGTTTCACGCCATTTGCGGTTGCTTCGTTCCTTTCCAATAAATCGTGGTTCGGCTCGGCAGTTCGACTCGCGTGTGTATACGCAGCATAACGCGACCAGATTACACAGGCGTAAATTAATGGCTATCCAACATTTTTTTATAAAAATAAAAGATAAAAAAGGTTTCTTTTGTCAACTTAAAAATTATCCACTATTTTAAAATTAAATTTAAAGAAAAAAAATAATGTTTTTGAGTTACCTACCAATTTGAATAAATAATGCATTGAAATACCACATTAATTAATAGGTCATTCAATGAATCATCAACACTTTGTTTCAAATCATATTTTGTTAAAAACACGCTTATAGAATCTCCAAATTTACGCATTTTTTTCGGTTTTTGGTGAGAAAACGTGTTATAATTATTTTCATTTGAAACTTTTTTAATGATGAATTTTAGGACCAAAAGATGGACAGAAGTGATCTGGTTTTTTAAATGTGAATATTTGTCATGGAATATGCTCTTGAATCCTTCTCAAAATGTAAATAGCTGACTGTCATCGGGAGCTCCGTTATAACCTCTCTTTCTGATACATACGTCATTTACGAGAAAAAGGGAGAAGTTAAAGTTGAGCTATCAGCGGTATAGGGTATAAATCCTACCCTGAAACCAACCCCACTTGAAAGGGTAAAGAAATGAGATGGCACCGGCAATCCACACACTACTTTAACATCTGGAAGGACCACAAATCTATTTATTCGTGGAAATGTCGCGGAGACGGCGTAGCAGGTGTCCCAAGCAAGGCCAGAAGTGGTTTTACAAATAAGGCATGAGATGGAGTATCCGGCGCTGTAATCTCCTGCCAAGTGGATTAACTTGGAATAAAAAAACACCGTGCTTTTTGAATCCGCAGGTTCCGAAATTTTCAAGTACCTTTATGTCAATTAAAAAGAAAAACTCAATGTTTATAAATACGTGCAATGAAAAATAATTTATTATTAATGCATAAAATCCACTGATATTGCAGCTAAAATACAGTAGTTTGAACCAGTTTTGACGTTTTGAACACATTTAAAAAATCGTTGAAGAGAAATATTTATTGGAGAGTGACAATTCAATTATTTTTTCTGAATACTTTATGTAAGATGTAAGCGTTTTTGATCTTGCGGAACTTTCAAATTAATGTGTCTCACTAAAAACCCTCCAAATGATAAGCACAAGTGTTATGAAATTTGCTCATCTTTTTCAAAATCACACATTAATATAACACTACCAGAATTACACATGGACGGAATTTCACCTACTAGTATTACACACGTCAAGAATAATGTTTTTCCAATAGATTTAATTATAAACCCCCTTACTAACGAACACGTTTTCAGACTTTACTTAAATATCACAAAATGTCAAATAATTAGATTTTCTCTAATAAAAAATCCAGTGATTTTTTATTACTCCATTATCATATTTTTATTACTCCATTATTTTTATTTATCCATTGCTTTTGAGACATTAACACAAATCAAAGACTTAGGCCTCACTTTTCAATCAAATCTTTCATTTGTTAACCACATAACAGAAATCTCTAATAAGGGCTTAAAAATCTTATAACTAGGCTAACCAGAAATTTTAACAATATAAGGTGTATTAAATTGTTATATTTTGCCTATGTAAGAAGTCAACTTGAGTACAATTCTCCTGTCTGGAACCCACATTGTAATTTACATGTACAAGCTTTTAAAAGAATACAAAACAAATTCTTATGTTTTATAAATTTTAAAATGGGTATTCCAGCAATTCTGTTGAACTACAACTCTCTGTTAAATTATATGAATATGCTCAAATTGTCAGACAGAGGAATTCTCACTGACTTGGTATTTCTATATAAAATTCTAAATGATTTAGTTGATAGTCCGGTATTGCTACAATTGATAAGCTTCATTCCACAACGTAATACTAGAAGTCAGGATTTATTTCAGTGCAGAAATTCTGGAACTAACTACCATATGTATTCCTCTTTACCCAAAATACTAATGGAGGGAAAAAATTATACCAAGTCAGGGGACATTTTCAATTTATCTTTTAAACAAATATAAAATGTTGTTAATGAAGCAATTCAGTTATGTACATTAAATAATTTATGTTTCTTAATATTCATATGTAAAAGCAGTGAAAATTTTACACAACTGATAAACTACCATAAATTAATAGAGGTTTATCAGTTTTGTGGAATTTAAAATATGTTTAAACATACATTAAAGCACCCAGAGTGTTTAAGTGTAATAAATAAATTAAATAATGAAAAAAAAAATAGGTGAGGTTAAGGTTAGTATTTTTTTGAAATGCGTAATTCTGGCATATTGATACGTGAAATTCACGCCTGTGTAGTCATATAACCATAAATTAGTACTATAAATTAGGCGACTTATGCCGGATTCGCGATGAGGATGTCCGCGTTGGACGAGACATGCCTTTTAAAGGGACAAAGCCTATTCAAATCTCTCCAAAGCAATGGGTTAATCGAATCTTATTTGACCAAACCAGATTTCAAATTCAGTTCTTTGAGACTTCTATTATCAGAATTAATCGGATTAACTTTCAGACAGGCCGCGGTGGGTCACTAGAATAATTAATGATTTCAACGTCTGAATTGAATATGAATTGAATAGGTATTGCTTGTAATTAGAGAATATCCAACCAAATCCAAATGCTGCCTCAACGGAGAAAACTGACAGATATAAAATATTGCTAGTTTATTTGAAATCTGGTCAAATTATTCGTATTCCTGTTAAAAACTACAGGTTAACGAATGAATTGACAGGTTTTTTTAACAAACTCTCGGTAAAACACAATTATGTTATAGGGATCTCGGAACATGTGTTCATAAAAATCTTTTGTCTTCGTATTTATTAGGAAAGTTGCAGCTGCATGAACACGTGTTGAGATATATTCTGAATGTAACGATATTTTATTAGGAAATGGCGTGCCATCACGTTTTTAACAGGATTTTAATACATCACTACACTGATTCTTCTCTATATCGAAGCCCATTTAGGCCAATGTATTTTTGTGATACCGATTGCCCGTAGTTAGTGAAGTTAATATTTTGTTGAATAGGAAATGTTAAATGAATATTTTTTTTAAAAGTGATGAGCCCAGTATGACTTTGGCATCCTCATTGGGCGTATTTAGTTTAAAGCCATTTCAAGCAAGCATTTTGATTCTGAAGTCCGATACTGAGAAGATCTACGACTCTAAAAATACTATTTACGAACCCATGATTTTATATTTGTTTAGGTCTCATTATCTATATAATAAAACCTTACGTAACCTAATTCCTACGAAAAAAAACGAATAAAGGAAGGTATTATTAATTGTTGTGTAAAATGAATTTTGAATGAACACTCTTTCTATACTCTTATGAATGCTATAACAATAAGTTATAGATCGAATGAGATATTGCAGATAATCTTCTGGTGACGACGTATGACCAAATGGTGACGACTTACTAAACGCACGATGACCACATGTGTAAACCCATGGTAGTCGCGCGATAATAACTATTTTATTATATGCACAAAATCAGGTCTAGATAACTATGAAAAGAAAAGATGGCCATAAAACTGCCGCCCATGTTTATATGGATTTATAATGTATTATTCTGACTTAAAATATCTAAGTCCTGTGATGAAGTTAGTCTTTTTTTAAATTTGAGTGTAATGCATCGTATATATTTGTGAACCGAATCGCGAGCCGAACCAAGAGTCGTGGGATAGAAACGATGCATCCGCAAGCGGTGATTGCGGTTGCTTCGTTCCTTTCCCATAAATCGTGGTTCAGCTCGGCAGTTCGGTTTACGTGTTTATACGTAGCATAACGTGATAAAATTACACTGGCGTAAATCTGATGACCAATATTACACTTCCAAAATGAAACATGCACGTATTTGCATCCACTAATTACACCTCAAATTATACACATCAAAAAAATCTGTTCCAAGTCTTTAGGTGTGTGCTAAATAAATTTCATGTAAGAAATAAAAACAAAAGCTAGGGTAAGGTTAGATTAGATAACGTGTAATTTTAGTTGGTGTATTTTTCTCCATTTATGCTCGTGTAATTTCGTTCTGCCAGCATATTTGAGATACAAACAATTTCATTGGTAACACCACTACCTAAAATAGATTTTGATCTAGAGAATTATGTAAAGCTGATAAAATACAAACAGTAGGTAGGTAGCATTAGTAAATGTCTAAAAACCAGAATTCCTAGAAGACAAAGAAGCCTGAGTCTTAAAAGGCTTAAAGAGCACATATTCTATTCACGTTTGTTAGGCCGGAGCGACATTGTATGGAACTTTTTTTAGGATTGGCGTCATTTTTTTCTATTACAACAAGTAATAGCAAAAAGTGACGCATGAACCTGAAGAAAATCATATATTCACTAAACATTATGTAATTTTTACTCAATAATTTACTAAACGTACACTTCTACGGCGAAAATAGTGATGGAAAAGCAATCCCATGATGTTAGCTGGTTTACCTCCTCTGTGCTCAGAAATTCTCATTAAGCAAATCTAAAAAAAAATAATTATGAGAATATGGATTATTAGGCATCTTTGTTCTGCTATTACAATATTGGATTTTTGCAAATATCGCTCCAGCCTAATGTACGTGTCTCCTAGTGGCGTACCATTTTGTGGTCTGTTTCGTATTCATTTTGGGATAAGTATGTTTTTTAAATTCAAAAGCACACAAACATTTAGCTCTAAAAGTGAATTTGCGTTACCCATAATACGCCAATGAGAGGTATATCGATCAGAGTTATTGTGTAGGGATTTTGATTAAATCGAAATAGATTGAGTCAGACCAAACGTATCAAAAGATTTAACCAAACAGACATAAATTGATTAAGAGGCTTTATGATACGAATGCGAAGGTATTTTTCCAAAATGTTGGAGAAACTTTTCAAAGCCTATATTTCTCGTATCCACCTGACAATGCTAGTATCTACATTGTTATTTTTATGCGATTTTGTACAAACTTCCATTTATTAGCTTTTGAATATCTCAGTTTGTGTAGTTTGATAAACATTGGCAAATATCTGCCTCGACAAAAGCTTAAGAGCCATGACACGAAAATCTGAACATACCGTACCGGGACTCTGTGACAACTGAATAATATAAATATTTTTTTGAATAACTTAAAGAGTAAAACCTCAAATTGTCATATTTAATTATTGAAGACAATATAAGCGATTCCTAAATGAAAATCTGAAAGAGAAAAATCAGGAGATAGGGTTCCATTAGCTCAATTGGTCCAGTGGTGCCACGGCAAGGCAAGGGTCATAGGTTCGAATCCTAGATGTGACCGTATCTTTTACTGATATTTTTTTCTCAAATTAGGAGCTGTATGTATACCCATACCAATACGAATGAAAAATATTTTTTTTCACTTTTCTCTTTAATTTTCATCTAAAATTTGAAAATTTTGAAAAATGTAGTTTGAGCGATCACTCAAACACAGTCATTATTTGAGATTTTTTTGTAACTATTTGCCTTTCACATAATCTATATAAAATATATTGATTTTTTTTTGGCTCAGGCTTTAGCAAAAAAAAGATTTTTTTTATCAAATATTAGTTAGTTCCCTGCCAATATTGATTTTGAAACGAATCCAGAAAATAATAATAATTGGTTTGCTTAACTCCATTATCTATAAACATTTACAAATATTTCATTTATCTTTGATCTTATTTAAATGCAATAAAATAATCCTTTGAACAGGAATAATTGGAATGTTCTGCGGCTTAATTTTTAAAAATAATGATTTGCTTACGAATAGCTATATATATATATATATATATAAAAAAATATATATATATATATTTTTTTTTTTATGAGACACCTCACAAAAGTGTCCCTGCCTGTGCGGTGTACAGACAGGGGAACTATGTCACCACCCGGTTGGGCGGCGTTGTGAGGCGGAATAAGGTAGGGGCTGTAGGAAGGGATTTGTTAATGCGGGCCTTGAAGAGGCTCGGATTATAGAAGGGAGGAAAAACAGATGCCGGTAGCTCGTTCCACATACGAGCCGACTTACACAAAAACGAGTCGTAAAAACGGCCCGTTCTCATGAAGCCAACGTCAACCGTGAACGGGTGTTCAGTTCGTGTCCGTCGAGTTTCGCGCACGTGCACCGGTGCATCAGGAATCCATGCTGCTAGCTCCTTGGAGCAAGCTCCATTGAAATACCTGTAGAACAGACACAGCATGCCTACATTGCGCCTATGCATTAGAGAAGGCAATCGGTCTGTTAACAACGGATTGTCAATCAGACGGATCGCTCTCCTTTGCACAGATTCAAGCAGGTTTATTAAGTATTTTGGGGCACCAGCCCAAAGGTGGCTCCCAAATTCAATAGTTGGGCGGACTTGAGACTTGTACAGGGTCAGCAGCTGGTCACTGTTGAAGAATCTCCTAGCCCTGTACAAGACGCCCAACTTTTTGGAGGCCTGATTTACTCGGGCTTCTATGGATCCCCGATACTTGAGCTGGTCTGATATAGTAAATATATATAAATATATTTATATATATATATATATATATTTTTTTTTTTAAAGAAAGACAAACATTCTCGGGTTACGAATAACCTGACAATATTTGAAAATCTCCCACTACCACTCCCACTACAGTAAGCTGAAAATGTTGCTTGTGTTGTGATGAAGGACTTTATGGAGCCAGCAGTGGAATTGAACACACTACGCCTGGGTGGGACCCAAACGCGATGTCAACTCGGCCACCGACCAAGACTTTTGAATATACCTGTGTACCTTTTTTAAGCGATCATTTATTTATTTACTAACTAGAAGAATGATGCATTCAAACAGTTGACTGAACGTGTCAGTCTTGTTTTATCTCGAACGTTTCGCATTTCATCTATCTTTATATTTGTATGTAAGTTTTCGTTGGTTTCCGTTTCCATTTCAAGATGGTGGCCGTTCGAATGGTTCGGTAAAGAATCATTTTCAAGACTTTGTTTTAGTACTTTATTCAATAAAAAGGCTTTATATTGAAAAAAGTACTATATGCTTTTTTATTGAAAAACTATATATATAGTTTCTTTCTATTTATATATATAGAAAGAAGAGGAGATTTAAAAAAAAATCTTATTGAGATAGTGACGTTTTATTGGACAAATTTATAAATCCTTGTTTGAACTAAAAATATATGTTACATAAAATATATGGTTTATAGTTAAGTATGTAGATATTTAAGTATCTACTTAAAAGTTTTACGATTTCAGATGAAATTTAGAATTTGATTTATTAAATAAAAGAAAATTAGAAATATATTTTTTGGACGCGTTGTCTACCTTTCACAGAACTACTATCTTTTGGACGCGAGGTCTTCTGTTCACAGAACTACTATCTTTTGGACGCGTGGCCTACTGTTCACAGAACTACTATCTTTTGGACGCGTGGTCTTCTGTTTACAGAACTACTATCTTTTGGACGCGTGGCCTACTGTTCACAGAACTACTATCTTTTGGACGCGTGGTCTTCTGTTTACAGAACTACTATCTTTTGGACGCGTGGTCTTCTGTTTACAGAACTACTATCTTTTGGACGCGTGGCCTACTGTTCACAGAACTACTATCTTTTGAAGGTTACACCCATCAATGTTATCATTGGAGAAAAATATACTACTAACAAGTCTAAACGAAACATGAAACATAACACGACACAGAAAATAATAAGATATCTGTCTTGCCGGTTTACGTCTTTAATAAGGTAGCAATGGTCGAGTGGATAAAGACGTTGTCCCGGTAAGGCAGAGATCCTGGGTTGGATTCTCCAACTCCATTTCTGAAAACGTTATCTTTCTATTTTCTGTGCTTGTTCTGTTTCATGTTTCATTTATATTTGTTAGTAAAAAGTTCTTCTTCAGAAACAAAAGATTGTTTGATAATCTAAAGCTAAACATCAATAAAATAGTGATATTCGATTTCCACAAAGTATAAATATTTTCTTCGTTTTATTTTGGCCTCTGTGATTATTAGGACAAAGCTCGGAGCAATCACCCGTTTCGTGGAACTCACAATAAATAATTTCCACAAGCATCAGACACAAACCTGGAATATTTTTTCCCGATGCCATTTATGTAGCTGTAGCAATTTAGTGTTAGAATTTAGCTCGCTTGTAACATATATACGTATTAAAAAGACTACGATTCTTGGAGGATCACAGAGGGCAACTGGTTAAAATCAAACTATCTTTATTCTATACTATCTGAAGTCCCAGGCGTTTACCTGGCTTTACGCGGAGTTTTTCGACAATCAGACAAAAACAGTATTTTTTCATTTAAGAATTTTGCACACGTTATGTGTGCTAAATTTCATCAAGAAGTATCAATATTCTGTTAAGGGGTGTGAAAGAAGGATGGGGAGATTTTTAGAAACTTTTGCTTGTTTCGGAATAAAACTGTAGATTTGTATAAAAACAAAGCCACTGTTCTTTATACATATAATATAGATTATACTCGAACGATTTATTTTTAGCTTGCCTAGTTCATTAGCTACCACCAGACCATTTTTCACTGCAATTGACAGATTGCAATGCATTAATGACGTTTTTGTCACATTTCTGACGGATAAATAGATTTTTAATGGCTTGTTCCGAGCTGGAAATAGTTCAATTAACCTAAAAATTTTAGCTGCGAGAAATAAATGATATTTTTTTCTGATTTATACTTGACTTATTGAGTGCCGGAATATACAAAAAAAATATACTCGGGAACCTTTTTAAACATATCTATTGTAAATTATTCTCCTGTTTCAACTCTTTATGCATTTGTGATAATATATTTATTCTTTTGATTTAATAACAAGCTGTACCCCGCCACGAGTTTCTGTGGCTCAGTCTATGCAGATAGAGAAACAATAGTGCGGGTTGCTTTGACGTTCAACAGATAAAATAAATCATTTTTGTCCAACAGATGGCGCTGTTGTTATAAAAAGCATGTTTTTACTAATTTCGCGAAAATATATAAAAACACTCGCGTATTCGAATGCAATGTTGTGTCAAAATTTCTAAGGAATCGGTGAAGAACTTTCGGAGATTTGAGATTTTCAACAAACGAACGATCACATTTTTATTTATGTAGATGTAATCTACAACAATATTTTGACTTTTTTAATATAGTATCTACTCAATCTTATTCTGACAGACGTGATCTTTGTTACCTATTACACATTCTCCTCAGACGTCTCATTTTTACTTTTATTATAAAAAGAGTCAATTAAACTCCAGTAAAGTAAAATTCAATAAAAAATTGAATTAAACAAGATTCCGCCAGCCAATCTTTCCGCGGAATGAATTACCATTTTATAGCCAAGTTATCTCATAAAGGATATTTTTTATTCAGCAGCTGTATAAATAATCTATATAGTTCAAGGATTGAATGGTAAAATTGAATTATTTGTTCGATCAGTCTCTCAATTACTATTTCAGAGCTCGGTCCTTCAGACCCGTAATTACTGGAAAATACTTTCAACCTCTCCAATTAGGAATTATTACAGTAGCCAAATAAAAATAATCCAACGTTCGGTTCATTTTGAAATCAGAGTGGGATTGGGATATTCATTTCTTTATCTGCAAATGTGATATTATATATTACGGTTCTATACACATCTGCCATGTAAAACGATACTGCAGGATTGCATGATATTTTATATTGCGGCTCTATACACATGTGCATGTAAAACGATACTGCAGGATTGCATGATATTTTATATTGCGGCTCTATACACATCTGCATGTAAAACGATACTACAGGATTGCATGATATTTTATATTGCGGCTCTATACACATCTGCATGTAAAACGATACTGCAGGATTGCATTATATTTTATATTGCGGCTCTATACACATCTGCATGTAAAACGATACAACAGGATTGCATGATATTTTATATTGCGGCTCTATACACATCTGCATGTAAAACGATACTACAGGATTGCATGATATTTTATATTGCGGCTCTATACAGATCTGCATGTAAAACGATAATGCAGGATTGCGTGATATTTCATATTGCGGTTCTATACAGATCTGCATGTAAAATAGTGCTGGAGGATTTCCTAATATTTTATATTGCGGTTCTATTCATATCTGCATGTAAAATGACAAGATTGCCTGAAAAATTGGCTTAAGGCGATGCAATGCGAAGTAGTTCAAAATCGTTTGTTTTGGTTGGTAAAGTTGATCGCTTAGAAATATTATAGATTTTTATAAGCTTAGGCTAAAATAAAGTATCAGGCCTATGAAAAATGCTATCAAATGCAAAATATCCCACTTCGAAGCCCTTTTCGGGTGAGGTTTTATTTTATAATGATCAAAATTAAGTTCTGTAGATTATGATCAGAAAACAATTTAATATTTGTACCTGAACTTCACAAAATAAAATGAACCATCCATTTTGGTAATGTTCTTTTGAATAAAAAAAGAAAAAAAACTTTTTGGGAAATTCCAACGTTTTAAAGTAGTTTTTAGGTTAAACAGTTAAATTGTTTGTGCGGAAAAAAAATCTTTTATGGAAAAACATTTTTGTTTGGGAAAAAAAGAAGGATAATCGAAAAAAGTTTTTACTTCTACCATCATGTTGAATCACCTCCCGAAATTAGCGCACTTTACCCCCGGACACCTGTATAAACAGGCAGCCTTTTATCGCCATCTGTGTAAGAAGTATATGATCGCCTTAGGAGCACATCGACAAAAATGAGTAGGTACTGTTAATTTATTAAGAAACTCTTCAACGTATTCGTAATCCGGTTAAAAACGGAATTGCAGGCCCTTAACGAATACATTGATAGGTTTCCTGATAAGCTTTTAGTAAAATACGAATAAATTGTCACGATATCGGAACACGATAGTGTTCATAGAAAACCTAATATTTTCGTATTTCGTCATTATATATTATCAAGGCAAATGCAGGTGTAGCACGACTGCAGATCACTATCGGAACGATGACAAGATATCGACATTATTGATACAACCGTTAATGATCGACCATGCTAGATACCATGGAAGTCAGATGGGGATCTGCATAAATGAAAAACTAGAAAATAAAGTGACAACTTTATGGCTTTTCAAGATGTGACTTTATTTATAGGTTGGTATTTATATATCTGTTAAGTTTTCATGCTCTTATCAGGTTTATAGTTAATTAAATTACAAACACAATTTTCCAGCAAACTGTAAAAGTTATTTTTTTAATAATCCTTTCGGAGAATATAAAAGTAATACAACAATTTAAAAGGATTGTGGACAATCTAAGCGTTTCTTAATGAGAATTTTCGCCCGCCGCCATTAATATGCTAATATAAGACTTTGACGTCTCGAGCGAAATTCCAAAATCAAATTTAAATTCGCCCGCCGATGTTGTAATCGCCTATTTATTATTCAGCTAAGAGACCTATCCATTGCTGAAATTTAGTTTGCATGTAAATACGTGATATATCTCTCTCCGAACTGATGATACAAGAACAATAGAGGCCAATTTAAATTGGGTCACGTATTTTATAATACTATCTTATAGATGTTTTACACCAGCGTCGTTTTTTCATATGGATTTGGAAATAAAAAAAGGGCGTGTTCTATTTTGTTACCGACTTTCGTGCAGTTTAAGATGGCGGAAATTATTTGACATCTTTTATTTTTATTCTTTTACATTAATTTTACACAGGAGGCCACGAAGAAAATAATATTCCTCAGGACCTACGTCATTCTTCCATAGCCGAGCTGTAGAACTCGAGAACGAGTCGTTGAAACGACCCGTTCTCATGGGACAAATGTCAACCGTGTATATATGCTGGGCGCATGTCTGGCGAGTTTCCCGGCTATGCTCCGGTGCCAAAGGGATCACCGATGCTAGTTCCTTGGAGCATCTTCCATTGTAATACCTATAGAAAAGGGACAACATAAACAAAGATTCCAATCCGTTTTAGGCGCATGTATATATCTATCATTGTTTAACATAACTATGTACATTATGTGGAAATGTTGAATGTTTTTTTCGCTTTATATTTAAATTTGTTTAATGCTCAGAGGGATTTTACACTTGCGTAGTACTTTACAGTTTGGAAAAACAGACTGATCCGAAAAAATAAACAGCTCATTATAGAAATTGTATTAATTCTACATTATTATTTATGTACAGATTTACAAAATATTTTTCAAAGGCGGGATTTTTGCATGGTGGTAATTTCTTATAACCAATACGTATATATTTTTAACAATGTTTCTTTTCCAAATTTATTCATATAACCATTTTCATTTTGTTATTTCATTTTTTTTAGTAACAACATTAACATTTTATATCCAGTAACTATTTTTTTAAATCTACAATACGTACTAAAACTTCACGACCTACTAGACTTCACGGCATTGAGACACAACCCTAGATAAATTGCATGGATTGGCTTCCTTTTTAATATTAATAAGTTCATTTAAAATTTTAGATCCTTTACATTATTTTGCGTTCCCGATAATTTTGTTTTCGAAGCCTAAAATCAGTGCAGCATCCGTAGATAACAATGAACAGCGCTGTACTTATAATCGGGTAAAATTTTAATATTCAACTTAAAAATAAATATTAAGGTAACATAGACACATTTGGCATATTTATCATGCGTTGCATTCTTCTTATTTTCGTATACCGGCTAAAATAGAACAAAGTAGATAGAATTCTGAATAATTACTTTAATCTTTTAATTTTTGTTTTTTTTAATAGTAGGTAAAGAAAACTGAATACAATATCATTTATTTGCCAACAAAAATAGTATAATACAACTCCATTACCCCTCATTTAATAGGGCATTCACGTGTCAAGGTGAGAAGCGTTACAATTATAGAATTAAGAAATTAATAAAATACATGTGAACTTAACTTAATATTAAAAATCCTTCAAAATTATTACAAAAATATGCACTAAATGAAGTATATTTTAAGTTGGCAACTATAAAATTCTGCTGTAAACTAAATAAGTATTACAAAGTACCTGTGATGGCTTATAAGCGACAATCATAGGGTACCATATTGATAATTAAAACTCAAAGAATCGTTCAAAAATTGACATCTTAACGTATGGTGTCCGCGGGTAAAGTGCACAAACTTCGGGAAGTGATTCTCTATGAGGGTAGAAATAAAAAAAATTAATAACTTTTTTTAGAAAATCCATTGTTTTCCTTTTTTCAATATTTTTTTCCATGCTAACAATTCAGCTTTAAAACCTGAAAACTACATTAAAAAATTGGAATTAAAAAAAAAGTTAATTTTCTCTTGTATTTCTACCATTATGTAGAATCACTTCCTAACGTTTGGTCACTTTACCTCATAGACACTGATATTGATATTGTGATATATTTAGATAGTTATGTTAGTTCTGTGAAACCAAAACCTCCTAGATCACAAGGCCGGGACACTCATTCGAAGCAGCGTCCTAACTTATATAGGATTTTACAAAAAAAAATGTTTTATGTTTTTTTTTCAATTTATTAAAACATCTTAAGATGTTTTGGTTAATTTAAAAAAATAAATGAAAATACATTATTTTGGAGGTTCCCATACAAGTTAAGAGGCTGATTTGATTCAATGTCGAAACACGGAGAACATTAGTAACATATTTGTGAAACTGATATATTAGGGATCTACAGTAAAAATCTAAATAATAATGCTATTGTTCAAGATCAAATGTTCCTACCGCCTTCTAATAAGGACATTGGCCTACTCGCTGTCCACCAGCTCTAATTATAATTTACATCAATAAAAAGTCCATGGTGTTTTGTTTATCCTTGAGTTTTAATAAAGAACCGTCAGATTTTGAAATTTATATAAAAATATTATCTGGTTAATTATTATGAATAACTAAAACAAGTGAAAGTAGTTTTTTATTACATTACGCAAAGAATATAAAAAAATATTAAACAACTGAAATATGACTTTGATGAGAAATCTTTTCGTGGTGCTCGTTGTTTCAAGTAAAAGGATTCATCTATACGGTTTACCCTCCAACGGGTTGTATAATCCGCGCTGTGAGCTAGATACTAGAGGGCTGGATGGGTGGAGCTAGATGCTAGTAAGGGAAGCTTTTTTCCCTGGGGGTAGTTTGACGTAGGGAAAACAGAGTGTAATGTGTGCTCGCGTTCCGTTCATAATACTTCAGAGCTTTTATGCGCTCAAATATTGTTAAAGCCGCTAACATAGCAGCTTGTTCGAGAGGCTATAATAGGTTGAAATATCAGCGCTCCCAGGTGAAGCTAAACTATTTTATGTTGTTTTTAATATAACTGATGCTATAAATATGGCTGAAAAGTAAGAAGTAATATATTGTTGGCTTATTACAGTGGTATAGAGTGACTTTTTATATTTTTTGCGAAATTACTGTTAACTTTATGACGTCAATTTTTCTTACGACTTTTTCGTGTTTTTATTCACAAAAAATATTGTTACATAACTTACCGAAATAAAGTAATTATTTCATTTAATTTTACACATAATAAGCACCACCATAACAAAATTAGGCTTCTGTGTATTTGAAATTTAAAAAAATATATATATTTATGAAACAAACAGTCATGCTATTTAGCATAAACATTAATTATTCATATGTCCAAGACCAATAAAGTTCCATTAAGTTTAGTTGTTGATTTAGTATTTGTACCTACAAAATATATTTATAAATGACAAAGAATTATAAAAATTAATAAACATTATAAGGAATTACAAAATGTTATAAAACAAGTAAAGACAGTTAGTAGTAATACAATTTTCGCATCATTCTACTAAAAACAATAAAAAACTACGATGATAATATTATTTCACAAAATAAAAAAATATGTTATCAGTTTAGTAAGTTGCATTTAATATGTTTTCAAGCAACACTTGAAAATGTGTACATCTCTAAAGGCATTTTGAGTTTTACAGATACGTCATATTAAAGAGTTTTGCGCATATTTGGATTAACAGTGTGGTGTTTTAAATAAATCGTTTGATCTGGTGTTGTCAGTAAAACGAAATGCTACCCTTTCTAACAGATATGATGAATCTACAAGATTGTTCACGATTTTGTATAAAAGTTTAGTATAAATATTTTGTATAAGTGTGTAGTGGTACGCCACTACTTGACTCGAACGTTATTTTAGAAGTTTCCAAATAAGCTTCTTGGATTTTATTTTATTTTTTTAATATTTGTTTCTGTATCAACTGGAATGTTCGAGAATGTTTTATTTTCCACCTAAATAAGCGACAACGTGAACGAAATGGTCAGTACAGTACCAGCAACCGCGACATAGAGATTTGTTTTGTATACGTGACGCGCTTCGGAACATTCTCGAACCTTCCTTTCGTAAATCATTTTGTTGTATTTTTTACGATTATTTATTGTTTTCGGATGTATTATTAAAAACTACTTCAGCCAAATTTCGTAGTTATTTATTAATACAAAGAATACCGAACATAACTACAAGTGTATGGGGATGTGTTATTTTGTTAGTTATTTTTTATATAATATGCCGAAGTATTCAGTTTATATTTTCAGTGTGTTTTTATTATTAATTAAAGCGATTTTGAGCTATTTTTGTAATTAAGGGTCATACTTTGTTTTGGTTTTTTAATATCATCAAATGAACAATACTGTAGGTAAGTACTCTCGTTATCGCCTAGGTCAGAGGTCTTTTGTCTTTCAAGCGAGTAAAGTCAATTTTTCAAGGACGTAGGATTACACATGAATCAGAGAGATATATAATGGGGGTGGGGGTGACTAGCGATTTTCTAAGTAAATAAAACCGGTTCCTAAGAATATTTTTACATTCTGAGAGGAAGGGGGCTAGATAGAGAAATTCTCTTATAAAACAAAAAATAATAATAATTTGAATTAAAATAGTTGAGTTAGTAACAACAGTTCTTTCGGCAGCTCCATCTCATAAGGCTGGTGGAGCGGAGGCTAATTTGGAGTTGATGTATGATTGACCGCGATCTGCCGACCCCTGGCTTAGTTAAAAATATAACATTAAGAAATTAAACGTTGCATGAAATTAATTTAACTGTGTTTGGTGTCCAGATATAAATAGCCAAGTATTTTACTTAGAGAAACCATAGTACCACATGCTCCGAACAGTTGGTACTCTTGCGCGGTAACCACAATATCAAGAAAAATTAGTTTGTTGTGTTTATAATGTGTAAATTTAAGAAGTACATGATATTATACATTGAGGAACACAATACTACGATCTCATCACATTTGTCCGAAGTACCTAAGTGATTATGCAGTCGATTTTGCCTAGAGAAACACACGATAGACAATGCTAGTACAGGGTGCGCCAGAGAAACTTACTTATTTGAAAAAATTCCCGACCGTTGAGTTTGGCAGGTAGAGGGGCGGGAGGGGGCGCATCTGGAGGGGGACGTCCCCAAGTTTGTTTCCCATTCTCGTCAGTTGCCATTATGCTGTGGTCTAGAGAGCAGCGGGCCTTCGCCGTCGAGAGCTTCTTTTGTAACGGTCGCTCAGTTGTTGCTACGCAACGTGCCTTTCGCCCTCGCTTCGAAATTCCTCCTCCGGATTTGACTCCATGTGATTTTTTATGGGGTTATTTGTAATCCCTTGTTTATGTCGATCGACCACGGACCATAAACCTGAAGAACAACATTCGCGATGCTATTGCCAATATTCCGATTGATATGCTGAGAAGAGTGGACGAGAACTTCAAAAAACGACTTAACCAGTGTATGCGCGATGAGGGTCGCCATTTAAAAGATGTCATTTTTAAGACAGTATGAAAAAAAACTTGGTACATTGCATTTTCAAATAAAAAAAAGAATTACAACAATAACTACAGTGCTTTTGTATTTATTGAACTTTCAAATAAGTAAGTTTCTCTGGCGCACCCTGTATATTCAGTCAACTAATATCATGGCTAGCAGGTAATGGAGCTCTACATTCTAGATGTAGATGTAAGCTACTTAACCCGCCATCACTCGAGCGGGGTGCTGTCAGCACCCCACGCATTTTTTTTAGGTAAAAATGAATAATAATTTGTCTAGTTACGAGTCCGCGCGTCTCAGTACCTTCAAGTGACCTTTAAACCCGTCGACACGGGGAGGGAGGGGCAGTGTGGCGCGAGCGCTAGCAATGTGAGGACGTGTCAAAGTTTCGTGGGGTGGTCACGACACCCCGCGAGTGCTGGTGTTATACTTTTGCGGAGGTTATTGTATTAGGTTTGTTACGATAAATAAGAAATTTTTGTTTGATTTTGTTCATTAACCTTTATATTTATGATTTTCAATGAGAAAGTTCTTTGAGGAAAGATCTCAACATTATTACTAAAAAGGGAGATTATTATAATGTTTTGTAGAACAGTAATAAAGTTAATTTACAAAATGTATGTTTTTTATTTACATATGTCATATAACACTTAATAATAAAATGCTGGTATAATTCCATTAACTGATACTATATGTATACAAATGTACTCCGAGTAGGTGGGGTGGCCACAACACCCCGCGAGTGCTCACGAGGCTAAAATTGGTAGATGACATTAACAATGATCATGTGACGACACTTGAATTGATTTTTTTAAAGCAGTAAGCAAAATAAACTGGCGGTGCCGTGATACTAAATTCCAAAAATGAAAAACCCTATTTCAGGAGTAACGCTGTTTTTAAGAATATAAAAAAAATGTAAGCAACTAAGTTTTTTCCTAAGCCTTTTAAGGACCAAGTAGGTTTATCAAGTATTGTGGGGCTCCAGCCCAGAGGTGGCTCCCAAATTTAATTGCTGAGCATACTTGAGATTAGAGAATCTGCTAGCCCTGTTTATGACCTAAAAAACAGAAAACCACGCATCCAAAGATTCCGCGGCAACACTAGTACAGCGTCTTGTTTTAAAAACTAACGTCGGCCCACGAAAGTCAATTTTTGTTTAATGAATTTTTTCATTATGGTTTCCAAGCATAAGAGTTGGCAAATTTTGAAGTGGAGCGTCGATATTTTAAATCATTTTTCGCATATTATTGAATAGAGAGCGGAAGTGGTAAAAATCTACTGTAGATAATAATTAGATTTTGGTACAACCTCCCAAATTGGATTTCTATTATTTTCAAATTTTCGTTTACAGCCCGTTTCTATAAAGCAATAGGTACCGACGCACGCATTACAAATATAAATGCAACCAAAAACGCAATGTGATTATGTAGCAACCCATCAAATGGAGTTCTAAAAGCTTTTTGTTATTGAATTATGTCAGACCCAATACTGAAATCTACTCAATCATCAATCAACTGCATACATCCTATTAATTTACATAAGCCATGTTTTCACATCCACATACGCATAAATGCATACATTGCACACTGGATACGTGACTTGTATATACATGCAACGTAGTGACGCGAACAAAGTTGTCGAACAAATCTTAGCCTGGATAAAAAATCAGGATTCACTTTATTCAAAAGATTATAATTCCAAACCAAACATAACAAAAATATAGTAAGTAAAATTAAATACCATACACGTTTTTCAAGAAGTATCCAAAAATACATACACTCACACAGAAATGTGTGTTTTTCATGTTTGAATATTTTTCTGTGAAAAAAAATTAACTTTTTAACACAACAAATAAATACCTCTCACACTTAATTCACAAACACGTTAACACCTCAGCACCGGTTCTCCTAGTGAGGTGTTCACGTAACTTACAATATCACCCACACACAGTTTTACCTCTATCAACCTATTTTTTTGTACCTTTTTTCTGTACTACAATATAAACCATTGTAATCATTAGTAAAATGTGTATTCAAGAATAGAACCTTTTCGTTTTAAATGGATTTAATGTTTGTAAAGCTGGACATACACGGCATAGCATTTTGGCCCCGAACCATTTGGTCACGATCCCAATGAGCCGAGGAGCCGAGCCAGTGGTGCCATACCGGTGACCGGATAAATCATCACAATGATAATTCATCACATCTTTAAAACGTTATATAAAGTCATGGAAAGTGATGAAACAAAAACTTTATTAACTGGGTTAAGTAGGTTAGGTTAGGTTAGGTGAGTATAAATTTTTTTTTTTCATACCCTGTATGTTTATGTTGTTTTTATTTGTATTTCACACAGGAGCCTTGAGGGAAATTATATCTATGTTATTTTTTGGGATGCTGTGTTGAGGGTCTTTTTGAGGATAGGAAGGAGTGAACCTGGGTCTCGAAGTGACTTGTTCTAGGGGGGAATAAACACAAGGGCCGCAAAATCATAAAATCATTCCACAGCCGAGTTGTTGAATAGAATATCGCGACGTAGAAGCGACCCGTTCTCATGTGTCAAATTATAGCCGTCAAATATGTGATGAAAGACGGCCTCCATGGTCAAAGGGTGAGGCTCTCGACTAGCAAGCTGGAGGTTGCAGTTTCAAATCCCGGCGTGCGCAAGTAAATTTTATTTGATTAATTTGTGTTATTTCACAAATTACTCAATTGTAATAATATATAGTATATTTGCAGCACGTTCTAGAGTGGAAGATACTCTCAGTATCGCCCTGTTGTAAGATCACAATTCAAAATTGAAACGTTGCTTGAAATTGCTTCGGCCACGTTTTGTGACCAGATCTGAATAGCCAGGTACTTTCCCACCTTCCCCTTTCCCATGTCTTTTCCCTCCCATTGCATTCAGCCATACAACATACCCCACTTGGGGATGCCATAGTCTCATTAGCTTGACGGTTGGGAGTAGTTGGGACTTATAAAAAACAAGTTTGGAAGTACTTTTGATATATTTACTGATTCTATTTATAGAATAAAGCGTAATCTACACCAGCACTTTGTTGGATCCTACAAATTATAGCAGCGTTGGTAATGCAGTTTTATTGATTTGTCCTATACTTCTTTATTTATTTATTTATTCACTCCATGAAGGCTTTTACATAAGAAGTATTGTTTTAGTTTCTTTATTATTTTATGTTACTCTTTACACATGTTTAAATAATGTTGTGTCATATTCAGTTTATCATTTTAACTTTACTTTGTGCTTTAAAAACTTCGTGTATAATTTTCGATAGCTCTATTACAAGGTAAATTCTGTTCTTAAAATCCATTTATATGCTCGACTGGGCGTAAAACGAAATAAAATAATTTAGCTTAGTAATACAAAGCGTTATTGTATGGGTTTATACATGAATAATGTATGATAATACGGAAGGATAAGAAAACGTTAGTATAAAACGTTACTCATAATCACGCGCACGCGTACTGCGTATACCGGCCGTAATTCAGCAGTATTAGTTGGTGATTTTAAACCGCCCAACCTCCAGGATTAGGGACGTATTACGATCGTGGTAAGATGGAGATCGCGGATTAAATAACGATTGGTCGCGCAATGTAAATATAAAAAAGCAGTAATACCCATTGGCAACACTGTCAGATGAATATTTTAAATCGATATATCGAATTAGCCAAGCAAATACGGAACGCATCATAAAATTGGCAAAATTTCGAAACAATTCACAGTATACCGGATTAACGACATGTCAAATGTCAACTGAAGAAACGTGAAGTTAGCAACTTAACGCGAAATGCAGAAAATAACCGTGTTTTTGAGTATTGGAACTGTCGAAAATAATTTTGCATGATGTATACACCCTTCACCGTATAACTTATATAAGCGCTGCAGCGGCGTTTTAGAGAATCTTTATAAGTAAGACAGAAATGGTATAGAGTAAAATTTAACATTTTTGTCTCAGGTCAGCACATTTCAAACCATCCTGAATCTGTTTGGATCTCTCCTGAATGGCACTTCTCTCTTATATTCTAAGTAGTACTACCACCTACCCCCCACCACCCCTCACTACCCATAGCGCGCTGAAAGTAGCGCGGGAAGGCTTTGATGTCTTGCAAACCGGAAACAATCATAACTAGGAGGCACTCGGTTGCGACGCAGCGAGGGCGCAATGCTTCAACCCTCCGCCCCCGCCCTGTGCCCGAATCAACAAGGCTCATAACCTTCTGAAGAAGGTAGCACGCATTAAATAAATTATGGTTAGCATTGCTGGGGATAATATTTATACGGAAGTGTTTTGAATCTAGCTTTCTCTCTGTATCTTTTAATTATTCGTACACCTCATTTTCATCATATTACGTGTAATGATGAAAATGGGGTAGTACAAATTTATTTTCTTGTTACACACCAAGGAATTTATCGTTCCCGAAACCCAGATTCAGAATTGTGTCAATTCAACTCGTCACCAACAAATCCTAGAAATGTATATATATTTTATTTTATGACGACCGGTGACAGACGGCTGGTGATGCATGAATTAAAAATAAATTGAAGTCTTAGATGTTTCTCAAGATTTTCGAGAATTCCTGTGATTTTCAAAATATATTTTTGCTTTTGTATAAATAGTTTTTTTACCATTTTTAATTCTATTTTATATTGTCAAATGTTGTATTGATTTTCTTATTTATTCTTCCCATCAATTCTGTATAGGATCCAATATTTTTTTACACACTAATTTCTTTATTTAAAACTTTATTTAAGCCGATGTTTTTGAATGTCTTGTAGGTATGTTAATTATTCAGCACAAGTAAGTATGTCACCCATTCATTTTTTGTTTCATATGAAACCGCGCTAAAGTCCCAATTGTTCTCAATCGTCTGGAACCAGTAAGACTACGGCATCCCTAATTGGGTCATGTTGTGAGGCTGAAGGTAGTTGGTAGGGGAAGGAGACGGAGTAGAGGAAGTTGGGGAAGTACTTGGCTATTCAGATATGGTTACCAACCACGGTCAAAGCCATTTCAATTCTGAATGGTGGTCTTACACCAGGGCGATTATTAGAACATATTCATGACATTTTAAATAATACAAATTTACCTGCGCACGCCGGAATTTAAGCCCGCGACCCCTGGCTTGCTAGTCGAGAGCCTTACCTCTCAACCACGGTGGCCGTCAATAAAAAAATAATAAACCAGACAAGCGTATAAAAAAAACTCCGACACAAGCTTTGGACAAAGATACCATAAAAACCAAATAATAAAAGTATTCAACAATCTTTTCCTCGTACAAATTCAGGTTCAAAATTAAAAGATGGAAGAACAAAAAAGGCAACATTAAAATTTTTTTTTACACATATGTACGTGATACACATTACCATTACAGCACAGTATATATAACCGTACTTAATAATATTTTTATTTATGCCGATTTTGTAATTTTTTTCACAACACCCTTATTATTGTAATTTACTTTATTTTATCACGGTTTTATTTTATTTTAACTCACTTTATTATTTCCTGTATTAACTTTTCATTGAATTTTATGAAATAGTAAAATAAAGGCCACAGAAAAATGTTTTCAAATTAAAGTTAGTAGTATACTAAATAAAATAAAGTAAAAAATATGTCAATGAGATTAAAAAGTGTATACAAATATGGGTAGGAACTTGACTGGATAAGGAACAATCGAATCAAACGTTTTCCAGTCATGCTCTAAAGACATGGCTGCGAATAAAATGTCTCAAATAAAATTTAATGCTTCCGAGTTATTTTCCTTGTATTTATGGGCAAAGTGGAAGCTTTAGGCTGGTACCAAACGACATGAAAGGGTGGTGTTTTGTGCCTCTAGGACACGAACCGTCTTTATTCACTCAACTTATCTTACTTTGTCTACTTATATATTGCATCCCTTTGATTCTAAGGAATGGGTGAGTTAGAGATATATTTCGATTTGAAACTGTAACTTATACCGAACAACCTTGACGTACTAAATTAAGTGAGATTGTCAAGTTAAACTATTACCGTTATGTCATTTCAAAGCCAAATTTTTGATAAAATTATTTTAAAATGGAATTAGTAAATCAAGGACAAACTTCAAGTGCCTATATTTTGGAGATAAAATAATATGATTAGAAAGTTAAACTTATATTAAAATAAATGCCTTTCGACCAGTTTTACTCAATTTGTTCAAAGGAAAAGACATGATTTAGTGAGTAGGGATCTATTTGTCAGGAGTGACAGATGTATGAATCATTCGCTCCCACTGCGGTGCAAAGTAATGGGTCAAGAAAGTCCGGTTGGAGAAGTCAAAAGGTCTTCATCATCAAAAAAAAAATTTTTGACTGCTTCGATTGCAAGTGGAAGATTTTTTCAGTGTGTCTTGTCAATTTCGACCATTTAATTAATACGTTTGCCTACGTCAGAATAACTCTCAAGCAGAACACTACTGATTAAGACGTTGAACATGCTGCTAATTTATAAATCCATACGACGCGTTTCAGATAACGATGTAACAAATAACTTTTAATTTTCTCTTATTTATTAGACCAAAATCATTATTTCTTCTTTAATCGTACGATTTCAAAGTAGGTACTTAAATATTTACATATATATTACGGAACATTTTTTTTTTAAATTTCAAGTAAGGAATTATACAATTTGTCCCAACAAACGTCACTATATGATGACAATTATTCTTTCAATATTTTGAAGGCCTCCGTGTGAGTGGTTTATTTATGGCCTCCGTGGTCGAGAAGACCTCCGCGGTCAAGGCTTTCGACTAGAAAGCTAGAGGGCGCGTGTTCAAATTCCGTAAAGTAGATTTTAATTGATTATTTTTTGGTATTTCACAAATTTATCATTTAAAATAATGTATAGTACCTATATTTGCGGCACGTTCAAGAGTGAAAGATACTTTCAGTATCGCCCTGGTATAAGACCACCATTCAGAATTGAAACGTTGCTTGAAATGGCTTTGATCTTGTTTTGTAACCAGATCTGAATAGTCAGGTACTTCGCCACCTTCCTCTCTCCATGTACTTCCCCTCACTACTACCTTCAGCCTCACAATATACCCCAATTGGGAATATCCAAGACACGAGCATGCGAAAACTGACGGGATAAAAAAGAAGTATCCAACAACGCCACCGTCTTGAACCGAAACCGGAATGTAACAAACAAATTTACTTAAAAATAAATTGCTATGTAGTCGAGTTAAAACAAGACTTCGCTACCCTAAGTTAATTATATCATCGTGAAGTCAAACAATCAAACTTCTCAATTCATTTAAGCATGGCAAATAATCAAAATTCAACAATAAATGATCGTACTTGTTCAAGCAATGAAGGATACGATATATCTGGAAAAACCGAATTAAGCAAAACATTCAATAATCTTTACCCAATTCAACTCACGGCATATTTTTTGACTCTCTGCCATCATTTGACATTATGACATCAAGATCAATTACTCGAATTAAAACCGATGTCCAAAAATGGATATCTTAAAAGGAGCGAAATTTCTCCACTAAAAGTTGTCTTTAAGGAACATATGAATCTATACAACCACTAAAAGTTTTCGTGTTTTAATTACAATAATATTAGCAGAAAGATTTTTTTTGCATTAATTATTAAAAATGTTTTGACACCGCTGATACGTTTCATGTACTTTAGGATCGCTTCAGTATTTGTTAAGAAGAATATTTTTTTCACTCTAGTATTATTAGTCGGAGTTCAAACAAGAATCTATACTTAAAATAGTGAAGAATATTTTATCCACATATGTCACTGTAACTCGCACATACTTATCAACAGTTTACCATATTTTTACATTTGCTTACCTAGTAATACATATTCACTTTGATGCTATATGTAAATAATTTTAATAACTTTTTTTATGTATTTTTTTCTTTCTTTCAATTCTTTACTTTTAACTATGTCTTACCTTCTATACTTTTTAAATTCCCTTATATATCAATCTTCTGATATATTCTTTCGAATTATTTAAATGTATTTCACATACACTACCTCGCACATATAAAATATCAACAGTTATTTTTTTCTTCTTATTAGTAGATTGATTTTTTAAATTGAAATTATGTCTATATAAATATATAAATATTTAATTCTCCTTATTTTCTTTTAAATTTTGTAATTTTTATACTCATTTTAATTTCTTCTATATTTCATGCATGATTTATTATTTTGATGTAGTCTATATATAATCAACCACCACAACACGGGCATGTGCTTAGTTTGGTGGTCTTAACACACCCAAATAACAAAAATCACTAAAAAAGGAAAAAAAAAATAAAAAGAGTTAAAGAAAAATATTACTGGTACCTTAATCAAAATGCACACAACGCTCCACCTATTAACACGATTCAGACACATAGGTACATATACGCTTCACATAAACACACATATTTTTTATTTGAGCACAATTTCCAAAATCATTGAAAAAATAGTAAATTTAAGACTCCTCAAGTTCCTCGAGGATAGTAAAATCTTATCAAATAACCAGTATGGTTTTCGCAAAGACCGTAGAACTGCAGATGCAATTGGAATCTTTACCAAACTGATATCTGATGAAGGCAATAAATCTCTTGTTGTCTTTCTAGATCTGTCTAGATCCTTCGATAAAATTTTACACCACATTCTTCTAAAAAATGGCCACAAATTAGGATAGACGGTACTGCCCTGAAATGGTTTAAAAACTGCCTCACTCAGAGATCACTAACAACTGTAATTCGCTCAAATTAGAAATTTGGAAGTACACGTTTACCAATCTCTTACAGTGTGCCCCAAGGAAGTGTTCTAGGTCCACTCCTATTTCTTGTATATATGAACTCCTTATTGAATTTGGACATTGATAGTAATATGATATCTTTCGCTGACGACACGGTTATGTTGTTTACAAGTAAAATATAAAAAAATCTAAAGAGAGAGATAATAAAGATGACTCTAACCGCCTCACCCTAAATATTAAAAAAATCAATTCATACGTTTTTCAATCCATAAATTTACACTTCCAAAAAACCTTCCTAAATTAATCATTCATACTTGCTCACAAAATCTAGACACATCTCCACTATTGCTCAGTAACAGTAAGTTGTGCGTGTCCAATTCTCAAAACGTCTAATAAAATAAAGTAGGGTAGACTGGGGACGATTGAAACGCATCATGATTGAATCATGTCAATTTACTCGAAAACTATAATATCTAAGGGTGAGACGCGACACTCAAAACTCCGTCAGATCTGTTGGGACCTACTCTCAGTTGTGCTCTAGCCCAGTGTTCCGCAAACTTTTTGTGTTCAAGGTACACCTATCATATCAAGAAATTTTAGAGGTACACCAAATAAAAAAGCAATGTTTATTTATTACTAAAATCAATATACCTAATACAAAAAGATGTTTGGTTAGAAATATGAACCTGTTTAACTGAGCACAGGCGATCGAAATTTGGAGCAATCGTTGATAAGGCTACTCTCATCTCTTCATTGATCGTCCTCAGGCGTTCTCTTTTTTTCGATTTAATGGTAGTGAGTAGTGAGTTGAAAATCCCAATTCAAATAAGTAGGTTGTGGAAAATTGTAATATATTTTCAACAGCATGTTTTGAAAGCAGTGGATACTCATTTATTATATGCAGCCAAAAATATGCTAGCCCTACTTTGGAAAATTTTAGTTTTAATTTCCGATCAGTTTTTAACTCCATGAATTCTTCCTACTTGTTTATCGATAAGTGTCAAAACGAAATGTTATACGAGAGTAGATTTCGTACCCAGTCTATAGGTTGTAGGTCACACTTAGGAAAAGAACGGTTCATTTTTTCTGCTAATAGCTCCCAAGTGTTTCATTATCAAAGCCTGAAATTTTTTTCTGAATCATGACATTTGGAAACAATTCATTACTACCATTGACAGTGTGGCTGATCCATAATACCAATGTAGCTTTCAATTTTGTCCGAAGACGTTAAAATATAAGAATTCCTACCTTGTATTTTTCTGCTGAGCTCATTTAAATGAGTGAATATGTCCGCCAGGCAAGCAAGTTTTACTACCAATTCTTCTTTTTTAAACACAGAAGCAAAATCTGAACCTCGTAAGTCTTAGCTCGTAAATCCGAAATAGCACTTTTCCGCGAGAAAGCCATTGTACTTTTGTATTAACAGAAGTGACTGATGATCTGCTCCCATTTGCTTACTTATTATCTTCAAAGTACCTACCTTGAATTTTTCCGCGGCACACCAACTGATTACCATGGTACACCAGTGTGCCGCGGCACACGCTTTGCGGAACACTGCTCTAGCCGAAGAGTTACACAGTTGTGCGTAGGAAACATTATCGGATTTTGCGCTCAAAAGTAAGTACATATTTACAACATTTTAGTTTACATTATAACTCATTTTACTCTCGGAGCTTGACCAAAATTTTAGTTCTATTATCTTATCTATCTTAGACTATTTTCATTGCATTAATGTCTATTTATCAGGCACTTTGAAGTGGAAAATGCATCGCGGGTACAACTGAAAACGAGAAACAACTTATTTCAATCGTCCACACTGAGAGAAAATTTCAAAGTTATATCTTCTCGATATATAGAAGTTTTACTTCTGTAATCTTGAATATGGTTTGTGAAGTCGATCTGATCCGACAACATTCATGATAGATACTCGTAGGTACCTACTCTTGAAATTTTTTAAATTATGTACTTCTGACTTTTGAATTTTTCAGATTCCTATAAAATGAAAACAACAGATCAAATTACTAGAGACATGTTTGCATATCTGCAGGTATATTAAGAAATTATCAGTAAAAAAATTGAAAGGCTGCAGCGATGTTTAATTTAGACAAGAGTAATGCACAGCATGGTAGTGTCTGGATGGATGCAAGAAGAAGATTTTACCAAATTTCTAAATCATTTTTAAAGACCCACCAATTCATCTTTAGAACACAAAGTTCTTTTATTACTTAATAATCATTCATCGCACGTTTCTATAAATTGTATTGATTACTATTATGCCAATGGTATCATCATGCTCTCCTATCCCCTGCATTGCAGCTATACAGCCACTGGATCGCTCAGCGTTCGGATCAGTTAAAAAGCGGTGAATACAGGTTGTAATGGGTGGATGAGAACAAACCCAGGAAAACCAATGACCATTTATGTTTTCCCAAACATAGTGGTGACTGTTTTTCCCCGGGCTATAACCCAAACTAACATTCAAACTGGGTTTAGATGTTCTGGAATTTATTCATATAGCAGAGACATATTCAGTGATTTAGATTTTGAACGGACATACAAATTCCAAATGCTACACGCAGTGCCGAATGTGACGCAGCGGCAGTTCAAAGCTCAGAGTCTCCACAGTCATTTTCTGCTGCAGTATTTGAAGCAGCTGTTCCGTCTACTCAGAGAAGATCGATGACTCCAGAACCAAATTTTAGTACAAGACAGAATTTTAGAACATTTGTTACATGTTCGTCGAGATGTTTGGTGAGTTTTACGAATAATGTACTGTCTTTACCTAGAGCTTCTGATCCTCTTGAAATTAATTGAAATCATTGTCACAGAATTATGTGTATGAATTAATTACCTGTTGATTTTATTTTCCGATATCTATTATTTCAACTTATCCTTGCCTTGAACAAGTAAAAAAATTATGCCAGAAAGCATGCGACCATTCCCAAAAACGCTACCCAAGAAAAAAACTGCCAGCGGTTTAAAGAAGAGGAAGTCCGCTATGTACACAGATATTCCAGAAAAAAATAAGAAGAGAAACTGATGAAAATAAAAGAAAAAAATGCTACTACGGTAAAAAATAACACGGAGAATACAGAGAAGAAGAAAAAGAAGACTAAAACAAAATGAATAAATCGAAATAACTCTTCGAGATTTGATAAAAATGATAACTGTTTAGTTATGCGGTGAACAATATAATTGTAGTAGGCCATGTGAAATTTGAGTCCAGTGTATTATGATATGTAAACTTTGGGCTCGTGAAGAGTGCATGAAACAAGAATTACTTTATACTTGTCATGATTGTGAATCTTATTAATTACTAATGATGTGCCTTGAATTTTATGAAGATGTTTAATATAGTAAGTTTAAAGAGTTAACGCGATATTCAGTAACTCATCGTTTCAGTAATGTTGCTTTAGTTTTTACCTTTGTTTTAGTGCCATTCTTTGCACAAATGATTTAAGTGTTGACTGAATTTTTTTATAAATGATAACAGGTCATAAATAATTATATTGATAAATCCAGTATTAGGTAATCTAGCAGCTGATTATTTCTTTTTAATAGATACTTTTCATTAATTTTTCAAAAGATTACTATTACTACTATTCAATTGTTAAATTGATCAGTATGATCCATTTACTGATTAATTCCATTTAACAGATCCGATTTACGTGTTTAATAGATCAGTATGATCCATTTACTGATTGATTCATTTTAACAGATTCTACTGACTTGTTTAATATATCAGTATGATCTATTTAATGATTGTTTCCCTTTAACAGATCCTATTTACTTGTTTAACAGATCAGAGTGATCAATTTACTGATTGATTCCTTTCAACAGATCCGATTTACTTGTTTTATTAAACAAGTAAATCGGATCATCTAATCATAATCTATTGATCAGTATGATCTATTTACTAATTGAATCATTTTAACAGATTCTAGTGGCTTGTTTAATAGATCAGTATAATCCATTTACTGATTGATTCCTTTTAACAGATCCTATTTACTTGTTTAATAGATCATAATGATCTTAAAATTTCACTTAACCGGTCATTTAAATTTTTGTTATTGGGTTTGTTAAGCCCTTTGTTTTAAAGTCGTTATTTACGCATCGGTGTTTTATTCGTATCATTCAAGTGTTGATTGGTTTTTTATAAGTGATGGGAGGTTACAAAAAATTATAATGATACTTCCAGTAAAAGGTGACTACCTACTTTTTTCTTCTTTTAAAATCCCTTAACCGGTCATTTAAATTTTTTTTTGGGTTCTATAATATTTTGAAATATTTTTATTTATTTTTAAAAAATGCAAACATTTCCGGGTTATGAACAACCTGCCAATATTTGAAAATCTCCTACTACCACCACAGTAAGCGGAAAATTTTGCTTGTATTGGAGGACTTCATCAACATTCAGGAGTTCCATAAATGACACAATACACCTAACTCAAATAACACTGTTTACCTAATACTAACATCTGGGGTCCACTTTGGGAACCTCTGACTTAAAGCATATTTTGTGGAGTGGTGGTAAAAGTGCTCGAACTTAAAAGGAAAATGAAAAACATGAATGGGTATCTCGACTATGAAAATAAATATTGTGTATAAGTGTATATCATCTGACCGGTCTGTGGCTGAGTTGACATCGCGTTCGGGTCCCACCCAGTCGTGTGTTCAATTCCTCGACTGGCTCCATAACGAGACATGCAACATTTTTCGCTTACTGTGGTAGTTGTAGGAAATTTTCAAATATTGCCAGGTTATTCGTAACCCAAGAATGTTTGTCTTTCTTTTAAAAAAATCTCTCATGCAAGTGCATTGAGAAGTATTTAGAGATGGTATTGTGAACAGGGTTTTCCATGATCAAAGATATTGCACCCATCAGGGGGAACTCAAGCGGTGACAACACTAGACTATTGAAACTGGGTCCGTTTGTTCCTTCATGCGAGAGTTTTATAAACATATTTTCCAGAAAACAATCCTTTGACGTACCTTTTGAAAAAGAAACAAAACGAAACATTACGTTTTATGAACGACGTCGTTTAACATTGTAAGATAAGTTTATTTGTGAAATGCAGTTTTAAAACATAACAATATTATTTTTTCTTTAATTATTATTGAAAATAATATCAAAAACTAACCATCTTTAAAGTTTTTCATTAAATTGGTAATATTTTAAATTAGTAAGTTTTCTCAGTTTACAACTTTATAATATTTAACTCTTTTTTAACCCCTGGCAGGTGTTTGGTCTTACGAAGGCATTATTATTTGCAGTATGTTTGGCAATCCCTTCAGAATGCAAAATAACTATCAGCAATCCCGCAGAACTCTTAAAAACTGTATGTTTTTTAAAAAAATAAAAAAGATTCACAAAGTAAACATCAAAAGTAATAAAAAATATGGACTATAATTTTCATGATAAAAAAAACAGTTAAAAATGCTTCCAGGTAATGCACATTTTCAACAATTTCAGCGGTAGATAGTTGTTTCGCCTATCAAACGATTTGTCAAATTGTCTGACGGTGTTTCACCTTTTCAAGGTATTGTCAAACTTGCTGACTGTGTTTCGCTTTCCAAAGGCTTTGTCAACAGATTGACAAAGCTTTCCAAATGCAATTTTGCGCGAAAAAAGCTTTCACACTCAAAAACAAATATACTTGCAAAAGATATTTATACAATTTTTTTATTGGACACAGGCTAAAATTTACAATGGTTTAAACATTGAATCTCGGAGACTCAATCAACAAAATTATAAGATAATAAACAAATGAACAATAAATGCTATTTTTAATTGTGATTCTGTTTCATTACTGTGTGGTTTTAAGTTTGCTGCAATGGAAAAAATATTTATAGAATATAAGTTCTTATATTTGAATTATTACCCTTTGTATAGAGGAGTTCAGAAATATTCATTTGGCTCGAAAATGCTAAAATGTAGGAGAAATATAATCAAAAGTATTTTGGGGTACCCTTGTACGAGAGAGTTTACATTATATTTAAGAATAAATAGAAAACCAAAAATTGTGCGTGTACGATTATGTACATACGAGTAGATAATGTATGTCAATGCCGATAGAAATATATAAAGGTTTGCTAAATACTAACATGCTTAACAATAAACATTTTATATTTATTTTACTAGCATTGTAACATAATAATTTAGGAATCTATGAACTTGACACGTCGGCCACCAATGTAACATAAGATTTATTAAGAGATTATTATATGGGCGCCAGTTTTATACGGAAGTATGAAATAAATTTATAATTATAGTTAACTAATTTTAAAGGAAAATATAAAGGAATCAGTGCATGATGTAAAACCTCACATGATCGCGTTGGTTGCCAACCCGCGGAGCTCTTTCTTCCGTACATATCACCGCAACCGCCCTCACCAGAATACTTTCTTAGTCCCGTGTCATTCCATCAGCCAAACTCGGAACACATCAGCTGTTCATCAGTGTAGCCAGTCATAAGGCATCTCATACACTCAAATATTAAAATAACGGGGTACTTGATTTATCCCGTTACAACATCAACGATGTTATTAAATATTGTTCCGCTACAACTTTCATCGTACCTTAAATACCTATCTTGTACTCTTATTATTAATTATTGAACAACTATTTTTTGTGCATAACAGATCCATTTACAATGCAAATGAAATATAAATTACGCATTTAAACAAAAAAAGAAGAAACATAAAATACTTATATAGGGTAATGAATGGCATTTACATCCCCCTTCAATCCTGCAAGGCCATTGTAAAAATGTCCAGTCAGTACGTTCGTTCTGCTATGTGGGTTACATAGCAGATCAAGGTGCCGTCCCTGACTGTAGTTGTTTGGTACGAATAACTTACAGCATTCCAGGAGGAATGGGCTATCTATTAAATTATTCATAATTCTATACGCTCTTACTGCCAGGGCCCCACTCCTCGACTGGAGAGTTTGGTAGCGTTTTAGCGAGCAAATCCTCGTTATGCATGAATCACGTATCATATACAGGTATCTAAGAGTATCTTTTTGGATACGTTTTAATTTATCAATGTATTTTTCTGGTATGGGGCCCATACAGTTAAGGCGTATTCTATTTTATACCATATAATGCAATTATACATAGTAATCATTGCTTCGGGATTAGAAAACTTGAATGTACAACAATTCTCAATGATAATTAGTATTGTACCTGCTTGTACTGTCCGTACTCGGTCATTATGTAATATACACTCATTATTGTACTGCTGATCAGTTTATCTTAAACATTGTAGGTATATATGTAAAAGCCTTCATGACGTGAATAAATAAATAAATAAATATCTTCATCCATTCATGTACGTATCATAAAGTTACTCTCAATGGTAACATCGTATTATTATTAGCCGTGAATAAGCGCATAGTCGGAACGGAAAGTGTGCCTCAAAAGGTTCTAGATTCAGCGGAGATTTCAAAGGATTCCATGGATTCTACATAAACTTTGTTCATTCGAGCTCGTTTCTTTACATTCCAGACAGTCTCACGAGAGGTGCAAAGAAGTCGCAAAATCAGCAGACAAATGCAGTAAAATCTGAAAATACTCTTTGTCAAAATATGAACCTGCGTACTTGTGTTGGAATATTTCATGGCACTTTTATGTTATGTTATGTGTTATTCTTCGACACCGGGTTACAACCGAGTGAAAGAAGTCCAACATTACGAGAAGAATTTTTACTGTGGATACATGATATTTTATAACATGTTTATAATCACCTTAGTATGCATTGATTTTATGCACGTAATTGAATAAATATGCCAATGAGTTTGTTTATGTATGTCATGTGTTTGAGTGTGTGTATGCCTATGAGTACTTTGACTGTGTTATATCTATTTGTATATATATTTTTTGCCTTTGCATTATAGTCACTTGAAATGTTATTCTTCTTTACCTATTTTCTATATTGTGGTTTCTCGTTATATGTGTGCTTTAGTTTTATAATTAGTATTATGAAATTTACCTGCTGACAAACCTCTTTGGCAGTTCTTTACTTGTAATCAAGAATAAAAATAGACAAGTCTATTTTTTAATTCCACCCACTTTTGAAATAAATTTTTAAAGTTTCTTCCTTGCAAAAGGTTGAAAATAAAGAAACCCTTTTTCTGCTACAAAAAACAACTGTTTTCTTTCTACAAGTCTCACGCTCAGCCAAGCTTAAGTCCCTGGAGTATCTATTTATTTTCAATTATTCCGACACCGGCCAAAAAGACAACACGTCACCCTAAAAACCCGCGCATCCCTTACATTGATTGTCATCAATCTTATTTTGTTTTGATTCTCTCAAACCTTCACCCCTTACCTACCACCCTTCACCATCCTCCCCACCGGGTATCTCGTACCTGGCAGTCATTAATCTTTCAATGTATACAAAAGAAATGTGCTGTTTCGTGCAACGCGAGTCTCGCCTCGCTGCCTTCGTGATGGTAATAATAACATGCAACCAATGCCGGGAAAAGGTATAACGCGAGTTTTGGGAATGAAAACTTTGTGAATTTTGCATGGAGTATCGTAACGTGATACTAGAGCCCTGCCAACGAGATATTTCATGTAACTCACGCGACACATGTCTGAGGTGCTGACACGTTGTGCGACAAATGGAAAAAAAATAAATGTGTTGTGTTATCATGGAACCGTAATTAAGAGAGCTTTTTTAATTGTGTTCGTAGTTAACATTTTCTGTGACCTCTCTATCAGAGTGGCAAGCTTATTGGATTTGAATATAACCCCAGAGAGGTAAAAAAGTCACAATATATAGTTCAAAAGAAATATTGAATAATGTTGAAACCTTAAAAAAGGGTAATTATTTTATTATCAGTATTCATAAAGCACCCCGGAGGTCATTTAATCTCTAAACTAATAGATTATAAACATATTATTGTGAATGCAACAAGATTATTTGACACCAAAATCTTACAATCGGGGTTTAGATTAAGAAATGTATTTAAAAATATTTTTTTTAAAGTTATCGGCATGTTATTTAGTTATCGGTGAGAAACACGAATTGCTGACTTTAAAAAATTAAGTGAGGTGACTGAACGAACTGAAAGTATAATAGTAGTATAACAGTACAATAATCAGGTAATTAAAACATTTGAGCCAGTGAAGATTTTAAAGATTTTCTGAAATTAATTGTGGGAATATTTAGGTACGCCGCAGATAAGTCTTACCACAGAGTTGAAAATGGATTGATTTTCGTTAATTTGATAATTGGGGAGACTTATTAAACGACCACTTGTACCATACTAACGAGTATCATTCACCTTGAAACTTTGGCGTAAAGTTTTTTTGTATTGTTTAGTAATCAGATCTGAAAATTAAGGTTTTTCTCATCTAACCTTTTCCCATTCTATCCCTTCCTACTTCCCTGAGCCTTGTGGGGGTTTCTATAGTTAAAATAACACCAGGCATTTGGGAGCCTTTCTTATTTGATAAATTTACAACTTTTAAATAATTTAAATTTATTTATGCATCGCATAATCGCTGCAAAATTTTAACAGTAAATTTGTGTTTACAATAAATTGGTGGTACAAAAAAATTGTGTTTACAATAAATTTGTGTTTGTAATAAATTCGTGTTTTTAATAAATTTGGGTTTACAATAAATTTTCGTTTACAATAAACTTGTGTTTTCAATAAATTTGTTTTAATAAAAAAAAAATTGTTTACAGAAAATTTGTGTTTATAATAAATCATTTAAGCCATTTATTATGAATAGGTTTATTTTTTTTTAAACAATTGGACTTAAATCACATTTTGCTACTCGTACTAGATAACTTTAAAAAAATGTAATATAAAAATAAACTTATGTATTTTGTTTTCCCATTCTTAATAAGAGTTTATTTATTTTTATTATAAAATTTGCATCATAATTATGGATTCATGTTAATTTTCTTGAATTCAACTTTTTTAGGTGATGCAACACGTCGCGTAACATTTGGAATCAGGTAACAATAACACTCCTTATGTAAATAGCAATAAGGTTTAAATTCCCGCTTTACACCAGCCGCCTTTTTTAATGTATGTAAGAATAGAATATTGTCAAAAATTGTGTTTAATTTTATTTTGCGAAATTCAGGCACAGACATTAAAATGTTTTCCAATCATTTTCTAAAAAAACTTAATCTGCCACAATATATAATAAAACCACACCCGAAAATGGGTTCGTGAGTAGAAGATTTTGAACCTTAAAGCAGTTTGTATAGGCCTTGTATTATTTTTTTCTGAGCTTATTTAACTAAAGCATATCTAGTATAATTCTGAGCCACATTTTTTTCAACTACAAAACACATGATTTTGCTACGTACTGCTTCGCCTCAAACTCAAAATTATTGCACATTTAAAATTCTTGGTGGGTGTTATAAAGTAAATTAATCATTATTATGATAATTAAGCATATTTAAAACTGAGCAAAATAAACCTTTACTAGTTCTGGGGGGAAATATTATTCAACTAAATTAAATAAATATTTTATTTTTGTAATAACTTGAGTAAACTTGAGTAAAACCTCAAATAGTAGTATTTAATTATTGAAGACAATATTAGCGATTCCTTAACGAAAATTTGAAACAGAAAAATCAGAAAAAAATATACGGTCACATCTAGGACATAAACGATCCTTGCCTTT